>CM038673.1:369092578-370419970 GCA_021605145.1 Aegilops bicornis | reverse complement strand
AACCAGGTCGCCCAATCTCTGTCGAGCGCGACGCAATCGAAGCCGCCGATCAGCATGCTCGAACTGATCGAGAACGCTCGCCTCGCCATGGCTCCCGCTGCCGCCGAAGAGCGGATGGTGGACATGGATTGGGCTCACCCTGCCGTCGAAGAAGAGGCCAGCCCTCGGCGGGACATCGAGCGCAGCAAAGCGGAGGCCCGGCGAAAGGTCGAGCAGATGGTGGACACGGTGCAGTTCAACGACCCATACATTGATCCCTCCGACGTGACCAGGTCCCCTGAGGAGCTGCTCCAAGCAAGACAAGAAGCATGGCGTGTTCAAGCTCAGCTCATCGAGATGGCTCATCGACGGAACATGCATGGAGACGTTGCTCAAGTGATGTAGTTCCACGGATGTAACCAGTGATCGAGTCAGAAGAGTTTTGTTGCTCAAGTGATGTAATTCCACGAACATAGACGAGCAAAGCAGAGTCTGCAAACTGCAGTGGTATTCTTAGCTGAGAAAAGCAGAGTCTGCATGTTATTCAGTAGTTAGTGTGCATTATGATCACAATTGATCAATTAATGCAAGGGATTTCTTTTAGTATGTAAAAGCATTGGATCTGATGTATGCAAGCAGCACCAGATCTGTTTCTATTTTTTCAATCTGTTGTATGTTCCCTCCTAATAACAATTTTTTCATGAATAATGACAGGCACGCGATCCCACCAAGAAGATTACTACTTCTGTTCTTGAACTACTATTCTAGATGACTGCTATTTTCCTGGAGAAGAACAGTATGTGTGCTTGGTCTAGAAAAAATTTACACCGCAACAATGTAGAATTTGTTCGTACTTTATACAGCCGGAGACACAGGCTTGGGCTGATCTATTACTACTTTATACGTATGTGGGGTCAAGCTGGAGTCGATGCCAAATCCTCCACGCTGTGTGAGAGGTCCTAAATTTCTCTCGTTTGGCATGGATACATACGTGGGATACTTTTTAGAACTTTAGCACCGAGCACATAGTGGAGGGCCTAGGGCGCCAAACAGCATGTTTACTGAACTCCTGAATCCTGATGCATACATGCATCATTGTTGCCAAATAGCTCATGTGTACTTGTTGTCTGAATTTTGCAACTGCTGCAAATATTCACTTTGGGCTTATAAAGCCAGGTGCCTACTTAGAGACCGCCAACAACAGCCATGGTCATAATACCGGATCAAGGTATACAAATCTGCACCCTCAAACTGTATGTAGCTCGCATACATACAGTGAAATCACAGCAGTTACTTGGTACACTACAAACTGAGAATATGATCTATCCCGTTGATTCTTAGATTAGTTGAACACAAATTCGTGTCCCAAAGGATGCAGCAGGACGATGATAATTATGTTTAAGCAGAAGTTTCAAGTTCCTTGCGTATAAATTAGTACTCCTTTTGTTCCCTTTTATAAGACGTTTTACACATTTCAGAACACGCCCAAAACAGTTCAAAGCGGACTGGCTAAAACGTCTTATAAGAAAGAATGGAGAGAGCAGGATGCATTGCATATTGATCACAAAACACTACAGATAGAATTTTTTGAAGGAAATGACAAAACCATAGATGCATATTTCTGAATCATAGTTATTAGAAGGGGAAGAAGGACATGGGGACTACTGAGATTCATACCAAGATTAACAAAAAAAACACCACAATTTCCAACATTTTTGGTCAAACATATAGGTGCACAAATCAAAATGTCTAAAAGAGATCAACCGACGAAGAAAACCACCATTTTTTTTAAAAGATACAATTATTCTCCTGTAAACAGTACTACAAAAACAAACATCAAATGAGCATCAAACTTATTTATGAACAACGGTGATGAGCCCGTTATCCTAAATCCAGCCATGATTTCAACACCGCTCCTTTGTCACCAGGAACCCGGCATCTCCACTCTCTCCAACTATCGTGTAAATCTGAATGCAACTTGGATGCACTTCTCTTTTATTCTCTTAACTTTCAGGTGTAGCTAGGAACATAAGTGCTAGCGGGAGAATCATTAATCCAAACTGAAGTAGTCCAATCCCAGAAATACCTTGCACCATCTGCTATGGATCATGTACATAAGTTGTATAAATTGGATAAAGTATAAACACCAATTCTCAACAGATATTGCACTGTCCAATTTATGGTCACTGCAATAATTAACTTGCTAAGACTAAAAAAATGCCTTGCAAGGAAATTATTCAATGTGATAACCCACCCAAGACATTCTTTTCAGCAGCCTTCTTACAAGGTCATGCGTTGAAAAATCACTGAATGTGCTCCAACCTCCGGTCTCGATTCGCCCTTACCTCGGAGGGATCAACTACTTCGGTTAGGCAAAAAAGGAAAGGAATCACTGAATGTACTAATGAAACATTTCTAATACCTAATGTGAAGAGGAAGATAGTCTATTAGAGTGTCACGCCCAAGATGCGACCCTATTCTAAAGGAACTCAAAGGTCCCACCAAGGATAGAAGCGCATCTTGAAGACGCTTTTGCAAGGTGGATATCATTACATCAACATTACATAATAGTGGGGATACCGCCAAGACATACAATGTCACCTGAATACAACAATACACCATACATAAGATCAACATCCGACTACAGATGAAACATAAACAGAAACTCAAACAATATCCACCCTGCTAGCCCAGGCTGCCGACCAGGAACCTAGCCCAAGATCGACGACGAAGAAGAACTCCAACACAAGTAACATCGCTCTCACGTCATGATCATCGCATAACCTGTACCTGCAACTGTTGGTGTAGTAATCTGTGAGCCACGAGGATTCAACAATCCCATTACCATGGGTATCAAGACTAGCAAAGCTTAATGGGTAAGGAAGGGGTAAGGTGGTGAGGTTGCAGCAGCAACTAAGCATGTATGGTGGCTAACTTACGCAAGTAAGAGCGAGAAGAGAAGCAAAGCAAGCGGTCGTCAACTAGTAATGATCAAGAAGTGATCTTGAACTCCTACATACGTCAAACAAAACCCAGAAACCGTGTTCTCCTCTCGAACAACCCCGAAAAGAGACAATCACGGTTACGCACACGGTTGGTGTATTTTAGAAGAGTTTGCTTCAAGTTTACTACAACCGGATATTAACAAATTCCCATCTGCCACATAACCGCGGGCACGGCTTTCGAAAGTTCAAACCCTGCAGGGGTGTCCCAACTTAGCCCATGATAAGCTCTCACGATCAACGAAGGATATTCCTTCTCCCGGGGAGACCCGATCAGTCTTGGAATCCCGGTTACAAGATATTTCGACAATGGTAAAACAAGACCAGCAAGACCGCCCGATGCGCCGACATCCCGATAGGAGCTGCACATATCTCGTTCTCAGGGCAACACCGGATGAGCAATCCGTACAACTAAAACCAGGCCTCGAGTTTCCCTGAGGAGGCGCTACAAGGGGCTCTAGTTCGGACCAACACTTAGACAAGCATTGGCCCGGGGGGCTAAAATAAAGATGACCCTCGGGTTAATTACTCCCAAGGGAAAAAGGTATAGGTGGTAGGCAAATGGTAAAACCAATGTTGGGCCTTGCTGGAGGAGTTTTATTCAAGGCGAACTGTCAAGGGGTCCCATAAATCACCCAACCGCGTTAGGGACGCAAAATCCGGGAACATAACACCGATATGACGGAAACTAGGGCGGCAAGAGTGGAACAAAACACCAGGCATAAGGCCGAGCCTTCCACCCTTTACGAAGTATATAGATGCATTAATAACATAAGAGATATTGTGATATCCCAACATAAACATAATCCAACATGGAGCAATCTTCATCTTCACCTGCAACTAACAACGCTATAAGAGGGGCTGAGCAAAAGCGGTAACATAGCCAATCAAGGGTTTGCTAGGAAGGGTGACAAAGGTTAGAGGTTCATGGCAATTTCGGAGGCTTGATAAGCAAGTGGTAGGCAACGCGGCATAGAGATAGAACGAAGCAACTAGCATAGCAATGATAGTAATGAGATCCAAGGTGACGGCATCTTGCCTGAAATCCCGCAAGGAAGAAGAACGAGTCCATGAAGAAGATGAAGTAGACGAACGAATCCTCACGATCGCAACAAAAAGGGAACTATCGAGAAGAAGCACACAACATGGTAAACACACCACACATGAACAAGGCATGATGCTCAACCAAGTATGATGCATGATAAGGCTACATGAAGCTACTCATGGGAAGAGATGATGCATACAAGAGCAACACATCAAAGCAAGTTTAAATGAGTCCGGAAATAACATATGACAATTCCGGTAAGTCGTCATATGCAAATTTCGTAATTGGTACAGATCTGAATAATACTTGTGTTCAAGTTGTTAAATAGCAAGTTAAGATGCACCACGATGATCTACACGAAATTCTAGTCAAGTTACATATAAAGTTCATTTAATTTGGAGCTACGGCCTAGAAGATATGAGCAAAACAAGTTAAACATGGCATTGATGCAAAATGCATTCAAACATCAAGCAAACACACTCAAAACATGGATGTAACAAAGTAACATGAAACTACATGCAAAACTAAGCAAGTTTCATATAGAGCACACTCAAAACAGAGCAACGGTTCAACACATACACACCATACAAGTTTAAAGGACAAGCTGTCCAAAACAGCAACTAGGCAACTTGCAAGCATCAAAACAGCATGCTACAGCACCACAATATGAAAACAAAAGGCATGGACATGATGTACACGTAAAATATAACAAAACATGAACAATAAACTATTTCCAGAAACGAATAGAACATGCTCAAAAGGACATGGCAACATTGTAAATAATAACAGGTTCACAGACTGTGGAAATCACTGGACATGACAGGAATAACATCAGGTTGTAATGTTTAGAGCTATCAAACAACATGCTATAGGAACTGATCTAGACAAAGGCATGGCATGAATCTAGTACTTGCATATAACAAAAGCCCCTTACTGATAATGAGCCAAAAAGGCACAGAAGATATGATGGCACCCATGTAAACATAGCAAGTATCGTAAATAGATTCAGACTTAGCAGAAAAAGAGAGCATGACATAAATAGCAGCATGAAGGCAACTTTACGAGCTCGAATCACTCACCACAAGGCATTGCATGACTAGATAAGCATATAATTAGCAAGAAGGCATGTTTATAAAACTAACCATCGCAAGAACAAGTTCATAGCATGCTTGAATCACTAACAACAACCATGGAAAAATTGATTAACATGTAAACAATCTGCCAGGAACATTTTATAGCAAATGTAGAGCAAGATTAAGACATGCTAGAGCACTCTATAAATGCAAACAGGAGCATGGATCGATAGAGCATAACCATATGTCCAAAACATCCTTACTGAACATACTCAAAAGAGGCATAGATCTCACTGTAGCAACATGAATACATGGCATAAAAATAACAGCAGAAAAAAGACGGCATAATCCTAAGTCACTGAAATCAGCAACATCACGAAGCCTAGTTTGCATGCTTGTGTTAGTCACCACATAGATCAAAAAAATACATGGAAATAACCCCTGTAAAGATGGCATGGCATAGAACAGAACACATGTAGAGCTCATAATCATATGATGCACACAACAAATGTGACAAAAATGACAAATCAACATAATCTGGTAAGTAGCAGTAATAAACATTTTATAGCACCCTTGCAACAATGATTAGGGCATCAAGAAGACCTCAAACAAACATGGCACAATGGGAAAAAATGTAGAGCATCTCATGATGAACATTTCGATATATCGGATGCACGAATCGGAGCTATATGCATGGAGATATGACATGTCAAAGTGGGCACCAGAATGTGCAAATTTCAGGACTTAGTGGAAATAGCACCTCGGGGAAAACGGGATGGAGGAGACCCGGGACGGAGAGATCCGGGGATGGGGCCGGCGTTTGGTTCCGGTGAAGGAAATATGCCCTAGAGACAATGATAAAGTTATTATTTATTTCCTTATTTCATGATAAATGTTTAATATTAATGCTAGAATTGTATTAACCGGAAACATAATGTGAACTATGGGTGTTAATCATATAAAGATATGAATATTGGTGTTAAATCACATGGAGATGTGAACTAGATTATTGACTCTAGTGCAAATGGGAGACTGAAGGAAATATGCCCTAGAGGCAATAATAAAGTTATTATTTATTTCCTTATTTCATGATAAATGTTTATTATTAATGCTAGAATTGTATTAACTTAAACATAATACATGTGTGAATATATAGACAAACAGAGTGTCACTAGTATGCCTCTACTAGACTAGCTCGTTGATCAAAGATGGTTATGTTTCCTAGCCATAGACATGGGTTGTCATTTGATTAACGAGATCACATCATTAGGAGAATGATGTGATTGACATGACCCATTCCGTTAGCTTAGCACATGATCGTTTAGTATGTTGCTATTGCTTTCTTCATGACTTATACATGTTCCTATGACTATGAGATTATGCAACTCCCATTTACCGGAGGAACACTTTTTGTGCTACCAAACGTCACAACTAACTGGGTGATTATAAAGGAGCTCTACAGGTGTCTCCGAAGGTACTTGTTGAGTTGGCGTATTTCGAGATTAGGATTTGTCACTCCAATTGCCGGGGAGGTATCTTCTGCGTTCTCTCGGTAATGCACATCACTGTAAGCCTTGCAAGCAATGTGATTAATGAGTTAGTTGCGGGATGATGCATTACATAACGATTAAAGAGACTTGCCGGTCACGAGATTGAACTAGGTATTCAGATACCGACGATCGAATCTCAGGCAAGTAACATACCGATGACAAAAGGAACAACGTATGTTGTTATGCGGTTTGACCGATAAAGATCTTCGTAGAATATATGGGAGCCAATATGAGCATCCAGGTTCGGCTGTTGGTTATTGACTGAAGACGTGTCTCGGTCATGTCTACATATTTCTCGAACCCGTAGGGTCCGCACGCTTAAGGTTTCGATGACAGTTTTATTATGAGTTTATCAGGTTTGATGTACCGAAAGAGTTAGGAGTCCCGGATGAGATCGGGGACATGACGAGGAGTCTCGAAATGGTCGAGACGTAAAGATCGATATGTTGGACGACTATATTCGGACATCGGAAAGGTTCCGAGTGGTTCGGGTATTTTTCGGAGTACCGGTGAGTTACGAGAATTCGCATTGGGCCTTAATGGGCCATACGGGAAAGGAGAGAAAGGCCCCAAAGGGTGGCCGCACCCCTCCCCATGGACTAGTCCGAATTGGAGAAGGGAGGGGGGGTGCCCCCTTCCCTCCTTCTCCTTCTCCCTTCCCTTTCCTTCCCTCCTACCCCTTCTACTTGGAAGGGCTCCTAATTCTACTAGGAAAGGGGGAATCCTACTCCCAATGGGAGTAGGACTCCCCTAGGGCGCGCCATAGAGAGAGGGCCGGCCCTCCCCCTCCTCCACTCCTTTATATACGGGGAGGGGGCACCCCTTGGAGACACAACAATTGATCCTTGAGATCTCTTAGCCGTGTGCCGTGCCCCCTCCACCATAGTTCTCCTCGATAATATTGTAGCGGTGCTTAGGCGAAGCCCTGCGACGGTAGAACATCAAGATCGTCACCACGCCGTCGTGCTGATAGAACTCTTCGTCGACACTTTGCTGGATCAAAGTCCGGGGAACGTCATCGAGCTCAACGTGTGCAAGAACTCGGAGGTGCCGTAGTTTCGGTGCTGGATCGGTCGGGCCGTGAAGACGTACGACTACATCAACCGCGTTGTTCTAACGCTTCTGCTCCCGGTCTACGAGGGTACGTGGACACACTCTCCCCTCTCGTTGCTATGCGTAGGAAAATTTTGAAATTACTACGTTCCCCAACATCCGGGACGGGTGGATCTCATCCACCCGCCCAGATCCGATGGAGCGGCGACCCGAGGCGCGGGCTCGCGCTGAAGGCGGCGGCGAGCCGGGCGGACGGGCGGCCCGTCTCGCGGGCGGACGGAGCGCGGAGGCCGGGCGAGGGGCGGTGGTGGCGGAGTCAGACGGCGAGGCGACGAGGCGCAAGGGCGCGACAGCTGGAGGCCCGCGTGAAGGCGGCGCGCGGCGCCGGGCGGCGGCGCGGGCGGAGCACGGGCGGCGGGGCGGCCCGGACGGCGGAGAGGCGGGGCATCGCTGGGCGCAGCTGGCCCGCTGGCGCTGGCTGGCCGGCCGTGGGCCTCGCGGGCCGCGACGGTGGAGGGCGGCGCGGGGACACGTGGCGGCTCCTGATTCACGGATGGGCGGCGGCGCGGTGTGTCCGGCGGCGGACGGACATGTCCGGCGTGGAGAGGGGAATATTTTTAGGGTTTGTACTGCGAAATTTCGGGGGGAGGTGTATATTATAGGTAGAGGGACCTAGGAGAGTCTAAATGGGGAGCGGTTTTCGGCCACGTGATCATGATCGAACGACCGAGAGCATGTAGGGGGTTTGGATGGGTTATTGGGCCACTTTGGAGGGGTGTTGGGCTGCACACAAAAGAGGGCTTTACGGTTCCCCAGTTAATCGTTGGTGTATCAAACGACCTCAAAATGGCACGAAACTTGACAGGCGGTCTATCGGTGGTGTACCAAGGCCACTTGGCAAATCACTGTCCATTTCGAGAATGTTTAACACCCGCACACGAAAAGAGGTAAAAGGGGGTGCCGGAGGGCATAGGAGTGTCGGATTGCAAAACGGACAACGGGGAAAATGCTCGGATGCATGCGACGAACACATATGCAAAATGAGATGCACATGATGACATGGCAAAGTGCAACACGCACGCAAACGACATGGCAACGACGGCGAATAACTAGCAGACACCTGGTGCATCGAATCCGGGGCGTTACATAGAGCTATTCTAGAAATTAATACACTATCTCCTAGCAATGTTGGTAGCCTATATAAATCACAACTACATTTTTCCACTTGTAGTTCATTCTTATTTTCTTTTTCTTTTTGCCGATGCACTTGCAGTTTGTTCGATCTGGCAACTCACCCTGCTGAACATCACTTTGGTATTGGGGTCCAAAAAATGCACGTATATGTTTGTACTTGAAATGATGGCGTCATCACGTTGTAAATGTTCAAATCCCAGCGCGTTCGGATTCAAATCCCAACGCATTTTAGCTATGCCTGCCCGACTCGGATTCAAATTGCTTCCCGCGTCTCTTCTTTCTTGCTCGCCCCGTTTCCCCAATTCCCGATCTAGCTCACCTCGCCCTCCCATCAGCCTCCCTCGATCCATATGACCTCGCCTTCCTCTCCCTCCCAACGCCGGATCGTTGCTCTCGCGATTCCACGGCCACGACCATGGGCGGCACCACGGTGCTCCCGCCGTCTGTGCTGCCGCGCCATAGCACCGCCGTCTCTGCTGCCACGCCGTAGCACCGCCGCCACCGACCTCCACTCTTGCTCCGCCCGCATCCGCGTGAAACCCGCCTTGATGGCGAACCCCGCGGCTGCCAAGAGGCCAAAGCGTCCCGGATCCGCAGGCGCGACAAGCAGCCGGAGCCGAGCGCAGACGCTGTGCTCGCCCGGGGCAAGCTCCACGCCGCGGTCACCACCAACATCAAGAACAACAGCAAGCTTCCGTGTCCCAGCAGTGGCAAGGATCCGAAGAGTCCGACATGCCTCCACCCTTCCGGGATCAAGAACCAGGTCGCCGAATCTCCGGAGAGCGCGACGCAAGTGAAGCCGCAGATGAGCATGCGCGAACTGATCGAAAAAGCTCGCCTCACCATGGCTCTCCTCAAATAAGGCTCGCTCTACCTCCGAAGAAGAGGCCAGCCATCGGCGTGACATCGAGCGCAGCAGAGCGGAGGCCCGGCGAAAGGTGGAGCAGATGGTGGACACTGTGCAGTTCAAAGACCCCTGGATCCATCACTCCGACGTGACCAAGTCCCCTGAGGAGCTGCTCCAAGCAAGACAAGAAGCATGGCATGCTCAAGCTCAACTCATTGCGATGGCTCATCAACGGGACTTTGCTCAAGCGATATAAATCCACGGATGAGTGCTCAAGTGATCGAAGCAGAGGAAGAAATCATGAGCAGGGCAGCCTTGTTGTTGGTAGTTTTGCTTAGCTGAGAAAATCAGAGGAAGCAGAGTCGGCTGTAGTAGTCTTGGTTGCAAGTGTGTAGGGAGTATTTCACTGGCATGTTTCTAGTAGAGGATAGCACCCTGGATCCATAAACTTGCACAAGATGTGATGATTTAGTCCAAAACTCACAAAATGTTACTGAGGACTCCCACAACTTGACCACCTATGTGATGTTTTGGTCCACAGCGAATCATAGATCAACAAGTGGCAGTCCAGAGGGTGGACCGGTCAGCACTGGCATTTTTGCAAAAAGGCCCCTGTCGTTTCCTTGATTCAACCCGCACTATGTACCGTTGCTACCATTGTTGTGTCCGTTCCCCCACCCCACACGCACACACCTACCGTTGTTGTTCCCCTTTCTCCTTCCTGTTCCCCATTCTCCATCCTCTCGCTCTCCCCCTCCCTCTCCCTCTGTCGTGGGCAGCAAGCTTCCTTCCCCCATCCCCTGCCTTGAACCCTTGAACACGCATTTGCATAACTCCTGGCCATGGTTTCGTGGAGCAATTCTGGCAGCTCGTCCGACGCTGAGTCACTCAGCAGCGAAGTGCAGGTTAGATCTCTTTCTCTGGTAGGGTTAGGGTTTCTTTGGGTGTGCATTGGTAGTTAGCAAATGAAGTTGATTTACTTATGTTTTAGCTACCTGCCACCATCTTGTGCTTGGAATGGAGCGGCCTGGCCACAGATCTGAGTTCTAGATGTGAGCATGCATGTGTGTGTGAGAAGCTGGTGGCATTTGATTCAGTGGATAGTGGGAGGAGATTCCTAGCTTGTGCACAGAAGGTTAGTAGCTCATTTGGTCAGTTTGATTCAGTGTTCAGTTAAGTTTGACAGTTCTGACAGTCAAATGCATATATTACTGTGGTGTTGACAGTTAGATTCAGTGTTTATGTTGCTGTTTATGCTTCTTTCGATTAATCAATCTTGTTGTTTGTAGTTCTTTAAATTAATTGAATACAAGTGGAGATCTTTCGCTAACAAAATTTATGCATTTTAAAGTTTTGTAAATCTGAATTTGTGGAAGTTGACAAATTTTTCTCAAGTAAACTGTCTAGTCTTCATGTAAACTGAACATTTGTAGCGTAGTTGAGCCAGTATTTAACTATTTTTTCGTTGTACTGAATATATTTCTTTGTTGTAAATTTGTAGAAGATACCTAAATGCAGCTATCTGGAGTGGGTTGACCCTAAGTGGCCTGCCCCTTTGAAGATGAGCCTAGATAGGATCTGGGGCATGTATGAAGATGAGAACAAGCTTAGGCTCCAGGACAATGTAGTTCATGCTGAAGAAAATCTAGGGTTGTGAGAGAGAAGGAAAAGATGGAAAAATACTTGAGGTTTTTTAAGGTTGATTTTGCTCAAATGGTGGCTGAGAAGGAGCAAGCTCTGGCCCAACTAGGCAACACACAACTTGCTCTTGCTGACATGAAGGAAGATCTTGATAAGAAGAAGATGTCTGAAAAATCATTCACAAACATTCATCAAGTTGTGAGGGCCAAGGCAGAGAAAGAGAGGGACCTCATGAAGCAAGAGAGGGACAATATCATGGAAAAGAGGGACAGTCAGGTGCAAGAGAGGGACAATCTGGTGCTGGACAGGAATGTGCTAAAGCAAGAGAATAAGAAGTTAGAGTACATGATTGGTGATCTTTTCAAACATAAGGAAGACACCAAGGGCAAGATAAGGAAGCTGAAAGAGATGCTTGAAGAATTTGAGTGATGCAATGGTGGTCTAATGTAATCATTAGTAGCGTGTCCAAGATGACCTTGCACTTTAAGTTCCAGACTTCTTTGTATTCAGTAATTTGACTAATTTGTGTACTGAAGTATGTACTTAAATTTAAGTACTTTGATTGAATTGAAGTGTTGTTATTAATGATTTAGTGACTTAACTGAATTTTTGATAGTTAACTGAACTTTGACAGTTAACAGTTAGTTGAATTCTTCAGAGTTAACTGAATTTGTTCATAGTTAACTGTACTTTGACAGTTAACTGAATTTTTGATAGTTAACTGAACTTTGAGAGTTAACTGAATTCTTCATAGTTAACTGAATTTGTTCACAGTTAACTTTACTTTGACAGAGAGTTAACTAAATTTTTGAAAGTTAACTGAATTTGTTAACATTTAACTGTAATTGTGACGATTAATCGAACTTTGACAGTTAACTAAATTTTTCAGAGTTAACTGAATTTGTTCACAGTTAACTGTACTTTGACAGTTAACTAAAATTTTCAAATTTTAGTGAATTTGTTCAACTGGCTCAACTTGCACAGTTATGTGAATAGTTTCACAGTTAACTGAAGTCTGAGTGTTTGACTGAATATGTGCAACACCTTGGGAAAGAGTTGGTTGCATATGGACCCTACTACATACTCATAGGTCCCATCTATTTTTGGAAAGAGTTGGTTGCAACACATTGTTGCATATGGACCATACTCATGGCATCTCATGTTGCATCAGTAGACCACATGCAGACATTCAAATTCTTAACTGACCACAACATTCATAACTAACTAACTACAACATTGGATAGTTTAGCATAGGATAGTTCAACACCTTAGTTTAGCATAACTGACCATATCATCATAGTTCAACATCTTAGTTCATCATCATACTTAACAGCACCATAGCATCATAGAATAACTTATATGCTCTACATATATGAGCACACCTAAACAACATTGCAAAAATACTTAACTTATATGCTGCTCTACTATATCAGCATACCTAATATCTTCTTCTTCAGCTGCATCACCCTGCTGCTTCAATTCTCCTTCAACATCTTCAGCCTCTCCGAGCGACGCACCACCCCACACTACAAAAAAAATACACTTCTGTGATGATACGTGTTTGTCACAGTAGGTCACGTTTTCTGTCATGCATGTACATCCATGACAATTTTATGGCAGAATCAAGATAGTCATACCTGTGATGTCGTAGAAGTGTTCCATGACATTACCAAAATTATCATCACGGAAGTGTCCACTTCCATGACGACAAATCGCACGACATAGAAGTGCTTTCGTCAAGGGTGACCAGCACGTGGCATCGACCGTAACGGGCCCCGTTAAACTGTCGGGTCTGGTTTTGGATCCGATAACCCGTTAATAGCCCGGACCAATGGGAATTTTCCACGTGTAAAATTCTCATTGGCCGGAGGAAAACATGTGTTGGCTCAATGTTTGGACAGATGTCATCCACTCATTGGACAGGAGGCGCCTATGATACGTCGACACGTGGCACGGCCCAACAGAGGCCCATTCCAGTGAAAAGGTCGGCCCAGCTAAAGGCCCGTCATGTTTTTTCAGACACTAGTGGGTTGGCCTGTTAACAGCCTGCCATGTTTTGGGTCAAATTGAGGCCCATACCAGATCAGGCCCGTTCACACCCTGCCGTGTTTTGGGCCAAATTACGGCCCATATCGGATCAGGCCCTTTAACAGGCCACTGTTCTTTTGGGCCCATACTAAGACAGGTTTGTATTTCAGCCTGTTGAATGCTCGTTTACCAGTTCAGCCCGATAATAGTTCCGGCCTGTTAGAGGCCCATGGTGCATCTGGGACGTTGTCGGCCTGGTTAAACTTTAGGCCGTTTAACGGCCCATGCAGAAACTGGGCTATTTCTTGTCCGAAGTAACTTTAGGCCTCTTAACGGCCCGTAGTCTTCGTGGATAAATTTCAGCCCAATCGGCCTATCGGCTGTTAATGGCCCGATGTAACAGTTGGGCCTAATTACAACCCGCGTTGAATCCAGCCTGCTTACAGCCCATCTGATAATGGCCCGTGACACTTTTAGGCCTATGGCCCACGTAGATACCGGCCTGCTTTAAGCCCATAATTTTATTGGGCCAAACAGGCCCGAGATATATTTTGTCCTGTTAACTACTCGTCCTATTTGGGCCAAACATGGGCCTTAGGCAGTTTCAGCCTGTATTGGCCCGTGAATTTTTCGGCTCAACGCTAGCCCAATCTAGGTTTTAGCCTGTTAAAAGCCCATGGTATTCTCTGGCCCAGCCGGATGTAACTTTACTCGGCCCGTTAAAGGCGGGAAACAACTATAGGTTTAGACCTGCTAATGGCCCAAGATGATTATAGGCCCAGGTTTCGGCCCATATGAGTAATGGGTCAGCCTGAAGACCGACAACACTGAGATCCACTAAACCTTCCGGCCTAAATTACAGCATACCGACCAAGAATCAACCTAGACTATAAAACAAAGAAATTACAACATATTACATCCCCTCGGCATCAAAGTTCGCCGCCAGTGATAATAAGGGAAACCAGACAGAAGATTACATAAAATGGGCAGGTCGCCACCAGTGGAAGTTAACAGGCGGACAAAATAATAGACAGAATTGACAGCACTTAAACACAGTTCAAGAAAGGTTAGCCCGGCCCAGGAGCTGCAGCGCAAGCAGCTTAGCAACCTGATGAGACTGCGCTTCTTTGGCGCTCATATCCAACAACTTAAGCTGCATAGCATCAATAAACGTCATGTACTTACGGTTAATCTTTCATAGAGATTGGAGTTCCAGTCGTATTTGAGCGGAAGCATGTATTTATGCTTGAATTTCAGACTGAAGAAGTCGTACAGATTCAGGCGGCGACTTCAAAGAGCTTGTGTCACTGAGTAAGTTTGACACTACATCAAGATGTGACTTCGTGCTTGTATCCCTACCCTCAATATGTGTTGCCTTCTCCTCTGGAATATGTGTTAGAGGGACAAACAATGGGTTCGTCTCACTACCATTGTGGCAGTTCTTCCTAGCAGCAGTGTTGTCACCCTGAAAGAGAAACAAGTAGGTAGATAACAGGTTTTGCACGTATAAGCATCAACGTTGTCAATTCATCTCATTTCTTTGTCAAAAATAAAGAGACACGGTTTAAAATAGCATTAACATAATAGGCATTGTTCATAGTTAAGACGGAAGGAAATGGCATTGTGCAGGAGCGGCCAGCTTCACCAGACCACTGGATTACAGATCAAGAACACAAGCATAGATGTAGTTCTAAACAACGTATAAGCATGAATGGTGAGTGCACTGTCAACTTATACCATTTCAGATTGGTAAATAAAGAGACATGATTTAAATAACATTAATATAATATGGCATTGTTCATAGTTGAGACATAGCAGGATATGGCATTGTGTTGTTGTTGGTAGTCTCACCACACCACTGCATTACAGATCAAGAACACAAGCATACACATAGTGCTAAAGAAGATAACTTGCTATGTTTAGTTTAATTTACATGGTACGAATAAGGAACTAGATTGTACAACTAAAGACTGAAATTGAGAAGGACAAACTTATGTTTATGTACTTCTACTTTATAAACTTTGAACAAGCAATTTGATGCAGAACGACAAAATAAACAGCATTTGCACTCATAGCTATCCAAATATAAACAACAAAGTTTGAAGGCTCGAGGAGGACAAACTTACATTAGTAGTGAAGACATGCTCTATAAAGGCCTTGTCCATATTGATGGGGGGGGGGGGCAACTCAAGAAGTTTACCGCACACTCTTCTTCAAGAGTATTGCATTTATTCTACATTTTGTTAAGAGTAAATATAATTGTAAAAATATAGGAACACATGACGATTATTTAACTTAAGATGCAGAGTACAAATGTAAATACAGCATACATGCAGAAGGCACTAATAAGACCAATGCGGAGCTAAACTTCCTCAGTAACATTGGTTTTATTCAATATCTTGGCAAGAGTAAATGTAGATCTGATGTGTAGAAAAATGGAGGACAAGGGAAAATAAGTTGCAAAGTGTACATGAAGAACTAGCTGACAAATATAAGTACAGTGATGAAGGACACCAGATACTTACAAGAACAATGCAGAACTAAATTTCTTCATGGCATTGGGTTTATTCTACATTAATTTAAGCATTAATATAGATCTGATAATTTGGAGAAAACAATGGATAAGCAAGCTATAATGCACAATGATGTCACATAATCCACCAGGTATGAATGTAAGGACAACGATAGGACAATAGGTACTCACAAGAGCAAAGCAGCGACCAGCATAGTTGCGACATCCTAGGTTTTGCGGCGCTGGTTCTATCGCCAATATACGTCGGGTGCTATGTGATTTCTCCGGTAGCACCACCTTTTTCAAGGACTTTGCTTGCACTCCTTCAGGTTCTGCAATCACCCTCTTCCTTTTGGATGTCTGGAACACAAGAACAACATTTGAATGGAAAAACATGGTATGACGACAAATGGAATAGGTGTTGATAATGGATGGGCATGGAATCTTCACATATATCATGAGTATACTAAGCAGATGGCGGTTCAACAAAGCAAAAGAAATGCAAGACACTTTCTCCAAGATATGTGCAACCAATAAAACCTTGCCAAATTAGAACAGGCACCTTATTGGGTGAACAGGATAGGCCATCTGCCTTTGACTCCTTGAGCTCAGAATAGTCATTAGGATCATATTCTGAATATGAATCTATAGGTCGGGAGCATGTTCGTTTCATTGCATCCACAATGGACCTCAATCCCTTGATGCCAAGTTTGTTACCCATTGAACTGTTCCACAATATTCTTCTGATGTGCGCATTCTTATATTCATTGTGATTACGCATAACAATATCAGAAGCATGAAAACACAAATAGTAGTGAGATTATTTTTTAATGCAGAGGATATTGTAATATAATAGAGGCTCCTCAGAACCCTTGTGTGCTATCACTAGATTCTGATGAGAGAGCCCATGTGTGTTGTAATATGGTGAGTAGATTAATATAATCTGGTACAACTACACAAAAAATTAAGCTCCCTGTTGGGGACCCCAGATGTAAGGATAGTTGGTAGACGATAGGTTCATAATATACCGTATAGAAAGTTTATTGCCAAACCATGATAACGAGAGCGCAGAGCCAGTAGGCAGATCGTAGTGTAGATAATAGGGGTACACCATCACTACCATAAATAAATCGGGAAAGCAGAACTGGATGGAAAACATACGGTTTTGCCGCTACTAATATGCAGCCTATCGTCACCTACAGGCCAGCTCTATTCATCTAAAGGCGCACAACTATTACTATCAGTTTAGTCTATCAAAGACCGCGCGGCTCCCACCATTTCCGGGGTATTATGGCAGAACAACTCGAAGTGCGAAATCATTTAGCAGAACCGGCCCAATAGAGGTGTCGACTGCATATGTCCCTGCTCCCCTTCCTGACAAGGAACATACTGTGCTTACTAAAGAAGAACAGAAGAGGAAGCCTATTATGCATGCCTGCATGCAAGTCGCGTGACTTTTTTCATTTGGGTCAGTCGACCATTTCAGGCGGTTGGATGAAGATGCTACCTCTCCTAACCCTTCTTCTTCCTCGTCTCTGATTCTTCCCATACAGAACACCACACGGGCCGCCGGTCGAACCACCGGCCCCGACCCCCCCCCCCCCACCCCCCCCCCCCGCCCTCCCCTGAACCGCCTGTGTTCCTCCACCACACCCACCCCCACCCCGCCCCCACCCGCGTTGAGTTTTCTTTGTTCAGCAAGGCCCCACCAACCACAACCACCGTCCCTACCCGAGCCCCTTCCTTCGCACGGGCGAATTCCGGCGAGCTCTGAAAAATCGACTCCAATTTTGAAATTTAGTCTACTGTCATTTAACTAGTGTGGAATATAAAAGGGGAAAACCATAAACATTGCGAGTATAGTGTTGAGCGTGCCATGGCGGATCTGAAGGTGCAAACCGGACAAAGGCAACTTCGCAACCAATGTTTGCTTTAAACTAGCAAGTAAGTGATGGACAAGAAATAAGAGTAAAGCAGTGGCGATCTATTTTCTTGCTGCGATAAATAAATTGAGCAGATACGAAAGAGTACCGCCTCTGGTGCGGCGTCGTGTATGCATCTGCTGAGAATTTGATGGTGTTGCGGTAGCGATGGCTGTCGGCGGCGTGGAAGCAGATCTAAGAGGGTAGACGGTGGCGGCAGGGCGCGCTGGACGAGACGGTCGTAGGAGCGGCGCCGACAAGGTGGACGACGGCGGGGATGAAGCGAAAGGACGAGATGCAAGTATCCTGGTCCGAAGCCGTGGATGAGAGAGGTCGATCGCTTGTAATGGACGACGGCATCGGGGTATCAGCTCCGGCATGGTGGAGGAGGACGGCGGTGGATGGGGTGGCGGACGGAGGAGGCTGGGGTGGAGAGGGTGTTTTGGCGCCCACGGAGTACGAATGGGGAAATGGAGGGAGAGAGGAAGGGGGAACCATGTCTTCAGGGCGCGCTTGTCTCAAATGCCAGGAAATTTACAAATTTAGCCCCCGTTTAAAATTTCCTACATCACAACAATATTAGTCGGTTGGGGATAGGACGGTAATCTTGCATACACCGAATATTTGCCGACCAGAGTTTCTTTTTTGCGCCCACCGTGTATGAATCGGGGAGGGAGTCGATTTTGGCCGAGGAGACATGTGTGTTGGCGACCACCATGTATGAATCCGGGTGAGAGGCGGTTATGTCACGTTTGAGTGAAATTATAAACCTACCCCTATCAAAACCTATGGAAATCGAGTCGGTAGGCTTTGCGTGTCAAGGATAGGCAGTAATTTCCATCACGCAAATTTTGGTTTCGGGCGGTTACTGCGACTTTCCCCGCTTCGTTCAAATTTTTGCAGAGCAAGAGTGCATGTTTGCCGTGCCAACTCAATTAGAATCTAGTTTGTATTCTGTTTTTGTTCGGGCAGGATCCATTTGCGATTGGAATAAAATTCTATATACATCATTTTTATATATACTTTCAAAATCACAACACCCTTTATACATAAATATGGTTTACAAATGACATGATCTCGGAGTTCATAAGGCTGTATCCATCTTAATTTGGATTTCCAAATATTTGAAACCACTTTATGTTGAAATCCAATGTATGCATTCCTCGCTAATTGTCTCCAATTAATGTGTATTTCATGCGTGTTTTTTTACTTCTCAAACATGTATAATGTGTTTCACACACGAAACATATAGTGTAATCCTGTTTAGACATTAATTGCATATAAATCATGCATTTTCTCTAATTAAAGAATCTATGGATCACTAATATTGATAAACTATATAACATTACACGTGTCCCCAAATTCAAATGAATATGCATGTTTGATACACCAATTTGCGTTATGATATTATCGATGTCGTGATCTCCAGTTTAAATATTTGAATCCCCTTTAATCCAGATACTCGTCTCATATAGCTACCACTCATGCTTATATAGGAGTATCTCTCTAGACCTATACGCTGCTCATCGCCTCTCTGTATCTCTCATGCTACCTGTATGTCGACAATGATCTTTTATATTTGCAACACACTGACGGTACTCTCTCCCTCGACCTTCATCACTCTATCTCTCTCTAAGTATATCTCGCTCCCTGCTATGTGTCTCTAACTATGATTCTCCATGTGAAATCTCTTTCTCTCACACGAACACAAACTTCGTCTCCTGGGGTCTCATTTCTCTCTACTATTCCCACACAGAGATGTCTTTCGCTCCTCAGATATGAGAAGCTACGACTCTTCCTCTTAAATATCTCTTTCTCACACACAAACACAAACTCTGTCTCCCAGGGTCTCATATCTCTCCACCATTCCCTTGTATGTCGCTCACACACACTCTCTCTCCCTAGAGATATCTTGCATTCCCTCATATGTCTCTCTAGCTATCACTCTCGTTGTGAAATATCTTTCTCTCTTGCAGACACAAAACTCCATCTCTCGGGATCTCATCTCTCTCTGATATTTGTTTGTATGTGACTCACATGCACAATCTCTCTATCTCTCTCACACCCACACACATAACTCAGCCTTCTGATCCACTCGACCCCTATCTCTAACACACACTAGATAGCATCTTTACCTTTCTATTTATCTGTTTCTCCATCAACCTTCTTCCTCACCCTCACTCTTGCTTCCTATCGCGCACACCATATATGTTTCTCTCTACATGCAGTCAAGTGCCCTCTTTTTATCTTTCTCTCACACACACATAACTTCACCCTCTGAACCACCCGGCGGTCATCTCCAACACTCAAACTAGCCGATGTCCCTCTAGCTAGCATCTCTATCTTTGTATCTATCTGTAGTTTCTCCATCAACATTTCTTTCTCGCACGCACTCTTGCTTCCTATCACCCACACTATATATGTCTCTCCATACATGCATTTATAGGTTGATCTCTTTTGCACAATCATTGTGTCTCACTCCCTCTGCTCGCCATAGATGCATGCTCCAGCCCACGCCACTATCTCTTAAAGACAAAAACACATGCTCAATTATCGAGCCTTCTTCCCTGCACTCTCACATGCATGCATATAGTCATACCGATCTCTCCCGTATCATTGATCTTATGACTTATGTCTTCTTTCTTTTATCTCGATCATGCTCGCGCGCGCACACACACACACATCCCACGTATACATGTATACCTCTCGCACATGCACGTTCAAGGTCTCCTATGTCTCCATACATAGTTAATTACCCTCAACCCTAATGCCACATCGAATCGTTCTCTTCTTGTGTGCACACAACTTCCGCCTGGATGGATAAAACACACACTCACACTTAACAATCTCCTTCTAGCAACCCCCCCTCTCTCACTCTTCCCCCTATATCCCCAAAACCAATAAGACCATCCCTTTGTTTAATTCCTGCCTACATGCACCATCGATATATAGTAGTCTTCCTTGGTGTCTCTCGAACAAACACGTTTTCTCGATGTTGACTCCTCTCACGCGCACACACCTTCTCTTCCCTCTCTACGGGCCTTTTCTCTCTCGCACCCCCTCGTTGGTGGCCTCTGTCATACACTATGATGAAGCCACACAAACTTAAATTACATCCGCCACCGAGGACCCCATGTCACACACACACACACGCACCCACCCCCCACCCACCCCCGCCACACACACTAAGACTCCATCTCACACACACATGCTCTAGGCAGAGCATTTGTTCCTACCACCCTTCGTCCAACCTTACCCGTATGATAAGCAATCACCTTAATTTACTTGTATAACATGGACAAATACCACTTTACTTTAGTAGTTAGCAAACTTATCATCTCTACTCTTATAAAAAACGAGTTGGCGATGATGGTGTGCCTGCCATCTTGTAATATAGACCGTCCGATCTATATCTGACGGATAGAAAGCAAACTATGACAATTTCACAAAAGATACCCGCACCTCTCTCCACATTTACAGACAAGGCCTTGCCTCGTTCATCATCCTTATCTCCCACAACCTCATTGCTGAGCAATTAAAAAAGGAAGTCTCTGGAACAATGTAGCATGGTGGCCACTGCCGCCTGCCTGCGCCGTCCATCCCCATGCCTCCGCCCAGTCCGACCACTAGTCACCACCACGCTCCACTCCTCCTCACCTTATCTCCCATCTTTCATTTTTTTCGATGAAATTGTTGAGATACCAGTTTTTCGATAAAATTCTCGAGATATCATTAGTTTTTACACATGGGATTACTCCTGCATGGGTCAATCACAACAAGTGTTTTGTACAAAAAATGCATATTGATGTTCCGTGCAATGCACGAGCATCTTGCTAGTAATTATATAACACAAATCACGAGCAGGAAGTGACATTTTTTTACACAACCTCGTTAACATGGCCACGTAAATCACTAGCTAAAGTGTAATACCATTATACTTATATCCCGATGCAAAAGGTTGAGTACATGTCCGAAGAGTAGAGTCGCACACACGCACTCTGTCTCCCAGAATCTCTCACAAACACCAGTTACGTGACGCCCACTTAAGCAGACATGTATGTTACAATTTGTGCACCCGCGTGATGGTGCACATTTATTTAAGCCGAACGGCGAACCCAAACAGTAGTTGTGTTCATTCCCCTCCCGCCGCCTCTTCTCTAGTCCCTCAGAGTCTTAGCCATGGCCCGGCGAAGGTAACGACATATCGCCATACTCACGAGCGGCGCTTTAATCTGGAAATTTTAGTGGTCATGCATGCTTTTTTTTGTGCTAGCACTCCTATATAAGGGTTGACCGGCCGCTTCCGGCGGACGTGCGCGGGCGGTGGAAGAGGAAGGAGAAGGGAAGCGGGCTATGGACTAACGTTTTTACCACATTTTCTTAGGAAACTGAGTGCAATAATTGAGTAGTTTTGCAAACTACCAGTACTACACCTGAACTGGTTCAAAACCAATACCAATACCACGCCCGTGTCTGACCGACCTGGCCGACCCACCCCCCTGCCGGTGTGTGCTTCCCGCGTCATACGGTCAGCGTCGCCCCGGAACATCAGTGCCACATTAATGCCCGGCCAGAGCGGAGGCGACCTCTCACTGTCGCCGGCTTTGAAGTAGCGCAACGGCCGAGAGAGTGTCGCTTCCCGGTGCACGCGACTGCTCCGCATCGAGGCTGTCCATAGTTTGGATGAGTCTCCATCATGGGGAGCCACAGTAACTGCGATGATATGGACTCCTGTTGCCCACAGTTATGGATCGTTCCATCTATGAAGAACACGTGGGACTGGAACTACGAGACGGACATGAACCCAGGAGTGGACGTACGAACCTGAGTAATGTAGCGCAGTAAGTAAAGTAGAAAGGCACAAATAGTATGAACATGTGTGGCATATAGGCATTTGTCTCTTACTACCACTAAGTGTTGTATGTGCAATGCCCGGTGATGTTATGGAGTACGTGCCTAAGTACTCTACTACTACTACTATATTAATTGGAGGCACATATTAGGTTTTATATTTTTTTTATGTGTATGCCCCGAGACCTTCCAACCCGACGTGTCTTTCTCTCTGGGTCGCACTTTGTATTGTTCATACCACTAGTACTACTACGTGTGGTCTCCGACCCAGAAGTGGAGACGCTCTACCACGCTATTAATGTCCCACTCCTTTCGCTGACGTGTGGGACATCCAGCATGTGCCGTGTTTGGCACTCCTTCGTCGTAAGAGTTGAACCGCTAGCATTCATCAGAAATAAATAAAAAATAAAAATCAGCAGTGATACTATACCACGCGGTTTCCTTGCTCCTCGATATCGGAAAGAATACTTCCGTTCGCCGACATGTGGGACGTCGACCATCCTGGTCCACTTGCCATGCCCGCAGAACTCCAAGGGAGAGTCACCCCGGTCGTCGCGCCACAGTAATTACTAATGAGCCGTCAAATAAGAGGCCCAACCTTTCCCACTGTGAAGTTGCTCGGACGAAGGAACCATCATGACTTTGTTGAATTGCCCTTCAAAGTTCTATATGGACGTAAGTTCCGAACCCCTCTAAATTGGTCAGAAACTGGGGAACGAGCGCTCATTGGTCCGGACATTATTCAACAAGCTGAAGAGCAGGTTCGTATTGTCCGGGATAATCTCAAGGCGGCCCATTCCCGTCAGAAGAGCAATTATGATCGTAAACACTGGGGATAAACTTATCAACCTGGTGAACAAGCTTATCTACGTGTCACTCCTTTGAGAGGCACCCATCGATTCAGAGTCAAGGGCAAGCTGGCTCCACGCTACATTGGTCCTTTACGCATTCTCTCCCGTCGTGGACTGGTGGCTTATCAACTGGAGTTGCCACCTCAGTTCTCTCACGTCCATGACGTCTTCCATGTGTCGCAACTTCCTCGATGCTTCAAGGTTCCGGAACGTGAAGTGGATCCGGAATTGATTGAAGTTCAAGATGATCTCACATATAAGGAGCATCTGATCCGCATTCTTGAAGAAGCTGAACGTCGAACCCGCCAGAAGGTTACCAAGTTCCTCAAGGTGCAATGGTCGAATCATACTAAAGAGGAAGCCACTTGGGAACGCAAAGATAACCCGACCTGTTCCATTCTACCTCTTAATTCTCGGGACGAGAATTTCTTTTAGAGGAGGAGAGTTGTAACACCCCGGTGTAATGATGCTACAGTAATCACTTAGATCAAGCTAATCATTTTGCTATAACAGTGCTTAGTCACTTTGATCAATATTCCATTTCAAATTCTAGTTGAATTCAATTTCAAATTCTGAGTGAAATTCAAATTGCTCAAACATGAAAACTAAAATGTTCATCTTGTGGGAATTAATCACTGGTTAATATTGGTGGTGAACTAGCATTTTTCCAAAATGTCTAAGTTCCCTAAACTAGTTAAAATTGTGGCCAAAGCAATTAAATTAAATGCCTTTCTAATTTATAAAAATTGCAAGCCTCACAATCTTTTTGTGGCAGTGCCCTATAATTGTTTAAAATTGTTTTGGCCAGTGGCATATTTTTGCAAAGTCAATTGTGGCTAAAAGAAAAGGCAAAAGCTGCTAAAATCAAAAAAAAGAAGAGAGAGAAAAGAGCCCCTGGCCTCCCATTGGGCCTCGGCCCACTCCAGCTGGCCAACCCACTCCCCATCCCCGGTCGGTTCTCTGTGCCCTCGACCCCGTCGCTACAGGAGGCTGGTTGCCGCCGCACCACCTCGCCGTCGCCGTCCTGAGGGGATAAGGCCGACAGCCGCGCCCCCTCGAGCCCCCCCCCCCCCGCTCTCACCCACTCACTCTGCCACTCCACTCCCCTCTCCAACTCTCCCACTCCCCTCCAAATCCCCTTCTCTTCCCCCTCATCGAGCGCCTCCGTCGCCATGGCTGCGCCATAGCCGCGGCCACAACCACCACCTCGCTCCACCATCATGTCGAGAAGCTCCGACGGACCCCACTGCAGTCTCCCCGACCTCGAGCCCGAGCTATGCGTCATCGCAGCCTCAGATTGAGGCCGTCTTCTTCCTCGGATCGCCGGTGCGTCTCCAACAAACGATGTAGACTCCTCCTGCTCCTGAACTACCACGAGCCTTTCTTGCGTCGCGCGGTGAGCCCCTCATCCCTTCCCTCGCTCCCCTGGCCTCTTGCGCTCCCGTAGCCACCGCGTCTGCCATGGCCGAGCTCAGCTCCGCCGCATAGCTCGCTGTCGTCGCTATGGGCATCGTCATGCTCGCCCGAGCACTTGAGAGTGCTCAGGCCACCTCGCCGCGTACGCCCGTGCCGCTAGGTCCCTTCCCCGTAGCCTCTAGCGCCGACCGCGCGTTTTCCCGAACTCCGGCGTCCATCGCGGTGCGCGCCGCTGTCGTTTTAGTGCATTTCCGGTCAGGCCAGTACCATCACGCGATGCGTCGCTCCGAGCTCGCTCGATCCCGCCCTTCCGCGCTCGATTTGGTGGCCGGAGGATGAATCCCGACCACCTCCTGAGCCGCGCCGTCGTTGGAATGGTCGCCGACGATGAAACCCCGACGACGCTGACCAGGCACCGAAGGTGCAGCCTCCCATGAGGCTAACCGCGGGCCACACGGGCCCAGCTGACTGGGTTGACCCAGTCAACTGCTGACTGGGCTGCCAGTGAGACTGACGTGTGGGCCCAACTTGTTTAAAACATTTTAAAAAATAAATAAATCTACCAATTAATATTTGATAGTTAAACAGTAATTAGTTAGTCACTGACACCAGGGGCCCACCCCTCTAATTAGCTTGTTAGTTTAGTTTAAATTACTGTTAGGCTAACAGAGGCTGACATGTGGGTCCCACTGGACCCACAGGTCAGGTTCGACCCTGGTCAGCGAGTCTGATGACGGCTGACGTCATCCCCACGCAATGCTGACATCATAATGAATTTCTGTTAATTTGAATAATTCCATAAAATACTTTAATCTTTAAAAATTCATAGAAATTAAACCGTAATTCGGATGAAAATGTTTTCTACATGAAAGTTGCTCAGAAAAATCCAATGAATCTGATTACGTGGTCCGTTCATCAGTCACATGCCCCTAGCATGCTGAACATGGAACTTTCCCCCTCTTTTCCTTTGTCCGGAATCCGCCTAACACCGGGAATTCATCCTCGGATGTTTATCCCCTCCGTCTGCAATGTGTAGTACCACGTTAGGTCGACCCTAGTTCTACTTTTCGTCATGTCATGCTTAGTGGTACCTTCGTTGGCTTATATTTACTGTTTCTTCCCCCTCTTCTCTCCGGTAGACCCCGAGACTGATGCTGCCCCTGTGATCGACTATGTCGACGATGACCCCTCCTTGCCAGAGCAACCAGGCAAGCCCCCCCTTTGATCATCCCCATATCGCCCATTCCAGTCTCTCATGCTTGCATTAGATTTTGCTACTGTTATTGTTTGCTCCTATTCTGATGCATAGCCTACTTGTGTAACCTGCTTATTGTTACCTACCTGCTTATCCTAAACTGCTTAGTATAGGTTGGTTAGTGATCCATCAGTGACCCCCACCTTGTCCTTGTTGCCCATGCTTCATCACCGAAGACCCGATCAACGGGATCGAAGACCAGGCCCCGGCACCGCACATCACTTTCCCCTTAGTTGCTTGACACTATTGGGTTACTATCGAGTGCTGAGGGTGAGACCTCATCAGCACTTCTGATGTTAACCATGTAGTGTAGCTATTCGGTCGTGGTCATCGAGGGTGATTCCTCCTTAACCACTTTCGATACAACTCTGTCGTGCAACCCCTCAAGTATGAACCTTGAGGGTGGATCCTCTTACGTTCACCTTGATGATTACATCGAGTGGAATCTATCAAGGGTGATTCCTTAGGTTTTCCCTTTGGTGTTAGACACACAGTTACTATGGTTACTATGACTTTACACTGAACCATGTTACTAAAGATGGGCCGGCCCTGAGGGGTACCCGTGGATCTTAATTGCGAGTGATGAGTAGTCAGGTTGACCTGGAGGGTGCCCGCGAGATAATTACGAGGCGTGGCCGGGCATTCTTAGCCCTTGTCGCAAGTCCTCGAGACGGGGCGATGGGGTCACATCGATCGTGAGTCTCTGCTCGTTACTGCATGCTCCTAATCCACTACGATTTGGATATTTGATCTGAGGGGCCTCTGGCCTGATAGCACTAACCATCACGTGGGCATAGTATGGGCGTTCTGCGTCGTATGCATCAGTCGAAGCTTAATAGATGTCAGCGGTTGAGCGGCGCGCGCCGGGTTGGACTGGTAAGCACCTGCCTTTTTAAGGATGTAGCTAGGTCTGCTCACCGTCCGCGTTCGCAATGTGCAGGAGTTCCCGGGGTGATGGCCCATGACCCCTGGGGGCATAGGTTTAGTCTGGCGTGATGACCTCTCTATTAAGCCTAGGTCGGGTTGCGGCGTATCGTTTGGCCGAGGCCGGGCATGACCCAGGAAAGTGTGTTCGGCTGGAGTTAATCGAGCGTGGTGGGTAAGTTGGTGCACCCCTGCAGGGAAGAAAACATCTATCGATAGCCTGTCCTACGGTAACGGACACTCAGAGTTGTATCCCGATCGAAACAACTAGAACTAGATACTTGAGGTGATAACTAGATAGTATGGCTCTGGGATTGCTTTCTCGCAGGGAGTCGAGAAAGGATCTCTAGCCGAGGTTGATAACACTACTACTACTTTACTTTATGCTACTCTTATCTCTTCTGATGCTGCAAGACACTTGAAGATGCTAGTCTTCGATAGGCTAGGCTTTCCCCCTTCTCTTCTGGCATTCTGTAGTTCAGTCCATAGATATAACCCATTTCATTGATACCGATGCATATGTAGTGTAGATCCTTGCTTGCGAGTACTTTGGATGAGTACTCACGGTTGCTTTGCTCCCCCTTTTTCCCCTTTCTTCTTCTTTTTGGTTGATGCAACCAGATGTCGGAGTCTAGGAGCCAGACGTCACCACCGACGATTACTACTACACCGAGGGTGCCTACTACTACGTGGAGGCCGCCGACGACCAGGAGTAGTTAGGAGGCTCCCAGGCAGGAGGCCTTGCCTTTTTTATCGTTGTTGCTTTTGTCCTAGCCTTCTTAAGGCAAACTTGTCTAACTAATGTCTGTACTCAGATATTGTGGCTTCCGCTAACTCTTGTGTTTTCAAGCTATGTATTTGATCCATCGAGGCCCTAGCTTGTAATATAAAGCTTGTATTATTTTAATTTGTGTCTAGAGTTGTGTTGTGATATCTTCCCGTGAGTCCTTGATCTTGATCGTACACATTTGCATGTATGATTAGTGTATGATTGAATCGAAGGCGTCACATCCGGTAGGAATCTTGGGGCACTCTTTGAGGTTCTTTGTGTTGGATTGAATATTATGAATCTGAAGTTGTTTGATGTTATTGTATAATTGACCCACGGATACTTGTGGTGACATTGGAGTATCTAGGTGACATTAGGGTTGATTGATGTGTGTAATGTGGTGTTATTTTACTACGAACCCCAGGGTTGTTTGTGACACTTATAGGAATAGCTCAATGGATTGATCGGAAAGAATGACTTTGAGGTGGTTTCGTACCCTACAAGCAATGTCTTCTTATGTTCTCCACGATAGGAACTTTGGAGTGACTTTTGTCGCACGTTGAGGGATTTACGTATGATCTAATTATGTTATCATTGTTGAGAGAACTTGCACTAGTGAAAGTATGAACCCTAGGCCTTGTTTTCAATCATTGCAATACCGTTTTCGCTCACTTTACCACTTGCTACCTTGCTGTTTTCATATTTTCGTATTACAAAAACCTATATCTACCATCCATATTACACTTGTATCACCATCTCTTCACCGAACTAGTGCACCTATACGATTTACCATTGTATTGGGTGTGTTGGCGACACAAGAGACTCTTTGTTATTTGGTTGCAGGGGTGTTTGAGAGAGACCATCTTCATCCTACGCCTCCCACGAATTGATAAACCTTAGGTCATCCACTTGAGGGAAATTTGCTAATGTCCTACAAAACTCTGCACTTGGAGGCCCAAGAACGTCTATAAGGATAAAGTTGCGTTGTAGACATCAGTCCCACACCGCTGCGTCGCCGACACCAGAGGATGCACACATCCAGGATACCCATGTGGATCTCCACCTCAACCGCATCTCGGAGCCGTGGTGGAGGAAGGCCCCGCCGCCACCTGAGACTTCTCCAACGTATCTATAATTTTTTATTG
Organism: Aegilops bicornis; assembly: GCA_021605145.1. Lineage (NCBI taxonomy): Eukaryota > Viridiplantae > Streptophyta > Magnoliopsida > Poales > Poaceae > Aegilops > Aegilops bicornis. The sequence goes on along the minus strand of CM038673.1, from coordinate 370,390,913 downwards.
TTCCATGCTATTATATTATCTGTATTGGATGTTTAATGGGCTTTACTAAGCACTTTTATATTATTTTTGGGACTAACCTATTAACTGAAGGCCCAGTGCAAATTGTTGTTTTTTTTCCTATTTCAGTGTTTCGTAGAAAAGGAATATCAAACGGAGTCCAAACGGAATGAAACCTTTGGGAGAGTTACTTTTGGAACAAACGTGATCCAGGGGACTTGGAGTGGATGTCAAGAAAGAACCGAGGAGGCCACGAGGCAGGGAGGCGCGCCTGCCCCCCTGGGCGCCACTACTACAAAAAGGGCTATAGATGGAATGGCTACTAATGGCGCACCTGTGATGTGGTGCGCCATTACTATATTCTATATTACTAATGGCGCACCTGGTGTGTGGTGCGCCATTAGTAGTTTGGAAAAAAACATAAAAAAAAAATTGTTACTAATGGCGCACCGGTGCATAGTGCGCCATTACTAATTGACATAGTAATGGCGCACCACATCCGTAAATGCGCCATTAGTAGTTTTGAAAAAATGTAAAAATAAATAAATAAAATTTTGTTACTAATGGCGCACCTTGGAGTGGTGCGCCATTACTAATTTATCTAGTAATGGCGCACTTTCCACTGGTGCGCCATTACTAAGTTTTTTTTAAAAAATATCATTTTTTAATTTTTTTTTCAAAACTACTAATGGCGCACCGTGGGAGTGGTGCGCCATTAGTAGTTGAACTAGTAATGGCGCACCACTCCCACGGTGCGCCATTAGTAACAACCACCTTCCACCGACGACGTGCATGGAAGGTGGAAGGTGGCCAAGTTACTAATGGCGCACTGTGGGGTGGTGCGCCCTTACTAGTTCAACTACTAATGGCGCACCACTCCCACGGTGCGCCATTAGTAATTTGGCCACCTTCCACCGAATGCACCCCCCAAGTGGATCGCCTTTTCGGTTTAAAAAAATAAAAGAAAATGATGAAAATGTCAAAAAATAAAAGAAAATAAGTTTCCCATGTGATATGTGGTCTAGTTGTTGGGAAAATTTGCAAATATGAATTTCGACTTCATTTGCAAAATCTCTAGAATTTGTAAAAATGGGCATAACTTTTGCATACTAACTTTCGGATGAAAAAGCTTTTTATATGAAAAATCATCTACTCGAAAAGTTACATCCGAATTTAACCGGGGGAACCCCGTTAAACATTTTCAAAATCGCCAAAAACCTAACAGAAAAAAAGTTACGGGGCTGTCAAGATCTCGCGGCAAAAAATTCAAAAATTTCAAACTTACTAGTGGCGCACCGTGGATGTGGTGCGCCACTAGTAATGTAAAAAATTACTAATTTCAAAATTACTAATTTCAAAAAAAATTTGATTTTTTTTCAAAAATGATACGTAATATGATCGAGAAGTTTGAAATATTTTGAAAAATTTCATCATAGTCATTAACATGAACAAAGTCCTAGACATCAATAAGGTATAACAGATTGATATGCTAGATATATCAACAAGTGCACGTGAAGTGAGCATTCTTTGGGGTTGGATAGAACTCGAAGTTAAGCGTGCTTGGGCTGGAGTAGTGTGAGGTTGGGTGACCTTTCGGGAAGTTTGACCACGGAGTGCGATTTGACCTGAGATTAAGCGTATTGACCCGAGATTAAGCCATAGTGAACCGAGATTAAGAAAAAATTGGAAAAATTTAAAAAAAAATTTTGAAAAAAAAAATGTTACTAATGGCGCACTTCTATGTGGTGCGCCATTAGTATACCAGATACTAATGGCGCACCTCTATGTAGTGCGCAATACTAATGGCGCACCGTGGGCTATACTAATTGCGCACTACATGGTGCGCCATTAGTATCTGAATACTAATGGCGCACCAGGTGGTGCGCCATTAGTAAAAATTACTAATGGCGTGCTATTAATGGCGCACCACAGATGCGCCATTAATAGCCATACTAGGTGCGTCATTAGTAGGGGTTTTTCTAGTAGTGCGCGGCCCCCACCCTCGTGGGCCCCTCGTAGCTCCACCGACCTACTTCTTCCTCCTATATATACTCATGTACCCTAAAAAAATCCAGGAGCACCGCGAAACCCTATTTTCACCGCCGCAACCTTCTGTACCCGTGAGATCCCATCTTGGGGCCTTTTTCGGTGCTCCATCGGAGGGGGAATCGATCACTGAGGGCTTCTACATCAACACCATGGCCTCTCCGATGATGTGTGAGTAGTTTACTACAGACCTTCGGGTCCATAGTTATTAGTTAGATGGCTTCTTCTCTCTCTTTGGATCTCAATACAAAGTTCTCCTCGATTCTCTTAGAGATCTATTTGAGTAACTCTCTTTGCGGTGTGTTTGTCGAGATCCGATGAATTGTGGGTTTATGATCAAGATTATCTATGAACAATATTTGAATCTCCTCTGAGTTCTTTTATGTATGATTTGTTATCTTTTCAAGTCTCTTCGAATTATCAGTTTGGTTTGGCCTACTAGATTGATCTTTCTTGCAATGGGAGAAGTGCTTAGCTTTGGGTTCAATCTTGCGTTGCTCGATCCCGATGTAAAGGGAAATGACACGTATTGTATTGTTTCCATGGAGGATAAAAAGATGGGGTTTATATCATATTGCTTGAGTTTATCCCTCTACATCATGTCATCTTGCCTAATGCATTACTCTGTTCTTATGATCTTAATACTCTAGATGCATGCTAGATAGCGGTCGATGTGTGGAGTAATAGTAGTAGATGCAGAATCGTTTCGGTCTACTTGTCGCGGACGTGATGCCTATATACATGATCATGCCTAGATATTCTCATAATTATGAACTTTTCGATCAATTGCTCGACAGTAATGTGTTCACCCACCGTAATACTTATGATATTTTGAGAGAAGCCACTAGTGAAACCTATGGCCCCGGGTCTATTCTCCATCATATAAGTTTCCAATCTATTTTACTTTGCAATCTTTACTTTCAATGTATATCATAAAAAATACTAAAAATATTTATCTTATTATCTCCATTAGATCTCACTTTTGCAAGTGGTCGTGAAGGGATTGACAACCCCTTTATCGCGTTGGTTGCAAGGTTCTTATTTGTTTGTGTAGGTACGAGGCGACTTGTGTGTAGTCTCCTACTGGATTGATACCTTGTGTGTAGCACAAAGGATTTCGGGCGCTGTTGCCGGGGAGATCTACGCCAAGTCAAGTCAAGTCAACACATACCAAGTACCCATCACAAACTCTTATCCCTCGCATTACATTATTTTCCATTTGCTTCTCGTTTTCCTCTCCCCCACTTCACCTTTGCCTTTTTATTCGCCCTCTTTTCCTGTTCGCCTCTTTTCGCTTGCTCTTTGTGTGCCTGTGTGTTGGATTGTTTGTCACGATGGCTCAAGACAATACTAAATTGTGTGAATTTACCAATACCAACAACAATGATTTTCTTAGCACTCTGATTGCTCCTATTACCGATGCTGAATCTTGTGAGATTAATGCTGCTTTGCTGAATCTTGTCATGAAAGATCAATTCTCTGGCCTTCCTAGTGAAGATGCCGCTACTCATCTAAACAGATTAAATTACCTGATGAATGTATTATGAGAGCTACTTATGGATTGCATACCAAAGATGACAATACCTAGATCTATTCTTGCTTTTATGCCTAGCTAGGGGCGTTAAACGATATCGCTTGTTGGGAGGCAACCAAATTTTATTTTTGTTTCTTGCTTTTTGGTTCTGTTTAGTAATAAATATTTGATCTAGCCTCTGGTTAGATGTGGTTTTATGTTTTAGTTAGTGTTTGTGCCAAGTAAAACCTATAGGATCTTCTTGGATGATAGTAATTTAATCTTGCTGAAAGAATCAGAATCTTTCTGCTCACGAAAACAATTGTGAAAAATCACAAGAAAGTGATAAAATACTGATTCCAATTGCAGTAGATCATTAAACAAATTATCTAGGTCCTCCTATTTTGGTAGAAATTTTGAGTTACAGAAAGTTTTTGTTTGATACAAATTACTACAGACTGTTCTGTTTTTGACAGATTCTGTTTTTCGCGTGGTGTTTGCTTATTTTGATGAATCTATGGCTAGTATGGGAGGTTATGAACCATAGAGAAGTTGTAATACAGTAGGTTTAACACCAATATAAATAAAGAATGAGTTCATTACAGTAACTTTAAGTGGTGGTTTGTTTTATTTCGCTAACGGAGCTCATGAGATTTTCTGTTGAGTTTTGTGTTGTGAAGCTTTCAAGTTTTGGGTAAAGATTTGATGGATTATGGAATGAGGAGTGGCAGGAGCCTAAGCTTGGGGATGCCCAAGGCACCCCAAGGTAAAATTCAAGGACAACCAAAGTTTAAGCTTGGGGATGCCCGGAAGGCATCCCCTCTTTCGCCTTCGGCCCATCGGTAACTTTACTTGATGCTATATTTTTATTGACCACATGATATGTGTTTTGCTTGGAGCCTCTTGTATGATTTGAGTCTTTGCTTTTTAGTTTAACACAATCATCCTTGCTGTACACACCTTTTGGGAGAGACACACATGAATCGTAATTTATTAGAATACTCTATGTGCTTCACTTATATCTTTTGAGCTAGATAATTTTGCTCTAGTGCTTCACTTATATCTTTTAGAGCACGGTGGTGGTTTGATTTTATAGAAATTATTGATCTCTCATGCTTCACTTATATCATTTTGAGAGTCTTTTATAACAGCATGGTAGTTTGCTTTGGCTATAAAATTAGTCCTAATATGATGAACATCCAAGATGGGTATAATAAAAACTATCATATAAAGTGCATTGAATACTATGAGAAGTTTAATACTTGATAATTGTTTTGAGATATGAAGATGGTGATATTAGAGTCATGCTAGTTGAGTAGTTGTGGATTTGAGAAATACTTATTCTAAAGTTTGTGATTCCCGTAACATGCACGTATGGTGAACCGTTATGTGATGAAGTCGGAGCATGATTTATTTATTGATTCTCTTCCTTATGAGTGGCGGTCGGGGACGAGCAATGGTCTTTCCTACCAATCTATCCCCCTAGGAGCATGCACGTAGTACTTCGTTTCGATAACTAATAGATTTTTGCAATAAGTATGTGAGTTCTTTGTGACTAATGTTGAGTCCATGGATTATACGCACTCTCACCCTTCCACCATTGCTAGCCACTCTTATACCATGCACCTTTCGCCGGTATCATACACCCACCATATACCTTCCTCAAAAAAGCCACCATACCTACTTATTATGGCATTTCCATAGCCATTCCGAGATATATTGCCATGTAACTTACCATTGTTCCGTTTATTATGACACGTTCCATCATTGTCATATTGCTTTGCATGATCATGTCGTTGACATCGTATTTGTGGCAAAGCCACCTTCATAATTCTTTCATACATATCACTCTTGATTCATTGCATATCCCGGTACACCACCGGAGGCATTCACATAGAGTCATATTTTGTTCTAAGTATTGAGTTGTAATTCTGGAGTTGTAAAGTAAATAAAAGTGTGATGATCATCATTATTAGAGCATTGTCCCAAGTGAGGAAAGGATGATGGAGACTATGATTCCCCCACAAGTCGGGATGAGACTCCGGAAAAAGAAAAGAAAAACAGAGGCCATAAAAAAGAGAAAAAGGCCCAAATAAAAAAACAAGAGAAAAGGAGAGAAGGGACAATGTTACTATCCTTTTACCACAATTGTGCTTCAAAGTAGCACCATGATCTTCATGATAGAGAGTCTCCTGTATTGTCACTTTCATATACTAGTGGGAATTTTACATTATAGAAATTGGCTTGTATATTCCAATGATGGGCTTCCTCAAAATGCCCTAGGTCTTCGTGAGCAAGCTAGTTGGATGCACACCCACTTAGTTTCTTTTGTTGAGCTTTCATACACTTATAGCTCTAGTGTATCCGTTGTATGGAAATCCCTACTCACTCACATTGATATCTATTGATGGGCATCTCCATAGCCCGTTGATATGCCTAGTTGATGTGAGACTATCTTCTCTTTTTTGTCTTCTCCACAACCACCATTCTATTCCACCTATAGTGCTATGTCCATGTCTCACGCTCATGTATTGCATGAAGATTGAAAAAGTTTGAGAACATCAAAAGTATGAAACAATTGCTTGGCTTGTCATCGGGGTTGTGCATGATTTAAATACTTTGTGTGATGAAGATAGAGCATAGCCAGACTATATGATTTGTTAGGGATAACTTTCTTTGGCCATGTTATTTTGAGAAGACATGATTGCTTTGTTAGTATGCTTGAAGTATTATTATTTTATGTCAATATTAAACTTTTATTTTGAATCTTTAGGATCTGAATATTCATGCCACATTAAAGGAAATTACATTGGAAATAATGCTAGGTAGCATTCCACATCAAAAATTCTATTTTTATCATTTGCCTACTCGAGGACGAGAAGGAATTAAGCTTGGGGATGATTGATACGTCTCCAACGTATCTATAGTTTTTTATTGTTCCATACTATTATATTATCTGTTTGGGATGTTTATGGGCTTTACTAAGCACTTTTATATTATTTTTGGGACTAACCTATTAACAGAAGGCCCAGTGCAAATTGTTGTTTTTTTTGCCTATTTCAGTGTTTCGCAGAAAAGGAATATCAAACGGAGTCCAAACGGAATGAAACCTTCGGGAGAGTTATTTTTGGAACAAACGTGATCCAGGGACTTGGAGTGGACGTCAAGAAAGAAGCGAGGAGGCCACGAGGGAGGGAGGCGCGCCTTACAGGCACGCCCCTACCCTCGTGGGCCCTCGCAGCTCCACCGACCTACTTCTTCCTCCTATATATACTCATGTACCCGAAAACATCCAGAGCACCACGAAACCCTATTTCCACCGCCGCAACCTTCTCGTACGTGAGATCCCATCTTGGGGCCTTTTCCGGCCTCCACGAGGGGAATCGATTACGGAGGGCTTCAACATCAACACCATGGCCTCTCCGATGATGTGTGAGTGTTTTACCATAGACCTTCAGGTCCATAGTTATTAGCTAGATGGCTTCTTCTCTCTCTTTGGATGTCAATACAAAGTTCTCCTCGATTCTCTTGGAGATCTATTTGAGTAACTCTCTTTGCGGTGTGTTTGTCGAGATCCGATGAATTGTGGGTTTAATATCAAGATTATCTATGAAGAATATTTGAATCTCCTCTGAGTTCTTTTATGTATGATTTGTTATCTTTTCAAGTCTCTTCGAATTATCAGTTTGGTTTGGCCTACTAGATTGATCTTTCTTGCAATAGGAGAAGTGCTTAGCTTTGGGTTCAATCTTGCGTTGCTCGATCCCAGTGACAGAAAGGGAAACGACAAGTATTGTATTGTTTCCATCGAGGATAAAAAGATGGGGTTTATATCATATTGCTTGAGTTTATCCCTCTACATCATGTCATCTTGCCTAATGCGTTACTCTATTCTTATGAACTTAATACTCTAAATGCATGCTGGATAGCGGTCGATGTGTGGAGTAATAGTACTAGATGCAGAATCATTTCGGTCTACTTGTCGTGGACGTGATGCCTATATACATGATCATGCCTAGATATTCTCATAATTATGCACTTTTCTATCAATTGCTTGACAGTAATTTGTACACCCATCGTAATACTTATGCTATTTTGAGAGAAGACACTAGTGAAACCTATGGCCCCCGGGTCTATTCTCCATCATATAAGTTTCCAATCTATTTTACTTCGCAATATTTACTTTCAATCTATATCATAATAAATACCAAAAATATTTATCTTATTATCTCTATCAGATCTCACTTTTGCAAGTGGCCGTGAAGGGATTGACAACCCCTTTATCGCGTTGGTTGCAAGGTTCTTATTTGTTTGTGTAGGTACGAGGCGACTTGTGTGTAGTCTCCTACTGGATCGATACCTTGGTTTTCAAAAACTGAGGGAAATACTTACGCCACTTTGCTGCATCACCCTTTCCTCTTTAATGGAAAACCAACGCAGTGCTCAAGAGGTAGCACCACCATCATCCCCTGCGATGAGTTTGCCCCCCAAAGCATCGGCGGCGGCGGCTCAAAGGCCGAGATCGGATCGGGAGGGAGGGGATTGGGAGGGAGGAGATCAGGAGGAAGGGGGACGAGGAGAGGGGTGGCGGCGGCTCGAGGAGGGAGGAGATCGGGAGCCCCCATTGTCCAAGTTGATGGCCTAGCAAGTTTGAAAAATCTCCGGATCGAGTCCTTGGATTTGAATGAAGGAAATATGCCCTAGAGGCAATAATAAAGTTATTATTTATTTCCTTATATCATGATAAATATTTATTATTCATGCTAGAAATGTATTAACCGGAGACATAATACGTGTATGAATACATAGACAAACAGAGTGTCACTAGTATGCCTCTACTTGACTAGCTCGTTGATCAAAGATGGTTATGTTTCCTAGACATAGACATGAGTTGTCATTTGATTAATGGGATTACATCATTAGGAGAATGATGTGATTGACTTGACACATTCCGTTAGCTTAGGACTTGATCGTTTAGTATTCTGCTATTGCTTTCTTCATGACTTATACATGTTCCTATGACTATGAGATCATGCAACTCCCGTTTATCGGAGGAACACTTTGTGTGCTGCCAAACGTCACAACATAACTGGTTGATTATAAAGGTGCTCTACAGGTGTCTCCAAAGGTACTTGTTGGGTTGGCATATTTTGAGATTAGGATTTGTCACTCCGATTGTCGGAGAGGTATCTCTGGGCCCACTCGGTAATGCACGTCACTATAAGCCTTGCAAGCATTATAACTAATGAGTTAGTTGCGGGATGATGTATTACGAAACGAGTAAAGAGACTTTCCGGTAACGAGATTGAACTAGGTATTGAGATACCGACGGTCGAATCTCGGGCAAGTAACATACCGATGACAAAGGGAACAACGTATGTTGTTATGCGGTTTGACCGATAAAGATCTTCGTAGAATATGTAGGAGCCAATATGAGCATCTAGGTTCCGCTATTAGTTATTGACCGGAGACGTGTCTCGGTCATGTCTACATAGTTCTCGAACCCATAGGGTCCACACGCTTAAAGTTAGATGACGATCGGTATTATGAGTTTTGTGTTTTGATGTACCTAAGGTAGTTCGGAGTCCCAGATATGATCACATACATGAGGAGGAGTCTCTAAATGGTCGAGACATAAATATCGATATATTGGACGACTATATTCGGACACCGGAATGGTTTCGGGGAGTTTCAGACATATACCGGAGTACCGAGGGGTTACCGGAACTCCTCGGGGAGTTTAATGGGCCAAGATGGGCCTTAGTGGAGAAGAGGAAGGGCGACTAGGACTGGTCGCGCGCCCCCTCCCCCTCTAGTCCGAATTGGACAAGGAGGGGGCCGGCGCCCCCTTTCCTTCCCCCTCTCTCCTTCCCTTCCTTTCCCCCTCCTACTCCAACTAGGAAAAGAGGGAGTCCTACTCCCGGTGGGAGTAGGACTCCTCCCTGGCGCGCCCTCCTCCTAGTCACTGACCTCCTCCCCCTGCTCCTTTATATACGGGGGCAGGGGGCACCTCTAGACACACAAGTTGATCTGTTGATCTATTCCAGCCGTGTGCAGTGCCCCCCTCCACCATATTCCACCTCGGTCATATCGTAGCGGTGCTTAGGCGAAGTCCTGCGTCGGTAGCATCATCATCATCGTCACCACACCGTCATGCTGACGAAACTCTCCCGTGTAGCTTTGCTGGATCGGAGTTCGCGGGACGTCATCGCACTGAACGTGTGCTGAACTCGGAGGTGCCGTACGTTCGGTACTTGGATCGGTCGGATCGTGAAGACGTACGACTACATCAACCGCATTGTGCTAACGCTTCCGCTTTCGGTCTACGAGGGTACGTGGACAACACTCTCCCCTCTCGTTGCTATGCATCACCATGATCCTGTGTGTGCGTAGGATTTTTTTTAATTACTACGTTCCCCAATAGTGGTATCAGAGCCTGGTTTTATGCGTAGATGTTATATGCACGAGTAGAACACTAGTGAGTTGTGGGTGCTACAAGTCATACTGCTTACCAGGATGTCATACTTTGGTTCGGCGGTATTGTTGGATGAAGCGGCCCGGACCGACATTACACGTACGCTTACGCGAGACTGGTTCTACCGACGTGCTTTGCACACAGGTGGCTGGCGGGTGTCACTTTCTCCAACTTTAGTTGAACCGAGTGTGGCTACGCCCGTTCCTTGAGAAGGTTAAAACAAGACTAACTTGACGAACTATCGTTGTGGTTCTGATGCGTAGGTAAGAACAGTTCTTGCTCAACCCATAGTAGCCACGTAAAACTTGCAACAACAAAGTAGAGGACGTCTAACTTGTTTTTGCAGGGCATGTTGTGATGTGATATGGTCAAGACATGATGCTATATTTTATTGTATGAGATGATCATGTTTTGTAACCGAGTTATCGGCAACTGGAAGGAGCCATATGGTTTTCGCTTTATTGTATGCAATGTAATCGCCCTATAGTGCTTTAATTTATCACTAAGCGGTAGCGATAGTCGTAGAAGCATAAGTTGGCGAGATGACAACGATGCTACGATGGAGATCAAGGTGTCGCGCCGGTGACGATGGTGATCATGATGGTGCTTCGGAGATGGAGATCACAAGCACAAGATGATGATGGCCATATCATATCACTTATATTGATTGCATTTGATGTTTATCTTTTATGCATCTTATCTTGCTTTGATTGGCGGTAGCATTATATGATGATCTCTCACTAAATTTCAAGATAAAAGTGTTCTCCCTGAGTATGCACCATTGCGAAAGTTCTTCTGCTGAGACACCACGTGATGATCGGGTGTGATAGGCTCTACGTTCAAATACAACGGGTGCAAAACAGTTGCACACGCGAATACTCGAGTTAAACTTGACGAGCCTAGCATATGCAGATATGGCCTCGGAACACTTTGAGACCGAAAGGTCGAGCGTGAATCATATAGTAGATATGATCAACATAGTGATGTTCACCATTGAAACTACTCCATCTCACGTGATGATCGGACATGGTTTAGTTGATTTGGATCACGTGATCACTTAGAGGATTAGAGGGATGTCTATCTAAGTGGGAGTTCTTAAATAATATGATTAATTGAACTTAAATTTATCATGAACTTAGTACCTGATAGTATCTTCCTTGTCTATGTTGATTGTAGATAGATGGCCAGTGTTGTTGTTCCGTTGAATTTTAATGCGTTCCTTGAGAAAGCAAAGTTGAAAGATGATGGTAGCAATTACACGGACTGGGTCCGTAATCTGAGGATTATCCTCATTCTTTGCCGGAGGAATTACGTCCTGGAAGCATCGCTAGGTGCCACGCCTGCTGCAGGAGCAACACCAGATGTTATGAACGTCTGTCATAGCAAAGCTGATGACTACTCGATAGTTCAGTGTGCCATGCTTTATGGCTTAGAACCGGGACTTCAACAACGTTTTTAACGTTGATACATCTCCAACGTATCTATAATTTTTGATTGCTCCATGCTATATTATCTACTGTTTTGGACTATATTGGGCTTTATTTTCCACTTTTATATTATTTTTGGGACTAACCTATTAACCGGAGGCCCCGCCTGCATTGTGTTTTTGCCTATTTCAGTGTTTCGGAGAAACAGAATATCAAACGTAGGCCAAACGGAATGAAACCTTCGGGAACGTGATTTTCTCATCAAATAAGACCCAGGCGACTTGGACCCTCCATCAAGAAAGCCACGAGGCGGTCACGAGGGTGGAGGGCGCCCCCCTGCCTCGCGGGCCCCTCGAAGCTCCACCGACGTACTCCTTTGGAACATCCCAAATTTTCATTTTGGAATGTTACACACTAGATCATCAATGCATATCATATTTTATTTGCTTTTGGTTTGATCCTAGAAATTTTACGCAACTCAAGGACCCTCGGAGAGAGTTGGGGATTTCGTTATTTTCATATTTGAGTTTTCTCAAATTTTGAAAATAGGATCATTTGATTTTATTTATTTTATCTTCAATTATTTCTATAATAAAAATATGAGAGAGGGAATAAAATGACTTTCCCAAAATAAAGAAATATTGAGGATTTAATAAAAAAATCAAATAAGTTTTATTTTGGAGTTTTTGCTATTTTATTTGAATTTAGCAAAAATTGCATGTTTTCAAAACTGCATTTTAGGGCCAAGAAAATGTTCATCTAGTTCTAAATATTTTATTTAGACGATGAAAATTTGTTTTCGCATTTTTAGATTTTTATTTATTTATTTTAGAATTTTTCTTAGTTCGGCGGGATTATTTGTTAAAAAATCCCGCCGCCTGACTGGGCGAAGGCTGCCGAGCCAGCCGCCGCTCTCTCCAGACCGGATCGGGACCGAGTCCCGATAACCGCCGCCGAGTCCGGAGGAGCACGCCTCGAGGCGCCTCCCCAAGCCAGACGCCGCCCGCTTAAATACCGCGCCGCCTCACCCTCCACCATACGCCCACAAGATGGCCGCTGGCCATTGCCGCCCTTGTTGCCGCCACTGCCTTCGCTCAAGCCTGCCACCGCCTCGAAACCCACGAGTCGCCGGACTACGAGCCTCGATGAGGTAGCCGCCCACCGCCGCCCTGGTTTTCTAAGACAACCGAATCGGTTTTTTTAGAAAAACCCTAGGGTTTTTTATAGTTCGGTTTTATTTTTTTTGGTTTATTTTTTTAGCGAGCGTTCGTCCGTTTGTTCGTTCTAACGGACGAATTCGCCGTTTAGTTCCAGTTAACGAACGTTCGTTCGTTAATCTGTTCGTTAGTTTTTCTTTTTCTCGGATTTTTCCGCGGTTATTTCTGATCGCGATTTCGGATCCGATTTTCGTTTTAGTATATCTTTTTGCTCGTTTATCGGAATCAGGCGATTCAAGCGCCTGGAGTTTCATCTCTAAACCCTCTTTCCATTTAGCCTACACAAACAAGATTTTGCTTCTGTAAAATTTGACTTAGATCCAGATTATTAAAGGAAGTTTGTTTCTTTCGCCGTTTGACTTTCGTTGCTTCGTTCGATTTGATTCTTTTTGCAAACTGGAGTTCTTAAGTTGAAATTTCTGGTTAGATCTCTTATTTGAGTTTTACTTGTGCATTAGATGAGTACTTATTGTATGCTTGCTTGTTTGTTTGCGATAGAGTACCCGGAGTGCGCCGCTCGCTACTTTGAATCTCTAGGTTTCGCGGATCGTCAACAAGGCAAGTAACACTTTGATCATACTACTTTACTACCCAGTTTTATTGCATTAGATCAATCTTCAAACAATTGCATGATTAGGATCTGATTAATATGTGGGTTTTGGGAAGTAGATGAGGTAGTACCTATTACCTGTTTTATTATCAAACCCTTGGGAGTTACTTCTACGTTTGCTTGTTATGCCATGCTATGCTAGTAGACATGGATTGGGTGAGTGTATCCATGATGATGTGAGATTGTTAAATTAATGGTTTATTTAAGGTGGCAACTTAAACACACATCTGGGTGGATTGAGGCACTGGGTATTCCAGCGATTGCCTGTTTTTCTTTATGGACCGCCACCCAGGCTCAAAGGGATCATGAGATTATTCATACTAGAAACTTCCGTGTGCAGCCACAAGCTACTATGGGCTCTAGCATAGTTGACTAAGTCGTGCGAACTCTTACAGTGGTAGACTAGCAGATGTAGGGGATGTAGGTTGGTCTTGTCTACCCGATCGTAAGGTGCTAGCGCTTCTGAAAGACAATGTCTCGGTCATCCATTTCTCAAACATCATGTAGTGCGAGAATCCCAACAGAGGAGATCGAGTCTTGTGGGGAAAAGTGCGCAAACCTCTGCAGAGTGTATAAACTAATCATGGTTAGTCATGTCCCCGGTTATGGACGTCTTGAGTATCTAGTACTTGGATTATCATGTGAATCTCATCATGTTACTTTAATTAATCTTGTTGGGTTTTAATGATGATGTTTAATTGGGATTGAGAGGGTGTCAACGCTCTCAATGTTTATCAATCACCATGATAGTTAAATAAAAATTTATTCCTTTGAAGTAGGGAAAAATTGGCTTTATGCAAAAACTGTAACCATAGAGCTTTCCACCAGCCATATATGCATGTAGTATAGCTTTATTCTTTCATTACTCTCTATGTGTTACTTTGCCAGCATATTCCATGTGCTGACCCATTTTCGGGCTGCAACGTTCATGTTGCAGACTTTTCAGACAACGAGTAAGGTGCCTTTAGGTCGTGGTTCTATACTCGGTGATGCCGTTGGAGTTGATGGACTCACTTATCTTCCAAGTCTTCCGCTGTTATCGTTATTAGATGGCCTTAAGCCATATTTATTGTAATAAGTTCTCTTTTGAGACACTCAATGTAATAAGTGTGTGATTGCTACTCTGTTATAAATCCTTCAAGTACTGTGCGTGTTAGCATTCTTGATCCGAGGATGACATCAAGCATAGAGATCGATCGTTTGAGGTCCGGTCGCTACAAGATGGTATCAGAGCACACCTGATCGTAGGACCACGACCACTAAGCTAAAGCCCTAGATCACTACTCACTCTTCTCATTTCTGACTCCTCATCTTTTCTACTCTTTTAGGATGGCGGATGCAAGGAACAAGTTCACGCAACCGGATGAAGATACACCCTTTGGACGTCACTTGAAGGAAGTCACTAGATATCTGAACATCAGAGTACCAAGCTTCACCGGGACCTACAATGCTACTTTACCTGAAGAGGAGTGCTGGATGATTCAAGTACAAATTCCAGGAAGGACATTCGCACCAGTCACTGAGCCTATAGAGTTTACCTTTGATGCACCAACCTGGAGTCTAGGAAAGAGCATGGCAGCCCACATCACCATGGGACGTATTGGAGAAGTTTACCACAATGACCTCAAGGATACTATCTACCAGATTTGCGGGCGCCGAGATGAGCAATGGGAGATGATCAGCACCAGGAAGGATAGATCAATTGCAGCTTTCATCCAAGAGTTAAACCAGCACATTCGACGCTAGGAGAACCAGATGTGCGCAGGCATGATAGACCTGAAGAAGGCCATGACCAAGATCACGGAGCTGGAAGAAGAACTCAAGTCTACACGCGATGGATATGAGGAGGAAATAGAAACACTCGTGGAGAAGAACGATGATCTGAAGATGAAGCTAAAAGTATTCATGGGATTTCCCGCGACTGGAGGAGAAGACGAAGATTGCACTTGTCCAGAGAACTACATCATCATCGACGACACCGACTTGGACCCAGACGATAGCGATGATGACTATGTTGATGAAGCTGGAGCACATATCATGGAGTCTTCATCGGAGCAGTTTTTCTAGTAGACCACCATAACAGTAGTAGTATTCCACCATGTATCTAGTATAGCCGAGCACTTTTGTAACGATAGATAGACCGTTGTATGCCTTGTTTGATTTGAATGAAGTGATTTTGTGTGCATTTGCCTCATGAGCATTTGGGTAGTGTTTTCTCTCTAGACCTCAATCTATTCTACATTCTCATCTTTTCTAAACCCTCAGATGCCTCCGAGACGTGACAATGGATTTGCTTTCCCACCGGAGCTCACTCAGTTAATCAAGCAGCAGAATGACTTGATGCAGTTGCTAGTCCAGAATCAGAATCAGGGGAACAACAACAACAACAACCCACCACCGCCACCACCTGTTGATCACTTAACCCATTTTCTTAGGCTGAATCAACCGGTGTTCTCTAGTAGCACCGAGCCGATAGTGGCAGATGATTCGCTCCGCAAGACAGGAAGGGAATTGACCACAGCAGGATGCACAGATGCGGAAAAGGTGAAATTTGCCGCACATCAGCTTGAAGGACCCGCAGCATCATGGTGGGAGAATTTCACAGCCACTTATCCTGTAGACACTGTCACATGGGATCAGTTTCAGCAAGCTTTCCGTACTGCCCATGTTTCAGCAGGAGCTATGGCCATGAAGAAGCGTGAGTTCTGCAACTTGCGCCAAGGAGGGGCCTTACAGTTGGCGAAGATGTGGATGACTTGATGGCTAGCACGTTATGCCCCAGATGACGTTGCTACGGATGCAGCTAAGCAGGAGAAGTTTCTGGAAGGACTGAATGATGAGCTGAGTATGCAGTTAATCGTAGCAAGCTTCAACAACTACCAGGAGTTGGTAGATCGTGCTCTTATGATTGAAGGGAAGCAGCAGCATATTGAAAACCGCAAGAGGAAGTATGGACAAGGGAAGTACAATTCTGTAGCTCAGCAGAAGCTACGTTTTACCCCTAAACCGGGAGGACATTTTCAGGATACCCATGGAGGGGGTAGCTCGCACAATCATAATGGCCCCAAGAATGGTAATGGTAATGGAGGAAGCAACGGCCAGAACCGTACCCACCCATCAACAGCAGCCAAGAGAGACCTGAGCCAAGTCACTTGCTATAAGTGACAGAAGACTGGACATTACGCCAATGAATGTCCTGAAGCCCAGAATGGAAATGGCAATGGAAGCTCTGGGAAGAAGCCGAACCCTTTCAATAGGGGACAGGTGAACCACGTTAACGTGGAGGAGGTTGAAGCTCAGCCAGATGCAGTAATAGGTAAGTTTTTGGTTAAGTCATTTACTGCACTCGTTCTTTTTGATACTGGTGCATCGCATTCATACATCTCAAGGGGATTTGTGGATAAGTATAAACTGCCAACCCAAGCCCTTAGGTCACCCATGTTAGTAACCTCGCCTGGAGCAGAGTATATGGCTAGTCTATGGTGTGATCGGTTACCATTAAGGATTGGTAACTATGTATTTCCCTCGGACCTAATAGTATTGGAATCTCAAGGATTGGATGTGATATTAGGCATGGATTGGTTATCGAAGTATGGAGGAACATTGAATGCGCCGATAAGTCAATTTTGCTTCTGACGCCTTGAAGGAAGAAGGATCAAGTATGTATCCCGGCATGTGCCGAAGAGGACTCAAGTAAATTCCTTATCAGGAGTTGTGCAGGAGAGTACCAGTGGTGAAGGATTTCCCTGACGTATTTCCAGAAGAGTTTCCAGGCATGCCATCGGATAGAGATATTGAGTTTTTGATTGAGCTTTTGCCAGGCACAGGGCCAATATCTAAGAGACCATACAGGATGCCCGCAAAAGATTTGGAAGAGATTAAGAAGCAGATTAAAGAGTTACTGGATAAAGGTTATATTCGCCCAAGTTCTTCGCCTTGGGGATCGCCAGTACTTCTAGTGGAGAAGAAGGATGGATCGTTAAGGATGGTTGTTGATTATCGAGGATTGAATGAAGTAACAATCAAGAACAAGTACCCACTGCCGATGATCAATGATCTGTTTGATCGATTGCAAGGGGCTAAGGTATTTTCCAAGATCGATCTGCGATCAGGGTACCATCAGTTGAAGATTCGAGAGCAGGATATACCTAAGACGACTTTTACCACCAGGTATGGGCTGTACGAGTATACCGTTATGTCATTTGGTCTAACTAACGCACCTGCATATTTCATGAACATGATGAACAAGGTGTTTATGGAGTTTTTGGATAAGCTCGTCGTGGTGTTCATTGATGATATTTTGGTCTACTCAAAGAATGAAGAGGAGCATAAGGAGCATTTGCGTTTGGTACTTGAGAAGCTCAGAGAACATCATTTATATGCCAAGTTCAGCAAATGTGAGTTTTGGTTGAAGGAAGTTGGATTCCTCGGGCACGTTATATCCGGAG
This sequence comes from Aegilops bicornis, assembly GCA_021605145.1. Lineage (NCBI taxonomy): Eukaryota > Viridiplantae > Streptophyta > Magnoliopsida > Poales > Poaceae > Aegilops > Aegilops bicornis. The sequence goes on along the minus strand of CM038673.1, from coordinate 370,373,180 downwards.
AAGGTATAGCAGTAGATCCCACCAAGGTTGTCACTGTAACAAATTGGGAAGCACCAACCATAGTTGGAGAGATCCGGAGTTTTCTTGGACTTGCAAGATACTATCGGAGATTCATTGAGAATTTCTCAAAAATTGCGAAGCCTATGACGGAATTGTTGAAGAAGGATACCAAGTTCAAATGGACTGGGGAATGTGAGGCCAGTTTCTAGGAGTTGAAGAAACGTTTGGTTACATCACCAGTGTTGATTCTGCCAGATCAGAGCAAGGATTATGAGGTGTATTGCGACGCTTCACATTGAGGACTTGGAGCAGTGCTTATGCAGGAGGGAAGAGTTGTTTCGTATGCTTCACGACAGCTGAAACCTCATGAGTTGAATTATGCCATGCATGATTTGGAGTTAGCATCCGTAGTGCATGCATTAAAGACTTGGAGACATTTTCTCATTGGAAACCATTGTGAAGTGTACATGGTTCACAAGAGTTTGAAGTATATTTTCACGCATAAGGAGCTAAATCTCGGGCAAAGGATATGGTTGGAGCTCATCAAGGATTATGATATGATATTGCATTATCATCCCGGAAAGGCTAACGTAGTAGCCGAAGCGCTGAGCCATAAGAGCCATGTGAACACACTAATGACAGGAGATTTACCAAAGGAGTTAGCCGAGGACCTTCGTGAGCTATGTTTGCAGATAGTTCCGGGAGGCTATGTAGCAGCATTGGAGATTCAGTCTACTTTGATGGATAAGATCAGAGAAGCTCAGAAGACTGACAAGGAGGTTGCCTCTATAAAGGAGAAGATGAGCAAAGGAAAAGTTAAAGGATTTCGTGAGGATGAGCATGATACCCTATGGTTTGAAGACTGTGTTTATGTGCCTAACGACCCGGAGATCAGGAAGTTGATTCTGCAGGAGGCCCATGATTCACCATATTCGATTCACCCAGGAAATACCAAGATGTATTTGTAAGTGAAGGATACTTTCTGGTGGACCGGAATGAAGAAGGATATTGCGGAGTATGTAGCAGTTTGTGATGTATGTCAAAGAGTAAAGGTAGAGCATCAGAAGCCAGCAGGATTGTTACAGCCATTGCCAATACCCGAATGGAAGTGGGATAAGCTAGGCATGGATTTTATTACTGGATTGCCCAGAACTCGTTCAGGCTATGACTCGATTTGGGTTGTAGTCGATCGTTTGACAAAGGTAGCTAATTTCATCCCAGTGAAGACTACTTACACCAGTGCTAAGTTGGCAAAGATATACATGACCAGGATCGTATGTCTGCATGGAGTTCCGAGGAGCATTGTATCAGATAGAGGAACCCAGTTTACCTCAAAGTTCTGGAATCAGTTGCACGAAACTTTGGGTACCAGGCTAGAGTTCAGTACAGCTTTTCATCCGCAGACAGATGGACAGACCGAGAGAGTCAATCAGATTCTGGAGGATATGCTGAGAGCTTGTGCGCTAGATTATGGATCTAGTTGAGATGACAATTTTCCATATGCAGAGTTCTCTTACAACAACAGTTATCAATCTAGTTTGAAGATGGCTGATGACGGGAAAAATGGCGGGCGTGAAAATACGCGTCCACGTCATTGATACAGAGTGAATAATTTAAATGCATAAATACAATGGAGATCAAACATTGCAGGTACATTACTTCCAGAACTTTTACATCTACATAAAAAATTCTGTTAATTACATCTCCGAAGAGAAAACCCCTGATTAAGAATTCCAACTATCCCATTACATAGAATTGCATCACATTCCTATTACAACATACTACAAGAAAAATCCTCCTCGCGATCGTCGACGCCGGCATGCTTGGGGGAGCCTTGGACTTTGTTGATGTTATCATATGCGATGACTTTTATATTTCGCTTTTATTTGACTCGTACTGATATTAGCAGTACATATATGCATGCTTGAATGACTTCACTTACTTTTCCTTGTTGACTAACCAAGATATAGACTTTGATTTATTTTCTTTACTCTATATGAGAAAGTCATCCTAATGGTTAGCCAATCTTTTAAATGAGTCTTCAAACATCATGATGCGTGCGTATAGGACATATAGTCATGCACGTGTTCTGTGCAATGCAACTACTTTAGTACTAACAATTGTAGTACTCTTTGTTTTATGAGTAGATGACATCTACGTTTCCTTAACATTTGCAACCCATATGGGGGATGCATGATCTAACTTTCATCTTATGCGAATATAAGCTAGATGCGACCTTTTTTGAGCATACACATATATGGAGCAGATAAAAGGTATTTAATTTGTTTTGGTGGCATATGCAAGTGCACTACAACTCTGATTTTTTTTAATGATGTTTGTCCATATGAAAGGACCATACAATTTATTTTAGTTGGGGGGATGTACACCAATTAACCTAAATTAACTAGGTACGACGTGTCCATTTTACTTTGCATGCGCATACACTGGATTTGCCAATATCTAGTTATTTGTCGATTTATGCCGGCTAGCATTATTTGGGGCCGACGCATTTTTTATACAGTGCACCCCTTTTGTCTATTTTGTAGACATCTGGTTGATATAACACCATTTACGATTTGGACGGCATTTGTTTATGTATCATGAAGTTTGGATATTATTTTCTATACACCCAGGTTTGAACAAGGTTGATTCGTGCTACATGACTCATTTTTACATATCATGCGCGCATGTGATCATAGAACATGCGACTAAGTATGGTGTCTTTTGACGAGAACCTATTGTTTTGCAATATTTTTTATATGCATTTTATTTGTCCATCATTTTTTATGTTGATTTTCCCCGAGTCATACCCTGCCGTGATTCATTGAGAACAAAGTCTTCACTCTACATAAGGGAATAAATACCTTGATTTGTGTCAATATGACCAAACCAGAGGCAATTTTCATGCAACTTGTATTTCTTGACATATGTCAATATGACCATGGTAAGAACAAACTATCAAATTTGAGAGGATATCTCTTGACATGTGTCAACATGACCATGGCAAGAACAAACTATCAAATTTATAGAGAATATTACTTGTTAGAGTGCTACTTGACATGTGTCAACATGACCATGCCAAGAGCAAATTAACAAAAATATGTGGAGGATGAAGGCTACTTGGGATGTATCGATATGACCAAACCAAGAGCAAGAATCATGTCACTTGGAGAAAAAATTCAAGATCCGTGTCAATATGACCAAATCAAGAACCATCATGTGGAGGAAAAAAAACAAGGATCATGCTACTTGAAGAAAAGTTCTAGATCTGTGTCAATATGACCAAATCAAGAACCATCATATCAAGTAGAAAGCTACTTGACTCATGTCAATATGACCAAGCCAAGAGCAAAAATTGGGTAACATGGAGAAAAGTTCATGAACTGTGTCCATCTGACCAGATCATGAACCATGATATGAGAAAACACTACTTGGCTCATGTCATTGTGACCAAACCAAGAGTGGAGATTGAGAAAACATGAGGTAGATCACCAACAAGAGAAGCAAAGGGATTAGGAGAGAACCATGAATCTCACCTTCTTGCTCCACTCCTTCCAGCCTCCTTCTCCTCACGTATGTGTGTGGGGGATTTTTCTTGCCGCAGTGTATGTGTAGCAGCAGTAGAACAAGAGAGAATGAGCAGTCCAACCTCCCGTCCTGTATGCTGGAGGGGGTATTTATAGCAGCGGGCAGCAGCCGAGGCGCCTCACGCATGTGCCCATGACCTCCAGATCGTGGGAGTGCTCGTGGGATCGTGGAGCTGCTGGCTTCTTTCTTTAGTTAATCCCCTTTGACCATGCTTTGAACCGGCAAGATAGTAATTAGCTGATGGGTTTTCGATATTTTAATGGACGTGTGGGCCTTGGTGCCACTATTCACATGCATGCAGCAACAGACTTGTGAGAACTACATGCACGCATGTGCGGCCATATTTTTTGATGGGCTAAACTTGATTAGCTACTAATGATGCATTAAGCTTATGATGAGGGTGCGCGCATTTAATTATTTTCTCGGCAATTCGAAGTCTAACGTCATATATGATATGAGATGGGCATGATGACCGAATATTTTCTAACTGAATACATATGGGTCGATACCCCACTAGAAACGCCATTTATTTATTTTTATGTACCGTGTATATTTTGTTAATACGATATATATTTTTATATGTCGCATCGATATTTCTCATCGACGATGGAACAAGGACTCCATCTGTATATGATCGATATTTCGAAATATTGTGATTTTATGTCGGTATCTGGCACTCGCCGTAGGTGGCCCCGTGCATGGATGAAGGTACGTATGATTTTCGTCGGGACAAATTTTCCATGGAGATTTTTATTCACTTTGCAAATTTTTCAAATATCATCTCTTTATTAATTTATTTTGTGTGCCTGTTATTTTAAGCGATGGAAATTCATCATATTCGTTTCCACTCAATGGTGTATTTTATCATTTTCACCATTTAAAATAATTTATTTGTTTTAATCACACTATATTTCCTTTTGGCCAAAATCGGTGTCAACAAATGCCCCTCGAGGTCTGAATGCGAGTATTTTTATTTTAATTAATATTCGGATTCAGAGCTCGAAAATATGCATATATATTCTTCTGACCGTATTTCCAATGTTTGGCATAGCATCGGAGGCGTACACATGTACTATTTTTTATTCAAAAAACAGTCGGCCAGATATTAGCCTGCCACACATATGGTGTATGCTGTTTTGAAAGTTTGTTAGGATTGCTTAATCGGATAAGGACTAAATCTTATGATGTTGTTACGGGGTGGCCGCCATATAACTACGTCCAACAAGAATACTTGTCCCCCCCTCTCTCTCTCTTTTCTTCATGTCGTCGCCCAGTAGGATCGTTTTCTCCTGCGTGCAGTTCGGGAACATCAGATCAGATCGGATCTTCTGGCCATCAGGTATGTACAGCAATATTGCACTGTCATTCTTATAATTTCTTCTCATCTAGTGTTGATCCTTCTGACCTTTCATTTTTTTATAGAAGAGAAAATTTCTAGTCGGGTCGGCAGACTTCAGCGGCATTAGATTTCTACTTGAACTGATGGTGGGTGACGCCCTGGTTATTATGTCCATAAATATCTTTTTGCACCGCTATTTCCAGTGCTGAACATATCATGGCTAATTTGCATGTGAATCCACTCCTGTATAAGAAATTTGCTTTATCTTAGATTTGTCCTTCTTTACCTGTGAACGTCATAAACTGGCTAAATGATTTTTAAGAAACATTATGGGAACGACGCCATGCGGCAACTTGCTTAATTCTGTTTAATTATCACCTGCATCGGACTTTAGATCTATAGGAATTCACCTTTCATGGTTGACGTGCCGGCAAGCTCCTATACGAACTTGGTCCGTCGTACATCCATGAGGCTAAATATACCTGTACAACAATTTCAGTAGCCTGAAGTCATATTTTTTTTTACTTTAAGATGTTATCATATATTTGTAGATTCTCGTTTCATGGTTGACGTGCCGGCAAGCTTCTATACGAACTTGGTCCGTCGTACATCCATGAGGCTAAATATACTTGTATAAAAATTTGAGTAGCCTAGAGTGATAACAATCTTTCTTTTAGATACTTGTATAAATATTTAGCCTCAGTGATAAAAATTTGAGTAGCCTAGAGCTAAATATATGATAGCTCCTAGCACGCCAACTTGGTCCGTCGCACAAATGTGGGGATTTAAATGTGCCATTATATAACAGAGTTGAATTTTCTCATCATTGGCGTCCTGGCAAGTTTTTGTATGAACTTGGACCGTCGCACAATTAACCTACATGAGCATGCGTATTTTTTACTCATGCTTTTTTTCTAGGAAGAATTCAGTTATTCGTCAATTAACTGAGAACGAACGAGCACCCTGAAAATTCAGGTAATGCATACAGAGCCCTTTTTTTATGTTTAACTTGCAGATACTCTTTATTTCAATTCATGCCGGTGATTTTATTTTTCATATATGTGTATGTAGATGGCGCATGGTCAACCTTCGGTTTCCTCTTATCAGTTGACCCTATCCGAATTAGCTAAACAACAGTTGTGTGAGCCAGCAACTCATGAATTGGCTAACCCGGTACTTGTCCATTCAACATTACCACGGGGAACTTTGGATTCTTCCCTCCGTGGATGGCACTCTGAGCACTCGTTTCACGCCTTGTGTTTCCATCCAATGGCACCCCTTCCTAGAGCTGATCTAGACTTCACTTTAGGGACCAGGATAGTATCACAAAAATTGGGCTGGGAGTATCATGAAATCCAGTATGTCAAACGTCCAAAGGGTTATACTCAATGGGGTGTTGAGGTCTTAAACAATCATTATTTTAATCTGCAAGGGGGCGAAGAAAATACGGACTATATTCGTGGCGCCATTTATTGTTCCCTTTGCGATTATTCTATCAGCCCTCTTTGCTCCGCTCTTTACTAGAGAGGTGGAGTCCCCAAACCAATACTTTCATGCTCTCGTGTGGCGAACGCACCATCACTTTGCTTGATATGTTGCTTATGGCTGGGCTGCCTATAGTTGGCGAACCCTACGAAGAATATATCCCGTCACTCACTAAGCAAAATCCTTCATTACTCTTGTACCCGAACTTTTTATTTGATCTTTTGGATGTGTGGGAAGTTCTTTCTGCCGAAAGCAAGCATAAAGAAAAATTTGTTACTTTCCAGGCTTGGTGTGATTATTTCCACAACAAGCGGGCTGATTTTTCGTCATCCGCCAGTCTTCATAAAAAGTCGTATGTATGTCGCGGCTTTTGTCGCGCTTTTGGCTTTGCTGCTTTGTGGTCGTTGGTGAAGGGCCGTTTATTCGCCCTGGCGTCCTTGTCATGGCGTCTTGGATTGCTTTAGGGCGGAAGATATCATTGGCACCCCCTGCGCTTTCATCCCTGTATCTTGCTCTTCGTTGTATCAGCACAAATCCTGTTGGGCCTTCCTTTGAACAAACACCTATGTTTATCCACTATATTATTGGATGGATGCATCTTTATCTGAAGAAAGCTTTTGGGGCCAAAGGCAAAGGGGACAAACTCCCTTCTCCGAAGAGACTTCCTATGCAACTGGCTATGCTAAGCACCATGTTCCGGCCACCCAAGGTCTTTTCCCCGGAGACAGCGCATGAGTTTTTGGAAAACCATAATAATATCATATGGTGCCCCTATTCCTCGCGCAACCTGACAGGGGTCGATCAACTACAAAGGTCCTTTGCCATTTCTATTCGCCGGGGAATGCTTCCTTGGAGGTTCTCGGCATAGTCCACCGACTTATGTGCAGCCGAACCCTATCACCCAGATCGCGTAGCTCGTCAGTTCAAGCTAGATCAACAGGTTCCATACAACCCATTGCAATCACTATTAACTGAAACTGATGTTGGTGTTGCGTATGCGTCGGTCACACTTATCGTGCCCAGTCCAAGAGGTTATCCAGCATGCCCTTGGCACTAATTATGTAGGTAGTGCTTCTCTGGCTTGGACCAACTGGTGGAGGAAATTTGCACATCCACACTCTACAATCTTGAATAGCCTCAAGTCCGCAATATGTGTGGCAAAATCCCGTACGATGAGAGGAAAAGCATGTGTGCGAAAAGGGGAGAAAAGTTTTACCCCACACGTACTCTTTCAGAGGATGATCTCTTTATCATAAAGGAAGTATTAGTAAACCATCAAAAGGCCTATATTGAAAAAATCGAGGCAGAGGAGAAGGCTTTTGCAGATCATTGGAATCCAATTTTATATGCTTTTCTTTCGGATGATGAACCTTCCATGGAACCCCGACGTGTGAGTTAAATAACTATTACTTGATTTAACCCATTTTATGACATCAACTCCCGCCTCCTGCATTTGTTAACATGTGTTTCTTTCTCTGAAGCGAAAGAAAATGGATAATGTTGAATGTCCTTCCCCGATCCTTCACTTCACGAGCTTGGGGAAGATGATGCCCTCGTCTCTGAGGCGAAGATATGAGGCCTCTCACTAAAAGGAAGGTGGATACCCTAAACGAAGAGAGTGCTTCCGGTCCCATTAGATTGGATGGACCTATCCACGTGTCGACCTTGGTAGTGTGGATCTCGATGGCATACTTAGTGGAGAGGTTGATCATGGTCTAGGTGATCTAGATAATTTAAATGTGGATGATTATGGTGCATCAAGCTCAGGTCTTGATCCCCCCCTTGTTTCACAAAGTTTGGACTCAAACTTGTCTTCGGGCGCTGATGTTTTAAGCATTTTGTCTACTTCTGAACAGGGTAGATTTATACAGCTCTTATCCACCTTTTGACATTATTATTCATTGTTTCCAAGCTTATTAATTTTACTTCTTTCTCCATTGCAAGGTGGTACAGAAGAAGCTTCTAATCTTGTTAGTGGCGAAGGAACAATGACGCATATTTCAGTGTCACCCTTGGATATTTCTGCCATTACGAAGCCAATCCTGGATGCCATCGATTTGGTGTTGAAGAATGCTTTTGAAGCCTTAAACACCCTACATTAACTGATTCTCAACGCCGTGAGATTTTCCAGGCAGTTCGATCTGTGCTCCCGGTTGGTGATACTGCTCCTCAGATTGCCGCTGTCCGCACAGGTTGGGAAAAATTCGTTTCGATTTCAGATACAGTGCAGAAACCCGCAAAACAGTTGAGGATCAGTCAAAGCAAAAGTCTGAATTTGTTACTACAGTAGAGAGCAAGGCTGAATCAATTGAAGCGTCTCTGAGAACCTCAGCAGCAGAGATGTCATCTGTGTTGGAGAAACATGCTGAGAAGAAGGAGCGTGTGGAGGCCCTCTCCGCTCAACTACAAGAAGCTAACGCCGAGTTGCGTATAGCTGGAGAGAGGGTCAAGCAACTAGAGTCGGACCGTTCCGCCAAGCAAGCTGAAGCCAAGAAGTTGCATGAAGATTTGCTCGAGGCTACTGCGAAAGCTTCAGAGGAATTGGAGGCTCTTAAGGCGAAGATATCAACGCTGGAGAATGAAGCCGAGTCTATTATCGGAAATCTGAAGGACTGGCGCTCCAATCCAACTAGGTTTTTTGCTCCTAATAAATTGGACATGTTGTCTATTTACATTTTCAGACTTACATAAGGCGGCCAATCGGTGCACCCATTTTCTCGTGTTTTCCCACACATCAGTAGCACCATTCGCGAATACTTGCATGCGATTTATTTATGTGTCTTGAAGGACTATGCCATGCTATTCGTACAGCCTGGCTTTCTGTGTGGTATGGATACTTTGTGCTAATTGCATGAGCTAGCTTGGGTAAACCCTTTATTTATTTACATTTTTTTGAAGCCTTATTACTTTATTTTGCTGTTCAGTTTTTTTTAATCTTTTGCAGCTCTATTTATACTTTTATGTACACTGCCCTTTTGTACACCAGTTTAAGCTCATGAGAATTTGGAGCCACTTCATTTTTTTTCGCCACGGTTTAAACTTGTAAGATATTGGAGTAACATTTTATGTGCCACAGTTTATACTCGTGAGAACGTGGAGTAACATTTTATGTTCCCCAGTTTATACTCATGAGGGTTTGGAGTAATTTGGATGATCTTTTTTTTTGCATCACAGTTTATACTCGTAAGTCATTGGAGTTTTTTTTTGTGTGCCCCAGTTTATACTCTTGAGGGTATGGGGTAATTTGGATGATTTTTTTTTGCATCACAGTTTATACTCGTAAGTCATTGGAGTTTATTTTTTGTGTGTGCCCCAGTTTATACTCTTGAGGGTATGGAGTAACATTTTATGTTCCCCAGTTTATACTCATGAGGGTATGGAGTAATTTGGATGATCTTTTTTTTTTGCATCACAGTTTATACTCGTAAGTCATTGGAGTTTTTTTTTGTGTGCCCCAGTTTATACTCTTGAGGGTATGGGGTAATTTGGATGATTTTTTTTTGCATCACAGTTTATACTCGTAAGTCACTGGAGTTTTTTTTTGTGTGTGCCCCAGTTTATACTCTTGAGGGTATGGAGTATTATTTTGTTTTTACTCAAGCATAATAGCGCTTAAGGAATTTCCGTTTATCGGTGGCGGGCAATACTTGCCGTCAGGAAATTATCCTGTATGCACCACTAGAGTAGACCTCTTTTATGATGTAGGGACCCTCCCATTTTGGCTCGAACTTTCCCCCCATCCGTCGTGTAACATTCATTGGACGGATGACGGTGAGCACTAGGTCTCCTTGCTTGAATGATCTCCTTTTAACGCGCTTGTCGAAAGCACGGGACATTCTAGTCGTCGCCTCCAAATTTTGTAATGCCTGAAGGCGTTTTCCTTGAGCATTTCGAGTTCCCGAGGCGTAATTTTATGGCCTCTTCTTGAAAGTTTCTCCTGAATAGCAACTCTAAGCGAGGTAATTTGTACCTCTAACGGCAGAACTGCCTCTCCTCCAAATACAAGGGAGTATGGTGTCATTCCAGTTGGTGTACGTGTCGTGGTTCTATAAGCCCACAGGGCCTCAAGAAGTTTCTCATGCCACTCACGCTTATTTCTAGACACGACTTTCTTTAACAATTTGCAGAGGGTTTTATTAAAAGCTTCCACTTGTCCATTAGCTACTGGATTATAAGCCGTAGAATAGTGATGAATTATTTTAAATTTTGAGCATAACTTATCTACATGTTTATTTTTGAATGGTCCCCCGTTGTCAGACATGATACGGGCAGGAACTCCAAAGCGATATATGAGGTGTGTTCTTATGAAGTGCTCCACATGCTCGCCCTTATCCTCTTTTAATGGTATAAGCTCGGCCCATTTAGAGAAGTAATCGGTAGCAGCCAGGATAAATTTGTGCCTTTGATGATGGCGGATTAATAGGTCCTACTATATCCATTCCCCACATTTCAAATGGCCATGCAATATTTGTGGGATGCAACGACTCATGGGGTTGATGTATGAAATTACCATGTACAGCACTCGTGACACCCTTTTGCAAATTTCATGGCGTCGTCAAACATGGTAGGCCAATAGTAACCAAGATGTCGTGAATCGATAATATAACTTAGGGCCAGATTGATGCGCCCCACACACCCCAGCGTGCACTTCATTTAAGGCTTCCAAAATTTCATTCCCTGCTAGACAACAGAGGAGGATGCCATCGAAGGAACGTCTATATAGGGTATCATCTATGCATGTATAGTGAACTGACCTTTTCCGAACTCTAGACCTTTCTGCGGAGTCCAGAGGTAAATATCCATGGAGCAAGTATTCCAGGAAAGGGCTTCGCCAGTCTCCAACTTCAATCTCGTAGACATCTGTAGTCATTGCAACCGACGTTGTCGTCTCCTCCTCTGCGGCGAGTATAGGTAGTATCCTACATTCTTCAACTCGAACGTCCATCATCTGATGTGAAGTTAGTGACAAACTAGCGGCTAAACCTGCTAAGGCGTCGGCCTTTTCATTTTGACTTCTTATAACATGCTGAATTTTTAGATCAGCAAACATGGACATGAGCACCTTGGCTCGTTGGAAGTAAGGCATTAATTCTTCTTTCTTTACCATGTAAATTCCCAGTAGTTGGTTGATCACTAACTGAGAGTCACCATAAACAATGAGTGAATCTAACCCCATATTCAGAGCTAATTCAAGCCCAATTATCAAAGCCTCATATTCAGCCGAATTATTTGAAACTGCTGAAGTTAGGGTAAATGAGTACGGGATTATCCCTTCGCTTGGCGTCACAAAGACGACTCCAGCACCTGCCCCTGATCGTCGACATGCGCCATCAAAGTACATTTGCCAACATGTACTAGCAATCGAGGTAGTGAACACCTCTTCATCCGGCAGGTCATCATCTATGGGGAAATCATCGGGTATTGGATGTGTGGCTAGGAAGTTAGCTAACGCCTGCCCCTTCATGGCCTTTTGTGGTACAAATTTTATATCAAATTGCGACAAAAACATTGCCCACTTAGCCAGTCTACCTGAAAGCACCATTTTTATTTAAGATGTACCTGAGAGGGTCTGCTCTCGTCTGAGGTGTACAGTATGCTCTAACATGTAATGGCGTAATTTTTGTGCTGCAAACACCAATGCGAGACATATCTTTTCCATGTCCGGATAGTTACACTCAGCCCCCACAAGGGTGCGACTAAGGTAATATAGGGACATTTCCTTTCGGACTCATTATTCTGTGCTAAAAGAGCTCCCAACGACATAGGCATGGCTGCCGTATATAGGATCGGAAGGGCGTTCCTTAACTGGTGCACCTAGGATAGGTGGGTGTATAAGGTATTTTTTAATGTCCAAGAATGCATTTTGGCATGCTTGGTCCCACTCGAATGAGACACCCTTTTTCATGAGACGTGAGAAAGGTTTACATCTTCCTGATAAATTTGAGATAAACCTCCGAATATATGCTAGGTGACCTTGGAAACTCTTCAGTTCGTGTAGATTTGTGGGTGGTGGCATTTTAACGATCGCTTTTACTTTATCTGGGTCAATTTGGAGGCCATTCTTTGTGACCACAAAACCAAGAAATTTTCCAGAGGAGACTCCGAACGCACATTTCATGGGATTCATTTTCAAGTTATGTTCCCTCGGGCTCGAAAACCATTGCAAGATGTTTCATATGGTCCTCTTCACGTTTTGATTTTACTACTATGTCATCAATATAACATTCAACAATTACATATAACAACCCATCTAAAACTATGGTCATGGCTCGTTGATATGTTGCCCCTGCATTTTTTAGTCCAAATGGCATGACCCTATAACAGAATATGCCTTTGGGAGTTCTAAAAGCCGTTAGCTCTTCATCTTCTGGCGCCATTTTTATTTGATTATATCCAGAATACCCATCCATAAAGGAAAATATTTCATGATTCATCGTAGCATCAACGAGTATTTCAGATATAGGTATAGGAAAATCATCTTTAGGGCATGCTTTATTTAAGTCCCTAAAGTCTACACAAACACGGATTTGACCATTTTTCTTTTTAACTGGAACAATATTGGAAAGCCACTTAGGATATTTAACTTCCCTAATGAATCCAGCAGCTATAAGCTTGTCGACCTCGGCTTCTATCTTGGGGAGTAGCTTGGGTCGAAATCTCCTTTGTGCTTGTTTTACTGGGGGTACATCATCTTGCACGGCAAGTCGGTGCACCGCTACCTCTGGATCCAAGCCTGGCATTTCCTCATAATTCCAAGCGAAGACATCTTTGTTTGCGGAAAGGAACTTACGAAATTCCTCTTTCTTTTCTTTGGACAGACGTGCGCCAATAAAAATCGGTCGAGGATCCTCGGCTGTCCCAATATTTATTTCTTCCAAGTCATCAATAGTTGGCTGATTACCATCCTCCATTTGTGGCGATGCCTCAGTTGGGTCTACAAATTCAGTCGAGGTCATACAAACCTCATAGCCTAGTCCATGTCTTTTTTCTTTCAAAGGCTGGCCCTCGTGTAGAGCTTCGAGTTGTTCTCGGGACAACGCCTTTTCAAATGGCGCTCGCTGCCCCCGGCCATCGCACAACAACGGGCCGGTGAGAGTATCATATCCCATTTTCTGCATCATATACAAAACTCGGTTATCATACAGAGAAATAGGCAATGACTCATCATCTTTATTTTCCAAGGTGATATGAACCACATTTTTATTTTTATTTTTGCACTCATGCAGCTCCTCTTTATCCTGCTCAATTTTATGCTGAACCAAAGGAGGTAAGAGCATAGGCATTTTGGTACCTTTTTAACAGATGATTTATCGACGACCACGGAATATTGGGTCACCCTCTTTCCTTTGATCACTTGGTATATACTGATAAATCTTTCGGCCAGATGAGGATTTTGCAGTGTTTTTCTTTACCATATTTGACTCAGGTACTACTACAGGCCTTGGCTTGTGTACTTTTTCAACGGGCTCAAAGTAGAATTTTGCATCGGCGTAGAAAGATTCAGCTACGGTGAATGGTCTCTTATCTGCAAATATCCTTACCGTTTATCCAGATTTCTCTTTGTACTTGACACACTGATGGAGTGTAGGCGGCACAACCTGATTTTCATGCAGCCATGGTCGGCCCAACAGTGCATTGTAAGAGGTGGCTGCATCAATCACATGGAATCTCACGTATGTAGATAACGCTTCCATTTTTAGTACCAAGGAAATGGTACCCATGGCCTCTTGACCTGACTGGTTAAAGCCGTGAATGACCACATTTGACCGACTCAAATCCTTAGGGGAATATCCAATCCTTTTCAATGTACGCAGAGGCAGCAAATTTATGGCGGATCCTCCATCTATCATTATACGATTTGTTGGCAAGTCATCAATCTCACCAAACATAAGAAGAGGTCTGTTGTGCTTCTTGGGGCCTAACAACATATCCTCATCCGTGAATGTAATATTTAACACATCATTTAATTCAGCTTCACCGTGAAACTTCCACTCTATAATCTTCAGGAAATGACAATGCCGTAACTAGCGCCTTACGTAAATCCGAGGAAAGAGACAAAGCATCATACACGTAAAGCATAGCTGGTATTTTCTTCAAATGAGAGATTACATCATACTTGACCGACACCTTAGAAGGCGGGTCGGTTGTCTCATTCTCGATTACATCTTTGTTCCTAGGCTCCTTTCTAGGTGGAGGATGTGGGTCGGCTAACTGGCGACCTGGTCTAAGGTGGACATGATCCACTTCAAGCGCATCTTCTTCGGGAAGTGAAGAGACTCGCTATCATCCTCGAACACACCTATAGTGAGAACGTTGAATTCTTCACTAGGCGGAACCTTCATGCGCTTCACCAAATGCTGATATTTCTTTGGTGCGAAGCGCGGAAGGCGACATCTTCCATCACTCGGGGTAGTGCACGGCGTTTTGGCCGCTGCTCCCTGCAGTCTTGGGGTTCTTGAGAAGCTGGTACACTGGGCCATCCATCACGGTTGTAGGGAATGTGAGCCTCTCTTTGACGCTGACCCTGGGACGTGGTCCCATGACCGAGGCACGGGAGGAAGCCTGGAGAGATAATTGGGGTAAATTCATATCCTGATGTAAAAATCATATCATCATAAGTTGGCCTCATATTGAAGATGCGCAACTCACCGAGCTATCTTGAAGAGTGGCAACATTTGCTGTAGCCATCTTCTTTCCCTTCTTTAAACTTTTGAGGAGGTCCGTATCAATGGTCCCCTCATCGGTCATTTTCTGTATGATATTCTTCACAACGGCAATCTTTGAGTGTATGGCCCAAAATGCGATGGTAGTGACAGAAATTTGGGTCATCAAATTTTGAAGCTTCTTCCGCCTTTTGGGCTTGGGAAGTTCTATAAGACTCAACTCCTTTAAACCGGTGAAAAGGTCATCAATTTCTTCTACAGAAAAGAATACTCCCTATTTTGTCGCTCGTTGAGAGTTGGCCTCCTACCGACCTGTGCATCTCGCTGTCCTTGGTACCCTCTGGTGCTCTTCTCGATGAAACCGAGGTTTTACCGTCGTTGTCTCCATGGCTTGTGCAGACTTGGGTTTCATCGGCAACTTTTCACGCTGACCACCTTTATGTCTCAGAGGCTTGTTGAACGTCGCTTTTGTTCGACGGGCGACAAGTTGCATATAATTTTCTATATCCGTGGATTTTGAAGCCAACTCTTCAAATGTGAGGGCCTCACCCCTGTAATCGGACAGCCACTTCCGAGCGGAGATTGTTCATGCACATCCGCATCGCTTCTCGCTCGGTGATGGGCTGTAGGCGATGAAGACTTAGGTTTCTCCACCTATTTACGAAGTCAGCCGCCTTCTCATTGAACCCTTGTTCAGTTTGGGTCAACTCAGTTATGCCCACCGTCCTCTGCGTGCTATAGAAACGCTCGAGGAATGAGTTTTGCATTTGTTCCCACGTTTTTACAGAGCTTGGAGGTAGCTTGCTGTACCAGGTAAAGGCAGGCCCAGACAATGTCTGTACAAACTGCCTAAGGAGAAGTGCTCCATTGTTTGTCAGATCTTGGCAAGCAGCCGTGAAGTGTGCTATATGCTCATGGGGAGATCCACTCCCATTGAACTTACTAAACTGCGGCTGTCTGTAATTTGTTGGGAAAGGAACTAGGTCCACATCGGGTGGGTATGGCTTAACATACCCTGGCCGCATCGAGTACTGAGTTTGCATCAACTGGGACTTTACCCCCTCAGCGATCATCCTCTGGATCGCCTCAAGGCTAAGCCCTGCTCCTTCATGTTGGCTGCTAGCACTTGCACCACCATCCCCTTCATTTCCTTTGTTCTGGTTATTGCCCATATGAATACGAAGGGCTGCTAGCTCGTCTTCCTTTTGCTGAAGTGCTGCCGTAAGGTTGGCTAATTGCTCCTCAACCGAACGAGTTTCATTTGTAACTAGGACTTGCTCTGTATGCCCTGCACCATGGTGAAGTTCTATCTCATTTTCAAAAGGACAAGGAGTGCTATCTGATAGGGGATTGTAAGACCCTCCGTTGCTTGACCCAAGTTCTTCATAATCTGAACCCTTCCGGTCGTAAGCGTCATGCGGCGAGGACCTTCTACAACAGTCTTGCGTGCCTTCTTCCTCTTGAAGTGTGTTGATGCTTTGAGGAGGTTTAACTATCATTGTCTGTCACCATTTTGACACCAACTGGCATTGCGTTGAATACTTCAAATGAGTTACCTGGGACTTTCTTGCGAGTTGGCCATGGAGCAAGAGTTCTGTTAGTCTTCTTTTCTATACTTGCCATTTCTTTTGCCCCATTCCCACCACTGACTTGGCTTGTTGATGGATAATCTCTTCCTTGTATTCTGCTATACCCTGAATCAGCTCGTACTGCCATCTCTCTTTGTTTCAGGGCAGCCCGCTTTTTGCGTGCATGAGCAGCCTGCTTCACATACTCTCGTCGTCGTGGATCTGCCTTCACAAATTCTTCAGATTCGCCACTTCGATAGAGTTTCTACACGCCGCATGATGGCGCCACCAACATTATCAGCAGAGATAGAGCATCCTGGAAGTATTTCCTTCAAAGCTTGGCAAATATTCTGTGTCATGACGGCATGGAAGCTAGCATGGCTCCCACCACGGATCCTTGCATTGATCTTCCTTTCTCTATTTCTGATGGGATATGCCACTTGCTTCCGCTGTTGATTGGTCATATTTGCATCAGTTGCCACTGGGAAATCAAGCCATGCACGGTGAGCCCTCTGCCGTCGACGACGACGGCGTCTTTGGATCAACCGAGCCCTCAAATGATGGTCTTGGTGTCGGCACCGATGAGGACAAAGGATCCGATATAGTAGCGATCGGATCCACATGACCAGCTTGGAAGTCATCTGAAGTGACAAACACCCCTTGCCATTGAGCGGCGTCTATTGCTTGGCTCACCCACTAGGCATGGTCCAATGGGATTATAGCCCATGGTGGGGATAAATTCAAAGGCCAACACGAAGCTGGTTTCTTGGACGAGTCGATTCTTCATGTGAGGAAGACTCGGTGTCCCCAGCCATTACACCTTTTCCTTTGTCTGCAGAGCAGGCCCTTTGAGCTGCCCCCTCGTTGCTTGGGATAAGCTTATGTGAGCTTTCTCCTGACCCTTCGCGTGCGCCCACCCTAAGTTTTGAAGGTGTAAGGGGCACTGCGACTTTGGTCGATGTAGTTGAAGCAGATTGTTTTGGTGACGCCACCTTTAGTGATCCCGTCCGTTTTGCAAGAACGGGCCACTCTTCGGGTGTCATGCGAACAATCTTTGCTGGTACCTCATGGCTCACGACCTTGTTAGGTGACATCTTTGTGAAACCTGGAGGAACTGAAGTGGATGATGAAGCTTCGCGTACATGCTGATCCTTAGACGCTCTTGCAGCTGCACGCATCCTTCTCTTTGCCGACTTTGTGAGAACAGGAGTAAACCCTTCCTTTAGTGCAGAAGAGACTTCCTTTTCTTCTAGCTTAGTTGAAGATGCAACCGTTGTTTCCAAACTCTTGCTAACTGCAACCACAAGCGGACCAATTGGCACATCTAGCCAGAGGTCGCCAAAGCGGAGAGTGACAAATTGCTGGACCTGTCCCTCCATACCTTCAAAATAAAGAAAACCATATATTAGTTTTCTTCATTTTTTTTGCGTATGTGTACATAATGTTTTATGCTTTATGTACTATGGAAATTCATATGTTGCAATCCTATGTTGGAATTCGAAGATGAGGGGAGAAATAGGTCCCACTAGGCGTGCCAGAATCTGATGACGGGAAAAATGGCGGGCGTGAAAATACGCGTCCACGTCATTGATATAGAGTGAATAATTTAAATGCATAAATACAATGGAGATCAAACATTGCAGGTACATTATTTCCAGAACTTTTACATTTACATAAAAAATTCTGTTAATTACATCTCCGAAGAGAAAACCCCTGATTAAGAATTCCAACTATCCCATTACATAGAATTGCATCACATTCCTATTACAACATACTACAAGAAAAATCCTCCTCGCGATCGCCGACGCCGCATGCTTGGGGGAGCCTTGGACTTTGTTGATGTTATCATATGCGATGACTTTTATATTTCGCTTTTATTTGACTCGTACTGATATTAGCAGTACATATATGCATGCTTGAATGACTTCACTTACTTTTCCTTGTTGACTAACCAAGATATAGACTTTGATTTATTTTCTTTACTCTGTATGAGAAAGTCATCTTAATGGTTAGCCAATCTTTTAAATGAGTCTTCAAACATCATGATGCGTATTGATAGGACATATAGTCATGCACGTGTTCTGTGCAATGCAACTACTTTAGTACTAACAATTGTAGTACTCTTTGTTTTATGAGTAGATGACATCTACGTTTCCATAACATTTGCAACACGTATTGGGGATGCATGATCTAACTTTCATCTTATGCGAATATAAGCTAGATGCGACCTTTTTTGAGCATACACATATATGGAGCAGATAAAAGGTATTTAATTTGTTTTGGTGGCATATGCAAGTGCACTACAACTCTGATTTTTTTTAATGATGTTTGTCCATATGAAAGGACCATATAATTTATTTTAGTTGGGGGGATGTACACCAATTAACCTAAATTAACTAGGTACGACGTGTCCATTTTACTTTGCATGCGCATACACTGGATTTGCCAATATCTAGTTATTTGTCGTTTATGCCGGCTAGCATTATTTGGGGCCGACGCATTTTTTTATATAGTGCACCCCTTTTGTCTATTTTGTAGACATCTGGTTGATATAACACCATTTACGATTTGGACGGCATTTGTTTATGTATCATGAAGTTGGGATATTATTTTCTATACACCCAGGTTTGAACAAGGTTGATTCGTGCTACATGACTCATTTTTACATATCATGCGGGCATGTGATCATAGAACATGCGACTAAGTATGGTGTCTTTTGACGAGAACCTATTGTTTTGCAATATTTTTTATATGCATTTTATTTGTTCATCATTTTTTATGTTGATTTTCCCCGAGTCATACCCTGCCGTGATTCATTGAGAACAAAGTCTTCACTCTACATAAGGGAATAAATACCTTGATTTGTGTCAATATGACCAAACCAGAGGCAATTTTCATGCAACTTGTATTTCTTGACATATGTCAATATGACCATGGTAAGAACAAACTATCAAATTTGTGAGGATATCTCTTGACATGTGTCAACATGACCATGGCAAGAACAAACTATCAAATTTATAGAGAATATTACTTGTTAGAGTGCTACTTGACATGTGTCAACATGACCATGCCAAGAGCAAATTAACAAAAATATGTGGAGGATGAAGGCTACTTGGGATGTATCGATATGACCAAACCAAGAGCAAGAATCATGTCACTTGGAGAAAAAATTCAAGATCCGTGTCAATATGACCAAATCAAGAACCATCATGTGGAGGAAAAAAAAAACAAGGATCATGCTACTTGAAGAAAAGTTCTAGATCTGTGTCAATATGACCAAATCAAGAACCATCATATCAAGCAGAAAGCTACTTGACTCATGTCAATATGACCAAGCCAAGAGCAAAAATTGGGTAACATGGAGAAAAGTTCATGAACTGTGTCCATCTGACCAGATCATGAACCATGATATGAGAAAACACTACTTGGCTCATGTCATTGTGACCAAACCAATAGTGGAGATTGAGAAAACATGGGGTAGATCACCAACAAGAGAAGCAAAGGGATTAGGAGAGAACCATGAATCTCACCTTCTTGCTCCACTCCTTCCAGCCTCCTTCTCCTCACGTATGTGTGTGGGGGATTTTTCTTGCCGCAGTGTATGTGTAGCAGCAGTAGAACAAGAGAGAATGAGCAGTCCAACCTCCCGTCCTGTATGCTGGAGGGGGTATTTATAGCAGCGGGCAGCAGCCGAGGCGCCTCACGCATGTGCCCATGACCTCCAGATCGTGGGAGTGCTCGTGGGATCGTGGAGCTGCTGGCTCCTTTCTTTAGTTAATCCCTTTGACCATGCTTTGAACCGGCAAGATAGTAATTAGCTGATGGGTTTTCGATATTTTAATGGACGTGTGGGCCTTGGTGCCACTATTCACATGCATGCAGCAATAGACTTGTGAGAACTACATGCACGCATGTGCGGCCATATTTTTTGATGGGCTAAACTTGATTAGCTACTAATGATGCATTAAGCTTATGATGAGGGTGCGCGCATTTAATTATTTTCTCGGCAATTCGAAGTCCAACGTCATATATGATATGAGATGGGCATGATGACCAAATATTTTCTAACCGAATACATATGGGTCGATACCCCACTAGAAACGCCATTTATTTATTTTTATGTACCGCGTGTATATTTTGTTAATACGATATATATTTTTATATGTCGCATCGATATTTCTCATCGACGATGGAACAAGGACTCCATCTGTATATGATCGATATTTCGGAAATATTGTGATTTTATGTCGGTATCTGGCACTCGCCGTAGGTGGCCCCGTGCATGGATGAAGGTACGTATGATTTTCGTCGGGACAAATTTTCCATGGAGATTTTTATTCACTTTGCAAATTTTTCAAATATCATCTCTTTATTAATTTATTTTGTGTGCCTATTATTTTAAGCGATGGAAATTCATCATATTCGTTTCCACTCAATGGTGTATTTTATCATTTTCACCATTTAAAATAATTTATTTGTTTTAATCACACTATATTTCCTTTTAGCCAAAATCGGTGTCAACAATGGCCCCTTTTGAAGCCTTATACGGAAGGAGGTGCAGGACCCCATTGTCGTGGGATGAAGTTGGAGACCGCCAGTTGTTTGGACCGGATTTGATTAAGGAGTCTGAACAGAAGGTGAAATTGATTCGCGATAGGCTCAAGGTAGCCCAGTCCAGGCAGAAGAGCTACGCAGATTCTAAACGCAAGGAGACAGTTTACGAAGTCGGAGACCGAGTTTATCTTCGAGTATCTCCACTTCGAGGAGTTAAGCGCTTTGGAGTTAAGGGAAAGTTAGCGCCACGTTTTGTAGGACCATACAAGGTTTTGGAGCGTATGGGAGAATTAGCCTACAAGTTGGAATTGCCCGAAGGATTGTTAGGAGTTCACGATGTATTCCATGTTTCCTAGTTGAAGAAGCGCCACGCTGAAATGGCTGATATACTGCTGAGGGATACAATGCCGCTGGAAGCGATTCAGTTGGACAGTGATTTGACCTATGAGGAGAAACCAGTCAAGATTCTTGAGTATGCCAGCCGAGTCACCCGCAGCAAGGTTATCAAGTTTTGCAAAGTTCAATGGAGCCATCACACCAAGGATGAAGCCACCTGGGAGCGAGAGGAAGATCTGCTAAAGGACCACCCTCACCTATTTTCTAGCCAACCCGAATCTCGAGGGCAAGATTCATCCTAAGGGGGGTAGGTTTGTAACATCCCAAATTTTCAATTTGGAAAGTTACACACTAGATCATCAATGCATATCATATTTTATTTGCTTTTGGTTTGATCCTAGAAATTTTACGCAACTCAAGGACCCTCGGAGAGAGTTGGGGATTTCGTTATTTTCATATTTGAGTTTTCTCAAATTTTGAAAATAGGATCATTTGATTTTATTTATTTTATCTTCAATTGTTTCTATAATAAAAATATGAGAGAGGGAATAAAATGAATTTCCCAAAATAAAGAAATATTGAGGATTTAATAAAAAATCAAATAAGTATAGTTTTGGAGTTTTTGCTATTTTATATGAATTTAGGAAAAATTGCATGTTTTCGAAACTGTATTTTAGGGCCAAGAAAATGTTCATCTAGTTCTAAATATTTTATTTAGACGGTGAAAATTTGTTTTGGCATTTTTGGATATTTATTGATTTTGTAGAATTTTTCTTAGTTCGGCGGGTTTATTTATAAAAATCCGCTTTCGCCCGATCGGGCGAAGGCCCACTGAAACCCAGCCATTGCCGTCTCAGACCGGATCGGGACCGAGTCCCGATCGCCGCCCGCCGCCGAGTCCCGGGAGGAGCACGCCTCCCGAGGCGCCCTTCCCAAGCCAAGATCGCCCCCCCTCCTTAAATACCGCGCCCGCCGCCTCCTCACCCCACCACCCGCCCTGCCCGCCACCGTTAGCCGCCGCCACCATTGTTCGCCGCCCGCTCGTCGCCGGCCCGCCACCCACGCCGCCCGCCACCGCCCAGCCCGAGCGCCCAGACTTCAGCCGAGCCCAGCGAGGTAGCCGCCCGCCGCCCCGGTTTTCTAAGAAAACCGATTCATTTTTTTAGAAAAACCCTAGGTTTTTTTATATTTCGGTTTTATTTTTTTCGGTTTATTTGTTTAGCGAGCGTTCACCCGTTCGTTCGTTCCAACGGACAAATTCGCCAGTTAGTTCCAGTTAACGAACGTTGGTTCATTAATCTGTTCGTCAGTTTTTCTTTTTCTCGGATTTTTCCGCGGTTATTTCTGATCCGATTTTCCTTTTAGTATATCTTTTCGCTCGTTTACCGGAATCAGGCGATTCAAGCGCCTGGAGTTTCATCTCGAAACCCTCTTTCCGTTTAGCCTACTCAAACAAGATTTTGCTTCTGTAAAATTTGACTTAGATCCAGATTAGTAAACTAAGTTTGTTTCTTTTACCGTTTGACTTTTGTTGCTTCGTTCGATTTGATTCTTTTTGCAAACCAGAGTTCTTAAGTTGAACTTTCTGGTTAGATCTCTTATTTGAGTTTTACCCATGCATTAGATGAGTACTTATTGTATGCTTGTTTGTTTGTTTGCGATAGAGTACCCGGAGTGCGCCGCTTGCTACTTTGAATCTCTAGGTTTCGCGGATCGTCAGCAAGGCAAGTAACACTTTGATCATACCACTTTACTACCTAGTTTTATTGCATTAGATAAATCCTCAAACAATTGCATGATTAGGATCTGATTAATATGTGGGTTTTGGGAAGTAGATGAGGTAGTACCTACTACCTGTTTTATTATCAAACCCTTGGGAGTTACTTCTACGTTTGCTTGTTATGCCATGCTATGCTAGTAGACGTGGATTGGGTGAGTGTATCCATGACAGATGTGAGATTGCTAAATTAATGTTTTATTTAAGGTGGCAACATAAACACACATCTCGGTGGATTGAGGCACGTGGGTATTCCAGCGATTGCCTGTTTTTCTTTATGGACCGCCACCCAGGCTCAAAGGGATCATGAGATTATTCATACTAGAAACTTCTGTGTGCAGCCACAAGCTACTATGGGCTCTAGCATAGTTGACTAAGTCGTGCGAACTCTTACAGTGGTAGACTAGCAGATGTAGGGGATGTAGGTTGGTACCGTCTACCCGATCGATCGTAAGGTGCCGGTAACCACGAAAGACTGTGTCTCGGTCATCCGTTTCTCAAACATCATGTAGTGCGAGAATCCCAACGGAGGAGATCTAGTCTTGTGGGGAAAAGTATGAAACAATTGCTTGGCTTGTCATCGGGGTTGTGCATGATTTAAATACTTTGTGTGGTGAAGATAGAGCATAGCCAGACTATATGATTTTGTAGGGATAACTTTCTTTGGCCATATTATTTTGAGAAGACATAATTGCTTTGTTAGTATGCTTGAAGTATTATTATTTTTATGTCAACATGAACTTTTGTCTTGAATCTTTTGGATCTGAATATTCACACCATGATTAAGAAGATTTACATTGAAATTATGGCAAGTAGCCCTCCGCATTAAAAATTCTTTTTTTATCATTTACCTACTCGAGGACGAGCAGGAATTAAGCTTGGGGATGCCTGATACGTCTCCAACGTATCTATAATTTTTTATTGCTCCATGATATATTATCTACTGTTTTGGACTATATTGGGCTTTATTTTCGACTTTTATATTATTTTTGGGACTAACCTATTAACCGGAGGCCCAGCCCAGAATTGTTGTTTTTTTTGCCTATTTTAGTGTTTCAGAGAAACACAATATCAAACGGAGTCCAAACGGAATGAAACCTTCGGGAACGTGATTTTATCATCAGATAAGACCCAGGAGACTTGGACCCTCCGTCACAAGAAAGCCACGAGGCGATCACGAGGTGGAGGGCGCCCCCTAGGCGTGCCCCCGCCTCGTGGGCCCTCAAGCTCCACCGACATACCGCTTCCTCCTATATATACCTCGTACCCCCAAACGATCGAATTGGAGCCAAAACCTAATTCCACCGCAACTTTACTTTCAGATCCACGAGATCCCATCTTGGGGCCTATTACGGAGCTTCGCCGGAAGGGGAATCGATCATGGAGGGCTTCTACATCATCACCATAGCCTCTCCGATGAAGTGTGAGTAGTTTAACTCACACCTTCGGGTCCATAGTTAGTAGCTAGATGGCTTCTTCTCTCTTTTTGGATCTCAATACAATGTTCCCCCCTCTCTCGTGGAGATCTATTCGATGTAATCTTCTTTTTGCGGTGTGTTTGTTGAGACCGATGAATTGTGGGTTTATGATCAAGTCTATCTATGAACAATATTTGAATCTTCTCTGAATTCTTTTATGTATGATTGGTTATCTTTGCAAGTCTCTTGAATTATCGCTTTGGTTTCGCCTACTAGATTGGTTTTTCTTGCAATGGGAGAAGTGCTTAGCTTTGGGTTCAATCTTGCGGTGTCCTTTCCCAAAGGATGTATAGGGGCAGCAAGGCACGTATTGTATTGTTGCCATCGAGGATAACAAGATGGGTTTTTATCATATTGCATGAAACTATCCCTCTACATCATGTCATCTTGCTTAAGGCGTTAGTCTGCTTTTTAACTTAATACTCTAGATGCATGCTTTGGATAGCGGTCGATGAGTGGAGTAATAGTAGTAGATGCAGCAGAGTCGGTCTACTTGTGTCGGATGTGATGCCTATATACATGATCATACCTAGATATTCTCATAACTATGCTCAATTCTGTCAATTGCTCAACAGTAATTTGTTCACCCACCGTAGAATACTTATGCTCTTGAGAGAAGCCACTAGTGAAATCTATGGCCCCGGGTCTATTCTCATCATATCAATCTCCATCACTTTATTATTGCTTTGCTTTTTTACTTTGCCTTTTACTTTTCACTTTGCATCTCTATACCAAAAATACCAAAACTATTATCTATCATCTCTATCAGATCTCACTCTCGTAAGTGACCGTGAAGGGATTGACAACCCCTAATCGCGTTGGTTGCGAGGAGCTATCGTTTTGTGTAGGTACGAGGGACTCGCGTGTAGCCTCCTACTGGATTGATACCTTGGTTCTCAAAAACTGAGGGAAATACTTACGCTACTTTGCTGCATCATCCTCTCCTCTTCGGGGAAATCCAACGCAGTGCTCAAGAGGTAGCAAGAAGAATTTCTGGCGCCGTTGCCGGGGAGTCTACGCAAAAGTCAACATACCAAGTACCCATCACAATCCCTATCTCCCGCATTACATTAGTTGCCATTTGCCTCTCGTTTTCCTCTCCCCCACTTCACCCTTGCCGTTTTATTCGCCCTCTCTTTTCCGTTTGCCTTTTTCTCGCTTGCCTTTTGTTTGCTCGTGTGTTGGATTGCTTGTTTGTCGTGATGGCTCAAGATAATACCAAATTGTGTGACTACACCAATACCAACAATAATGATTTCCTTAGCACGCCAATTGCTCCTCTTGCCAATACTGAATCTTGTGAAATCAATACTGCTTAGTTGAATCTTGGTATGAAAGATCAATTCGCCGGCCTTCCTAGTGAAGATGCCGCTACTCATCTGAATAGCTTTGTTGATTTATGTGATATGCAAAAGAAGAAAGATGTTGATAATGATATTGTTAAATTGAAGCTATTTCCTTTTTCGCTTAGAGATCGTGCTAAAGCTTGGTTTTCGTCTTTGCCTAAAAATAGTATTGATTCTTGGAACAAGTGCAAAGATGCTTTTATCTCTAAGTATTTTCCTCCCGCTAAGATCATCTCTCTTAGAAATGACATTATGAATTTTAAGCAACTTGATCATGAACATGTTGCACAAGCTTGGGAGAGAATGAAATTAATGATACGTAATTGCCCTACTCATGGTTTGAACTTGTGGATGATTATACAAAAAATTTATGCCAGATTGAATTTTGCTTCTAGAAATCTTTTAGATTCGGCCGCGGGAGGCACTTTTATGGAAATCACTTTAGGAGATGCTACTAAACTCCTAGATAATATTATGGTTAATTATTCTCAATGGCACACTGAAAGATCCACTAATAAAAAAGTGCATGCGATAGAAGAAATTAATGTTTTGAGTGGAAAGATGGATGAACTTATGAAATTATTTGCTACTAAGAGTGTTTCTTCTGATCCTAATGATATGCCTTTGTCTACTTGATTGAGAATAATAATGAATCTATGGATGTGAATTTTGTTGGTAGGAATAATTTTGGTAACAACGCCAGATAGAGGGAATTTTAATCCTAGGCCTTATCCTAGTAATCCTTCTAATAATTATGGAAATTGCTACAACAAATCTTATGGAAATTTTAATAAGATGCCCTCTGAATTTGAGAATAGTGTTAAAGAGTTTATGAATTCACAAAATAATTTTAATGCTTTGCTTGAAGAGAAATTGCTTAAAGTTGATGATTTGGCTAGGAACGTTGATATAATTTCTCTTGATGTTGATTCTTTAAAGCTTAGATCTATTCCTCCTAAGCATGATATCAATGAGTCCCTCAAAGCCATGAGAATTTCCATTGATGAGTGCAAAGAAAGAACCGCTAGGATACGTGCTACGAAAGATGCCTTTATTAAAGCGTGTTCTTCCAATTCCTATGAAAATCAAGATGAAGATCTAAAAGTTATTGATGTGTCCCCTATTAAATCTTTGTTTTGCAATATGAATCTTGATGAAACTGAATATGATCTACCTTTTCCTAGAAGGCGTTCCAAAAATTTGGAGTTTTTAGATTGTGATGCTAAAATTGATAAAAGTGGGATTGAAGAAAGCAAAACCCTAGATGTTGCTAAACCCACTATTTTGGATTTCAAGGAATTTAATTATGAAAGTTGCTCTTTAATTGATTGTATTTCCTTTTTGCAATCCGTGCTAAATTCTCCTCATGCTTATAGTCAAAATAAAGCCTTTACCAAACATATCGTTGATGCCTTGATGCAATCTTATGAAGAAAAACTTGAGTTGAAAGTTTCTATTGCTAGAAAAATTTATGATGAGTGGGAACCAACTATTAAAATTAAAATTAAAGATCATGAGTTCAATGCTTTGTGTGATTTGGGTGTCAGTGTCTCTACTATTCCCAAAACTTTGTGTGATTGCTAGATTTCCGTGATTTTGATGATTGGTCTCTAAACTTGCATCCTGCGGATTCCACTATTAAGAAACCTATGGGAAGAATTAATGATGTTCTTATTGTTGCAAATAGGAATTATGTGCCCGTAGATTTTATCGTTCTTGATATAGATTGCAATCCTTCTTGCCCTATTATTCTTGGTAGACCTTTCCTTAGAACAATTGGTGCGATTATTGATATGAAGGAAGGGAATATTAGATTTCAATTTCCATTAAAGAAGGGCATGGAACACTTCCCTAGAAAGAAAATAAAATTACCGTATGAATCTATCATGAGAGCCACTTATGGATTGTGGGGACCCCGACTCATAAGTCGAGATCACCGAATGCACGTGTACAGTGATCCCAGAGATCAATGCTCACTGAACACACAGAAGTTGAATAACAAGAGTCTTACATCCATACATACCGCTTTACACAAGTAGGACCATTATGGTCAAGTCTTGAGTGTATCATCGCAGCGGAAATCTTCAATAACAACTTGGACCCATGCCATCTGCCTTAACCCTACAGGCATTCTGACTGGGAAGCGTCCTAGCTCGCACGTTCGTCACCAAGGTACTCTTCATAATATCCTGTTCTTTCATGCCTGGCCAATAAAATAACCAGTGGCAAGCCAATGAGTACTTTGAATGTACTCGCAAGCAACCCATGTTTTGGTCCAAGATACAACAATGCATGATATAGGTAAATTTTTGCAGAAAGCTAGTTTTGAGTGCAATGACATGTTCAACAACTTGTAAGACATGCATCAGGAGATTTCAAGTAACCATGAGGACAGGTTACAGATATCAACATAAATAGAGAGGGCATCAACCCAACTCAATCATGTCAAGTCCTTTGACTTCACCCAAGTAGATCTTCCCACTTATCCAAACATACACACTGGTTTGTAAACATGTGGACGTAGCCCAAGAGCGGTTACCCAACTGTCCTTGACCGTGGACATGGCTATTCGACTAGTTTTACACTCTGCAGAGGTTGCACACTTTACCCACAAGATCCAGGGAACATCCGTGTTATCCACGACCCGCGGTACCTCAAGTACCCTGGGTAAGCACCCGATCACTATCTTTCCCTAGACGACACTAACAAGGAGTCTACTCGTTGTTTCGTATCCTCACGATGTACATCATACGACACTCACTCGAGATCGTAACATCCGAGAGGGGACACAACGGTGTATCCGGTGCCTCAAAAACAGTCATGGTCACTACCCGGCACGATCCATCCCGCCCCGAGAGAGAGCACCAACTCCCCGTCACTAGTAATGCGGGCTCCAAGCTAGTATCGGCCTAGGTAATCAACAATGCCCTTTCCCATAGAAGGGTAGAGTGGTTGCGCATGTAAGGTTGGAATAACGGTCGCAACTTAAACCAATCCGCTTTGAAAACAACACACACTTGCCTCGGTACACCACTTCGTCATCAAGTGGCTACCCAACTCATCATCTCCCCCGGGCATTAGTGGCACCCGATGGGGTTTTCAAAAGTCTTTTGAAAATACTTTGTCTCCATCACCATGCATATTCCCGTCCCTTTCACAGTAGCACTACTTTAGCATCCTATCTACCCCCACCGGCATAACCCTCATAAGAAGGTAGGGTCATGCACAATGCAAGTATCAACGAGGAAGTACGGTGGCAAACCATCAAAGTGGTTACCACCTCATCATGATTCCGTTGCAACAACAATATGGTGCTATATGACATGCATAAAAAGGGTTTCATAGACATGGTCAAAGGGCTGCTTGCCTTGGTCTTCAAAGTCTTCAAGTCCTTCTCCTTCTTATCCAACTACTTCGTCAAATACGGGATCTATTCGTCGCAAGAAAATAACGAGAAAATAAGGCAATAGTAAAACAGAAAAACCAAAGTGCTCAGAAAAATGTCAACTTATTTTTGATAAATACTAGGGGGAAATCTAAGAATGGGAAAATTACTAGTTATGGATTTGGAGTTGCAGAATAGGAGAAATGGATTTTCAGAGGGGAATATAAATGCTCAAATTTGAATTTAAATTTGGACAGTGCAGAAAAGTATGATGGATATTTATGAAAGTTACACCATAAAATAGGTGGGATTTTTAGAAGAATTTAGGAGTTGGAAACATTTAATTTGGATAAATATTTAAATCTGTGGAATTTATGGAAAAAAATTCATAGAAAAAGAAAAGGAAAAATGGCATTGTGCCACTGGGCCAGAAAGGCCATAGTGCAGCAGGCCCAGAGGGGATTCAGCCCGCGCGAGGCTTCCACGTCGAAGGTGTAAAGGCAAAATACGCCTTCACCGTCAAGTAAACGGTTCATACAAGGCGTCGTTTTAAACTCGACGGGTGGGGCCCAACCGTCAGGATGTGAGGCTGACCGATGGGCCCCACGACCGTCGTCTTCAACCTTGGGCCAGAGAGGGAGACGAGCTCACCGGCGTCGCTGTGGTCGACGACGGGGCGATCCGAGGGCACCGGCGTGCTCAGGGCGGAGTCGCCGTTCGGGTGGAGGTGGAGGCGATCATTGAGTGTAGGGTTCACGTGACGAGGAAGCCGGCGGAAGGGCCTCGGGAGGAGCCTAGTTAGGTCGTTCCGAGCTACAATAGGAGCGGGAGAAAGAGGGGAATGGGTCAGTGAGGTCTGGTGGTTCCAGATCGAGCAAGAGCGGGGGCGGAGAGGGGCTGTACCGCAAGATCAACGGTCGACCGAGGCGGCGGAGCTCCGGTCGATCCCGAGCATAGAAGCTCTCCGAGGTTGATTGGGTGGTGCGGGCGCGTGCTTGGGGGTGTGAGAAGGAGGTGGATGTCAAGAGAGAGACCTGGGGCGAGCTTTTATAGCCGGGTGTCGGTCCACCGTGGACTCGTGTGCCGGCGAGGTCACAGGCGAGACCAGAGGCCGTGTGCGCACACGAGGGTGAGTCTGGGCCGTTCGTGGATGAGGTCTACGTCCAGAGGAGGGAAGGGAAGGAGCGGGGAAGGCTCCAGAGAGCTCGCGCGTGTGAGGCCGTGCATTGGAGCTTGCGGGCATCCGGGGCGCGTGCAAGGGAGGCCACAGGAGGGAGAAGGAGGAAGGGGACCAGGCCGTGGCGTGCCGTGGACGTCGAGGCGCATCGTCTGGCGTGAGGGGGAGAGCCGAGGTGGCCGGAAGTGGTTGGCAGGGGCGGCTATAGTGAGGGAGCGCACTGTAGCGTGCTCCAGAGCGTGCAAATGGACGGCATGCCATTTTTTGGCAAAGTGGGCACGACCAAGCATGTCTGGTAGCTCTAGGGAGGAGTAATGAATGTGGGGAAAGCCTTGGATACCTTGGGCGGCCACTGGAGTGGGGAGGGAGGTGAGGAAGAGGGGTGCAAGGGCTGTCCAGATAGGTAAAAGAGGTGGTCTCACCCCTCAATCATTGAGCTGAGATGCAGCCATTGTTACTGGAGGTAGAGGAGGACTTGGAGGGGCTATGGTAAAAAGTGGAGGCCATGGAGAAGAGTGGAAGAGGTCAAAGTAGTTGTTTTAGTAAAATGGCAGAAGGTGTTTGTTGATGGTTTGGACAGGTAAATGAATTCCATTTGGCATGAGACTCCACAGGGTGGAATTGCACATATAATTAGGGCCTTACACCCATTTTGAGCTTATTTGGGCAAAGTTCACAATGTAACTTTTGTAAACCCTAGAAATTAGCAGAAATGAACTTGTGTAGATCTAGTTGAGCAAATCACTTCCCCTTGATGAACCACTTGGTGTAGTGGCTTCATTTGGTCATGTGAACATTCTCACAAAAGTTGGGGTCAAGGAGAGAAAGTTGGTAGTACAAAGTTGTTCAAATTTGATTCTGGTCAGAGAGTGTTTTGGGGCACTTTGATCAATATAAAATTTTCTCCAACTTGTGCCATTTGGTCTAGATGAATGATTAGACCATTTGAGCATGTTCACAAGGTTTGAGAACATTTTGACATGTTTGGCAATGTAAAGTTGCTCAAACTTCAAAATGGACAGAAATGGTTTTGAGGGGGTTTCATGGGGTTTTACTATTCTCCATGACATGATACTTGTCGAGATCATCAAAAATGTCATATGTGAGATGCTAGAATTGTCTTGGAATTTTTGGAGAATATTTCCTTTGTAAATATTTCAAAAGCTTGAAATATCCAGAAAGGGTTTTTGAGATATTTGACCAATATTTTGAACATGACCATGTGTTGAAACTCTTATATATGGACAATATATGTCCACTGAGTTTCCCTAGGTTTTTTTCAAATGTTTTTGGAACAATAAAATATTTTTTCCTTATTAAAGACCATTTCTGGCCTTAAGAAAAAGCTTTTAAATAAAATAGGGAAATAACTTTTAAAATTATATTTTTGTGGTTTCTGGGTATCCTATATCTAATAGGAGTCAAGTATATTTTTGGAAAGATTTTTTCCTGCCCTTAATTAAGTACTTGCAGTGCAAACCTCAATTCAGGGGTTTTTGGAAAACTAATTTTTGAAAATACTATTTGGCCAAATTATTTTTGCAAGAAATTATTTTTATGTCCTATACACATGGCATGATCATTGGGAAAGTTTTTTGGATCAAGGAGAAGGAGTATAAGAGTTGGAGGATTTATTTTATTTTTAGAGCACTTGCAAACAACAGACAAAAACCAATCAAGGCAAGGTCCAAAACACACAAAAGTTTTTGTCAAACCACATTTAATCATGATTGTTAGCTTAAGAGTAGTGGCATGAAAATCAGGGTGTGACATGGATTGTCCACCAAAGATGGCAATACCTAGATCTATCCTCGCTTTTATGCATAGCTAGGGGCGTTAAACAATAGCGCTTGTTGGGAGGCAACCCAATTTTATTTTAGTTTTTTTTGTTTCTGTTTAGGAATAAATAATCCATCTACCTTATGTTTAGATGTTTTTTTATGTTTTAATTAGTGTTTGTGCCAAGATAAACCTATAGGAACTTCTTGGACGATAGTTATTTGATCTTGCTGTAATTTCCAGAAACTTTCTGGTCACGAAAACAATTATTAAAATTCACCACAATGTGATAAAATAGTGATTCCAATTGCTGCTGATCACTAAACAAATTGCCTAGGTCTTCCTATTTTGGAGTTCCAGAAGTTTGCGTTAGTTACAGATTACTACAGACTGTTCTGTTTTTGACAGACTCTATTTTCCGTGTGTTGTTTGTTTATTTTGATGAATCTATGGCTAGTAAAATAGTTTATAATCCATAGAAAAGTTGGAGTACAGTAGGTTTAATACCAAT
Source organism: Aegilops bicornis (assembly GCA_021605145.1). NCBI lineage: Eukaryota > Viridiplantae > Streptophyta > Magnoliopsida > Poales > Poaceae > Aegilops > Aegilops bicornis. Next base: position 370,340,194 of record CM038673.1, on the reverse strand, counting down.
ATAAATAAATAATGAGTTCATTACAGTACCTTGAAGTGGTCTTTTGTTTTCTTTCGCTAACGGAGCTCACAAGATTTCTGTTGAGTTTTGTGTTATGAAGTTTTCAAGTTTTGGGTGAAATCTTTTGATGGATTATGGAACAAGGAGTGGCAAGAGCCTAAGCTTGGGGATGCCCATGGCACCCCCAAGATAATCTAAGGACACCAAAAGTCAAAGCTTGGGGATGCCGGAAGGCATCCCCTCTTTCGCCTACTTCCATCGGTAATTTTACTTGGAGCTATATTTTTATTCACCACATGATATGTGTTTTGCTTGGAGCGTCTTGTGTTATTTGTGTCTTTGTTGTTAGTGTGACACAATCATCCTTGCTGTACACACCTTTTGAGAGAGCCATACATGAATTGGAATTTGAATGAATACTCTATGTGCTTCACTTATATCTTTTGAGCTATATAGTTTTGCTCTAGTGCTTCACTTATATCTTTTAGAGCACGGTGGTGGATTTGTTTTATAGAAACTATTGATCTCTCATGCTTCACTTAGATTAATTTGAGTGTCTTTAATAGCATGGTAATTTGCTTAATAATAATATGCTTGGTATTCAAGATTTGAGTGCGTTGAATACTAAGAAAAGATTGATGCTTGATAATAGTTTTGAGATATGAAGATGGTGATATTAGAGTCATGCTAGTTGAGTAGTTGTGAATTTGAGAAATACGTGTGTTAAAGTTTGTGATTCCCGTAGCATGCACGTATGGTGAACCGTCATGTGATGAAGTCGGAGCATGATCTATTTATTGATTGTCTTCCTTATGAGTGGCGGTCGGGGACGAGCGATGGTATTTTCCTACCAATCTATCCCCCTAGGAGCATGCGCGTAATACTTTGATTTGGTAACTTCTACATTTTTGCAATAAGTAGATGAGTTCTTTATGACTAATGTTGGGTGCATGGATTATACACACTTTCCTTCCTTCCACCATTGCTAGCCTCTCTAATACCGCGCACCTTTCGCCTGTATCATACACCCACCATATACCTTCCTCAAAACAGCCACCATACCTACCTATCATGGAATTTCCATAGCCATTCCGAGATATATTGCCATGAAACTTTCCACCGTTCCGTTTATTATGACACGCTCCATCATTGTCAAACTGCTAGCATGATCATGTAGTTGACATCGTATTTGTGGCAAAGCCACCGTTCATAATTCTTTCATACATGTCACTCTTGATTCATTGCATATCCGGTACATCACGGAGGCATTCACATAGAGTCATATTTTGTTCTAAGTATCGAGTTGTAATTGTTGAGTTGTAAGAAAAATAAAAAGTGTGATGATCATCATTTTTAGAGCATTGTCCCCAAGTGAGGAAAGGATGATGGAGACTATGATTCCCCCACAAGTCGGGATGAGACTCCAGACAAAAAATAAAATAAATAAAAAAAGAGGCCATAAAAAAAGGAAAAGGCCCAAATAAAAAAATGAGAGAAAAAGAGAGAAGGGACAATGTTACTATCCTTTTACCACACTTGTGCTTCAAAGTAGCACCATGATCTTCATGATAGAGAGTCTCTCATTTTGTCTCTTTCTTATACTAGTGGGAATTTTTCATTATAGAACTTCGCTTGTATATTCCAATGATGGGCTTCCTCAATATGCCCTAGGTCTTTGTGAGCAAGCGAGTTGGATGCACACCCACTTAGTTTCTTTTGTTGAGCTTTCATATACTTATAGCTCTAGTGCATCCGTTGCATGGCAATCCCTACTCACTCACATTGATATCTATTGATGGGCATCTCCATAGGCCGTTGATACGCCTAGTTGATGTGAGACTATCTTCCCCTCTTTTTGTCTTCTCCACAACCACCATTCTATTCCACATATAGTGCTATATCCATGGCTCACGCTCATGTATTGCATGAAGATCGAAAAAGTTTTGAAAATATTAAAGTATGAAACAATTGCTTGGCTTGTCATCGGGGTTGTGCATGATTTAAATACTTTGTGTGGTGAAGATAGAGCATAGCCAGACTATATGATTTTGTAGGGATAACTTTCTTTGGCCATGTTATTTTGAGAAGACATAATTGCTTTGTTAGTATGCTTGAAGTATTATTATTTTTATGTCAACATGAACTTTTGTCTTGAATCTTTTGGATCTGAATATTCACACCATGATTAAGAAGATTTACATTGAAATTATGCCAAGTAGCCCTCCGCATCAAAAATTCTTTTTTTATCATTTACCTACTCGAGGACGAGCAGGAATTAAGCTTGGGGATGCCTGATACGTCTCCAACGTATCTATAATTTTTGATTGCTCTATGCTATATTATCTACTGTTTTGGACTCTATTGGGCTTTATTTTCGACTTTTATATTATTTTTGGGACTAACCTATTAACCGGAGGCCCAGCCCAGAATTGTTGTTTTTTTGCCTATTTTAGTGTTTCGGATAAACATAATATCAAACGGAGTCCAAACGGAATGAAACCTTCGGGAACGTGATTTTCTCATCAGATAAGACCCAGGAGACTTGGACCCTCCGTCAAGAAAGCCACGAGGCGATCACGAGGGTGGAGGGCGCCCCCCTAGGGCGTGCCCCCCTGCCTCGTGGGCCCCTCGAAGCTCCACCGACATACTCCTTCATCCTATATATACCTACGTACCCCCAAACGATCAGATACGGAGCCAAAAACCTAATTCCACCGCCGCAACTTTCTCAGATCCACGAGATCCCATCTTGGGGCCTGTTCGAGTTCACTTAAGGGGAATCGATCATGGAGGGCTTCTACATCATCACCATAGCCTCTCCGATGAAGTGTGAGTAGTTTACCTCAAACCTTCGGGTCCATAGTTAGTAGCTAGATGGCTTCTTCTCTCTTTTTGGATCTCAATACAATGTTCTCCCCCTCTCTCGTGGAGATCTATTCGATGTAATCTTCTTTTTGCGGTGTGTTTGTTGAGACCGATGAATTGTGGGTTTATGATCAAGTCTATCTGTGAACAATATTTGAATCTTCTCTGAATTCTTTTATGTATGATTGGTTATCTTTCCAAGTCTCTTCGAATTATCAGTTTGGTTTGGCCAACTAGAATGGTTTTTCTTGCAATGGGAGAAGTGCTTAGCTTTGGGTTCGATCTTGCGGTGTCCTTTCCCAGTGACAGAAGGGGCAGCAAGGCATGTATTGTATTGTTGCCATCGAGGATAACAAGATGGGGTTTTTATCATATTGCATGAAACTATCCCTCTACATCATATCATCTTGCTTAAGGCGTTAGTCTGTTTTTAACTTAATACTCTAGATGCATCTTTGGATAGCGGTCGATGAGTGGAGTAATAGTAGTAGATGCAGGCAGGAGTCGGTCTACTTGTGTCGGACGTGATGCCTATATACATGATCATACCTAGATATTCTCATAACTATGCTCAATTCATCAATTGCTCAACAAGAATTTGTTCACCCAATCGTAGAATACTTATGCTCTTGAGAGAAGCCACTAGTGAAATCTATGGCCCCCGGGTCTATTCTCATCATATCAATCTCCATCACTTTATTATTGCTTTGCTTTTTACTTTTCCTTTTACTTTTCACTTTGCATCTCTATACCAAAAATACCAAAAATATTATTTATCATCTCTATCAGATCTCACTCTCATAAGTGACCGTGAAGGGATTGAAAACCCCTAATCGTGTTGGTTGCGAGGAGCTATCATTTTGTGTAGGTGCGAGGGACTCGCGCGTAGCCTCCTACTGGATTGATACCTTGGTTCTCAAAAACTGAGGGAAATACTTACGCTACTTTGCTGCATCATCCTCTCCTCTTCGGGGAAATCCAACGCAGTGCTCAAGAGGTAGCAAACGTCATGGAGCATATGAGATGTTCCAGGAGTTGAAGTTAATATTTCAAGCAAATGCCCGGATTGAGAGATATGAAGTCTCCAATAAGTTCTACAGCTGCAAGATGGAGGAGAATAGTTCTGTCAGTGAACATATACTCAGAATGTTCGGGTATAACAATCACTTGATTCAACTGGGAGTTAATCTTCCGGATGATAGTGTCATTGGCAGAACTCTTCAATCACTGCCACCAAGCTACAAAAGCTTTGTGATGAACTATAATATGCAAGGAATGAATAAGACAATTCCTGAGCTCTTCGCAATGCTAAAGGCTGCATAGGTAGAAATCAAGAAGGAGCATCAAGTGTTGATGGTCAACAAGACCACCAGTTTCAAGAAAAAGGGCAAAGGGAAGAAGAAGGGGAACTTCAAGAAGAACAGAAAACAAGTTACTCTCAAGAGAAGAAACCCAAGTCTGGACCTAAGCACGAGATCGAGTGCTTCTACCGCAAGCAGACCGGTCATCGGAAGGAACCGCCCCAAGTATTTGGCGGATAAGAAGGATGGCAAGGTGAACAAAGGTATATGTGATATACATGTTATTGATGTGTACCTTACTAATGCTCGCAGAGCACCGGTTATTGGATACCGGTTACGTGTAGCGCACCTCAAACAAATACCGATCTTCGTGCTCGTGTCATCCCCGGATCAAGAATGTCGACACCACACAGTACTTGAAGGATTTATAACAAGAGTAGCAATCACACACTTATTACATCGAATGTCTCAAAAGAGAACTTAGCAAAATAAATATGGCTTAAGGCCATCTAATAACGATAACAGCGGAAGGCTTGGAACATAAGCGAGTCCATCAACTCCAACGGCATCACTGAGTATAGAACCATGACCTAAAAGCACCTTACTCGTCGTCTGAAAAGTCTGCAACATGAAACGTTGCAGCCCGAAAACGGGTCAGCACATGGAATATGCCGGCAATGTAACACATAGAGAATAATGAAAGAGTAAGCATATACTACATGCATATATGGCTGGTGGAAAGCTCTATGGTTACAGCTTTTGCGAAAAGCCAATTTTTCCCTCACGCAAAGGAATAAATTTATTTAACTATCATGGTGGTTGTTAAACATTGAGAATGGTTGACATCATCCTCAATCCCAATTAAAGTAATCATCATTAAAACCCAACAGTATTAATTAATGTAACATGATGAGATTCTCTTGATAATCCAAGTACTAGATACTCAAGATGTCCATAACCGGGGACACGGCTAATCATGATTAGTTTATACACTCTGCAGAGATTTGTGCACTTTTCCCACAAGACTCGATCTCCTCCTTTTGATTTCTCGCACTACATGGTGTTTGAGAAACGGATGACCGAGACATAGTCTTTCAGAAGCGCTAGCACCTTACGAATGGGTAGACCGTACCAACCTACAACCCCTACATCAGCTAGTCTACAACTGTAAGAGTTCGCACGACTTAATCAACTATGCTAGAGCCCATAGTAGCATGTGGCTGCACACGGAAGTTTCTAGCATGAATAATCTTATGATCCCTTTGAGCCTGGGTGGCGGTCCATAAAAAAACAGGCAATCCTGGTCTACCCAGGTGCCTAGACAGGCAATCTTGGAATAACCAGGTACCTCAATCCACCCAGATGTGTGTTTAAGTTGCCACCTTAGATAAACCATTTATTAACAATCTCACACCTGTCATGGATATTCACTCAAACCCAATCCACGTCTACGAGCATAGCATGGCATAATAAGCAAACATAGAAGTAACTCCCAAGGGTTTGATAATAAAACAGGTAATAGGTACTACCTCAACTACTTCCCAAAACCCACGATTTAATTAGATCCTAATCATGCAATATTTGAGGATTGATCTAAAGCATAAAAACTGGGTATGAAAAGTATATGATCAAAGTGTTACTTGCCTTGCTGATGATCCGCGAAACCTAGAGACTCGAAGTAACAAGCGGCGCACTCTGGGTATTCTATCACAGACAAACAAACAAACATACAATAAGTACTCATCTAATGCACAGGTAAAACTCAAATAAGAGATCTAACCAGAAAGTTCAACTTAAGAACTCCGGTTTGCAAAAAGAAACAAATCAAACGAAGCAACGAAAGTCAAACGGAGAAAGAAAACAACTTCGTTTCACTAATCTGGACCTAAGTCAAGTTTTACAGACGCAAAAACTTGTTTAAGTTGGTTATTCGGAAAGAGTGTTTCGAGACGAAACTCCAGGCGCTTGAATCGCCTGATTCCGATAAACGAGCGAAAAGTTATACTAAAACGAAAATCGGATCGTAAATCGCGATCTGAAATAATCGCGGAAAATCCGAGAAAAAGAAAAACGACGAACAGCATAACGAACGAACGTTCGTTAACTGGATCTAAACGACGAACATGTTCGTTAAAACGAACGAACGAGCGAACGCTCGCTATTTAACCGAACCGGGAAAAAAGCCGATCTAATAAAAAAACGGTAACTAAAAAAACCGGCGAAAAACCGACGGAAAAACCGAACGGTTTTTCGAGAAAAACCGGCGGCGCGGAAAACGAGGCACCTCGCGCGGTGGGTCGCTCGTGGCCAATGGCGGCGGCGGCGGCGGATCGGTATGAGTTAGGGTTAGGGTTTGGTAGCGCGGGGTGAAATTTGGCGGCGGTGGTGGTGGGCGGCTCGGTGACTATTTAAAGGCTGCCCCCGGGCGGAGTCCCGCTCGGGTACGGCCCAAAGTCGGTTCGCGCGTTTTTTTAAATAATTCCACGCAGAAAAACAAACGAAAGAAATACTAAACGGGCTCCAAAAATCGCGAAATAAATTTTCCCCGACTTCTAAAATCAAGCCGGACAAAATAAACATTTATTTGGGGCCTAAATGCAATTTTGAAAAACGCACATTTTTCCTAAATTCGAATAAAATGGCGAAAAGCTCCAAAATAAAATCTTATTTGATTTTATTATTAAATCCTCAATATTTCTTTATTTTGGGAAAGTCATTTTATTCCCTCTCTCATGTTTTTGTAATAGAAATAATTGATGATAAAATAATTAAAATCAAATTATCCTATTCTCAAAATTTGAGAAAAACTCAAATATGAAAATAACGAAATCCCCAACTCTCTCCGTGGGTCCTTGAGTTGCGTATAATTTCTAGGATCAAAACCCAAAGCGAACAAAATATGATATGCATTGATGATCTAATGTATAACATTCCAAATTGGAAATTTGGGATGTTACAAACCTACCCCCCTTAAGATGAATCTCGCCCTCGAGATTCGGGTTGGCTAGAAAATAGGTGAGGTTGGGCTTTAAGCAAATCTTCCTCTCGCTCCCTGTGGCTTCAAATTTCTGCAGTGGTGGCTCCACGAACTTTGCAAAACTTGATGACCTTGCTCGGGTGACTCGGTGGCATATTCCGTAATTTTGGTGGCTTCTCCTCATAGATCAAATCATTACTCAACCGAATCGCTTCAAGTGGCACAAGATTCTCTCAGTGGTATATCCGCCATCTCTGCGTGACACTTCTTCAGCTGAGAAACGTGGAACACATCGTGAACACCTGACAATCCCTCGGGCAGTTCCAACTTATACGCAACTTCTCCCATGCGCTCCAAAACTTTGTACGGTCCCACAAAACGTGGCGCTAACTTTCCCTTAACTCCAAAATGCTTAATTCCTCATAGTGGAGATACTCGAAGATAAACTTTGTCTCTGACTTCGTAAACTGTCTACTTGCGTTTTGAATCCGCATAACTCTTCTGCCTGGACTGGGCTACCTTGAGCCTATCACGAATCAACTTCACTTTCCGTTCAGACTCCTTAATCAAATCCGGTCCGAACAACCGCGGTCTCCAACTTCATCCCACAACAACGGGTCCTGCACCTCCTTCCGCATAATGCTTGAAAGGGCCATCTTCAAACTGGTTTGGTAACTGTTGTTATAAGAAAACTCCGCATATGGCAGGTTATCATCCCAACTTGATCCATAATCCAATGCACATGCTCTCAACATATCCTCCAAAATCTGGTTGACTCTTTCGGTCTGTCCATCTGTCTGCGGATGGAAAACTGTACTAAACTCTTGTCTGGTTCCCAAAGTTTCGTGCAACTGATTCCAAAAATTTGAGGTGAATTGGGTTCCTCTATCAGATACGATACTCCTCGGAACTCCATGTAAACATACAATTCTGGTCATGTATATCTTAGCCAATTTGGCACTGCTGTAGGTAGTCTTCACTGGGATGAAATGAGCTACCTTCATCAAACGATCGACTACAACCCAAATCGAGACATAGCCTCAGACGAGTCCCGGCAATCCCGTGATGAAATCCATGCCTAATTTTTCCCACTTCCATTCGGTATTGGCAAAGGTCAGTAACAATCCTCGCTAGCTTCGATGTTACGCCTTCACTCTCTGACATACATCACAAACTGCTACATACTCTGCAATATCCTTCTTCATTCCGGTCCACCAGAAAGTATCCTTCAAATCCAAATACATCTTGGTATTTCCTGGGTGAATCGAGTATGGTGATTCATGTGCCTCTTGCAAAATCAACTTTCTGATCTCCGGGTCATTGGGCACATAAACCCGGTCCTCAAACCATAAGGTATCGTGCTCATCCTCACGAAATCCTTTAGCTTTTCCTTTGCTCATTTTCTCCTATATAGAGGCAATCTCTTTGTCAGTCTTCTGAGCTTCTCTGATTCTATCCATCAAGGTTGACTGAATCTCCAATGTTGCTACATAGCCTCTCGGAACTATTTCCAAACATAGCTCTCGAAGATCCTCGCTAACTCCTTTGGTATTTCTCCGTCATTAGTGTATTGACATGGCTCTTACGGCTCAGCAACGTCAGCTACTACATTAGCCTTTCCGGGATGGTAATGCAATCTCATATCATAATCCTTGATGAGCTCCAACCATCTCCTTTGTCTAAGGTTTAACTCCTTCTGCATGAAAATGTACTTCAAACTCTTGTGATCCGTGTACACCTCACAATGATTTCCAATAAGGAAATGTCTCCATGTTTTCAATGCATGCACTATGGCTGCTAACTCCAAATCATGCGTGGCATAATTCAATTCGTGAGGTTTCAGTTATCATGAAGCATACGAAACAACTCTTCCCTCATGCATCAGCACTGCTCCAAGTCCTCGATGTGAAGCGTCGCAATACACCTCATAATCTTTAGTCCGGTGCAGCAAAATCAACCTTTGGTGAGGTAACCAAACGTTTCTTCAACTCCCGGAAACTAGCCTCACACTCTTCATCCATATAAACTTGGTATCCTTCTTCAACAACTCCGTCATAGGTTTTGCTATCTTGGAGAAATTCTCAATAAATCTCTGGTAGTATCCTGCCACCAACGAAACTCCGGATCTCTCAACTGCTGTTGGTGCTTCCCAATTGGTCACAGTGATAACCTTTGTGGGGTCAACCGCTATTCCTTCTCCGGATATAACGTGTCCGAGGAACCCTACTTCCTTCAACCAAAACTCACATTTGCTGAACTTGGCATATAAGCGATGTTCTCTCGAGCTTCTCGAGTACTAAACGCATAAATGTTCCTTATGTTCCTCTTCATTCTTCGAGTAAACCAGAATATCATCAATGAACACCACGACGAACTTATCCAAAAACTCCATAAACACCTTGTTCATCATGTTCATAAAATAGGCAGGTGCGTTAGTCAGACCAAATGACATAACGGTATACTCATACAGCCCGTACCTGGTGGTAAAAGTCGTCTTAGGTATATCCTGCTCTCGAATCTTCAACTGGTGGTATCCCGATCGCAAATCGATCTTGGAAAATACCTTAGCTCCTTGCAATTGGTCAAACAAGTCGTTGATCATCGGCAACGGGTACTTGTTCTTAATGGTCACTTCATTCAATCCTCGGTAATCAACAACCATTTTTAATGATCCATCCTTATTCTCCACTAGAAGCACTGACGATCCCCAAGGCGAAGAACTTGGGCGAATGAAACCTTTATCCAGTAACTCCTTAATCTACTTCTTAATTTCTTCCAAATCTTGCGTGGGCATCCTATACGGTCTCTTAGATATCGGCCCAGTGCCTGGCAATAGCTCAATCAGAAACTCAATGTCTCTGTCCGGTGGCATGCCTGGCAACTCTTCTGGAAACACGTCTGTGTAATCCTTCACCACTGGTACTTCCTCATGCACAACTCCTGATAAGGAATTTACATGTGCATTCCTCGGCTCATGCCGTGATACATACCTAATCCTCCTTCCTTCTGGGGTAGTAAGCAAAATCGTCTTACTGGCACAATCAATGTTCCTCCGCATTTAGATAACCAATCCATGCCTAATATCACATCCAATCCTTGCGATTCCAAAACTATTAGGTCCGAGGAAATCGTAGTTTCCAATCCTTAATGGCGATCGATCACACCATTTACTCGCCATATATTCTGCTCCCGTGAGGTTACTAACATGGGTGACCTAAGGGCTTGGGTTTGCAATTTATACTTATCCACAAATCCCCTTGATATGTATGAATGCGATGCACCAGTATCAAAAAGAACAACTGCAGTAAATGTCTTAACCAAAAACTTACCTATTACTGCATCTGGCTGAGCTTCAACCTCCTCCACGGTAACGTGGTTCACCTGTCCCCTGTTGAAAGGGTTTAGTTTCTTTCCCAAGCTTCCATTGCCATTTCCATTTTGGGTTTCAGGACATTCATTTGCATAATGCCCAGTCTTCTGGCACTTAAAAACAGGTGATTTGGCTCAGGTCTCTCTTGGCTGGGGTTGACGCGTTGGTGCGGTTGTGTCCATTGCTTCCTCCATTCCCGTTCCCATTCTTGGTGCCATTATGATTGTGCGAGCTACCACCTCCGTGGGTATGCTGGAATTGTCCTCCCGGCTTCGGGGTAAAGCGTAGCTTCTGCTGAGCTCCGGAATTGTTCTTTCCTTGTCCATACTTCCTCTTGCGATTGTCTATCTGCTGCTGCTTCCCTTCAATCATAAGCGCACGATCTACCAACTCCTGGTAGTTGTTGAAAGTGGCTACCATCAACTGCATGCTCAGCTCATCATTCAGTCCTTCTAGAAACTTCTCACCTTAGTCGCATCTGTAGCAACGTCATCCGGGGCATAACGTGCTAACTTACTAAAATCATCCACATATCGCCAACCGTCTGTCCTCCTTGGCGCAAGTTGCGAAACTCACGCTTCTTCATGGCCATAGCTCCTGCTGAAACATGGTCAAGACTGAAAAGCTTGGAAATCGATCCCACGTGATCGTGTCTCTACAGGATAAGTGGCTGTAAAATTCTCCCACCATGCTGCTGCGGGTCCTTCAAGCTGATGTGCGGCAAATTTCACCCTTTCCCCATCTGTACATCCTGGTCAACTCCCTCCCTATCTTATAGAGCCAATCATCTGCAACAATCGGCTCGGTGCTACTAGAAAACACCGGCGGATTTAGCCTCAAGAAACGAGTCAAATGGTCAACAGGTGGTGGTGGTGGTGGGTTGTTGTTGTTGTTGTTGTTGTTGCCTTGGTTCTGTACCAGTGTTTGAATCAAGGCATTCTGCTGCTGAATCAACTGAGTGATCTCCGGTGGAAAAACAAATCCTGGGTCGTGTCTTGGAGGCATCTGAGGGTTTAGAAAAGAATAGAAAATAGAGTAGAATGAGGTCTAGGGGAAAACACTACCCATATGCACATGAGACAATTGCACACAAAATCACTTCATTCAATCAAGCAAGAGCATACAAACGGTCTAGAAATATCCCAAAAGTGCGTGGACTATACTATGTACATGGTAGAACACTACTACTGTTATGGTGGTCAACTAGAAAAACTGCTCCGATGAAGACTCCATCATATCTGCTCCAGCTTCATCAACATAGTCATCATTACTATCGTCAGGATCCGAGTCGGTGTCGTCGATGATGATATAGTTATTCGGGCAAGTGGATTCGTCATCTTCTCTTTTGGGTGCTGAACCTCCCATGAATACTTCAATATTCTCCTTAAGGTCGCCGTTCTGTCTCACTAGAGCGAGATCTCCTCCATATAATCTTCACGTGTAGCCTTGAGTTCTTCTTCTAGCTCCTTGATCTTAGTCATAGCCTTTTGTAGATCCTCCATACTGCCAAGACATCCGGGTTCTCCTGGCGTCGGATGTCTTTGGTTTAATTCTGGATATAAGCTGCGATTGATCTATCCCTTCCGTGTCGATCATCTCCCATTGCTCATCTCGGCGCCCACAAATCTGGTAGATAGTATTCTTGAGATCATTGTGGTAAACTTCTCCAATTCGTCCTATGGTGATGTGGGCTGCCATGCTCTTTCCTAGGCTCCAAGTTGGTGCATCAAAGGAAAACTATATGGGCTCCGTGACTGGTGCAAAAGTCCTTCCTGGAATGTGAACTTGAATCATCCAGCGCTCATCTTCGGGTAAAGTGGCCTTGAAGGTCCCGGTGAAGCTTGGTACTCCTATGTTCAGGTATCTAGTGACTTCCTTCAAGTGGCATCCAAAGGGTGTAGCTTCATCCGGTTGTGTGAACTTGTTCCTTGCTTCCGTCATCCTAAAAGAATAGAAAAGATGAGGAGTCAGAAATGAGAAGATAGAGTAGTGATCTAGGGCTTTAGCTTAGTAGACGTGTCCCTACGATCGGCGTGTGCTCGACGATACCATCTTTGTAGCGACCGGACCTCAAGCAGTCGATCTACGTGCTCGGTGTCATCCTTGGATCGATAATCTTGACACCACACAAGACCAAGGATTTATAACAGAGTAGCAATCACACACTTATTACATCGAATGTCTCAAAAGAGAACTTAGCAAAATAAATATGTCTTAAGGCCATCTAATAACGATAACAGCGGAAGGCTTGGAAGATAAGCGAGTCCATCAACTCCAACGGCATCACTGAGTATAGAACCACGACCTAAAAGCACCTTACCCGTCGTATGAAAAGTCTGCAACATGAAAAGTTGCAGCCGAAACGGGTCAAGACATGGAATATGCCGCAATGTAACACATAGAGAGTAATGAAAGAATAAGCCTATACTACATGCATATATGGCTGGTGGAAAGCTCTATGGTTACGCTTTTGCGAAAAGTCGATTTTCCCTCCGCAAAGGAATAAATTTATTTAACTATCATGGTGGTTGTTAAACATTGAGAATGGTTGACAAAGATCCTCAATCCCAATTAAAGTAATCATCATTAAAACCCAACAGTATTAATTAAAGTAACATGATGAGATTCACTTGATAACCCAAGTACTAGATACTCAAGATGTCCATAACCGGGGACACGGCTAATCATGACTAGTTTATACACTCTGCAGAGGTTTGTGCACTTCTCCCACAAGACTCGATCTCCTCCGTTTGATTTCTCGCACTACATGGTGTTTGAGAAACAGATGACCGAGACATAGTCTTTCGTGCGCTTAGCACCTTACGAATGGGTAGACCGTACCAACCTACAACCCCTACATCAGCTAGTCTACCACTGTAAGAGTTCGCACGACTTAATCAACTATGCTAGAGCCCATAGTAGCATGTGGCTGCACACGGAAGTTTCTAGCATGAATAATCTTATGATCCCTTTGAGCCTGGGTGGCGGTCCATAAAAAAATCAGGCAATCCTGGTCTACCCAGGTGCGTAGATAGGCAAATCCTGGAATAACCAGGTACCTCAATCCACCCAGATGTGTGTTTAAGTTGCCACCTTAGATAAACCATTTATTAAAAATCTCACATCTGTCATGGATATTCACTCAAACCCAATCCACGTCTACGAGCATAGCATGGCATAATAAGCAAACGTAGAAGTAACTCCCAAGGGTTTGATAATAAAACAGGTAATAGGTACTACCTCAACTACTTCCCAAAACCCACGATTTAATTAGATCCTAATCATGCAATGTTTGAGGATTGATCTAATGCATAAAAACTGGGTATGAAAAGTATATGATCAAAGTGTTACTTGCCTTGCTGATGATCCGTGAAACCTAGAGACTCGAAGTAACAGGCGGCGCACTCCGGGTATTCTATCGCAGACAAACAAACAAGCATACAATAAGTACTCATCTAATGCACAGGTAAACTCAAATAAGAGATCTAACCAGAAAGTTCAACTTAAGAACTCCGGTTTGCAAAAAGAAACAAATCAAACGAAGCAACGAAAGTCAAACGGCGAAAGAAAACAACTTCATTTTACTAATCTGGACCTAAGTCAAATTTTACATAAGCAAAAACTTGTTTAAGTTGGTTACTCGGAAAGAGGGTTTCGAGACGAAACTCCAGGTGCTTGAATCGCCTAATTCTGATAAACGAGCGAAAAGTTGTACTAAAACGAAAATCAGATCAGAAATCGCGATCAGAAATAATCGCGAAAAATCCGAGAAAAAGAAAAACGACGAACAGCTTAACGAACGAACGTTCGTTAACTGGATCTAAACGACGAACACGTTCGTTAAAACGAACGAACGAGCGAACGCTCGCTATTTAACCGAACCGGGAAAAAATCAATCTAATAAAAAAAGGAAACTAAAAAAACCGGCGAAAAACCGACGGAAAAACCGAACGGTTTTCGAGAAAAATCGGTGGCGCGGAAAATGAGGCACCTCGGGCAGCGGGTAGCGATGGCGGCGGGCGGTGGCTCTGGCGGGCGGCGGCGGCGGATCGGGCACGGGTTAGGGTTAGGGTTTGGGCGCGGGCGCGGGTGGGCTGGCGGCGGTGGCTGGTGGGCTGGGCGGCTCGGGCGGCGGCTATTTAAAGGCTGCCTCCGGTCGGAGTCCCGCTCGGGTACGGCCCAAAGCCGGTTTGCGCGTTTTTGAAATAATTCCACGCAGAAAAACAAACGAAAGAAATACTAAACGGACCCCAAAAATCCCGAATTTTTTCCCTGACTTCTAAAATCAAGCCGGACAAAATGAACATTTATTTGGGGCCTAAATGAAATTTTGAAAAACGCACATTTTTCCTAAATTCAAATAAAATGGCGAAAAACTCCAAAATAAAATCTTATTTGATTTTATTATTAAATCCTCAATATTTATTTATTTTGGGAAAGTCATTTTATTCCCTCTCTCATGTTTTTGTAATAGAAATAATTGATGATAAAATAATTAAAATCAAATGATCCTATTCTCAAAATTTGAGAAAAACTCAAATATGAAAACAACGAAATCCCCAACTCTCTCCGTGGGTCCTTGAGTTGCGTAGAATTTCTAGGATCAAAACCCAAAGCAAACAAAATATGATATGCATTGATGATCTAATGTATAACATTCCAAATTGAAAATTTGGGATGTTACATTCTGTTGCTAATATTTGCAATTCGAAATAGGGAATACGGATTAAGCGAAGATTGGCTAAGGACGAGGTAACGATGCGCGTGGTAAATGGTTCCAAAGTTGATGCGATCGCGGTCGGCACGCTACCTCTACATCTACCTTCGGGATTAGTTTTAGACCTAAATAATTGTTATTTGGTGCCAGCGTTAAGCATGAACATTATATCTGGATCTTGTTTGATGCGAAACGGTTATTCATTTGAATCAGAGAATAATTATTGTTCTATTTATATGAGTAATATCTTTTATGGTCATGCACCCTTGAAGAGTGGTCTATTTTTGTTGAATCTCGATAGTAGTGATACACATATTCATAATATTGAAGCCAAAAGATGCAGAGTTGATAATGATAGTGCAACTTATTTGTGGCACTTCCGTTTGGGTCATATTGGTGTAAAGCGCATGAAGTAACTCCATACTGATGGACTTTTGGAATCACTTGATTATGAATCACTTGGTACTTGCGAGCCATGCCTCATGGGCAAGATGACTAAAATGTCGTTCTCTGGAACTATGGAGCGAGCAACTGATTTGTTGGAGATCATACATACTAATGTATGTGGTCCAATGAATGTTGAGGCTCGTGTCGGGTATCGTTATTTTCTCACCTTCACAGATGATTTAAGCAAATATGGGTATATCTACCTAATGAAACATAAGTCTAAAACATTTGAAAAGTTCAAATGATTTAAGAGTGAAGTGGAAAATCATCGTAATAAGAAAATAAAGTTTTTACGATCTGATCGTGGAGGAGAATATTTGAGTTACGAGTTTGGCCTACATTTGAAACAATGCGGAATAGTTTCGCAACTCACGCCACCCGGAACACCACAAATGAAATGGTGTGTCCGAACGTCAGAATCAGTACTTTACTAGATATGGTGCGATCTATGATGTCTCTTACTGATTTACCGCTATCGTTTTGGGGTTATGCTTTAGAGACGGCTGCATTCACGTTAAATAGGGCACCATCGAAATCCGTTGAGACGACGCCTTATGAACTGTAGTTTGGCAAGAAACAAAAGTTGTCGTTTCTTAAAGTTTGGGGCTGCGATGCTTATGTGAAAAAGCTTCAACCTGATAAGCTCGAACCAAATCAGAGAAATGTGTCTTCATAGGATACCCAAAGGAAACTGTTTGGTACACCTTCTATCACAGATCTGAAGGCAAGACTTTTGTTGCTAAATTTGGATCCTTTCTAGAGAAGGAGTTTCTCTCGAAAGAAGTGAGTGGGAGGAAAGTAGAACTTGATGAGGTAATCTGTACCTGCTCCCTTATTGGAAAGTATTTCATCACGTAAACCGGTTCTGTGACACCTACACCAATTAGTGAGGAAGCTAATGATATTGATCATGAAACTTCAGATCAAGTTTCTCTTGAACCTCGTAGGTCAACGAGTAAGATCCGCACCAGAGTGGTACGGTAATCCTGTTCGGAGGTTATGTTACTAGACCATGACGAACCTACGAACTATGAAGAAGCGATGGTGAGCCCAGATTCCGCAAAATGGCTTGAGGCCATGAAATATGAGATGGGATCCATGTATGAGAACAAAGTGTGGACTTTGGTTGACTTTCCCGATGATCGGCAAGCCATTAAGAATAAATGGATCTTCAAGAAGAATACTAACGCTAACGGTAATGTTACTGTCTATGAAGCTCGACTTGTTGCAAAAGGTTTTCGACAAGTTCAAGGGATTGACTACGATGAGACTTTCTCACCCGTAGCGATGCTTAAGTCTGTCCGAATCATGTTAGCAATTGCCGCATTTTATGATTGTGAAATTTGGCAAATGGATGTCAAAACTGCATTCCTGAATGGAATTCAGGAAGAAGAGTTGTATATGATGCAACCGGAAGGTTTTGTTGATCCAAAGGGAGCTAACAAAGTGTGCAAGCTCCAATGATCCATTTTGGACTGGTGCAAGCCTCTTGGAGTTGGAATAAACGCTTTGATAAGCGTGATCAAAGCATATGGATTTATACGGACTTTTGGAGAAGCCTGTATTTACAAGAAAGTGAGTGGGAGCTCAGAGCATTTACGATATTATATGTAGATGACATATTGTTGATTGGAAATGATATAGAATTTCTGGATAGCATAAAGGGATATTTGAACAAGAGTTTTTCAATGAAGGACCTCGGTGAAGCTGCTTATATATTGGGCATCAAGATCTATAAAGATAGATCAAGACGCTTAATTGAACTTTCACAAAGTACATACCTTGACAAAGTTTTGAAGAAGTTCAAAATGGATCAAGCAAAGAAAGGGTTCTTGCCTGTGTTACAAGGTGTGAAGTTGAGTAAGAATCAATGCCCGACCACTGCAGAAGATAGAGAGAAGATGAAAGATGTTCCCTATGCTTTAGCCATAGGCTCTATCACGTATGCAATGTTGTGTACCAGGCCTGATGTGTGCCTTGCTATAAGTTAAGCAGGGAGGTACCAAAGTAATCCAGGAGTGGATAACTGGACAGCGGTCAAGAACATCCTGAAATACCTGAAAAGGACTAAGGACATGTTTCTCGTTTATGGAGGTGACAAAGAGCTAGTCGTAAATGGTTACGGCGATGCAAGCTTTGACACTGATCCGTACGATTCTAAATCGCAAACCGGATACGTGTTTACATTGAACGGTGGAGCTGTTAGTTGGTGCAGTTCTAAACAAAGCGTTGTGGCGGGATCTACGTGTGAAGCGGAGTACATAGCTGCTTCGGAAGCAGCAAATGAAGGAGTCTAGATGAAGGAGTTCATATCCGATCTAGGTGTCATACCTAGTGCATCGGGTCCAACGAAAATCTTTTGTGACAATACTGGTGCAATTGCCTTGGCAAAGGAATCCAGATTTCGCAAGAGAACCAAGCACATCAAGAGACGCTTCAACTCCATCCAGGACCAAGTCCAGGTGGGAGACATAGAGATTTGCAAGATACATACGAATCTGAATATTGCAAACCCGTTGACTAAGCCTCTTCCACGAGCAAAACATGATCACCACCAAGGCTCCATGGGTGTTAGAATCATTACTGTGTAATCTAGATTATTGACTCCAGTGCAAGTGGGAGACTAAAGGGAATATTCCCTAGAGGCAATAATAAAGTTATTATTTATTTCCTTATATCATGATAAATGTTTATTATTCATGCTAGAATTGTATTAACCGGAAACATAATACTTGTGTGAATACATAGACAAACAGAGTGTCGCTAGTATGCCTCTACTTGACTAGCTCGTTGATCAAAGATGGTTATGTTTCCTAGACATAGACATGAGTTGTCATTTGATTAACGGGATTACATCATTAGTAGAATGATGTGATTGACTTGACCCATTCCATTAGCTTAGCACTTGGTCGTTTAGTATTCTGCTATTGCTTTCTTCATGACTTATACATGTTCCTATGACTATGAGATTATGCAACTCCCGTTTACCGGAGGAACACTTTGTTTGCTACCAAACGTCACAACGTAACTGGGTGATTATAAAGGTGCTCTACAGGTGTCTCCAAAGGTACTTGTTGGGTTGGCGTATTTCGAGATTAGGATTTGTCACTCCGATTGTCGGAGAGGTATCTCTGGGGCCACTCGGTAATGCACATCACTATAAGCCTTGGAAGCATTGTAACTAATGAGTTAGTTATGGATGATGTATTATGGAATGAGTAAACAGACTTGTCGAATCTAGATTGAACTAGGTATTGAGATACCGACGATCGAATCTCGGGCAAGTAACATACCGATGACAAAGGGAACAGCGTATGTTGTTATGCGGTTTGACCGATAAAGATCTTCGTAGAATATGTAGGAGCCAATATGAGCCTCCGGGTTCCGCTATTGGTTATTGACCGGAGACGTGTCTCGGTCATGTCTACATAGTTCTCGAACCCGTAGGGTCCGCACGCTTAAAGTTAGATGACGATCGGTATTATGAGTTTTGTGTTTTGATGTACCGAAGGTAGTTCGAAGTCTCGGATATGATCACGAACATGACGAGGAATCTCGAAATGGTCGAGACATAAAGATCGATATATTGGACGAATATGTTCGGACACCGGAATGGTTTCGGGAATTTCAGACATATACCGGAGTACCGGGGGGTTACCGGAACCCCCCGGGGAGATTAATGGGCCAAGATGGGCCTTAGTGGAGAAGAGGAAGGGAGGATATGTTTGGACAAGGAGGGGGGGGCGGCGCCCCCTTTCCTTCCCCCTCTCTCCTTCCCTTCCTTTCCCCCTCCTACTCCAGCTAGGAAAAGAGGGAGTCCTACTCCCGGTGGGAGTAGGACTCCTCCCTGGCGCGCCCTCCTCCTGGCCACCGGCCTCCTCCCCCTGATCCTTTATATACGGGGGCAGGGGGCACCTCTAGACACACAAGTTGATCTGTTGATCTATTCCAGTCGTGTGCGGTGCCCCCCTCCACCATATTCCACCTCGGTCATATCGTAGCGGGGCTTAGGCGAAGCCTTGCGTCGGTAGCATCATCTTCACCGTCACCACGCTGTCGTGCTGACGGAACTCTCCCGTGAAGCTCTGCTCGATCGGTGTTCGCGGGGCATCATCGAGCTGAACGTGTGCTGAACTCGGAGGTGCCGTACGTTCGGTACTTGGCTCGGTCGGTTCGTGAAGACGTACGACTACATCAACCGCGGTGTGCTAACGCTTCCGCTTTCGGTCTACGAGGGTACGTGGACAACACTCTCCCCTTTCGTTGCTATGCATCACCATGATCCTGTGTGTGCGTAGGATTTTTTTTTGAAATTACTACGTTCCCCAACACTGAACCCCTGTTCAACTCTAGAGCATCTACAACCGGATTGGGCAAATTTGGCCCCCACATCCGGAAGAATCAACGAAGAACACAGGTTTGGCGCTTAAATGTTCCCATTTACAACTATGACCTCTACTTTTGAAATCTTAAATCCATGCATACATACATTTTTGGCCTCCAACATTGTACATGCGTAGAACATACTGAGACACCCTACACAACATACATTTTTTACTATTATCGCTCTCCTCGCAGCATCAACAATAGTGGCATCGACCATCACTAATTTCCCCCAAAGGAGTCCAATTGACACTAGATGGGGCATCATGGGCGTGCTCATCATAGTCTGTCACCTTTTCGAAGCTCGGCGGCCTGACCTCGAGCTTCACCATGGAGTCACCAATCTTAGATCTTGCGTTCATGCCACCAATTTTTTCGTACAATTGCATATGTTGGTTTTTATGTCGCGATTGATTATATCAATAATTTACTATGTCCAATAGACATTTGTTGCTACATGGGTGCGTCCAAAATGTTAGGGCATCCTTAAGGCGAACCCTCAAAGCATTCGCATACGCCTGGATATAGCTGTCCGGATGCAGTTTGCCATATTTTTATCATCCAACTTGATACCCCATGTGTCCGCAGACCAGTCTGGACATTCAAATCCCGCAAACCAAAAGCAAACTAGTGGGGCTTTGCGGGAGTCCAAACATCCGTCTAGCCAATCCAAAGCCACCACGTATTGTCTCTACTCTGCGTCCGTAGCATTTGGCGGAAGGTAATCTAGCATCCGGAAGGTATTATGCTAATTTGGTAGAACACTGCATGGTATATTGTGCATTTGACAAAAGATGCTAATTATGCTAATATATTTTATACATAATGCAGGTGCTTAGTAGCCTTAATTTAGCCAGGTGTTTGCTGCTTTTAGTAGCTTCATTTAGTCAAATATTGGAAACTAGTCTTTTTTTAAGTTAATAGATGCGACATTGGCGTTTAGCTTTGTATGGCCCACTCCCGTATGGACACCGGTCCGAACGGGTGTTGGGACAGATGCGGTGTCCGTTTTAGGGATATCGATGCCCTTACAATATTTTTACACATTTTTTTATAGAGCATGGGGAAAATATTGTAATGATGCTTATATCAGACGTAAGATCCAAACGTCAAATTCAAAAATGAATAATTACTTCAGAGTTTCCTCAAAAAATAATTAGTCGAGGGATCAAAACGGTCTACGCAAGCACGAGGTGGTGGGCTAGGCGGCCGATATCCCCAAAGTGAAATGGATGATGTGGATACGACAGGTGGTTGGCTGAGCATAACTTTGCTGGTTGTGGTGGGCAGTTGTCCGCCGACAAAGCCAGCTCTCATCCTTCTGGTAGCTTCGGCGACCATACTACATAAGCACCCCTGCCCCAACGCTGAAACAACCACCATCAGCTTCGATACTTCCTCTTGAGCAGCTCTCCACTCTACATCCATCTTTCCTCTGCGAGATCTGCGGCATGTCGACCACCGACACCAGCTCACCCAAGGTACGCAGGCCCTATGCATATATATGATGCTGTTTAATTGCCGTTGATTGGCCGAAAATCCCCATTTTTGTTTTGAGACTAACATATGTACGATCTGATGGACATTCAAGGACGCACCCACGCCGGCGAACAGCGCCCCGGCGGCGGCAGGCAGCGAGCCGACGGTGACAAAGACGGTGCAGACGGTGGAGGTGAGGCAGTCGGCAGGGCAGGAGGAGGGGGAGGGGACGATCAAGCCGATCGAGGTGGTGCACGAGATTCCGGCCAAGGAGCCTGCTGCTAAGGAAGAGTAGGAGAGCACAACGAATCGAGAAAGCAGTGTGATTGGTAAAATGGCGGTGTTTCCGGGTTGAGTAAATCGCCGGGTGAAACCCCTGTTTTTACTTTGGAGAACTGAAGTGATTGGAATGTCTTTGTTTTCGGTAAATAAGAATGAGAATTTTTAGTGCCAATTATAAAACAGTAAAACAAAGCTAGCTACAGCCATCTACAACAATTTGATGTTTTCAGCCGTCGGATCACACATAGGAACGCATCAGATTGGTTTACCGGCCCGCCGCACGCAGCATGACCATTTTAATCTATTATTACCGCACACATCATCTTTCGGCCCAACGTGCCCGGACCGCTGCTCCGGGGTACGAGCTGCGTGCTCTCTCATCATTTGGACCAAGAAACAGTTATATAGGCCTTCATTCTAGCCCACTGTGCGGTTCGTCTCCCTTGTGTTGCTTTCCTATTATAAAACAATAAAACAAAGCTAGCTACAGCCATCTACAACAATTTGATGTTTTCAGCCGTCGGATCACACATAGGAACGCATCAGATTGGTTTACCGGCCCGCCGCACGCAGCATGACCATTTTAATCTATTATTACCGCACACATTATCTTTCGGCCCAACGTGCCCGGACCGCTGCTCCGGGGTACGAGCTGCGTGCTCTCTCATCATTTGGACCAAGAAACAGTTATATAGGCCTTCATTCTAGCCCACTGTGCGGTTCATCTCCCAGCAACTACCAAACCCTCCAGCGGCACACACGTCGCCTCCACCAGCGGCGGGGGCACCGGCCGCCGGCTCATCCCGCTGCTCCCCACAAGAAAAAAAAGTCAGGCAGAACACCGAGCAATTGCAACAAGGTGGCAGCGGTACCTGCTGGCGATGGAGAGTGAGTTTGCGACTGTGATGGCGCATGGCAGTGTTCGTTTACGAGCGGACGAATTGTTTTGCCCTCTTTCAAGATGGTTTCACCATGTATTCCGTGTCAGATCTTTTGTTTCAATCTCCTGCATGCCCTATCTTGTTATTGATTCTTTACTAATTTGGAGAATTTTTTTAAGGTTTGTTGTTGGTGCTGAATTGGGGAAGAAAGCCCGCTACCCTCTGCCACAGTTCCAATCGAAAATTTGTATTGTTTTCTCCCTACGCTCCAAATTGTTCATTAGTGCTAAGAGTTAATACATGAGGTTCTTTTGTACGCCGACATTTCACTCAGTTTGCCTGTCTGGTTTAAGATATGAAGTTCCTACTATGAGATTGCAGTATGCGTACCTAGCTAATTATTACTAAATATAAATGTTAGGAAGGATTTACATCAGTTCACATGTTTTCATCTCTTGGTATTTCTTCCATTAAGTTTTTTTTAGAACGAAGGCTCAAGAAGAGCCCGGCTTTGAATTAACAAAGCCATCAACCGGCCAGGATTACAAAGACAACCGCTTATAACGCAAATAAAAGGAGACCGAGCGACGGATACAAGGAACTCAAGCAAAACAACTCAAGGCAGTAACAGAGTGAGCCAAGGCATCACCACGCTGCTACCAACACCCTACTAGGCGACCTACACCAACAGAACAAAACTAGGGTCTTGGGAGGAATGCACCACCGCGCAAGCATCGTGATCACAGCCACCCTCGGAGCCAGCCATGGACCAGACCACCATCTGTTCTTGCCGCTGCAAAGGGCCCCTACCCCTTCATCCTGGCTCGAAGGATGCCGTACCGGCAGACGGCGGCTTGGTTCACCCCAGAACCAAAATGGATGGCCTCCAAACTGCAAGGAGAAGAGACTAGAGCAGGACCGCCACCCAGGGGCACACTCTGAGACAAGCACCATCTTCGTCTGCGGCTCAGCCACACCAAAGGGCTAGAGCTGCCGGCCACAGTCGCAGAAACAAGGGAAGCAGCGATAAGTAGATCAAAGGCCAGCGCTGGATTCGTCGGAGCACAGTGCTCCCACCAAAAGGTATGTCGTTGTCGCCGAAGAGGGGAACCCGATCCCCTCTTGCCCAGGCTCGCGGGCGCCGACCCACCGGCGACCTCGTCAGGGACCCTCCAGCCAGCAACCTATGAAGAAACCAAGCTATCTCCCGCCATCATCATATCCACAACCAAACTCTCTCGCCGCTCCTGCAATCCCCGGACGGTGCCTTCAAGAAGGAACACGACACGGACGCGTTGCCGCCGCCCGAAGCGGGACCTAGGCTTTCACCTAGCGGATGGAAGGAGGAGGATCCACACCACAGCCTCCAAGGAGAGCAGCGCCCAAAGGCGTCGCCTTTGGTGTGACCGCCACGCGCCGGCGAGGTTTCCCGGATCCAACCCCACCAGACGAGATCCAGCAGCCCGACAGCGGGAGCAGCGGCCTAAGCCACGGGACCCAGATCTGGCGAAGGAAGGAGCGGATCGGGGTGGAGGGATGGGCTTCATTAGTGGCATACCTCACGGGAGGGATGCACACCAGCGATCACGACCGCCGCCACCTCATCACCCATGAGACCGAGGGGCGACTAGCTCAGACCGGCAGGCGGCGGCCCGCCAGGCCACCCCATCCTCACTGCCGGGCGCCGCCCAGCGTCGAGGCCACCCGCCTGAGGCGAGCAACGATCCCCGCCGCCACCTTCATCGGTGTCAAGCGTGCGCGCCGGAGCACACCTCTGGCGGCGGCGAAGAGGAAGGCGGGGGAGGTGGGGGCGCGGAGGTGGCGGCTAGGGTTACCCCCAGGTCGCCTCGGAGGAGACGACGCTGGGGGCGAAAAAGATAGTTTCGTCCCTTTCTTCCACTAAGTTGAAGGTTTGTCCTATGACACGGGAACCCACAAAAATTCTTCAAGTTATGAACGATGAGGTAAAATACTGCTTCATGGCATCCGTACATAAAGCACAAGCCAAGTGTTGCACGGCAATATGGAACCCTCGGTGCCATTAATTTCCTTATGTTAACAATGTTTTGTATATAAAATGATTTCAGCTGCTTGATGGAAGAGATTAATACACAGTGATGCAAACAACGGACAATATGATGCTAGATGAATAAGATGCTTATTTGATGTAATTTCTTCTTTCCCAAAAAAAAGATAAAATTTCTTCTGCTTGGAATATGTGATGTTAAATTGATCCCTTGACATGTGCCCTTGATTTCATATATCCATGGCACCAATGCACATTTTAGGTTCAATATTATACCCACTTCTGTAACTTATGTAGTTTCACTTAGAATTATAAATTATGTATACTTAAGCTCAAATGTAAAATCCAGTATTATATGTCATTTCTGTACGTGATTCCACAACCCATTATTTTCACTCACCTTCAATCTTTTAAATGTTTCCTTCTCTGTCTTCTATCTTAGGGGTCTGTAAAAGATTTGTAAAATCTCATGCGGATTAACTTGTTCAATAATATTTGATGATTATTTGAACTGGCCCTTCAGTAGGGGTATTCAAAATAATTTTTTACCTTGCTATTAAAAATATATTGTTGTCCATGCTAAAAATTGAGGCGTTCAATTCATATCTTGATTGACAATTATACTTTCCTTTCTCTCGTAAGTAGTTATATTGCATTAATATGGGAGGGTGCGGCAACGCGCGCCTTGATGTTCTAGTAAGAATGAACTTACGAGCATGCAGTACTACCGGAATTGTACTGTTACTTTTCTGTCTGATTTTCGCGACGAAAAGGGAAAACGTTGTACTATTACTTTTTTTACTTGTACACTTTCTTTTACACAGTACAACCGAGGAGCATACACATGTTGTAAGAGCATATGTAGCCATAGCCGGACTTTGCAAATGCCGCCCCTCAAACGCCCGCTGGCACCGATCGGACACGCCTCAAATTAGCCATTTTGCATCCGTCTCTCTTATATTTCATCCCCTAAATTCATACAAAGTATGCAAAAAGAATCCTACATACTACATCTACGTACTACCCTAATTACTCTTCATCGTCGGAGATGTCCACGACGACGATGCCGGGCGCCGGCTTGGCAGGCGGGTAGGTGGGCTCCGGCTCATCATCCTCCTGCTCGACCTCACCCATGTAGGCGAACATCTCTGCCTCCTCCGCGGCCTCTTGCACCTCCATCTCCTATCGGCGATGGTGTCTTGCCTCCGCGGTCGACTTCGATCGAGGGAATCGAGGATGGCCTGCTACTCCGTCTGCAGATCCCCGTCGCCAGCGTCCTTCACATCCTCCTCCTTCGGCACAAGCTCCTCCTACTTAAAGTCCTCGTCCTCCTCCTCCAACTCCTCCTCCGGATCCACTTCATCCCGATGTAGCCCCGCGGCGATCCGGGCTTCGCGCCTATCCCGGATCTTCTCAAGGAGCTCGAGCGAGCGCTCCAGCATTAGAAAGGGCTCGCTCCTCACCCGGTGGCGTGGGGCTGATAACCCACAAGTATATGGGGATCACAACAGTTTTCGAGTGTGGATTATTTGGAAGCACAAGTACTTCCTGGGTGATTTTGGTAATTAATGTCAATATATCTCTTGTTGTACTAACATTTTCATCTAGTATACTTCAGAAAGTTCAACAAAGGCTTGGCATGGACAAGAGGGTGTGGAACCCCTTCAAGATGCTAAGGACAAAGATTGGCAAAAGCTCAAGACTCTTTATTTCTATTTTAGTGATCCAAGATCACATTGAGTCCATAGGGAAAGCCAATACTATTAAAAGGGCATGAGGTGTTGCTTAATGGTCTACTTGCTCAAAGTGCTCAGTGATATGCTCCAAAGCCCTCAACCACTTTCTCAATTCCCAATATGTGCAAAACCTAAAGTCAAACTCGGCCCTACCGATTTGATCCATCCGGCGTCACCAAGTTCCTTTGACATAGCCACTGCCAGAAACCCTAATCAGTTTGGTCTCACCGATAGGGATTTCGGTCTCACCGAGATGGGATTGCAAACTCTCTGTTTCCCTTCGTAAAGTTTCGGTCTCACCGAAATGAGCGATCGGTCCCACCGAGTTCGCAATGCAAACTCTTTGTTTCCCTTTCGTAACGTTTCGGTCTTACCGAAGTGAGCGATCGGTCCCACCGAGTTTGCCTGACCAACTCTCTATTTGCTCATTACTAAAATCGGTCCCACCTAGTTCATGCAATCAGTCACACCGAGATGAGGTTTTGCCCTAAACCTAGCGCATCGGTCCCACCGAGTTGATCATGTCGATCCCACCGAGAATCCCAACGTTCACATTTTGAACTGAATCAGTCTCACCGAGTTTACCTATTCGGTCTGACCGAGTTGGGTCAAATGTGTGTAACGGTTAGATTTTGTGTGGAGGCTATATATACCCCTCCACCCCCTTCTCTATGAGAGAGCCATCAGAACGTTCCTACACTTCCACTACTCATTTTCTGAGAGAGAACCACCTACTCATGTGTTGAGACCAAGACATTCCAATCCAACCACAAGAATCTTGATCTCTAGCCTTCCCCAAGTTGTTTTCCACTCAGATCATCTTTTCACCATAGGCAAATATATGAGAGAGAGTTGAGTGTTGGAGAGACTATCATTTGAAGAACAAGAGTAAGGAGTTCATCATCATCACACCATCTATTACCTTTTGAAGAGTGGTGTATCCTAGATTGGTTAGGTGTTACTTGGGAGCCTCCGGCAAGATTGTGGAGTTGACCCAAGGAGTTTGTAAGGGCAAGGAGATCGCCTACTTCGTGAAGATCTACCCAAGTGAGGCAAGTCCTTCGTGGACGATGGCCATGGTAAGATAGACAAGGTTGCTTCTTCATGGACCCTTCGTGGGTGGAGCCCTCCATGGACTCGCGCAGTCGTTACCCTTCGTGAGTTGAAGTCTCCACCAACGTGGACGTACGATAGCACCACCTATCGGAACCACGCCAACAATCTATGTGTCTCCCATTGCGTTTGCACACTCCAATCCCATCCCTTTACTTTCTTGCAACTTGCATGCTTTACTTTATGCTGCTCATATACTCTTGCCATGCTTGCTTGAAATGTATTGTGAATGCTTAAACTTGTGCTAAAACTCCACCTCAATGTGAAGAACTTAAAAACTGCTACTTTTGCTTGTTGAGGGTCTAATCTCCCCCCTCTAGACACCTCTTCTCGATCCTTTCAGTTGGTATCGGAGCTTTGGTCTCTATTGCTTTGGTTTAATCACCATTGGAGGAAGATGGATGAGTCTACGATTGAATGCCTATGCTTGATGGAGAGTTCTATAATGCTTGGAAAAATGAGATGCTTGAGATTTTCAATGAATATCACTTGAACAAGTATATTGCTAGCCCTTGTGCGCCTCCTATTGATCCCTTGCATCCTACCCCTAATGAGTCTCTTGACATCATCCGCAATCTTAGAACTATTAATCTTGTCATCAGAGGATTTCCTAGAAATTTGATTGTTTGCTTGCCTACTCTTGAATGTGCTTACACCATATGGAGATTTCTTGAGGAACTTTTTCCAAACTATTCCTTGAAAAATCTAGATGAGATCCTTCAGAAGTCCATAGCTTTTCATAAAATGAAACCTAGTGACCCTAAATTTGATGATTGTCTATTTGAGGATCGTGACCTTGTGCATGCCAAAGGAGATGTTGGAGTCATTAGTAGAATCATCTCTGAAGTTATTAGAATTCATAAAGATGCACATTGCCATGGTCATACATCTAATGAATCATTCTCTCTAGGTGATGATCAATCACAAGACGATGTTGAACATGGATACTATGATGAGGATGATGATAGTGACTTTGATCTCGATGAATCTATGAGACACTTTGGTATTATGGCTAACCTTCGCGGCTATATGGCTGGAGGAAAGGAATGGGTTCTTCATAGTGGATGTACCGATCACATGACCGGAGACAAGGATATGTTTCGTGAGCTTGCTGAAAACGACGGCCCTTGAAAGTATGTCACTTTTGGTGATAACTCAAAGGGTAAGGTGGTTGGCCTTGGTAAGGTGGCCATCTGACATGACAACTCCATCCAAAATGTTATGCTTGTTGAATATCTTGGATACAATTTACTTTTCGCATCTAGACTAGCCGATTTTGGTTTCAACGTCCTATTTACTGAAGTAGATTGCCAAGTGTTTCATATGGATCTTTTTGGTCCCAATGACTACAAAAGTCCCGATGGTAACTCGTTCGGTTTAGTCATTGTCGATGACTTTTCAAGATTTACGTAGGTGTTCTTTCTTGATGATAAATCACAGGTCGAAAAGATCTTCAAGAATTTCGCTCATGAAGGTTTCCTACTCGGTTATGGCTCAAACTCTCACACTTAACGTGTCTACAATAATTTTACCCGAAAGATTGAAGAGACGGTAGATGTGAAGTTTGATGAATCCAACGGCTCGCAAGTAGAGCAATTGCCAATTGATGTAGGAGACAAAGACCCTTCGGAAGAAATTCAAGACTTGTCTATTAGCAAGATTCGCCCAACGTAGGTGAAGGAGAGTACCTCGTCCGTTCAATTGGAAGCCTCAACTTCACGACAAGGTGGACCACAAGTTAACTTGGAGGCATCCACAAGTGGTGTTGGGGAACGTAATATTTCAAAAATATTCCTACGATCATGCAAGATCTATCTAGGAGAAGCATAGCAACGAGCGGGGAGAGTGTGTCCATGTACCCTCGTAGACCGAAAGCGGAAGCATTTAGTAACACGGTTGATGTAGTCGAACGTCTTCGCGATCCAACCGATCAAGTACCGAACGCACGACACCTCCGCGATCTGCACACGTTCAGTTCGGTGACGTCCCTCGAACTCTAGATCCAGCTGAGGCCGAGGGAGAGTTTCGTCAGCACGACGGCGTGGTGACGGTGATGATGAAGTTACCGACGCAGGGCTTCGCCTAAGCACTACGACAATATGACCGAGGTGGAAAACTGTGGAGGGGGGCACCGCACACGGCTAAAGATCAACTTGTGTGTCTATGGGGTGCCACCCTCCCGTGATATAATGAGAGGGAGGATGAGGCCGGCCGGCCACAAGGGGCGCGCCAAGGGGGGAGGAATCCTACTCCGAGTAGGAGTAGGTTTCCCCCTTTCCTAGTCCAACTAGGAGAAGAAGGAAGGAGAGGGAGAAGGAGAGGGAAAGAGGGGCCGCGCCCCCTTCCCCTAGTCCTATTTGGACTCCCCTTGGGGGGGGGGGCACCTCCTGGCCGCTGCCCTCTCTCTCCCCTAAGGCCCACTAAGGCCCATAACTTCCCGGGGGGTTCCAGTAACCCTCCGGCACTCCGGTTTTATCCGAAACTCTCCGGAACACTTCCGGTGTCCGAACAACATGGTTTAATATATCAATCTTTATGTCTCGACCATTTCGAGACTCCTCGTCATATCCTGATCTCATCTGGGACTCCGAACAACCTTCAGTTTATCAGAACACATAAACTCATAATACGAATCGTCATCGAACGTTAAGCGTGCGGACCCTACGGGTTCGAGAACTATGTAGACATGACCGAGACACCTCTCAGGTCAATAACCAATAGCGGAACCTGGATGCTCATATTGGTTCCTACATATTCTACGAAGATCTCTATCGGTCAAACCGCCCAACAACATATGTTGTTCCCTTTGTCACCGGTATGTTACTTGCCCGAGATTCAATCGTCGGTATCATCATACCTAGTTCAATCTCATTATCGGAAAGTCTCTTTACTCGTTCCGTAATGCATCATCCCGCAACTAACTCATTAGTCACATTGCTTGCAATACTTATAGTTATGTGCATTACCGAGAGGGCCCAGAGATACCTCTCCAACAATCGGAGTGACAAATACTAATCTCGATCTATGCCAACTCAACAAACACCATCGGAGACACCTATAGAGCATCTTTATAATCTCCCAGTTACGTTGTGATGTTTGATAGCACACTAAGTGTTCCTCCGGTATTCGGGAGTTGCATAATCTCATAGTCACAGGAACATGTATAAGTCATGAAGAAAGCAATAGCAATTGTCGGATTACGGGTTCCGGCAGACCCTTAAGGTTCGAACTCTGGGGTGCGCGCGGAGATCCAACCCTCCAACGTCTCGTACCTCGCCGAATCACAAGGACCTAAAACTACTAGAAAGAACAACACAAGAGACACGAGATTTATACTAGTTCAGGCCACCGTTGTGGTGTAATACCCTACTCTAGTTTGTGGTGTGGTGGATTGCCTCTGGGGCTATTGAGGAGCGATGCAGGGGAAGAACAGCCTCGCGAGGGTCTGTTCTTGGTGGGTGTGATGAACTGCTAAGTGGTATCCCGTCGCTCTAGCTTGAGGATCGGGTCTCTCTCTCTCTCCCTGGATTCCTAATGCCGGATCTCTCCTCTATCGATCATCCTCTTTTGACTATGGTGGCTGGCTCTACTTATATAGACGAAGGCCCTGGGCCTCTTCCCAAATATTGAGCGGGAAGGGGCGCCAACAGTTGGCCATTTTAAAGGGGAACAACGGGTACACTTATCCTGACTAAAGTTGGTCCTCGCCTGCCAAAGGCTCTGGTGATGACGCCTGCTTGGGCTCCACGGTGACTCCCTTCCAGCCGTTGGGGCTGGTCTTGGTCTTGTTGCACCGAAACAGATGCCTTTGCTTGATGCTCTCACCTGTGCTTGCTCCCTTTGCACCAAAGAGGAAAGGAGGGCCGCTGCTGGCCGGGCGCCCGATGGCGCCCTTGGTCGTCATGGCTTGCGTCCACGGGCACCTAGCGAGGTACCTGCCTTGAACTCTCCGCCTCCTCATGAGCAGCTGGCGAGGCCGCGCTGATGAAGCTCCTGGTCGTCCGCCCCGTGAGGCTTGGCCCCTCGCGAGGGTCTTGAGCTTGCGTAGATGAAGATGGGCTGTCATGGGCCTCCTTTGGGCCACGTCGCAGGCCGCAGGCAGGCAAGTCTGGGGACCCCCGTTCCCAGAACGCCGATAGTAGCCCCCGGGGCCACGGCGCGCCCGACCTTGGCCGTGCAGAGAGGCGAAAGGGCAAGTGCGAAGCGTCGTGGGCCCTAACAGCCTGCAGCCTTGGGCGCCGCGTGGCGGTTGATTGGACGTGGGCGCCTCTGCAACCGCGCGGGTTGATAATAGAGCGGCATCTTCCTTGCCTCCTTTACTTTCTCCGATTCTTTGCTCAGATCCCCTTTCTTGCGCCTCTCCTCGCTTCCAAGACCTTCAGATCCACTCCGCCTTCGTGCCCTAGCGATCATGGCTCCTCGTCAAACCCGGCCCGAGCACAGTACTCTCCTGCCTTGGACCCGCCCGAATGTGTCGAGCGAGCCTTGCCTGATCGCCCGATTGGCGGGCGTAAGCGTCAATGGAGCAGCGGTGTTCAAGGTCGGCTCCTCCGCCCCACGAGGGTCGGGGAGTACCTTCTACCCGTTCTTCATGGCGCCATCATTGCTGATGCGGCGCCTCCCTTCTCTGAGTTCTTCTTCTCCGTCCTCCGTCACTACAACATCCAAGCTCTGCACCTCCATCCCAACTCCGTCCTTCTTCTGGCAATCTTCGCCTACTATTGCGAAGCCATGTTGGGGTGAAGCCCTCGGTGGCCTTGCTGCGCCACTACTTCTTCCTCCGAGCCTCCCGTGGTTCCGCCTCCGCGTGCGCGAGCTTCGTCGCATACGGCGGAGCCATCGCCATTTCAAACCCCGGGAAGCGGATTGAGGGCTACAGGAGCAAGTGGGTCTTGGTGGATCTTTGGGAGAATCCACCTCGGCCGATCCTGCCCATGGAGCCCGCCGAGAGCACCCGACGATGGTCCCAGCGAAGCTTGGGACCCCATGTAGTCTTTGGAAAAGATGGATGCACGATCTGAAGCCGGCCCGGCGGCGGCAGGCTGACCGGTCTTGTCGGCTTGAGGAGTTCTGGAGCACCAACTGGCTCCGCTTCGCCAGCACTCCGCTTCGATGTGGAGGCCTCACCCGAGCCTCCGTGGCCTGGCCGGGCGAGGATCTGGCGACAGTCCTCCGGTCCTTGGTTGGGGCGATGTGGCGAGACCGAGGCGCCCAGCCCTGTTTCTTCGCGAGGATTGGGAGCAGGTTGTGGGGTCCATGCCTGCCTTCAATGGGGACGGGCTCGTGCCCGCGGAGGCTCCGGAGGACCTGGTGGACGTGTCCTCTTCCGACTCCAGTGAAGAGGTGGAGGACAAAGGAGCCAGGAGAGGGGGTTGATTCGGGGGCAGAGTCAAGGGCTCCCCCCCCTGCGGCGCAGGCCCCGCGTTCTCCGCCTCCCCGAGAGTGACGGCGACGAAGATGAGGATGAGCGGGGAGGCAGAAGCCTGCCTCCGATCCCGAAGAAGGACCGGACTGGGTTGGTCCCTCGCGGGTCCGCCCCGGCCCCGGGGCGATCCGCTGACGTGCCGCCTGCTCCTGGTTCCCTTGAAGCTGATCCCTGTAGCCGGCTCTCAGGCTTCAAGTATGGCCGGAGGCTGCTCGAGTCCACCAGCGATGACCTGTAAGTGCCTGTTTTCCGTCTTGATCATTGCTCTGCTGATGAGATCTGATGTCCATGTTCTTGACCAGGCCGGCGCCCGCCGGGCGAAGAAGTGAAGGGGGCTCTGAGGCTCCATCCGTGACGGTGCCGCTGCGAAAAGGAAAATGATCCCGACGCCCAGCCTCTCACCTGCCGGGCGTCCTCACGAGGCTTTGGCCGAGCCTGCTGGGCGAAGCTTCAGCCCCTTGACCCAGCGACTCCGAGGTGGCCTTGCTGACACCGCCTCCACCGTTGCCGTGGCGCGCCGTTCCGCCTCAAGCGCGATGGCTGCTCGCCGCCATCTCCTCCTACTCCGCCAATCGCTGTCTCCGACTCCTCCCACGATCTCGGATCGTCTGCCGCTGAACTGGACCGGCCATGCGGCGAGATCTTCTGGCGCCGACCCTCGCTTGGTGGCCGGGCGCTTGGAGCTGGCCTCTGGCTGGATTCGTGCCGACGCTTCGATTCAGGCGGCGCTGGTCCAGGCCTCGACGGCTTGCGACAAGGAGAAGCAGGTTGTTCGTGAGGCGAAGGTGGCCCGCGATGCTGCCCTGGGGGAGGCAGCCAACATCCAAGTTCGCTGTGAGACGCTGGAGGGGGAGCTGAAGGGCCTGCAGGACCAGCTTGCCGAGGAGGCCCGCCTCTGCCAAGAGCAGGAGGAAAGCATGAAGGCTCGCGAGGCGGCCGCCAAGGACCGGGAGGCCAAGCTGAAGAAGCGTCGTGACCGCCTGGACGCGCTGGAGCAGGAACTGGAGGCGAGGAAGGTCGAGCTGGACACCAAGGCGCGGGTTCTTGCCGAAAATCGCGTGGCCTTCATGGATATGGAGGTGAAGGCTCGCGCCTTGCTGAGGGAGCTCTATGATAGCGTCCTGGAGAGCCCACTGGCCGGCGCAGAGGACGGCCCGGCAAGCTGCTTCCCTTCCTGATTCGTGCTCTTGAAGATGTCTCCCTTGGTCTTGGCCCCATGGCCGAGGCCGAGGCGCGTGTCTTGTCTTCTGCGGCACTGACACGGATCCTCACCCACATCTATCTTTGCGATCCCAGCATCGACATGGACAGCCTGCTGGAGCCGGCAGGCGGCGAGCATGCAGCTGCCGCTGCCGAGGCTGTGAAGGGTCGTGCGGAGGCTCTGTTGGGGAAGTTCCGGGCCTTCAGCACCAAGCCGAAACGAGGCGCTGCCGGCCCTGCTGCTTCACGAGGCGAGCCCACTCCATGCTGCTCCACCGCCGACAAGTGACTCACTGTGGCTCTGTCTTGCTTTTAATTCCTGCACGTGTATCATTCCTCGGGAGGCGTTTAAACTTGCGTTTGGTATTGCGATAACAGTGTGGACTGTAATATTTGCTTTTGAATTCCTTGAAATTTGTGCTTCCTACTTGCTTATGTTCTCGCCGGCAGAGCCCGCCTCACAGATACCTCATTGCTGCGTTAGCCCCGACCAGAAACTAGGACGGGACCAAGGAGTGAGGGGCTACGTGACAAGTTAGGCTCCTGAGTCGCGATGCTCAAGAGTCCCCCTTGGCGCACAAACAGCAAGAAGTGAGGAGAGACGCGGGCGGACCCACCGTTCTACGTCTGCAGAGCCCCGCCCCGCGCATACCTCAACAGCGGTTAGCCTTTCGGAACTAAGGGGTGAGGGGCTACGTGACAAGTTAGGCTCCTGAGTCGCGATGCTCGAGTCCCCTTGACGCTCAAGCGGCATGCGTACCTTGGCTCCGCCGGGGAGTGACGCCGACGAACCAGGCCCGAGGGGCTGGCTGGTGGCTCGCGTCTGGGCGTGACCAGGCGCAGCCCGTGCCCAGCCCTCGGGCGCTCCGAGGGGAGGCGTTGCACGAGGCCGAACAGCTCTGGGCCCTGAGGTTGATGCGTCCCGAGGCCACCCTCGATTGTTTATCACCAGCGAGCATAAGCGCTTCCGCATGCATACGGGCATAGCCGCTCCTCGACGATGTCGTCGGCCAGCGGAGCATGGTGCTTCCATCGAACGTGGGAGGGGCTCCCCTCGGGAGAGACCCGGGCGATACAGCCCCACCACACGTGGGCAGTACGGTGATTTGGACGAGGTGTATCTGGGCACCCGTGAGCCAGCGGGACTCACGAGGCCCTACCTCAAGGCAGGTTGCGCTGGCTCTGGGCCTTATCTTCAAGTGTGTTCCTGCAAATTTGGCGGATGTCGGTGCTCTCGTCTTGGTCCCGGCTCTCGGGCTGGTCTCGACCTTGTTGGCAAGCCAGTCGCGATGCCATGGACAAGACCAGAGGGTGAGGCGGAGAGCCGGTAGGAGCCACTGAGTCGCGATGCTCGTGCACCCCCTTTAACGCGCAAGCTGGGTTAGATGACGCAACTCTACGTCCTCGGGTCCCGGCTCTCGGGCTGGTCTCTACCGTCGCTGGCAAACCAGGTCGCGATGCCATGGACAAGACCAGAGGGTGAGGGCCGGAGAGCCGGTAGGAGCCCTGAGTCGCGATGCTCGGGCACCCCTTTAACGCAGCGAAGCTGGGTCGACACAACAACTCTCGTCCTCGGGTCCCGGCTCGGGCTGGTCTCTACCGTCATTGGCAAGCCGGTCGCGATGCCATGGACAAGACCAGAGGGTGAGGGCCGGAGAGCCGGTAGGAGCCCTGAGTCGCGATGCTCGTGCACCCCCTTTAACGCATAAGCTGGATTGGATGACGAAACTCTCGTCCTCGGGTCCCGGCTCTCGGGCTGGTCTCGGCCGTCGGCCGCAAGCCAGGTCACGATGCCATGGACAAGACCAGAGGGTGAGGGCCGGAGAGCCGGTAGGAGCCCTGAGTCGCGATGCTCAGGCACCCCCTTCAACGTGCAAGATTTCGCCACCCAGGAAAAGGCACCAAATAACAAGCATGGTGGAACGAGAGCATAATCCTAAGGAAAACACATGAAGGATACATGCCGCTGGGACTGGCCCGAGCGGCTTGGGGATGATGCAGCCCGAGGGGCTCCCCCAATAGGATAAGCTAAAGACATGAAATAGAAGGAATACATGCCGCAGGGACGGACCCACGTGGCCTGGGAATAATGCGGCCCTGAAGGCGCTCCTAGCAGGAAATAAAACTTAAAGATGTCACCTGGTGATGTTGGGGATGAAGGGTTGTTGATGTAGCAGACTCGGTGGGCTGCGGGAGCCGATCCTCACGAGCCCCCAGGCCCGAGGGCCTCGGGAGGCTCGGGCCTTGGCTGACTCCTCATGGGCCATCTCCATCTCCGCCAGGCTGCGGCGTGCTCGACCTCTTGAGCCTCGGGATGGTCCTCATGAGGCCGATGTGCAGCGGCCCGCGTTTGGCAGGCCATAAGGCATGCGTACGTAGCTGTGGGGTGGACCCTCGCAACGTCCCACTCGCGAGGGCCAGAGGCGCTCTTGGGATGCGGCTCGGTTGAGCCCTGGTATGTCGATGCAGACGCGCAGTCCACCATCCTCACCTGGATGGGGGGCCACAGCGGGTAGACGCGCAGTCCACCATCCTTGACTCCTGTAACTCCTGAATGGCCTCGCTGATGAACTCTTGGGGGTTCTGTCCTCCTGGTCTTGCTCCTTCTTGCGGGAAACGTGCTTCGAAACACGCCTCCACGTGGTTCCCAAGCGCCTCCCTCGAGACCCTGGCGAGGTCGGCGGCCCTCCTGGGGAAAGCCCCCGAGCCCTACCTGAGGAGGGCGCCGAGCGCGCTTTCCTATGCGATGGAAGGAGGCTCCCCCTGGCCCGGTGCGGGCCGTGAGGGGCATGTCTCTTGAAGAGCCGGGTCGGTCGATGTCTTCTTCTTCTTGGGTGCTGCCTCGGGAGGCATCCTGCTGCTGTGGTCTGGGTCTTCCAGCGATGCGGCCTGAAAAGCTCGCTCCAGGGAGCACACTGCATCTCTCTCTTCACAGGGCACCGTGATGACCCCGCTGCTTCCTGGCATCTTGAGGATGTTGTAGCCATGGTGGGTTACGGCCATGAACTTGGCCAATGCTGGGTACCCGAGGATGGGGTTGTACGGCAGGCGAATGTGGGCGATGTCGAAGTCGATGAGCTCGGTGTGGTAGTTGTCGCGGGCCCCGAAGGTGACAGGAAGGCGGACCTGCCCGATCGGGACCATGGAGCCGTCGGTGACTCGGAGAAGGGCTTGGTTGGCTGAAGCCGATCAGAAGGCACTTGAAGATTGTTGAATGTCTCCACAGACGGGACGTTGAGCCCTGCTCCGCCGTCGATGAGGGTCTTGGTGACTAGCACATTGTCGATGATTGGGGAACAAAGCATCGGAAGAACTCCTGTGGGCTGCGCACTTGAGCTGATCCGCCGAAATGAGCGTGATGGCGCACGCCCGACCACCGAGAGGGCGCGTGGACTCGAGCTTGGGGAGGAATGCATTCACTTCACGCGAACTGCTTGAAGATGCGGTGAGAGGCTGGGGCTTGAGCTCCGCCCGGGATGCAGCGATCGCCGCGCGCTTCACAGAAGCCCCAGCCCCCTCGTCCTGATGACGGTCTTCGACTCTCCTTGGTGGCGGCGGCAGCGGAGGTAGGCCTGCGTTCCCTTGCGGATGATCCTCACGAGGCTGATCCCTCCAGCCCCCCTCGCGAGGTGGGTCTTGCCAGCGGTCCTCGCGAGGTTGGTCGCGCCACCCTTGGCGCGGGCCGCGGTCTTCCCAGCGTCCTGCATTCCTTCCTCCTCCTCGGCCGTAGCCCCGGTCGCTGCGCTCGGGGCGTCTGCCGACCCTTCCTTCGCGCACGGCCCGGAGCTCTTGACATTCATTGGTGTTGTGGGTGTGGAGGTCGTGGTACACACAGTACCGGCTGCCCTTAGAGGACTCGGGCTGATCTACGCCTCGCTTGGTGTCGTTCGGCCGCGAGCACGGCAGCCCCTTGCGCTTCACGCCCTTCGCCTTCGACTTCTTCTCTTCGGGATCCCGCGGGCAGCTCGAGGAGGGAGAGGCGCCCTTCCTCAACCTGGCGCACTTGGTCACCAAGTTGAACAGCCTGTGGAGGTGCACAGATCTTCATGCGTCGCCAGCTCCTCCTTCATCTTGACGTCGCGCCGCACGCCGTCGGAGAAGGCGTAGATGATGGCCTCCTCTGTTACCACAGGGATCTTGAGGCACGCGGTGTTGAAGCGGCTGGATGTAATTTTGCGGGGTTTCCCACGCTGCTGCTTGATCCGGCGCATGTCGCTCACGGCGGGTGGCGGTCGCGAAGTACCTTGGAAGTTGGCGATGAAGCGGGTGCGCATCTCGGCCCGAGGAAGAGATCGTGCACAGGGCCGATTCAGAGCCAGTGCAGGCTCCGTCCTTGAGCGCCATGGGAAACCAGTTCACCATGACCTTTTCGTCCCCGTTGGCAGCCTCGATGCCCAGCTCAGAGCTAGAGGAACTCCGTAGAGGGTCAGCCCGTGCCGTCAGTGGCGTGGAGGCAGGTCTGGCTTGAACTTGGCGGGCTACGTGACGCCGCGCAACTTTCGGTGGTGAAGGCGCGGCAGCCCAGCTGTGGCGCTGGGGGCCTCGGACGGCAGAGAGCTTGGTCTTGCGAGGCCTCCCTGCGCGCCAGGGCTGGGGCAGCGCATGGTCTTGACGTCTTTGAGCGGGAGCGCTCGGGCAGCTTCTTTCGCGGGCGAGGAACTTCTTGGCAGCTCTGCTCTTGTTGCTGCCGGGCGCTGGCGGAACGGGTTCCGCCAGGGCCGCGCGCTTTGGGGCTGTGGCGCCGTCTTGAGGAGGAGGCGGCTGAGGCGCCAGAGCTTCATCGCCGTGCGGGCGGGTGCGGTGCAGCGAGATGACGGCGCGCGGTCGCCTCCGCAAGACGGACGAGCTTCGGCGACGTCGAGCCATTCTTCGTAGACGCTGCGTTGGACGGGCGGTAGCGCAGGAGCTCGTTAGCGCGATGGCGAGTGCAGCTCGAGCCTCCATGGCCAGCGCGCGCGCGGCGAAGAACCAGCGGGTGAGCGAAGGCGTGGCGGTGCGGCCCCGCCTCATGGACGGGTGTCTTTGGGGCGGACGCTTGCTGCCGTTTCCCCGCCGTGCGGTGGCGGCATTGATGACAGGTGATGGGGAACGACGAGGACGCCCGCCCACGGAGCCATCTGGGCGACATGGGAGGCGGCGGCTCGGCGCTTCAGCCAGCTGGCTCGACGAAGCGCCGACATGGTTGCGGTGGTCGGGAAGAACGAGGCGTGAAAAGGCAGATTCCGCGCACCTACCTGGCGCGCCAAATGTCGGATTACGGGTTCCGGCAGACCCTTAAGGTTCGAACTCTGGGATGCGCGCGGAGATCCAACCCTCCACCGTCTCGTACCTCGCCGAATCGCAAGGACCTAGAACTACTAGAAAGAACAGCACAAGAGACACGAGATTTATACTAGTTCGTGCCACCGTTGTGGTGTAATACCCTACTCTAGTTTGTGGTGTGGTGGATTGCCTCTGGGGCTATTGAGGAACAGTACGGGGAAGAATAGCCTCGCGAGGGTCTGTTCTTGGTGGGTGTGATGAACTGCTAAGTGGTATCCCGTCGCTCTAGCTTGAGGATCGGGTCTCTTTCTCTCTCCCTGGATTCCTAATGCCGGGTCTCTCCTCTATCGATCGTCCTCTTCTGACTATGGTGGCTGGCTCTACTTATATAGACGAAGGCCCTGGGCCTCTTCCCAAATATTGAGCGGGAAGGGCGCCAACAGTTGGCCATTTTAAAGGGGAACATCGGGTACACTTATCCTGACTAAAGTTGGTCCTCGCCTGCCAAAGGCTCTGGTGATGACGCCTGCTTGGGCTCCACGGTGACTCCCTTCCAGCCATTGGGGCTGGTCTTGGTCTTGTTGCACCGAAACGGATGCCTTTGCTTGATGCTCTCACCTGCGCTTGCTCCCTTTGCACCAAAGAGGAAAGGAGGACGTTGCTGGCCGGGTGCCCGATCGCGCCCTTAGTCGCCATGAGCTTGCCTCGGGCACCTCGCGAGGTACCCTGCCTTGAACTCTCCGCCTCCTCATGAGCCAC
Source organism: Aegilops bicornis (assembly GCA_021605145.1). NCBI lineage: Eukaryota > Viridiplantae > Streptophyta > Magnoliopsida > Poales > Poaceae > Aegilops > Aegilops bicornis. The sequence goes on along the minus strand of CM038673.1, from coordinate 370,299,971 downwards.
TGACGAGGCCGCTACCGAGGAAGCTCCTGTCGCCCGCCTCATGAGGCTAGGCTCTCATGAGGGTCTTGAGCTTGCGTAGATGAAGATGGGTTGTCCTGGGCCTCCTTTGAGCCACGTCGCAGGCCGCAGGCAGGCAAGTCTGGGGACCCCCGTTCCCAGAACACCGACATCAATAAACTAAACGATCATAGTGCTAAGCTAATGGACGGGTCTTGTCCATCACATCATTCTCTAATGATGTGATCCCGTTCATCAAATGACAACACATGTCTATGGATAGGAAACTTAACCATCTTTGATTAACGAGCTAGTCTAGTAGAGGCATACTAGGGACACTATGGTTGTCTATGTATTCACACATGTACTAAGTTTCTGGTTAATACAATTCTAGCATGAATAATAAACATTTATCATGATATAAGGAAATATAAATAACAACTTTATTATTGCCTCTAGGGCATATTTCCTTCAGTCTCCCACTTGCACTAGAGCCAATAACCGAGATTACATAGTAATGATTCTAACACCCATGGAGTCTTGGTGATGATCATGTTTTGCTCGTGAGAGAGGCTTAGTCAACGGGTCTGCAACATTCAGATCCGTATGTATCTTGCAAATCTCTTTGTCTCCCTCCCTGACTTGATCGCGGATGGAATTGAAGCGTCTCTTGATGTGCTTGGTTCTCTTGTGAAATCTGGATTCCTTTGCCAAGGCAATTGCACCAGTATTTTCGCAAAAGATTTTCATTGGACCCGATGCATGATATGAACTCCTTCATTTGCTGCTTCCGAAGCAGCTATGTACTCTGCTTCACACGTAGATCCCGCCACGACGCTCTATTTAGAACTGCACCAACTGACAGCTCCACCATTCAATATAAATACGTATCCAGTTTGTGACTTAGAGTCATTCGGATCAGCGTCAAAGCTTGCATCGACGTAACCTTTTATGACGAGCTCTTTATCACCTCCATAAACAAGAAACATATCCTTAGTCCATTTCAGGTATTTCAAGATGTTCTTGACCGCTGTCTAGTGATCCACTCTTGGATTACTTTGGTACCTCCCTGCTAAACTAATAGCAAGGCACACATCAGGTCTGGTACACAACATTGCATACATGATAGAACCTATGGCTGAGGCAAAGGGAATGACTTTCATTTTCTCTCTATCTTCTGTAGTGGTCGGGCATTGAGTCTGACTCAATTTCACACCTTGTAACACATGCAAGAACCCTTTCTTTGCTTGATCCATTTGAACTTCTTCAAAACTTTATCAAGGTATGTGCTTTGTGAAAGTCTAATTAAGCGTCTTGATCTATCTCTATAGATCTTGATGCCTAATATATAAGCAGCTTCACCGAGGTCTTTCATTGAAAAACTCTTATTCAAGTAACCTTTTATGCTATCCAGAAATTCTATATCATTTCCAATCAACAATATGTCATCCACATATAATATTAGAAATGCTACAGAGCTTCCACTCACTTTCTTGTAAATACAGGCTTCTCCAAAAGTCTCAGATAAAACCATATGCTTTGATCACACTATCAAAATGTTTATTCCAACTTCGAGATGCTTGCACCAGTCCATAAATGGATCATCGAGCTTGCACACTTTGTTAGCATCCTTTGGATCGACAAAACCTTCCGTTGCATCATATACAACTCTTCTTCCAGAAATCCATTCAGGAATGCAGTTTTGACATCCATTTGCCAAATTTCATAATCATAAAATGCGGCAATTGCTAACATGATTCAGACGGACTTAAGCATCTCTACGGGTGAGAAGGTCTCATCGTAGTCAACTCCTTGAACTTGTCGAAAACCTTTCGCAACAAGTCGAGCTTTGTAGTCAGTAACATTACCGTCAGCGTCAGTCTTCTTCTTGAAGATCCATTTATTCTCTATGGCTTGCCGATCATCTGGCAAGTCAACCAAAGTCCACACTTTGTTCTTATACATGGACCCCATCTCAGATTTCACCGCGTCAAGCCATTTCGCGGAATCTGGGCTCATCATCGCTTCCTCATAGTTTGTAGGTTTGTCATGGTCAAATAACATGACCTCTAGAACAGGATTACCGTACCACTCTGTTGCGGATCTTACTCTGGTTGACCTACGAGGTTCGGTAGTAACTTGATCAGAAGTTTCATGATCATTGTCATTAGCTTCCTCACTAATTGGTGTAGGAATCATCGAACTGATTTACGTGATGAACTACTTTCCAATAAGGGAGCGGGTATGCATTACCTCATCAAGTTCTACTTTCCTCCCATTCACTTCTTTCGAGAGAAACTCCTTCTCTAGAAAGGATCCATTCTTAGCAACAAAAATCTTGCCTTCGGATCTGTGATAGAAGGTGTACCCAACAGTTTCCTTTGGGTATTCTATGAAGACACATTTCTCCGATTTGGGTTCGAGCTTATCAGGTTGAAGCCTTTTCACATAAGCATCGCATCCCCAAACTTTAAGAAACGACAACTAGGGTTTGTTGCCAAACCACAGTTCATATGGTGTCGTCTCAACGGATTTAGATGGTGCCCTATTTAACGTGAATGCATCCGTCTCTAAAGCATAACCCCAAAATGATAGCGGTAAATCAGTAAGAGACAACATAGATCGCACCATATCTAATAAAGTGCGGTTACGACATTCCGCATTGTTTCAAATGAAGACCCAACTCGTAACTCAAATATTCACCTCCACGATCAGATCGTAGAAACTCTATTTTCTTGTTACGATGATTTTCCACCTCACTCTGAAATTCTTTGAACTTTTCAAATGTTTCAGACTTATGTTTCATCAAGTAGATATACCCATATCTGCTCAAATCATCTGTGAAGGTCAGAAAATAACGATACCCGCCGCGAGCATCAACACTCATCGGACCGCATACATCAGTATATATTATTTCTAATAAGTCTGATGCTCGCTCCATTGTTCCGGAGAACGGAGTCTTAGTCATCTTGCCCATGAGGCATGGTTCGCAAGCATCAAGTGATTCATAATCAAGTGATTCCAAAAGCCCATCAGCATGGAGTTTCTTCATGCGCTTTACACCAATATGACCTAAATGGCAGTGCCCAAATAAGTTGCACTATCATTATTAAACTTATATCTTTTGGCTTCAATACTATGAATATGTGTATCACTACTATCAAGATTTAGTAAAAATAGACCACTCATCAAGGGTGCATGACCATAAAAGATATTACTCATATAAATAGAACAACCTTTATTTTTCTGATTTAAATGAATAGCCGTCTCGCATCAAACAAGATCCAGATATAATGTTCATGCTTAACGCTGGCACCAAATAACAATTATTCAGGTCTAAAACTAATCCCGAAGGTAGATGTAGAGGTAGCGTGCCGACGGCGATCACATCGACTTTGAAACCATTTCCCACGCGCATCGTCACCTCGTCCTTAGCCAATATTCGCTTAATCCGTAGTCCCTGTTTCGAGTTGTAAATATGAGCAACAAAACCAGTATCAAATACCCAGGCACTACTGCAAGCATTAGTAAGGTACACATCAATAACATGTATATCAAATATACCTTTCACTTTGCCATCCTTCTTATCCGCGAAATACTTGGGGCAGTTCCGCTTCCAAAGGACTATCCCTTTGCAGTAGAAGCACTCAGTCTCAGGCTTAGGTCCAGACTTGGGCTTCTTCACTTGAGTAGTAACTTGCTTGTCATTCTTCCTGAAGTTCCCCTTCTTCCCTTTGCCCTTCTTCTTGAAACTAGTGGTCTTGTTGACCATCAACACTTGATGCTCCTTCTTGATTTCTACCTCCGCGGCCTTTAGCATCGTGAAGAGCTTGGGAATTGTCTTATCCATCCCTTGCATATTATAGTTCATCACGAAGCTTTTGTAGCTTGGTGGCAGTGATTGAAGAACTCTGTCAATGACACTATCAACCGGAAGATTAACTCCCAGTTGAGTCAAGTGATTGTGGTACCCAGACATTCTTAGTATATGCTCATTGACAAAACTATTCTCCTCCATTTTGCAGCTGTAGAACTTATTGGAGACTTCATATCTCTCAATCTGGGCATTTGCTTGAAATATTAACTTCAACTCCTGGAACATCTCACATGCTCCATGACGTTCAAAACATTGTTGAAGTCCCGGTTCTAAGCCATAAAGCATGGTACACTGAACTATCGAGTAGTCATCAGCTTTGTTTCCGCCAGCGCTCGCAACGTCCGTGTTGCTCCTCAAGAATGGTCTTGCACCTAGCGGTGCTTCCAGACGTAATTCTTCTCGTGCAGCAATGAGGATAATCCTCAAGTTACAGACCCAGTCCGTGTAGTTGCTACCATCATCTTTCAACTTAGCTTTCTCTAGGAACGCATTAAAATTCAACGGAACAGTAGCACGAGCCATTTATCGACAACAACATAGACATGTAAAATACTACCAGGTACTAAGTTCATGATAAATTAAAGTTCAATTAATCATATTACTTAAGAACTCCCACTTATATAGACATCCCTCTAATCATCTAAGTGATCACGTGATCCATATCAACTAAACCATGTCCGATCATCACGTGAGATGGAGTAGTTTTCAATGGTGAAGATAACTATGTTGATCATATCTACTATATGATTCACGCTCGACCTTTCGGTCTCAAAGGTGCCGAGGCCATATCTGCATATGCTAGGCTCGTCAAGTTTAACCCGAGTATTCTGCGTGTGCAAAACTGGCTTGCACCCGTTGTATGTGAACGTAGAGCTTATCACACCCGATCATCACGTGGTGTCTCGGCACGACGAACTGTCGCAACGGTGCATGCTCAGGGAGAACACTTGTACCTTGAAATTTAGTGAGAGATCATCTTATAATGCTACCGCCGCACTAAGCAAAATAAGATGCATAGAAAGATAAACATCACATGCAATCAAATAAGTGATATGATATGGCCATCATAATCTTGTGCCTTTGACCTCCATCTCCAAAGCACCGTCATGATCACCATCGTCACGGGCTTGACACCTTGATCTCCGTCGAAGCATCGTTGTCGTCTTGGCAACTATTTCTACTACGACTATCGCTACCGCTTAGTGATAAAGTAAAGCAATTACATGGCGATTGCATTTCATACAATAAAGCAAAAACCATGTGGCTCCTGCCAGTTGCCAATAACTGTAACAAAACATGATCATCTCATACAACAATTTATATATCATCACGCCTTGACCATATCACATCACAGCAAGCCCTGCAAAAACAAGTTAGACGTCCTCTACTTTGTTGTTACAAGTTTTACGTGGCTGCTACAGGCTTCTAGCAAGAACCGTTCTTACCTACGCATCAAATCCACAACGATTTTTCGTCAAGTGTGCTATTTTAACCTTCAACAAGGACCGGGCATAGACACACTCGATTGAACTAAAGTTGGAGAAACATACACCCACTAGCCACCTGTGTGTAAAGCACGGCAGTAGAACGAGTCTCATGAACGCAGTCATGTAATGTCGGTCTGGGTCGCTTCAGCCAACATTACCACCGAATCAAAGTATGACATGCTGGTAAGCAATATGACTATTATCGCCCACAACTCTTTGTGTTCTACTCGTGCACATAACATCTACGCATAAACCTGGCTCGGATGCCACTGTTGGGGAACGTAGTATTTCGAAAATATTCCTGCGATCACGCAAGATCTATCTAGGAGAAGCATAGCAACGAGCGGGGAGAGTGTGTCCACTTACCCTCGTAGACCGAAAGCGGAAGCATTTAGTAACGCGGTTGATGTAGTCAAACGTCTTCACGATTCAACCGATCAAGTACCGAACGCACGGCACCTCCGCGATCTGCACATGTTCAGCTCGGTGACGTCCCTTAAACTCTAGATCCATCTGAGGCCGAGGGAGAGTTTCGTCAGCACGACGGCGTGGTGATGGTGATGATGAAGTTACCGACGCATGGCTTCGCCTAAGCATTACGACAATATGACCGAGGTGGAAAACTGTGGAGGGGGGCACCATACACAACTAAAGATCAACTTGTGTGTCTATGGGGTGCCCCCCTCCCCCGCATATAAAGGAGGGGAGGAGGAGGCCGGCCGGCTACAAGGGGTGCGCCAAGGGGGGAGGAATCCTACTCCTAGTAGGAGTAGGTTTCCCCCTTTCCTAGTCCAACTAGGAGAAGTAGGAAGGATATGGGGAGGGAGAGGGAAAGAGGGGACGCGCCCCCTCCCATAGTCCTATTCGCACTCCCCTTGGGGAGGGGGCGCCAGCTCCTAGCTGCTGCCCTCTCTCTCCCCTAAGGCCCACTAAGGCCCATAACTTCCCGGGGGGGTCCGGTAACCCTCCGGCACTCCGGTTTTATTTGAAACTCTCTGGAACACTTCCTTTGTCTGAACAACATGGTGCAATATATCAATCTTTATGTCTCGACCATTTCGAGACTCCTCTTCATGTCTGTGATCTCATCCAGGACTCCGAACAACCTTCAGTATATCAAAACTCATATACTCATAATACAAATCATCATCGAACATTAAGCGTGTGGACCCTACGGGTTCAAGAACTATGTAGACATGACCGAGACACCTCTCAGGTCAATAACCAATAGAGGAACCTGGATGCTCATATTGGTTCCTACATATTCTACGAAGATCTTTATCGGTCAAACTGCACAACAACATATGTTGTTCCCTTTGTCATCGGTATGTTACTTGGCCGAGATTCGATCGTCAGTATCATCATAGCAAGTCTCTTTACTCGTTCCGTAATGCATCATCCCACAACTAATTCATTAGTCACATTGCTTGCAAGGCTTATAGTGATGTGCATTACCGAGAGGTCCCAGAGATACCTCTCCGACAATCGGAGTGACAAATCCTAATCTCGATCTATGCCAACTGAAAAAACACCATCAGAGACACCTATAGAGCATCTTTATAATCACCCAGTTACGTTGTGACATTTGATAGCACACTAAGTGTTCCTCCAGTATTCAGGAGTTGCATAATCTCATAGTCATAGGAACATGTATAAGTCATGAAGAAAGCAATAGCAATAAACTAAACGGTCATAGTGCTAAGCTAACGGATGGGTCTTGTCCATCAGATCATTCTCTAATGATGTGATCCCGTTCATCAAATGACAACACATGTCTATGGCTAGGAAACTTAACCATCTTTGATTAATGAGCTAGTCTAGTCGAGGCATACTAGGGACACTCTATTTGTCTATGTATTCACACATGTACTAAGTTTCTGGTTAATACAATTCTAGCATGAATAATAAACATTTATCATGATATAAGGAAATATAAATAACAACTTTATTATTGCCTCTAGGGCATATTTCCTTCAGTCTCCCACTTGCATTGGAGTCCATAACCTAGATTACATAGTAATGATTCTAACACCCATGGAGTCTTGGCGCTGATCATGTTTTGCTCGTGAGAGAGGCTTAGTCAACGGTTCTGCAACATTCAGATCCTTGGTTCCTCTAGGGCATATTTCCTTCAAGTGGAACACGCCAAGATGAAGGAAACGAGGAAGTACAACAAGATAAACCTCATCAACCTCCTTCTCCATCTCCACAAGAGAACAACAACACCAACAATGAAGAAGGACAAGAGGAAGAACAAGATGATGAAGAGGATGTTCCACTCCGACCCAAAAAAAATCTCTCACGAGTTAGAGCAAGAGTTTCAAGAAATCATCCCGTCGAACAAATCTTTGATGATATTCAAACCGGGAGAATTACTCGCTCTAAAACTCGTTTGGCTAACTTTTGTGAACATTACTCATTCATTTCTAGAATTGAACCTATGAAGGTTGAAGAAGCGCTTGATGATCTGGATTGGGTAAACGCCATGCATGAAGAGCTGCAGAATTTTGAGAGGAACCAAGTGTGGACATTGGTAGAAAAAGCCGGACGACAACCAAAATGTAATTGGAACCAAATGGGTGTTTTGGAATAAGCAAGATGAAGATGGACAAGTTGTACGCAACAAGGCCCGTCTCGTCGCCCAAGGTTACACTCAAGTCGAAGGTATGGACTATGGTGAGACATATGCCCCTGTTGCTAGACTTGAGTCCATACGCATCTCACTTGCTTATGCCAATCACCATGATATCACATTATACCAAATGGACATTAAAAGTGCTTTTCTAAATGGTGAAATTGAGAAGGTAGTTTGTGTTAAACAACCTCCCGGCTTTGTTAATCCCAATAAACCCGATCATGTTTACAAACTTCACAAAGTTCTTTATGGTATTAAACAAGCTCCTAGACCGTGGTATAAATGCTTTACTAAGTTCCTTATTTATAAAGGCTTTGAGATTGGAAAATTTGGTTCTAGGCTTTTTACTAAAAGGGTTAATGGAGAATTATTTATATGACAAATTTATGTGGATGATATCATATTTGGTTATACTAACCCTCATTTTAGTGAAAAGTTTGGAAGGATAATGTCGGAGAAGTTTGAGATGTCTATGATGAGTGAACTCAAATTCTTTTCTTGGTTTGCAAATCAAGCAAAATAAGGAGTGTACATTTGTTTCCCAAACAAAGTATACCAAGGACTTATTCAAGAAGTTCAACATGCAAGAAAGCAAAGGTATGAAAACACCCATGCCTACTAGTGGACATCTTGACTTGACTAAGGATAGCAAACCGGTTGACCAAAAGGTTTACCACTCTATGATTGGTCCATTGATATATATAAGTGCCTCATGTCCTGATATTATGCTAAGTTTGTGCATGTGTGCATGATATCAAGTGGCCCCTAAAGAATGTCATCTTAAGGCTGTGAAAAGGATAGTGAGATACTTAATTCATACACCAAACTTTTGCATTTGGTATCCTAAGAGGTGTTCTTTTGATCTTGTTGGCTACTCCGACTCGGACTATGCCGGTGACAAGGTTGATAGAAAGTCCACTTCGGGTACTTGTAATTTCTTGGTAGATCTCTTGTGTCTTGGTCCTTCAAGAAACAAAACTCAGTATCCTTATCCACCGCTGAAGCGGAATACATTGCCGCCGGATCATGTTGTGCTCAATTACTTTGGATGACCCAAACTCTTAAAGATTATTGGATATATGTGAAACATTTTCCATTGCTTTGTGATAATGAAAGTGCTATTAAGATTTCTCACAATCCTGTGGAACATTGTCGAACTAAGCATATTGAAGTTCGTCATCATTTCATTCGAGATCATGTTGCTAAAGGAGACATCAATCTTAAGCATGTTTGTACCGATAAGCAATTGGCGAATATATGCACCAAACCGCTTGATGAGAAAGTATTTTGCCATTTGAGAGGTGAATTGAATATCATTAATGCCTCAAACTTAGAGTAGAAACTCCATTTGGATACATGCAAGGCATGAGCTTGTCATTTTGACTAATCCTAGATATTTATCTTGGATTTATACTTGTACCCTTGCATGTTATCTAACCCTTGTAGGTACTTGGATGAGCACAAATCTATGGGATTGCAAATTACTCACCTTTTGAGCAATCTATACATCACCAAGTCTCTACAATATGGTGGTTGAAGACAAGGAAGCATAAATCAACTCAACATATCCTTTGACAATTTCTATATATCAAATTTCATTTGGTATCAAGTTTCATGATTGTCATTTTGGATACATAAGTGCTCTTGCTTGCAAGACTAACCCATGTAGGAAGATGAACTACATCAACCTTGAGCATCCAACACAAGTTCAACTACATGATCAAGATCAACACCACCACCCAAGGTGTGTTACTCCATCTTAGAGAAGCTTTACCCCAAGTCATGGGTCAAAGCAACTCAACAATGGTAACCCCATTTTGAGCTTAAACGATGAGTATGACCTACGATCAAGTGTTCTCACTTGACTCCTCAGTCAGTATACTCCAACATAGGTGACCTTGTCGCCGACCCATTCTATATGAAGTTCTCTAGTGTTTCTTCATGTTCTTGCATTTATTTCTTGCTTGTTCCCCTTTTCAAAAAAAAACTTCATCTAGATTTCATTTCTTCTTGTATGTTATTCTCTGCATTCTCTGCATCTAATTCATTGCAAATCCTTCAGTTAATTCCCTGCAAATCTTTGTGAGATCTTATTTGCCAAGTGAGCTGAGGTGACAAAAAATTTCCTCGGTATTGAACTCGGCCTCACCGATTCATGCCTATCGGCTAGACCGAACTACAAAGTACCTTGTAGACTGTTCATCAGTACAACCGACAAGGACGAACCCGGTCTGACCGATATGCATCATCTATGACACTGGCCACTCGGTGTCACCGATAAAAATTGATCGGCGTTATCGATTTCACTACTGAGAAAACTTTTTGCCATTGCAAATGTCATTTCTTCTGCAGCTCCACTTCCTCTACCCGCATCTTAAATTACATGCTGCTTTGTCATGTGACTCGAGGACCACACCTATTTGACTCATGCTCCAGAAGATCCCTTCTTGAAAATTAATGTCAAAGGGGGAGAGAGAGCACATCAAAGATTATCACATGAGAGAGAAAGCACATCTTAGCTTCTCCAGATGCTTATTAATAATAGAGGAGAAAATTCACATGTCTTTAAGAGGGGAAAGCCATGTTAGTGTATGTTATGTTTGCTTTGCTATGATTTTCCTTTGCTCTGATTTTCTCTTACCCTACCTTCTCCCATTATCCGATATCAGATTCAGGGGGAGAAAGAGTTCATATCTAAGGGAAGAAAATCTTTGGAATTCATTTCATATATTTAATCCTTGGGGATATGTCTATATCCAAATAGAGTACTAAGTACCCACTCTTTACATGTCATCCCAGTCTTGGTACTCTTATGTTTTTAACTCGCTTTGATTAGTAGGTGTCCTTGTGTTATCTAACCCTATTTTCTCAAGTTCACCTCCTCCAAAGTCAGCTCAAGACCACAAGGTAAGTATATGCATCACACTCATGTACATGATGGTCTCTTCCTGATGTACATACTGTTTGCAAGAAGGACTCATGAACATGAAGGTACACCTAATTTATCTACATCATTACTCTGATGCATATAGCCAAGATACATGTAGCTCATTACTTGATTTGACATGCTTATGGATTCACATGCTCTCATATTCTATCTTTGCATGATTGCATACATGTAGGGGGAGCCAATGCATGTTACATGTCTTTCCAAAGCTTTACTTATTACTCTTCATATCCTTATCTAAAGCTTTGATGTATGTTGTCATCAATTACCAAAAAGGGGGGATATTGTAATTAATGTCAAGATATCTCTTCTTGGACTAACATTTTCATCTATTATATTTCAGAAAGTTCAACAAAGGCGTGGCATGGACAAGAGGATGTGGAACCCCTTCAAGATGCTAAGGACAAAGATTGGCAAAAGCTCAAGACTCTTCATTTCTATTTTAGTGATCCAAGATCACATTGAGTGCATAGGAAAAGCCAATACTATTAAAAGGAATTGAGATGTTGCTTATTGGTTTACTTGCTCAAAGTGCTTAGTGATATGCTCCAAAGCCCTCAACCACTTTATAAATTCAAAATATGTCCAAAACCTAAAGTCAAACTCGGCCCTACCGATTTGGTCCACCCAGCGCCACCAAGTTCCTTTGACATAGCCACTGCCAGAAACCGTAATCAGTTCGGTCTCACCGATAGGGTTTCGGTCTCACCGAGATGGGATTGCAAACTCCCAGTTTCCCTTCATAAAGTTTCGGTCTCAGCGAAACGATTGATCGGTCCCACCGAGTTCGCAATGCAAACTCTCTGTTTCCCTTTCGTAATGTTTCAGTCTTACCAAAGTGAGCGATCAGTCCCACCAAGTTTGCCTGACCAACTCTCTGTTTGCTCATTGCTGATATCGGTCCCACCGAGTTCATGAAATCGGTCGCACCGAGATGAGGTTTTGCCCTAACCCTAGCGCATCGGTCCCACCGAGTTGATCATGTCGGTCCCACCAAGAATCCTAACATTCACATTTTGAACTGAATCGGTGTCACGGGTTTACCTATTCGGTCTGACCGAGTGGGGTCATATGTGTGTATCAGTTAGATTTTATGTGGAGGCTATATATACCCCTCCACCCCATTCTCTATTCAAGAGATAGCCATCAGATCGTGCCTACACTTCCACTACTCATTTTCTGAGAGAGAACCACTTACTCATGTGTTCAGACCAAGACATTCCAATCCAACCACAAGAATCTTGATCTCTAGCCTTCCCCGAGTTGCTTTCCACTCAAATCATCTTTTCACCATAGCCACATATATGAGAGAGAATTGATTGTTGGGGAGACTATCATTTGAAGCACAAGAGTAAGGATTTCATCATCATCACACCATCTATTACATTTTGAAGAGTGGTGTATCCTAGATTGGTTAGGTGTCACTTGGGAGCCTCTGACAAGATTGTGGAGTTGAACCAAGGAGTTTGTAAGGGCAAGGAGATCGCCTACTTCGTGAAGATCTACCCAAGTGATGCAAGTCCTTCGTGGATGATGGCCATGGTGGGATAGACAAGGTTGCTTCTTCGTGGACCCTTCGTGGGTGGAGCCCTCCGTGGACTCGCATAACCGTTAGTCTTCGTGAGTCAAAGTCTCCACCAACATGGACGTAGGATAGCACCACCTATTGGAACCACGCCAAAAATCTCCGTGTCTCCCATTGTGTTTGCCAACTCCAATCCCATCCCTTTACTTTCTTGCAACTTGCATGCTTTACTTTCCGCTGCTCATATACTCTTGCCATGCTTGCTTGAAATGTATTGTGAATGCTTAAAATTGTGCTAAAACTCCACCTCAAGCGAAGAACTTAAAAACTGCTACTTTTGCTTGTTGAGGGTCTAATCACCCCCCCCCTCTAGACACCTCTTCTCGATCCTTTCATATGACTTGCAAGACCAGATCTAAAACATAGATATAATGGTGAAACATAAACGGTTCATATCTAAAATCATGGCACTCGGGCCCTAGTGACAAGCATTAAGCATAGCAAAGTCATAGCAACATCAGTCTCAAAACATAGTGGATACTAGCACTGCAAAAAAAGGACACATCCGTGACCTTCTGGGCCAAACGAATTTTTTCTGTCATGCTTATCACACTTCTATGACGATAATTGTGACAAAACCCAGTATCATCATAGATGTGGTGGGCTCCTACTTCTATGAAAAAAAATCATGACAGAAAATGGGTTTTTCGTCCTGGGCGGGCTGGAGACGCAGTTGCATGACATTATTTTGGTCGTCCATGACAGTAAAAATTGTGGTAGAAGCGAGGGCGAGGAAAATATCGGGGAGTTCCCAGTTACGGTGGGTGGTCGGGGCCGAGCGATGCATGGAGGTTTGCGCGTTTCTCTCGTACACGTACGTGCGTGTGTGCGAGGCATTGGGCTCTAGCTGAACCCGAGCGAGGCATTCGCTTACTGAACCCGAGCGATTGCACTGCATGCTACGCGTTACTGAACCCGAGCAATCGATCGATCTGGCTGTTAACTGAACCCGATCGAGCGATTCCTTCGCTACTGCTGCTAACTGAAGCCGATCGAACCTGCTGTCTCTTGATGAACAGTGAGCGTTGTTGGGGGTTGGATGAATAGTGGTGGGGGTTGGATGAACAGAACCCCGATCGAGCCGGTTGGGGGTGGATGAACAAGACCCCGTGGAGGGCTGGATGAACAACAGCCGAAGGAGGGCTGGTTGAACAGTAGCCGGTGGAGGGCTGGATGAACAGTAGCCCGTGGAGGGGTGGTTGAATAGGACCCCGTGGAGAGGGCTGGTTGAACAGTAGCCGGTGGAGGAGCGGTGGAGGCTGGATGAACAGGATCCCATGGATGAACAATAGCTGGCGGAGGCAGGAGGGAGATACTGTGGATGAACAGTCTCAGGTGGAGGCTGGAGGAGGTCGACGGTGGATGAACAATAGCCCATGGAGGCTGGAGCGAGGCAGTAGATGGTGGATGAACAGTAGCCCGTGGAGTCCCGTTTTGCGGTACGCCACACCCCTCCCGATGAACAGGACCCCCATTTCGACCGTAGGAGGTCGAAGAGAAGTATGTTTCCTCCGTTTTGCGGTATGCCACACCCCTCCCGATCAACAGGACCCCGTTTCGACTGTAGGAGGTCGAGGAGAAGTCCATTTCCTCTGTTTTGCAGTACACCAAACCCCTCCCGGTGAACATGATCCCATTTCGACCGTAGGTGGTCGAACACAAGGTCGTTTCCTTTGTTCTTCAGTACGCCAAGCCTCGCTTCGGCTGTTCGTCCAAGCCGGTTGGCTCCTGATGAACACGACACATTCCATTGCCTCCCGATGAACACGACGACGCAGTTTCTCTGTTCCGACCCAACTGGTTGGCTGCCGATGAATAGCACGCCGTCGGTGCTCTCCGCTGCCCTCTCCATGTACATGAGACCAGGCAATACGTATGCACGAGTAGGCGTTCGAGACCCCGCCCGGATGTACGTACGTGGTCGTATTTACGTTCTTGCACCCTGGCTATACGTAAATATACACAATATTGACACGACTGTGTGACATGCTATGTCCGCACCTCTACTATGCCACGTGCCCTTCCTTACTCGGCCACGGTGATGAAGACATAAACCTGGGGTAGGGTAATAGGCCTGACCCATACGTCCTACCTAAGGTCCTTGTCTTAGAAGCAAAGAAGTTCAAGAGTAAATAGGGAGGGCCCAACAAAGGTGTCAAGTGTAATCCACTCGACCTACCATTCACTCGGAGACCCCTCCTTCTTTAGGTCACTCGACCACTCAACCATTCGACCATGTAAAAGACCACTCGACGTACAGAAGACCTAAAGCCACTCTGCTGAAAGCGATTGAGCGTTTACTCATAGACATAATGATCATTTGTAGCACTTTATTATTGACGTTGCCTGTAACGCTCTCGCTTTATGTACATTGAACCCTGGGTAACGGAGGGGAGCTGGGGTCCTGGCGCACTCTATATAAGCCACCCCCTCCTCTAAGACAAGGGTTCGCACCCCCTGTAACACACACACACACACACGCACACACACACACACACACACACACGTATAATCCAGTCTACCGCCTCTGGGCACCGAGACATAGGGCTATTACTTCCTCTGCGAAGGGCCTAAACTCGTAAAACTCGTGTGTACAACTTCGCCACAGCTAGGATCTTGCCTCTACATACCTAACCCCCATTCTACTGTCAGTCTTAGATCCACGACAGTTGGCGCCCACCATGGGGCAGGTGTCTTAGCGACTTGTTGGAGAAGTTACGATTTTTCCGATCCCCATCATCATGGTTTCTGGTGGAGGATTGGCCGAGGGCCGTGAGATCCGTCTCGGTGCGCTCGTGTTCGTCGCTGACGACTCCACTTGGCTCCAAGAGGTTCCACTCGACGTCGAGGCGCTCCCCGTCCGCTGGGCAACGCACTTTCGCGCGTGCGTCCGCGACGTCCTTCTTCGGCAGCCATCGACTCAGTATCGGTTGGCTCCATTGGCATCCTCACTCCGCGCTTGTCGCCGGTGCAAACGTTCCGGTCGGTCGCGTCTCCGGCAGTGGGTGAGGCATGCAGTGGCCCGCCAGTCGGCCACCCCCCAAGTCGCGGCAATCGAGCCCGACGAAACTCTCTACGGCCTGTTCGACCTGTCGAATGGCTCCGTCGAGACCGCATCCGAGTGCGACAACAGTGATCCTGTGGTGGAAGTCTTGATGGTCAATGGACCACGCAGTCCTCCTGGCTTCCCTCGCGACGACGGTGGTGATCCGTCGCGTGCCCACGAAGAGTACTGCCCCGAGCCTCTTTCTTCACAGCAGAGGGAAGAGCTCCGCCGCTGCAATATGGATGCACTTCACACTCCTATCGTAGGAGAAACCCCCGAAGCCCGAGCCGTGGAGGAGGCGTGCCTGGCCAACTTGGCTGAGCGCACTCGACTGGAGAACCTTCAGCATGCACTCGACGAGCATGCTCGGCAGCAGATTCCTGAATCCAGTCGTCGACAACTTTTTCCACCTCCGACTCAGGTATACCGAACTCCGATTCAGAATCTCACAGCTGCAGCCCGAATAGCAGAGTCGATTCAGCCTTCCCAGTCGGAGACTGGCAGAGGTTTGATGCAGATCCGAGCTTTACTCCGAGCAGCGGGAAGCAGAACACAGCGGTATCTCAGTCACGGAATAGGATTCACAACAGATCTGTGATGGCAGACACAGTTCAGTCGGCTCACAGCCCAAGATCACCGCCGAGGCGTGAGGGACATGGAGACCGGCGAGATTAGTACAGAAACCGTGAGCAGTATGATCACTAACTCGACCACGATGATCGTCATCAAGTGCCCACACCTCCCCCGTGGAGTGGGTCATATGTGCCTCAGCAACATGATGACAGACGCCCTCACAGTGGTGGGCGAAGAATTACAGTCGACCCCAGGGAGCCGGGCTTTGATGCGAGATCTATTATCGTTCAAGGTCTGTGAGGGAGTCCTGGATTAGGGGGTGTCCGGATAGCCGAACTATCACCGTTGGCCGGACTCCTGGACTATGAAGATACAAGATTGAAGACTTCGTCCCGTGTCCGGATGGGACTTTCCTTGGCGTGGAAGGCAAGCTTGGCGATCACGGATATGTAGATCTCCTACCGTTGTAACCGACTCTGTGTAACCCTAACCCTATCCGGTGTCTATATAAACCGGAGGGTTTTAGTCCGTGGGGCGAACAACAATCATACCATAGGCTAGCTTCTAGGGTTTAGCCTCTCTCGATCTCGTGGTAGATCCACTCTTGTACTACCCATATCATCAATATTCATCAAGCAGGAGTAGGGTTTTACCTCCATCGAGAGGGCCCGAACCTGGGCAAAAACATCGTGTCCCTTGTCTCCTATTACCATCCGCCTAGACGCACAGTTCGGGACCCCCTACCCGAGATCCGCCGGTTTTGACACCGACATTGGTGCTTTCATTGAGAGTTCCTCTGTGTCGTCATCTTTAGGCCCGATGGCTCCTTCGATCATCAACAACAACGTGGTCCAGGGTGAGACTTTTCTCCCCAGACAGATCTTCGTATTCGGCGGATTTGCACTGCGGGCCAATTCACTTGGTCATCTGGAGCAGATCGAAAGCTACGCCCTCGGCCACCAGATCATATTTGGGAGTTTGAACTACACGGCTGATATCCGCGGAGACTTGAACTTCGACGGGTTCGAGCCACAGCCAAGCGCGCCGCCTTTGTCTCGATGGGCACGATCTAGCTCTGCCACCGAGCGATTGCTCTGAGGTCGCACTGCGTCCGCTCCGACCCTTAGCTCGGAGCCGACTCCGTCGATCGAGGACGAGTGGCTGGACACCGCCTCGGGGGCTACAATCTCTATGGCGATTGAGCCGAACTCCATCCCTATCCTTTGCGAAGACCGTGACTCCAAGGTGCCGGACTCCTCTCCAGACTCCGAACCCTCCGCGCCCCCGCCAATCAAATCCAATTGGGCGCCGGTTATGGAGTTCACCGCCGCGGACATCTTTCAACACTCGCCCTTTGGCGACATCCCGAATTCATTAAAGTCTCTCTCTTTATCAGGAGAGCCCTGGCCGCACTACGGTCAGGAAGGTTGGGATGCGGACGACGAAGAAATTCAACGCCCACCCACCACCCACTTTGTAGCCACTGTCGATGATTTAACCGACATGCTCGACTTCGACTCCGAAGACATCGGCGGTATGGGCGGCGATCTTTGAGCGACCAAGAACCAGCGCCTACAGGGCACTGGAAGGCCACCTCGTCATACGATATATACATGGTGGACATCCCAAAAGATGCGAACGGCGATGGAACAACGGAGGATGACCCCTCCTAGAAACAGCCCAAGCGCCTGCGTCAGTGGCGCCGCTCTAAATCCCGCCACAGCAAAAACGGTGATTCCCGGCACGGGAGATAATAACACCCTGGACAGTGCCGAAGACAACCTCCTCCAGCAGGATTCAGCACATGAGGAGGGAGAAGCCAGCCCTCATGATAGAGCGGCAGACAGGGAGGTGGAGGACGATAATTATATGCCTCCCTCCGAAGATGAGGCAAGCCTCGACGACGAAGAATTTGTCGTGCCTAAGGATCCCGCCGAACAGGAGCGTTTCAAACGCAGGCTTATGGCCACGGCAAGTAGCCTCAAGAAAAAGCAGCAGCAGCTTAGAGCTGACCAAGACTTGCTAGCTGATAGATGGACTGAAATCCTTGCAGCCGAAGAGTACGACCTCGAATGCCCCTCCAAGAGATACCCAAAACGCAGGCTGCTACCCCAATTAGAGGAGGAAGCACCCAAACCTACATCACCAGCGCATGATGCGGCCGACAGGCCACCACGTGGTCAGCGACAAAGAGGCCTCTAGGCCCTCCATTCACGCCGCACCCCGGCGCTCGAAAAGTACCAAGGCACGGGGAAACGCGCCAGACCTGCGAGACATATTGGAGGACAAGGCAAGGCAAACAAGATTGATCTACGGATCGCGTGGGCGCCCCACGACACGTGATGATAACCGTCACGCCGGATACAGCAACTCCGGCGGGCGAACCACGATGAACAAAGCTCATTTGAGCTGCGTCGTGATATAGCTCAATCTGAGGCGCCGACACCCACTATGCTTCACAGGCCAGTGATGGATCATCAAATCCCCAAGGGTTTCAAACCCGTAAACATCGAATCATATGATGGCACAACAGATCCTGCGGTTTGGATCGAGGACTACCTCCTCCATATCCACATGGCCCGCGGTGATGATCTACACGCCATCAAATACCTCCCACTCAAGCTTAAAGGACCAGCTCGGCATTGGCTTAACAGCTTGCCAGCAGAATCAATTGGTTGTTGGGAGGACCTGCAAGCCGCATTCCTTGATAACTTCCAGGGCACATATGAGCGACCACCAGACGCCGATGACCTCAGCCACATAATTCAGCGGCCAGAAGAATCGGCCAGACAATTCTGGACACGGTTCCTAACCAAGAAAAACCAAATCGTTGACTGTCCGGATGCAGAGGCCCTTGCAGCCTTCAAACATAACATCCATGACGAGTGGCTTGCCGGCACCTAGGACGGGGAAAAGCCGAAATCCATGGCAGCCCTCACAACACACATGACCCGCTTTTGCGCGGGAGAGAACAGTAGCTAGCTCGTAGTAACAACTTTACCAAAAACCCGGTAGTTCGGATACCAAGGACAGCAATGGCAGGTCGCGTCGCAATAAGCACAAGCGCCGCGTGCGGCGATAATCTTTGAAGATACAGCGATCAATGCCGGATTCAGAGGCTCTAAACCCGGTCAGCGGAAAATCCGTTCAAAAGAAATACTCGGGGCCCGTCAATCTGGACCGAATACTCGATCGCTCGTGCCAAATACATGGCACCCCAAAAACCAGCCAACCACACCAACAGGATTGTTGGGTCTTCAAACAAGCGAGCAAGTTAAATGCGAACTCAATGACAAGGGGCTACATAAGCGATGACGAGGAGGAGCCCGGCCGCACAATAGAGGACAGAAGGGCTTCCCCCCACAAGTGCGAACGGTGAACATGATATACGCAACCCACATATGCAAAAGGGAGCGGAAGCGTGCACTAAGGGACGTATCTGCGATGGAGCCAGTCGCCCCAAAATTCAACCCATGGTCCTCCTTCCTGATCACCTTTGATCGAAGGGACCACCCCACTAGCATCCGCCACGGCGGATTCGCCGCATTGGTTCTTGACCCAATCATCGACGGATTTCACCTCACTAGAGTCCTAATGGACGGCGGTAGCAACTGAACCTGCTCTATCGGGATACAAGGTCGCCAAAATGGGCATAGACCCCTCAAGGATTAAACCCACAAAGACGACCTTTAAATGCGTCATACCAGGTGTAGAGGCCAATTATGCAGTGCTCGATTACACTCAAGTGGTCTTCGGATCCCGAATAACTTCCGAAGCGAAGAGTTAATCTTCGACATAGTTCCATTCCGCAGCGGCTATCACGCACTGCTTGGACGAACCTCATTTGCAAAGTTCAATGTGGTGCCGCACTACGCATACCTCAAGCTCAAGAAGCCAGGCCCTCGAGGAGTAATCACGGTCAATGGAAACACCGAACACTCTCTCCGAACGGAGGAGCATACGCCGGCCCTCGCGACGGAGGTGCAAAGCAGCCTCTCACAGCAATTCTCGAGTCCGGCCACTAAATGACCGGACACCGTCAAGCGCGCCCGGAGTAACCTACAACAAGACCGCCTGGCACGATCCGAGCACGCGTAGCAATCTGGCCCCAACCCCAGCCCTCACGAAATTGCGAAGCCAGTACTACGCGTACATAACTACGCTCTGGAGATACCATGGGCATAAGGGAGGGGCACGACCACGGCATCGCCTGTAATGCGGCTCAACCGCACTGAGGCTCCGATTGTGTCATTCTTTTTTCTTCTTTTCTCTTACTTTCAGGACTTTGTTTTCCAGAAGCCCTGTCCGGCACTAGAATTGCCGAACTCACGATGCAACAGCCAGGGAAGCAGAAAGCTACGTCGAGTGTCCAGGTGGTCTCTATTACGAGCATTATACCTGTTTTACATACCACCCCTTGACTTACCCACGGAGGGGACATGTTAAATAGTCCCATCCCTTGCTTATCGCACTATTTGTATTGTTCTGCTTCCATTGCAGTACCTTTTGAATAAACAATACATAGCTTTTGCCTATTATTGCACTCCTTTCTTTATCTATATATATGTTCATTCATGACATGTTGCACCCGTACACTTTAGTACGGCCAATACACCGAGGGCTTAAGTACCCCAAAAATATGGTGTGATAAGTCCGAACACTTTCACAAGTGCGGCACCCGAACTTATAGCATTATATGCATCGGCTCGAATCATGTCTTGGGTCAATAGTTGGGTTTGCCCGGCTCCCATGTTTTGGTACCTTACGTTCCGTTATATCGGCTAAGGTAGCGCTGGGAGAACCACTGCGATTGTGCCCCGGTTGAGCTGGGTTGAGCACCTCAGTGGAGAAAGCTAAAATTGACCATCATGATAGGGCGAGAGCCGGTCGCTGTTCGAGAGGTCTTTTCGGGTCCCTAAAGACTTATGCCGCTTAGAGCGAGGAGTCGGCATTGTCCGGCCAAGGCGTGGATAGCGCTCCGAACTCGGTCTTCCGAATACTAGGGGCTTCGCCGAAATTTAAACTTATAGAATTCTATGGCTAAGTGAGAGTGTTCAAGCACTATAGTCCGGTTGCCTTGTTCGTTGCGTTGAACGCCTCCCTCGAAGGACCCAAGAATGGGAACAAGAGCATTCAAGTTTATCCCGAACACCCGGCACTTTCGTGGCATGGGGCTGAAATAACGACTTGCCATCTCTCAAATTTGATAAGCGGCCGCCTGAAGGTAATATTTTAAATTCACAAGTGTTTCTTAGCGCACATGAACAAGGTTTCAGCGTCTGAGGATAACAAATGCGAGTCTATTCAAAATTACATCTTTGGAGCATTCACCCGCTATAAGGCGGGCACCCTTCAGGACGCCCTCATAGTACATTTTGGGCTTGCGATGCTCCTTGCCCAGCGGTGGCCCGTCCTTCACAAGCTTCTCAGCATCCAACTTGCCCTAGTGCACTTTAGCACGGGCACGGGCCCGACGGGCACCTTCAATGCAGACGGAGCGCTTGATGACTTCAATCCATGGACAGGCGTCCACCAGCCGCCGCACTAGCCCGAAGTAGCTCCTGTGCATGGCTTACAGAGGCCACAGCCGAACTATGAGGCCCTTCATGGCCTGTTCGGCGACCTTGTGGAGCTCGACCAGCTGCTTCAGCTGGTCGCAGGGGCACCGGATGTCCGGCCTCAGCATACTGAGACCAGAACACCTTTCCCGTCGAGCTCCCCTCCTCGACGCGGTAGAACGCGGCAGCATCAGACACACTACGGGGCAGATCTGCGAATGCTCCTGGAGAGCTCCGGATTCGGGTAAGTAATAGATAATTCACTTTCACATGCTTCCTTTGCATAAAGAATGCCTTACCCGCCACTATCTTCTTTAATGATTCAATTTCCTGGAGGGCTTTTTGGGCTTGACCTTAGCGGCTTTGGCACTCTCAAGAGCCGAGGCGAGCTTGGACTCTCGAGTCTTGAGTCACGCTCCAAACTCTCGTGTTTTTCCACGAGAGCACAGAGCTCTTGCCGCACCTCCGCCACCCGCGCCTCCTGCTTCTCTCGCTCGGTGTGCTCCGCAGCCGCTTTGCTTTCGGCCGTGGACACCGCTTCCTTCAGGGTCGCCACCTCGTTCGTGGCCCCTACAATATCCATGTTATTCCTGTCATTTTTTGCAACCAGATCCTTTTTATAAGGTATTACTTACCTTCCTTGTCCTCGAGCTGCTTCTTGGCAAGGCCGAGCTCGTTCTCGGACCGCTCGAGGCTCTCCTTCAATGCATTGACCTCCACAGTCAGTGCGGCAGAGGTCAGCAGCGCAGCCTGCACTCCGATATTGACATACTTATGTTAGACTCCTGCGTATATCTTTTTAGATCCTCAGTCCGACTTTTCTTTCCGAACACCGAACTAAGCATCACGGGCTACTGTCTATACGGTAATATTTTTACATATTCTAAACTTACCTCAAAGCCTGTTAGAAGGCTGGTACAGGCTTCAGTCAGCCCGCTCTTGGCAGACTGAACTTTCTGGATCACCACACTCATAACAGTGCGGTGCTCCTCGTTGATGGAGGCACCGTTGAGCGCCTCCAGCAAGCTATCCGGTGCCTCCGGATGGACGGAGGTCACCGACATGGCAGTCTTGCCCTTCTTACGAAGGGGCCGCTTGCCGGACTTCGGAACCACTAAAGGTTCGATGCAGAGTCCAAGCCTGAGGGCGGACTTAGAGCCCTCTCGGGTTTTGCCCCTTTGCACCCGGAGTCCGGGAGGTCGCCTTCTGGCGCCTCCGAGACCACCTCCTCTGGCTGGGCCCCTTTTGGGACTCCACCGCGGTGTAAATGCACCGCAACACGAGGAGGAGGCGGTCGGAAGTAAAGTGCTATTCACATCCGGCCAATTCGAGGAGCCGCCGACGGCGGCGAGCTGGAATCTTTGGGTGGGCTACATGGTTATATTCTGTTAGAAGACACTGTCACGACAAATAAAAAGTCATGAGCTATTCCGGAGTCCGGACACTTACGATCTCGCCAGGGGCTTGGCCCTTGGTGGCCACTCCTCCTCGTCGTTGTCGACGTTGGTGGAGAAGTCCGGGGGAAGGGTCCTTCCTCTCTTGGACCCTCCGGCCTCCCCAGTCAGGGCGGCCTTCCTTTTCTTCTCTCCCCCCGCTGGGGGAGAGGCCTCTTTTTCCTCCTCCTCGTCTTCACGGGAGGAGTCCGCCTCGGCGTCATCGGACGATGAGTCCGACAGCACCTGGCGTCGGGAACTCCTTCGAGTTCCCGTGGCCTTCTTCTTGGCCTTCTTCTCCGGCACCACGTGAGGTGCCGGAACCAGCAGCCCCGCCAATCGGGCGTCTGCTGGATCTTCTAGCAAGGGAGCCGGACAGTCGATCTGTCCGGACGTCTTCAGCCATTCCTGTCAAATGTGAGGGAGTTCTAGATCCCGCATAGAGTCAAACTATGAAAAAAAAGAGAGCCCCGTGCAGGGTAAAATAACTTACCTCGCTGGCTTGACGCTGCGAGCGGGATCCGCGATCTTCGCTAGCGGATGCAGGGGCTTCGGCGCCCTTGAACAGCACCTTCCAGGCATCTTAAATGCGTGAGTGTCAAGAGCCGGCTCAAGGTTTGGTGCTGTGCCGGATCAAACTCCCACAAATTAACAGCCCGTTGCTGGCATGGGAGAATCCGGCGGATGAGCATCACCTGGATTACGTTGACAAGCTTGAGATTCTTGTCCACCAGGTTTCGGACGCAGGTTTGGAGTCTGGATAGCTCTTCCGAATCACCCCACGTCAGGCCCGTCTCTTTCCATGATGTGAGCCGTGTGGGGAAGCCAGATCGGAATTCGGGGACCGCCGCCCATTGAGAGTCGCGCGGGTCAGTGATGTAGAACCACCCTGATTGCCACCCCTTTATGGTCTCCACAAAGGAGCCCTCGAGCCATAGGGCGTTGGCCATCACATGCCCAAAGATGGCACCTCCGCACTTGCTTGGCGGCCGCCCACTACCTTCGGCTTGACATTGAAGGTCTTCAGCCATAAGCCGAAGTGGGGCTGGATGCAGAGGAAGGCCTCACACACGACAATAAACGCCGAGATGTTGAGGATGAAATTCGGGGCCAGATCGTGGAAATCTAGGCTGTAGTAGAACATGAGCCCCCGGACAAATGGGTGAAGTGGAAACCCTAGTCCGCGTAGGAAGTGGGGGAGGAACACCACCCTCTCATGGGGCTTGGGGGTGGGGATGAGCTGCCCCTGACTGGGGAGCCGATGCACGATGTCGTCGGACAAGTATCCGGCCTTCCGCAGCTTTTTGATGTGCTCCTCCGTGACGGAGGAGGCCATCAACTTGCCTCCCGCTCCGCACATAGTTGGAGAAGGTTGAGGTAGGGTGTGCGGACTTGGGCGCTGGAGCTCGAGTGTGCGGCAATGGATGAGCAAAGGAGGAAGAAGGCGTAGGTGAAAAGGTGGATCCTTATCCCCTTATATGGACTACGGGCTATCGTCCCCAGCCTGGTAAAACTCGCTTATCTCCCAAGCGCCGTAATCAATGGCGCAGTTGGGTTACCCACGTCCGTATTGATGAGAATCCCAGAATAAGGGGGCACGATCTCCGCTCTGATAAGACGTGCCAAGGACACCGCCTCGCTAAACGCGCTGAGGTGGAACAGTAAAAATGATTCGTATAAAGGCCTTGCCGTGGTGTGATGTCACGCCGCGGAATACGTCAGCAGATCTGTGCAAAGGTTATTATCTCTACGGTGGTATGTGGAGCTTGTTTTGTAGAGCCGGACACAATCCTTGTGTTCAAAATCTTCTATGAAGTATTCGGAGGAGGAACCCGCCTTGCAATGCCGAAGACAATATGCGCGCCGGACTCGTCGTCATTGAAGCTTTGGTTCAGGGAGACTCTTGAGGAGTCTGGATTAGGGGTGTCCGGATAGCGAACTATCACCGTTGGCGGACTCTGGACTATGAAGATAAGAGATTGAAGACTTACGTCCCGTGTCTGGATGGGACTTTCCTTGGCATGGAAGGCAAGCTTGGCGATCTGGGATATGTAGATCTCCTACCGTTGTAACCGACTCATGTAACCCTAACCCTATCCGGTGTCTATATAAACCGGAGGGTTTTAGTCCGTGGGGCGAACAACAATCATACCATAGGCTAGCTTCTAGGGTTTAGCCTCTACGATCTCGTGGTAGACCCACTCTTGTACTACCCATATCATCAATATTAATCAAGGAGGAGTAGGGTTTTACCTCCATCGAGAGGGCCCGAACCTGGGTAAAAACATCGTGTCCCTTGTCTCCTGTTACCATCCGCCTAGAGGCACAGTTCAGGACCCCCTACCCGAGATCCGCCGGTTTTGACACCAACAGTCTGGTTGAAAGGAACAGGGCACACAGAGAGGGCCATGATAGAGATTATCCGACTGGCAGCGGAGTGCATGTTTCAGGTCCCGAGTGTTTGTGCAGAGCCATCAGAGCAGCAGTGATTCCTCCCAACTTCAGGTTGGCGACTGGATTCAGCTAGTTCACTGGTGAGTCCAAGCCTGACACTTGGCTTGAGGACTACCGAGTGGCTGTACAGATCGGTGGCGGCAATGATGAAGTGGCCATGAAGCACCTTCCTCTGATGTTGGAAGGCTCGGCCAGAGCGTGGTTGAATTAGTTAGCACCTGGCAGCATATATAGTTGGGAGGAACTTGCCCGAGTGTTTGTTTGAACCTTTGAAGGTACATGCAAACGACCAGTGGGGTTGACAGAGTTGCAGTCCTGTGTGCAGAAACCGAATGAGACCTTGAGGGATTATATCCAGAGATGGATCACATTACACCACACGGTAGAAAATGTGTCAGATCACCAAGCATTTTGTGCGTTCAAGGAGGGGGTTAAGTACCGAGAGTTGAACCTGAAGTTCGGTCGGACAGGGGATATGTCCCTGAGTCGGATGATGGAGATCGCCACCAAGTATGCCAATGGTGAAGAGGAGGACCGACTCCAGAGTGGCAAGCACAAAACAGTCGCCCACGAAACTGAAGGAGGGAATTCCAGTCGGAAATAGAAACGCAAGGCCGAACCACCAGCTCCTGGTGAAGCTTTAGTTGTGGCCCAAGGGAAGTTCAACGGGAAGCCCAAAGGGCCATGGAACCCCAAGAAAGTTAAAGATCAGGATGGGAATGATGTGTTGGATTTACCATGCCACATTCATACCAAAAAAGATGAAGAGGGTAATCTCATTTACCTTAAACATACCACTCGACAGTGTCGGCTCCATATCCAGCAATTCAGAGAGAAACAACCCAAGGAGAAGGAAAAGGAGTTGGACAAGGGTGAGGATAAGGAAGAAGACGATGATGGTGTTCCCAACGTCAATTCCACTCTGATGATTTTTGTTGATGTTGAAAGCAAAAGTTAACTGAAAGTTATAAACAAAGAGGTGAACATGGTTGCTCCGGCAACACCAAGTTATCTGTAGTGGTCCCAGACTGCCATCACATTCGACCCGGTCGACCACCCGGCATATATAGCCACCCACAGGAGGTAAGTCTTTGGTGGTCGACCCAGTTGTTGAAGGCACTGCATTGAGTAAAGTGTTGATGGATGGTGGTAGTGGCCTAAATATCTGTATCACGGAGACCTTGAAGGGAATGGGCATTCCGATGTCCAAGCTCAGTGAAAGCAATATGAGTTTCCACGGCGTCATACCTGGCAAGAAGGCTGAATCACTCGGCCAAATCGCCCTTGATGTGGTTTTCGGTGATTCCAAGAATTACCGCAAAGAAAAGTTGACATTTGAAGTAGTGGATTTCCAGAGTGCTTATCATGCCATTCTGGGTAGGCCTGCCTATGCATGTTTCATGGCTCGACCATGTTACGTATACCTCAAGTTGAAATGCCTGGTCCCAGAGGAGTGATCACTATCACTGGCAATCGGCAGAAGGCGGAAGAGTGCTTCCTGAAGGGCTCAAAAATCGCCGATGCACAAATGGCAGCAGTCGAAATGCAATAATACCGGAAGAATGCATATCCGAGTGATATGTTGCGCTCCAAGAATCCTGCCACTGATTCTGCATTTCAGTCGTCCGGTGAAACCAAACCGATTCATATTCACCCGACCGATCCTAATGCTGCTCCTACTCATATTTCAACTTCACTCGACAGCAAATAGGAAGAAGCGCTCATCCAGTTCCTCCGTGAGAACTGGGACATCTTCACATGGAGACCTTCTGACATGCCAGGTGTACCCAGGGGACTGGCTGAGCATCGTTTGCGATTCGACCCGAAGGTAAAACCGGTCAAGGAACATCTTCGACGGTCCGCCGTATAGAAGAGAAAAGCAATTGGTGAGGAAGTGGCTCGGCTCCTGGCAGCTAAGTTCATCCGAGAGATTTATCACTCCGAGTGGCTCGCCAATGTTGTCATGGTCCCTAAAAAGGACGATTCACTTCACATGTGCATGGACTTCAAGCATATCAATCGGGCCTGCCCGAAAGATAATTTCCCTCTCCCCCACA
This sequence comes from Aegilops bicornis, assembly GCA_021605145.1. NCBI lineage: Eukaryota > Viridiplantae > Streptophyta > Magnoliopsida > Poales > Poaceae > Aegilops > Aegilops bicornis. Next base: position 370,272,322 of record CM038673.1, on the reverse strand, counting down.
TCGACCAAATTGTCGACTCGACTGTGGGGTGTGAGCGATTGTATTTTCTGGACGCCTATTCTGGGTATCATCAGATCTGACTGTATGGACCCGACGAGATAAAAACGGCTTTCATCACTCCATTCGGATGCTTTTGTTATGTCACCATGCCATTCGGCCTGAAAAATGCCGGAGCCACATTCATCAGGATGATTCAGAAGTGTTTGCTCACTCAAATCAGTCGGAATGTGGAAGCATACATGGATGACATTGTGGTCAAGTCACGAAAGGGTTCCGACCTGCTGGCTGACCTTGCTGAAACTTTTGCCAACCTCAGAAGGTATGATATCAAGCTTAATCCATCAAAGTGCACATTCGGAGTTCCTGCTGGAAGACTCAGTTTCCTCGTTTCCGAACAAGGAATCGACGCTAACCCAGAGAAAGTTCGTGCTATACTCCGGATGAAACACCCTGTGTGTGTGCTTGATGTCCAGAAGCTTACTGGTTGTTTGGCCACCTTGAGTCGATTCATTTCTCCCCTCGGTGAAAAGGCATTGCCTCTTTACCGACTAATGAAGAAGTCTGATAAGTTCGAGTGGACTCCTGAAGCTGATGCAACGTTTGCTGTGCTCAAAGCCCTGCTTTCCACCCATCCGGTGCTCACTGCCCCAATCAGCAAAGAGCCTTTACTGCTTTACATTGCAGCCGGACAAGTTATCAGTACAGTAGTCACGGTCGAGCGGGACGAAGAAGGAAAAGCCTATAAAGTTCAGCGCCCAGTATATTATGTTTCTGAAGTTCTGAGTCCATCGAAGCAAAGATATCCACATTATCAGAAGCTTGTTTATGGGATTCACATGACCACGAAGAAGGTTGCACACTATTTCTCTGATCACTCCATTATAGTCGTCAGCGATGCACCATTATCAGAGATTTTGAACAAGAGAGATGCAACTGGTCGAGTGGCAAAGTGGGCGATTGAACTCCTTCCCTTGGATATCAAGTTCGAGGCAAAGAAAGCTATCAAGTCCCAAGCAATAGCAGATTTCCTCGCCGAGTGGATTGAACAGCAACTACCGACTCAGATTCACTAGGAGCACTGGACCATGTTCTTTTATGGCTCCAAGATGTTGAATGGTTCCGGTGCTAGGGTGGTATTGGTATCCACCTGAGGTGACAAACTCATCTATGTTCTTCAGATTCACTTTGACTCCTCCAACAATGAAGATGAATATGAAGCACTTATATATGGGTTGCGTATGGCCATTTCACTCAGTGTCTGTCGCCTCATGGTCTATGGCGACTCGGATTTAGTGGTCAATCAAGTGATGAAGGAGTGGGATGTCAGAAGTCCAGCTATGACTGGTTATTGTAATGCAGTGAGAAAGTTAGAGAAGAAGTTTGAGGGGTTAGAGCTCCATCACATACCCCGACGGAAAAATCAAGCTGCCGATGATCTGGCAAAGATAGGTTCCAAGAGGGAAGCCATTCCCAACAATGTGTTCTTGGAACATATACATTCACCTTCAGTTCAAGAAGATCCTTTCACTGAAGAGCCCCCACAACCAAGAGTGCCACTGATCCGACTGAAGTCGAAGTCCCAGCCGTGGTCGACTTGGTCATGGAGATTTTGGTCATCACTCCTGACTGGACAGTGCCGTACATTTCATACATTCTCATAAAGGAACTCCCAGAGGATGAAGAAGGCTCGACAGATCGTCCATCGATCCAAAGCCTTTATTGTGATAAGAGGACAGTTGTTCAGAGAGAGTGTGACTGGAGTCTGTCAGAAATGCATAACACCAGAAGAAGGTCGAGTGATCCTCAATGACATCGACTCGGGGACCTGTGGTCACTATGCGTCCTCTCGGACCATCGTGGCCAAAGGATACCGAGCGGGGTTTTATTGGCCACGGGCAAATGAGATGGCAAAAGAAATAGTCAACAAATGTGAAGGTTTCCAGTTTTACTCCAACATGTCTCGCAAGCCAGCATCAGCCCTGAAGACCATTCCACTCGTCTGGCCCTTTGCTGTTTGGGGTTTGGTTATGGTTGGACCTCTGAGGACTGGTAGGAGCGGTTTCACTCACGTGCTCGTGGCAGTCGACAAGTTCACCAAATGGATCGAAGCCAAGCCTATCAAAAACCTTGAAGCCAGTACTGCTGTCAGCTTCATCAGAGAGTTAACATTAAGATATGGTGTTCCACACAGCATCATCACTGACAATGGATCAAACTTTGATTCTGATGAGTTCAGAGCCTTCTGTGCTTCCCAAGGTACTCGAGTCGACTACGCTTCAGTCGCCCACCCCCAGTCGAATGGACAAGCTGAAAGAGCAAATAGATTGATTCTCAAATGGCTAAAACCCCGACTGATGCGTGATCTCAAACACGCAACAGGAGCCTGGGTCGATCAACTTCCATCAGTTCTGTGGGGACTGAGGACAACTCCCAATCGGTCGACTGGCCGAATTCCAATTTTCTTGGTTTATGGAGCCGAAGCTGTACTTCCGAGTGACTTGCTTCACAATGCACCTCGAGTCGAGATTTTCTCAAAATATGAAGCAGAACAGGCACGGCAAGATGCAGTTGACCTCCTGGAAGAGGAAAGAGAGATGGCCCGGATCCGGTCGACCATCTATCAGCAAGACTTGCGTCGATTGCACGCCAGAAACGTGAGGGGTCGGGCATTTCAAGAGGGAGACTTGGTTCTCCGAGTGGATCAACAGAAACCACACAAGCTGGCTCCAGCCTGGGAAGGTCCCTTGATTGTCACCAGAGTGCTCCACAACGGAGCGTACCACCTCTATAATGTAGAGCACAAGAAAGACGAACCGCGCGCTTGGAATGCGGAGCTGCTCGGCCCCTTTTATACTTAAGCACTCAATCTGTTGAGATGTAATTAGAAATACCTTTGTAGTTTGTTTATCGAAGACAAGAGTTTTATAGTCTTCTAAAATGATTGTCGTGGTTTATATTTGTGTCTGAAATCCCACAGTGGGTGGCTTAGCTACGAATCCATTTTCCCTAAGTTTAAAAAATCCTACCGAGTGGTGAGCAAGCCACTCACTCGGGGGCTTAACTGAGAATCCATTTCGCCTAAGTTTAAAAAATCCTACCGAGTGGGGAGCAAGCCTCTCACTCTGGGGCTTAGCTGCAGTCCAGTACTCGCCTAATTTTGAAAAATCCTACCGAGTGATGAGAAAGCCTCCCACTCAGGGGCTTAGCTGCAGTCCAGTACACGCCTAAGTTTAAAAAATCCTACCGGGTGGAGAGCAAGCCTCTCACTCGGGGGCCTAGCTGCAGTCCAGTACTCGCCTAAGTTTTAAAAATCCTACCGAATGGAGAGCAAGCCTCTCACTCGGGGGCTTAGCTGCAGTCCAGTACTCGCCTAAGTTTAAAAAATCCTACCGAGTGGTGAGCAAGCCTCTCACTCGGGGGCTTAGCTGCAGTCCGATTACTAGCCTAAGTTTTAAAAATCCTACCGAGTGGAGAGCATGCACGTCACTCGGGGTTTAGCTTGATCCGATGCTACCTAATTTTAAAAATCCTACCGAGTGGTGAGCAACCCTCCCACTCGGGGGCTTAGCCTGATCCGATTGCTGCGCCTAAGTTTTAAAAATCCTACCGAGTGGTGAGCAACCTCCCACTCGGGGCTTAGCTACTGATCCAAGACTCTCCTAAGTTTAAAAAATCCTACCGAGTGGTGAGCAACCCTCCCACTCGGGGGCTTAGCTGCAGTCCAGTACTCGCTAAGTTTAAAAAATCCTACCGAGTGAGAGCAACCCTCCCACTTGGAGGCTTAGCTGCATCCAGTACTCGGCTAAGTTTAAAAAAATCCTACCGAGTGGTGAGCAAGCCTCCCACTCGGGGGCTTAGCTGTAGTCCAGTACTCGCCTAAGTTTAAAGAAAATTCTACCAAGTGGAGAGCAACCCTCCCACTCGGGGGCTTAGCTGCAGTCCAGTACTCGCCTAAGTTTGAAACACATCCCTATCCACAAGGACGACAAGGTGCAGGTCGACTGCAACCTTCTCCTTGGAGCTACGCCACAAGTACAACGTACGCTCCATCCCTATCCGCAAGGACGACGAGGTGCAGGTCGACTGGAACCTCTTCGCTAGAGCTGCATCTCAAGTACAAAAAAATATTCCGAGTGAAGAACAAAAACCCGCTCGAAGACAAACGCATGCATATTTCAAGATAAACCAAGTTCAGATAAATCCTAAGGTTTCGGACCGCATATCAAAAGTACTCGAGTATCAAGCCCGAAGAATTTTAACGATTACACAATCACTCAGCATTCTGAGGCAAATAAAGGTGGAGCATAATGTTTTTTGGTCACTCGTTGGGAGAAGGACCGGCTAGGTCGCAGAAATTGTCAAGGTCTATGCTGTCTGCGATACGAGTGGCAGCGTCAAGGAAATTGTCCATGAAGGACTGGAAAGTGTGCTTTTTTGTGTTAGCAACCTTGAGCTCCGCCAGCTTGTCTTCTTTGACATCCTTGCAGTGCACTCAGACCAAAGACAAGGCGACATCAGCACCGCAGCGAGCAGATGACTTTTTCCATTCTTGCACTCAGTCAGGTACTTGGTTCAGTCGAGCCATCAGAGACTCGAGGTCTTGAGATAGTTCCGCCTGAGGCCAGAGTTCAGCATCAACCCGAGTCATCGCCGCCTTCAGGCGGGCAAGATAAGCAACCGCGTTGTCCATGCGAGATTCCAACCGCAGCACATTCATTGCAACATCATCTTTGACTGGGCAATTTATGGGGTCGAGACCCGTCTCGACCCGCCCAGTTCCCGCTTCCAAGTCTTGGCAAAGTTCTACACAGTTGAATAAATGGTGAGTCGACGATATAATAAGGCCTGACAATCGATCGTAATAAGTCAGTCGAACATCAGTACCTTCAAGTTTTAAGACCAGTTTTGCAACAAGGTGGCCCAGATAAGATTCCAACTCGCCCTTCTTGGCCTTGAGGCTCCCAAGCTCGTCAGTCAGCTTGTCCTTGTCTTTCTTCAGTCGCTCAACCTCCCGATTGGCGTCAGAAACAACAGTCTTCAGTTTGGAGTTCTCTTCTTCTAACTTGCCGACTGAAGCAAGCTTCTTGTCAGCAAGTGTCGTTTTCTCTCGCGCTTCCTTTTGTGCAGTAGCAAGATCCAGATCCTTCTTCTCCAAAGCCTGCTTCATTTTCTCTAAAGAAATAACATTATTCAGACGAGCTTGGAGTTGACGGTTTTCACTACATACATCTGCTCGGGTGGAGTCACTCGGTTCAAAAAATGGGAAGGAAAAGTGCCAGTAGTAAGATGGACAGTTGACGATTGGTTACCTCCCATGGCAGCTACTTCATCACGAGCGGTCTTGAGATTCTTCCTGGCGAGTTCCAGATCAAGGTTGAGGCTGATTTGTTGCTTGTTCAGTGTAGAAATTTGGGCCCTGAGATCACAAGATTTCTACGGTCAATACATAAGACATATCAGTCGAATGAAATAAAAAGACATCACAGTGACAGCTACTCTAAGACTACCGCCAAATCAAAATTCAACGGTAGTCTTGGGGACAACACCCAGTGGGTGCACTTAGCATGCCCCCACTGGTTTGAGTTACGGCATGGTCTGCCCAGCACGAGTTAAAGAAACGTTCTCAGACCATAGTCGACTGCCCGGAGTCAACCACGGTCTCGGGGACTACACCCAGTGGGTGCACTTAGCGTGCCCCCACTGGTTCTGGTTCCATTCGACCTGGTCTGCCCAGGCCGAGTGACAAAATTCAGATTCTCAGACCACAGTCGACTGCCCGCTGTCAACTATGGTCTCGGGGACTACACCCAATGGGTGCACTTAGAGTGCCCCCACTAGTTCAAATATTAAATCCAAGTTGACTCAAATTGACTTGTGCAACTTCAAAACAGTCACACCCTAGTGGGTGATCGGACGAGAAATATGATCAATCGGAAATCAACTTTCCTGGACATTGGCCTGCAGAGCAGCTCCAGCGTTGAAGGCCACCTGACTGGCCTCATGCACCACTTCCATTTGCCCCATCACAAGGTTCAACTGAAGAAGAGCTTCCTTGGCGGTACTCGGTGGGTCGTCTGGAGTTTGATACGAAGTGAAAAGCGATGATGGCAGAGCAGTGGAAGCAGCCGCTGGGCCTGATGCATGGAGTTGTATTGGAGTAGCAGGGGTCTGAGCAGCTGATCCTGATGGGCAATCAGTCGACAGCGGGATAGCGAAAGTGACATTGGTACGAGCCGGATCTGTCGATCGCTCGACCGCTGTCCCAGGCATCACAGTCGACTGAGGAATCTGAACCTCAGGCGCTTTCCCGCTCAGTTCCTTGTCCCTCCTCCTCCTTTCCCTCAGCGGTACATCTTCTTCATCGTCTGGGAGCACAACAACGTCTCGTGGAGCTGCAGTAAACAGAGAAAATCAGAGAGACAACCGACAAACTATCCAGTCGTCCAAATAAATTCGAAGTCGGGTAGACTTTCTGGCTTTGGAGGTAGCTGCAACGTCGGTTTCCTCATCGTCTGGGACCTTGTCGATATCTATATCAGTTGCGGCAGAGGCCGGGCTGGAAGGGTTCATCATCCACTCGGTCAGTACAAGAGAATCGGCCGGAACAAGAAAATACGGGAAGAACATTTACCCAGAGGCAACAGGAACATCCATCTTGATTCTAGGCAAGGTGTTCCGAGCCTTCGAGGGATTGATCTTGGGTTGCTTGTTGACTTTCTCAGCCAATTCTGGAGTCGAAGACCGAGCGCGCTTTTGTGATGGAGCGCTCGAGGCCACAGCCTTACCACGCCTGCCCGCGGGATCATGATGCTGCTTGGATCGATGTTCTGAACGAGGCGGTGAGTCGACTACCTCCTCATCGTCCGACTCGTCGCTCTCATCTTCGTCATCGTCGGCTGGTGACTCCCATTCGCTGCTCTCCTCCACGCTGTCCTCGCCCTCATGGTCCTGCTCCAGAGCTTGTTTTCCATTGGGCATTGAGTACATCTCTGTGTAAATCTACAAGACAAGGAGCCGAGTGGAAATCAGTCGGATTAGCAAATAGTCGGAAAACACATCTAAATACAATCGGTTATAGCGGCCAAACCTTGTCTGGCTGGTTGCTGTCGCTGAAAGGGTTGACTCTCCTGGCGCCCCTGGGGTTGTCCTTGTTCCCGGTGATGCCCCTCAGCCATTGGGCCACTGTTTTGGCCGGCACCTCCTCTGGATGAACACGAGCAGTGTCACCGGCCCCGGAGTACATCCACATGGAGTGGTCACGGGCCTGGAGCGGTTGAATGCGTCGACTGAGGAACACCTCCAGCAGATCCATGCCGGTGACGCCTTGGTTGATCAGCTGAACCACCCTCTCGACCAGCATGCCTGTCTCCGCCTTCTCTGCGGCGGTCACTTTCATCGAAGATGGAGACTGAACATGATCAAAAGAAATAGGAGGAAGTTCAGTCGACTGGCCTGGGGTCCCGATATCCTGGCAATAGAACCAGGTCGACTGACAGCCCCTGACTGACTTAGGAAGAGTCATTGAAGGAAAGGAACTCCTCTTCCTCTTCTGGATACCCAGGCCTCCACACATCTAGATAACATGGGTTTTCTCGTCGTTCGAGTATGCTTTCTTCACTGTTTGGGAGCGGATGGTGAAAATGTGCTTGAAAAGACCCCAGTGCGATCGACACCCCAGGAAATTCTCGCACATGGACACGAATGCGGCAAGATATGTGATGGTGTTGGGAGTAAAATGATGGAGTTGAGCCCCGAACAAATTCAAGAAACCTCAAAAAAAGGGGTGTGGAGGAAGCGAGAAGCCACGGTCGACATGGGTGGCGAGCAGAACACACTCACCCGATCGCGGCTGTGGCTCCGTTTCCCCCTCCGGCAACCACGCAGCCTCATGGACGATCATCCCTAACTCGGCCATCTCGTCCAAGTCTTCCTGCCGAAGCGAAGATCGGATCCAATCTCCCTGGATCCAACCCGACGGCAGCCCCGAGCGCGATGAAGATCCCCGATTCGTCTTCTTGCTTTTCGCCGCCCCCGTCGCCTTCTTCGCACGTTCCAGCGCTGCCGTTTTCTCCTTCCCCATGGTGGCGGAGCGGCGACATCGAGCGTGGAGAAGCCGGATGGGGTGAAGGAGCAAGAGGAAGAAGAAGGATAATGGGCACGCACAGTGCGGTCGGCTCGGCCTCGCCGCTTTTAAAGGCCCGCTTCCGAGTGGCTGACGTGTGGGTCCGGGCGATCCTGTCAAATCGCTCAACAGTCGCACACGGGATACGTGGCGAAAAAGGTGGCGTGGAAATCGAAACGTCCTATTTATCCACCCTGCTTTCCATGGCGCGCTCCGCCTGGCGCGCTTCCACCGAAATTTTGAATCCCGCGGAGTCTGGGATCCTCTACAACCGATCACGCCAAAGATTTCGTATCAAAGATAACACTCGGCGGGTGATGTTATAAAAACTAGTCGGCAATTTCTGAATCGATCAAGGCGACTGAAACGAAGCCGAAGTTCCAACACTGGTCTCCGTTCAGAGATGGATTCTTGAGAAAGGCAAGATCAACTTCAACCTTCTTTTCACTCGGACCTCAATCCATTCAGGGGCTAATGATGAAGACATAAACCTGGGGTAGGGTAATAGGCCTGACCTATACGTCCAACCTAAGGTCCTTGTCTTGGAAGCAAAGAAGTTCGAGAGTAAATAGGGAGGGCTCAACAAAGGTGTCGAGTGTAATCCACTCGATCTACCATTCACTCGGAGACCCGTCCTTCTTTAGGTCACTCGACCACTCAACCATTCGACCATGTAAAAGACCACTCGATCTACAGAAGACCTAAGGCCACTCTGCGCACCAATGGTCGGGCGTTTACTCATAGACTTAATGATCATTTATAGCACTTTATTATTGACATTACATGTAATGCTCTCGATTTATGTACATTGAACCCTGTGTAACGGAGGGGAGCTGGGGTCCTGGCGCACTCTATATAAGCCACCCCCTCCTCTGAGACAGGGATTTGCACCCCCTGTAACACACACACACACACACACGTATAATCCAGTCTACCGCCTCCGGGCACCGAGACGTAGGGCTATTACTTCCTCCACGAAGGGCCTGAACTCGTACGTGTGTGCAACTTCGCCATAGCTAGGATCTTACCTCTACATACCTACCCCCATTCTACTGTCAGTCTTAGATCCACGATACACGGTTCATCGCCGCAGCCTGCAGGCAGACCGATCAAACCAGTATGTACGTACACGTTCGCGACCAAAATGACAATGCTACATAGGCTTCGACCAGGTGGGTCCCGACTGTCAGGGAGGATAAGGAGGCACTTCCTTGCGTGCGAAGTTATTGCTAGTGGGTTCCAGCTATCAGGGGGAGAATCATTTTTTGCCCCTAATATGGACACACTTCCTTGCGTGCGAAGATGTAGTTGGTGGGTCCCAGCAGTCAGGGGGGAAACATTTTTTTTGCGAAATACGGTGGCCCATCCGGTGGGTCCCTGCTGTCAGGTGGAGGAATCATTATTTTACACATAATAAGGTTGCACTTCCTTGCTGCGGCCGTGGTCTCAGCTGTCAGCCTCTCCACGTACAGTACTCTTTCGATGGAAGTCGTTCCTTGACCACATTGACCATGCCGTGCCGAGAGCACCAAGGCGGTGGACGATGGCGAGTGTCGGATTTCGGGTTCCGGCAAAACCCTTGAGGTTCGAACACTGGGCTGCGCATGAAGATCTCTCCTCCCCCCTAGCTCACGCCCTTACCGCGATCTCAAAGCTTAGCGCGTCGAACTCATAGAACAAGAGACACAAGGTTTATACTGGTTCGGGCCACCGATGTTGTGTAATACCCTACTCCAGTGTGGTGTGGTGGATTGCCTCTCGGGCTGAGGATGAATAGTTACAAGGGAAGAACAGCCTCCTGAGGAGAGGTGCTCTTGTGCTCAGTGAGCTTGTGGATGTGAGGATGGAATGGATCCAATCCAAGATGAGTTCAGCCTCATATGGTGGTGGCTAGTCCTATTTATAGAGGCCCTGGTCCTATTCCCAAATGTTTAGGCGGGAAGGGATCCCACAACGGCCAAATTTGAAGGGAGACAACTAGTACATGTTATCCTGACTAAAGGTGGTCTTCGCCTGCCAAAGGCTCTCGTGGTGACGCTGTCTTGGGCTCCACGGTGACCTCCGTCCCGTCGTCCTGCTAGTCTTGATCTCATTGCACTGATATGAAAACCTTTGCCTGATGCCTCAGGAGTCCTCGCCTGCGCTTGCCTCTTTAGAACCAAAGAGGAAACAAGGACACTACGCGCACTGGCGCCCGCCGGGCCCCGGTCGTCATGGCTTACATCATAGGAACCTCACGAGGTGCCCCTTGCCTTGATCTCTCCGCCCCTCGTGAGTCAGCCTGGTGAGGCCGCCACCGAGGAGGTCTTGCGTCATCTGCCTCACGAGGCTTGGCCCCTCGCGAGGGTCTTGTGTGTTTGCTGGTGAAGATGGGCCGTCTGAGGGCTCTTTGGTGGAGCCACGCCCGTGGGCATGACGAGCATGTCTGGGGACCCCCGTTCTCAGGACGCCGACAGTAGCCCCCGGGCCCAAGGCGCGCTCGGACTTGGCTTCGAGGTGAAGCCAAGGGGCAAGTGCGGAGCGCCGTGGGCCCCAACAGCCTGCGGCCTCGCTTGACGTGTGGCGATTGATTGGACGTGGGCATCTCTACTTCGCCACGCTGCCTCGGCAACTGCCCGACTAACAAAAGACTAGCGCGGGCTGTCTTTGCCTTCATTGCCTTCCTTCGTCTTGCTCTAGATCCCCTTTCTTTCCCTTCGCTTCCGGAGACTCCAGATCCACTCAGATCCTCCTTCGAGCTTGCCGTCGATGGCGCCCAAGAAAACTCGGGCTACTCCTCCGCCATCTTGGTACGAGCCCGTGCTTGACGCGCCGAGCGTGTCGGAGTAGAACCTTGCCGCTGTGCATTTGATGACGGCGGAGGGTGACGAGAAGAGGAAGACCATGCTCCGGGTTGGTTCCACCGAGCCGGAGGCCCCCGGCAGCACCATCTACCCCTTCTTCACGAGCAGCATCGTCGCTGGGTTGGTTGCCCCCTTCTATGACTTCTTCTACTCTATCCTCAGCCACTACAAGATCCACGCCCTCCATCTTCATCCCAACTCCATCCTCCTCCTATCGATCTTCGCCTTCTACTGCGAAGGCGTATGTTGGATTGATGTCGTCCGTGGCGCTGCTGCGCCACTTTTTCATCCTCTGGATCAAGGAGGGCTACCGCTCTGGGTGTGTTGGCTTCGTCGCGGCCAACAAGACCAATGCCATCTCGAAGGCCGGGAAGAAGGCCGAGGGCATCAGGAGCAAGTGGGTCCTGATGGACGCCAAGTGCTCCCACCCCTGGCTGGTGCTGCCGCCAGAGATGCCTGTGTTCCAAGAGGGATCGCTTCGCACGAAGCTCACCGACCCTCGGGGGACGCAGGTGTTGGAGAGGATGACCACCGACCTGAGTCCTGGTGATCAAGGGCGGCGAAGCTGACAGGGGCCATGATCATCAAAGAATTCATGGCGCAGCACGTGGCTCCCCTCCAAACGCGCCCGCGCCCACTGTGGAAGCTTGGAGACGAAGGGGACGACCTTCGCCTGCGCCTGGAGCCCCTTTCTAATGAGGAATTGCGCTCGACTCTTTGCTCCTTGGTTGGGGACGACAAAGGGTACCCGCCAGACTCCTTCGTTCCCTTGTTCTGCCACCCAGATGGGGCGAAGGTCGTCGCCGCCATGCCCGTCTTTGACGGGCGTGGACTCGTGCCGTCTGCACCCTCGAATGTCCCGATGACGACGACTCCGGTGGACGTGTCTTCTGGCGAGTCTCGCAAGGAGGAAGAGGAAGAGGAGGAGGAGAAGGAGGAGGAGCACGACTCAGAGGCAACTTGCGAAGGGGCGGGGCAAACCTCCCCTTTGCGCAAGGCCAACATCCTCCGCACCCTGCCTGATGACGATGACGAGGCTGATGTCTCCCTGGAGAGAGGGGAGCTGCCAGTGGCTAGAGGCTCCACAAGGTCCAAGGTTAGTCCCTGGAGGAGGCCATCGGCCGAGGTCCCGACGAGGGGCAGGTCGGCGCTGATCTCCCGAGACGACGGCCCTCCTCTGACGCTGCTTGGAGCTGCTTCCAACTTGCCTGCTGCCCCCTCTTCTGCGCCTAGAGCCCTTGCGCCCGCGCCTCTGTTTGCGAGGCTCTCAGGCTTTAATCTCAGGAAGCATAGGGATTACCCGCAGTTCTAAGTCTGACAGTAGAATGAGAGGCAAGGTCCTAGCTATGGAGGAGTTGTACACGCAAGTTTCTGGTTCTTTTAGAGATGTCCTTGGGGGGTATCTTGGACAGGTCCATGACCCTACCCTAGGTACATAACTTCATCATTAGCCTGCGAATGGATCAGGGTTTGAGTGAGGAAGGAGTTGGGAACACTTCCGACCCATTTTTCGTGCTATGAGTATATCTTGTTCTGGATCAATGAACCGAGGTGACGACATCAACTTCTTTTTCAGTCGCCTTGATCCATTCTTAGTTTTTGTCGAGCGATCTTTTACTGGAAGAGCTCTGAGTAATGATGTGCAGGAGATCTTCCGTCTGACAAGTTGTTCTGCTGTCCGCGGATTTCACGGGATTCGAATTTCGGGAAGCGCGCGGGGCGGAGGAGGCCGCGGTAATTGGATGGGATAAGGCAGGGCCGCCTCGATTTCCATGCCACCTTTTTCGCCACGTATCACGCGCGCGACTGTTGCGGGATTTGATAAGATCGCCTGGTCCTATAGGTCAGTCACTCGGAAGTAACCTCATATAAGGCGCCAGTCCTGGGTTTTTGAACAGTGCGCTGTCGAGTGCTTTACCTTCGGCGTCGAGTGCTCAAGCTCCTGCCGATCCACCTTCAGTTTTTGCCACCCATCACGTCCCAGAGGACGAAGTGAATGCTGCCAAAGAAGCTATACGCCAAGCAGGTATTATGATTGAGAAGATGAAGATGGTGCGGGATGCCAGCCAGGCTGCTTATGTTGCTAGCTCGGCTCTCCAGAGCAATGTTCAGGTTAGCAAAATGTCGACTGACTCTCTTGGCTTGTTCTGTTTTAGAATAAGGTACCTAAAAAACTCTCTTTCCAAGGATATTTGCATCTGTACACCCACTGGGTGTTTCGATTTGTCACTGAACAGATTCATACTTTGAGCTGAACTTTTTGTTGTCATCGATTGAATTTTTTGACTAGTGGGGGCACGCTGAGTGCACCCACTGGGTGTAGTCCCAGAGACTATGGTGGACTGGGGGCAGTCGACTGTAGTCTTGAATTTAAATTCCTTCACTCGGTCTGGCCGGGCCATGTCGAGTGTAAACTGAACCAGTGGAGGCACGCTAAGTGCACCCACAGGGTGTAGTCCCCGAGACCGTGGTCGACTGCTGGCAGTCGACTATGGTCTGAAGAGCTTGTTTGTTGTTGTCTCTTTTTTTTTTTTCATGGCTGGAAAGGTCTTGTCGAGTGTAAAGCTGAACCCGATGGGGGCACGCTAAGTGCACCCACTGTGTAATCCCCGAGACTCTTTGTTGGATGTTTGATTTGTGATAGTCTTAGAATTTATTGTCTTTGTCCTTTTACCTCTCTGAAATAACCCATCCTTTATCGAGTCGACTGACCCATTCCTTGATTGCAGAAATCTTGTGATCTTGGAGCTCGCTTTGCTGACTTGGAGAAACAGCAGATTCAACTCAACCTTGACCTGGAGTTGGCCAAGACAGAATCGAGAAAAGCCAAGGATGACGCCAACGGTAAGACAGACTTGTCGACTGGTTTGTCTTTGATCTGAATTTCATTCTGCTCTTTCTACACCAAGCATCATTTCTTTTCAGAAAAACTGAACCAGGCTCTGGCAAAAAAGGATCAAGATCTGGCTGCCGCGCAGAAGAAGGCTGATGACAAAACTGCTCTGGCTGAACAGAAGTTGGCTTGAGTTGGCAAATTGGAGGAAGAGAACGCCAAGATAAAATCTGCCCTGGACGAAGCCAACAAGGAAGTAACCCGCTTGAATAAGGACAAGGTCAATTTGAACGAGAAGATGGAAGGCATTGCTCGCAGGAGGAATGATCTGGAAAGTTATCTGAGGAGCCTTGCCAAGAAGCTGTTCATCAAGCTTGAAGGTATATACTTTGTTCCGACTGGTTTATCTGCGTCGACTCGATGCACGACTATTGGCTCACCCTCTGATTGTGCATGCAGAGTTTTGCCGAGACTTTGAGGAAGAAATCAGGTGAATTGAGGCAAGCTTGGACCCCATCAACTCCCCCGTGAAAGATGAGGCTGCTATGAACCTGCTCCGACTGGAATCCCGCATCGACGGTGTTGTTGACTACCTTGCTCGACTGAAGGTCGCCACGCCATGAATCGACCTGACACTCTGGCCAAGGGCAACGCTCCAGAATGACCTCGAGTCTCTGATGACTCGACTTAACGAGATCCCTGGTCGAGTGCAGGAGTGGAAGAAGTCTTATGCCCGGTGCGGTGCTGATGTGGCTCTATCTTTGGTCTGTGTCCATTCCAAAGAAGCATGAGAAGATAAGCTGGCAGCGATCAAGGTCGCCAACACCAAGAGGCATGATTTTCGATCCTTTATGGAGACTTTCATTGCTGCCGCCACTCGGATCGCCGACGGCGTTGACCTGGACGAGTTCGTCGAGCCTGCCAGCCCTCCTCCTGCGGAGTGAACAAACTTTTATGCTCCACCTTAAATTTGCGTCGGGATGCCGAGTGGTTTTTGTAACCGTTAAACTCTTTCGGGCTGAATGTCCGAGCACTTTGATCTGCCATCCAGAACTTTAGGATTTATCCGAACTTGGTTTATTTCCGAATATGCTTGCGTTTGCCTTCGAGTGGACTTTGTTCTTCACTCGAAATAATCTTTGTGCTTGAGATGCAGCTCTTAGGTGGTGACTCCAGTCGACCTGCACTTCATCGTCCTTGCGGATAGTGATGGAACACGCATTGCAGTCGACCTACACCTCGTCGTCTTCGCGGATAGGAATGGAGCGCACATTGTATTTGTGGCGTAGTTCCGAAGGAGAAGGTTTCAGTCGACCTGCACCTCATCGTCCTTGCGGATAGGGATGGAGCGCACATTGTATTTGTGGCGTAGCTCCGAAGGAGAAGGTTGCAGTCGACCTGCACCTCGTCTTCCTTGCGGATAGGAATTGAGCGCACATTGTATTTGTGGCGTAGTTTCGAAGAAGAAGGTTGCAGTCGACCTGCACCTCGTCGTCCTTGCGGATAGGGATGTGATTCAAACTTAGGCGAGCACTGGACTGCAACTAAGCTCCCGAGCGGGAGGGTTGCTCTCCACTCGGTGGGATTTTTCAAAACTTACGAGTACTTGGACTGCAGCTAAGCTCCCGAGTGGGAGGGTTGCTCTCCACTCGGTAGGATTTTTCAAAACATAGGCGAGTACTTGGACTGTAGCTAAGCCCCCGAGTGGGAGGGTTGCTCTCCACTCGGTAGGATTTTTCAAAACTTAGGCGAGTACTTGGACTGCAGCTAAGCCCCCGAGTGGGAGGGTTGCTCTCCACTCGGTAAGATTTTTCAAAACTTTGGCTAGTACTTGGACTGCATCAAAGCCCCCGAGTGGGAGGATTGCTCTCGACTCGGTGTGATTTTAAACTTAAGTAGTCTTGGACTGCAGCTAAGCCCCCGAGTGGGAGGATTTCTCTCCACTCCGTGAGTTTTTTCAAACTTAGGCGAGTACTGGACTGCAGCTAAGCCCCCGAGTGGGAGGATTGCTCTCCACTCGGTGGGATTTTTCAAACTTAGGCGAGTACTGGACTGCAGCTAAGCGCCCGAGTGAGAGGCTTGCTCACCACTCGGTAGGATTTTTTCAAACTTAGGCGAGTACTTGGATTGTAGCTAAGCTCCCGAGTGGGAGGATTGCTCTCCACTCGATGGGATTTTTCAAACTTAGGCGAGTACTGGACTGCAGCTAAGCCCCCGAGTGAGAGGATTGCTCACCACTCAGTAGGATTTTTTCAAACTTAGTAGTCTTTGGACTGCAGCTAAGCCCCAGTGGGAGGGTTGCTCACCACTCGATGGGATTGTTTCAAACTTAGTAGTCTTGGACTGCAGCTAAGCCCCAGTGGGAGGGTTGCTCACTACTTGGGTGGGATTTTTTTCAAACTTAAGTAGCATCGATCTTGGTGCAGCTAAGCCCCGAGTGAGAGAGGCTTGCTCACCACGGCCGGTGGGATTTTTTCAAACTTAGGCAAAAGCAGTTCACAGCTAAGCCTCCAGGGTGAGAGGCTTGCTCACCACTCAGTAGGATTTTTTGAACTTAAGTAAAGCGGATTATGCTAAGCCTCCGAGTGAGAGGCTTGCTCACCACTCGGTAGGATAGACTTGGGCGAAAACGGATTCACAGCGAAGTCACCCACTGGGGGATTTTAAACGGAAACAAAAGCAACAACAATCGTTTAGGTAGATTATAGAGCTCTTGTCTTTGATAAACAAACTACAAAGGTCTTTCTTATTACATCTCATCCGAGTGAGTACTTAAGTATAAAAGGGGCGGAGCAGCTCCGCGTTCCAAGCTCGTGGCTCGTCTTTCTAATGCTCGACATTGTAAAGATGGTATGCTCCATTGTGGAGAACTCTAGCGACAATGAAGGGGCCTTCCCAAGCAGGGGCGAGCTTGTGTGGCTTCTGTTGATCCACTCGAAGAACCAAGTCTCCCTCTTGAAAGGCTCGACCCCTCACGTTTCTGGCGTGGAATCGGCGCAAGTCTTGCTGACAAATGGTCGACCGGATTAAGGCCATCTCTCTTTCCTCTTCTAAGAGGTCGACTGCATCCTGCCGGGCTTGTTCTGCTTCCTCTTCAGAGAAGAGCTCGACTCGGGGTGCGTTGTGGAGCAGGTCACTTGGCAGAACAGCTTCGGCTCCATAGACCAAAAAGAAAGGAGTTCGTCCAGTCGATCGATTGGGGGTTGTCCTCAAACCCCAAAGAACTGATGGAAGTTCATTGACCCAGGCGCTTGCTGCGTGTTTGAGATCACGCATCAGTCGGGGTTTCATTCCTTTGTGAATTGGGCCATTTGCTCTTTCTGCTTGTCCATTCGACTGCGGGTGAGCGACTGAAGCATAGTCGACTCGTGTGCCTTGAGAAGCGCAGAAAGCTCTAAACTCATCAGAATCGAAGTTCGACCCGTTGTCAGTGATGATGCTGTGCGGAACTCCATATCTGAATGTCAATTCTCTGATGAAACTGACAGCGGTGCTGGCTTCAAGATTCTTGATAGGTTTAGCTTCAATCCATTTGGTAAACTTGTCGACTGCTACAAGCACATGAGTGAAGCCGCTCCTACCAGTTCTCAAAGGTCCAATCATATCCAATCCCCAAATGGCAAAGGGCCAGACGAGGGGAATGGTCTTCAGGGCTGACGCTGGCTTGTGAGACATATCAGAGTAAAACTGGCAGCCTTCACATATGTCGACTATATCTTTCACCATTTCATTTGCTCGTGGCCAATAAAATCCAGCTCGGTATGCTTTAGCCACAATGGCCCGAGAGGACGCATGGTGACCACAGGTCCCCGAGTGGATGTCGTTGAGGATCATTCGACCTTCTTCTGGTGTTATGCATTTCTAACTGACTCCAGCCACACTTTCCCTGAACAATTGTCCCCTTATCACTGTAAAGGCTTTGGATCGACGGACGATCTATCGAGCCTCTTCTTCATCCTCTGGGAGTTCCTTCCTAAGGATGTACGCGATGTAAGGCACTGTCCAGTCGGGAGTGATGACCAGAACCTCCATGATTAGGTCGACCACGGCTGGGACCTCGACTTCAGTCGGATCTGTGGCGCTCTTAGGATGTGGGGGCTCTTCAGTGAAAAGATCTTCCTGAACTGACAGTGTGTGGATCTGTTCCAAAAACACGTTGCTGGGAATGGCTTCTCTCTTGGAACCTATCTTTGCCAAATCATCGGCTGCTTGATTTTTCAGTCGGGGTATATGATGGAGCTCTAACCCCTCAAACTTCTTTTCCAACTTCCTTACCGCATTGCAGTAACCAGTCATGGCTGGGCTTCTGACGTCCCACTCTTTCATCACTTGATTGACTACCAAATCTGAGTCGCCATAGACCATGAGGCGACGGACGCCGAGTGAAATGGCCATACGTAACCCATATAAGAGTGCTTCTTATTCTGCTTCGTTATTGGAGTAATCAAAGTGAATCTAGAGGACGTATCTGAGCTTGTATCCTCGGGGGGATACCAGTACCACCCCAGCACTAGAACCATTCAGCATCTTGGAACCATCAAAGAACATGGTCCAGTGCTCCGAGTGAACTTGAGTCGGCAGTTGTTGTTCGATCCACTCGGCGAGGAAATCTGCTATTGCTTGGGACTTGATAGCTTTCTTTGCCTCAAACTTGATATCTAAGGGAAGGAGTTCAATCGCCCATTTTGCCACTCAACCAGTTGCATCTCTGTTATGCAGAATCTCCGACAATGGAGCATCACTGACGACTGTAATAGAGTGATCAAAGAAATAGTGCGCAACCTTCTTCGTGGTCATGTAAATCCCATAAACAAGCTTCTGATAGTGTGGATATCTCTGCTTTGACGGAGTCAAAACTTCAGAAACATAATAAACCGGGCGCTGAACTTTATAGGTTTTCCCTCTTCTTCCTGCTCGACCGTAAATCTTTGTCTTGACGACTTGTCCAAAGGGCCGCATAATATAAAGCAGTAAAGGCTCTTTGCTGATTGGGGCAGCAAGCACCGACTGGGTGGAAAGCAGGGCTTTTAGCTCTACAAATGATGTATCAGCTTCAGGAGTTCACTCGAACTTATCTGACTTCTTCATCAGTCGGTAGAGAGGCAGTGCCTTCTCACCGAGTCGAGAAATAAATCGACTTAGGGCGGACAAACAACCAGTAAGCTTCTGGACATCATGCACATGCACAGGGCGTTTCATCCGGAGTATGGCACCGACTTTCTCGAGGTTAGCGTTGATTCCTCGTTCGGAAACAAGAAAACCGAGTAATTTTCCTCCTGGAACTCCGAACGTGCTCTTCGATGGATTAAGCTTGATATCATACCTCCTGAGGTTGGCAAAGGTTTCAGCAAGGTCAGCCAGTAGGTCGGAACCTTTACGTGACTTGACCACAATGTCATCCATGTACGCTTCCACATTCCGACTGATTTGAGTGAGTAAACACTTCTGAATCATCCGCATGAATGTGGCTCCAGCGTTCTTCAGGCCGAATGGCATAGTGACATAACAGAAGCACCCGAATGGGGTGATGAAAGCTATTTAAAACTCATCGGGTCCATGCAGATGGATCTGATGATACCCGGAATAAGCGTCCAAAAAGGACAAACGCTCGCACCCCGCAGTCGAGTCGACTATTTGATTGATGCGAGGGAGAGGAAAGTGATCCTTCGGGCAGGCCCGATTGATATGCTTGAATTCGATGCACATGCGAAGTGAGTCATCCTTCTTAGTGACCATGACAACATTAGCTAACCACTCGGAGTGGTAAATCTCTCAAATAAGCTCAGCTGCCAGAAGCCGAGCCACTTCTTCACCGATTGCCTTTCTCTTCTGTACGGCGGACCGTCGAAGATGCTCTTTGACCGGTTTCACTTTTGGGTCGACTCGCAAACGATGATTAGCGAGTCCCCTGGGAACACCTGGCATGTCAGAGGGTTTCCATGCAAAGATGTCCCAGTTCTCACAGAGGAACTGGGTGAGCACTTCTTCCTATTTGGAGTCGAGTGTTGTTGAAATGTGAGTCGGAGCAGCATTGGAATCAGTCGGGTGAATATGAATCGGTTTCGTTTCACCAGACGACTGAAATGTTGAATCCGTGGAAGGCTTCTTAGCTCGTAGCAAATCACTCGGATCTGCATTTTTCTGGTACTCTTGCAATTCCACTACTGCCATCTGCGCATCGGCGATCTTCGAGCCCTTCTGGAAGCACTCTTCTGCCTTCTTTCTATTGCGAGTGATAGTGATCACACCCTTAGGACCAGGCATCTTCAATTTGAGATACACATAGCATGGTCGAGCCATAAAACATGCATAAGCTGGCCTGCCCAGAATAGCGTGATAAGCACTCTGGAAATCCACAACTTCAAATGTCAACTTTTCTTTGCGGTAATTCTTGGAATCACCGAAAACCACGTCAAGATCAATCTGGCCGAGTGATTCAGCCTTCTTGCCTGGAATGACTCCATGGAAACTCATATTGCTTTCGCTGAGTCTGGACATCAGAATGCCCATCCCTTTCAGCGTCTCTGCATACATAATATTTAGGCCACAGCCACCATCCATCAGAACTTTGGTCAGTCGAGTGCCTTCGGCAACTGGATTGACCACCAATGCTTGCCTCCCAGGGGTGGCTATGTGCATCGGGTGATCGGACTGGTCGAATGTGATAGCAGTCTGAGACCATTTCAAATAACTGGGTGTCACCGGAGCGACCATATTCACTTCTCTGTTGATGACTTTCAGTCGACTCTTGCTCTCAACATCAGCAAAAATCATCAGAGTGGAATTGACGTGAGGGTAACCATCATCACTTTCCTCCTTGTGCTCAACTTTGTCCAACTCTTTTTCCTTCTCTTTGGGCTGTTTCTCTCGGAACTGCTGGATCAGGAGTCGACACTTTCGAGTGGTATGCTTCGGCTAAATGATTTTACCCTCTTCATCTTTCTTTGTGTGGATGTGGCATGGCAAATCCAGCACATCATTTCCATCTTGATCTTTTATTTTCTTAGGGTTCCATGGCCCTTTGGGCTTCCCTTTGGATTTTCCCTGAGTCACGGCTAAGGTTTCCCCAGGGCAGCTGGCTCGGCTTTGCGCTTCTGCTTCCGACTGGAGTTTCCTCCTCCGGTTTCATGGGCAACTATTTTGTGCTTTCCACTCCGTAGTCGATCCTCCTCTTCACCATTAGCATACTTGGTGGCACTCCATCATTCGACTCAGAGACATGTCTCCGGTCCGACCGAACTTCAGATTCAACTCTCGATACTTGATGCCTTCTTTGAAGGCACAAACTGCTTGGTGATCAGACACATTCTCCACTGTGTGATGCAACGTGATCCATCTCTGGATATAATCCCTCAAAGTTTCATTCGGCTTCTGCACACAAGATTGCAGCTCTGTCAACCCTGCTGGCCGTTTGCATGTTCCCTCAAATGTTCTGACAAACACTCGGGCAAGATCCTCCCAACAGTAAATGCTGCTGGGTGCTAACTGATTCAGCCATGCTCTGGCCGAGCCCTCCAACATTAGAGGAAGGTGTTTCATGGCCACTTCATCATTGCCGCCATCAATCTGAACAGCCACTCGGTAGTCCTCAAGCCAAGTGTCAAGCTTGGACTCACCAGTGAACTTACTGAATCCAGTCGCCAACCTAAAGTTGGAGGAATCACTGCGGCCCTGATGGCTCTGCTGAAGCACCCTAGACCTGAGACATGCACTCTGCTGCTGGTTGGTAAATCTCTATCATGACCTTCTCGGTGAGCTCTGTTTCTGTCGACCAACCCCTGAACAAGAATAGATCTCGCATCAAAGCCTGGCTCCCTAGGGTCGACTGGAATCTTTCGCCCAACACTGTGAGGGCGCCTGTCATCATGCTGCCGAGGCATGTATGACCCACTCCTTGGAGGAGGTGTGGGCACTCCACGACGATCATCATGATTGAGCCGGTGATCGTACTACTCACGGTTTCTGTGCTGATCTCGTCGGTCTCCACGTCCCTCACGCCTCGGGGGCGATCTTGGTCTGTGAGCCGACTGGACTGTATCTGCCATAACGGACCTGCTATGGATCCTATTCCGCGACTGTGACACAGCTGTATTCTATTCTCCTGCTGCCCGGAGTAAAGCTCTGATCTGCATTAGCTCTCTGCCAGCTTCTGAATGGGAGGGCTGAATTGACTCTGCTATTCGAGCTGCAGCTGTAAGATTCTGGATTGGAGTTTGATATACCTGAGTCGAAGGTGGAAAGAGTTGACATCGACTGGATTCTGGAACCCGTTGACGTGCACGCTCGTCGAGTACGCGCTAAGGTTCTCCAGTCGAGTGCGCTCAGCCAAGTTGGCGGTAGCGTCCTCAAGGCCAGGCCTCGGGGGTTTCTCCAACGGTAGGAGTGTGAAGTGCATCCATGTTCCGGCGGCAAAGTTCTTCCCTCTGCTGCGAAGAGAGGGGATCGGGGAGGTACTCCTCATGGGCATGCAACGGATCGCCTCCGTCGTCGCCACTGTCGGCGTGGGGGAAGCCGGGAGGACTGTGAGGTCCATTGACCATCAGGACCTCCGCCGTGGGATCACTGTTGTCGCACTCGGATGCAGTCTCTGCAGAGCTAGTCGATAGGTCGAACAGGCCGTAGAGAGATTCGTCGGGCTCGATCGCCACGACTTGGGGGGTGGCCGACTGGCGAGCCACCGCATGCCTCACCCACCGCTGAAGCCTTGACCGACCGGATCGCTTGCGCCGGCGGGCGACAGGGAGGGAGGACGCCATAGGAGCCGACCAATACTGGGTCGACGGCTGCCGCAGGAGAACGCCCGCAGACGCCTGTGCAGCAGTCGTTGCCCATGAACGGGAGTGCATCGACATCGAGTGGAGCCTCCTGAAGCCAAGCGGAGTCGTCGGCGACAAACACGAGCGCGCCGAGACGAATCTCGCGGCCCTCACCCAAACCTCCACCTGGAACCATGATGAAGGGGATCGGAAAAACGCAACTTCTTCAACAAGTCACTAAGACACCTGCCGCACGGTGGGCGCCAACTGTCGTGGTTCTAAGTCTGACAGTAGAATGGGGGTAGGAATGTAGAGGCAAGGTCCTAGATATAGAGGAGTTGTACACGCAAGTTTTACGAGTTTAGGCACTTCTCGGAGGAAGTAATAGCCCTACGTCTCGGAGCCCGGAGGTGGTCGACTGGATTATGAGCGTGTGAGTTACAGGGGGTGCGAACCCTTGTCCCAGAGGAGGGGGTGGCTTATATAGAGTGCGCCAGGACCCCAGCTTCCCCCCGTTACACAGGTTTCAATGTACATTAAGAGGGGGGCGTTACTAGTAACGCCAGCAATAAAGATACATAATGAACATTAAAGCTATAACTTAATTCCCGACCGTTGTAGAGCAGAGTGGCTTTAGATCTCCCGGTAGTCGAGTGACTGTCTACGTGGTCGAGTGTCTTCAAGGCTGTCGGGTGAAACATAGCTTCATGGTCGAGTGGACGATGATTCTTCTTCGAATGTTTCTGGTTCTTTTAGAGATGTCCTTGGGGGGTATCTTGGACAGGTCCATGACCCTACCCTAGGTACATAACTTCATCAGGCAAGTCTGGGGACCCCCGTTCTCAGGACGCCGACAGTAGCCCCCGGGCCCAAGGCGCGCTCGGACTTGGCTTCGAGGCGAAGCCAAGGGGCAAGTGCGGAGCGCCGCGGACCCTAACAGCCTGCGGCCTCGCTTGACGCGTGGCGATTGATTGGACGTGGGCGTCTCTGCTTCGCCATGCTGCCTCGGCAACTGCCCGACTAACAAAAGACTGGCGCGTGCTGTCTTTGCCTTCATTGCGTTCCTTCGTCTTGCTCTAGATCCCCTTTCTTTCCCTTCGCTTCCGGAGACTCCAGATCCACCCACATCCTCCTTCGAGCTTGCCGTCGATGGCGCCCAAGAAAACTCGGGCTACTCCTCCGCCATCTTGGTACGAGCCCGCGCTTGACGCGCAGAGCGTGTCGGAGAAGAACCTTACCGCCGTGCGTCTGATGATGGCGGAGGGTGACGAGAAGAGGAATACTGTGCTCCGGGTTGGTTCCACCGAGCCGGAGGCCCCCGGCAGCACCTTCTACCCCTTCTTCACGAGCAACATCATCGCTAGGTTGGTTCACCCTTCTGTGACTTCTTCTACTCCGTCCTCAGCCACTACAAGATCCACGCCCTCCATCTTCATCCCAACTCCATCCTCCTCCTGTCGATCTTCGCCTTCTACTGCGAGGCTTATGTTGGAGTGATTTCGTCCATGGAGCTGCTGCGCCACTTCTTCTTCCTCCGGATCAAGGAGGGCTACCGCTCTGGGTGTGTTGGCTTCATCGCGGCCAACAAGACCAATGCCATCTCGAAGGCCGGGAAGAAGGCCGAGGGCTTCAGGAGCAAGTGGGTCCTGATGGACGCCAAGTGCTCCCACCCCTGGCTGGTGCTGCCGACAGAGATGCCTGTGTCCCAAGAGGGATGGCTTCGCACGAAGCTCACCAACCCTCGGGGGACGCAGGTGTTGGAGAGGATGACCACCGACCTGAGGCCTGGTGATCAAGGGAGGCGAAGCTGACAGGGGCCATGATCGTCAAAGAATTCATGGCGCAGCACGTGGCTCCCCTCCAAGCGGCATCTTTGTGGAAGCTTGGAGACGAAGGGGACGACCTCCTTTGTGCCCCAGCCCTTTCTGATGAGGAATTGCGCTCGACTCTTTGCTGCTTGGTTGGGGACGACCAAGGGTGCCCGCCAGACTCCTTCGTTCCCTTGTTCCGTCGCCCAGATGGGGCGGAGGTTGCCGCCGCCATGACCGTCTTCGACGGGCGTGGACTCGTGCTGCCTGCGCCCTCGAATGTCCCGGTGACGACGACTCCAGTGGACGTGTCTTCTGGCGAGTCTCGCAAAGAGGAAGAGGAAGAGGAGCAGGAGGAGGAGGAGCGCGACTCAGAGGCAACTCCCGAAGGGGCAGGGGAAACCTTCCCTTTGCGCAAGGCCAACATCCTCCGCACCCTGCCTGATGACGATGACGAGGCCGATGTCTCCCTAGAGAGAGGGGAGCTGCCAGTGGGCTGGAGGCTCTACACGGTCCATCGTTAGTCCCTGGAGGAGGCCACCAGCCGAGGTCCCGACGAGGGGCATGTCGGCGCTGATCTCCCGAGACGACGCCCCTGCTCTGACGCTGCTTGGAGCTACTTCCAACTTGCCTGCTGCCCCCTCTTCTGCGCCTAGAGCCCTTGCGCCCGCGCCTCAGGTTGCGAGGCTCTCAGGCTTCAATCTCAGGAAGCAGAGGGACTACGCTGCAGTGGACCAGTAAGTACTCTTGTCTTGCCTTGTTCTTGCTTCTGCTGATTCTTGACGCTTTCCGTTGTTTGACTAGGCCGACGCCCGCGGCGAAGAGGAGGAAGGAGGATACGGCGGTACCGCTCGGGTCCAAATCACCTGCAGTGGCCGCACCCTCCTCCGCAGTGAAGGGCAGTGGCGGTGCCCGCGCTTCCCCGGCTCGGTCTTCCTCACGAGACTTGGGGGGCGTCCTCCGGAGGAGGCAGCCCCCGTGGCCCCGCTGGCTCCAGAGGTGCCGGCGTCCGGCTCGGTTGCTAAGGTCCCCAAAGCTCAGGAGCCCACAGCCTCCCAGGCCATCATGACCATGTTGCCTCTTCCTTCCTCTGCCACTCTGCTGACCCCCGATCCTTCCGCCTCCCCCGACATCCTGGAGCGCGCTCTTCCTGCACTGACCTTGCTGCGGGAAGATCTTCAAGGCACCGACCGTCACCTGGAGCTGATCTCTGGCTGGCTCCACTCTGACGCGGTCGTCCGGGCGGCGCTGAGCCAGGCTTTGGTGGACTCTGAGAAGGACAGGCAGGCTGTCGCCCAAGCTATGGCTGCCTTGGCTACTTATTTGAAGGATACCGAGCCGCCCAAGATCGCTACCGGTCATTTGGAGGCCGAGCTGGAGACAATTCATAGCAATGACCGTGCCCGGTATGAGGCCATAAAGGCGGACGAGGAGAAGATGAAGGCCCGGGAGGACACCGTCAGGGATCGTGACGCCGAGCTGATGCAGTTGGGGAAGGCGCAGGCCGCGAAGCGCAGCCGGCTGGAGAAGCTGAAGCGGGAGATGGAATCAGAGAAAGCCGAGCTTGACGCCAAGGCGAAGGCCCTGGCCGAAGACCGCGTGGCCTTCAAGTCCCTCGAGGAGAGGTCTCACAAGGCACTGTGGTCACTCTACGAGAAGGGCTTGGAAGAGCCGCTGGCTACCGATGATGAGGGGCCCACCCAGCTGCTTCCTTATCTGGTCGTGACGCTTGAGGAAGTCGTGAGCGGTATCGGCCCCTTGGCAGAGGGAGAAGCCCGCATTCTTTCCTCACCCACGTTGACGAGCGTCTTCAGCCACTTGGCTTCGCGATCCTGCCGCCCACCTTGATGAGCTCTTTGGAGCCCGTGGGCCTTAGCACCTTCTTGTGTTCTTTGCCCGAAAGCCGTGAAGGGTCATGTGGAGGCCCTGCTGAAGAGGTTCCGCGCCTTCGATCTCGCGCCCTCAACTGGCGGTGCTGCTGATCCTGCAACTCCGGCGAGTGGTGCTGGTGAGGGCAACGCCGCTATGGAAGAAGCATCCCTTGCGGGTGACGGTGGCGTCCGAGGATGAAGAAATGACTTGTTGGCGGCTCCTTTCCTGTTTAGCTTCTGCAATATGCACCCTGCCTCGTGGAGGCGTTTAAACTTGCATTTGGTATCAGGAGAACAATATGTCTTATAATATTTTCTTGAGATTTTACGATTTCCTTCCCATTTTCTTTACGTTCTACGTCGGCAGGGCCTGACCCCGTGCATTCCTCAGCCGCCATTAGGTCGTCCGGATCACCAGGACCAGACCAAGGGGTGAGGGGCTATGTGGCCAGTTAGGCTCCTGAGTTGTGATGCTCAGGATCCCCCTTAACGCGCAAACAGCTTACAGCAAGGAGACGTAGGAATAGGTCTAATGTTCTACGTCTGCAGGGCCCGACCCCGTGCATACTTCAGCCGCTGTTGGGTCATCCGGATCACCAGGACGAGACCAAGGGGTGAGGGCTACGTGGCCAGTTAGGCTCCTGAGCCGCGATGCTCAGGAGTCCCCCTTGACGCTCAAACGACCTTCATACCTTTTCCCTCGCCGAGGCTCCGCTCGGGAGGGCGCGCGACGACCAGGCCCGAGGGACCTGGCGGGGCGGCGTACACTTGGGCGTGACCTGAGCATAGCCCCCATGCCCAGCCCCCTCGCGCGAATCTCCCGAGGGGAGGTGTTGCGATGAGGCCAGGCACTGAGCTCGAAGGCTCCCTGAGGTTGATACGGCCATGGGGCCGCCCTCAGTTGTTTATCACCAGCGCGGAGCATAGGGCTTCCGCACTTGCACGGGCATAGCCGCTCCTCGACAGTGTCGACCGCCAGCACGGAGCATGGTGCTTCCACTGGTGCGTGGGTGAGGGCTCCCTCTGAGTGGAGTCCCAGGCGTGTCTGACACCGCCACGACACGTGGCTTGCATGGCAGGGCTAGGCGAGGTGTGTCAGGCACTTTCGTGAGCTAAGCGCTGACTCACGAGGCCCTACCTCAAGGCGGGTTGCGCCTGGTCTTGGTTCTTGTTGACTGCGGTGGTCCTGCGAGATGGTTAGGCAACCTGCACCGAATAAATCTCCTGAGGTTATCACATGAGAAGGCCAAGCACCAACGACCCCAGAAGGTGACGTGAACGGGTCCGGCCCGCCAGACAGAGCTCAGCCATTGGATTTATCGACGCTGCAGGGACAGACCCAAGCACAAACGCTGTGCCTAGCCTTCTTATCCGAAGGATCCTGAAGAAAGACGATCGGCGCGCGGCTCCCGTGGTGGGTGATAATCAAGCAGGTAATAACCATAGATAGCTTATGCATGGAAAGCCAACTAGCTTAGGTAAACGCAAGAACGATACATGCCACTGGGTCGGACCCGAGCGGCCTGGAGATGATGCAGCCCGAGGGGCGCCCCCAGTAGAGTAAGCTAAAACGTAAAAGGATACATGCCACAGGGACATGCCCACGCAGCCTGGGAATGATGCAGCCCGGGGGGTGCTCCCAGCTAAATAAACTTGGAAAAGGTCACCTGGTTCCGTTGTCGAAGGGATGTTGGGGAAGCTGAAGATGCGTGGCGAAGGGGTTGCTCCTCATGAGCCACCGGGGCCCTGAGCCTCGGGAGGCTCTGGGGGTCCAGGCGGTTCCTTGAGGATCGTCTCCATCTTCGCCAGGACCGCGTGATGCCTGGCCTCCTGGGTCGCCAAGACGCTCCGCAGGATGCGCTGGAAGACGGCCGCCATGCTCGGCAGGCCGAACAGCATGCAAACATAGCTGTGAGGTGGGCCCTCACAACGTCCCACGCGCGAATGCGAGCGCTCACGAGATCTGGCCTGTTGAGCCACAGGATGTCGATGCAGACATGCAGCCCACCATCCTCGCCTGGATGGGGAGCTGCGCCAGGTGGGCGGCGATCGCCGCGTATGGCCCTTGCATCATGTAGCTCCTGAGTGGTCTTGGCGATGAACTCCTGAGCGCCGGGCACTCCTCGCCTGGTGTCCTCCTGAGGGAAACGTGTCGCAAAGCACGCCTCCACGTGGTGCCCGAGCGCCTCCCTCGTGATGTTGGCCAGGTCTGAGGCCCCCTAGAAGAGAGCCCCCGAGCCCTGCCCGAGGAGGGCGCCGGGCGCGCCTTCCTATGCAAGGGAGGGAGGCGCCAATCCTGATGTGGCACCGCTAGAGGCGCCGCTCCCCTGAGGCCCTGTACGGAGTAGTTGCTTCTTCTTCTTGGGGATGGCCTCAGGAGGGTATATGGTTCCTTGGTTGTCAGGGTCTTCGATTGCTGCGTCTTGGAAGGCGCGCTCAAGGGAGCACACCGCATCTCTTTCTTCGCAGGGGACTGTGATGATCCCGCCGCTTCCCGCCATCTTGAGGACGTTGTAGCCGTGGTGGGTCACCGCCATGAACTTGGCTAGGGCCGGATACCCGAGGATGGCATTATACGGCAGACGGATGTGAGCAAGTCAAAGTCGATGAGCTCAGTGTGGTAGTTGCCGCGCTGTCCGAAGGTGACAGGTAGGCGGACCTGCCCTATCGGGGTGGTGGAGCCATCGGTCACTCCTGAGAAGGGCTTGGTGGGCTGAAGTTGGTCGTATGGCACTTGGAGGCTTTCGAACGTCTCGACGGACAGGACGTTAAGCCCTGCACCGCCGTCAATGAGGGTCTTAGTGACTTGTACGTTGCTGATGACGGGTGAGCAGAGCATGGCGAGGGCGCCAGCAGTGGCCGCGCACTTGAGCTGGTTCGCCGAGCTGAAAGTGATGGCGCACTTGGACCACCTGAGCGGGTGCGTGGCCTCAAGCCTGGGAAGGGCTGCGTTCACCTCGCGAGCAAACTGCCTGAAGATACGCTGAGATGCTGGGGCCTGAGCTCCGCCCAAGATGCAGGCGATAGCACACGGTTCCTAGAAGCCCCCATCCCCCTCGTCCTGATGGTGGTCGTCGTCCCTTCGTAGTGGTGGCGGCAGCGGAGGAAGACCAGCGTTGCCCTGAGGGCGGTCCTCGTGAGGCTGATCCCTCCAGGCACCCTCACGAGGCTGGTCCTGCCAGTGGTCCTCGCGAGGCTGGTCGCGCCTTTCCTGGCGGGGGCCGCGATCATCCTAGCGTCCTCCGCCTCATCCTCCTCCTCGGTCGTAGCCCCGGTCGTTGCGCTCGGGGCGTCGACCGAAGCGTCCATCTCGAATGGCCCTGAGCTCTTGATAGTCGTTGGTGTTGTAGCTGTGTACGTTGTGGAAGGCGCGGAACAGACGGCTGCTCTTGGACGACTCGGGATGGTCCCGGCCGCGCTTCGTGTCAGGCTCCGCTGTGAGCACGGCCACTCCCTTGCGCTTCACGTCCTTGGCCTTGGCTTTCTTCTCCTTTGGGTTGGTAGCTGGGAGCTCGAGGAGGGAAAGGCGCCCCTCCATGGCTCTTGCGCACTTGGTCGCCATGTTGAACAGTTCCAGAGCCGTGCATAACTCCTCGTGGATGGCGAGCTCCTCCTTCATCTTGACGTCGCGGACGCCATCAGAAAATGCCGAAATGATGGCCTCGTCCGTCACCTTGCGGATCTTGAGACGAACGATGTTGAAGCCCTGGATGTACTTCTTTAGGGTCTCTCCTGGTTGTTGCTTGATGCGGCGCAGGTCACCCGCGGCCGGAGGGCGGTCGCGAGTGCCCTGGAAGTTGGCGATGAAGCGATCGCGCATCTCATCCCAGGAGGAGATCGAGCCCCGGGGCTGGTTCAGGAGCCACGAGCGAGCACCATCCTTGAGAGCCATGGGGAACCAGTTCGCCATGACTTTCTCGTCGCCGTTGGCCGCCTCAATGCTCAGCTCGTAGAGCTGCAAGAACTCCGCAGGGTCGGAGGTGCCGTCGTAGCAAGAGGGCAGATCCGGCTTGAACTTGCCCGACCAGACGACGCTACGCAACTCAGGAGTGAAGGTGCGGCAGCCTGCCGTGGCCACCGGGGCCCTTTGCAGAGGTGGGGCCTGCCCTTGGTGTCCGCGCACCGCCGCCGTAGGCGGCGCAGGTCTTGTAGTGGTGGCGCCAGGAGTGCATGAGCGTTTTCTTGTGGCCGAGGAATCTCTTGGCAGCTTCCTTCTTCTCGTGCGAGCGCCCGACGCGGTGGGTCACACCGGGGGGCCGCGCGCCTTGGCGCCAGAGCGCCGTCTTGGTGCGGAGGTGGTGGAGGTGCTCCGTGAGCTACGTCGCACGCGGCTGGCGGAGGGCGAGGCAGCGAGAGGGAGGGTGCGGGGGAGCCCTTAGAGGCGCTGACGATCTCGGCGATGCGGTCCAACCAGTCCTCGTAGAGGTCGTCGACTGGGCGGTAGCGCAGGAGCTAGTGTTCCATGAGCAGCACGGCCTGCGCGTCCGTGGGAGCGCGACGAGCGTGAGACGATGAGCCGGTTGGGGTCAGCGACAGAGTGGCGGTGCGGCCGTCCCGCCGCACAGAAGGGTGCAGTGAGAACTCTTGCTGCTCGTTTCCCGCCGGACCGGTGGCGGCGTTGGCGGCGGGCGACGGGGAACAACGGGGAGGCCCGCCGACAGGGGTTGTCTGAGCGACACGGGCGGCGAGGGCAGCCCGGCGCTCTGCGCGGGCTCGGCGCGCGTCCGCCATGGATGCGGTGGAGCGAAGGAAGCGGATCGGCGAAAGGAAAGCTTCGGCACACCCGTACCTGGCGCGCCAAATGTTGGATTTAGGGTTCTGGCAAAACCCTTGAGGTTCGAACACTAGGGTGCGCACAAAGATCTCTCCTCCCCCTAGCTCATGCCCTCACCACGATCTCAAAGCTCAATGCGTCGAACTCACAGAACAAGAGACACAAGGTTTATACTGGTTCGGGCCACCGATGTGGTGTAATACCCTACTCTAGTGTGGTGTGGTGGATTGCCTCTCGGGCTGAGGATGAACAGTTACAAGGGAAGAACAGCCTCATGAGGAGAGGTGCTCTTGTGCTCGGTGAGCTTGTGGATGTGAGGATGGAATGGATCCAATCCAAGATGAGTTCAGCCTCGTATGGTGGTGGCTAGTCCTATTTATAGAGGCCCTGGTCCTCTTCCAAATGTTTAGGCGAGAAGGGATCCCACAACGGCCAAATTTGAAGGGAGACAACTAGTACATGTTATCCTGACTAAAGGTGGTCTTTTCCTGCCAAAGGCTCTGGTGGTGACGCCATCTTGGGCTCCACGGTGACATTCGTCCTGTTGGTCTTGGTCTCGTTGCACTGATTTGGAAACCTTTGCCTGATGCCTCGGGACTCCTGGCCTGCGCTTGCCTCTTTAGCACCAAGAAGAAACGAGGACACTGCACGCTGGCGCCCGCCTGGCCCCGGTCGTCATGGCTTACGTCACAGGAACCTCGCGATCTACCCCTTGCCTTGATCTCTCTGCCTGTCGTGAGCCAACCTGGTGAGGCCGCCCCCGAGGAGGTCTTGCGTCGTCCGCCTCGCGAGGCTTGGCCCGTCGCGAGGGTCTTGAGTGTTTGCTGGTGAAGATGGGTCGGACAGGGCCGCTGGTGGAGCCACGCCGTGGGCATGACGAGCAAGTATAGGACCCCGTTCCCGGGGCGCCGGCAATGAGGCCTAGGAAGGGGATGACGCGGAGCCGGGGAAGGCGCGACAGTGGATGCCCACGCGGAGAGGAGTATGAGGGTTGACTAGTTCGGCTGCGGTGTGAGGCTGTCGTCGCCGCAAAATAACGGGGGGTGTGGATGAGTAGAGGGATGGACTGGCCAGTGGTGGGAGTAGTAGGGGGCGGTGAGGCCTCCGCGGCAGCACAACCAGCCACGGAAGGCAGGAAGCGGTGCACGACCGGCAGCTAGTTTGTCTTGGTGGAGCAAGAAGACCGGAGGTTGAAGAAGCACTATGGCCGTTGGATGGACATCGTACGGTCACTGGAGATAGAATCAGTCATATTGACTAAGTTGACAAAGCCCTTCGTCCGCGTCAACTTAGTAGGCCCACAAGTCAGCCTCCCACTATGGTGGGTCCCAACTAGCAGGGGGAGTATTCATTTTTGTGTGTTGACCATGCCGCGCCGAGCGCTTCCAAGGTGGTGGACGACGGCGAGGCCCCGGACAACAACGAGCTGGAGATGGGAAGACACGAGAGTAGAGTCGCAGACGGAGAGGTGTACGAGGGTTAACTGGTTCTGGTGCGGCGTGGTTTGGTAGTCGGTGGAGAAGAACAGGAGGTGTGGAGGGGTGGAGGGATGGCCTGGCCTGCGGTGGGGTAGCGCTTCACAGCGAAGCATGCTAAGCAGAGCTGCTAGAAGCAGGAGGCGGGAGCAGGTGGTCCCGGCGGCGCTGGAGGAAGAAGACAAGAGATTGAAGATGGATGTCGGTTGTTGGATGTAAGTCCAACAGCTACCGATGTTAGAATCATCTGTTGACTAAGTTGACAATGACTTGCGTTGGCTTCTTTCCTATTGGCCCACATTTCATGCTCCAAAAATGTGGCACATATTCAACCCATTTTTTCGGAATTTACAGTCTATTTGATCTTTTTCTTGAGAATTACAGTCCATTTGTTGGGCTGGGTGAACAGATAATGTAGGGTCCATGCGGCCCATTTTTTTAAAACTACATCCCATTTTCACTTTCTCAAAATACGCGAATTTGTTGGGCTGGCTGAACAAATAATGTAGCGTCCATGTGGCCCATTTATTTTTTCTTAAAAAATTACAGCCCATTTGCACTTTCTCGAAATACATGATTTTGCTGGGCTGGTTCTAATTATAATGTTGGGTTGAGCGCAACAATGTTATCAAAAAATAAACAGGGGCTGAGCATTTTGTTATAAATAATAAGTGATTTATTATCACATTGGTCCTTAAATCTTACCAAGCTTTTGTACACAACCACCAGGACTTTCGTTGCCTTAATGTAAAAAAAATCAGGATTTTATTATTAAAAAATTATTTTTATAAGTTAATAATACGTGCAATATTGTTTTCTTATATATGTAAGTATCTGTTAAATATATGATGGCAATAAAAATAATATATATAACATATAAAATAATATAAATATATATAATATAGTTAGAAGTGAAACATAAGTTGGAACTGGCGTTCCTATTCTTATATAGAAAAATAGAACAGACCTGTGCGTATTCTTCAAAAAAAATCCATAAGTTGGACTGCGGATGTTTCAGGAAAAATAAAACCTAGGATGGGAGGTCCATAGGCCGGTCAATACATGACGACCCTCAAGAAAATACAAACCGGTATGTCGTGGGCTACACATGTTAAAAAAGAAAGCCTAGACGGGGCAGCCCACAACCCAACTAATACTTGCTGGCTCATTGATAATAAATGATACCTGCCAGCTCCCCGGCTTCGTTGTAAATTTATCTCCTTTAGTAACTACGTTGAAGCACTTAAAAAAATGTAACTATGTTGAAAAACCTGTGGGCCCCAACGTCAGTATAGCATTAGGAGGAAGTATTTTTTTAATGAGGCACCTGCTTGCATACGGCCATAGACCTGGTGGATCCCAACTGTCCGCCTCTCCACGTACAGTCCTCTCCAGATTCCTCTCGTTTGTTAAGCATGTTCACAACAGCAGACAGCGGCGCCGCGGCGAGCGCACAAAGGTGGAGGACGAGAACGAACCACCGGAGCCAGGGAAGGCATGCTAGATGATGTGCGTTATTTCTACCGAAACTACTGAACTAGCCCAGTGGCCAAGTGACACTACCTGACCGCTGTTCCGCCTGGGTTCGATTCCACCTGATGCAGTGAAAATATATCCATTTTTTGGCCTCTACAATTATTGACATGTGGGGCCCCATTGTCATCTACGCACACCACGTCCAACACTTGCCAAAACTTCGTCCCTTGTTTTCTTTGTTTTTCGCATACTCGACATTGTGTGGGCATTTTGAAAATAGCATATCTTTTTAACTGTGCATCATATGAAGATGTGTTATGCATGAATGTTGATCAGCATGATGTTAATTGGCTGGTAGTTCCATTTTCGACCATGAATAAAACTTCCAACATGATGTTATCCCTGTTTGAAAAGGGCGTGTTAATATAAATGCTCTGCCTCTGAAACTTGCAGTTTCTTCTGTGAGAATCACATTGTCTGCACTTTTATATGAAACTATATTTTTTAAGTGCTAAAAATAGATCTCTAGAATTCATAAAATACTTCATATGCTCAATACTGCAAATATGAAATTCAAAAGACATTCATATCTGAAAGTACTCTCAAAATACACAACACAAAACACAATTCACAACCTGCAAATACGGACAACCCTAAGCTCATCCTAACAATTCACAACCTGCCCAAATATTGGGTTGGAGGGGGGGAGTCCCCTCCTATTCCTCGGCGGCAGACAGTCACCCCGTCAGATGATGTGAACGGCGAGGGAGAGGATGGCGGTGAAGCATCGTCGGGCCAACTGCTTTTCTCCTCTTGGAGTTGGGTTCGGTCGA
Source organism: Aegilops bicornis (assembly GCA_021605145.1). Classification (NCBI taxonomy): domain Eukaryota; kingdom Viridiplantae; phylum Streptophyta; class Magnoliopsida; order Poales; family Poaceae; genus Aegilops; species Aegilops bicornis. Next base: position 370,237,531 of record CM038673.1, on the reverse strand, counting down.
CGAAGACTCCACCGGCTCGCTCTGGCACGACACGCTCACAAACGGCACCCTATAGATGCTCCATCCTTCAATCTCTGGTGTATGCTCCATCTTGGATCAATACTCCCACCAATGCTGCCTCACGATCAGATTTGGTTAATCTGTTTGCTCCATGGCCCAGAGGAGCAGCTCTATGTACTCCCGCGCGACGTCTTTCATGAGTATCGCCACCTTTTCGCTCTGTTGCAGATATTTGGCCATGGATGTCGCCCTCGCTGTTAGTTGGTCCTTGTTGTCAAACCTAGACGGTATCTCCAACATCCTAGCTAGCTTCTCAGGGTCGCCATCTGCGATCCTCACGTATCGGTTGTACTCCTCCATCGATCTACTTCTCCACAGCACCTTCGCTCGCCGGCGGTGGTTTTTGAATGGAAGAGGAGAGGAGTGGCACTGGTTTTGGATTAGAATGGGAGAGGAGCGGCGCTGGTTTTGGATTAGAATGGGAGAGGAGCGGCGCTGGTTTTGAAATGGAAGAGGAGAGGAGCGGCGCTGGATTTAGATTGGAATAGGAGAACAGTGGCAGTGGTTTAAGAGGAGAGGAGCGACACTGGTCTTGAAAGTATTTTTTTGTTTTGCGTATTTTGGGTCAAAGTTTGACCACATACTGTATTTTACAAGCAAAATATGAATGCATGTCACACAAAAATCGTATCGTTTGGTTCGTATCTGAATGTACTTTCAAATTATATTACTTTTGCAACGTATAACATATATTTTATTTGTAAAAATCATGGTCAATTATGACCCAGAATAGAGACTAGTTAATGTGGGGTCGCTTTCTTAATTGAAGGGTAAATTGATTTTGATTTTGATCCAGTAACAGCGCGTCGGCCCTCTCATCCAATCCTAAATCATTGTCGCACGCTCCTCTCCCTCTTCTCCATTGCAAAGCCACCTCCTCTCATCTCCATCATCTCCATTCCAAAACCATTGTCTCGCCTGTCCCTCTTCTCCATTGCATAACCACCCCCTCTCCTCTCCATCTTCTCCATTGCAAAACCACTGTCTCGCCTCTCCCTCTTCTCCATTGCATGACCACCGTCTCACCTCTCCCTCTTCTCCATTGCAAAACCACCCCCTTGAGGCGAAAGTCAGGCGGAGGTGGTGGGCGTACAGGTCGAAGGTCGAGCATCCAGAGGATAACGAATCGATCGAGTACGGTGTGCCGTTCGTGAGGGTGCAGAGCTAGCTGGAGCCACATGAGTATTCATTCTCCCACCATAAGAGGAGGCCGGATGTCACGACGTCGCTTCCCCGCCGTTCTCCATGGTTCCCTCGACGCTTGCCTCGTTTCAATGGCGGCGGTAGGGTTTACGGTATGCTTCACACTAACCTAATCTTCCATCTGCTCATGCTTACAATCAGTGTGACGGCTAATGAAAATCATGCTTACAATCAGTCTCCGAGTACTATGCCAATCGCCGTAAAATAGCTCTGGACCAAAAACAAAGTTGTGACACTATGTACAAATACAGAAAAATAGTTTGGTGCTTCTTTCAGGAAAGAGTACTCCCTAGAAAAGTGCCAATATAAGCTACTAGTATTTGGTTAGAGGATTTGCTACCGAGAAAGATCCGTCCACAGAGAATGCCACACATCCCACTGGTGGTGGTGGATGCCAATGCTTACATGGAGCATAGTTGGTGTTGATAATTTTTACTTGGCACATCTCGCACTCTGCATATATGTCGGTTCCATTCGTACATTTGTGCAGTTCCACCAAAATGCAGCTGAATAACACTGTTTGCACAGATAAAGAAAAAGCGTGATTACATTATAGTGGCATTAGTTGATGAAACATACACTAATAAATAGAAGAAAATATTGCGATAGTATCATAGTATGCCATGTTGTGAGGGCGAGATGGGCCATGCGACGCCTCATATGGTAGGCATCATACTGGAAATCGACCCAATTCTCCCCGATACACCTTCTGCCAGTGATGTACATCAGTGTACAACAGTAGTACAAGGAGGGGCCTTGAGACATTCCAATCTCTATTTTTGTGCAGATCAACTAAAATTAAGCACCCCGGTTTGCAGAAACACTTAAACATTAACAATGGGACTAGTTGATGAAACATATACTAACAAAGAGAAGCACTTTCTTTATCTACATCAAAAATGAAATGATAGAGAGGACACTCACTCTATTTTAACTGTATTATTACTTCATTTTATCAGTGGAACTAGGGTCGAGCAGGTGCCAAGCACGTGTACCGTGTGTCGCAAGGATGGAGGCCGGGGGTGCTTAGACTGGGATGCTGAAGCTGGCTCTTTTAGTCCCTTGCTACCTCTTGAGCTTGCGTTGGTTTATCCCTTGAAGAGGAAAGGGTGATGCAGCAAAGTAGAGTAAGTATTTCCCTTAGTTTTTTAGAACCAAGGTATCAATCCAGTAGGAGACAACGCGCAAGCCACCGAATACCTTCACAAACAAACACCAACTTGCACCCAACGCGATAAAGGGGGTGTCAATCCCTTCACGGTTATTTGCAACGTGAGATCTGATAGAGATGGATAACCGGTAAAGTAATATTTTTAGTATTTTTGTTTATGGAACGAAAACTAAAATATTGCAAAGAAAGTAAATAGGAAACTAAAAGTGTAAATCGGAAACTTATATGATGGAAAATAGACCCGGGGGCCATAGGTTTCACTAGAGGCTTCCCTCAAGATAGAAATTATTACGGTGGGTGAACAAATTACTGCCGAGCAATTGATAGAAAAGCGCAAAGTTATGACAATATCTAAGGCAATGATCATGAATATAGGCATCACGTCCGTGTCAAGTAGACCGAAACGATTCTGCATCTACTACTATTACTCCACACATCGACCGCTATCCAGCATGCATCTAGAGTATTAAGTTCATAAAGAATGGAGTAATGCTTAAGCAAGATGACATGATGTAGAGGAATTAACTCAAGCATTATAATGAAAACCCCATCTTTTTATCCTCGATGGTAATAATACAATACATGCCTTGCTGCCCCTACTATCACTAGGAAAGGACACCGCAAGATTGAACCCAAAGCTAAGCACTTCTACCATTGCAAGAAAAACCAATCTAGTTGGCCAAACCAAATCGATAGTTCGAAGAGACTTGCAAAGATATCAAATCATGCATATAAGAATTTCGGATCTCGGCAAGCACACCGCAAAAGAGTATTACATCGAATAGATATCCAAGAACATCAAAGAGAACTTTGTATTGAGAATTAAAGAGAGAGAAGAAGCCATCTAGCTACTAGCTATGGACCCGTAGGTCCGTGGTAAACTACTCACGCTTCATCAGATAGGCAATGGCGTTGATGTAGAAGCCCTCCGTGATTGAATCCCCCTCCGGCAAGATGCCGAAAAAGGCCCCAAGATGGGATCTCACGAGTACAGAAGTTTGCGGCGGTGGAAAAGTGGTTTCGTGGCTCCCCTGGAAGTTTTTGGGGTATATGAGAATATATAGGAGGAAGATCTAGGTCAGGGGGTCAGCGAGGGGCCCACAAGGTCGGGGGGGGGGGGGCGGGGGCGCTCCCTTCACCCTTGTGGCCGCCTCGTGGCTCTGCTGACTTGCACTAAAAGTCTCCTGGATGTCTTCTGGTCCAAGAAAAATCATCGCGAAATTTTATTCCGTTTGGACTCCGTTTGGTATTCCTTTTCTGTGAAACTCTAAAACAAGGAAAAAATTAGAACTGACACTGGGCTCTAGGTTAATAGGTTAGTCCCCAAAATCATATAAAATAGCATATTAATGCATATAAAACATCCAAAACAGATAATATAATAGCATGGAACAATCGAAAAGTATAGATACGTTGGACACGTATCAAGCATCCCCAAGCTCAATTCCTGCTCGTCCTCGAGTAGGTAAATGTTAAAAACAGAATTTTTGATGTAGAATGCTACCTAACATATTTATCTATCTATTTCTCTTTATTGTGGCATGAATGTTCAGATCTGTAAGATTCAAAACAAAAGTTTAATATTGACATAAAAACAATAATACTTCAAGCATACTAACAAAATAATTATGTCTTCTCAAAATAACATGGCCAAAGAAAGCTTATCCCTACAAAATTATATAGTCTGGCTATGCTCCATCTTCATCACACAAAACATTTAAATCATGCACAACCCCAATGACAAGCCAAGCAATTGTTTCATACTTTTGATGATCTCAAACCTTTTCAACTTTCACGCAATAAATGAGCGTGAGCCATGGACATAGCACTATAGGTGGAATCGACGGTGGTTGTGGAGAATGTCGGATTTCGGGTTCCGGCAGACCCTCTAGGTTCGAACTCTGGGGTGCACGCGAAGATCTTGCCCCCTACCTACCTGCACCTCGTCGCCTCGCTAGGATCTAAACTACCAAAGGAACAACACAAGAGACACAAGGTTTATACTGGTTCGGGCCACCATTGTGGTGTAACACCCTACTCCAGTGTGTGGTGTGGTGGATTGCCTCTTGGGATGATAATGAACAGTACAAGGAAGAACAACCTCGCGAGGGTCTGTTCTTGGCCGGTGCGATGAACTCCTAGGGGGAGTTCAGTCGCTCTCTCTCTCTCTTGATTGCTTGATCTCTAGCTCTGTTCCAGATTCCGGATCCTCCTACCCTGTGGGTGGCTAGTCCTATTTATAGGCAAAGGCCCTGGGCCTCTTCCCAAATATTGAGCGGGAAGGGCGCCAACAATTGGCCATTTTGAAGGAGAACATCTAGTACACTTATCCTGACTAAAGTTGGTCCTCGCCTGTCAATGGCTCTGGTGGTGACGCCGGCTTGGGCTCCACGATGACCTCCTTCCTGCTGTTGCGACGGTCTTGGTCTTGTTGCACCGAAACGGGTGCCTGCGCTTGCCCCCTTTGCACCAAAGAGGAAATGAGGACACTGCGCGGGCTAGCGCCCGCCTGGCGCCCTTGGTCATCATAGCTTACGTCATGGGCACCTCGTGAGGTAACCCGCCTTGATCTCTCCGCCTCCTCACGAGCCAGCCTGACGAGGCCGTGCCTGAGGAAGCTTCACATCGTCCGCCTCATGAGGCTTGGCCCCTCGTGAGGGTCTTGAGCTTGTCTTGATGAAGATGGGCCGTCTTGGGCCACCCCTTGAGCCACGCCGCGGGCGCGGGCGAGCAAGTCTGGGTACCCCCGTTCCCAGAACACCGACAGTAGCCCCCGGGCCCAAGGCGCGCCTGGACTTGGCTTAGCAGAGAAGCGAAGGGGCCAGTGCGAAGCGCCGCGGGCCCTAACAGCCTGTGGCCTTGGGCGCCGCGTGGTGGTTGATTGGACGTGGGCGCCCTTAGCAACTGCGTGAATCGACAAAAGTGCGGCACCCGTCTAGGCTTTGCCTCCTTTGCCTTCTCCGGTCATTGCCCATATCCCCTTTCTTGCGCCTTTCCTTCCTTCTTCCGAAATCTCCAGATCTACTTCGACCGCGTGCCCTAGCAAGACATGGCGCCTCGCCAGACCCCGGCCGAAGCTTGGTAATCGCCCGCCTTGGACTCCCCGAACGTGTCGGAGAAGAGCCTTGCACGAGCGCACCGGATGATGGCGGCGCAAGGCAACGACGGGCCATTCCTGAGGACCAAGGAAGCACCTTCTATCCGCTCTTCATGAGCGCCATTGCTGCCGATCTGGTGCCTCCCTTTTCTAAGTTCTTCTTTTCTGTCCTCCGCCATTACAAACTGCAAGCTCTGCACCTCCACCCCAACTCTGTTCTTCTTCTGGCGATCTTCGCCTACTATTGCGAGGCTCATGTCGGGGTGCATCCCTCAGTGGCCTTGCTGCGCCACTACTTCTACCTCCGGCTCTCTCTCGGACCCATCTCCGCGTGCGCGAGCTTCGTCGCGTATGGCAGCTCCAATGCCATCTTGAAGCCCGGGAAGAGGATTGAGGGCTTCAGGAGCAAGTGGGTCATGGTAGACGCTGGGCGCATCCATCCTCGGCTGATCCTGCCCACGGTGCAGCCCACGGCCACCGACGATTGATCTCGCGCGGAACTCGTGGATCTCCGTGCGAAGCCGGTGCTGGAGAAGATGAACGCGGACCTGTGGCCGGGCAACATGGCGACGGCGAAGCTGACAGAGGCGTCGCTCCTGAGGGAGTTCCTGGAGCACCAGGTGGCCCCGCTTCACAAGATTTCGCTTCATTGTGGAGGCCCCGCCCAAGCCCCGCAGTCTTGGCCGACGAAGATCTGGCCGCGGTCCTCCAATCTTTGGTCGGGGAGACGTGGTGAGGCTGGAGGGCGCTCCTGTACCCCTGTTCCTTCGAGATGATTGGGAGCAGGCGGTGTACTCCATGCCCGTTTTCAATGGGGATGGGCCCGTGCCCGCGGAGGTTCCCGAGGACCCGGCGGCCCTGGTGACGGTGAACGTGTCCTCCGGCGACTCCAGCGGAGAGGAGGAAGAAGAGGAGAGGGAAGAGGGGCCTGACTCCGAGGCGACCGTCGGGGAGTCGAGAGCGCCCCTCCCACGGCGCAGGTCCAGCGCTCTCCGCCTCTTGCCGAGCGACGACGAGGATGGCGATGAGCGGGGCGGCGAGAGCTTGCCCCCGATCCCGAAGAAGGACAGGACTGGGCTGGTCCCCCGCGGGTCTGCCCCGGCTCCGAGGCGATCCGCAGACGTGCCTCCTGCTCCCGGGCCTCTTGAGGCTGATCCCTGCAGCCGGCTCTCGGGCTTCAAGTATGGCCGGAGGTTGCTCGAGCTCGCGAGCGATGACCAGTAAGTGCTTGATTCTTGTTTTATTTCTTGCTTTGTCGCTGAGGCTTGATATCTGTATCCCTTGGCTAGGCTGGCGCTGCGCGAAGAAGTCAAGGAGCTCGAGGCTTTGTCTGGGCAAGGCCTCCGCCTCACGAAAGAAGGTGACGGCAAGACACGGGCCTCTCCTGCCCGGTCATCCTCGCGAGGCTTGGCGGAGCTAGCTGGGGCGAAGCTCTCGTGGCCCAAGCGACTCTGAGGTATCCTTGCTCGATGCCATCGCCGCTTGTCGGGCGCAGAAGGCCCTGCCTCAGGATGTTGTGGTTACGCTGCCGTCCTCTCCTCCTACTCCACCAACTGCTGTCTCTCCGACTCCTCCCACTGTCCTGGATCGTGCTGCTGCTGAACTGGACCAGCTGCGGCAAGATCTTCTGGGCGCCGACCCTCGCTTGGTGGCCGGACGCCTGGAGCTGGCCTCCGGCTGGGTTCGCTCTGATGCTTCGATTCGAGCGGCGCTGGTTCATGCCGCGACGTCTTGCGACGAGGAGAAACAGGCCGTCCTTGGGGCAAAGGCTGCTCGCGACACCGCCTTGGGGGAGGTAGCCGATGTCCGAGGTCGCTACAAGGCGCTGGAGAGCGAGCTGCAGGGCCTGCGTGACCAGCTTGCCAAGGAGGCCCGTGTTCGCCAAGAGAACGAGGAAGACATGAAGGCTCGCGAGGCGGCCGTCAAGGACCGGGATGCCAAGCTTAACCGGCGTCGTGACCGCTTGGGTGCGCTGGAGCAGGAGTTGGAGGCGAAGAGGGTCGAGCTGGACGGCAAGGCGCGGGTCCTCGCCGAGGACCGTGTGGCCTTCGCGGAGATGGAGGAGAAGGCTCGCACCTTGCTGAGGTCGCTTCTGACAGCGGCTCGAAAGCCCGCTGGCCGGCGCCGAGGACGGCCCTGCCAAGCTGCTTCCCTTCCTGGTCCATGCCCTTGAAGATGTCACCCTTGTCCTTGGCCCCACGACTGAGGCCGAGGCGCGTGTCCTGTCTTCTGCAGCGCTGACGCGCATCCTTACCCACGTCTAGCTTCACGATCCCAACGTCGACCTCGACAGCCTATTGGAGCCCGTGAGCGGTGAGCTTGCCATTGCCGCTGCTGAGGCCGTGAAGGGTCGAGCGGAGGCTCTGCTGGCGAAGTTCCGGGCCTTCAGCACCAAGCCGAGGCGAGGCGCTGCCGGTCCTGAGGCGTCACGAGGCGAACCCGCCTCACAGCCTCCGCCCGTCAACAAGTGACTCCTTTGTGGCTCCTGCTCCGCTTTCAGCTCTGCAACATGCATCATGCCTCGGGAGGCGTTTAAACTTGCGTTTGGTGTTGTGACAACAGTTATGGGTATAATATTTGCTTTTGAATTCCTTGAGATTTGCGCTTTTCCTTCCTACTTGCTTATGTTCTACGCCGGCAGAGTCTGCCTCACAGATACCTCAGCCGCCATTAGCCCCGACCGGAAACCAGGACGGGACCAAGGAGTGAGGGGCTACATGACAAGTTAGGCTCCTGAGTCGCGATTCTCAGGAGTCCCCCTTGGCGCAAGAACGGCAAGTAGGGAGGTGAGATGTATGGGTGAATTTACCATTCTACGTGTGCAGAGCCCGGCCCGCGCATACCTCAACCACCGTTAGCCTTTCGGAACTAAGGAGTGAGGGGCTACGTGACCAGTTAGGCTCCTGAGTCACGATGCTGAGGAGTCCCCCTTGACGTTCAAATGGCCTTCGTACCTTGGCTCCGCTCGAGGAGGGACGTGCGACGAACCAGGCCCGAGGGGCCTGGCTGGGTGTCGTGCGTCTGGGCGTGACCCAGGCGTAGCCCGTGCAGCCTCCCCTCGCGGCACTCCCGAGGGGAGGCGTTGCGATGAGGCCAGACATTGAGCTCTGGGCTCCCTGAGGTTGATGCGGCCGGGGGCCACCCTCAGTTGTTTATCACCAGCGTGGAGCATAGCGCTTCCGTATGTGTACGGGCATAGCCGCTCCTCGGCGATGTCGCCAGCCAGCGGAGCATGGTGCTTCGGCTGGTGCGTGGGAGGGGCTCCCCCTCCGGGGAGGAGCCTCAGGCGTGTACAGCCCCACCCTGACACGTGGCTGGCACGGTAGGGCCTGATGAGGTGTATCTGGGCACCCGTGAGCCAGCGCGGGACTCACGGGGCCCTACCTCAAGGCGGATTGCACCTGGCACTGGGCCTTAACTTGTGACGTGTTCCTGCAAATTTGGTTAGATGCCGACGCTCTACGTCCTCAGGTCCCGGCCCTCGAGCGGGTCTCAGCCGTCGCTGGTATGCCAGGTCGCGATGCCGTGGACAAGGCCAGAGGGTGAGGGCTGGAGAGCCAGTAGGAGCCCATGAGTCGCGATGCTCAGGTACCCCCCCTTTAACGTGCAAGCGGCCGACATGAAGGAAGAAGGGGTGCCGTGGACAGGCATCCAATAACAATCATGATGGGTCAAACGCGCGACCCGAATAAATGCAAGAGGGGTACATGCCGCTGGGTCTGGCCCGAGCGACTTGGGGATGATGCAGCCCGAGGGGCGCCCCCGATAAGGTAAGCTAGGAACAAGAAGTAAAAGGGATACATGCCATAGGGATGGACCCACACGGCCTGGGAATGATGCAGCCCTGGGGGGCGCTCCCAGCTGGAAACGAAACTTGAAGGATGTCACCTGATAACGTTGAAGACGAAGGGATGTTGAAGTAGCAGACGTTGTGGGTTGCGGAAGCCGATCTTCACGAGCCCCCAGGCCCAGGAGCCTCGGGAGGCTCCGGAGGCGCTGGTGGCTCCTCGCGGACCATCTCCATCTCCGCCAGGACTGCGGAACGCCTGGCCTCTTGAGCCTCCAGGATGCTCCCCATGAGGCGCTGGCGCGTGGCGGCCGTGTTCGGCACGCCGTAGGGCATGCGAACGTAGCTGTGGGGTGGACCTTCACAGCGCCCCGCGCGTGAGGGCCAGAAGCGCTCCTGAGAGGCGGCTCGGTTGAGCCCTGGTATGTCGATGCAGACGCGCAGCCCACCATCCTCGCCTGGATGGGGAGCTACGGCGGAGTGGCGGCGGCTGCCACTCATGACTCTTGACTCCTGCAGCTCCTGAATGATCTGGCTGACGAACTCCTGAGGGTTTGTCCCTCCTTGCCTCGCTCCTTCCTGAGGGAAACTTGCTTTGAAACACGCCTCCAAGTGGTGCCCAAGCGCCTCCCTCGTGACCTTAGCGAGGTTGGTGGCCCTCCAGGAGAGAGCCCCCGGGCCTTGCTCGAGGAGGGCGCCGGGCGCGCCTTCCTATGCGACAGAACGAGGTGCCCCCTGAACAGGCACGGACCCTGAAGGGCCTACCTCCCGAGGGGTCGGGCCTGGCGATGTCTTCTTCTTCTTGGGAGCAGTCTCGGGGAGCCTCCCGCTCCTGCGATCTGGGTCTTCAAGTGAAGCGGCTTGAAAAGCACGCTCCAGGGAGCACACTGCGTCTCTCTCTTCACAAGGCACCGTGATGACTCCGCCGCTGCCTGGCATCTTGAGGACGTTGTAGCCGTGATGAGTCATGGCCATGAAATTGGCGAGAGCTGGGTACCCGAGGATGGCATTGTATGGCAGGCGAATGTGGGCGACATCGAAGTCGATGAGCTCGGTCTTGATAGTTGTCGCGCGCCCAAGGTAACAGGAGGCGGACCTGCCCAATCGGAACTGTGGAGCCATCGGTGACTCCAGAGAAAGGCTTGGTTGGCTGAAGCTGATTGTAAGGCACTTGGAGATTGTTGAATGTCTCTACGGACAGGACATTGAGAGCTGCTCCGCCACCGATGAGGGTCCTGGTGACTTGCACGTTGTTGATGATTGGGGAACAAAGCATCGGGAGGACTCCGGCCGTGGCCGCACACTTGAGCTGATCCACTGAGCTGAACGTGATGGCGCACGCTGACCACCTGAGAGGGCGTGTGGCTTCGAGCTTGAGGAGGACTGCATTCACTTTGCGGGCGAACTGCTTGAAGATGCGTTGAGAGGCTGGGGCTTAAGCTCCGCCCAGGATGCAAGCGATCGCGCGCGGCTCCTGGAAGCCCCCAGCCCCCTCGTCCTAATGATGGTCCTCATTTCTCCTTGGCTGCGGCGGCAGAGGAGGGAGGCATGCGTTTCCTTGCGGGCGATCCTCGCGAGGCTGATCCCTCTAGCCTCCCTCGCGAGGCTGATCCTGCCAGCGATCCTCGCGAGGTCGGTCACGCCACCCTTGGCGAGGGCCGCGGTCTTCCCAGCGTCCTGCGTTTCTTCCTCCTCCTCGGCTGTAGCCTCGATCGTTACGGTCGGGGCGTTGACCGATTCTCCCTTCTCGCACGGCTTGGAGTTCTTGACATTCGTTGGTGTTGTGGGTGTGGAGGTCGTGGTACACACAGTACCGGCTGCCCTTGGAAGACTCAGGCTGATCTCTGCCTCGCTTGGTATTTGGTTCTGCCGCGAGCACGGCAGCCCCCTTGCGCTTCACGTCCTTGGCCTTGGGCTTCTTCTCTTCTGGGTCTGCGGCTGGCAGCTCGAGGAGGGAAAGGCGTCCTTCCTCTCCCCTGGCGCACTTGGTCGTCAAGTTGAACAGCTCAAAGGATGTGCACAGATCTTCATGCATCGCCAGCTCCTCCTTCATCTTGACGTCATGCACGTCGTCGGACAAGGCTGAGATGATGGCCTCCTCGGTCACCTTGGGAATCTTGAGGCGTGCGTTGTTGAAGCGCTGGATGTACTTCTGCAGGGTCTCCCCTGGCTGCTGCTTGATGCGGCGCATGTCGCTCACGGCAGGAGGCCGGTCGCGAGTGCCTTGGAAGTTGGCGATGAAGCGGGTGCGCATCGCGTCCCAGGAGGAGATCGTGCTAGGAGCCAGGTCCAGGAGCCAGGTGCGGGCCCCATCCTTGAGTGCCATGGGAAACCAGTTCGCCATGACCTTCTCGTCCCCGTTGGCGGCTTCGATTCCCAGCTCGTAGAGCTGGAGGAACTCCGCTGGGTCGGCCGTGCCGTCGTAGCGAGGAGGCAGGTCTGGCTTGAACTTGCCGGGCCACGTGACACTGCGCAGCTCGGTGCTGAAGGCGCGGCAGCCTGCTGTGGCCATGGGGGGCCTTTGGTGACGAAGGGCCTGGTCTTGCGGGTCCCCATGCGCTGCCGCTGGGAGCGGCGCAGGGTCTTGGCGTGCTAGAGAAGGAGCGCGGTCGTGATGAGCCGGCGCAGGGAGCACTCGGGCAGCTTCTTGAGGGCGAGGGACCTCTTAACAGCTCTGCTCTTGCAGCGCTGGTGCCGGACGGAGTGGGTTCCGCCCAGGGGCCACGCGCCTTGGGGCCAAGGCGCCTTCTTGAGGGGGAGGTGGCTGAGGCGCCCCTGGAGCTTCATCGCAGCGAGAAGGACGGCGCGGGGAGCCCCCTGCGGCGCGGACGAGCTCGGCGACGCGGTCGAGCCACTCTTCGTAGACGTCATCGACAGGGCGGTAGCGCAGGAGCTTGTTTGCCGCGATGAGCGCGGCCCGAGCCTCCATGGGCGCGCGGAGCGCACGAGACGAAGGACCAGCTGGGGTGAGTGAAGGAGTAGCGGTACGGCCGTCTTGCCTTACGGACGGATGCTGAGACGATGCTTGCTGCTCGTTCCCCGCCGGGCCGGTGGCGGCGTTAGCGGCGAAGCGGCAGGGGGCGGCGAAGCGGCCGCCGGCAGGGCGTCTGGCGGCTGAGTAGCGAAGCGGCTCGGCGCTCGGCGCGGGCCCGACGAGCGTCTGACATGGATGCGATGGGCGGCGAAGAACAGGGCAGCGGAAGACGGATTCCGGCGCACCCCTACCTGGCGCGCCTAATGCGGATTTCGGGTTCCGGCAGACCCTCTAGGTTCGAACTCTGGGGTGCATGCGGAGATCTCGCCCCCTACCTACCTGCACCTCGTTGCCTCGCTAGGATCTAAACTACCAAAGGAACAACACAAGAGACACAAGGTTTATACTGGTTCGTTCCACCATTGTGGTGTAACACCCTGCTCCAGTGTGTGGTGTGGTGGATTGCCTCTTGGGCTGATACTGAACAGTACAAGGAAGAACAGCCTCGCGAGGGTCTGTTGTTGGCTGGTGCGATGAACTACTAGGGGGAGTTCAGTCGCTCTCTCTCTCTCTCTCTCTCTCTCTCTCTCTCTCTGTCTCTCTAGATTGCTTGATCTCTAGCTCTGTTCCAGATTCCGGATCCTCCTACCCTGTGGGTGGCTAGTCCTATTTATAGGCAAAGGCCCTGGGCCTCTTCCCAAATATTGAGTGGGAAGGGCGCCAACAATTGGTCATTTTGAAGGGGAACATCTAGTACACTTATCCTGACTAAAGTTGGTCCTAGCCTGTCAAAGGCTCTGGTGGTGACGCCGGCTTGGGCTCCACGATGACCTCTTTCCTGCCGTTCAGGCGGTCTTGGTCTTGTTGCACCAAAGCGGGTGCCTTTGCTTGATGCTCTGCTGCGCTTGCCCCTTTGCACCAAAGAGGAAATGAGGACATCTGGCGGCTGGCGCCCGCCTGGCGCCCTTGGTCATCATGGCTTGCGTCATGGGCACCTCGTGAGGTACCCCGCCATGATCTCTCCGCCTCCTCGCGAGCCAGCCTGATGAGACCGTGCCTGAGGAAGCTTCCTGTCATCCGCCCCGCGAGGCTTGGCCCCTCGCGAGGGTCTTGAGCTTGTGCTGATGAAGATGGGCCGTACTGGGCCACCCCTTGAGCCACACCGCAGGCCGCAGGCAGGCAAGTCTGGGTACCCCCGTTCCCAGAACACCGACAGAGAAGACAAAAAGAAGAAGGAGATAGTCTCACGTCAACCAGGCGTATCAACTGGCTATGGAGATGCCCATTAATAGATATCAATGTGAGTGAGTAGGGATTGCCATGCAACAGATGCACTAGAGCTATAAGTTTATGAAATCTCAAAAAGAAAACAAAGTTGGTATGCATCCAACTTGCTTGCTCATGAAGACCTAGGGGAATTTCAGGAAGCTCACAATTGGAATATACAAGCCAAGTTCTATAATAAAAATTCCCACTAGGAGACTCTCTATCATGAAGATGCTACTTTGAAGCACAAGTGTGGCAAAAAGGATAGTAACATTGTCCCTTCTCTCTTTTTCTCTCATTTTTTCTTTTTCTCCTTTTTTTGGGCGTTCTCTTTTTTTATTTGGCCTTTCTCTTTTTTCATTTCCTCACATGGGACAATGCTCTAATAATGAAGATCATCACACTTCTATTTACTTACAACTCAAAAATTACAACTCGATACTAGAACAAAATATGACTCTATGTGAATGCCTCCGACGGTGTACCAGGATTTGCAATGAATCAAGAGCGACATGTATAAAAAAATGATGAATGGTGTCTTTGCCACAAATACGATGTCAACTACATGATCATGCAAAGCAACATGACAATGATGGAGTGTGTCATAATAAACGGAATGGTGGAAAGGTGCATGGCAATATATCTCGGAATGGCTATGGAATGCCATAGTAGGTAGGTATGGTGGCTGTTTTGAGGAAGGATATGTGGTGGGTTTATGGTACCGGCGAAAGTTGCGCGGTACTAGAGAGGCTAGCAATGGCGGGAAGGTGAGAGTGTGTATAATCTATGGACTCAACATTAGTCATAAAGAACACACATACTTATTGCAAAAATCTGTTAGTCATCGAAACAAAGTACTAGGCACATGCTCCTAGGGGGATAGATTGGTAGGAAAAGACCATCGCTCGTCCCCGACCGCCACTCATAAGTAAGACAATCAATAAATAAATCATGCTCCGAGTTCATCACATAACGGTTCACCATACGTGCATGCTACGGGACTCACAAACTTTAACACAAGTATTTCTCAAATTCACAACTACTTACTAGCATGACTCTAATATCACCATCCTCATGTCTGAAAACAATCATAAGGAATCAAACTTCTCATAGTATTCAATGCACTTTATATGAAAGTTTTTATTATATCCTTCTTGGATGCCTATCATATTAGGACTAGTTTTATAACCAAATCAAATTACCATGTTGTTTAGAGACTCTCAAAATAATATAAGTGAAGTACGAGAGTTCATCAATTTCTATAAAATAAAACTACCGCCATGCTCTAAAAAGATATAAGTGAAGCACTAGAGCAAATTTGCCTAGCTCAAAAGATATAAGTGAAGCACATAGAGCATTCTAATAAATCACGATTCATGCGTGTCTCTCCCAAAATGTGTGTACAGCAAGGATGATTGTGCCAAACTAAAAATCAAAGACTCAAATCATACAAGACGCTCCAAGCAAAACACATATCATGTGGTGAATAAAAATATAGCCTCAAGTAAAGTTACCGATAGACGAAGATGAAAGAGGGGATGCCTTCCGTGGGCATCCCCAAGCTTAGGCTTTTTGAAATCCTTGAATATTACCTTGGGGTGCCTTGGGCATCCCCAAGCTTAGGCTCTTTCCACTCCTTATTCCATAGTCCATCAAATCCTTACACAAAACTTGAAAACTTCACAACACAAAACTCCAACAGAAAATCTCGTAAGCTCTGTTAGTATAAGAAACTAAATCACCACTTTTTGTACTGTTGTGAACTCATTCTTTATTTATATTGGTGTAATATCTACTGTATTCAAACTTCTCCATGATTCATACCCCACGATACTAGCCATGGATGCATCAAAATAAGCAAACAACACGCGAAAAACAGAATCTGTCAAAAACATAACAGCATGTAGTAATCTGAATAGTTCGCATACTTATGTAACTCCAAAAGTCCTGAAAAATTAGAAAGTCATAGGAAATTTGTATATCAATCTACTGTAAAAAATCTGGATTTTATCACGCTCCTGTGATTTTAAACAATACTGGGACTGAGCACAAAGTTTCTGTTCTTTTTTCAGCAAGATCAAATCAACTATTACCGCAAGCTATCACAAAGGTCTTAATTGGCAAAAACACTAATTAAAACACAAAACCACATCTAACCAGAGGCTAGATGAAATATTTATTGCAAAACAGCAAGGAAAAATATTGGGTTGTCTCCCAACAAACGCTTTTCTTTAAAGCCATTAAGCTAGGCATCGTGTAGTGGACATAGCAAAACTAGCATCCCCAAGCTTAGGGTTTTGCATATTATTAGCACAATTGACATTAATATAATTTATAATAACATCATTGCAATCATGATTTTTATTCAAAGATTTATTGTGAATCTCTTCATAAAGCACTTCATCACAATCTTCAGGTTCACAAATTTCAAGCAAAACTTCATAAAGATAATCTAGTGCACTCAACTCACTTGCAATTGGTTCAACATAATTGGATCTCTTAAAAAGATTAGCAAGGGGACGAGGATCCATAAGTCTTAGGTTCTCTGATTTGCAATAAATACACAATTATTCCAACCAAATGAGCAAACGAGCCAAATAAGACATCAAGGCAAACGAAAAGACGAATGGAAGAGGCAAATCTTTTCGAAAATCGTTTTAGAAGTGGGGGAGAGGAAAACGAGAGGCAAATGGTGAATAATGTAATGCGAGGGATGAGATTTTATGATGGGTACTTGGTATGTCTTGGCTTGGCGTAGATCTCCCCGGCAACAGCGCCAGAAATTGGCAAGTTGACGGGAGAACAAATCTTGACTTGACTTGACTTGGCGTAAATCTCCCCGGCAACGGCGCCAGAAATTCTTCCCGCTACCTCTTGAGCTTGCGTTGGTTTTTCCCTTGAAGAGGAAAGGGTGATGCAGCAAAGTAGAGTAAGTATTTGCCTCAGTTTTTGAGAACCGAGGTATCAATCCAGTAGGAGACAACGCGCAAGCCACCGAATACGTGCACAAACAAACACCAACTTGCACCCAACGCGATAAAGGGGTTGTCAATCCCTTCACGGTTATTTTCAACGTGAGATCTGATAGAGATGGATAATCGGTAAAGTAATATTTTTGGTATTTTTGGTTTATGGAATGGAAAGTAAAAGATTGCAAAGAAAGTAAATAGGAAACTAAATGTGTAGATCGGAAATTTATATAATGGAAAATAGACCCGGCCATAGGTTTCACTAGAGGCTTCTCTCAAGATAGAAATTATTATGGTGGGTGAACAAATTACTGCCGAGCAATTTATAAAAAAGCGCAAAGTTATGACGATATCTAAGGCAATGATCATGAATATAGGCATCACGTCTGTGTCAAGTAGACCGAAACGATTCTGCATCTACTACTATTACTCCACAAATCGACCGCTATCCAGCATGCATCTACAGTATTAAGTTCATAAAGAACGGAGTAACGCTTTAAGCAAGATGACATGATGTAGAGGAATTAGCTCAAGCATTATTATGAAAACTCCATCTTTTTATCTTTGATGGCAACAATACAATATGTGCCTTGCTGCCCCTACTGTCACTGGGAAAGGACACCGCAAGATTGAACCCAAAGCTATGCACTTCTACCATTGCAAGAAAAACTAATCTAGTTGGCTAAACCAAATCGATAGTTCGAAGAGAATTGCAAAGATATCAAATCATGCATATAAGAATTCAGAGAAGATTCAAATAATATTCATAGATAAGCTGATCATAAATCCACAATTCATCGGATCTCGGCAAACACACCACAAAATAGTATTACATCGAATAGATCTCCAAGAACATCGAGGAGAAATTTGTATTGAGAATCAAAGAGAGAGAAGAAGCCATCTAGCTACTAGCTATGGACCCGTAGGTCTGTGGTAAACTACTCACGCTTCATCAGAGAGGCAATGGCATTGATGTAGAAACCCTCCGTGATCGAATCCACCTCCGGCAGGACGCCGAAAAAGGCCCCAAGATGGGATCTCACGGGTACAGAAGGTTGCGGCTGTGGAAAAGTTGTTTCGTGGCTCCCTTGGAAGTTTTTGGGGTATATGAGAATATATAGGAGGAAGGTCTAGGTCAGGGGGTCACCGAGGGCCCCACAAGGTCGGGGGGCTCGCCCTACCCCCCTTGGTGCACCCTCCACCCTTGTGGACGTCATGTGGCTCTTCTGACTTGCACTCCAAGTCTCCTGGGTGTCTTCTGGTCCAAGAAAAATCATCGCGAAAGTTTTACTCCGTTTGGTATTCCTTTTCTGCGAAACTCTAAAACAAGGAATAAACAGGAACCGACATTCGGCTCTAGGTTAATAGGTTAGTCCCAAAAATCATATAAAATAGCATATTAATGCATATAAAACATCCAAAACAGATAATATAATAGCATGGTACAATCAAGAATTATAGATACGTTGGACACATATCATCCCTATCTTCCCCCTGATGTTTCTGTGGTAGCATTTGGGTTGTAATCCAAACTTGGTCGAGCTGGTGTTGTGTCCCCCTACCTTCCTAGCTTATGTGGCGAACTTGTCTCCCACTTGTACTCAGTCCGTTCTAGTAGTAGTTGCATAAGTGCCCATTTACACTGAGATGTTGTCGGATACTGGTTCTCTATGGTTGGGTTTCTTTAATGAAATTGGAGGAAACCCCCTCTTTTGATATATAAAAAAATCAGTGGCACTAGCGGTGCCAAAATATTGCCTCAAATTTATAGTGCCACTAGGTTAAGGTGCAAAATAATAACATTACTATATCATGGCAGTGCCAAAACAGTAGCACAAGAGCAGACTCAACATGCAGGATCTTCGGCAAATGGTCAGACCAAAAAGGAACATACCTCGTGATGGGAACCATATCTGCAGTCAACGCCATCGTAGAATGGATGACACCAGTCACCAACATGGATGATTCAATTCATGGGACCTTTTTGTGCAGTTCACCTAAAATGAAGCAATGTCCCATGAGCTAGTAGCTTCTTCTTCATTACAATAAAATTGCAACATCAAGGTTGGTTGTGAAGCTCGTGGAATGTTCAACTATAATTTGGATATCATTTGTGCAATTCAACTAAGATCAAGCGTGAAATGTATATCTCTGTTTGCACAAAAAGGTGGAAAGGGGGTGACTAACAAGTGATGAAACATACATTGAAAAGAAGCATGTTCCTTATCTGAATGGCGATCCTACAAGGACAATGGCAATTTCTAAAGCAGCGGCATTGCTAGATATCAGTGTGGGCATTAGGATTAACTATGACAACCGTTAAATACGACATTACTTCAATGGTGCCATTGCTTCATTACACCAGCAACATTACATTAATAGCTGCTAAAGAGTTGGTGTCTGGGCACGGGAGAGTAGGCGGACCAGGACAGCCGCATTTCTAACGAAAAGAAGCAACTTATCTTAATGGGAAATTTAGCAAGACATGGAAAACAGTGCCATTGATTCATATTACTGGAGGCATTACAATGAAAACAACATTGGCTTAATTAATGTGTCCTTACTTTTAATAGTGCGACTTCTACATTTTACCAGTGGCATTACATAAGAGGGGCTCGGGGCAACAAACATCAGAACATGATATCTGGGTTGGTCCCATTTTTGTTCGGTATAGCCACCTTATACTGTGTGAGGCTAGCAAATCTAGTGCTGGACATACTCTGTTGACTTGTCCCCCAGTCCCCACTTTCTTTTCTTTTTCAACTAATAGATCAGTTTATATTGACTACATGCTGCATTTCCCTTTATTTCCCTATTAGACCAATAGACCAGTTGGATAGCCAGTCTCTGCTACTTTTTGCCCCCATTATTTCCTCTCTCGACCAAGTCCTAGATTCAGGTAACAAATCTTCCCCCACCCCGGCCCCACCCCATTTCTTCCCTGTTTGAACCAAGTAGTACCAGATACGATTGCATGAACTAGTTTTACCTCTTAACAGTACAAATTTAGGTGACTTTCGAATAGCCGATCGATCCTATCTACGAGGAGGGGGGCTAAGAAATAGTAAAAGATAGAAATGCAGCGACGTCAGGGGCTGGGGAAGTAGAGCAAGGCCAGTTTCAAAGGAAGTTATACCCGAGGGTCGCCGGGATGTCGCTAGGTGGGCGGCGGGAGGTTGGATCTGCCCACACAATGGCAACAAGGAAGAAGGGGTCAGAGGTCCTCCCTAGCCGGCGCTGTGTGGGAGAGAACGGCCAGGCACGCTGATCGGGACGCGCCGGCAGTGGGTAAGAGCCGTCACTGAGGACGACCGCGTGAACATTGCACCTTCTCACCTTCCCTGGCGTAGAGGATCCGGCTGGATCTGTGACCAGCAGTGACCAAAGAGAGAGTGTGGCCACCGCTATCGTGTTTAGATCTGGAGAGGACAAGACTATGTGAAGAGAGCAACACTAGCAAGCAAGCGCGGAAGCTCCTGCCTATATAGTGGAGTAGTTTTCTTTTATCGACTGGAGCCGGCTTGACCTCATCAATGACTGTCGAGAAGTCTTCATGCACGTGCCACGGAGGCGCAGTTGTCGTCATTTTGATCTGAAGCACCGGATTAACATATAACACGAAAAAATTCCACATGACAAGAAACCATAACCTCATTGCCCCAAGGAGACAACATGAATCCCGGCAGACAAACTAGATGAGGATCAAAGCTCAAATTAAAGATAAACTCATAGAAAAGGGGTCCATCGATAGATGTCCGAATTAAGATAGCTGCCTTGACCTAGATGGTAGCCGAGTAGTCTTCGTGCATGTGCCCCCAATGACCAGCACCTTGGAGGAACTCAGCTGTCGCTGTTTAACCCTCGCAGTGATCTGAAGCACATGACACCTAATATTGCGAGATGACAAGAAACCTTTTTTTTAGATTTCTCATCAGAACTACAGCCCTGTACAACACAACCTGCACGATATATAGATGATAGCCAATCCAGCCGTCAGCTGGAGTCTTGTCACATGCATGGACGAACTGATCTTCCGTGTCATGAAGGGATCGTCCAGGCACCGACGTATGTAAAACATTGCTCTAGTACTATCGCTCGTCTCTCTCTTCTATTAACTCAGCCGACTTGCGGGGCCAGAGAGTGTGCCTATGGTCGGTTCTCGCACTACAAAAATAATACACTTCCGTGATGATACGTGTTTGTCACAGTAGGTCACATTTTCTGTCATGCATGTACATCCATGACGATTTTATGACAGAATCAAGATAGTCATACCTGTGCTGTCGTAGAAGTGTTCCATGACATTACCAAAATTATCATCACGGAAGTGTCCACTTCCATGACGATAAATGGCGAGTCATGGAAGTGCTTTAGTCAAGGGTGACCAACACATGGCATCCACCGTAATGGGTCGCCATTAAGCTATCGGGTCCGGTTTTGGATCCGATAACCCGCTAACAGCCCGGACCAATGAGGATTTTCCACGTGTAAAATTCCCATTGGCCGGAGGAAACACGTGTTGGCTCACCGTTGGGACAGATGTTATCCATTCATTGGACAGGAGGCGCCTATGATACGTCGACACATGGCATGGCCCAACAGAGGCCCATTCTGGTGAAAAGGTCGGCCTGTTTGACTTGGTCAAAAGGTAACGGGCCGGCCCACGGAAAGCCTGTTAACGGCCTGTTCGTATATAGCCCATTTACGGCCCGCTAACTCATGGCCCGTTACGGCCTATCGGAATTAAGCCTAGTAGCTTCATCTGGGCCGTCCAATACAATTCCAGCCCGTTGTAACTTTCAGCCCATGTATGGCCCATGATGTCTTTCGGCCCATACGAGGCCATTTGTAACTCTTGGCCCATTAACGACCCGTGGTGAATCCGGCCCGCAATGAACAGTGTACCGCTTTATACCCATTAACGGCCCATTATTCCATTGGGCCGTTTCCAACCCGTGTTATCTTTCGGCCTTCTCAGGGCCCATTTATTCTTGGGCTCATTTCCAGCATTCGGTTACTTACGGCCCGTTACTGGCCTTTTCTGCTTGTGGGCCAAATTCAGCCCGTGGTTACAATCGGCCCGTTTGCGGCCCGTTAATCCATTGGGCCATTTTCATAGCATCATCAAATATGACCGATTAACGACGGCCCGTTATTGTTGGCCCATGAACGGAAGATTCCAAATCTAGCCCGTTTACGGCCCATAATGCGGTCTGTTATTGGCCCATGTTTGGCCTATCGATGATACGGCACGTAGAAGGCCCATTGATGCTATGGCCCGTAGAAGGCCCATTTTCTCTACGACCCTTAGAAGGCCCATTGTTTCTACGGCCCGTAGGAGGCGCATGGTAACTACAGTAAATATGTAGCCCATGGTTATTGTGGCCTAGTTTTGAAAATAGGTTATTGCAGCCACTAGCAAACCGCGGAAAAAGAACTGCACTGACTACAAGCAAACAAATAAACAAGACAACAAGGAAATAAATAAGCAAGAAACTTATGCTAGGCTATCACGGCTATTACACATATTACATCCAGTGGGCATCAAAGTTCGCCACCAGTGCAAATATAGGGAACAAAGCAGCATATCATATACATTTGTTGTCAAAGTTGGCGACCGATTGCAAATAAGCGCCATGACAAAACAAGTCCAGAACTGAAACTACTTTAAGAGCTCAAGAAACAATATCACAGGTACCCATAATCTTTGGCAAGATGCTTAGCAAGCTTATTAACTTTCTCTTGTTTGGCGCTTAAATCCTCCAGCACTTGCTGTTGCACCAGAAAGTATGCATCTGAATTCTGCAGGGACTTCCTCAGTCCTTCGGCTTCATGTCGCATAACATCTGATCGATGTCTCTCAACTTGAAGTTGAGACTAAAGAAGCCGAACTGATTCAGGCAGCAAGTTTGAAGAGCTGGTGCCAGCAGTAGTACCGAGTAACTCGAACACTACATCAAGACAGGACTTTGGGGTTGTCTCAGTGTCTTCAATATAGTTTTTATCAGCTTTCTTGGAGACCAAGAGGGATTTCTCACTATCTTGAACCTTATCTGCATTACTTCCTTTACCATTGCATAACGGGGTACGCTTCTCCAATATTCTATCCGTGTTATAGAAGAGAAACAAACAAACACATCATATGTTTACCATGTTGTATATGAAACTCATTTTGGTAAACCAGTTCAGTAGTAAGGTGGACAGGATAACAACAAGAAACAAACATATATCTATGTAGTATGGTCACTGTATGGTCTATATCATTCTAGTTTATGTTGCCAAATCAAGATAGATACAGTTCGAATCATATCTATTTAAGACAAAGGAACATAGATAGAATATAAGTGTGGGAAACTACACAGCAATAACAACACTTGTAATGTGCATGGCATGAGAACATAACTGTTCATTCAATTGAAACTGAAATCAACATACAACAAGTTACAACAGCAAACACGTTAAAGAAACAGGTTTAAAACATACATGTTGCGCCATTGGAGTTTCAATTGCATCCTTCAAATTTGAAATTAGTTGGTATGAGTAAATACAGTTATGCAAGAGCAAAGTAGTATGAACCATAGCTACGGAACCTGACCTGAGAACACTTCTTCTTCTGCTTCAAGCGTTGATGGGGTTCGTAGTGGTGGTCCTCCTGCTTTGGCACTGCGGTTGCCTTACTAACTGCTCGTGTTTGGGTGCTCTGTGGTGGAGACGGTGATGTGTCAACTGGAACTGGATTACTATCTGTTGGGGTTGGGGTTAGAAGGGGTGTAGCTGGTTCTCTATCCAACTGGGTAGGGGTACAATCTGCGTGAGTCTGGGTTATGTGTGGTGGGGCTGGTTCTTGGGCAAGTACAACCATGGATCTATCTGCATCGACAAGTAGCACGATCTTTTCTGAAGACCGTGTTTTTACTCCCACATATACTGCCATCACCCCCTCCAATTGAAATGGCTGATAAACAAGAAAAGTAATTCAATGTCTGAGACATTGTAAGATAGACAGTGCAATGGATAGTAGGGAAGAAAACAGGGCATGAAATAATTCACATTTATGTTGTCTAACCAAACAGAATAGCAGGACATAATTTCACTTATATGATGGCTAATTAAACAGGATAGCATGACACAATTTCACATGTATGATGGCTAACTAAACAGGATAGAATGACATACGTCAAAATATGATGACTATGTAAACAGGATGACATGATATAACTATACGATGTGTCTATTAAAGTGGTTGGCATGCCATAAATCACAAACATGTCGTCGATGGAAACATGATGGCATGATATAATTCACGGATAGAATGACATAATTCAAAATAAGATGACTATGTAAACAGATGAGATGATATAACTATATTATGGCTTTAGAAAATGGGTTGGCATGCCATAATTCAGATACATGCTGTCTATGTAAACATCATGGCATGATATAATTCAAATATATGATTTATATACTAAGCAAGTGAGCAGAGGGCAATCACATATATGATGTGTCAAGTAAGGAGATGGCATTCAATATTGTGTATATAATGTAAAAATTAAGCATTGAAATACAACATATGCATGATATGAGTAATATAACCCTACCAAGTTTGAGCATACACCTCAGGGGGATAATAGGACTGGTCATCTGCCTTTGAATCCTCCTATGAAGAGCTATCTGTAACCAGCAAGATATCTGCTTCAGCAGGTAGCATTATCTGCTCTGAAGACCTTGTTTTCACTCCAGATTTCTCCATCACCAATTCAAATGGCTGATGCATAGGAAGAGCAGGTGAATATACAAACATTGTCGACAAATGCAACGAGAAATACAAAAAAAGGATGGCATGGTATAATTCACATATATGACGCTTGGCTAAACAACATGGCATTGCATAATTCACATATATAATGCCTTGCAACAAGATAACATTGCTTAATTCACATATATAATGTCTTGTGATACGTCTCCAACGTATCTATAATTTATGAAGTATTCATGCTGTTATTTTATCATTCTTGGATGTTTTACAATCATTTTATAGCAACTTTATATCATTTTTTGGGACTAACCTATTGACCCAGTGCCCAGTGCCAGTTGCTATTTTTTGCTTGTTTTTTACATCGCAGAAAATCAATATCAAACGGAGTCCAAACACCGCAAAACTTTTTTGTGGATTTTTTATGAACCAAAAGGAACCCAATGGGCCAGAGCTGCACCTGGGGGGTCCCCCGAGGGGGTCACAACCCACCAGGGCACGCGAGGCCCACCTGGCGCGCCCAGGTGGTTTGTGCCCACCTCGGTGGCCTCCCGCACCCCTTCTTTGCACTATAAATTCCCAAATATTCCAAAACCCATCGGGGTTAACCATCAGAAGTTCCGCCGCCGCAAGGTCTCTGTATCTGTGAAAACCAATCTAGACCCCGTTCCGGCACCATGCCGGAGGGGGGGAATCATCACCGGTGGCCATCTTCATCATCCCGGCGGCCACCACGATGAGGAGGGAGTAGTCCACCCTCGAGGTTGAGGGTTTGTACCAGTAGCTATGTGTTGAATCTCTCTCTCTCTCGTGATCTATGTCATGGGCTTTGTTAATATAGTCGGATCATATGATGTTTCTACCCTCTATACTCTTGTCATGATGGATTGAATCTTTACCTTTGAGGTTTTGTCTTGTCGGATTGAATATTCAGAGATTAGAACACATGATATATATATCTTGCAATATGAATACTTGAGGTGACAATTGGGGTATCTTATTGATTCACTTGACATATGTTATGGCATTCAACTCGCGGATTCCCGCAGTGTTATTGGGGTAACCTATGCATAGGGGTTGATGCACGTTTTTCTCCAGTAGAAACTTCGGGGTCTCTTTGTAGTTCTTTGTGTGGATTGAGTATTATGAATACGAATTTGCTTTGGTGTTATCTTAGTACGAACTCTTGATTAGATCGATCGGAAAGAATAGCTTGCATTATTCTAGTACAAACTCTAGGATAGATCGAACAGAAATAATAGCTTTGAGATGGTTTCGTACCCTACAAACAATTCCTATCTTTTGTTCTCTGCTAATAGGAACTTGGGAGTGATTCTTTATTACACTTTGAGGGATAATCATATGATCAAACTATGTTAGCACTTTTGGGAGATTGCACTAGCGAAAGTATGGACCCTAGGCCTCATTTTTAAGCATTGCAATACCGTTCTTGTGCCCGTTTAATATTTGTTACCTTGCTGTTTTTATTTATTCAGATTATAAAAATATATGCCTGCCATCAATATTACACTTTTATCACCATCCCTTCGCCAAACTAGTGCACCTATATAACTTGCCATTGTATTGGGTGTGTTGGGGACACAAGAGATTTCTTGTATTTGGTTGCATGGTCGTTTGAGAGAGACCATCTTCATCCTACACCTCCCACGGATTGATAAATCTTAGGTCATCCACTTGAGGGAAAATTGCTACTGTCCTACAAAACTCTGCGCTTGGAGGCCCAACACGAGTCTACAAGAATAAAGTTGCGTAGTAGACATCATCTTGCAACAAGATGGCATTGCATAATTCACATATATGGTAATTCGACACTAAACAGGTGGCATTCACACAAAGCATGTCTAAACTAAGCAAATGACATAGCAATGCAAGATAGCATACGCACGATATGAGCAACATAACCTTGCCAAGTTAGAGCATGCACCTCGGGGGGGGGGGGGGGAATAGGACTGGTCATATGTCTCTGAATCCTCCTCTGAGGAGCTATCTGTAACCAGCAAGACATGCGCTTCGTCAGATAGCATTGTCTGATTTGAAGACCTTGTTTCCACTCCAGATCTTTCTATGACCATGCCGAATGGCTAATGCACAGGAAGAGTAATTGAATGTACTAAAGTTGTTGACAAATTTAACACGTAATAAAAAATGATGGCATGATATAATTCACATATAAGATGACTGGCTAACCAGGGTGGCATTGCAAAATTCACATATATGATGCCTGGCTAAACAACATGGCATTACATGATTCACATATACGATAAAGAAACTAAACATATGGCATTCACACAAAGCATGTCTAAACTAAGCATATGACATATTTGATGTATAAAGTAAGCAATGCAAGGCACCATATGCATAATATTACCAGCATCAGCATGCCAAGTTAGAGCGAAGACCTCGGGGTTAAATAGGAGTGGTCTTCTCATACGAATCCCCTCGTAACAGTTATCTTCCTCTTGATTACAATCCGAAATGGGTGGAGGGGGGCTGCCTTTTCGCCACCATGGAACGACGTCTGCATGAAATGTTATTGCCACACAAGGCTCGTCTCTTTTGCTCTACATGTCCAGTTCCATTGTGTACAATAACTGACATGCATAGGAATAAAACATAGTGAGATTATGTAAGGTGTGCATGCACAAATCCAAAGTGATGGTAGCAAACTGTGGATAGACCCAAACCAATGATAGCAGGCAGATAATAGCTTTAGTTAAAAAATAAAGATAATGGCTCCTTTAATGTCTGTTTGCACCCAACATAAACTCATAGTAGACACCCGAGATTAACCACACAGTAGATAGATAGTATTGATTGTTGCCCCAATATGTACCCCACAACCATTTAAAAACTCAAGTTTTAGCATTAGTTTGGACCTGACTCGGAGTCTAATAGGTGAACACAACGATAAAGTAGCATGTCATCATATTAAGCGATGCATAACGTAAGCAGACACAAAAGAGTGTGACCTCTCTTGCGGACCCGTGTAGTCCTCAAGGCCATCTGCTCAGTTGATGATGGTAATGCAGTTTAAATGGCTGCGGTGAGGAAGAAGATCGAGGCGGCGAAAGACAGTCTGGAGAGCGGATCCCTGCTGTGGTGAACCCTTCCGTCATTGGAGCAGGTGGTGAAATTTTGGAAAACAAGCGCAAGGAGGCAGGACAAACCACACAAAGTTTTCTTCGACACATATTTGTAACAGAAGTAATTGTGTAAGGGCTTGTTTGAATTTGAGGAATCTAACAATGCAGGGATAGGAAATAGACATGAATAGGATAGGAATGCACGTGCAAAACAGAGAATTTTAAAACACGGGATTTCTGCCAATCTGGGTGTTTGGTTCACAAGAACTGGAAGATCATAGGATGCAAAGAAGCATGGTGAGATTAAGTCAAACCACATGAAAATGTACGGTTGTAATGCTATTATGCTACTATCTCTTAGTCTTGTGCTTCATGAATAGGAATTTGAAAAGGAGGACAAGTAGAAATTAAAATTCCTACGGTTTTTCTTTCAAGGAGACACTAAAGGAACAAATCCTACAGTTTTCCTTTGCTCCATTCCTTAGAACCAAATGCATGAATAGTAGTACCATAGGAAACTTTCCAATTCCTATGTTTTTCCTTCACTTTCCCTTTCAAGCACTGGCGATTCTAGTAGGCAGGGTTGTGCAAGGAAAAGCCTACACTCAGAAAATGTTTTTGTGCTACCTCTACTACTTTGTCCCAGGCCACTGCCCTACTAGCTCAACTCCTAGGCCCATCGACAAATGCACAGCTCAAACGTGCAGTGATAAATAATGATGGCATTAAAGAGAGTCCATCATGGATAGCTAAGTTGCCTGGTACCTCACTGCTTGTCATATAGTAGGATAAAATAATCGTATTTCACGTTACTACATGTGCTCTGTGGACAATATATATAACATGTAGAGTAAAAAAGAGATGTGATACGTCTCCAACGTATCTATAATTTTTTATTGTTCCATGATATATTATATTCTGTTTTGGATGTTTAATGGGCTTTATTATACACTTTTATATTATTTTTGGGACTAACCTATTAACCGGAGGCCCAGCCCGAATTGCTGTTTTTTTTTGCCTATTTCAATGTTTCGAAGGAAAAGGATATCAAATGGAGTCCAAACGGAATGAAACCTTCGGGAACGTGATTTTCAGAACAACCGTGATCCAGAGGACTTGGAATCTACGTAAACAATCAACGAGGAGATCATGAGGCAGGGGGGCGTGCCTAGCCCCCCAGGCGCGCCCTCCACCCTCATGGGGCCCACGTTGCTCTACCGACGTACTTCTTCCTCCTATATATACCCATATACCCTGGAAACATCAGATACGGAGCCAAAACCCTATTTCCACCGCCGCAACCTTCTGTACCCTTGAGATCCCATCTTGGGGCCTTTTCGGCGCTCACGGAAGGGGGCATTGATCCTGACGGCTTCTACATCAACACCATAGCCTCTCCGATGATGTGTGAGTAGTTTACCGCAGACCTTCGGGTCCATAGTTATTAGCTAGATGGCTTCTTCTCTCTCTTTGGATCTCAATACAAATTTCTCCTCGATCTTCTTGGAGATCTATTCGATGTAATCTTCTTTTGCGGTGTGTTTGTCGAGATCCGATGAATTGTCGGTTTATGATCAAGATTATCTATGAACAATATTTGAATCTCCTTTGAATTCTTTTATGTATGATTGGTTATCTTTGCAAGTCTCTTCGAATTGTCAGTTTGGTTTGGCCTACTAGATTGATCTTTCTTGCAATGGGAGAAGTGCTTAGCTTTGGGTTTAATCTTGCGGTGTCCTTTCCCAGTGACAGCAGGGGCAGCAAGGCACATATTATATTGTTGCCATCGAGGATAAAAAGATGGGGTTTATACCATATTGCATGAGCTTATCCCTCTACATCATGTCATCCTACTTACAGCATTATGATACGTCTCCAACGTATCTATAATTTTTTATTGTTCCATGCTATATTATATTCTGTTTTGGATGATTAATGGGCTTTATTATACACTTTTATATTATTTTCGTGACTAACCTATTAACCGGAGGCCCAGCCCAAATTGCTGTTTTTTGCCTATTTCAATGTTACGAAGGAAAAGGATATCAAACGGAGTCCAAACGGAATGAAACCTTTGGGAACGTGATTTTCGGAACAAACGTGATCTAGAGGACTTGGAGTCTATGTAAAGTAATCAACGAGGAAGGCACGAGGTAGGGGGCGCGCCTACCCCCTGGGCGCGCCCTCCACCCACGTGGGCCCCTCATTGCTCCACCGACGTACTTCTTCCTCCTATATATACCTACGTACTCCCAAACTATCAGAGACGGAGCCAAAAACCTATTTCCACCGTCGCAACCTTCTGTACCCATGAGATCCCATCTTGGGGCCTTTTCCGGCGCTCCGCCGGAGGGGGCATTGATCACGGAGGGCTTCTACATCAACACCATAACCTCTCTGATGATGTGTGAGTAGTTCACCTCAGACCTTCGGGCCCATAGTTATTAGCTAGATGGCTTCTTCTCTCTCTTTGGATCTCAATACAAAGTTCTCCTCGATCTTCTTGGAGATCTATTCGATGTAATCTTCTTTTGCGGCATGTTTGTCGAGATCCGATGAAATGTGGGTTTATGATCAAGTTTATCTATGAACAATATTTGAATCTCTCTGAATTCTTTTATGTATGGTTGGTTATCTTTGCAAGTCTCTTCGAATTATCAGTTTGGTTTGGCCTACTAGATTGATCTTTCTTGCAATGGGAGAAGTGCTTAGCTTTGGGTTCAATCTTGCGGTGCTCGATCCCAGTGGAAGAAAGGGAAACGACACATATTGTATTGTTGCCATCGAGGATAAAAAGATGGTATTTATATCATATTGCATGAGTTTATCCCTCTACATCATGTCATCTTACTTAAAGCATTACTCTGTTCTTATGAACTTAATAATCTAGATGCATGCTGGATAGCGGTCGATGTGTGGAGTAATAGTAGTAGATGCAGAATCGTTTCAGTCTGCTTGGCGCAGATGTGATGCCTATATACATGATCATACCTAGATATTCTCATAACTATGCTCAATTCTATCAATTGCTCGACAGTAATTCGTCTACCCACCGTAATACTTATGCTATCTTGAGAGAAGACGCTAGTGAAACCTATGGCCCCCGGGTCTATTTTCCATCATATTAATCTTCCAACACTTAGTTATTTTTATTGCCTTTTATTTTACTTTGCATCTTTATTTCTCTTTATCATAAAAATACCAAAAATATTATCTTATCATATCTATGAGATCTCACTCTCGTAAGTGACCGTTGAAGGATTGACAACCCCTTTATCGCGTTGGTTGTGAGGTTCTTATTTGTTTGTGTAGGTGTGAGGGACTCGTGCGTGATCTTCTACTGGATTTATACCTTGGTTCTCAAAAACTGAGGGAAATACTTACGCTACTTTACTGCATCACCCTTTCCTCTTCAAGGGAAAACCAACACAGTGCTCAAGAGGTAGCAAGAAGGATTTCTGGCACCGTTGCCGGGGAGATTCGCGCCAAGTCAAGTCAAGTCAAGACATACCAAGTACCCATCACAAACTCTTATCCCTCGCATTACATTATTTGCCATTTGCCTATCGTTTTTCTCTCCCCCACTTCACCCTTGTCGTTTTATTCGCCCTCCTTCCGTTCGATCTTGTGTTACCATGTGCCTTCTTTTTGCTTGCATCTTCGCTTGCTAAGAGTTTATGGATCCCCATCCACTTGCTAATCTTTTTAAAGGGTCCAATTATGATGAACCAATTGCTAGTGAGTTGAGTGCACTAGATTATCTTTATGGAGTTTTGCTTGAAATCCGTGAATCTGAAAATTGTGATGAAGTGCTTTATAAAGTGATTCACGATAGATCTTTAAGTAAAAAAGCATGATTGCCATGAAGTTATTATAAATTCTATTAATGTCAATTGTGCTAATAATATGCAAAACCCTAAGTTTGGGGATGCTAGTTTCGCTGTGTCCACTACTTGTTGTAATGATCATGATTGGGGTGATTTTTCTTATGATCTTGAAAATTTATTTAAGCCCCATGATGAATATGAGATTGATAATAGTGTTTGCAATATTATTGGAAGTGGGTTTGGAAGAGTGTCAACTTTAGATCCCACATATTCGGATAATGTTCAATCTTATGAAATTTTTGATAAAAGTGGGTTTGGAGAGGTCATGACTTTATTTTATGATAATCCCACTATTTTGGAAGAGTGTCAACTTTGCATGCATGTGGATCATGTAGAGAAAATTTTATGTGATAGCTATTTTGTTGAATTTGAATATGAACCCACATGTAATTACTATGAGAGAGGAAAACATGGTTGGAGAAATTTTCATGTTACTTAATTACCTCTCGTTATGTTGAGATTGCTATTGTTTCTCACTTCTTCCTTGCATATGCTAGTATTTGCTTGTCTTGAGGATTTGTTTTCCTATAAGATGCCTATGCATAGGAAGTATGTTAGACTTAGATTTGTTTTTCACATGCTATATGATTCTCTCTTTGTGCTTTAATTCTTGTCTTTCATGTGAGCATCATCGAAATTATCGATGCCTAGCTATAAGGCTTTAAAGAAAAGCGCTTGTTGGGAGAAAACCCAATATTTTTACTTGCTGTTATTCAATAAATCTTTGATCTAGCCACTGGTTAGATTTTTTTATGTTTTAATTAGTGTTTGCGCCAAGTTAAACCTATAGGATCTTCTTGGATGATAGTTATTTGATCTTGCTGAAAATTCCAGAAACTTTCTGTTCACGAAAACGATTGTTAAAAATCACCAGAACGTGATAAAATATTGATTCCAATTTCCGAAGATCAATAAACAAATTTTCTAGGACTTCCTATTTTGGTGGATTTTTCCAAGTTCCAGAAGTTTGCGTTAGTTACAGATTACTACAGATTGTTCTGTTTTCGACAGATTCTGTTTTTCGTGTGTTGTTTCCTTATTTTGATGAATCTATGGCTAATAAAATAGTTTATAAACCATAGATAAGTTGGAATACAGTAGGTTTAACACCAATATAAATAAATAATGAGTTCATTACAGTACCTTGAAGTGGTGTTTTGTTTTCTTTCGCTAACGGAGCTCATGAGATATTCTGCTAAGTTTTGTGTTGTGAAGTTTTCAAGTTTTGGGTAAAAGATTTGATGGATTATGAAACAAGGAGTGGCAAGAGCCTAAGCATGGGGATGCCCATGGCACCCCAATATAATCTAAGGACACCAAATAGCCAAAGCTTGGGGATGCCTTGGAAGGCATCCCCTCTTTCGTCTTCGTCCATCGGTAACTTTACTTGGAGCTATATTTTTATTCACCACATGATATGTGTTTTGCTTGGAGCGTATTGTATGATTTGAGTATTTTCTTTTTAGTTTACCACAATCATCCTTGCTGTACACACCTTTTGAGAGAGACACACATGATTCGGAATTTATTAGAATACTCTATGTGCTTCACTTATATCTTTTGAGCTATATAGTTTTTGCTCTAGTTCTTCACTTATATCTTTTAGAGCACGGTGGTGGATTTGTTTATAGAAACTATTGTTCTCTCATGCTTCACTTACATTATTTTGAGAGTCCTACAAAACAGCATGGTAATTTTCTTAAATTGAGAAATTAGTCCTAAAGTGATAGGCATCGAAGATTGGTAAAAAATTTCTTATGAGTGTGTTGAATACTATGAGAAGTTTGATGCTTGATAATTGTTTTGATATATGAAGATTGTGATATTAGAATCATGCTAGTTGAGTAGTTGTGGATTTGAGGAATACTTGTGTTAAAGTTTGTGATTCACGTAGCATGCACGTATGGTGAACCGTTATGTGATGAAGTCAGAGCATGATTTATTTATTGATTGTCTTCCTTATGAGTGGCGGTCGGGGACGAGCGATGGTCTTTTCCTACCAATCTATCCCCCTAGGAGCATGCGCGTAATACTTTGCTTTGATAACTTGTAGATTCTTGCAATAAGTATATGAGTTCTTTATGACTAATGATGAGTCCATGGATTATACGCACTTTTCTTCCTTCCACCATTGCTAGTCTCTCTAATACCAAGTACTTTTCGCCGGTATCATACACCCACCATATACCTTCCTCAAAACAGCCACCATACCTACCTATCATGGCATTTCCATAGCCATTCCGAGATATATTGCCATGCAACTTACCACCGTTTCGTTTACTATGACACGCTCCTTTATTGTCATATTGCTTTGCATGATCATGTAGTTGACATCGTATTTCACCATTCATAATTCTTTCATACATGTCACTCTGGATTCATTGCATATCCCGGTACACCGCCGGAGGCATTCACATAGAGTCATATTATGTTCTAAGTTTTGAGTTGTAACTCTTGAGTTGTAAGTAATAAAAGTGCGATGATCATCATTATTAGAGCATTGTCCCAAGTGAGGAAAGGATGATGGAGACTATGATTCCCCCATAAGTCGGGATGATACTCCGGACTAAGAAAAATAGAAAGGCCATAAAAAAAGAAAAGGCCCAAAAAATGAGAGAAAAAGAGAGAAGGGACAATGCTACTATCCTTTTTCCACACTTGTGCTTCAAAGTAGCACCATGATCCTCATGATAGAGAGTCTCTTATGTTGTCACTTTCATATACTAGTGGGAAAATTTCATTATAGAACTTGGCTTGTATATTCCAATGATGGGCTTCCTAATGCCCTAGGTCTTTCGTGAGCAAGCGAGTTGGATGCACACCCACTTAGTTTCTTTTGTTGAGCTTTCATATACTTATAGCTCTAGTGCATCCGTTGCATGGCAATCCCTACTCACTCACAATGGTATCTATTGATGGGCATCTCCATAGCCCGTTGATACGCCTAGTTGATGTGAGACTATCTTCTCCTTTTTGTCTTCTCCACAACCACCATTCTATTCCGCATATAGTGCTATGTCCATGGCTCACGCTCATGTATTGCGTGAAGATCGAAAAAGTTTGAGAACACCAAAAGTATGAAACAATTGCTTGGCTTGTCATCGGGGTTGTGCATGATTTAAATACTTTGTGTGATGAAGATAGAGCATAGCCAGACTATATGATTTTGTAGGGATAACTTTCTTTGGCCATGTTATTTTGAGAAGACATAATTTCTTAGTTAGTATGCTTGAAGTATTATTATTTTATGTCAATATTAAACCTTTATCTTGAATCTTTCGGATCTGAATATTCATACCACATATAAGAGAATTACATTGAAAATTATGCTAAGTAGCATTCCACATCAAAAATTATTTTTTATCATTTACCTACTCGAGGACGAGCAGGAATTAAGCTTGGGGATGCTTGATACGTCTCCAACGTATCTATAATTTTTTTATTGTTCCATGCTATATTGTATTCTGTTTTGGACGATTAATGGGATTTATTGTACACTTTTATATTATTTTTGGGACTAACCTAGTAACCGGAGGCCCAGCCCAAATTGCTGTTTTTTTGCCTATTTCAGTGTTTCAAAGGAAAATGATATCAAACGGAGTCCAAACGGAATGAAACCTTCAGGAACGTGATTTTCGGAACAAACGTGATCTAGAGGACATGGAGTCTACGTAAAGTAATCAACGAGGAAGGCACGAGGTAGGGGGCGCGCCCTCCACCCTCATGGGCCCCTCGTTGCTCCACCGATGTACTTCTTCCTCCTATATATACCTACGTACCCCCAAACTATCAGAGATGGAGCCAAAAACCTATTTCCACCGCCGCAACCTTCTGTACCCATGAGATCCCATCTTGGTGCCTTTTCCGGCGCTCTGCCGGAGGGGTCATTGATCACGGAGGGCTTCTACATCAACACCATAGCCTCTCCGATGATGTGTGAGTAGTTTACCTCAGACCTTCGGGTCCATAGTTATTAGCTAGATGGCTTCTTCTCTCTCTTTGGATCTGAATACAAAGTTCTCCTCGATCTTCTTGGAGATCTATTCGATGTAATCTTCTTTGCGGTGTGTTTGTCGAGATCCGATGAATTGTGGGTTTATGATCAAGTTTATCTATGAACAATATTTGAATCTCCTCTGAATTCTTTTTATGTATGATTGGTTATCTTTGCAAGTCTCTTCAATTATCAGTTTGGTTTGGCCTACTAGATTGATCTTTCTTGCAATGGGAGAAGTGCTTAGCTTTGGGTTCGGTCTTGCGGTGCTCGATCCCAAAGGATGTAAAGGGAAATGACACGTATTGTATTGTTGCCATCGAGGATAACAAGATGGGGTTTATATCATATTTCATGAGTTTATCCCTCTACATCATGTCATCTTACTTAAAGCATTACTCTGTTCTTATGAACTTAATACTCTAGATGCATGCTGGATAGCGGTCGATGTGTGGAGTAATAGTAGTAGATGCAGAATCGTTTCGGCCTACTTGTCGCGGACGTGATGCCTATATACATGATCATACCTAGATATTCTCATAACTATGCTCAATTCTATCAATTGCTCGACAGTAATTCGTCTACCCACCGTAATACTTATGCTATCTTGGGAGAAGCCACTACTGAAACCTATGGCCCCGGGTCTATTTTCCATCATATTAATCTTCCAACACTTAGTTATTTTTATTGCCTTTTATTTTACTTTGCATCTTTATTTCTCTTTGTCATAAAAATACCAAAAATATTATCTTATCATATCTATCAGATCTCACTCTCGTAAGTGACCATTGAGGGATTGACAATCCCTTTATCGCGTTGGTTGCGAGGTTCTTTTTTGTTTGTGTAGGTGTGAGGGACTCATGCATGATCTCCTACTGGATTGATACCTTGGTTCTCAAAAACTGAGGGAAATACTTATGCTACTTTACTGCATCACCCTTTCCTCTTCAATGGACAACCAACGCAATGCTCAAGAGGTATCACATTACTCTGTTCTTATGAACTTAATACTCTAGATTCATGCTGGATAGCGATCGATGTGTGGAGTAATAGTAGTAGATGCAGAATCGTTTCGGTCTACTTGTCGCGGACGTGATGCCTATATACATGATCATACCTAGATATTCTCATAACTATGCTCAATTCTATCAATTGCTCGACAGTAATTCGTTTTCCCACCGTAGTACTTATGATATCTTGAGAGAAGCCACTAGTGAAACCTATGGCCCCGGGGTCTATTTTCCATCATATTAATCTTCCAACACTTAGCTATTTTTATTGTCGTTCATTTTTTTTGCATCTTTATCATAAAAGTACCAAAAATATTATCTTATCATATCTATCAGATCTCACTCTCTAAGTGACCGTGAAGGGATTGGCAACCCCTTTATCGTGTTGGTTGCGAGGTTCTTATTTTTTTGTGTAGGTGTGTGGGACTTGAGCGTGATCTCCTACTGGATTGATACCTTGGTTCTCAAAAACTGAGGGAAATACTTATGCTACTTTACTGCATCACCCTTTCCTCTTCAAGGGAAAACCAACGCAGTGCTCAAGAGGTAGCAACAAGGATTTCTGGCACCGTTGCCGGGGAGATTCGCGCCAAGTCAAGTCAAGACATACCAAGTACCCATCACAAACTCTTATCCCTTGCATTACATTATTTGCCATTTGCCTCTCGTTTTCCTCTCCCCGACTTCACCCTTGCCGTTTTATTCGCCCTCTCTTTTCCGTTCGCCTCTTTTTCGCTTGCTTCTTGTTTCCTCGTGTGTTGGATTGCTTGCTTGTCATGATGGCTCAAGACAATACTAAATTGTGTGACTTTACCAATACCAACAACAATGATTTTCTTAGCACGTCGATTGCTCCTCTTACTGATGCTGAATCTTGTGAAATTAATGCTGCTTTGTTGAATCTTGTCATGAAAGATCAATTCGCCGGCCTTCCTAGTGAAGATGCCGCTACCCATCTGAATAGCTTCGTTGATTTGTGTGATATGCAAAAGAAGAAAGATTTGGACAAATGATATTGTTAAATTGAAGCTATTTCCTTTTTCGCTTAGAGATCGTGCTAAAGCTTGGTTTTCGTCTTTGCCTAAAAATAGTATTAATTCATGGAATAAGTGCAAAGATGCTTTTATCTCTAAGTATTTTCCTCCCGCTAAGATCATCTCTCTTAGAAATGATATCATGAATTTTAAGCAACTTGATCATGAACATGTTGCACAAGCTTGGGAGAGGATGAAATTAATGATACGTAATTGCCCTACACATGGTTTCAATCTTTGGATGATTATACAAAAAAATTATGCCGGATTGAATTTTTCTTCTAGAAATCTTTTAGATTCGGTCGCGGGAGGCACTTTTATGGAAATCACTTTAGGAGAAGCTACTAATCTCTTAGATAATATTATGGTTAATTATTCTCAATGGCACACCGAAAGATCTACTAATAAAAAAGTGCATGCGATAGAAGAAATTAATGTTTTGATTTGAAAGATGGATGAACTTATGAAATTATTTGCTACTAAAAGTGTTTCTTCTGATCCTAATGATATGCCTTTGTCTACTTTGATTGAGAATAATAATGAATCTATGGATGTGAAATTTGTTGGTAGGAATAATTTTGGTAACAACGCGTATAGAGGAAACTTTAATCCTAGGCCGTTCCCTAGTAATTCCTCTAATAATTATGGTAATTGCTACAACAATTCTTATGGAAATTTTAATAATATTCCCTCTGAATTTGAGACTAGTGTTAAGGAGTTTATGAATTCGCAAAAGAATTTCAATGCTTTGCTTGAAGAAAAATTGCTTAAGGTTGATGAATTGGCTAGGAACGTTGATAGAATTTCTCTTGATGTTGATTCTTTGAAACTTAGATCTATTCCACCTAAGCACGATATCAATGAGTCTCTCAAATCCATGAGAATTTCCATTGATGGGTGCAAAGAAAGAACCGCTAGGATGCGTGCTAAGATAGATTGCTTTGTGAAAGCGTGTTCTTCTAGTTCCTATGAAAATAAAGATGAAGATCTAAAAGTTATTGATGTATCTCCTATTAATTATTTGTTTTGCAATATGAATCTTTATAATGATGGGACTGGAGATGAGTCACCTTTACCTAGAAGGCGTCCCAAAAATTCGGAGTTTTTAGATCTTGATGCAAAAATTGGTAAAAGTGGGATTGAAGAGATCAAAACTTTAGATATTAATGAACCCACTATTTTGGATTTCAAGGAATTTAATTATGATAATTGCTCTTTGATAGATTGTATTTCCTTGTTGCAATCCGTGCTAAATTCTCCTCATGCTTATAGCCAAAATAAAGCTTTTACCAAACATATCGTTGATGCTTTAATGCAATCTTATGAAGAAAAACTTGAGTTGGAAGTTTCTATCCCTAGAAAACTTTATGATGAGTGGGAACCCACTATTAAAATTAAAATTAAAGATCATGAATGCTATGCTTTGTGTGATTTGGGTGCTAGTGTTTCCACGATTCCAAAAACTTTGTGTGATTTGCTAGGTTTCCGTGAATTTGATGATTGTTCTTTAAACTTGCACCTTGCGGATTCCACTATTAAGAAACCTATGGGAAGAATTAATGATGTCCTTATTGTTGCAAATGGTAACTATGTGCCCGTAGATTTCATTGTTCTTGATATCGATTGCAATCCTTCATGTCCTATTATTCTTGGTAGACCTTTCCTTAGAACGATTGGTGCAATTATTGATATGAAGGAAGGGAATATTAGATTCCAATTTCCGTTAAGGAAAGGCATGGAAACTTACCTAGAAATAAAATAAAATTACCTTATGAATCTATTATGAGAGCTACTTATGGATTGCCTACCAAAGATGGCAATAACTAGATCTATCTTTGCTTTTATGCCTAGCTAGGGGCGTTAAACGATAGCGCTTGTTGGGAGGCAACCCAATTTTATTTTAAGTTTTTTTGTTTTTTGCTTCTGTTTAGGAAGAAATATTTGATCTAGCCTTTGGTTAGATTTTTTTATGTTTTAATTAGTGTTTGTGCCAAGTTAAACCTATATGATCTTCTTGGATGATAATTATTTGATCTTGCTGAAAATTCCAGAAACTTTCTGTTCACGAAACCAATTGTTAAAAATCACCAGAACGTGATAAAATACTGATTCCAATTGCAGTAGATCAATAAACTAATTTTATAGGTCCTCCTATTTTGGTATATTTTTCTGAGTTCCAGAAGTTTGCGTTAGTTACAGATTACTACAGACTGTACTGTTTTTGACAGATTCTGTTTTTCGCGTGTTGTTTGCTTATTTTGATGAATCTATGGCTAGTAAAAGAGTTTATAAACCATAGAGAAGTTGGAATATAGTAGGTTGAAAACCAATATAAATAAAGAATGAGTTCATTACAGTACCTTGAAGTGGTGTTTTGCTTTCTTTCGCTAACGGAGCTCATGAGATTTTCTGTTAAGTTTTGTGTTGTGAAGTTTTCAAGTTTTGCGTAAAAGATTTGATGGATTATGGAACAAGGAGTGGCAAGATCCTAAGCTTGGGGATGCCCCGGAAGGCATCCCCTCTTTCGTCTTCGTGCATCGGTAACTTTACTTGGAGCTATATTTTTATTCACCACATGATATGTGTTTTGCTTGGAGCGTCTTGTATGATTTGAGTCTTTGATTTTAGTTCACCACAATCATCCTTGCTGTACACACCTTTTGAGAGAGACACGCATGATTCAGAATTTATTAGAATACTCTATGTGCTTCACTTATATCTTTTGAGCTATATAGTTTTTGCTCTAGTGCTTCACTTATATCTTCTAGAGCACGGTTTTGTATTTGTTTTAAAGAAACTATTGTTCTCTCATGCTTCACTTATATTATTTTGAGTGTCCTACAAAACAACATGGTAATTTGCTTTAATTATGATAGGCATCCAAGATTAGAAAAAATATATTTTCTTATGAGTGTGTTGAATACTATGAGAAGTTTGATGCTTGATAATTGTTTTGAGATATGAAGATGGTGATATTAGAGTCATGCTAGTTGAGTAGTTGTGAATTTGAGAAATACTTGTGTTAAAGTTTGTGATTCCCGTAGCATGCACGCATGGTGAACCGTTATATGATGAAGTCGAAGCATGATTTATTTATTGATTGTCTTCCTTATGAGTGGCGGTCGGGGACGAGTGATGGTCTTTTCTTACCCATCTATCCCCCTAGGAGCATGCGCGTAATACTTTGCTTTGATAACTTGTAGATTTTTGCAACAAGTATATGAGTTCTTTATGACTAATGTTGAGTCCATGGATTATACGCACTTTCTTCCTTCCATCATTGCTAGCCTCTCTAATACCGCGCACTTTTCGCCGGTATCATACACCCACCATATACCTTCCTCAAAACAGCCACCATACCTACCTATCATGGCATTTCCATAGCCATTCGAGATATATTGCCATGCAACTTACCACCGTTCCATTTACTATGACACGCTCCATCATTGTCATATTGCTTTGCATGATCATGTAGTTGACATCGTATTTGTGGCAAAGCCACCGTTCATAATTCTTTCACACATGTCACTCTTGACTCATTGCATATCCCGGTACACCACCGGAGGCATTCACATAGAGTCATATTTTGTTCTAAGTTTTGAGTTGTAATTCTTGAGTTGTAAGTAAATAAAAGTGTGATGATCATCATTATTAGAGCATTGTCCCAAGTGAGGAAAGGATGATGGAGGCTATGATTCCCCCACAAGTCGGGATGAGACTCCGGACAAAAAAAAGAGAAAGGGGCCATAAAAAAGAAGAAGAGAAAGGGCCCAAAGAAAAAAAGAAAAAAATATGAGAGAAAAGAGAGAAGGGATAATGCTACTATCCTTTTACCACACTTGTCCTTCAAAGTAGCACCATGATCTTCATGATAGAGAGTCTCCTATGATATCACTTTCATATACTAGTGGGAATTTTTCATTATAGAACTTGGCTTGTATATTCCAATGATGGGCTTCCTCAAAATGCCCTAGGTCTTCATGAGCAAGCGAGTTGGATGCACACCCACTTAGTTTCTTTTGTTGAGCTTTCATATACTTATAGCTCTAGTGCATCCGTTGCATGGCAATCCCTACTCACTCACATTGATATTTATTAGTGGGCAGCTCCATAGCCCGTTGATACGCCTAGTTTATGTGAGACTATCTTCTCCTTTTTGTCTTCTCCACAACCACCATTCTATTCCACATATAGTGCTATGTTCATGGCTCGCACTCATGTATTGCGTGAAGATTGAAAAAGTTTGAGAACACCAAAAGTATGATACAATTGCTTGGCTTGTCATCGGGATTGTGCATGATTAAATACTTTGTGTGATGAAGATAGAGCATAGCCAGACTATATGATTTTGTAGGGATAACTTTCTTTGGCCATGTTATTTTGAGAAGACATAATTGCTTAGTTAGTATGCTTGAAGTATTATTATTTTTATGTCAATATTAAACTTTTATCTTGAATCTTTTGGATCTGAATATTCATACCACAAATAAGATAATTACATTGCAAATTATGCTAAGTAGCATTCCACATCAAAAAATTTGTTTTTATCATTTAGCTACTCGAGGACGAGCAGGAATTAAGCTTGGGTATGCTTGATACGTCTCCAACGTATCTATAATTTTTCATTGTTCCATGCTATATTATATTCTGTTTTGGATGTTTAATGGGCTTTATTATACACTTTTATATTATTTTTGGGACTAACCTATTAACCGGAGGCCCAAAGCTACCTCTTGAGCACTGCGTTGGTTTTACCTTGAAGAGGAAAGGGTGATGCAGCAAAGCAGCGTAAGTATTTCCCTCAGTTTTTGAGAACCAAGGTATCAATCCAGTAGGAGGCTACGCGCGAGACCCTCTCACCTACACAAAACAAATAAATCCTCGCAACCAACGCGATAAGGGGTTGTCAATCCCTTCACGGTCACTTACGAGAGTGAGATCTGATAGATATGATAGGATAATATTTTTGGTATTTTTTGTGATAAAGATGCAAAGTAAAATAAAAGCAAAGTAAAAAGCAAAGGAAATAACTAAGTGTTGGAAGATTAATATGATGAAGATAGACCCGGGGCCATAGGTTTCACTAGTGGCTTCTCTCAAGAGCATAAGTATTTTACGGTGGGTGAACGAATTCTTGTTGAGCAATTGCGAATTGAGCATAGTTATGAGAATATCTAGGTATGATCATGTATATAGGCATCACGTCCGAGACAAGTAGACCGACTCGCCGCATCTACTACTATTACTCCACTCATCGACCGCTATCCAAAGCATGCATATAGAGTATTAAGTTCATGGAAACAGAGTAACGCTTGTAAGCAAGATGACATGATGTAGAGGATAAATTCATGCAATATGATAAAAAACCATCTTGTTATCCTCGATGGCAACAATACAATTCGTGCCTAGCTGCCCCTACTGTCACTGGGAAAGGACACCGCAAGATTGAACCCAAAACTAAGCACTTCTCCCATTGCAAGAAAGATCAATCTAGTAGGCCAAACCAAACTGATAATTCGAAGAGACTTGCAAATATAACCAACCATACATAAAAGAATTCAGAGGAGATTCAAATATTGTTCATAGATAAACTTGATCATAAACCCACAATTCATCGATCTCAACAAACACACCGCAAAAGAAGATTACATCGAATAGATATCCACAAGAGAGGGGGAGAACATTGTATTGAGATCCAAAAAGAGAGAAGAAGCCATCTAGCTACTAACCATGGACCCGAAGGTCTGAGGTAAACTACTCACACTTCATCGGAGAGGCTATGGTGTTGATGTAGAAGCCCTCCGTGATGGATGCCCCCTCCGGCGGAGCTCCGAAACAGGCCCCAAGATGGGATCTCGTGGAGTGCAGGAAGGTTGCGGCGGTGGAATTAGGTTTTGTCTCCGTGTCGATCGTTTGGGGGCACGTAGGTATATATAGGAGGAAGGGGCACGTCGGTGGAGCAACAGGGGGCCATGAGGGTGAGGGCGCGCCTGGGGTAGGCGCGCCTCTACCTTGTGGCCTCCTCTTTGTTTCTTGACGAGGGTCCAAGTCTCCTGGATCATAATCTTCCTAAAAATCACGTTCCCGAAGGTTTCATTCCGTTTGGACTCTATTTGATATTCCTTTTCTACGAAACTCTGAAATAGGCAAAAAATAACAATTCTGGGCTGGGCCTCCGGTTAATGGGCTAGTTCCAAAAATAATATAAAAGTGAATAATAAAGCCCAATAATGTCCAAAACAGTAGATAATATAGCATGGAGCAATCAAAAATTATAGATACGTTTGAGACGTATCAAGCATCCCCAAGCTTAATTCCTGCTCGTCCTCGAGTAGGTAAATGAAAAACAGA
Organism: Aegilops bicornis; assembly: GCA_021605145.1. NCBI lineage: Eukaryota > Viridiplantae > Streptophyta > Magnoliopsida > Poales > Poaceae > Aegilops > Aegilops bicornis. The sequence continues at coordinate 370,193,871 of CM038673.1, read as the reverse complement.
ATTTTTGATGCGGAGTGCAACTTGGCATAATTCCAATGTAATTCTTCTTAATTGTGGTATGAATATTCAGATCCGAAAGATTCAAGACAACAATTTAATATTGACATAAAAATAATAATACTTCAAGCATACTAACAAAGCAATCATGTCTTCTCAAAATAAAATGGCCAAAGAAAGTTATCCCTACAAAATCATATAGTCTGGCTATGCACTATCTTCACCACACAAAGTATTTAAATCATGCACAACTCCGATGACAAGCCAAGCAATTGTTTCATACTTTTGACGTTCTCAAACTTTTTCAATCTTCACGCAATACATGAGCGTGAGCCATGGATATAGCACTATATGTGGAATAGAATGGTGGTTGTGGAGAAGACATAAAAGGGATAAGATAGTCTCACATCAACAAGGCGTATCAACGGTCTATGGAGATGCCCATCAATAGATATCAATGTGAGTGAGTAGGGATTGCCATGCAACGGATGCACTAGAGCTATAAGTATATGAAAGCTCAACAAAAGAAACTAAGTGGGTGTGCATCCAACTCGCTTGCTCATGAAGACCTAGGGCATTTTGAGGAAACCCATCATTGGAATATACAATCCAAGTTCTATAATGAAAAATTCCCACTAGTATATGAAAGTGATATCATAGGAGACTCTCTATCATGAAGATCATGGTGCTACTTTGAAGCACAAGTGTGGTAAAAGGATAGTAACATTGTCCCTTCTCTCTTTTCTCTCATTTTTTATTTGGGCCTTTTCCTTTTTTATGGCCTCTTTTTTCGTCCTGAGTCTCATCCCGACTTGTGGGGAATCATAGTCTCCATCATCCTTTTCCTCACTTGGGACAATGCTCTAAAAATGAAGATCATCACACTTTTATTTTCTTACAACTCAACAATTACAACTCGATACTTAGAACAAAATATGACTCTATATGAATGCCTCCGACGGTGTACCGGGATATGCAATGAATCAAGAGTGACATGTATGAAACAATTATGAACGGTGGCTTTGCCACAAATACGATGTCAACTACATGATCATGCAAAGCAATATGACAATGATGGAGCGTGTCATAATAAAAGGAACGGTGGAAAGTTGCATGGCAATATATCTTGGAATGGCTATGGAAATGCCATGATAGGTAGGTATGGTGGTTGTTTTGAGGAAGGTATATGGTGGGTTTATGATACCGACGAAAAGTGTGCGGTATTAGAGAGGCTAGCAATGGCGGAAGGAAGAAGGGTGTATAATCCATGGACTCAACATTAGTCATAAAGAACTCATATACTTATTGCCAAACTCTACAAGTTATCAAAGCAAAGTATTACGCGCATGCTCCTAGGGGGATAGATTGGTAGGAAAAGACCATTGCTCATCCCCGACCGCCACTCATAAGGAAGACAATCAATAAATAAATCATGCTCCGACTTCATCACATAATGGTTCACCGTACGTGCATGCTACGGGAATCACAAACTTTAACACAAGTATTTCTCAAATTCACAACTAATCAACTAGAATGACTCTAATATCACCATCTTTATATCTTAAAACAATTATCAATCATCAAACTTTTCTTAGTATTCAACACACTCATAAGAAAGTTTTTACTATTCTTGAATATCAAGCATATTAGGATTATTTAAACAAATTACCATGCTATTTAAGACTCTCAAAATAATCGAAGTGAAGCACGAGAGATCAATAGTTTCTATAAAACAAATCCACCACCGTGCTCTAAAAGATATAAGTGAAGTACCAGAGGAAAACAATATAACTCAAAAGATATAAGCGATGCACATAGAGTATTCTAACAAATTTCAAATCATGTATGGCTCTCTCAAAAGGTGTGTACATCAAGGATGATTGTGTTAAACTAAAAGGCAAAGACCCAAATCATACAAGACGCTCCAAGAAAAACACATATCATGTGGTGAATAAAAATATAGCTCCATGTAAAGTTACCGATGGAAATAGACGAAAGAGGGGATGCCTTCCGGGGCATCCCCAAGCTTTGGCTTTATGGTGTCCTTAGATTATCTTGGGGGTTCCATGGGCATACCCAATCTTAGGCTCTTGCCACTCCTTGTTCCATAATCCATCAAAATCTTTCACCCAAAACATGAAAACTTCACAACACAAAACTCAACAGAAAATCTCGTGAGCTCCGTCAGCGAAAGTAAACAGAAGACCACTTCAAGGTACTGTAATGAACTCATTCTTTATTTATATTGGTGTTAAACCTACTGTATTTAAACTTCTCTATGGTTTATAAACTATTTTACTAGCCATAGATTCATAAAAATAAGCAAACAACACACGAAAAACAGAATCTGTCAAAAACAGAACAGTCTGTAGTAATCTGTAACTAACGCAAACTTCTGGAACTCCAAAAAATCAGCCAAAATAGGAAGACCTAGACAATTTGTTTATTGATCAGCAGCAATTGCAATCGCTATTTTATCACGTTCTGGTGATATTTAACAATTATTTTCATGAACAGAAAGTTTCTGGAAATTACAGCAAGATCAAATAACTATCAGCCAAGAAGATCCTATAGGTTTAACTTGGCACAAACACTAATTATAACATAAAAACACATCTAACCAGAGGCTAGATCAAATATTTATTCCTAAACAGAAGCAAAAAGCAAAAAACTAAAAAAATAAAATCGGTTTGCCTCCCAACAAGCGCTATCGTTTAACGCCCCTAGCTAGGCATAAAATCAAGGATAGATCTAGGTATTGCCATAATAGTGGTATGGCAAGTCATGAAAACTTTTCTCATATTCTCTACGTTCAGCAGCAAGTTTTCTTTGAGGCAAGCAAAAATAATCAAAAGGGCTAAATTTAATGGGACAAAAGTCCCCAGATCAATCTCGGGAGGTATGGGTTCCTCCCTAGGCCCTTTGTATTGCACAACCAATTCATCATTACAAGCATTGTTTTGGCAAAAAGTCACAAGCCTTCGTTCAAGAGGAAAACCTAATCCATTATTCTGAATAGCAAAATCATCATTAAGCTCATTAATTCTATCAACTAGAATATCAGCTGGAACCTTTTTCCTCAGATTTTCATTATAAGCAATATGATCCAAAGATTGTAAACGCATCATGTCTTCTTGATTAAAAAGGATAGCTTCAATGGGAGGATGACTAGCATCTACCCTATAATTTGCAAAGATTTCTTTGGCCTCTTTTATTATGATGCTAAACTCATGAGCCAAAAACATAGTGGCGGCATGCTTAACAGAAGAATGCTCAATATTAGAAAATTCTAGGAAAATTCTTTGTATGCAAGGATGCATGTGCATAAATTGCCTTTCAAGTTCAACTATAAGCATGGCAATAGGGTCCGCAAGACTACTAGTTCTATGAAGAATAGAACCGCCCATAGAAGGCAAAGCACCGGCACAAGTAAAGAAATCTTGAATAACTCCTTTTCCAATAATATTACCACTACCAATTCAAAATCTTTTTGTATGCAAGGTAGGGCGTTCTTCAGCAGGAGCATCAGAATTTTCTATGATATTATTATTGTCCATATCGGCAATAATTTCCCCAATTTTTGACATGATGACAGAGAGAGCGGGGGGCAAAAAAATAAGAAGGCGAACGGAAAAGAGAGGGCGAATAAAACGGCAAGGGTGAAGTGGGGGAGAGGAAAACGAGAGGCAAATGGCAAATAATGCAATGCGGGAGATAAGGGATTGTGATGGGTACTTGGTATGTTGAATTTTGCCTAGACCTCCGCGGCAACGGCGCCATAAATCCTTCTTGCTACCTCTTGAGTACTGCATTGGTTTTCCCTTGAAGAGGAAAGGGTGATGCAGCAAAGCAGCGTAAGTATTTCCCTCAGTTTTTGAGAACCAAGGTATCAATCCAGTAGGAGGCTACGAGCGAGTCCCTCGCACCTACACAAAACAAATAAATCCTCGCAACCAACGCGATAAGGGGTTGTCAATCCCTTCACGGTCACTTACGAGACTGAGATGTGATAGATATGATAGGATAATATTTTTGTTATTTTTGTGATAAAGATGCAAAGTAAAATAAAAGCAAAGTAAAGAGCAAAGGAAATAACTAAGTGTTGGAAGATTAATATGATGAAGATAGACTGGGCCATAGGTTTCACTAGTGGCTTCTCTCAAGAGCATAAGTATTTTCACGGTGGGTGAGCAATTACTATTGAGCAATTGACAGAATTGAGCATAGTTATGAGAATATCTAGGTATGATCATGTATATAGGCATCACGTCCGAGACAAGTAGACCGACTCCTACCTGCATCTACTACTATTACTCCACTCATCGACCGCTATCCGGTAGACATGTAGAGGGATAAATTCATGCAATATGATAAAAACCCCATCTTGTTATCCTCGATGGCAACAATACAATACGTGCCTTGCTGCCCCTCATCCTTTGGGAAAGGACACCGCAAGATTGAACCCAAAGCTAAGCACTTCTCCTATTGGAAGAAAGATCAATCTAGTAGGCCAAACCAAACTGATAATTCGAAGAGACTTGCAAAGATAACCAATCATACATAGAAGAAATCAGAGAAGATTCAAATATTGTTCATAGATAAACTTGATCATAAACCCACAATTCATCGGTCTCAACAAACACACCACAAAAGAAGATTACATCGAATAGATCTCCACAAGAGAGGGGGAGAACATTGTATTGAGATCCAAAAAGAGAGAAGAAGCCATCTAGCTACTAACCATGGACCCGAAGGTCTGAGGTAAACTACTCACACTTCATCGGAGAGACTATGGTGTTGATGTAGAAGCCCTCCGTGATGGATGCCCCATCCGGCGGAGCTCCGGAACAGGCCCCAAGATGGGATCTCATGGGTACAGAAGGTTGCGGCGGTGGAAATCCCATCTTGGGGCCTTTTCTGGCGCTCCACCGGAGGGGGCATTGATCATGGAGGGCTTCTACATCAACACCATAGCCTCTCCGATGATGTGTGATTAGTTTACTTAATACCTTCGGGTCCATAGTTATTAGCTAGATGGATTCTTCTCTCTCTTTGGATCTCTATACAAAGTTCTCCTCGATCTTCTTGGAGATATATTCGATGTAATCTTCTTTTGCGGTGTGTTTGTCGAGATCCGATGAATTGTGGGTTTATGATCAAGATTATCTATGAAAAATATTTGAATCTCCTCTGAATTATTTTATATATGATTGGTTATCTTTGCAAATCTCTTCGAATTATCAGTTTGGTTTGGCCTACTAGATTGATCTTTCTTGCAATGGGAGAAGTGCTTAGCTTTGGGTTCAATCTTGCGGTGTCCTTTCCCAGTGACAGCAGGGGCAGCAACACACGTATTGTATTCTTGCCATCGAGGATAAAAAGATGGGGTTTATGTCATATTGCATGAGTTTATCCCTCTACATCATGTCATCTTACTTAAAGCATTACTCTGTTCTTATGAACTTAATACTCTAGATGCATGCTGGATAGCGGTCGATGTGTGGAGTAATAGTAGTAGATGCAGAATTGTTTTGGTCTACTTGTCGCGGACGTGATGCCTATATACATGATCATACCTAGATATTCTCATAACTATGCTCAATTCTATCAATTGCTCGACAGTAATTCGTTTACCCACCATAATACTTATGCTATGTTGAGAGAAGCCACTAGTGAAACCTATGGCCCCCGGGTCTATTTTCCATCATATTAATCTTCCAACACTTTGCTATTTTTATTGCCGTTTATTTTATTTTGCATGTTTATCATAAAAATACCAAAAATATTATCTTATCATATCTATGAGATCTCACTCTCGTAAGTGACCGTGAAGGGATTGACAACCCCTTTATCGCGTTGGTTGCGAGGTTCTTATTTGTTTGTGTAGGTGTGTGGGACTTGAGCGTGATCTCCTACTGGATTGATACCTTGGTTCTCAAAAACTGAGGGAAATACTTACGCTACTTTACTGCATCACCCTTTCCTCTTCAAGGGAAAACCAACGCAGTGCTCAAGAGGTAGCAAGATGCAACAAGTGTACAACCTCTTTGGCGAAGCTATGTCGATCTCAACTTGACTGGGATGGTCGGTGAGGATGCTCCGGCTGACTTGGCTGTCGGAGGAGGGGAAGAAGATCTTAGGATTCTGGTGATGGAGCCCGGGGTACTACTCCGCTGTGATGGAGGATTTCATCGTTGGAGCAGCTCCTATGAGTTGTAGGACGCCGAGGCTGAAGCAGGACAAGAGAGACAACGTTAACCTGATTGGAATTCTAATAGCATCTCCAATAGATGACGTAAAATACATAACCACAAAGTGCTAGATGTAAAATACATCATCCACTCATCTCTGAACTTAATTGTCAAAACTGAATTGAACTGTCGAAACTGAACTTAACTGTTGAAACCGATTTTTGCTGTCGAAACTGAATTTTACTGTCAAAACTGAACGCACTGGTAGTAGAAAAGCAGTAGTAGTAGCAAGAAGAAGGTATGCGAGAGCCGGGCAGCTGGTCGTGGTAGCAAAGATCGTGTGAGGCTACACGTCGATCGACCGACTTTTTCATCTCTAGTCGATCGATTTCCAGCCGTTGGATATGAAATCAAGGGCCTGCAGTTCATCTTCAACCTCCACCTCGAGCCGCCAAACCACCATCGCCAAACCGCCCGCCCGCCCACGGGCCGGTGGTGCGCCGCCCCGCCCGCCTCGAAACCACTCCCCACCTCCGGTCCGCCGCTGCCCCGGCCAACCCTCTAGGCCCCCGCCGTGTCGAGCTTTTCCTCTGGCGATCCCCACGCCACCGCCGGTGACCACCGCCCCCACCCTGAACCCTAAGATAGATAGTGTGTGAGGGAGTCCTGGACTAGGGGGTGTCCGGATAGCCGAACTATCTTCGGCCGGACTCCTAGACTATGAAGATACAAGATTGAAGACTTTGTCCCGTGTCCGGATGGGACTTTCCTTGGCGTGGAAGGCAAGCTTGGCGATACGGATATGTAGATCTCCTACCATTATAACCGACTCTGTGTAACCCTAACCCTATTCGGTGTCTATATAAGCCGAAGGGTTTTAGTCCGTAGGATAGAACAACAATCATACCATAGGCTGGCTTCTAGGGTTTAGCCTCTCTGATCTCGTGGTAGATCTACTCTTGTACTACCCATATCATCAATATTAATCAAGCAGGAGTAGGGTATTACCTCCATCGAGAGGGCCCGAACTCGGGTAAAAACATCGTGTCCCTTGTCTCCTGTTACCATCCGCCCAGACGCGCAGTTCGGGACCCCCTACCCGAGATCCGCCGGTTTTGACACCGACATTGGTGCTTTCATTGAGAGTTCCTCCTCCGTCGCCACCGATAGGCCCGATGGCTCCTTCGATCATCAACAACGACGAAGTCCGGTGAGACTTTTCTCCCCGACAGATCTTCAGATTCGGCGGCTTTGCACCGGGCCAATTCGCTTGGCCATCCGAGCGAATCGAAGCTTACGCCCTGCCATCGTGCCAGATTTGGAAGCTTGAACTATATCGCCGATGTCCGAGGAGACTTGATCTTCGCGGATTCGAGCCACAGCCGCGCCGCCTTTGTTTCGATGGAGTGCGATCTAGCTCTGCTGAGCGGTGCTGGAGGCCGCACCAGTGCCCGCTCCGACCCTTAATCCGGAGCCGGTTCCCCCGATCGAGGACGAGTGGTTGGACACCGCCTCGGGGGCTACAATCTCAACGACGATTGAGCCGAACTCCATCCCTGTCCTTTGCGAAGACCGTGACTCCAAGGTGCCGGACTCCTCTCTGGACTCCGAACCCTCCGCACCCCTGCCAATCGAATCTGATTGGGCGCCGGTCATGGAGTTCACCTCCGCAGACATCTTTCAGCACTCGCCCTTTGGCGACATCCTGAATTCACTAAAGTCTCTCTCTTTATCCGGAGAGCCCTGGCCGGACTATGGTCAGGAAGGTTGGGATGCGGACGAAATTCAACGCCCACCCACCACCCACTTTGTAGCCTCCGTCGAAAGCTTAAACGACGTGCTCGATTTCGACTCAAGACATCGACGGTATGGACGACGATGAAGGAGACAACCATGAACCAGCACCTATAGGATATCGGACAACCACCTCATCCCATGATGTATACATGGTGGACACACCTAAAGGAAGTAACGACGAGGAACAACGGGCACTAAGAAGGATAAATCCTCGGCAGTCAAAAGCGGCAACGTAAACGCCGCACCAAGTCCCGCCTCGACAAAAACCCAGCCATAGAGCAGGGCGAACCGGTGGACGACGAACATGCTATCGAGCAACCGTCCGAACAAGACAGCTTGGATGAACAACCCGTCCCGGGCGAAGATAACAGGTCGGACGGTCCCACGCCGGACAAATTATTGGAGCAGAAGAACCTCCACAAAAGGCTCGTCGCCACTGCGCGTAGCCTGAAAAAGCAGAAGCGGAAGCTCAAAACAACGGAAGATGCACTCAAAAGCAGATGGAGCAAAGTACTCAACACCGCAGACAAATACGGCGGCAGTCGCCGAACAAAGAGCTACCCAAAGAGAAAACTACTGCCCGAATTTGATGAGGAGGCCTTAGAGCCCCCACAATTAAAGAGCAAGAAGGCCACCCGGTCGGATGGACGACCCCACGGCAAACAGAGAGCGGCAAATGGCACCGCACACAAGCCGGTACGCGATCCACATAAGGATTCACATCAAAAAGACGGCCCAGTTAGGTCCATCTATGGGCCAAGAAAGCAAGCTCTTCAAAGCAATGCAACACGCCAAATATCCGAACATCACGGCACACCCAAATATAGGGGTGCCGCACACCACCTATGTTTCACCGATGAGGTGCTCGATCACGAATTCCCAGCTGATTCAAACCCGTAAACATAGAGGCATATGGCGGAACAACAGAGACCACTGGAGTGCGGATTGAGGATTACATCCTCCACATACACATGGCTAGAGGAGATGATCTCCATGCCATAAAATACTTACCCCTTAAGCTTAAAGGGCCAGCTCGGCATTGGCTTAAAAGCCTTCCAGAAAACACCATTGGAAGTTGGGAAGAGCTCGAGGATGCATTTCGGGCAAATTTTCAGGGGACCTATGTCCGCCCTCTGGATGCAGACGATCTAAGTCACATAACTCAACAGCCCGGAGAGTCAGCCCGGAAATTCTGGAACAGGTTCCTTACCAAAAAGAACCAAATAGTCGACTGTCAGACGCCAAGCCTTAGCAGCCTTCAAACACAACGTCCGAGATGAATGGCTCGCCAGACACCTCGCCAAGAAAAGCCAAGAACAATGGCCGCATTAACAAGCCTCATGACCCGCTTTTTATACATGAGAGGATAGCTGGCTAGCAAGATGCAGTACCAGCGACCCAAGTACATCCGAAGTCAGGGATGGGAATGGGAAACCATGACGCAGCAAGGACCAGCGCTGGATTAAGGGGGACGGTCCAAACAGCGCGACAGTCAACGCCAGATTCAAAAGCTCACGGCAGAACAATAAGAAACTGCACCCTAAGGACAATAGCGATGAGCTATCCAACTTAAACAAAATCTTGGACAAGATATGTCAAATCCACAAGCACTTCGGAGGCCTCGCAAACCATACCCACAGAGATTGCTGGGTCTTCAAGCAAATCCGGCAGACTCAACGTCGAACACAAGGGCTCGACACACCAAGTGAGGATGATGACGAGCACCACAAGCGAGCCCCGAAAACAAAAAGAATTTCCCACAATAGGTTAAAACAGTAAACTCACTTCACGTGATAAAAGGAAAAACAATGACGCCCACTAAACTGCACGCCGCACAGACTACCCTAGCGGAGTACCAACACTGGTTGTCCAAACCAATCACCTTCAACCATCAGGACTACTCCGAAAGTATCCAGAACGCAGGATGGACTGCCTTGATATTGGATCCCATTATTGACGGATTCCAATTTACACAAGTCCTCATGGACGGCGGCAGTGACATAAACCTGATATATCAAGACACAATCCGCAAGATGGGGATAGACCCAACCAAAATTCGCCATAGCAACACCTCCTTCAAAGGGGTAATGCCAGGCCTATATGCCCATTGTACGGGCTCCATACTGTTAGAAGTTGTGTTCGGCTCATCCGACAACTTCCCCCGCGAAAAGCTAATCTTCCACATCGCCCCATTCGAAAGTAGCTATCAAGCACTACTGGGGCGTGAAGCTTTCGCCCGCTTTAACGCAATACCACATTATGCATCTCTTACACTTAAAATGCCCGGTCCGCGCGGCATCATCTCATTAAAAAGGAATATTAAGTGTTACTCGAGCACGGAAAGAATGCAAGGCTGCCTTGACAGCCCCACATCAATCCGGCTCCGCTAACCAAAGCACCTGAATAGGTAATTCGAACCCCGGACACGACTAGATGAGTCCGGCGCCTGCTAGCGGCATACCCCCATACAAGGGGCTGCACGCATGTATAACAAGAGACAATAAAGCCCAATTTTCTTTACTTTTCGAACCATACTCTGTTTATTTCATATAAAGTACATTTTTTGCATGATCCTTTTTCTTTTCAACTAAGTTCCTCTCTCTTACAGATGAACAACGTGCTACACCCGGCCCGAGGATACGACACAACGGAGACACAAAGCGCAGACGTGCGATGGGACCCGTTGCAAGGATTCTTTTCAGATTAAGACCCTGCGTAAACCTTTTTTACTGTCTCTTGTTGATACACGTCCCCCGGTTCCTAGCTATAACCGAGGAGGAGGCTGGCGCTTTGGCATCGGTCGCACCAGAATTTTTGCACGTACCTGGACACCAGGGGCTTAGGGCATTATTCTGCCTGTTTTTATAAAGACCGATGTCGGATTTCGGGTTCCGGCAGACCCTTAAGGTTCGAACTCTGGGGTGCGCACGGAGATCCAACCCTCCACCGTCTCGTACCTCGCCGAATCGCAGGGACCTAAACTACTCGAAAGAACAGCACAAGAGACACGAGATTTATACTAGTTCGGGCCACCGTTGTGGTGTAATACCCTACTCTAGTTTGTGGTGTGGTGGATTGCCTCTGGGGCTGATGAAGAACAGTATAGGGAAGAACAGCCTCGCGAGGGTCTGTTCTTGGTGGGTGTGATGAACTGCTAAGTGGTATCCCGTCGCTCTAGCTTGAGGATGGGGTCTCTCTCTCTCTCCTTGGATTCCTAATGCCGGGTCTCTCTTCTATCGATCCGATCGTCCTCCTCCCTGAGTGTGGCTACTCCTCTTTATAGGCGAAGGCCCTGGGCCTCTTCCCAAATATTGAGCGGGAAGGGAGCCAACAATTGGCCATTTTGAAGGGGAACAACGGGTACACTTATCATGACTAAAGTTGGTCCTCGCCTGCCAAAGGCTCTGGTGATGACGCCTGCTTGGGCTCCACGATGACTCCCTCCCAGCCGTTGGGGTTGGTCTTGGTTTTGTTGCACCGAAACGGATGCCTTTGCTTGACGCTCTCACCTGCGCTTGCTCCCTTTGCACCAAAGGGGAAAGGAGGACACTGCGCGGTCTGGCGCCCGGCTGGCGCCCTTGGTCGTCATGGCTTGCGTCACGGGCACCTCGCGAGGTACTCTGCCTTGAACTCTCCGCCTCCTCATGAGCCAGCCTGACGAGGTCGTGCCTGAGGAAGCTCCTTGTAGTCCGCCCCGCGAGGCTTGGCCCCTCGCGAGGGTCTCGAGCTTGTGTTGATGAAGATGGGTCGTCCTGGGCCTCCTTTGAGCCACGTTGTAGGCCACAGGCAGGCAAGTCTGGGGACCCCCGTTCCCAGAACGCCGACAGTAGCCCCCGGGGCCATGGCGCGCCCGAACTTGGCCGTGCAGAGAGGCAAAAGGGCAAGTGCGAAGCGTCGTGGGCCCTAACAGCCTGCGGCCTTGGGCGCCGCGTGGCGGTTGATTGGACGTGGGCGCCTCTGCAACCGTGCGGGTTGATAATAGAGCGGCATCTTCCTTGCCTCCTTTACTTTCTCCAGTTGCTGCCAGATCCCCTTTCTTTCGCCTCTCCTCCTCGCTTCCAAGACCGTCAGATCCACTCCGCCTTCGTGCCCCTAGCCGATCATGGCTCCTCGCCAAACCCGGCGAGCCTGGTACTCTCCTGCCCTGGACCCGCCGAATGTGTCAGCGGCGAGCCTTGCCCTGATGCGCCAGTTGGCTGAGGCGCAGGGCGTTAATGGAACGGCGGTGTTCAAGGCCGGCTCCTCCACCCCCGAGGGTCGGGGGAGTACCTTCTACTCGTTCTTCGTGAGCGCCATCATTGCTGGTCTGGTGCCTCCCTTCTCTGAGTTCTTCTTCTCCGTCCTTCGTCACTATAACATCCAAGCTCTGCACCTCCATCCAAACTCCGTCCTTCTTCTGGCAATCTTCACCTACTATTGTGAGGCCCATGTTGGGGTGAAGCCCTCGGTGGCCTTGCTGCGCCACTACTTCTTCCTCCGAGCCTCCCGTGGTTCCGCCTCCGCGTGCGCGACCTTCGTCGCATACGGCGGAGCCATCACCATTTCAAACCCTGGGAAGCGGATTGAGGGATTCAGGAGCAAGTGGGTCTTGGTGGATGCTGGGCGAATCCACCCTCGGCTGATCCTGCCCACGGAGCCCGCCGAGAGCTCTGCCGACTGGTCCCGAGCGAAGCTTCGGGATCCCCGCTGCCAAGTCTTTGGAGAAGATGGATGCAGATCTGAAGCCGGCGCAAGCGGCGAGGCTGACCGGCGCATCGCTGCTGAGGGAGTTCCTGGAGCACCAATTGGCTCCGCTTCACAAGATTGCCTGATGTGGAGGCCTCACCCGAGCCCCGTGGCCTGGCCGGGCGAGGATCTGGCGACGGTCCTCCATTCCTTAGTTGGGGGCGATGTGGCGAGACCGGAGGGCGCCCCCGCGCCCCTGTTCCTTCGCGAGGATTGGGAGCTGGTTGTGGGGTCCATGCCCGCCTTCAATGGGGACGGGCTCGTGCCCGCGGAGGCTCCAGAGGACCTGGTGGACGTGTCCTCCTCCGACTCCGGTGAAGAGGTGGAGGAAAAGGAGCCAGGAGAGGGGGTTGATTCGGGGGCAGAGTCAAGGGCTCCCCCCCTGCGGCGCAGGCCTCGCGTTCTCCGCCTCCCCGAGAGTGACGACGACGAAGATGAGGATGAGCGGGAGGCGAGCTGCCTCGATCCCGGCAAGGACCGGACTGGCTGGTCCTCGCGGGTCCGCCTGCCCCGGGCGATTCACGACGCCTACCGCCCCTCGGTTCCCTTGAAGCTGATCCTCGCAGCCGGCTCTCGGGCTTCAAGTATGGCCGGAGGCTACTCGAGTCCACCAGCGACGACCTGTGTGCCGCTTTCCGCCTTGATCATTGCTCTGCCGATGAGATCTGATGTCCATGTTCTTCGCCAGCCGGGCGCCCGCGCGAAGAAGTCAAGGGGCTCCTCTGAGGCTCCATCCGTGACGGTGCCGCTGCCCGAAAGGAAGATGATCCCGACGCCTTGTGCCTCTCTCGCCCGGGCGTCCTGAGGCTGGCCGAGTTCTGAGCTGGGCGAAGCCACCTCGACCCAAAGCGACTCCCAGGCCTTGCCGGACGCCGCCTCAACCATTGCCGTGGCGCCGGTTCTGCCTCAAAGCGCAGTGGCTGCTCCGCCGCCATCTCCTCCTACTCCGCCAATCGCTGTCTCCGACTCCTCCCACGGTCTGGATCGTCTTGCCGCCGAATCGACCGGCCGGCAGATCTTCTAGGCACCGACTCGCTTGGTGGCCGGGCGCTTGAGCTGGCCTTCGGCTGGATTCGCGCGATGCTTCGATTCGGGCGGCGCTGGTCCAGGCCTTGGACGGCTTGGCGACGAGGAGAAGCAGTGCTGTTCGTGAGGCGGCGGTGGCTCCGCGATGTCGCTCGGGGAGGCAGCCAACATCCAAGGTCGCTGTGGGACGCCGAGGGCGAAAGCCGGCTCGCAGGACCAGCTTCGCCGAGGAGGCCCGCCGCCAGAGCAGGAGGAAAGCATGAAGGCTCATGGCGGCCGCCAAGGTCCAGGAGGCCAAGTCAAGAAGCGCCGTGACCGCCTAGACGCTGGAGCAGGAACCGGAGGCGAGGAAGGTCGAGCCGACGCCAAGGCGCTGGTTCTTGCCAAGATCGCGTGGCCTTCATGGATATGGAGGTGAAGGCTCAGCGCCTTTGCCGAGGGAGCTCTATGATAGAGACCGAGAGCCCATCGTCAGCGCGGAGGACGGCCCCGCCAAGCTGCTTCCCTTCCTGATTCGTTCTCTTGAAGATGTCTCCCTTGGTCTTGGCCCCACGGCTGAGGCCGAGGCGCGTGTCTTGTCTTCTGCGGCACTGACGCGGATCCTCACCCACATCTATCTTCGCGATCCCAAGCGTCGACATGGACAACTCTTTGGAGCCGGAAGCGTCGAGCATGCAGCTGCCACGCCGAGGCTGTGAAGGGTCATGCGGAGGCTCTGTTGGGGAAGTTCCGACCTTCAGCACTAAGCCGGGCGGAAGGCCCGGGCCCTGCTGCTTCACGAGGCGAGCCCACTCCGTCTTTGCTCCACCGCCGACAAGTGACTCCGTTGTGGCTCTGTCTTGCTTTTAATTCCTCAAGACGTGTATCATGCCTGGGAGGCGTTTAAACTTATGCGTTTGGTATTGCGATAACAGTGTGGATCTGTAATATTTGCTTTTGAATTCCTTGAAATTTGAGCTTCCTACTTGCTTATGTTCTACGCTAGCAGAGCCCTGCCTCACAGATACCTCGGGGCCGTTAGCCCCGACCGGAAACCAGGACGGGACCAAGGAGTGAGGGGCTACATGACAAGTTAGGCTCCTGAGTCGCGATGCTCAGGAGTCCCCCTTGGCGCACGAACAGCAAGTAGGGAGGTGCGACGCAGGCGGACCCACCATTCTACGTCTGCAGAGCCCGGCCCCGCGCATACCTCAACCGCCATTAGCCTTTCGGAGCTAAGGGGTGAGGGGCTACGTGACCAGTTAGGCTCCTGAGTCGCGATGCTCGTGAGTCCCTCGACGCTCAAACGGCATGCGTACCTTGGCTCCGCCGGGAGTGACGCTGACGAACCAGGCCCGAGGGGCTGGCTGGAGTGGCGGCGTCTGGGCGTGACCCAGGCACAACCCCGTGCCCAGCCCCTCGCGCTGCACTCCCGAGGGGAGGCGCAGCGACGAGGCTGCACATCGAGCTCTGGGCCCCTGAGGTTGATGCGTCCCGGAGGCCACCCTCAGTTGTTTATCACCAGCGCGGAGCATAGCGCTTCCGCATGCATACGGGCATAGCCGCTCCTCGACAGTGTCGTCAGCCAGTATGAGCATGGTGCTTCCATCGAACGTGGGAGGGGGCTCCCCGGAGGAGCCCCCGGGGCGTATACAGCCCCACCCTGACACGTGGCTGGCACGGTAGGGCTGGACGAGGTGTATCTGGGCACCCGTGAGCCAGCGCGGGACTCACGAGGCCCTACCTCAAGGCGGGTTGCGCCTGGCTCTGGGCCTTATCTTCGAGTGTGTTCCTGCAAGTTTGGCCAGATGCCAGTGCTCTACGTCTTCCGGTCCCAACTCTCGGGCTAGTCTCAGCCGTCGCTGGCAAGCCAGGTCGCGATGCCATGGACAAGACCAGAGGGTGAGGGCCGGAGAGCCGGTAGGAGCCCTGAGTCGCGATGCTCATGCACCCCCCCTTTAACGCTGCATAAACTAGGTTAGATGACGCAACTCTACGTCCTCGGGTCCCGGCTCTCGGGCTGGTCTCTACCGTCATGGCAAGCCAGTCGCGATGCCATGGACAAGACCAGAGGGTGAGGGCCGGAGAGCCGGTAGGAGCCCCGAGTCACGATGCTCGTGCACCCCCCTTTAACGCGCAAGCCGGTCAGACGCAAGAACTCTACATCCTCGGTCCCGGCTCTCGGCTGGTCTCTACCGCTGGCCAGCCAGTCGCGATGCCATGGACAAGACCAGAGGGTGAGGGCCGGAGAGCCGTAGGAGCCACGAGTCGCGATGCTCGTGCACCCCCTTTAACGCGCAAGCTGGATTGGATGGCGAAACTCTACGCCCCTGTCCCGGCTCTTGGGCTGGTCTCTACCGTCGCTGGCAAGCCAGGTCGCGATGCCATGGACAAGACCAGAGGGTGAGGGCCGGAGAGCTGGTAGGAGCCCTGAGTCGCAATGCTCAGGCACCCCCCTTTAACGTGCAAGATTTTGCCACCCAGGAAAAGGCACCAAATAACAAGCATGGTGGAGCGAGAGCATAATCCTAAGGAAAACGCATGAAGGATACGTGCACCGGATCTGGCCCGAGCAGCTTGGGGATGATGCAGCCCGAGGGGCGCCCCCAACAGGATAAGCTAAGGACATGAAATAAAAGAGATACATGCCGCAGGGACGGACCCACGCGGCCTGGGAATAATGTGGCCCTGAAGGCGCTCCCAGCCGGAAATAAAACTTAAAATGTCACCTGGTTGTTGATGTAGCAGACTCGGTGGGCTGCGGGAGCCGATCCTCACGAGCCCCCAGGCCCAGGGGCCTCGGGAGGCTCCGGAGGCGCTGGTGGCTCCTCATGGGCCATCCCCATCTACGCCAGGGCTGCGGCGTGCCTGACCTCTTGAGCCTCCAGGGTGGTCCTCATGAGACGCGTTTGGCAGGCCATAATACGCAGGGGCTGCGGCGTGCCTGACCTCTTGAGCCTCCAGGGTGGTCCTCATAATACGCAGCAGCTGCGTTTGGCAGGCCATACGGCATGCGTACGTAGCTGTGGGGCGGACCCTCGCAACTTCCCACTCGCAAGGGCCAGAGGCGCTCTTGAGATGCGGCTCGGTTGAGCCCTGGTATGTCGATGCAGACGCGCAGCCCACCATCCTCGCCTGGATGGGGCCCCTGGTGGCGGCGGCTGCCCTCATGACCCTTGACTCAGAGGCTCTGAATGGCCTTGCTGATGAACTCTTGAGGGTTCTGTCCTCCCGGTCTTGCTCCTGCTTGCGGGAAACGTGCTTCGAAACACGCCTCCACGTGGTGCCCAAGCGCCTCCCTTGAGACCTTGGCGAGGTCGGCGGCCCTCCAGGGGAGCCCCGAGCCACTGCTCGAGGAGGGCGCCTGCGCGCTTTCCTATGCGATGGAAGGAGGCTCTCCCTGGCCCGGTGCGGGCCCTGAGGGGCCTGTCTCTTGAAGAGCCGGGCCAGTCGGTGTCTTCTTCTTGGGTGCTGCCTCGGGAGGCATCCTGCTGCTTGTGGTGCAGGTCTTCCAAATGATGCGGCTGCAAAGCTCGCTCCAGGAGCACATCGCATCTCTCTCTTCACGAGGCACCGTGATGACCCCGCCGCTTCTGGCATCTTGAGGATGTTGTAGCCATGGTGGAGTTACGGCCATGAACTTGGCCAACACCGGGTACCCGAGGATGGCGTTATGCAGCACGAATGTGGGCGGCGCCAAGTCGATGAGCTCGGTGTGGTAGTTGTCGCGGGCCCCAAAGGTGACAGAAGGCGGACCTGCCCGATCGGGACCGTGGAGCCGTCGGTGACTCCGGAGAAGGGCTTGGTTGGCTGAAGCTGACTGTAAGGCACTTGAATATTGTTGAATGTCTCCACGGACAGGACGTTGAGCCCTGCCCCGCCGTCGATGAGGGTCTTGGTGACTAGCACATTGCTGATGATTGGGGAGCAAAGCATCGGAAGAGCTCCGGCTGTGGCTGCGCATTTGAGCTGATCCGCTGAGCTAAACGTGATGGCGCACGCCGACCACCTGAGAGGGCACGTGGACTCGAGCTTGGGGAGGACTGCATTCACTTCGCGGGCGAACTGCTTGAAGATGCGGTGAGAGGCTGGGGCTTGAGCTCTGCCCAGAATGCAGGCGATCGCACGCGCTTCCTGGAAGCCCCCACCCCTCGTCTCCCGATGACGGTCTTCGATTCTCCTTGGTGGCGGCGGCAGCGGAGGGAGGCCTGCGTTCCCTTGCGGACGATCCTCATGAGGCTGATCCCTCCAGCCCCCCTCGCGAGGTGGGTCTTGCCAGCGGTCCTCGCGAGGTTGGTTGCGCCACCCTTGGCGCGGGCCGTGGTCTTCCCAGCGTCCTGCATTCCTTCCTCCTCCTCGGCCGTAGCCCCGGTCGCTGCGCTCGGGGCGTCTGCCGACCCTTCCTTCACGCACGGCCCGGAGCTCTTGACATTCGTTGGTGTTGTGGGTGTGGAGGTCGTGGTACACGCAGTCCGGCTGCCCTTAGAGGACTCGGGTTGATCTCTGCCTCGCTTGGTGTCTGGTTCGGCCGCGAGCATGGCAGCCCCCTTGTGCTTCACGTCCTTGGCCTTGGACTTCTTCTCTTCAGGATCCGCGGCAGGCAGCTCGAGGAGGGAGAGGCGCCCCTCCTCAGCCCTGGCGCACTTGGTCGCCAAGTTGAACAGCTCCAGGGAGGTGCGCAAATCTTCTTGCATTGCCAGCTCCTCCTTCATCTTGACGTCGCGCACGCCGTCCGAGAAGGCAGAGATGATGGCCTCCTCCGTTACCCTGGGGATCTTGAGGCGCGCGTTGTTGAAGCGCTGGATGTAGTTTTGTAGGGTTTCCCCTGGCTGCTGCTTGATCCGGCGCATGTCGCTCAGGGCGGGTGGGCGGTCGCGAGCACCTTGGAAGTTGGCGATGAAGCGGGTGCGTATCTCGGCCCAGGAAGAGATCGTGCCTGGGGCCAGATTCAGGAGCCAGGTGCGGGCTCCGTCCTTGAGCGCCATGGGAAACCAGTTCGCCATGACCTTTTCATCTCCGTTGGCAGCCTCGATGCCCAGCTCGTGAAATGGAGGAACTCCAAAGGTCAGCCGTGCATGCGTCGTAGCATGGGCAGGTCTGGCTTGAACTTGGCGGGCCTGCGACCTTGCGCAGCTTCGGTGGTGGCGCGGCAGCCCGCCGTGGCAGCGGGGGCCTCGGCTGAGGGCAGCGCAGGTCTTGGCGTCCTGGGCGGGAGCGCTCGGGCAGCTTCTTCGCGGGCGAGAACTTCTTGGCAGCTCTGCTCTTGCAGCGCCGGCGCTGGCGGAACGGGTTCCGCCAGGCCGCGCGCTTTGGGGCTGTGGCGCCGTCTTGAGGAGGAGGCGGCCGAGGCGCCGGGAGTTTATCGCCACGCGGGCGAGTGCGGTGCAGCGAGACGGACGGCGCGAGCTCGCGTCCGCAGCCTTGACGAGCTTCAGCGGCAGCGGTCGAGCCATTCGCCGTGAAACGTCATCGGCGAAGCGGTAGCGCAGAGCTTCGTTAGCGCGATAGTGCAGCTTCGAGGGCTCCATGGCCACGTGGGGCGCGTGTGACGACAAACCAGCGGGGGTGAGCGAAGGTGTGGCGGTGCGGCCGTCCCGCCTCATGGACGGGTGCTGGGACGACGCTTGCTGCTCGTTCCCCACCGGGCCGGTGGCGGCGTTGATAGCAGGTGACGGGGAACGACGAGGATGCCCGCCGACGGGGGCCGTCTGGGCGACATGGGAGGCGAGGGAGGCTCGGCGCTCGGCCCGGGCCCGACGAGCGTTACACATGGTTGCGGTGGTCGGGGAAGAACGAGGTTACAAAAGGCAGATTCCGGCGCACCCCTACCTGGCTCGCGAAATGTCGGATTTTGGGTTCCGGCAGACCCTTAAGGTTCGAACTCTGGGGTGCGCGCGGAGATCCAACCCTCCACCGTCTCGTACCTCGCCGAATCGCAGGGACCTAAACTACTCGAAAGAACAGCACAAGAGACACGAGATTTATACTAGTTCGGGCCACCGTGTGGTGTAATACCCTACTCTAGTTTGTGGTGTGGTGGATTGCCTCTGGGGCTGATGAAGAACAGTACAGGGAAGAACAGCCTCGCGAGGGTCTGTTCTTGGTGGGTGTGATGAACTGCTAAGTGGTATCCCGTCGCTCTAGCTTGAGGATCGGGTCTCTCTCTCTCTCCTTGGATTCCTAATGCCGGGTCTCTCCTCTATCGATCCGATCGTCCTCCTCCCTGAGTGTGGCTACTCCTCTTTATAGGCGAAGGCCCTGGGCCTCTTCCCAAATATTGAGCGGGAAGGGCGCCAACAATTGGCCATTTTGAAGGGGAACAGCGGGTACACTTATCCTGACTAAAGATGGTCCTCGCCTGCCAAAGGCTCGTGATGACGCCTGCTTGGGCTCCACGATGACGCCCTTCCAGCCGTTGGGGCTGGTCTTGGTCTTGTTGCACCGAAACGGATGCCTTTGCTTGATGCTCTCGCCTGCGCTTGCTCCCTTTGCACCAAAGGGGAAAGGAGGACGCTGCGCGGGCTGGCGCCCTTGGTCGTCATGGCTTGCGTCACGGGCACCTCGCGAGGTACTCCGCCTTGAACTCTCCGCCTCCTCATGAGCCAGCCTGACGAGGCCGTGCCTGAGGAAGCTCCTTGTCGTCCGCCCCGCGAGGCTTGGCCCCTCGCGAGGGTCTCGAGCTTGTGTTGATGAAGATGGGCCGTCCTGGGCCTCCTTTGAGCCACGTCGCAGGCCGCAGGCAGGCAAGTCTGGGGACCCCCGTTCCCAGAACGCCGACAACTGAATACCTTAGGGAGTTTCGGCGTCTCGAGTTAGGCCTTATATGCATCAGCTCCGAATCATGTCTTTGTTCAAATGTTGGGTTTGCCCGGCTCCTGTGTTTTGCTGCCTTACGTTCCGTTCTATCGACTAACGCGGCACCAGGAGAACTACTGCGATTGTGCCCCGGTTTGGCCGGGCGAGCACCTCAGTAGAGAAAGCCGAAAACTGACTGTCATGATATAGCGAGAGAATGGTCAACCACTCGATGACTCACCGGAATGTTTAGAATTCCTCCGCATTAACGAAGGACTGCTTTTTGGTCGTGCACATACGCACTCGAATTTGGGAGAGTGCGGTGCCCCTGTGGGCTATATAGTAGCCCCACCCTCGAACCCCTATGGCTAAGTGAAAGTGATAAAGCATTATAGTCCGGTTGCCTAGTTTTCTACGCTACCACCTCCTTTACAGGACCAAGACGTTGGATTAAGTGTGAAAAGCGCGACTTCTTTGCAAACACCCCCGCACTATGTGCGTGGGGGCTGAAGCCGAAGACTGCCATCTTTCAGGTTATATACATATATACATCAACGGCCGCATAGGAGGTAGTTTACTACTTGAAGGCACAAGTATAAAAAGCTCTTACATTAAATTGAAACGTTGTTTCATAAAATTATACATGTCATTTAAACATAATATCCTTCGAGCACTGCGTCTCTATTAAACGAGCACCTTGCAGGACTTCCTCAAAATAGTGCTTGGCAGGTACTCGGCTTTTGTCCGAGTCTTGGGATGCAACGTCGGTGGCCTTCATCTCCGCCCAGTATGTCTTGACACGGGCAAGAGCCATCCGCACTCCCTCTATGCATGCCGATCGCTTCATTGCGTCGTCTGATGTACCGCACAAGGAACCGCTGCACTAAGCCAAAATAACTCTTCGGCTGGGGTCCGCCTGGCCACAAATGAGTAAGGACATGCTTCATGGCAAGTCCGGATAATCGATTCTGTTCGGCCCATTCGGCCAACCGATCGGACAACGGAAGAGGACGCTCCGGACTATGGAATTGCGACCAATATAGCTCTTCCCTTCTGTGCCCCTTCTGGCCTCGGAAGTGCTCGCCGCTAAGTCTAGATAAGCATCCTCCGAACTCCACAACTTGTCAAACTGAGCATACTTCGGATCTGTATATTTCCTCCGCAGCAGAAAAGGCTTTCCAGCAGCAACATCCACAGCCTGACGCAGCTCTTCCTTTGCAGCTCTCACTGCGGAGCGGGCATCCTTGGCTTCGGCGGTGGCCTTTTTTAACTCCTCCTGCTCCGCTTGACGTTCTTTTTCAAGAACCCCGCAGCGGTCGGTAGCATTCTTCAACTTTATGGCCATATCGGCCATTTCCTCTTTGCTTCGGCAGTGAGCAGCCCGTTCGGCTTTTAGCTCTTGGGCCGCCCTTAAAGCGGCCGCATTACTATTTCGCTTGCTCTTTAGCTCGAGGCGAGTTCCGCCATGAGCTCCTCCACAGCAGCGGCACCACCTGCATTACGCATACAAGTAGTAAGGCACGGGCGTCATGCTACCTTACCAAGTGTCCGCGGACAAGTCGCATACCTTGTGACTCGTCAAACCGTTTGTTGACCAGCGCGATGTCCGCATCCGCCTCGTCAAGTTGCCGCTTTAGTTCGGCAAATTCATCAGTCCGGCTGGCCACCGGACGCCCCGCCACCTATTTAGGAGCGGCGATATGTTATAACTGAGATTATGATCCCCGGCACGCTGTCAATTTTGACAACATACCAAGTCTCAGGGGCTACTATATATACAAGGCGCATTCTGTATGCATAACTCTCAGAAGGTACATCATTTTTGCGTACCTCGAACCCCGTCAGCAAGCTTCTGACGGCTTCATGCAATCTGCTCTCGGCGGACGCAATTCTTTCAATCACCGCACCCATTAGCTCACGGTGATCTTCTGAGATGGCCGCTCGCCCCGGCAGATTCTTCAGCTCCTCCGACCGCACGCCAGCTGGCGCCGGACCTTCCGGCCCTGCCGGACCCGGAGAAACCCTCCATGACGACACCTCAGGGTCGTCCGCCTCGCATGAAGGTGCGGCAGGTGGAGGCGTTTCGCTCTCCATCATCTCCGGAAAAAGATCCCCCGAAGACGAGCTCTGCTGAGAAGGGCTGAGATCCGAACTACAAGGTACAATTTCGGTTATCTTCAGAAATAAATACATGGATGTTCTTTATTCACATGACCCCTTCTTTTTACTTACGGCTCGCTGGAGGGCTGATCCCCTTGGGGAAATTGTGCGGCTGGGGTACTTCCCAGCGCCGTACTCTCTGACGAAGATTTCTTCCCCCTCTTTGAGGCCTTGACCTCCGGATCTTCCGAAGCGGTCCTCTTCTCTCCTTGGAGGGTGGGACTTTTGATCTCTCCTTCCTTGAAAGCCTCCTTCGTGGGCGGGTTGCTTCCCGCTCCCCTTGGCTTCTTCAAAAGGCACGACCTTTAACATCTTGGTCAGCATGGGATCCGACATGGTCTCTGGGAGGGGAGCCGGACACCTTATCAACTTTGCCTTCGCTATCCACTCATGTTAAAAAAACAGCTCCTTTAAGGGCAAGTTTATGATAAATGAACGGACAGCCTGTCCGGGTACAGGACTACTTACTTGAGCATCTGGGCGATTGCAGCTTAGTCCTGCGTCCTCAGTCAGGTCCGGACACTTCTCTTGTGATCCGAAGAACAGTTTATACATCTCCACGGGCGTCGTACCCATAAAATGTTGGAGAACTCGTGGTCCCTCCGGATTAAATTCCCACAGACGGAGGGGGCGACGTTGGCAGGGCAGAAGGCGCCGAATCAACATAACCTACACCACTACGACCAGATTGATCTCTCTTTCTTTGAGGTCTCGAATACAGCCCTGCAACAGAGGAACGTCCTTGGACGGCCCCCAGTCGAGCCCCTTGTTGACCCATGACGCCACCGGCCCATGCGGTGGACTGAGCAGGCGGAGGCGCCACCCATTTGGTGCCCACAGGAGGCGGTGATATAGAACCACTCCCGTTGCCACAAACCAAGCTCCTCTTGAAAAGAGCCCTCGGGCCACGGAGCATCAGCACACTTGCTTATAACAGCCCCTCCGCACTCTGTTTGTTGCCCCTCGATCATCTTCGGTTCTACCTTGAAGGTCTTGAGCCACAGTCCAAAGTGAGGGGTAATACGGAGGAAGGCTTCACATATGACAATGAATGATGAGATATGGAGGATGGACTCCGGATTCAAGTCATGGAAATCCAGCCCATAATAAAACATGAGCCCCCGCACAAAGGGATCCGTCGGGAAGGCTAAACCCCGAAGGAAGTGAGACACGAACACCACGCTCTCGCCGGGCTCAGGAGTGGGAATAACCTGCCCTGGAGCAGGTAGCCTATGCGAAATCTCGCCGGTTAGATACCTGGCGTCTCGCAGCTTTAGCACATCTTCTGTAATGGAAGAAGACATCCATCGGCCGAGCTGATCGGAGCCGGACATCATCGAAGGTCCGAAGCGCCTAAATCTGAAGCTTTGGGTGTTAGAACTCGAAGCGCGAGGCGAACTCGATGGAGGGTGGAAAAAAGAAGGGGGCCTTGGTCTCATTATAAAGAGGTTGAATACCAAGAGCCCTCCCCGTGGTCGATTGGGACTCGCCTTCGATAGAGGAGGCGTGCCAACGGGCACGGTCGGGTTACCCACGTCCGTATTGTTGAGAATCCCGGAATAAGGGTGGCACGATCTATGCTTTGATAAGACGTGTCAAGGAAACCGCCTCGCTAAACGCGCTAAGGTGGGACAGTAAAAAACGATTAAAATAAAGGCTTGGCCGTGGTGTGATGTCACGCCGCGGAATACGTCAGCAGATCTGTGCAAAAAGTTATTCTCCCTACGGTTGTATGTGGAACTTGTTTTGCAGAGCGGACACTATCACAGTGTTCAAAACCTTCTATGAAGTATTCGGAGGAGGAACCCGCCTTGCAATGCCGAAGACAATATGCGCGCTGGACTCGTCGTCATTGAAGCCTGGTTCAGGGGCTACTGAGGGAGTCATGGACTAGGGGGTGTCCGGATAGCCGAACTATCTTCGGCCGGACTCCTAGACTATGAAGATACAAGATTGAAGACTTCTTCCCTTGTCCGGATGGGACTTTCCTTGGCGTGGAAGGCAAGCTTGGCGATACGGATATGTAGATCTCCTACCATTATAACCGACTCTGTGTAACCCTAACCCTATTCGGTGTCCATATAAGCCGAAGGGTTTTAGTCCGTAGGATAGAACAACAATCATACCATAGGCTAGCTTCTAGGGTTTAGCCTCTCTGATCTCGTGGTAGATC
Organism: Aegilops bicornis; assembly: GCA_021605145.1. Taxonomy (NCBI): domain Eukaryota; kingdom Viridiplantae; phylum Streptophyta; class Magnoliopsida; order Poales; family Poaceae; genus Aegilops; species Aegilops bicornis. The sequence goes on along the minus strand of CM038673.1, from coordinate 370,169,028 downwards.
TACTCTTGTACTACCCATATCATCAATATTAATCAAGCAGGAGTAGGGTATTACCTCCATCGAGAGGGCCCGAACACTGGGTAAAACATCGTGTCCCTTGTCTCCTGTTACCATCCGCCTAGACGCATACGATTCGGGACCCCCTACCCAAGATCCGCCCGGTTTGACACCGGCGGTGGGGTACCTCTCCAGTGAGTCCCCCTCCTACTCACTGGTTCTTCCTTAACTCCGTGAGCCCCGCCCCACCCTGAACATCGACTGACCCAAAAGTTGATTCAGTCAACTGAAGTGTAGCTAAATCAGAGCAGCATCACAAGAAAGAGCAAGAGCGAGAGCAGCAGCGCGAGCAAGAGCAAGAGATAGAGCAGACTAGGCAGGGGACCGAGAGCAAGAGCAGAGCAGCAGCGCGAGCGAGAGCTAAAGCAGCAGCAGCTCCTACTGATGTGGACGTCGCCGCCATGGATGGAGCCACGTCGTGTCGGCTCGGGACCGAGCACCGGCAGCACCGTGAGATTGAATCAAGAACAAAATGCGGCAATTAGTGTACAACCTCTTTTGTGGCACTGATTAGGCCTCAACTTCATCCGAGGAAACGGTGATGATGCTGTTGTTCTTGTGGTGCAGGTGAAGACGACGGTGTGGGAATGGAGGTGGCGCTAAAGACGAGGGGAACATCGGGGCAACTCCTTGGAGGTGGAGGACGGGGTGGCTGAACCGGCGGGACGACGAGATCAACGACGGATCCTCATCCGATACGGTGGATGAGGGACGTCGAGATGTTGCTGTGGACAACGTCGTCGGGGAAGAGGCTCCAGCTGGGTGGCGAACGGAGGAGGGTGTGGGGCTTCGCGGGTTTTCGTGGCCTCGGTGTACGAATGGGTGGGCGGATGGGATGGGAGTGGGGAACCATGGCTTAGGGACGCGCTTGTCCGAAATGTGGGGTAAGTTACGAAAGTACCCCCACCGATTTGAACTAGGCGATTCTTTCGATTCGGGGATTTTACAGGAGGTGGGAGTTTTCGCGCACGTTGTAATTTTGGAATAGCAAGGCCTGGGTTGAGATGGAGGGACTTGTCGGAGCACAATGAGACAAAGATATATCTTAAATATTTCGGGGTAACAAGGTGCGGGTTGAAGAGGCGGGAGTTTCAAGAAGACGACAGATGAGAGACGCTAGCTTGAAATTTTGGCATAACAAGGCGCGGCTTGAAATTTCGGGAGAACAAGCTTAACGTGTACCAAAGAAAATCGCACCTCATCACTAGAGAGAGCCATGTCCCGTTTTACTATATTACTGGAAATGCATTCAAATACAACAAAAAAACTAAAAAAATTGGGGCAACAAACATAACGTGTACAGTACCAAAACAATTTGCACTTCCCTCAACAATAAAAAAACAATGTGTGTTGTCTAGCATATGGACTAATTTTGAGTAGATTTTCCCTGTTTGAATGGGATTGTACTCGGGTTAGTTATACAACCATCTAAATATTATGTTTGCAACACATGACTTGAATATAGGAGAAGTAAATTCCTATATAAATAGGAAACTACATGTACATACGATCTCAAATTCAAACATATGCATCCATTTTATGTTGAATTCAAATCATAGTACATGTATGCTCTAGCTAGATGTTCGGAATCTATACCATGTATGATATACTACATAAAATGTGTTTACCAAGCACAACACACACACACACACAAACACCATTTAGACTAGTAAGGTACACGTGCATTGCACACATGATATTTGGCAAGCAAATTATGAATAAATACCACATTATAGCATGTAAGCTTTGAGTCATATATGCACGATGTAGATGTTCGTTTAATTCTTATAGTTCATTTCATTTAAAACCATCTAGTTTTTATAAGAAAGCTAATCTATTTTAAGATTCATGGAATTGTGCGTTGTAAAGCATAAAGTAAAAACAAATAATGGAAAATCATGTAGAAAAACATTTGGGCAATTCTAATACGGAAGATTCTAGAACAAAGAAGAAGTGCTCGTGTTTTGAGGTTTGTGCATTATGCTTAAGTTCAACCATGGAGTCTTCTAGATTGTACATGTGGCAAAATCTGGTGGAATCTAGATGATATCCAATGGCCAGTAGTGCTCAAATTTTCCATCTGTGCACCATCGGATTGGCTTCATCCAACGACCATCTTTCAAAGTTAAAGTTATCCGCACACTATATCAAAAATATAAAATATAATATATAGGGGTATAGATATAGATATGTGATGTGAAAGCCACCCATCATCTCCAATTAGAATAGTGTGTCCATGCACGGATGCAATGTGCCCAAACGATGTCTGCCATCGGTATCTCAAATTAAATCAGTCTGACCTTGTTCAATGTGTATACAATACAACATGCTCGTTTCCAAACCACACCGCGCATATCTCAGTTATATTCATGCATGCATGGGTTTCAAACATCATGATCTCTTATTAAAATATTTGAATTCAACTTTACATTGATTATAACCTCACCTAGTCTTTTACACCCACACTGTCATCTTCTCTTTATAATTGTACCACTAACTTTCTCTCGTGCATGCATGCACACACACTACCAGTCCGCATTATCCATCGCACACATGCAATCTTTTTCTTCAGGTCGGTCTCCCATGCATGCACACACACACACACACACACCTCCCCCTCTCCATCATATCGGGCATTCTTTATCTCTCTCGTGCATGCGCAATGATCGATGTTCCTCTATGTGTGTGTATATATAGCTAGGTCTTTTATAGTTTTACACACAAACCGATCAGTCTATATATCTAGTGAGGTCTCACCCTCTTTCCCACGTCCACATCGATCAATCTATACCTCTCTCTATAGGATTACATAGCTAATACACCCACACTAATTATATATCCAACTTCCCCCTCTCATCATCCATGCCTTCCACTTCATCTCTCAGACGTGCGCACAGTGGCAAAGACAGGGGGCAGCAAGGGCCCTGCCCCCCTAACATCACTATATATCGAGGCTAATATGAATGGGACCATTAGGCAATTGCTGGTAAAATGGTTTAAGTTGATGAATTGGCCCTCCTTGTAAAGGATTAGCAACACTTTCCTCCTATCTCATTTATTTTTCATGGCTCCGCCACTACACGCGTCAGCGCACGTTCTCGCCCCCTCTCTTTAAATATCGATCTTGCACTTGTGCACTCCTTCATAGTCTCCCTCCACTTGGACCCTCTCATAATCTTCTAACCCCCACTGGATTTTTCCACATGTACAATCTAGCAGACTCCATGGTTGAACTTAAGCATAATGCACAAACCTCAAAACACAAGTGCTTCTCCTTTGTTCTAGAATCTTCCGTATCATAACCGTCCAAACTTTTTTTCTAGTTGAATTGCCATTATTTGTTTTTTACTTTATGCTTTACAACGCACAATTCCATGAATCATAAAATAGATTAAGGGCTTCTTTGGTTCAAAGGATTCTCAAAGGAATTTTGGAGGATTCTAATCCTTAGGAATTTTTCCTATCTTGGTTGTTTGATTCGTAGGATTGTAAACCATAGGAATTTTTCCATTGGATTCATTTGCACTAGATTTCATAGGAAACATGCCATCCACTCAAACCTCTTTGAAAGAATTCTGCGTTTTTTCTACGCACAATCAATGCAACATCCCAATTTTCAATTTGGATGTTATTCATTAGATCATCATATGCATTCATAATTTGTGCATTTTTTAATTTGTTTTATTAGGAGTTTTGATCCTAGAAGCCTTAAGCAACTCAAGGACCAATTGAGAGAGTTGGAGGCTTTCAGAAAAAATCCATTTTGGAATTTTCAAAATTGGCAAATTGGATCAAAGTGTTTTATTCGAAATTATTTTCCAATTATTTTCAATTAAATAAAATAATGAGAGAAGATAATATGACTACTTAAAAACAACAAAGAAATATTGGAAATTTAATTTTGAATAAAATATATTTTATTTGGATTTTTATTTGTAAGTTTATTTATTTTCTTAATACTAAAAATGTTTATTTTATGTTAGGCATTTAGCTCTAGAAAAATGTTCACATTAGTCCAAATATTAGGAGGGAATTATGTGAAATTTTCTGGAATTTTTTCAAGTATTTTTTATTAGGATTTTCCTATTTTTTCGTATTTCTGGAATAATGTTTAAAAAAAACCTTCGGACCGAACTGGGCCGAAGCCCAGCTGGCCCAGCCGCGCCACCGCCTACCTCCGCCGCGCCTGACTCGGACTCGCCGGAGTCCGGCTCGCTCACACCGCCCTGGCGCCCCCTTCTCCAAGTCGGACCCCCCGGGGCCCCTTTATAAGCGCCGCCGCCCCCTCTCTCCTCATCAGTCGCCGCCGTCTCACAAGAAGCCTTGATCGCCGCAAGCACTGTCGCAGGCCGCCAACAACCACCGCCACCTGCCGCGCCGTCCCCGCCCCGCCCGAGTCCGCAACTACTGCCGCCACCGTCACTGGAGTTTGTCGCTGTTGTCGAAAACCGTAGAGAACCGCCGGTAAAACTGCCAAACTGTCCCGGTTTTTTTTCGGGTTTTCCTTGGTTTTTCTGTTTATAACCCGATCGGTTTTATTTATCGAACGTTCGTTCGTTTAGGATCTAGAGCGAACAAATTCGTTTGATTAGTTTCTATAGCGGACGTTCGTCCAATAGATTTTTCTTTTTCTGTTTATTTTTTTGGCTAGGGATCCATCCGTAATTATTTTCTTCGTAGATTAGTCCTTGTTCTTCAATCGATCATACTTTTTTCAAGTTTATCCAAATCCAACGAAACCAGCGCCAAATTCTTTGTCTTGATTTCCTCTGTCCAGATAATCAACTTAAAGATGTTTTTGAAAATTTAAAATTTGGTTTCAAACAGATTTAATTTTGAATTTCTTTTGATCGTAACTTGAGTTTCGTAGTTCCGATTTGATTGATTCTTTTTGCAAATCAAAGCTCTTCTCTCGAACTTTCTGTTTAGATCTTTTTAATTGGTTTTACCTTTGCATATTATGCTTGAGTGCTTATGTATGCCATTGTTTGTCTATGATAGATTTTCCGGAGTGCAAAGCTTGCTACTACGAATCCCTAGGGTTTTACGATCGTCAGCAAGGTTACACTTTGATCATACCGCTTTATTACCCAGTTTTTATGCATTAGTTATATCCTCAAAGATTGCATGGGTAGGATTGTGAACATGTGGTTATCGCTATGTAGTTCATGAGGTAGGAACCTATTACCTATGATTCTTGAAACACCCCGGGAATATACGTTATGCTCAGATTGCTTAGCCATACTCGTAGATGGGGATTGGTATGTGAGAATAATGCAAGTTGTGAGAGATAATAACTAAGGGAAACTTAAGGAGGATACTTTAATACACATCTGGGTGGATTGGTTGCGGGCACCTGGAGAATCTAGTGTTGTCCTAGGATATCCCGGAGTACCTGTGTGATCATCCTATGGAATGCCACCCAGGCTCAAAGGGATCATAAGATTATTCATGCTAGAAACTTCCGTGTGCAGCCATAAGCCATTATGGGCTCTGGCATAGTTGAGTATGTTGTGTGACCTCTTTCATTGGTAGGCTAGAATATGTAGAGGAAAGTAGGTGTAACTGTCTACCCATAGTAAAGAGTTAATGCTTCGGAAAGACTGTGTCTTGATCATCCGTCTCTCAAACATCATGTAGTGTGAGAAATTCAATGGAGGAGATCGAGTCTTGTGGGGAAAAGTGCGCAATCCTCTGCAGAGTGTACAAACTAATCATGATTAGCTGTGTCCCCGGTTATGGACATCTTGAGTATCTGGTATTTTGAATTATTGTTTGATCTCATCACTTTACTTAATGAATTTGTTGGGTGATTATTAGTTATACCTGTTAATTTTGGGATTGAGTTGGGGGAACCTTCTCAATAATGGCTTAAATAGGGTAGTTAAATAAAATATATTCCTTTGTTGTAGGAAAAAATTGGCTTTATGCAAATGTTAAACTTAGAGCCTCCACGAGCCAAACATGCATGCAGTGGTAGAATTTTTGTTCACCATTGCTTTATAGTGTGATCTTGCCAGCATATTCCATGTGCTGACCTACACGGCTGCAACGTCTCATGTTGCAGAATTTTCAGACAAAGAGTAAGGTGCGATAGGTCATTGTCATGCACTCAGTTTTGCCGTGGAGTTGGATAGACTCATTTATCTTGGTTGCTTCCACAGTTATTGTATTTAGATGGCCTTCAGCCATATTATTGTAATAAGTACTCTTTATGAGACTCTTGATGTAATAAGTGTGTGATTGAACTCTACTATAAATCCTCGAGTACTATGTGTGTCAGCAATACCGATCTAGAGATGACACTTAAGCACAGAGCTGTCAGGACCCCGATTCCAAGTCACATCGATCTAGCCGGTAACACCTCATATCACTTTGCGGCCTCACGCAAGGTATTCCTGTCGGATTTCGGGTTCCGACAAACCCTTGAGGTTCGAACTCTGGGGTGCGCGCGGAGATCCAACCCTCCACCATCTCGTACCTCGCCAAATCGCAGGGACCTAAACTACTAAACAGAACAGCACAAGAGACACGAGATATATACTAGTTCGGGCCACCGTTGTGGTGTAATACCCTACTCTAGTTTGTGGTGTGGTGGATTGCCTCTTGGGCTGATGAGGAACAGTACAGGAAAGAACAGCCTCGCGAGGGCCTGTTCTTGGTGGGTGTGATGAACTGCTAGGTGGTGTTCCGTCGCTCTAGCTTGAGGATCGGGTCTCTATCTCTCTCTCTGGATTCCGAATGCCAGATCTCTTCCCCCCACTTTCTACTATGGTGGCTAGCTCTACTTATATAGACGAAGGCCCTGGGCCTCTTCCCAAATATTGAGCGGGAAGGGCGCCAACAATTGGCCATTTTGAAGGGGAACAACGTGTACACTTATCCTGACTAAAGTTGGTCCTCGCCTGCCAAAGGCTCTGGTGATGACGCCTGCTTGGGCTCCACGATGACCCCTTCCAGCCGTTGGGGCTGGTCTTGGTCTTGTTGCACCGAAACGGATGCCTTTGCTTGATGCTCTTGCCTGCGCTTGCTCCCTTTGCACCAAAGGGGAAAGGAGGGGCCAGCTGTGAAATTTGGCGCCTGGCGCCCACTGGTCGTCATGGCTTGTGTCATGGGCACCTCGTGAGGTACCCTGCCTTGAACTCTCCGCCTCCTCATGAGCCAACCGACGAGGCCGTGCACGAGGAAGCTCTCGTCATCCGCCTCATGAGGCTTGGCCTCGCGAGGGTCTTGAGCTTGTGCCGATGAAGATGGGCTGTCCTGGCCTCCTTTGAGCCATGCCGCAGTCAGCAGTGCAAGTATGGGGACCCCTGCTCCTGCAACACCGACAAGAGCCCCGGCCCACGACGCCACCGAACTTGGCCGAGCAGAGAGGCGAAAGGGCAAGTGCGAAGCGTCGCGGGCCCTAACAGCATGCGGCCTTGGGCGACGCGTGGCGGTTGATTGGACGTGTGCGCACTGCTTACCTACGACGCCTCGGTAACTGCCCGGACTCGACAAGTTCCTGCATGCATGGTCAGTCATGATTACTGGTGATCGTGGAGGCCGGCGGTTGGCCTTCGCCGGCTATAAGTACGGAACGGCGTGCGCCCTTCCAGTCTATCCTTCTGCTTCTCCTCCTCCTCGTCTCGTCTGGTTGCCATGGCTCCGATCCGTCGGTTCTCCAGGGAAGAGAAGGGAAAGGCTCCTCAAGAGGATCCTGACCCGCTCCCCCCAAAGAAGCGGCTTGCTCTCACAGTGTCGAGGCGAGCGCCATGAGGAGGCGCCCATGCCCTGGTGCGTGCGGCCGCCACCAGGGTTTCCTCTTCCCTTGTACGCGCGAATTGGTGGCCTTGAAGGAGGCGAGGTCGGGCGCCACGAGCGGCGCCGCCGACGGCGCCGGCTGGTCACAAAGGTGTGCGTCTTCCCCCCTGGAGTTCACGCCGAGGGCTCCTGCCGGGAGTTCGTGCTTCACGTCGCCGTGCCTCCCAAGTCTTGGATTCGTCTTCCTTCTTTCTTCGCCTCCGTCGTCCGGCAGGGGGAGCCCCTGGGACTCCGGCTGACGACGGCAGCCTCCCTCATGACCGGGCAGAGGTCGCAGTAGTTGCCCCGGGCGAGGTCTTCATGACACGAGGCTGGAGCGAGGTCGCCCGGGTCTGCAGGACGAGGGGCGCCCTCACGATCCACCTGGAGTATGACGGTGCTTCGGTGGTGTCCTTCAAGGTCTTCGACGCGGAGGGCCCCCGTCTGGAGTGCTATCCCGGGAGAGGCGGCCGGGGCCCTGCTGCGGTGAGACGGAGGCCGACCAACCACTCCCTTGGCAGCTTCTCGAGGCGTATAAGGCGCCGAGGATCAGCGACTCCGCCCGAGCTCTTCGACGGCCGGAGACGAGCGGCACGACTCTGAGCCCCGAGCCTCGTCAGAACGCCCTCGATGCGGCTATATCTCCCACGAGTCGAAGCACGACTTAGAGGCATAACCGCATTGAAAGCAATGTCGCAAGTGAGGTAATCTTCACACAACCCATGTAATACATAAGGGAAAGAGATACATAGTTGGCTTACGATTGCCACTTCACACAATACATAAATAAACATCCATCATTCAGATTACACTCAAGGTCCGACTACGGAACCAAAATAAAAGAAGATACCCCAAATGCTACACGGATCCCTCGATCGTCCCAACTGGCTCCACTACCGATCATCGAGGAAAAGACACATAGTAACGACCACGTTCCTCATCGAACTCCCACTTGAGCTCGGTTGCGTCACCTGCCTGCTTGGCATCGTCGGCACAACTGTGTTGGTAGAATCTGTGAGTCACAGGGACTCAGCAATCTCACACCCGCGAGATCAAAACTATTTAAGCTTATAGGAAGGACAGAGTTGTGAGGTGGAGCTGCAGCAAGCGACTAGCATATATGGTGGCTACACTCGCAAAGAGAGCGAGAAGAGAAGCAAGGCACGGTCGTGAAGCTAGTAGCGATCAAGAAGTGATCCTGAACTACTTACGTCAAGCATAACTCCAACACCGTGTTCACTTCCCGGACCCCGCCGAGAAGAGACCATCATGGTTACACACGCGGTTGATGTGTATATTAATTAAGGTCAACTTCGGGTTTTCTACAACCGGACATTAACAAATTCCCATCTGCCTCATAACCGCGGGCACGGCTTTCGAAAGATAATACCACTGCGGTGTCCCAACTTAGCCCATTATAAGCTCTCACGGTCAACGAAGGATATTCCTTCTCTGGGAAGACCCGAAACGATCTCGGAATCCCGGACTACAAGACATTTCGACAAAGAATAAAACAAGACCAGCAAAGCCGCCCGATTGTGCCGACAAATCCCGATAGGAGCTGCACATATCTCGTTCTCGTGGCACATCCGGATGAGACTAGCTACGAGTAAAACCAAGCTTCGAGTTTCCCGTGGTGGCCCCTTGGCTCGATTCGGGCCAAGACTCGAGGAGCACCGTCCGGGAGGGGGGTAAAATAAAGATAACCCTCGGGCTCGCGAAAACCCGGGGGAAAAAGGCTTAGGTGGCAAATGGTAAAACCAAAGTTGGGCCTTGCTGGAGGAGTCTTATTCAAAGCGAACTGTCAAAGGGGTCCCATAAATCACCCAACCGTGTAAGGAACGCGAAATCAAGGAACATAACACCGGTATGATGGAAACTAGGGCGGCAAGAGTGGAACAAAACACCAGGCATAAGGCCGAGTCTTCCACCCTTTACCAAGTATATAGATGCATTAATTATAGCAGATATATTGTGATAACCCCAACAAGTAAACATGTTCCAATAAGGAACAACATCTCCATGTTCCAACAAGGAACAAACTTCATCTTCACCTGCAACTAGCAACGCTATAAGAGGGCCGAGCAAAGCGGTAACATAGCCAATCAACGGTTTGCTAGGAAAGGATGGTTCGAGGTTTGACATGGCAATATGGGTGGCATGATATAGCAAGTGATAGGCATCGTAGCATAGGCATAGCAAAAGAGTGAGCAACTAGCATAGCAAAGATAGAAGTGATTTCGAGGGTACGGTCATCTTGCCTGCAGAGTTCTCAGAGTTGTCGAAAGCTTGATCCTCGTAAGTGTTCTCAACAGGTTCCTCGTTCACGTACTCGTCTCCCAGCTCTACCCAAATCAAGAACACAAACAATGGAACCACAATAAATCACGGTGCAATGCACAAGCAACATGATGCAATACATGGCATGATATGCGAGATGTGATATGCAATGCATATGCGTGCTCGGAAGGAAAATGATGAACCAGGCATCAACTTGGCAAACCAAGTATGCCGCTGGAAAGGTGAGATGATTTCGTTGAAATCGATATAAAGATCACCGAATCGGATGCACGGTTTGCAAATGACAAGCAAAACAAGAATGGCACAAATCTGCCATTAACAGCATGATACCACTTAGCAAGCAACAAGAAAATAAGCTACTGCACCCAAACGTACCAGAAAGGCATATGGCAGTGATCTACTCAAGATGCTGGACAAAAGATGAACACTGAGCTACGGCTAATTCACAACATAACAAGTCCTAACAAGCATGTCAAAAGTGCAAAACATATCAGCTTCACAGACTTGGTGAAAAATACTGAACATGGCAGAATCAGCATCAGGAAGCAATGTTCAGAGCAAGCAAACAACATGCTACAGGAACATATAATAGCAAAACAAGGCATGGCATGAATCTAATAAAAGCATAGAACAAAAGTCCCTTACTGACCATAAGACAAAAGAGATCATAAAATATAATAGCACCCATGTAAACATAGCAAGTTTCGTTAACAGATTCAAAGAATGTGGCATGACAAAAGCAGATAACAAGTAGGCATGTTTAAGAGCTCGATGCACTCACTACAGAGCATCTCATGATAAACTAAGCATACATCCATCAAGAAGACATGGCATAGAAGCTACACATGGCAAGAACAATATCATAGCCTACACGGATCTCACAGACTTGGTGAAAAATACTGAACATGGCAAAATCAGCATCAGGAAGCAATGTTCAGAGCAAGCAAACAGCATGCTACAGGAACATATAATAGCAAAACAAGGCATGACATGAATCTACTAAAAGCATAGAACAAAAGTCCCTTACTGACCATAAGACAAAAGGGATCATAAAATATAATAGCACCCATGTAAACATAGCAAGTTTCGTTAACAGATTCAGCAACAGGGCATGACAAAAACTGATAACAAGTAGGCATGTTTAAGAGCTCGATGCACTCACTATAGAGCATCTCATGATAAACTAAGCATACATCCATCAAGAAGACATGGCATAGAATCTACACATGGCAAGAACAATATCATAGCCTACACGGATCAACTACAATAACCTTGGCAATATTGAATAACATGTAAACAATCTGCCAGGAAACATTTTATAGCAAAAGTAGAGCTCGACTGACTCAAGCTATGGCACTCCAAAATTGCAAACAAGGGCATGAATTGATAGAGCATAACAATATGTTCAAAACATCATTACTGAAGTATCTCAAAATATGCATGGATCTCTCGGTAGCATCAAGTTAACATGGCATAAAAATATCAGCAAAACAGGGGCTGAAATCAGCAACATCAGGAAGCCTAGTTTGCATGCTTGTTCTAGTCACCACAGAGGTCACAAAAATACATGGCATACACCCCTGGAAAGATGGCATGACATATTACAAAACATATGTAGGACTCAAGTTCATAGAATGCACACATCAATCATGGAAAAAATGACAAAAGTGCATGTTCTGTTAAGAAACTGAAACTAACATCACATAGCCCTCTTCTAACAGCATTTCGGGCACCAAGATGAGCTCAAATGAAAATGACGCAATGAGATGAAATGGTCTACTCGTTGTGGCGAACATTCCGTATGCTACACGCCCCAAACGGAGCAATAGGTGCAGAGTTATGGCATGAAGAAAATGCAATAAAATAACCACATGATAAAAACTTAGGCGATTTCGGGGGGGGGGGGGGAGAAGAAGTCCACCCCGATCGGATCTGGCCCGAGGTCGCTTGAGCGGCGGCTCGCCGTGGAGGAAGGAGAGGCCGAGGCGGAGGACGAGGTGGCGGGGCCGCGGCCGAGGCGGCCACGGAGCTCGCCGGCTCCCGGACGGCGACGACGGAGGCAGGCGCGGCCGGGCGGCGTGAGCTGGGCGGCGGAGGCGCTGGAGCGGGCGGCCACGGCTGGGCGCTGGCCGGGCTGCTACCAAGGCATGAGGCGGGCGGCTGGGCGCAGGCCGACACGTGGCGGCCGCCGGTTGGTCCGGGCGTGGGCGGACGTGTCCGGCCCGAATCGGACACGTCCGGCGGCGGGGAGAGGAGCGGGGCTAGGGTTAGGGGTGGAGTTGATCCGGTATTTCGGGGGAGGGGGTGTTTTTATAGGTAGAAGGAGCTAGGAAGCTCCAAATGGAGTGGTTTTCGCCCACACGATCGTGATCCGACGACGGAGAGCATGGAAGTGACTTAGATGGGTTATTGGGCTGTTTTGAAGGGGTGTTGGGCTGCAACTTAAAAGAGGCCTTTGCGAGGGTGCGGTTAACCGTTGGAGTACCAAACGAGCTCCAAATGACCCGAAACTTGACAGGTGGTCTACCGGTGGTGTACCAAGGCCACTTGGCAAGGCTCGGTCCATTCCGAGAAAGTTTAATACCCACTCATGGAAAAACGTAAAAGGGGACGCCGGGGGACATAGGAGTGCCGGATTGCAAAATGGACAACGGGGAAAATGCTCGGAATCATGAGACGAACACGTATGCAAATGAGATGCACATGATGACATGATATGAAATGCATGACATGGACAAAATGCAAAAATGAAGAAAAACCCAACCACGGAGGGAATATCATATCACAATGCCGAAAATGGCAAGAGTTGGAGTTACAAATATGGAAAGTTACATCCAGGGTGTTACACCTGTGCCGCTCCCGGAGCAGGGCAGGCTCATCAGGTCGTCGCCGCCCCTGATCTAGATGGGGTTGGCTCCGGACCGGGTGGCCCACTGTTGATGATGGCGTCTACCGTGGTGGTCCCTGTAGATAGGACTCCTTAGGATTCGCGTCTTTTGTTCCTGCGAGGAGCCAAGAATGTACCCCGCGGGGGCTTGTAAGATATTTGTAGCTTCGTTTGTCAATATGATCCTTATTGTGAGGCAATGCGGGATGCTCATTCCGTTCTAGCTCAGTTTCTTCCTTTCGGACCTCGTGAGGGCTTGATGCTCTGCGCCGACAGGTCCCAGTCCCAAGGCGGCTTCAGCCGTCGCTGGTATGCCAGGTCGCGATGTCGTGGTCAAGGCCAGGAGGTGAGCGGCCCGAGGTCCGGTAAGAGCCTCCGAGTCGCGATGCTCAGGGGGTCCCCCTAGGCGCTCAAGTGGCCATCATTCAGTGAGATAGGAGAGTGACGTTGCTAACACGGGGTTGCATTGAGTGTGGGGATGGTGTTGCGATAACTAGTGTGTCCGGAGGGGTGACTTATCTCGAGGGTCAGGACAATGCCTCCTGGTGCGGTGCTGGGTCCGTGCCCTGGCTGACGAGAGATTGCGTGGTGAGGTCGTTTCGTGCTCCTTGGAGGGACCCTGCAGGTTCACCACAAAAGGAACAAGAGCTCGCCGTGGCGATCGTTAGTCCTGTCGTTAGTTGCTTTGGAGAGGCACGAGAGGCCTTGCGAGGTGTGTCGGGGCACCCGTGAGCCAGCGCGGGACTCACGGGGCCCTACCTCAAGGCGGGTTGCGCCTGGCTCTAGGCCTTATCTTCGAGTGTGTTCCTATAAAATTGGCCAGATGCCGGTGCTCTACGTCTTCGGGTCCCGGCTCTCGGGCTGGTCTCAGCCGTTGCTGGCAAGCCAGGTCGCAATGCCATGGAGAAGACCAGACGGTGAGGGCCGGAGAGCCGGTAGGAGCCCTGAGTCGCGATGCTCAGGCACCCCCCCCCTTTAACGCGCAAGCTAGGTTAGATGACGCAACTCTACGTCCTCGGGTCCCGGCTCTCGGGCTGGTCTCAGCCGTCGCTGGCAAGCCAGGTCGCGATGCCATGGACAAGACTAGAGGGTGAGGGCCGGAGAGCCGGTAGGAGCCCTGAGTCGCGATGCTCAGGCAACCCCCTTTAACGTGCAAGATTCCGCCACCCAGGAAAAGGCACCAAATAACAAGCATGGCGGAGCGAGAGCATAATCCTAAGGAAAAAGTAAGGAGGATACATGCCACTGGACCGCCCGAGCGGCTTGGGGATGATGCAGCCGAGGCGCCCGCAACAGGATAAGCTAATGACATGAAATAAAAGGGATACATGCCGCAGGGACGGACCCACGCGGCCTGGGAATAATGCAGCCCTGAAGGCGCTCCCAGCCGGAAATAAAACTTAAAGATGTCACCTGGTGATGTTGGGGATGAAGGGGTGTTGGTGTAGCAGACTCGGTGGGCTGCGGGAGCCGATCCTCACGAGCCCCCAGGCCCAGGGGCCTCGGGAGGCTCCGGGGGCGTTGGAGGCTCCTCAGGGGCCATCTCCATCTCCGCCAGGGCTGCGGCGTGCTTGACCTCTTGAGCCTACAGGATGGTCCTCATGAGACGCTGGTGCGCAGCAGCCGCGTTTGGCAGGCCATAAGGCATGCGTCACGTGGGCTGTGGGCGGACCCTCGGATCGTCCCACTCATGAGGGCCAGAGGCGCTCTTGAGATGCGGCTCGGTTGAGCCACTGCACGCCGATGTGACGCCCAGCCCACCATCCTCGCCTGGATGGGGGGCCACAGCAGGTAGGCGGCTGCTGCCCCTCATGACCCTTGATTCCTGTAGCTCCTGAATGGCCTTGCTGACAAACTCCTGAGGGTTCAGCCCTCCTTGCCTTGATCCTGTTTGCGGGAAACGTGCTTCGAAACACGCCTCCACGTGGTGCCCAAGCGCCTCCCTCGAGACCTTGGCGAGGTCGGCGGTCCTCCAGGGGAGAGCCCCCGAGCCCTGCCTGAGGAGGGCGTCGGGCGCGCTTTCCTATGCAATGGAAGGAGGCTCCCCCTGGCCCGATGCGGGCCCTGAGGGGCCTGTCTCTTGAGGAGTCGGGCCGGTCGATGTCTTCTTCTTCTTGGGTGCGGCCTCGGGAGGCCTCCTGCTGCTTGTGGTGCAGGTCTTCCAGCGATGCGGCTGAAAGGCTCGCTCCGGGGAGCACTGCTGCGTCTCTCTTCGCAGGGCACCGTGATGACCCCGCCGCTTCCTGGCATCTTGAGGACGTTGTAGCCGTGGTGGGTTACGGCCATGAATTTGGCCAACGCTGGGTACCCGAGGATGGCGTTGTACGACAGGCGAATGTGGGCGACGTCGAAGTCTATGAGCTCGGTGTGGTAGTTGTCGCGAGCCCCGAAGTTGACAGGAAGGCGGACCTGCCCGATCGGGACCGTGGAGCCGTCGGTGACTCCGGAGAAAGGCTTGGTTGGATGAAGCTGATCAGAAGGCACTTGAAGATTGTTGAATGTTTCCACGGACAGGACGTTGAGCCCTGCTCTGCCGTCGATGAGGGTCTTGGTGACTAGCACATTGCTGATGATTGGGGAACAAAGCATCGGGAGAACTCCGGCTGTGGCTGTGCACTTGAGCTGATCCGCCGAGCTGAACGTGATGGCGCACGCCGACCACCTTTGAGGGCGTGTGGCCTCGAGCTTGGGGAGTATTGCATTCACTTCGCGGGCGAACAACTTGAAGATGCGCTGAGAGGCTGGGGCTTGAGCTCCGCCCAGGATGCAGGAGATCGCACGCACTTCCTGGAAGCCCCCAGCCCCCTCATCCTGATGACGGTCTTCAATTCTCCTTGGTGGAGGCGGCAGTGGAGGGAGGCCTGCGTTCCCCTGCGGGCGATCCTCGCGAAGCTGATCCCTCCAGCCTCCCTCGCGAGGTGGGTCTTGCCAGCGGTCCTCGCGAGGTTGGTCGCGCCACCCTTGGCGCGGGCCACGGTCTTCCCAGCGTCCTACAATTCTTCCTCCTCCTCGGCCGTAGCCCCGATCGCTGCGCTCGGGGCACGTGCCGACCCTTCCTTCGCGCACGGCCCGGAGCTCTTGACATTCATTGGTGTTGTGGGTGTGGAGGTCATGGTACACGCAGTACCGGCTGCCCTTGGAGGACTCAGGCTGATCTCTGCCTCGCTTGGTGTCTGGTTGGGCTCCGAGCACGGCAGCCCCCTTGCGCTTCACGTCCTTGGCCTTGGACTTCTTCTCTTCGGGATCCGCGGCAGGCAGCTCGAGGAGGGAGAGGCGCCCTCCTCAGCCTGGCGCGCACTTGGTCGCCAAGTTGAACAGCTCGAGGAGGTGCACAGATCTTCATGCATTGCCAGCTCCTCCTTCATCTTGACGTCGCGCGCCGCCGTCGGAGAAAGCGGAGATGATGGCCTCCTCCGTCACCACAGGGATCTTGAGGCGCTGCGTTGTTGAAGCGGCTGGATGTACTTTGCAGGGTCTCCCCTAGCTGCTGCTTGATTCGGCGTATGTCGCTCACGGCGGGTGGCGGTCGCGAGTACCACAGAAGTTGGCGATGAAGCGGGTGCGCATCTCGGCCCAGAAGAGATCATGCACAGGGCCGATTCAGAGCCAGTGCGGGCTCCGTCCTTGAGCGCCATGGGAAACAAGTTCGGCATGACCTTCTCGTCCCCGTTGGCAGCCTCGATGCCCAACTCGTAAAGCTGGAGGAACTCTACAGGGTCAGCCGTGTCGTCATAGCGAGGAGGCAGGTCTGGCTTGAACTTGCCGGGCCACGCGACGCTACGTAGCTCGGAGGTGAAGGCGCGGCAGCCCGCTGTGGCCGCGGGGGGCCTCGGACGGCATAGAGCTTGGTCTTGTGGGCCTCCTGCGCCCTTGGCCGGGGCAGCGCAGGTCTTGACGCTACTGAGCGAGGAGCGCCGGGCAGCTTCTTGCGGGCGAGGAACTTCTTGACAGTTTCTACTCTTGGCACGCCGGGCGCTGGCGGAACGGATTCCGCCAGGCCGCGCGCTTTGGGGGCTGTGGCACCTTGAGGAGGAGGCGATCGAGGCGCCCGGGACCTTCATCGCCAGCTGGGCGGGTTGCTCGCTGCAGCGCGACGAGCTCGGCGACTCGGTCGAGCCATTCTTCGAGACGCTGCCGACGGGCGGTAGCGCAGGAGCTCGTTAGCCGCGATGAGTGTAGCTCGGGCCTCCATGGCCGCGCGGGGCGCGCGTGACGAAGAACCAGCGGGGGTGAGCGAAGGCGTGGCGGTGTGGCCGTCCCACCTCATGGACGGGTGCTGGGACGACGCTTGCTGCTAGTTACCCGCCGGGCCGGTGGCGGCGTTGACGGTAGGTGACGGGGAACGACGAGGGCGCCCGCCGATGGGAGCTGTCTGGGCGACGTGGGAGGCGAGGGCGGCTTGGCGCTCGGCGCAGGCCCGACGAGCGTCAGACATGGTTGCGGTAGTCGGGGAAGAACGCGGCGACGGAAGGCAGATTGTGGCGCACCCCTACCTGGCGCGCCAAATGTCGGATTTCGGGTTCCGGCAAACCCTTGAGGTTCGAACTCTGGGGTGCGCGCGGAGATCCAACCCTCCACCGTCTCGTACCTCGCCGAATCGCAGGGACCTAAACTACTAAACAGAACAGCACAAGAGACATGAGATTTATACTAGTTCGGTCGCCGTTGTGGTGTAATACCCTACTCTAGTTTGTGGTGTGGTGGATTGCCTCTTAGGCTGATGAGGAACAGTACAGGGAAGAACAGCCTCGCGAGGGCCTGTTCTTGGTGGGTGTGATGAACTGCTAGGTGGTGTTCCGTCGCTCTAGCTTGAGGATCGGGTCTCTATCTCTCTCTCTGGATTCCGAATGCCAGATCTCTTCCCCCCCTTTCTACTATGGTGGCTAGCTCTACTTATATAGATGAAGGCCCTGTGCCTCTTCCCAAATATTGAGCGGGAAGGGCGCCAACAATTGGCCATTTTGAAGGGGAACAACGGGTACACTTATCCTGACTAAAGTTGGTCCTCGCCGCCAAAGGCTCGTGATGACGCTCGCTTGGGCTCCACGATGACCCCCTTCCAGCCGTTGGGGCTGGTCTTGGTCTTGTTGCACCGAAACGGATGCCTTTGCTTGATGCTCTTGCCCGCTCTTGCTCCCTTTGCACCAAAGAGGAAAGGAGGACGCTGCATGGTCGTCATGGCTTGCATCATGGGCACCTCGTGAGGTACCCTGCCTTGAACTCTCCGCCTCCTCATGAGCCTACCTGACGAGGTCGTGCCTGAGGAAGCTCCTGTCATCCGCCCATGAGGCTTGGCCTCGCGAGGGTCTTGATCTTGTGCCGATGAAGATGGGCTGTCCTGGCCTCCTTTGAGCCACGCCGCAGCGGCAGTGTGGAAGTCTGGGGACCCCGTTCCCGAGCGCCGACAATTCCACGGTGTCGCCTTACCATGGCCCGGGAACGTTATGCCTTTTGGCTCACGATATGATAGTGTCGCTAGCATCCATATGACAGAGAACCTCGGCCGACATGGCTAGTCGTGAACCCAAAGCGGCACTAACCCATGGGGACAGGCATACATGAATCACATCGAGCATGTCGGTCAGCAGCGTGTGAATCTGGGCTGTAGCACTGGGCTAACAGGACTCCAGAAACCCAGGCTATAGCAGGCTAGGCAGGACTCCGGATGTCACCACGTGACATTTCCCCGAAGGGACAGACACAAGAACGAAGTGAAACACATGCCGGCCACCAAGTGTCACGAGGCGGTAGTCTTTGGGCTAAGCAGGACTCTGGTGAACCGGGCTGTAGCGGACTACTATGGCTCAAGGAAGCATTAGACTACATTTCCCCATAAGAGAGGCTGCCAAGGATAAACAACTAGATTGTCGGATCCCACACATACCAAGCATTTCAATCATACACACAATATGCTCGATATGTGTAAATACAACATGGCATCACAACATAACTCTACGACTCAAAGTATTTATTCATTAGGCTCCGAGGAGCGAGATATTATAAACATGGGTCTCTCGACCCAGCATTCAGAGCATAAAAGTCAAACACATGCGGAAGCTTAACATGTCTGAGTACAGACAACTATAAATGAAAAAGGATGAGAAGCCTGACTATCTACCAGATCCTGCCGAGGGCACAAGTTTGTAGCTGAGTTAACAAGCTAGACGTCGAAGTCCACGCGGAACTACTAGCGAGACTGACGTCTCTCTACAAAACATAAAATAAGCAAACGTGAGTACAAATGTACTCAGCAAGACTTACATCAGAACTAACTACATATGCATCATTATCAACAAAGGGGGTGGTGGAGTTTGACTGCTGCAAGCTAGCTTTGACTCGGTGGCTATCCTGAACTACAACTGGAAGTAACTCTTTGAGGTGGCAAACACGAATCCACATATTCACCATATCAATACACCACTATGGATCCGCTTCCGTCTCCCTACGAGAACGCCATCCATAGCACTCACGCTTATCTTGCGCATTTTAGAGTATCCACTTTCACTTGTCTATGAACTGTTATAGGCAACCCAGAAGTCCTTTACCGCTGACACGGGTATTCGAATAGATCATTTATAACCCTGCAGGGGTGTACTTCTTCACACACGCTCTCACCACTTACCGCCGTTTACACGACATGTACTCGGCAACCTTCAAGCGGAAGCCCAACGTGGGTGTAGGCCACAACCTACCTAAACACTCAAGTCTCTAGTCCAGGTTTATCGCCTATTCAGGTTCCATCCGCAGGGAGTCCGGTCGAGGTTTCCACATACGGCCCCGAACGATGTGTGCAGGGTTCCCAAGATACCAAACGGGCATTCGGTACACCGTGCCACGTGCCTACCGCAACACAGCCCACCCCTAAGGTCAGCGCTGCATGCGGCCCCCAGCATACTACAAACACCAGAAACTACTTTGCAACTCCCGAATAGAGGACACGAGTGGTTAAGAAGCCGATAGGGTCCATTGGTTTCGGGGCCAATGCGTGGTAGTAACTGTTTCATGGATCACAAACACAGAACTCAGTTCCTGAGGACGGCTTCAATGAGACAACCCACCATGTACTCCTACGTGGCCTCTCACCGCTACCTTTACCAAATCGTGTTCACACACTTAGCTCTCAATAGTAGGACATGTTCTCACACCTCCAATTCATCCCCGATGAATCAGACCTGACTCAACTCTAAGCAGTAGCAAGCATGACAAACAAGCATGAATGAGTAGGCACATCAGGGCTCAAACAACTCCTACTCATGCTAGTGGGTTTCATCTATTTCTTGTGGAATGACAGTCATGCAGAGGATAAAGGGGTTCAGCTACCGCATCAAGTAACAGATGAATCGTTGTTGTCCTAATGCAGTAAAAGAGAGCAGGAGCGAGAGAGTGGGATTATATCGGAATGAACAAGGGGGTTTTTCTTGCCTGGCACTTCCGAAGATAATATAGCTCTTCATCAGTGTCATCGGTCTCATCGTCGAAACCACGTCTATCGAGAGGGGACAAACACCGGCAACTGAGAAAGAACACAATCAATGCAATGCCACAATATGATGCATGATCATGACATGGCAATATGCTGTGATTTGAGCTAATGCATCTAGCTATGATTTAAATGAAGTTGGTTTGAATACATGATTCAAATTCCAACTCCATATATGATTATTTAAATGCCCTTTATTTGTTTTGTCCAAAATATAGGACAAACATTGTTCAAACATGCATGAAAATGGTGCAAATGGATTCCTTGAATTTTTCTGATAAATTTTTATATATAAATTAATTCATTTGGAGCTACGGTTGAATTACTATGAATTTTAGAAGTTTTAACTATTTTCTGGCATTTCCTATATAAGAATAAATCCAGAAAAGGATTTACTGCGTCAGCTTGACGTCAGTCTGAAGTCAGCGGTCAACTGAGATGGTCCAGGTCAAACTGACCAGTGGGTCCCACTGGTTATTGTCACAGTTAGCTAACTAATCTAAATTAGTGTTAGATTAACTCCTAATCTAGGTTTGACCAGGGGGCGGGGCCCACATGGTTAAATGGGTCAAACCCACCGGCGACATGACTCCGACGGGCCGAGATCTGACGGAGGGCTCGGGTTTCTGTTCCGGACGACCAAAAGGGATGGCGGAGGCATCGCCGTGAAGTCGGAAGTGCCCGCCTTTTCTCAGGCGGTTGGGACAGGCTGAGACGGCCCGAGCTCGCCGGGGCGAGGCTCGCGGCGGTGGCCGGAGTTCAAGCAAGGTCGGGGTTGGCTCTAGGGGGCACAGCAGGTCGAACGGGTGGGCGCGCCCGGCTCCTGGGGAAGTGCTGAGCACGGGGCAAAGCTCGGGCATGGGTGGCGGCAGCTGTGGCCGCGACAGCGATGAGGCACGGCACCGACGAGCTTCGGCGTTCGCGCAACTACGGCCTAGAGGAGGCGGCGAGCAACGGGGTTTGGGGGAGGAGGAAGAAAAGCTCACCGCGAGCACGATGGGAAGGTCAGTGGGTGCGGGGGAGGTCCGGAGCGAGCAGGGCGACGATGGCGATCTCGGCGACCCGAGGAGGAAGAAGAGGTCAGGGCCGGCGCTTCGGGGCGTTTGGCGTCGCGTGATTCGATAGAGAGACGTCGGCGACGTTTGCGGTGCTCCTGGGTATGTCGGAGAGGCGAGGGGGTGGCTCAGGACGCGGCAGCGGCGAGCGGCGGCGACTAGCTCTGCTCGGGCGCGTCAAGGGAGAGAGCAGAGAAGGGGAGGATGCCGAGGAGAGTGAGAGAGGTCCGGGGAGGGTCAGGCGATGCACGTGGCGCTGGGGCCGACTCCGGCAGCAAGCAAGCAGGAGGTGGCGGACGCGTGCTCAAGGCCGGGCCAGCTGCCGTCCTCCTGGCAAGGGGAAGACGACAGGGAGGAAAGCAGTGGTGGGCTGGGCCAGCGACTTGGGCCGCCAGGTGGGCTGGCCAGGTGGTCCGCGCAGGTGAGGCCAGGTAACAGGATTTTCATTTGTTTCTGTTTTAGTTTTATTTCTGTAGGTTTGTTGCATTTCTAAAAATACTTAGGCAACTCCAAAAATCACCAAACTGCACATGGCCACTACTTGGAATATATCCAGCATGGAACATTTTAGTTTGGGGTTATTTGAGTATTTGAAATATTTTATATAATTTAAATGCCCAAACTCAAATAACTAAAGATTTAATCCTGTGACCTTAGAGTGACCTAGAAATTTGTGTATCACTTTTGATAGTGGTTTAAGACCAAGGCAGAGGTGATGAACATTTTAGAAGGGCATTTCAGGTTCATTGAAAATGTTTTTTATGTTGAACCTATTTGATTTAAGTGGTGCAAGGATTTGAACATCCCCATTTCAAGTTTCAAAATAATTTAAACATGATGCAACAGGCAAGTGTTAGCCTAGTGCAAGGTAAGGCTAGGGACGTGACAACTCACCCCCACTAAACAAGAATCTCGCCCCGAGATTCATGACGTGAGGTAAGAAGACAAAGGGGACACTAAGCATCACAAACTTCATGATCCAACTGTCTCCTCGAAGTTGTTGATTCGTTGCATATGTTAATCTTGACATCCTCGCTTTTGAGATCTTCATCCACACAATGATGACGGAAAGAAACTCTACTAGGTTTGATCTTCTCAAAGATCAAGCTATACCATATCAACTCGCGGAATGAGATGTTGAAACATCTCGAGTTGAGACACAAAACACATCGAGAGGGATGGAAGAACAACGACGGGGTTTGATTTGGTGGGCAACAATTCCACGCTTAGGAAGATGGTGGATGGTGTCAAGGTGGCGAGGAAATGATTGCCATGATTCTGTAACGGGGCACTTCGGGAGAGGTGACTCGTTGGACTGTTCCCTTAAGTAGCAAAAAGAATTACTTTTGATTCAGAGATCATTGAAACTCTTTAAACCAGCCTAAGGCAATCACAATTGATCGTTTGGCGGAGTTCAAAGGAATGGCATATCCGGATTCGGATGGATGATGTGGACTACCTTGTTGAAGACAACGCGATGGATGATTTTGCTTATATCCGGAAATGGATGGGACCCATGGTAGGACCGCTTTTGAGGATGATCCTGAACAAGAACTACTAAGAAGGCAGCCCATAGTGAAATGGCACAAAGACGGTGCAAGCTAGGAACAAAATGCAAATGTTGGAATGTTCCAACCATCATATCTGCCTGAGATTCAGATCCGGTTGGTGATAGGATACTTCAGACTCAACATGTCTGAAAGGAAAGTTTGCAACACAATCAACGAGATGACGCTATGTAGATTCTCGGAAATGAACTACGATAGCAAGCTCCAAAACATGAGCTGGTTCTCATACACACATGTGAACACGCTGTCCTGCATAAGCATGATCACATGGTAGTCTTATAATAAAACACTACTGGGTTACGATTGGGAACCATCATTGAGATAACGAAGTCTTGTGCATATCCGTCCGCCCTTCAGATTAGCGCATGAACTTCTTTTCTTTGAACAATTCAATCAGTGGCTTGGGGTGCTAGGAATTGCATATGGAATGAAGATGATCAGTCTATCAGACCATAGAATACTTTGCACAGGATGACCGACTTGAGATGATTCCAGAGGAAACAAAACAAACCTTTCTCAAATTCATGGCGGCAACTTACACCTAAAGCACATGAATTCAAGGAAGTCACTTCTTCCATCCAAGCATAGGCTTCATGATCGGAACACGAAGGCATTGCTTACCAAGTTTTCAACACTAGGTTGATGTTCAACATGAATCAACGGGGAGACAAAAATGTTGCTGATGGGCTGAACAACAACTCATCGGAATTTCCATATCACCGGACTTCCACCATCATGTGAACATGGTGATAGCATTGGTCAGACCAAAGATGTAATGGTATATGCTCGAGGGATCAACCACGAGTAAGACAACATTACGAACATCGCTGGTTCTGATTTGACTTGATGATAGCCCATACTCAAGTCAAGGTTTTGACAAGACAACAGATCCAAAAACTGATCACGAGGACCAATTGGTGAAGGTATCATCTTTCTTCAACAACACACACAAAAGGATATCCCTTAAAATAAACTAAGTCGGACAAGCTTTTATCTTCCAACTCTCCAAGTTGTTGTTTGGCTCAACCAACTAGCTCAGGGGTATCCAACACAGATTCTTGGAGAATGGGTGGTTTACAAGGAAACCAACTTGATCACGAACTCAACATAGCGGTCAGGTGACAACCTGGTGATACTTCCGAGAAGATAATCGGAAGATCACGAACCACCAATATGTTACTAAGCTCGAGAACAATCTTGCTTTTCAAGCAAGACGAAATGAACAATAAGCAAGGGATTGAATAATCCTAACTCATTGATCGAAGAGTGCACCGGAAATAAGGACTAGGTAGCACGATCAATCTTAGGATGATGATTTAATAACCAAAACGCTAAGGATGAGAATATTGTCCATTTACTACCAAGCAACGAGGTTGCTAGGAGTATCGATTTCGCACATCACAGTACACTTGTCGGCATTTTAGCTACAATAACACGGGAACCGAGGAATGAACAATGATGGCAAGAAGTATTACTGTGTCAAGAATTCATAAGAGGTGATGCAATTCTCATGACACTCTTGACATAAAGATGGTAACACTCCAAGGTAGAACAGAACAAAAGTTGGATTGGCATTTTGATCTGTGGAATAAAACTACTTTGACCCAATCCTAGATATGGATGAGGTACTGGAGTTTGTTTCTCCTAGTCATTCCGGAATAGAATGGCTTGACGGACCACAAGAATATTAGGCATCGATATACACGATCGCACACATACCCTTGACTATCAATTGATAGACGGAGGTCAGAATACAACTAAGGAGGAACAACTCGAGGAACATATAACTCCTGAGTTGTGGATGCATAGATTAGTATGTCGAATCAAATTCAACAGGTTTCTTCCGGATAACCCATGCGGAAAGGTAGAACTGGAAGATTCACAATTATGAATGGATAACTCCTCAAGAGTACTCTGATTGTGATCTTTTGGCTCGTAAGAACTTCGCCATAAGCGATTGCATAGTATTTGGAAGAAGGAAATACCACGGACCTCGAGGACTATCGCAAAGTTACTAATATCCTAGAGGAACTAGCAAACACTATCGACAGGAGGTAAGTAGGGTGAATCTCGGGTCCAAGAACCCAGGAATAGAATACCTACTAACTAAATGGCATCACGGAATGCTTTCGGGAATAATGGCCAGAATCGTCACACTGGGAACACAAAACATTGCTAGATTACTAGGTGACTCCCTAAAACACCTAGGGTCATAATAATAGCTCCAACATATATGCCGAGGCAGCGGAGTACCTCAACACACTATTTTGTGTGATTAATCTGGCCGAAATGAGCATTACAAATAGAGAGAAGGGATTTGCAAATGCATCAGACTATTTAGAAATCTGGGATGACTCGGGCAGCATAACGACTGTAAATGCTCAAAAATATTTGAGACATCCTGCAAAATAGTGGCATCACCACTCCACATCACAATAACAAGGTTTCGAGACCAGCTATGAACATACGGAAGTAGTAAAAACTGAACTGAGATTGAAACTATCAATTCTATAAGTCTATGGATTAGTAACACGTCATCCTAATATATAGATGAGAAGCCTAGTTCTTAAACCCCGTAGAAGAGAAGAGGATGACTCAGATCAGAAGGCCATGAGTTATAAGGAGTAAAAAGAGCCTTACGTTCCCTTCCACAATCAATTCCCTTACATAACTAAAGCATTTTTAGACACAACTTCGACCGGTTTGGCTTGGTAGTCCTACATGCAGTCAGGCTCTGATACCAAAGCTGTCAGGACCCCGATTCCAAGTCACATCCATCTAACCGGTAACACCTCATATCACTTTGCGGCGTCACGCACGGTATTCCCACGGGTGTCGCCTTACCATGGCCCGGGACCGTTTGCGCCTTTTGGCTCACGTATATGATAGTGTCGCTAGCATCCATATGAGAGAGAACCCGAGCCGACATGGCTAGTCGTGAACCCAAAGCGGCTCTAACCCATGGGGACAGGCATACATGAATCACATCGAGCATGTCGGTCGCCAGCTGCAGAATCTGGTCAGTAGCACTGGCTAACAGGACTCCGGAAACCCGGCCGTAGCAGGCTAGGCAGGACTACGGATGTCACCGCTGCGTGACATTTCCTCGAAGGGACGTATGTGAACGAAGTGAAACACATGTCGGCCAAATAAGTGTCCTGGCAGTAGTGCTTTGGGCTAGCGTGAGTCCGGTGAACCTGGTCAGAAGCGGACTACTATGGCTCAAGGAAGCACTAGACTACATTTCCCCATAAGAGAGGCTGCCAATAATAAACAACTAGATTGTCGGATCCCACACATACCAAGCATTTCAATCATACACACAATATGCTCGATATGTGTAAATACAACATGGCATCACAACATAACTCTACGACTCAAGTATTTATTCATTAGGCTCTGAGGAGCAAGATATTACAAACATGGGTCTATCGACCCAGCATTCAGAGCATACAAGTCAAACACATGCGGAAGCTTAACATGTCCGAGTACGCATAACTATAAATGAAAAAGGCTGAGAAGCCCGACTATCTACCGAGATCTCGCCGAGGGCACAAGATCGTAGATGAGGTAAGAAGCTAAACGTCAAAGTCCACGCTGAACTACTAGCGAGACCGACGCCTCTCTCGCAAAACATAAAATAAGAAAACGTGAGTACAAATGTACTCAAGAAGACTTACATCGTAACTAACTACATATGCATCATTATCAACAAAGGGGTGGTGGAGTTTGACTACGGCAAGCCAGCTTTGACTCGGTGGCTATCCTGAACTACGATCGCAAGTAACTCTTTGAGGTGGCGACACGAGTCCACATATTCACCATATCAATACACCACTATGGATCCCTTCCGCCTCCCTCACGAGAACGCCATCCATAGCCCTCACGCTTATCTTATGCATTTTAGAGAATCCACTTTCACTTGTCTATGAACTGTTATAGGCAACCCTAAGTCCTTTACCATGGACACGGCTATTCAAATAGATCATTTATAACCCTGCAGGGTGTACTTCTTCACACACGCTCACCACTTACCGCGTTTACACGACATGTACTCGGCAACCTTCAAGCGGAAGCCCAACGTGGGTGTCGGCCACAGCCTACCTAAATACCAAGTCTCTAGTCCGTGTTTATCGCCTATTCGGGTTCCATCCAGGGGAGTCCGCCGAGGTTTCCACATACGGCCCCGAACAATGTGTGCAGGGTTCCCGAGATACCAAATGGGCATTCGCAGACACTGCGTTGACGTGCCTACCGCAACACAGCCCACCCCTAAGGTCACGCCAAGGCGGTCCCCAAAGATACTACAAACACGTAAACTACTTTGCAACTCCCGGACAGAGGACAAGAGTGGTTAAGAAGCCGAGAGGGTCCATTGGTTTCGGGCCCAATGTGTGGTAGTAACTGTTTCATGGATCAAAAACACAGAACTCAGTTCCTGAGGACGGCTTCAATGAGACAACCCACCATGTACTCCTACATGGCCTCTCACCGCTACCTTTACCAAATCGTGTTCACACACTTAGCTCTCAACAGTAGGACATGTTCTCACACCTCCGATTCATCCCCGATGAATCAGACCTGACTCAACTCTAAGCAGTAGCAGGCATGACAAACAAGCATGAATGAGTAGGCACATCAGGGCTCAAACAACTCCTACTCATGCTAGTGGGTTTCATCTATTTACTGTGGAATGACAGGTCATGCAAAGGATAAAGGGGTTCAGCTACCGCAACAAGTAACAGATGAATCGTTGTTGTCCTAATGCATTAAAAGAGAGCAGGAGCGAGAGAGCGGGATTATATCGGAATGAACAAGGGGGTTTTGCTTGCCTGGCACTTCCGAAGATAATATAGCTCTTCATCAGTGTGATAGATCTTATCGTCGAAACCACGTCTATCGAGAGGGGACAAACACCGGCAACTGAGAAAGAACACAATCAATGCAATGCCACAATATGATGCATGATCATGACATGACAATATGCTGTGATTTGAGCTAATGCATCTAGCTATGATTTAAATGAAGTTGGTTTGAATACATGATTCAAATTCGAACTCCATATATGATTATTTAAATGCCCTTTATTTGTTTTGTCCAAAACAGAGGACAAACATTGTTCAAACATGCATGAAAATGGTACAGATGGATTCCTTGAATTTTTCTGATAATTTTTTATATATAAATTAATTCATTTGGAGCTACGGTTGAATTACTATGAATTTTAGAAGTTTTAACTATTTTCTAGCATTTCCTATATAAGAATAAATCCAGAAAAGGATTTACCGCGTCGACCGACGTCGACCGACGTAAGCGGTCAACTCGAGACAAGATAGTCAAACTGACCAGTGGGACCCACTGGTCAGTGTCACAGTTAGCTAACTAATCTAAATTAGTGTTAGATTAACTCCTAATCTAGGTTTGACCAGGGGCGGGGCCCACATGGTCAAATGGGTCAAACCCACCGGCGACATGACGCCGGCGGGGCCAGACGCGACGGAGGGGCTCGGGTTTCCTGTTCTGACGACCAAAAGGGACGGCGGAGGCATCCGCGTGAAGCTGGGAGTGCCCCACGTCTTTCTGTGCGGTTGGGACAGGCTGAGACGGCCCGAGCTCGCCGGGGCGAGGCCCGCGGCGTTGGCCGGAGTTCGGGTGAGGCCGGGGTTGGCGCTAGGGGGCACAGCAGGTCGAACGGGTGAGCGCGCCCGGCTCCTGGGGAAGTGCTGAGCACGGGGCAAAGCTCGGGAGTGGGTGGCGGCAGCTGTGGCCGCGGCGGCGATGATGCACGACGTCGACGAGCTTCGGCGTTCGCGCAACTACGGCCTAGAGGAGGCGGCGAGCAACGGGGTTTGGGGGAGGAGGAAGAAAAGCTCACCGCGAGCACGATGGGAAGGTCGATTAGGCGCTGGGTGGTCCGGAGCGAGCAGGGCGACGATGGCGATCTCGGCGACCCGAGGAGGAAGAAGAGGTCAGGGCCGGCGCTTCGGGGCGTTTGGCGTTGCGTGAGTCGACAGAGAGACATCAGCGACGGTTGCGGTGCTCCTGGGCATGTCGGAGAGGCGAGGGGGTGGCTCATGACGCGGCAGCGGCGAGCGGCTGCGACTAGCTCCGCTCGGGCGCGTGCGGGGAGAGAGCAGAGAAGGGGGAGGAAGCCGAGGGAGAGTGAGAGAGGTCCAAGGGAGGGTCGGGCGATGCACGTGGCGCTCGGGCCGACTCCAGCAGCGGCAAGCAAGCAGGAGGTGGCGGACGCGTTTCACACAAGGCTGGCCATCACGCGCTCGTCCTCCTGGCAAGGGGAAGACGACAGGGAGGAAAGCGGTGGTGGGCTGGGCCAGCCTCTTGGGCCGCCAGGTGGGCTGGCCAGGTGGTCCGCGCAGGTGAGGCCAGGTAACAGGATTTTCATTTGTTTCTGTTTTAGTTTTATTTCTGTAGGTTTGTTGCATTTCTAAAAATACCTAGGCAACTCCAAAAATCACCAAACTGCACATGGCCACTAGTTGGAATATATCCAGCATGGAACATTTTAGTTTGGGGTTATTTGAGTATTTGAAATATTTTATAATTTAAATGCACAAACTCAAATAACTAAAGCTTTAATCCAGTGACCTTAGAGTCACCAAGAAATTTGTGCATCACTTTTGACAGTGGTTTAAGACCAAGGCAGAGGTGATCAACATTTTAGAAGGGCATTTCAGGTTCATTGAAAATGTTTTTTATGTTGAACCTATTTGATTTAAGTGGTGCAAGGGTTTGAACATACCCATTTCAAGTTTCAAAATAATTTAAACATGATGCAACACGCAAGTGCTAGCCTAGTGCAAGGTAAGGCTAGGGATGTGACAAGAGACCTCGGTCCATTGGGATCAGGTCGCTACAAGATGGTATCAGAGCACACACTGACTATAGGATGCGACCATTAGGAAAAGCCACATGATACTCTTCTCTACTCATTTCTAACTCTTCTCTATTTCTACTCTATAGATGTCGGACCCCAGGAATAAGTTCACTCAGCCGGATGACGACACCCCTTTTTGACGACACTTGAAGGAAGTCACTAGGTACCTGAACATCGGCATACCAAGCTCACCGGAACCTTCACTGCAACTTTAACAGAAGAGGAGCGCTGTAGGATTCAAGTTTGTGTTCCAGGAAGGACTTTTGCACCAATTACCGAGCCCATTGAGTTTTCCTTTGATGCACCAACCTGGAGTTTAGGAAAGAGCATGGCGCACACATCACCATTGGACGCATAGGCGAGGTGTACACACCATCTACCAGATATGTGGAAGCCGGGATGAGCAATGGGAGATGATTCGCACCAGGAAGGATGGATCTATTGCAGCCTACATATAGGAGATGAACCAGCACATTCGTCTATATGAGAATCAGATGTGCGCTAACATGATAGATACCAAGAAGGTGATGACCCGAAACATGGAGCTAGAAGAGGAACTCAAGGAAACACGCGATGGATATGAAGAGGAAATTGATGTGCTACTAGAGCAGAATGAAGACCTGAAGAGGAATCTAGGAATACCCGTGGCGAATCCCGAACCTGAAGTGGACATTCGTTCTGAAGACTACATCATACTAGATGACACAGACACAGACCCCGACAGTGATGATTTTGAAGACGAAGTTGGAGCGGATATTATGGAGTCTTCCACCGATCAAAATTTGTAGTCGACCACCATATTACTATTAGAATTCTTCCATGTAGATAGTAATCATTCACGAGATTTTCTAATAGTATCTTAGATCGATTGTATGAACCTTGTTTGAATTTGAGTGGTGTGGATTTAATATGTTTCTCTCATGTGCATATGGGTAGTGAAATATGTCCTTAGACATATTCTAATCTGTTCTCACCTCTCTTACCTATCAGATGCCTCCGAGACGTGACCCCGGATTCACCTTCTCACCGGAGCTCACCCAGTTCACCCAACAGCAGAATGGCTTGATGCAGATGCTCATCCAGAACCAAGGCAACAACAACAACAAGAATCCACCGCCACTACCCCCAGTTGACAACCTAGCCCGTTTCCTAAGGTTGAATCCGCCGGTGTTCTCTAGTAGCACCGAGCCGATTGTTGTTGATGACTGGCTTCGCAAGATTGGAAGGGAGCTGACCACTGCAGGTTGCACTGATGCTGAGAAGGTGCACTTTGCCGCACATCAACTGGACGGACCCGCAGCCTCATGGTGGGAGAACTACACCGCCACTTTCCCCGTGGCCAATGTGACTTGGGATCAGTTTCAGCAGGCCTTCCGCACCGCACATGTCTCAGCTAGAGCCATGAGTATGAAGGAGCGTGAGTTCCGCAACTTACGCCAGGGGAATCGTACTGTGGTGCAGTATGTGGATGAGTTCAGCAAGTTAGCACGCGACGCCCCTGATGATGTGGCCACAGATGCCGCGAAGCAGGAGAAGTTTTTTGAAGGACTGAATGATGAGTTGAGTATGCAGTTGATGGTGGCAACATTCACCAACTACTAGGAGCTGGTAGACAGGGCCCTCATGATTGAAGGCAAGCAGCAGCAGATAGAGAGCCGCAAGCGGAAGTATGGACATGGGAAGTACAACTTTGGAGCTTAGCAGAAGCCTCGCTATTTCCCGTGCTCGGGAGGACACACTCATCATACCCATGGAGGACATAACCATGGAGGACATTCCCATCCTGGAGGAAGTGGACATAACCACAGTGGCCCTAAGAATGGAAATGGGAATGGAAGCAACAACAGTTAGAGCCGTTCCAACCCCGCGACACCCGCCAAGAAGGATCTGAGTCACATTACTTGTTTCAAGTGCGGGAAGACCGGGCACTACGCCACCGAGTGTCCAAAAGCAAAGAATGGTAATGGCAATGGAAGCTCAGGAAAGAAGCCAAATCCCTTCACCAGAGGTCAGGTGAATCAAGTCAACGTCACTACAAAAAAATACACTTCCATGATGATACACTTCCAGGTGAATCGCGTTTTTTGTCATGCATGTACATCCATGATGATTTTATGACACAATCAAGATAGTCATACCTGTGTTGTCGTAGAAGTGTTCCATGACATTACCAAAATTATCATCACGGAAGTGTCCACTTCCATAATGATAAATCGCGTGTCACAGAAGTGCTTTCGTCAAGGGTGACCGACACGTGGCATCCACCGTAACGGAACGCCATTAAGCTATCGGGTCCGGTTTTGGATCCGATAACAGCCCGGACCAATGGGGATTTTCCACGTGTAAAATCATCATTGGCCGGAGGAAACACATGTTTCCTCACCGTTGGGACAGATGTCATCCACTCATTGGACAGGAGGCGCCTATGATAGGTCGACACATGGAACGGCCCAACAGTGGCCCATTCCCGTGAAAAAGGTTGGCCCAGTAAAAATTCGCAGGCCGGCCCATATAAGGCTGATACGTCTCCGTCATATCTACTTTTCCAAACACTTTTGCCCTTGTTTTGGACTCTAACTTGCATGATTTGAATGGAACTAACCCGGACTGACGCTGTTTTCAGCAGAATTGCTATGGTGTTATTTTTGTGCAATAACAAAAGTTCTCGGAATGACCCGCAACTTCACGGAGATTGTTTTTGGAAATAATAAAAAATACTGGTGAAAGAATCAAGGCCAGGGGGCTCACACCCTGTCCACAAGGGTGGGGGCGCGCCCCTGCCTCCTGGGCCCCCTGGGACTCCACCGACCTCAACTCCAACTCTATATATTCGTGTTCAGGGAGAAAAAAATCAGAGAGGAGGATTCATCACGTTTTATGATACGGAGCTGCCGCCAACCCTAATCTCTCTCGGGAGGGCTAATCTGGAGTCCGTTCGGGACTCCGGAGAGGGGAATCTGTCGCCGTCGTCATCATCAACCATCTTCCATCACCAGTTTCATGATGCTCACCGCCGTGCCTGAGTAATTCCATTGTAGGCTTGCTGGACGGTGATGGGTTGGATAAGATTTATCATGTAATCGAGTTAGTTTTGTTAAGGTTTGATCCCTAATATCCACTATGTTCTGAGATTGATGTTGCTATGACTTTGCTATGCTTAATGCTTGTCACTAGGGCCCGAATGCCATGATTTCAGATCTGAACTTATTATGTTTTCATGAATATATGTGAGTTCTTGATCCTATTTTTCAAGTCTATAGTCACCTACTATGTGTTATGATCCGACAACCCCGAAGTGACAATAATTGGGACCACTCCCGGTGATGACCATAGTTTGAGGAGTTCATGTATTCACTATGTGTTAATGCTTTGGTTCGGTACTCTATTAAAAGGAGGCCTTAATATCCCTTAGATTCCAATAGGACCCCGCTGCCACAGGAGGGCAGGACAAAAGATGTCATGCAAGTTCTTTCCCATAAGCACGTATGACCATATTCAGAATACATGCCTACATTACATTGATGAATTGGAGCTAGTTCTGTGTCACTCTATGTTATAACTGTTGCATGAATAATCGCATCCGGCATAATTATCCATCACCGATCCAATGCCTACGAGCTTTCCACATATTGTTCTTCGCTTATTTACTTTACCGTTGCCACTGTTACAATCACTACAAAACTATCATTGTTACTTTTGCCACCGTTACCGTTACTTCCATACTACTTTGCTACTAAACACTTTGCTGCAGATATTAAGTTATCCAAGTGTGGTTGAATTTACAACTCAACTGCTAATACTTGAGAATATTCTTTTGCTCCCCTTGTGTCGAATCAATAAATTTGGGTTGAATACTCTACCCTTGAAAACTGTTGCGATCCCCTATACTTATGGGTTATCAAGACTATTTTCTGGCACTGTTACCGGGGAGCATAGCTCTATTCTTTGAGTAACTTGAGATTTATATCTGCTGGACACTATGAGGAACTTGAAAGACGCGAAAACTAAAATTTATCCCTCAATTACGAGGGGGGGTAAGGAACTGCCATCCAGCTCTGCACTTGATTCACCTTCTGTTTTGAGTAAGCTTGCGACACCTAAACCTGCTTCTGCTATTCGTTCTGATATGTCGCATGTTATTGATGATGCCACTTCTGCTATGCATGATACTTATGATGAAACTACATCTATGCTTGATACTACTGTGCCACTAGGTAAATTTCTGGATGAACAACTTGCTAGGGCTAGAGAGAATGAAATTATTGAAACTGATAATATTTATGAAAGTGATGATGAAGATTCTCCCCCTAGATATGAATTGCCTGTCGTGCCTGAGGGTTATGTTATGTATGAAGAAACTGCTAGAGACTTTCTTGCTTGCAATGATTGGAATGATCTTAAGAAATTATTAGTTAAGCTTAAAGAAAAATCTCTGAATGCTAGAATGAAATATGACCCTGCTTATGCTACTTCACCTATCTTTCTTACTGATAAGGATTGTGATTTCTCTATTGATCCTGAGATAATTACTTTGGTTGAATCTGATCCTTTTTATGGCTATGAATCTGAAACTGTTGTGGCACATCTTACTAAATTAAATGATATAGCAACCCTGCTCACTAATGATGAGAAAACTCGCTACTATTATATCCTTAAATTATTTCCGCTCTCATTAAAGGGTGATGCTAAGATATGGTTTAATTCTTTTGATCCTGGTTGTGTGCATAGTCCCCAGGATATGATTTCTTACTTCTCTGCTAAATATTTCCCTGCTCATAAGAAACAAGCTGCTTTAAGGGAAATATATAATTTTGTGCAAATTGAAGAAGAGAGTCTCCCACAAGCTTGGGGAGGCTTCTCCAATTACTTAATGCTTTGCTGATCATCCTCTCAAGAAAAATGAAATACTTGATATCTTTTATAATGGACTAACCGATGCTTCCAGAGACCACCGGATAGTTGTGCTGGTTGTGTTTTCAGGGAAAGAACTGTTGATGAAGCTGAAATTCTATTGAATAATATGTTGACGAATGAAAACAATTGGACACTTCCTGAACCAACTCCTAAGCCAACTCCGAAGAAAAGGGGTATTCTATTTCTCAGTCCTGAAGATATGCAAGAGGCAAAGAAATCTATGAAAGAAAAAGGTATAAAAGCTGAAGATGTTAAGAATTTACCTCCTATTGAAGAAATACATGGTCTTAATTTACCGTCTATTGAACAAATACATTGTCTTGATAACCCGACACAGGTAGTAAAGGTAAATTCTCCCTATAGATATGATAAAGCTGAAATCTCGCCTACTAAGTTTGCTAGCCAATGCTTAGATGAGTTTGATAACGTTATGGTTAAGCAAGAAAACTTCAATGCTTATTTTGGTAGAGAATTAAAACGCAATGCTTATACGATTGAACACTTGAGTGATTATATGTCTAGAGTTAAAGGTGAACTTAAACTCATTAGTAAACATGCTTCTATGGTTACCACTCAAGTAGAACAAGTATTTAAAGCTCAGAATGATTTGCTCAATGAATTGAATAGTAAGAATAATGACTTTGCTATTAGAGTTGCAACTAGAGGAGGTATAGTGACTCAGGAACCTTTGTATCCTAAGGGACACCCTAAGAGAATTGAGCAGGATTCTCAGAGAATTAACGTTGATGCACCTAGTCCTTCTAAAAGGAAGAAAAAGAAAAATGATAGGACTTTGCATGCTTCTAGTGAAACTATTGTTGACACACCTGAGAATCCCAATGATATTTCTATTTCTGATGCTGAAACACAATCTTGTAATGAACATGAACCTAGTGATAATGTTAATAATGATGTTCATGTTGATGCTCAACCTAGCAATGATAATGATGTAGAGATTGAACCTGCTGTTGATCTTGACAACCCACAATCAAAGAATCAACGTTATGATAAGAGAGACTTTGTTGCTAGGAAGCACGGTAAATAAAGAGAACCATGGGTTCAAAAACCCATGCCTTTTCCTCCTAAACCATCCAAGAAAAAGGATGATGAGGATTTTGAGCGCTTTGCTGAAATGATTAGACCTATCTTCTTGTGTATGCGTTTTACTGATATGATTCAAATGAATCCTTATGCCAAGTATATGAAAGATATTGTTACTAATAAAAGAAAGATACCGGAAGCTGAAATTTCCACCATGCTTGCTAATTATACCTTTAAAGGTGGAATACCAAAGAAACTAGGAGATCCAGGAATACCAACTATACCATGCTCCATTAAAAGAAACTATGTTAGAACTGCTTTATGTGATCTTGGAGCCGGTGTTTGTGTTATGCCTCTCTCTTTATATCGTAGACTTGATTTGAATAAGTTGACACCTACTGAAATATCTTTGCAAATGGCCAATAAATCAACTGCTATACCTGTTGGTATTTGTGAGGATGTGCCTGTTGTGGTTGCGAACGTTACTATTTTAACGGACTTTGTTATTCTTGATATTCCCGTGGACGATAGTATGTCTATTATTCTTGGAAGACCCTTTTTGAATACCGCAGGGGCTGTTATTGATTGCAACAAGGGCAATGTCAATTTTCATGTTAATGGTAATGAGCATACGGTACACTTCCCGAGGAAACAACCTCAAGTTCATAGTATAAACTCTATTGGAAATATTCCATCAATAATTTTTGGAGGTTTTGACTTTCCTCTACCTAATGTCAAGAATAAATATGATATTCTTATTATCGGGGACGTGCATATCCCCGTTGAGGTAACCTAGAGCTATTCGAAAATTCTCCGGTTTCATGTTATTCGAAATGAGTTTGTCAAGACCTGATCAACCTTGTTAGTGGATTCCTTTTGATGAGCATGAGATGGATGAAGTTAGAAGGCACAAACTTTTGTACCCTTCTTTTACTTTCTGTTATTTAGAATAAATAAAGTAAAAATAGTATATTCTGTCTGTTTTTTGAATTATCCATGTAATGAAAAATACCCTAAAAATAAAAGTTCTCCAAATGCCCAAAAATTGAAATATGATTTTTTCTAGAATATTTGAGAATATCTGGCACTGAGAACACAACAGGGGGAGCAAGCACCTGGCCACGAGGGTTCAGGGCACGCCCACCCCCCTGTGCGCGCCTCTTTGCCTCGTGGGCCCATGGTGGCTCCCCTCCACTTATTCCAGCCACCACACACTTCTTCTTCCTCCCAAAAAAATCACCAACCAGCTCAAGCACGAGTTCTAGCTCATTTTGCTGTGATTTTCGATCTCCTAGCTCAAAGCTCCACTCACAAAACTTCTTTGGGGATTGTTCTTTGGTATGTGACTCCTCCAATGGTCCAATTAGTTTTTGTTCTAGTGCTTTATTCATTGCAAATTTTTGCTGCTTAGGTGACCTTGTTCTTGAGCTTGCATGTCAAATTTATTTGGTCCCAAGTAGTTCTAATGCATGATATAGTCTCTAGACACTTGTGGGAGTAGTTGCTATCAATTTTGTTGAGTTTGGTTCACTTTTATTTGAAGTTACTAATAATTTCAGAAATTTTCATAAAATGATGAAGAGATTTTTGAGGGGCTCTTCGAGCCGAAGCTCGAAGGATAAGCAAAGTGAAGAAGAAGAGGGGCCCAAATATAAGCTCCCTCGCACCACGGAGGTTCGGCCGTGTGAATGGCCTTGTGATGATTTCTTGAGAGCAGCTGGGATTTATGATGATTTTTATGAGTTGGCTGAGAATGTAGGCCTCACCGACTTCCTCCGCGACCAACGCGAACAATATATCTTACTCACTAATATATTTGTGCAAAATTTTCATTTCCATGCTAGGAGGTCACCACCTTCGGTGGATTTCTATTTATATGATGAGTATAAGGAGATGCCCCTCTCTGAATTTTGTGAGGTTTGCAAGTTGCCTTTTTCGGGCAGCGTAGAGGAACCACATCGTAACAATGTGGAGGGGTTTATTCATACAATTGCTGTAGGGGAAACTAGGAAGGTTTCCGATGCAAGAATTACTAGCATACATTTTCCTGTCATACGTTACTTTGCAATATTTGCTAGTAGATGCTTGATTGGTCTCGGAAACTGTGGCAACCTAAGTGCTCATGATATTGTTCTTTTGTGCCATGCCCTGTTTCATGATGACACATTTAGTATGGGCGCTATTGTTGCAAGGCGGTTAAATCTTAACCGTACTACGGGCCCCATCTTGGGAGGCATCTTCGCCTCACGCCTCGCTGCATACTTAACATACTGATACGTCTCCGTCGTATCTACTTTTCCAAACACTTTTGCCCTTGTTTTGGACTCTAACTTGCATGATTTGAATGGAACTAACATGGACTGACGTTGTTTTCAGCACAATTGCCATGGTGTTATTTATGTGCAGAAACAAAAGTTCTCGGAATGACCTGAAACTCCACGAAACTTATTTTTGGAAAATATTAAAAATACTGGCGAAAGAATCAAGGCCAGGGGGCCCACACCCTAGCCACGAGGGTTGGATGAGATTTACCATGTAATCGAGTTAGTTTTGTTAGGGTTTGATCCCTAGTATCCACTATGTTTTGCGATTGATGTTGCTATGACTTTGCTATGCTTAATGCTTGTCACTAGGGCCCGAGTGCCACGATTTCAGATCTGAAACTATTATGTTTTCATGAATATATGTGAGTTCTTGATCTTGCAAGTCTATAGTCACCTACTATGTGTTATGATCCGGCAACCCCGGAGTGACAATAATCGGGACCACTCCCGATGATGACCATAGTTTGAGGAGTTCATGTATTCACTATGTGTTAATGCTTTGGTCCGGTACTCTATTAAAAGGAGGCCTTAATATCCCATAGTTTTCGCTAGGACCCCGCTGCCATGGGAGGGTAGGACAAAAGATGTCATGCAAGTTCTTTTCCATAAGCACGTATGACTATATTCGGAATACATGCCTACATTAAATTGATGAATTAGAGCTAGTTCTGTGTCACCCTATGTTATGACTGTTACATGACGAACCGCATCCGTCATAATTCTCCGTCACCGGCATAATTCTCCATCACCGATCCAATGCCTACGAGCTTTTCACATATTCTTCTCCGCTTATTTACTTTTCCGTTGCTACTGTTACAATCACTAAAAAACCCAAAAATCTTACTTTTGCTACCGTTACTTCCATATTACTTTGCTAATAAATACTTTGCTGCAGATACTAAGTTATCCAGGTGTGGTTGAATTGACAACTCAACTGCTAATACTTGAGAATATTCTTTGCCTCCCCTTGTGTCCAATCAATAAATTTGGGTTCAATACTCTACCCTCGAAAACTGTTGCGATCCCCTATACTTGTGGGTTATCAAGACTATTTTCTGGCGCCGTTGCCGGGGAGCATAGCTCTATTCTTTGAGTCACTTGGGGTTTATATCTGCTGGTCACTATGAAGAACTTGAAAGATGAGAAAACAAAAATTTATCCCTCAACTACGAGGGGAGGTAAGGAACTGCCATTTAGATCTTCACTTGATTCACCTTCTGTTTTGAGTATGCTTGCGACACCTAAACCTGCTTCTGCTATTAATTCCGATATGTCGCATGTTATTGATGATGAAACTACTTCTATGCTTGATACTACTGTGCCACTTGGTGAATTTCTTGATGAACAACTTGCTAGGGCTAGAGGATATGAAATTATAGAAACTGATAATATTGATGAAAGTGATGATGAAGGCTCTCCCAATAAATATGAATTGCCTGTTGTGCCCGAGGGCTATGTTATGGATGAAGAGACTAAAAGAGACTTTCTTGCTTGCAATGATAGAAGTGATCTTAAGAAATTATTAGCTAAGCTTAAACAAAAAACTCTGAATGCTAGAATGAAATATGATCCCTTATGCTACTTCACCTATCTTAAATTCTTGATAAGGATTATGAATTCTCTGTTGATCCTGATATAATTACTTTGGTTGAATCTGATCCTTTTTATGGCTATGAATCTAAAACTTTTGTGGCACATCTTACTAAATTAAATGATATAGCCACCCTATTCACTAATGATGAGAGAACTCGCTACTTTTATATCCTTAAAATATTTCCGTTCTCATTAAAGGGTGATGCTAAGATATGGTTTAATTCTCTTGATCCTGGTTGTGTGTGTAGTCCCCAGGATATGATTTATTACTTCTCTGCTAAATATTTCCCTGCTCATAAGAAACAAGCTGCTTTAAGGGAAATATATAATTTTGTGCAAATTGAAGAAGAGAGTCTCCCACAAGATTGGGGGAGGCTTCTCCAATTACTTAATGCTTTGCCTGATCATCCTCTTAAGAAAAATGAAATACTTGATATCTTTTATAATGGACTAACCAATGCTTCCAGAGACCACCTGGATAGTTGTGCTGGTTCTGTTTTCAGGGAAAGAACACTGGATGAAGCTGAAATTCTATTGAATAATATGTTGACAAATGAAAATAATTGGACACTTCCTGAGCCAACTCCTGAGCCTATTCCTAAACCAACTCCGAAGAAGAGGGGTGTTTTGTTTCGCAGTCCTGAAGATATGCAAGACGCAAAGAAATCTATGAAAGAAAAAGGTATTAAAGCTGAAGATGTTAAGAATTTACCTCCTATTGAAGAACATGGTCTTAATTTACCGCCTCTTGAAGAAATATATGATCTTAATTCATCACCTATTGAAGAAACACATGGTCTTGATAACCCGACACAGGTAGTAAAGGTAAATTCTCTCTATAGATTTGATGAAGGTGATATCCCTCAATATAAGTCTGCTAGACAATGCTCAGATGACTTTGACAATTTTCTTGTTAAACAAGAAAACTTCAATGCTTATTTTGGTAGACAATTAAAACAAAATTCTTATATGCTTGAACACTTAGGTGATTATATGTCTAGAGTTAAAGGTGAACTTAAACTCGTTAGTAAACATGCTTCTATGGTACCACTCAAGTAGAACAAGTATTTAAAGCTCAGAATGATTTGCTCAATGAATTGAATAGTAAGAATAATGACTTTCTGTTAGAGTTGCAACTAGAGGAGGTATAGTGACTCAGGAACCTTTGTATCCCGAGGGACACCCTAAGAGAATTGAGCAGGATTCTCAGAGAATTAACGTTGATGCACCTAGTCCTTCTAAAAGGAAGAAAAAGAAAAATGATAGGACTTTGCATGCTTCTAGTGAAACTATTGTTGACACACCTGAGAATCCCAATGATATTTCTATTTCTGATGCTGAAACACAATCTCGTAATGAACATGAACCTAGTGATAATGTTAATAATGATGTTCATGTTGATGCTCAACCTAGCAATGATAATGATGTAGAGATTGAACCTGCTGTTGATCTTGATAACCCACAATCAAAGAATCAACGTTATGATAAGAGAGACTTTGTTGCTAGGAAGCACGGTAAATAAAGAGAACCATTGGTTCAGAAACCCATGCCTTTTCCTCCTAAACCATCCAAGAAAAAGGATGATGAGGATTTTGAGCGCTTTGCTGAAATGATTAGACCTATCTTCTTGTGTATGCATTTTACTGATATGATTCAAATGAATCCTTATGCCAAGTATATGAAGGATATTGTTACTAATAAAAGAAAGATACCGGAAGCTGAAATTTCCACCATGCTTGCTAATTATACCTTTAAAGGTGGAATACCAAAGAAACTAGGAGATCCAGGAATACCAACTATACCATGCTCCATTAAAAGAAACTATGTTAGAACTGCTTTATGTGATCTTGGAGCCGGTGTTTGTGTTATGCCTCTCTCTTTATATCGTAGACTTGATTTGAATAAGTTGACACCCTCTGAAATATCTTTGCAAATGGCCAATAAATCAACTGCTATACCTGTTGGTATTTGTGAGGATGTGCCTGTTGTGGTTGCGAACGTTACTATTTTAACGGACTTTGTTATTCTTGATATTCCCGGGGACGATAGTATGTCTATTATTCTTGGAAGACCCTTTTTGAATACCGCAGGGGCTGTTATTGATTGCAACAAGGGCAATGTCAATTTTCATGTTAATGGTAATGAGCATACGGTACACTTCCCGAGGAAACAACCTCAAGTTCATAGTATAAACTCTATTGGAAATATTCCATCAATTATTTTTGGAGGTTTTGAATTTCCTCTACCTGATGTCAAGAATAAATATGATATTCTTATTATCGGGGACGTGCATATCCCCGTTGAGGTAACCTAGAGCTATTCGAAAATTCTCCGGTTTCATGTTATTCGAAATGAGTTTGTTAACAAGACCTGATCAACCTTGTTAGTGGATTCCTTTTGATGAGCATGAGATGGATGAAGTTAGAAGGCACAAACTTTTGTACCCTTCTTTTACTTTATGTTATTTAGGATAAATAAAGTAAAAATAGTATATTCTGTCTGTTTTTTGAATTATCCGTGTAATAAAAAATACCCCAGAAATAAAAGTTCTCCAAATGCCCAAAAATTGAAATATGATTTTTTTCTAGAATATTTGAGAATATCTGGCACTGAGAACACAACAGGGGGAGCAAGCACCTGGCCACGAGGGTCCAGGGCGCGCCCACCCCCCTATGCGCCCCCCTTTGCCTCGTGGGCCCATGGTGGCTCCCCTCCACTTATTCCAGCCACCACTTATTCCTCGAAGAGAGTTGGGGATTTCACTGTTTTCATATTTGAGTTTTATCAAATATTGAAATGAGGATTATTTGTTTTAATTATTTTTCTCTCCTAAAAATATTTCATATTAAAATATATGAGAGGAGATAATATGACTTCTTCAAAATAAATGAAATATTGGAGGAAAAATATTAAAATCAAAGATTTGATTTTATTCAGATTTTATTGCTATTTTATTTGCATTAGAAAAATTGCATGTTTTCAAAATTGCATTTTAGGGCAAAGAAAATGTTCATCTTGTTCTAAATATTTTATTTAGACGGCGAATTTGTTTTAGCATTTTTAGATTTTTATTTATTTTTCTAGGATTTATTTTCGGCGGAATCTGTTTAAAAAAACTTCAGCGCCCGATTGGGCCGAAGCCCAGCCGAGCCAGGACGGCCCAACCCCGCGCCACCGCCTCCCCGTGACCTAGTCCGGCCAGGACATGACAGCCGTCGCCATCGCCGCCCGGGACTCCTCCCGCCCCTTCCCCAAGCCGACCCCGCCCTCACCCTATTAAATACCCCGCCGCCGCCGCCCCAAATCGCCACCACCGCCACCGCAAGCAGCAGCAGCAGCCGCCGACGCCTGCCGCGCCTCGCCTCG
Source organism: Aegilops bicornis (assembly GCA_021605145.1). Taxonomy (NCBI): domain Eukaryota; kingdom Viridiplantae; phylum Streptophyta; class Magnoliopsida; order Poales; family Poaceae; genus Aegilops; species Aegilops bicornis. The sequence goes on along the minus strand of CM038673.1, from coordinate 370,125,765 downwards.
CCTTGCGCCGCCGCCGCACTTCCCGCCGCCAAGACCACCCGCCGTCGCTGCCACCCCGCAGCCCCACCTCGCACCGCCGGAGCCGCCGCCTTGCCGCCGGAGCTGCCGCCGCCGATCCGATCCGATCGGGAGCCGCTCGGTTTTTTCTTGGTTTAGGTAAAAACCGTCGGTTTTTAAAAAAACTCTAGTTTGTTTTTTAGATCGGTTCGCCGGTTTTCTCGGTTTAGTTTATTTTGCGGATGTTCATCCGTACATTCGTTTTAATGAACAGCTTCCGCCCGTTAGTCACAGACAACGAAAGTTCGTTCGTTAGCCTGTTCGTCAGTTTTTCTTTTTCTCGGGTTTTTCACGATTATTCTTGATCGCGATTTCTGATCCAATTTTCGTTTTAGTTTATCTTTTCGCTCGTTTATCGGAATCAGGCGCCTAGATCTTCGTCTCGAAACCCTCTTTCTGTGTAATCAACTTGAACAAGATTTTGGTACTGTAAAATTTGACTTTAGTCCAGATTAGTAATCGGATCTTGTTTCTTTCGCAGTTTGAGTTTCGTTACTCCGTTTGATTTGATTCTTTTTGCAAACCGGGGTTCTTAAGTTGAACTTTATGGTCAATTCTTCTTATTTGAGTTTGCATGTGCATCTGACATTGATTGCTTATGTATGCTATTGTTTGTTTGCGATAGAATTCCCGGAGTGCGAAGCGTGCTACTACGAGTCCCTAGGTTTTTGCGGATCGTTAGCAAGGCAAGTAACACATTGATTATACCTTTTCATACCCAGTTTTTATGCATTAGCTCCAATCCTCAAACACTGCATGAATAGGATGTGATTAACTTGTGAGTATTAGGAAGTAGTTGATGAGGTAGAACCTATTGCCCTGTTATTATAAAACTTTTGGGAGTTACTTCTGCGTAATGCTTATATTGCTATGCTATGCTCATAGACATTGTTTGGGTGAGTGAATCCATGACACATGTGAGTTGTTAATTAATGGTTCAACTTAAGGTGGCAACTTTAATACACATCTGGGTGGATTGCTTGTCGGGCACCTGGAGAATCCAGTGTTGTCCTAGGATATCCCGGAGTACCCGTGTGATCATCCTAAGGTCCGCCACCCAGGCTCAAAGGGAACTGAGATATTTCATGCTAGAAACTTCCGTGTGCAGCCACAAGCTATTATGGGCTCTAGCATAGTTGAGTAAGTTGCATGACCTCTTCCAGTGGTAGGCTAGCAGATGTAGAGGGATGTAGGTTGGTACTGTCTACCCGGGGTTAGAGTTGATGCTTCTGAAAGACTGTGTCTCGGTCATCCATTTCTGAAACACCATGTAGTGCGAGAAATCCAATGGAGGAGATCGAGTCTTGTGGGGAAAAGTGCGCAAACCTCTGCAGAGTGTACAATCTAATCATGGTTAGCCATGTCCCCGGATATGGACATCTTGAGTATCTAGTACTTGGATTATCCTAAGTATCTCATCACTTTAATTTAATATTGTTGGGTTAATAATTACTTTTAATTGGGATTGAGTTGGAGGAACCTTCTCAATGATGTTTCAACTACCATGATAGTTAAATAAAATCTATTCCTTTGTTGTAGGGAAAAATTGGCTTTTCGCAAAACTATAACCATAGAGCTTTCCACCAGCCAAATATGTATGTAGTGATAGCATTTATTTTGTTCTTGTTCTACTGTGTTATATTGCCATCATATTCCGTGTGTTGACCCATTTTCGGGCTGCAACGTATTATGCTGCAGACTTTTCAGACGAGGATTAAGGTACGTTAGGTCGTTGCCGTGCAGCTGAGCTATGCCGTTGGAGTTGATGGACTCACTTTATCTTCCAAGCCTTCCGCTATTATCGTATTAGATGGCCTTATGCCATATTTATTGTAATAAGTTCTCTTTTGAGACATTTGATGTAATAAGTGTGTGATTGCTACTCTGTTATAAATCCTTCGAGTACTGTGCGTGTCAGCATTACCAATCCAGGGATGACACGGAAGCACAGAGACTTGACCGTTTGAGGTCGGGTCGCTACAAAGATGGTATCAGAGCACACGCTGAGTGTAGGACACGACCACTAAGATAAACCATAGGTCACTCTTCTCTACTCATTTCTGACTCCTCTCCATTTTCTACTCTTAGGATGGCGGATTCAAGGAACAAGTTTGCACAACCGGATGAAGACACACCCTTTGGACGCCACTTGAAGGAAGTCACTAGGTACCTGAACATCGGAATACCAAGCTTCACCGGGACCTACAACGCCACTTTACCAAAAGAGGAGCACTGGATGATTCGAGTTCAAGTTCCAGGAAGGACGTTCGCGCCAATCACTGAGCCCATAGAGTTTTCCTTTGAAGCACCAACCTGGAGTCTAGGCAAGAGCATGGCAGCCCACATTGCCATGGGACGTATTGGAGAAGTCTACAACAAGGATCTCAAGGACACTATCTACCAGATATGTGGGCACCGAGATGAGCAATGGGAGATGATCAACACCAAGAAGGACAGATCCATTACAGCTTTCATCCAGGAGTTAAACCAGCACATTCGATGCCAGGAGAATCAGATGTGCGCAGACATGATAGATTTGAAGAAGGCGAAGACAAGGATCATCAAGCTGGAAGAAGAACTCAAGTCTACACGCGATGGATACGAGGGAGGAAACTGCAACACTATTGGAGAAGAATGACGACCTGATAAAGAAGATCGGAGTATTCATGGGAGACCCCGCGCCAGGAGGAGAGGACGACGATTCCACTTGCCCGGAGAACTACATCATCATCGATGCCACCGACTCTGACCCCAGTGAAGATGACTTTGAAGACGAAGCTAGAGCAGACATCATGGAGTCTTCCACTGATCAAAAATTCTAGATGACCACCAAATGATTAGTAGTATTCCCCCATGTATATAGAAGTAATTGAGCACGTTCAACGATAGTTCTAGATCGTTTGTATGCCCTTGCTTGATTGATTGAGTGATATGATTGTGTTTGTCTCATGTGCATATGGGTAGTGTTCTCTCACTAGACCCCTATTCTATTCTAATCTCTCCCCTCTAAACCCATCAAATGCCTCCGAGACGTGACACCAGATTTGCCTTCCTGCCAGAGCTCACTCAGTTGATCCAGCAGCAGAATGCCTTGATGCAATTGTTAGTCCAGAACCAAGGCAACAACAACAACAATAACAACAACAACAACCCGCCTCCAGTTGACAATTTAGCTCGCTTTCTGAGGTTGCAGCCGCCGGTGTTTTCCAGTAGCACCGAGCCTATAGTTGCTGATGATTGGCTACGCCGTATTGGAAGGGAATTGACCACCGCAGGTTGCACAGATGCTGAGAAGGTGCGCTTTGCCGCACATCAATTGGAAGGACCAGCAGCCTCATGGTGGGAGAATTATACGGCCACTTTCCCCATAGCCAACGTCACTTGGGATCAGTTTCAGCAAGCTTTCCGCATAGCCCATGTCTCAACTGGAGCTATGAGCATGAAGAAACGTGAGTTTCGTAACTTATGCCAAGGGAACCATACTGTAGCTCAGTACGTGGATGAGTTTAGCAAGTTATCTCGCTATGCCCCTGATGATGTGGCCACAGATGCCGCGAAGCAGGAGAAATTTATGGAAGGGCTGAATGATGAGATGAGCATGCAGTTGATGGTGGGAACATTCAACAACTACCAGGAGTTGGTAGATAAGGCTCTTATGATTGAAGGGAAGCAGCAGCAGACCGAGAGCCGTAAGAGGAAGTATGGGCACGGAAAATACAATTCTAGAGCTCAGCAGAAGCCCCGTCTAACCCCGAACTCGGGAGGACTTGTTCATAACCATGGAGGTCATAACCACACCGGAGGAAGTTTGCATAACCACAATGGTTCTAAGAATGGGTCTGGGAACGGAAAAAGCAACAACCAGAACCGCTCCAATCTAGCCACACCCGCCAAGAGAGACCTAAGTCACATTACTTGCTTCAAGTGCGGGAAGACTGGACACTATGCCACGAAGTGCCCTGAAGCAAAGAATGGAAACGGTAATGGGAGCGCTGGGAAGAAGCCCAATCCATTAAACAAAGGACAAGTGAACCACGTTAACGTGGAGGAGGTTGAAGAGCAGCCAGACACAGTTATCGGTAAGTTTTTGGTTAAGTCTTTTACCGCCCTTGTTCTTTTTGATACTGGTGCATCACATTCATACATATCAAGGGGATTCGTGGATAAGTTTAAACTACCAACCCAAGCCCTTAGGACCCCTCTGTTAGTAAGTTCACCTGGAGCAGAGTATATGGCTAGCCGATGGTGCGACCGGATACCCTTAACCATTGGTAGCCATGTTTTTTCATCCGACCTAATAATTTTGGAGTCACAAGGATTGGATGTGATATTAGGCATGGACTGGATGTCAAAGTATGGAGGAAGCATTGACTGCGCTAGTAAGTCGATTTATCTCACCACCCCGGAGGGAAAAAGGATCAAGTATGTATCTAGGCACGCGCGCCTAGGAGCCAAGTGAATTCCCTCTCAGGAGTTGTTCAAGAGGAAGTGCCTGTCGTAAAGGATTACCCTGATGTATTTCCAGAGGAATTACCAGGCATGCCGCCAGATCGAGACATCGAGTTTTTGATAGAACTGTTGCCAGGCACTGGGCCTATGTCGAAGCGACCATACCAGATGCCCGCAAATGATCTGGAGGAGATTAAGAAGCAGATCAAGGAGTTATTGGAGAAAGGTTACATTCGGCAAAGTTCATCACCGTGGGGAGCCCCAATGCTCTTGGTTGAGAAGAAGGATGGATCCTTGAGAATGGTTGTTTATTATCGGGCGTTGAATGAGGTGACGATCAAGAACAAATACCCATTACCGATGATCAATGATTTGTTTGACCACCTGCAAGGAGCTAAAGTGTTTTCGAAGATCGATCTGCGATCAGGGTATCATCAGCTGAAGATTCGAGAGAAGGATATACCAAAGACAACATTCACCACACGGTACAGATTGTATGAGTATACGGTCATGTCATTTGGACTGACTAACGCCCCTGCCTATTTCATGAGCATGATGAACAAGGTGTTCATGGAATATTTGGGTAAGTTTGTTGTGGTGTTCATTGATGATATAATGGTATACTCGAAGAATGAAGAGGAGCACAAAGAGCATTTGCGTTTAGTTCTTGAAAAACTCAGGGAACATCAGTTGTATGCCAAGTTTAGCAAATGTGAGTTTTGGTTGAAGGAAGTTGGATTCCTTGGACATGTTATATCAGGACAAGGTATAGCAGTAGACCCCACCAAGGTTGAGTCAGTCACTGAATGGTTGGCACCCACTTCAGTTAGCGAGATCCGCAGTTTTCTTGGACTCGCAGGATACTATCGAAGATTCATCGAGAATTTTTCCAAGATTGCGAAGCCAATGACGGAGTTATTGAAGAAGGATACCAAATTTGAATGGACGTAAGAATGTGAGGTGAGTTTTCAGGAGTTAAAGAAACGTTTAACTACAGCCCCAGTGCTGATTCTGCCGGATATACGCAAGGATTTCCAAGTGTATTGCGACGCCTCTCGCCTAGGACTTGGAAGTGTGCTTATGCAGGACGGAAGAGTTGTTTCGTATGCCTCACGACAACTAAAACCGCACGAATTGAATTATGCCACGCATGATTTGGAGTTAGCAGCTGTAGTGCATGCACTCATGACTTGGAGACATTACCTTATTGGAAACCGTTGTGATGTGTACACCGATCATAAGAGTTTGAAGTACATTTTCACACAGAAGGAGCTGAACCTTAGGCAGAGGAGATGGTTGGAGCTTATAAAGGATTAGACATGAAACTCCACTATCATCCAGGCAAGGCCAATGTCGTAGTAGACGCTTTGAGCCAGAAGAGTTATGCTAACACCCTCGTAAGCACATGATTGCCAAAGGAGTTAGCAGAGGATCTCAGGGAACTTCGATTGGAGATTGTTCCTAGAGGTTTTGTTGCAACAATGGAAGTTCAGTCTACATTGCTAGGAAAGACTCGAGAAGCTCAGAAGGATGACAAAGAGATTGCCGAGGTAAAAGAGAGAATGAGCAAAGGAAAGGCCAAAGGTTTTTGTGAAGATGAGCACGACACCTTATGGTTTGAGGACCGTGTTTATGTGCCCAATAGCACAGAGATCAGGAAGTTAATACTTCAGGAGGCTCATGACTCACCATACTCAATACACCCCGGAAACACCAAGATGTATTTGGATTTGAAGGAATGTTTCTGGTGGACTGGTATGAAGAAGGATATTGCCGAGTATGTAGCCGTATGTGATGTATGTTAGAGAGTGAAGGCAGAGCATCAAAAGCCAGCAGGATTGCTACAACCGATGCCAATACCCGAATGGAAGTGGGATAAACTTGGCATGGATTTCATCACCGGATTGCCCAGGACCAAATCAGGATATGATTCTATATGGGTAGTAGTTGATCGCTTCACCAAAGTGGCTCACTTTATCCCAGTGAAAACCACCTATACAAGTGCGAAGTTGGCCAAGATATACATGACCAGGATCGTATGTCTGCATGGAGTTCCGAGGACCATCATATCAGATAGAGGAACACAGTTTACCTCAAAGTTTTGGCATCAGTTGCAACATACTTTGGGTACAAGGCTATAGTTCAGTACATAATTCCATCCGCAGACAGATGGACAGACCGAGAGAGTCAACCAGATTATGGAGGATATGTTGAGAGCTTGTGCACTAGATTATGGATCTAGTTGGGATGACAATTTGCCCTACGTGGAGTTCTCATACAACAATAGCTATCAAGCCAGTTTGAAGATGGCACCATTCGAAGCCCTGTATCGACGAAGGTGCAGAACACCGTTGATGTGGGATGAAGTTGGAGACCGACAGTTGTTTGGGCCAGATTTGATCAAGGAGTCTAAAGAGAAAGTTAAATTGATTCGCGATAGACTGAAGGTAGCTCAGTCCAGGCAGAAGAGTTATGCAGATTGAAAACGCAACAAAGTAACCTATGAAATTGGAGATAAAGCATATATGCGAGTGTCACCTCTGCGAGGAGTGAAACATTTCGGAGTTAAGGGAAAGTTATCCCCGAGATTTGTAGGATCATATCGTGTATTGGAACGTATGGGAGAGGTTGCCTACAAGTTGGAGTTACCTGAAGGACTGTCAGGAGTTCATGATGTGTTTCATGTTTCAAAGTTGAAGAAGTGTCATGATGAGATGGCCGATATACCACTGAGAGATAAAGTGCCTCTGGAAGCGATTCAGTTGGATAGTGATCTGACCTATGAGGAGAAGCCGGTCAGGATTCTTGAATTTGCTAGCCGAGTCACCCGCAGCAAGGTTATCAAGTTTTGCAAAGTTCAGTGGAGCCACCATACCAAGGATGAAGCCACCTGGGAACGAGAGGATGATCTCCGCAAAGACCACCCACACCTATTTTCTAGCCAACCCGAATCTCGAGGGTGAGATTCATCTTAAGGGGGGTAGGTTTGTAACATCCCAAATTTTCAATTTGGAATGTCATACATAGATAATTCATGCATATCATATTTTATTACATATTCGTTTCGTGATCCTCGAAATTCTAAGCAACTCAAGGACCCTCGCAGAGAGTTGGGGATTTCACTGTTTTCATATTTGAGTTTTATCAAATATTGAAACGAGGATTATTTGTTTTACTTATTTTCTCTCCGAAAAATATTTCATATTAAAATATATGAGAGGAGATAATATGACTTCTTCAAAATAAATGAAATATTGGAGGGAAAATATTAAAATCAAAGATTTGATTTTATTCGGATTTTATTGCTATTTTATTTGCATTAGAAAAATTGCATGTTTTCAAAATTGCATTTTAGGGCCAAGAAAATGTTCATCTTGTTCTAAATATTTTATTTAGACGGTGAAAATTTGTTTTGGCATTTTTAGATTTTTATTTATTTTTCTAGGATTTATTTTTCATGAATCTGTTAAAAAAACTTGACCTGTTGGGCGAAGCCCACCGAGCCAGGCCGCCCAACCCAGCGCCACCGCCTCCTCGTGCCGAAGTCCGGCCAGACACGGCAGCCGCCGCCGTCGCCGCCGGGACTCCTCCGCCCCTTCCCATGCCGACCCGCCTCCCCTCTTAAATACCCCGCCGCCCCAAATCGCCACCACCGCCGCCATAGCGGCAAGAAGCCGCCGCCGCGCCAGCACCACCCCGCCGTCGCCGCAACCCTGCAGCCCCACCTCGCGCCGCCGGAGCCGCCACCTCGCCGCCGGAGCCGCCGCCGCCGATCCGATCCGATCCGGAGTCGCTCGGTATTTTTTCTCGGTTTAGGTAAAAACCGTCGGTTTTAAAAAAATACTCTAGTTTGTTTTTTTAGATCGGTTCGCCGGTTTTCTTGGTTTAGTTTATTTTCGGACGTTTGTCCGTACATTCGTTTTAACGAACGGTTTTCGCCCGTTAGTCACACACAACGAACGTTCGTTCGTTAGCCTGTTCGTCAGTTTTTCTTTTTCTCGGGTTTTCCCGATTATTTTCAATCGCAATTTCTGATCCGATTTTCGTTTTAGTTATCTTTTAGCTCGTTTATCAGAATTAGGCGATTCAAGCGCCTAGATCTTCATATCGAAGCCCTCTTTCTGTTTAATCATCTTGAGCAAGATTTTGGTACTGTAAAATTTGACTTTAGTCTAGATTAGTAATCGGATCTTGTTTCTTTCGCAGTTTGAATTTCGTTGCTCCGTTTGATTTGATTCATTTTGCAAACCGGAGTTCTTAAGTTGAACTTTATGGTCGATTCTTCTTATTTGAGTTTGCATGTGCATCTGTGATTGATTGCTTATGTATGCTATTGTTTGTTTGCGATAGAATTCCCGGAGTGCGAAGCGTGCTACTACGAGTCCCTAGGTTTTGCGGATCGTCAGCAAGGCAAGTAACACATTGATCATACCCTTTTCATACCTAGTTTTTATGCATTAGCTCCAATCCTCAAACACTTCATGAATAGGATGTGATTAACTTGTGGTTATTGGGAAGTAGTTGATGAGGTAGAACCTATTGCCCTGTTATTATAAAAACCTTGGGAGTTACTTCTGCGTAATGCTTATATTGCTATGCTATGCTCGTAGGCGTGGTTTGGGTGAGTAAATCCATGATAGATGTGAGTTGTTAATTAATGGTTCAACTTAAGGTGGCAATTTTAATACACATCTGGGTGGATTGCTTGCCGGGCACCTGGAGAATCCAGTGTTGTCCTAGGATATCCCGGAGTACCCATGTGATCATCCTAAGGTCCGCCACCCAGGCTCAGAGGGAACTGAGGTATTTCATGCTAGAAACTTTCGTGTGCAGCCACAAGCTATTATGGGCTTTAGCATAGTTGAGTAAGTTGCATGACCTCTTCTAGTGGTAGGCTAGCAGATGTAGAGGGATGTAGGTTGGTACTGTCTACCCGGGGTTAGAGTTAATGCTTCTGAAAGACTGTGTCTCGGTCATCCATTGCTCAAACACCATGTAGTGCGAGAAATCCAATGGAGGAGATCGAGTCTTGTGGGGAAAAGTGCGCAAACCTCTGCAGAGTGTACAATCTAATCATAGTTAGCCGTGTCCCCGTTTATGGACATCTTGAGTATCTAGTACTTGGATTATCCTAAGTATCTCATCACTTTAATTTAATATTGTTGGGTTAATAATTACTTTTAATTGGGATTGAGTTGGAGGAACCTTCTCCATGATGTTTCAACTACCATGATAGTTAGATAAAATCTATTCCTTTGTTGTAGGAAAAAATTGGCTTTTCGCAAAACTATAACCATAGAGCTTTCCACCAGCCAAATATGCATGAAGTGATAGCATTTATTCTATTCTTGCTCTACTGTGTTATATTGCCAGCATATTTCATGTGCTGACCCGTTTTCGGGCTGCAACGTATTATGTTGCAGACTTTTCAGACGAGGAGTAAGGTTCGTTAGGTCGTTGCCGTGCAGCTCAGCTATGTCGTTGGAGTTAATGGACTCACTTTATCTTCCAAGCCTTCCGCTGTTATCGTATTAGATGGCCTTATGCCATATTTATTGTAATAAGTTCTCTTTTGAGACATTCGATGTAATAAGTGTGTGATTGCTACTCTGTTACGAATCCTTCGAGTACTGTGTGTGTCAGCATTACCGATCCAGGGATGACACGGAAGCACAGAGATTTGACCGTTTGAGGTAGGGTCGCTACAGTAAAGAAAGAGAACCATGGGTTCAGAAACCCATGCCCTTTCCTCCTAAACCATCCAAGAAAAAGGATGATGAGGATTTTGAGCGCTTTGCTGGAATGATTAGACCTATCTTTTTGCGTATGCGATTAACTGACATGCTCAAAAAGAAACCTTATGCTAAGTATATGAAAGAAATTGTCACTAATAAAAGAAAGATATCGGAAGCTGAAATTTCCACCATGCTTGCTAATTACACTTTCAAGGGTGGAATACCTAAGAAACTAGGAGATCCAGGAGTACCAACTATACCATGCTCCATTAAAAGAAACTATGTTAAAACTGCTTTATGCGATCTTGGAGCCGGTGTTAGTGTTATGCCTCTCTCTTTATATCGTAGACTTGATTTGAATAAGTTGACACCTCTGAAATATCCTTGCAAATGGTGATAAATCAACGCTATACCTGCCGGTATTTGTGAGGATGTGCCTGTTGTGGTTTCAAACGTTACTATTTTAACGGACTTTGTTATTCTTGATACTCCAGGGGCGATAGTATGTCTATTATTCTTGGAAGACCTTTTTTGAATACTGTAGGGGCTGTTATTGATTGCAACAAAGGCAATGTCACTTTTCATGTTAATGGTAATGAGCATATGGTACACTTCCCGAGGAAACAACCTCAAGTCAACAGTATCAATTCTATTGGAAAAATTCCATCGATTATTTTTGGAGGTCAAGAAAAAAAATATGATATTCTTATTATTGGGGACGTGCATATACCCGTTGAGGTAACATAGTGTTATTCGAAATTTCTCCGGTTCCATGTTATTCGGAATGAGTTTGTTAACAAGACTTGATGAACCTTATTAGTGGATTCCTTTTGATGAGCATGAGATGGATGAAATTAGAAAGCACAATCTTCTGTACCCTCTCTCTACTTTCTGTTATTTAGTTGAAATAAAGTAAAAATAGTATTTTTCTATCTGTTCTCTGAATTATCCGTGTAATATAAAAATACCCCAAAAATAAAAGTTCTCCAAATGCCCTGCCAATTTAATATGATTTTTTCTGGAATATTTGAGAATATCTGGCACTGAGAACACAACAGGGGGAGCAAGCACCTGGCCACGAGGGTCCAAGGCGCGCCCACCCCCTGGGTGCGCCCCTGCCTTGTGGGCCCACAATGGCTCCCCTCCACTTATTCCTGCACCCACACACTTCTTCTTCCTCCCCAAAAAAATCACCATCCAGCTCAAGCATGAGTTCTAGCTCATTTTTCTGCGATTTTCGATCTCCTTGCTCAAAGCACCTCTCACAAAGCTGCTTTGGGAGATTGTTCCTTGGTATGTGACTCCTCCATTGGTCCAATTAGTTTTTGTTCTAGTGCTTTATTCATTGCAAATTTGTGCTGCCTAGGTGACCATGTTCTTGAGCTTGCATGTGAAATTTATATGGTTCCAAGTAGTTCTAATGCATGATATAGGCTCTAGGCACTTGTAGGAGTAGTTGCTATCAATTTTGTTGAGCTTGGTTCACTTTTATTTGAAGTTACTAAAAATTTCAGAAATTTTGCAGAGGAAGAAATATGTTTAGGAAAATGTACCAAGGTGGTCCTTCAAGGAAGCAAGGACCCAGGCTTGCAATGCGTGGTGCTGATGATGAACCACCAAGGGACGCCCCAGTGCGGCCTTGTGAATGGCCTTCAGAGGACTTCATTCATCGAGCAGGAATTAAGGAAGAATTTAACGCATATTTGCGTAACGCTGATCTTGTGAGATTCAAGGCAGAAAAGTGCCGTCAGTACCACTATCTCACTAGTTCCTTTGTGAGGAGGTTTGAATTTTCATCTTCACACAATTCTCAAACTGTCCTGTTTGATCTTTATGAAAATTCTTATACTGTGGACTTAGAGGATTTTACTACTGCTTGCAAACTTCCACAATGGGGTAGTACTAGTGAGCCTCGCAAATATGAGTTTAGAGATTTTCTTGCTAGTATAATTGTGGGGGAATCTAGAGACATAGCACAAGCTACCATAGGGAGCATTCATTTTCCTACTTTATATTATTTCTCTCTCTTCATAGGTAGGTGCATAAATGGTAAGGATCAAGCATGTCACATGTGTGTCCCTGACCTCAGTGTTCTCAGGAGTGCTGTGTTATGAGATAAACCTTATAATTTGGGAGCCATTGTTGCACGTAGTTGCATCATAATAGATTTAATGGAGATTTCTTTGGTGGAATTTATGCAACCCGTATAGCTAATTTTCTTGGTATAACCATACGTGAGGATGATATTGAGTTGCCTCCTGCTTATTTGGATTATGAGGCTATGGTTCGTCATCATTTTGTTGAGAGGAACGATAAGTTCCTCTAGTACCGACTAATCTTTGACAGATGATGCATCTATCACGTCGCTCTCCCTGCTTCTACTTTCTTTGACTTTCAAGCAAAGGGGAGACATTACATAACCAGAGAGGAGGTGAAAGAGTATAAGAGGAGGGCTGAGATAGCTCGCCTCCAAGCTGCTGCCCATGATGCAATAACTGCTGCATCTCAGTACGAACCCAACTATAACTTTGGATATGCGCCAGGCCATCCGTGGCAATAAACCAACTTAGGACAAAAGCCTAAGCTTGGGGGAGTATGTATTTCCCACCGACATTACATTTATGTTCACACACTCATTGCTAGTTGTCGGTGCTCATACTCTTTCATTGTAATATCCCTGCTAGTTTATTTTCCTTTTTCTTGCTTTCTTCTTGTGTGTTTGAAAAACTTTAAGAAAAACCAAAAAAATTAGTAATAGCTTTTAGCTAGTTTACCTTTCTTGCTGTAGTAGTAGTAATTAAAATGAAAACCCAAAAAGATTTCATGTTCTTCTTTTGCTTGTTGGGAGATTTCCCGTGTAAATAGTTTTATTTCCTTTATTTTCTTCGGGGGTCGATAGGATAAGACCATGATAAAATTGTTGAAGTGGCTCTTATATGCATTATTGTGGATTTAACCAAGAGCCCATATTGCATTGTCTTCTCCTGTTTATTCAATGCTCGCAGATTCCAGCTTAGTCCAATGCACATGCACTACTATTATTATTCACATCGTTCGGTCGTGCAAGTGAAAGGCAATAATGACGATATATGATGGACTGATTGAGATGAGAGAAGCTGGTATGAACTCAACCTCTCTTGTTTTTCTAAATATGATTAGTTCATCGTTCCTAATTTAGCCTATTATGAATAAACATGTTTGCAATGACAATTAGAGATTATAGTTACTTATGCCATGCTTAATTAGCTAGGAGTTTATAATGGTTTACCTTGCGTGCCAACATGCTATTAAAATGGTTGTGATGTGGTATAGTAGGGTGGTATCCTCCTTTGAATGATTCAAGTGACTTGACTCGGCACATGTTCACACATGTAGTTGAAACAAATCAACATAGCCTTCGCGATATTTATGTTCATGGTGGATTATATCCTACTCATGCTTGCACTCAAAGTTTATTAATTTTAATGCATGTTCATATTTATTTGTCGCTCTCTAGTTGGTCGCTTCTCAGTCTTTTGCTAGCCTTCACTTGTACTAAGCGGGAATACTGCTTGTGCATCCAATCCTTTAAAACCCCAAAGTTATTCCATATGAGTCCACCATACCTTCCTATATGCGGTATCTACCTGCCATTCCAAGTAAATTTGTATGTGCCAAACTCCAAACCTTCAAATGAAATTCTGTTTTGTATGCTCGAATAACTCATGTATCAACTAGGGTTGTCCGTATCTTCCATGTTAGCCGGGTTATTCTCAAGAGGAGTGGGCTCCGCTCCTCACTCACGAGAAAATGGCTGGTCACCGGGATGCCCAGTCCCATGCTTTATGCAAATCAAATCAAAATAATTGCAAACAAAACTCCCCCTGGGACTGTTGTTAGTTGGAGGCGCTCGTTGTTTCCAAAGAAGCCATGGATTGATGATTGTTGGTGGAGGGGGAGTATAAACTTTACCATTCTGTTTGGGAACCGCCTATAATGTGTGTAGCATGGAAGATATCACCATCTCTTGGTTGTTATGTTCACAATGAAAGTATGCCGCTCAAAATATTATTTACCTCTGTTTCGAGCTCAAGCTCTGGCACCTCTACAAATTCCTGCTTACCTCTGTTTTATGTTGAGTCATCACCCTCTTATTAAAAGGCACCAGCTGGAGAGCACCGCAGTCATTTGCATCCATTATTATTAATTTATATTGGGTATGACTATGACTTGATCTCTTTTACCATGTATTACAATGTTAGTCAGTCCTTGATCTTTAAAGGTGCTCTACATTTATGTTTTGCGGTCTCTGAAAGGGCTAGCGAGATACCATCTTGTTATATCATATTATGATTGTTTTGAGAAAGTGTTGGCATCCGAGATTTATTATTATTGTTCGCTAGTTGATTATGTCATTGATATGAGTAAACATGAGACCTAAGTGTTATTGTGAATATGGTTAGTCATAATCTTTCTTTGAAAACTTGAATCTTTGGCTTTACATATTTACAACAACAAGAGCAAACATAGTTTGTAAAAATTTTTCTTTATGACTTTCAGTTTATCAACTGAATTTCTTGAGGACAAGCAAATGTTTAAGCTTGGGGGAGTTGATACGTCTCCGCCGTATATACTTATCCAAACACTTTTGCCCTTGTTTTGGACTCTAACTTGCATGATTTGAATGGAACTAACCCGGACTGACGCTGTTTTCAGCAGAATTGCCATGGTGTTATTTATGTGCAGAAACAAAAGTTCTCGGAATGACCTGAAACTCCACAGAACTTATTTTTCGAAAATATAAAAAATACCGGCGAAAGAATCAAGGCCAGGGGGCCCACACCCTAGCCACGAGGGTGGGGGGGGGGGGGCGCCCCCTGCCTTGTGGCCCCCCTGGAGCTCCACTAACCTCAACTCCAACTCCACATATTCGTGTTCGGGGAGAAAAAAATCAGGGAGAAAGATTCATCACGTTTTACGATACAAAGCCACCGCCAAGCCGTAAACTCTCTTGGGAGGGCTGATCTGGAGTCCGTTCGGGGCTTCGGAGAGGGGAATCCGTCGCCGTCGTCATCATCAACCATCCTCCATCACCAATTCCATGATGCTCACCGCCGTGCATGAGTAATTCCATCGTAGGCTTGCTGGACGGTGATGGGTTGGATGAGATTTATCATGTAATCGAGTTAATTTTGCTAGGTTTGATCCCTAGTATTCACTATGTTCTGAGATTGATGTTGCTATGACTTTGCTATGCTTAATTCTTGTCACTAGGGCCCGAGTGCATGATTTCAGATCTGAACCTATTATGTTTTCATGAATATATGTGAGTTCTTGATCCTATCTTGCATGTCTATAGTCACCTACTATGTGTTATGATCCGGCAACCCGGTGACAATAATCGGGACCACTCCTGGTGATGACCATAGTTTGAGGAGTTCATGTATTCACTATGTGTTAATGCTTTGGTCTGGTACTCTATTAAAAGGAGGCCTTAATATCCCTTAGTTTCCGCTAGGACCCCGCTGCCACGGGAGGGCAGGACAAAATATGTCATTCAGGGAGTCCGGGATTAGGGGGTATCCGGACAGCCGGACTGTGTACAACGTCTGTACTATTGAAGCGTGAAGATACAAGGCTCAAGACTTCGGCCCGTGTCCGGATGGGACTTTCCTTGGCGTGGAAGGCAAGTTTGGCAATCCGGATATTATATTTCCTTCCTTGTAACCGACACCATGTAAACCCTAGCCCTCTCCGGTGTCTATATAAACCGGAGAGGTTGGTCCTTAAAAGGCCGATCACAATTACAATCATACCATCATAGGCTAGCTCTTAGGGTTTAGCCTCTACGATCTCGTGGTAGATCTACTCTTGTACTACCCATATCATCAATATTAATCAAGCAGGAATTTGGGTTTTACCTCCATCGAGAGGGCCCGAACCTGGGTAAACATCTGTGTCCCCTGTTTCCTGTTACCATCAGCCTTGACGAACAGATCGGGACCCCCCTACCCGAGATCCACCGGTTTTGACACCGACATTGGTGCTTTCATTGAGAGTTCCTCTGTGTCATCGCTGTCAGGCTCGATGGCTCCTGCAATCACCGTCAACAACAGGTCCCGGGCGAGACTTTTCTCCCCGGACAGATCTTCGTGTCTGGCGGCTTCACCCTGCGGGCCAATTCGCTTGGCCTTTTGGAGCAGATCGAAAGCCACGCCCTTAGCCACCAGATTAGGGTTGGAAACCTGAACTGCACGGCGGATATCCGCGGAGACCGGATCTTCGACGGATTCTGGCCTATGCCAGGAGCACCGGACAGTCACGACTAAGTCGGCTTACACCTGTTGTCAAACAAAGGTCGGGGTGTCACCCCCGTAGTAGCCTCAGACTTAAATCCGGAGCAGGCTGTGTTGCCCAAGGACGGGGGGCTGGACCCCGCCCCACAGGTCGCACACTCATCGGCGGCCAAGCCGAACACGGGCCTTACCCCTGCGGTGGCTTGCAAATCCGGACCCCCGGATTTGTATCCGGACGTTGGTTCCGGTCCGCGCACTCCCGATCCAGTCGAGCCAGGTTGGGCTCCGGTAATGGAGTTCTCCGCTGCAGATATCTTCCAGCACTCGCCCTTCGGCGACATGTTGAACTCATTAAAGTCTCTCTCTTTGTCAGGAGACTCTTGGCCGAACTATGTCCGGCTCAAGTGGGAAAAAGGCGATGAAGGAATTCTTTGCCCACCCACCACCCACTTGATTGCCATGGTCGATGATTTAACCGACGTGATTGACTTTGACTCCGAAGACGTCGATGGTATGGACGACGATGCAGGAGAATCACAGGAGCCACCGCTCACTGGGCGGTGGATAGCCGCCTATCCCCATGATATATACACGGCGGACACTCCGAAGGAAACCAATGGCGACGAGGCAGCGGAGGATAATCCCCCAGGGGGAAAAGCAAAGCATGGGCGTTGTCGGCTCCGCCGCAAGCCCCGCCACAGGAATACCGACCCAGAAGTCGAAAACAGTCCGGATGGCACCGAAGATGAATATAACCCCAGTCGGCTTGCCTTTCAGAAGGCCGAACTGGCCACTGTGGGATACTTGGAGAGGGATAACTATACGCCCCCCTCCGAGGACGAGGCAAACCTCCGCAATGACGAATTCGGTGTGCCTGAAGATCCAGTGGAACAAGCTCGCTTCGAGCGACGGCTCATGGCCACGGCAAAGAGCCTGCAAAGGAAGCATCAACAGCTTATAGCTGATCAAGATACGCTGGTGGACCGATGGACCAAGGTCCTGGCCACTGAAAGATACGGACCAGACCGCCCGGACAAAGGGCACACAGGGCACAACCGGCCACCCCAACCTAAGCAGGAGAACTCAAGGCACATACCCCGACGTCAACACACCACTACGGTCCAAAACAATACGAAGGACAAAAGAAGAAGCATCCTCAAGCCTTGGCGCAATTGTCATAAGCGTCAAAACAGGAAGGCTGGTGCTAATTCCAGCAACTCCCAGTCCGGTTAGTGCACAAAGAACAGCTCAGACCTATCCAGCCCAAGCCACACACTCGATCAACCATGTGAAATCCACGATACTCCTAGAAGGACGGTGTCGGTGTACTAGAGTAGGGGTACCCTAGTACCCGTGCTACGTCTGCAGACGATTCTGACATCCCGCGGCAGGGTTTGCCTCGTCACCGCCAAGATCCTTCGTGGCTCCTTTTGGAGCCATTCAAGAACAAAGTATTTGATTGAGAAGACAAGGCCCCGACAAGAAGAGCTTGTCGGGAAGGCCACTCCAGGCACGCAGAGGACAAGGCCCCGGCAAGAGGAGCTTGCCGGGAAGGCTCGGAGCACGACAAGTCTCCGAGCGCGACAAGGATTCGGCCACGGCAAGGCGCTTGCCGCGGCATGCAACCTCTCTCCGTCTCCGCTCCAGCTCACCCAGCGACGTGTCGCCATGGGACCGTTCCATGGGCGTGTCGGCGGCTGTGCAGCCAGCGGAGAGCAGCGATAAGCGGCTGACAGGCTCGCCATCGTGGCGGCGGAGGCGCCGCTGACAGCCTCTCATTGCACTGTTTGGGCGACAATGACGGGCATTTATTGCTTTTGTCCCCTGCCGTCAGAGTTAGGTATTTGGCACTGTACACTGTTCAAGTAGGTGTACCAACTCCTGTTTTTACATTTGTACCCTCGCCTATGTTGCCACCTGTCGGAGACCCCTTGAGCATATAAAAGGAGGCCCGAGTGCAACGTAGAGGGGGTTCGGTTCCGTTCGGTTAGGTTCCATTCGTTTCGGTTCGGCTAGTTCGATCCGTTCGACTGGCCATAGTCTAGACACACTCAAGCTAGGTTTTGTAGCTCGCATTGCTCCCTAGCAAGAACACAATAGATCAAACAAGTAGCAGTAGGAGTTTTATCTCTCCGGAGAGCTCTGAAGCTGGGTAAACTGCTCATGTGCCTCGCCTCGATCCGCTCTTCGTGCGATCTCCGCCCCCCTCCGAACCACAAGGGGCCCGGTCCGCCGGCCCCATAGGTGTCCGCATGCGATCAGCCTCCCGACATCTTTGGCGCGCCCGGTAGGCGTCGAGGCCGTGTGAATCTGATCCGGCGTTCACACGAGCAGCGTCATCAACATCTTCCTCAACATGCCACCGAAGAAAAAGGCTTGGCGGCAGCGAAGCCGTCCGCGTCGTACCCACCCTCACCGCAGCAAGCGGGTGGTGGGGCGGGCAGCGGAGGAATGGGCGCCGGCGAAGGTGCTCGCGGCGTTGCCAAGTCCAAGGACAAGGCACCGCAAACCTCGGCGTCCGCGCATCCCCGCGCCCATCTCAGAGGCAGCGGGACCAACAACGTCATGGCGTTCACAACACCATACGTTCGTTGGATCGAGACCCTCAAGACTAGCATCTGGCGCCAACATCTTTGGCCTTGAGTGAGATCTGATCGCCCGGACGGGCGCTGCTCCTTCTAACGTGGTTAGAAGTCCGGCGTGTCCGCTCCTCGCACCGTTCTCCAATGCCACCCACTACTCCAGCGAAGCTCTGGCGAGAGCCCGGCTGCTCCTCGACTACCTCCAACGGCCGACAAGGTCGACGGTGGAGGGTCACTATCCGAGCCTCATCGGCTTTGCCAACGGCGAAGCTCCGCGGCAACCAACGCCATCATTGCCGCGGCGAGACGACAAGGCACGAGCCGGTGGCGACGAGACTGTCGGAGGTGCAACCACCATGCACTCTCCGCCGAGAAGGCCAAGATCGCCGACTCATCGGATCCACCTCCACAGCGACTCCACTGCGTCGTCGGATCCGCGAGCTCGCCGCGATCAGCGCCAAGTTCTTCATGAGCGACAACAAGAGGACGCTCGAACTCGCATCGAGCACCGAAGAGAAGCGCGACGTCAGTCCGACAAGCGCGCTGGGCCTTCTGTTGACATGCAGGCGCCGGAAGGGCCAGGCGACTTGCCGTACGCGGGAGGTTGCCCTGCATTCACTCGTGAGCTGCGGCAAGTCCAGTGGCCCAGCCAGAAAAACTTCAAACCAGACGTGCCGGAGAAGTATGATGGCAGGACGCACCCGTCGGAGTTCCTCGATATCTACACCATCGCGGTGCGAGCTGCGGGGGCGGGACAACAAGATCCTCGCCAACTACTTCCGCTTCGTGCTCAAGCCCAACGTCGGATCTTGGCTCATGCACTTGCCGGACAGCTCCATATCCTCTTGGGCAGATCTATGCCATCAGTTTGTTGGCGCCTTCACAGGTGGCCACAAACCTCATGGTCAAGAGAGTGACCTTCACTTGCTCGCCCAGAAGGAAGGAGAGTCCCTGCGCAAGTTCATTCAGAGGTTCAGCCGCGTGCACTACAACATCCCAGACGTCCACCCTGCCGCGGTGATCAGCGCATTTCATTAGAATGTGCGGAACCGCAGGATGAGGGAGGAGATGGCGATGTGCAAAGTCAAGGACGTCGATGGGCTATGCATACGGCCGACAAGTGTGCACGCTACCGAGGAAGGAGGAGACTCCTGGAGAGAATGCGAAGCAGGATCGGCGGTGATGACACTGCCCGGCAAAGAAGGGCCCGGTGGCGAGGCAACAGGAAGAAGAAAGCCAGAGAAGTGCTAGCTGTCGAGCAGTCCGGCAACGGAGGCGGCGACAAGAACGCCAACGCTGGTGGCTCCAGCAAGGAGGTTGCCGCTGACGCCAACCACCAGTCGGTGGCGGCCGCCGACAAGCAGGACAGCTCCGACAAGCAGTATTGCAAGATCCACCGCACCAAGGGCCACGACCTCCAGAGCTGCAAGAAGGTCGAGCAGCTCGTCGAACAACAGAGAGCTGAGTACGAGCGGCGCGACAAGGAGAAGGCCCAGGAAGGTGCTGGGGGAGCAAGCAAGAAACGTCCCGGCCGGGAAGGACGCCGCGACAAAGCCAAGCAGCGGCAAGGAGATCGACCTCCCCGTGTGCGCGACAAGGATGAAGATGATGACGACGACGAAGATATGGAAGACGCAGCGGCGCGACGGCGAGGAGTTTCGAAAGCCACGAGAGGTTCTCTGCGTTGGCGGAGGTGCTTCCTGCATACCTCCCACCGCCAACTCAAGCAATGGATGCGGGAGGTCAATGCAGCGGAACCATCCGTGGAGTCACGCAAGCCTCTCAAGTGGTCCAAGACGCCTATCATTTTTGATATTGAGGACCACCCTGATCGCATAATCTGCGGCCGGGTGCTTGCCGATGTTGGTCTCTCCAACCATCCGCAACCTCAAGGTCACAAAATGTTAGTTGGCCGGGGCGGCTTGAATCTGATCTCCTCGCGGTGCTCGAAGCTTCAAATCCTGACGACAAGCTCGAAGAGACCGGAACCTTCAAGGAATCAATCCGGGAAGGAGCAAGCGAAGGGAAGATTACGTTGCGGTCACATTTGGCGTGAAGCTGAACTTCAGGATCGAGAGGGTTACGTTTGGCGTCGCCGATTTCCCATTGCCTTACAATGGGATACTTGGCCGTCCGGCACTCGCCAAGTTCATGGCAGCCTCTCACTCGCCTACAACCTACTCAAGATGCCGGGCCCGATAAGCGTCATCTCTGTCCATGGCGACAAGAAGGATGCCCTTATCTGTGCCGACAAGATCTTCCGGGATGCAGCAGCGACAGATTGCCGGACACTTGCGGCTGAAGCCCGGGGAAAGAAGACCAAGTCCAAGTCCGGCAAGGGCTCGATGCTCACTCCGCAAGCGCACCTCTTGGTGCTGCGCTACCATCGAGGACGCACCATCGAGCTCCACCGGCAAGTGCAAGAAGATGGTGGCTCCGCCAAGACCAAGAAGGTGCCCGCCAAGGAGGGCGGCGCTGGTGGTACCTTCACCATCGCGCCTCTCTCGACCCCAAATAGGAAGGCGGCGCTCGTTGCTTTCCTGCGGCGAATGTCGGCGTGTTTGCATGGCAACCGTCGATATCCCGGTGTTCCAGGAAAGTGATTGAGCACCGCTTTGGCCGTTTGTCCTCATCTTGCGACCCGTCAAGCAAAAAGTCGGGAAGCAAGCGGTGGGCGCCAAGAATTCATAGTCGAAGAGATCAAGAAATTGGAAGCGGCAGGCCTTGTCGGAGGTGCTCCATCCCTCGTGGTTGGCCAATCCTGTAGTCGTGCGCCAAGGCAAATGGGAAATGGAGACTTTGTATTGACTTCACGGATGTTAATAAAGCTTGTCCCAAAGATCCATTTCCCTTGCGGCGCATTGACCAGATTGTTGACTCCACGGCTGGATGTGATTTGCTTTCGTTTCTTGATGCATACTCGAGATACCATCAGATCTTCATGGCTGAAGAAGATGAGGAGAAGACCGCATTCATCACACCATGTGGCACATCTTGTTTTCATACGGATGCCTTTCGGTTTGAAGAATGCTGGTTCAACATTTGCAAGGGTAGTCCATGGCGGCTTTTGAGCCGCAAATGCACGAAATGTAGAAGCCTACATGGATGACATAGTGGTCAAGAGCAAGGACAAAGCAACTCTGGTTCAAGATTTGGGACGAGACTTTTGCAAATATCCGCAAGATCAACCTCAAGCTCAACCCGAGAAGTGCGTGTTTGGAGTCCCTTCCGGCAAGCTTCTTGGGTTCTTCGTGTCTCGGCGAGGATTGAAGCCAACCCGACAAGATCAAGGCCATTGAGTAGATTGGAGCACCAAAGCGCGTCAAGGATGTCACGAAGACTTGCGGTTGCGTGGCTGCTCTCGGCGAGTTTATTTCTAGGTCTGCTGAGCGCCTGCCATTTTCAAGATTTTGAAAAAGGCAGGTCGATAAAATGGACTCTGAAGCGGAGGCTGCTGCGAGACTTAAAGAGATACCTGTCCTCCACTCCAACACTTGTCGCACCTAGGCCACAAGAGAAGTTGCTGCTATATATAAGCGGCAACCAATCAAGTGGCTAGTGCTGCGTTAGTGGCGAGAGAGGAGGCGGATGTGACCGACAACGCGGCAAGCACATCCAGCGACAAGCAGGGGGCTTCGCCGACAAGCTCTGGTCCCGACAAGGACGAATCCGCGCGGACACATGAACAGATACAGAAAAGGATGGTGCAGCGCCCAGTCTACTTTGTCAGCTCCCTTCTGCAGGGGGCTAGATCGAGGTACTCTGGCGTGCAGAAATTGCTTTTCGGCCTCCTCATGGCCTCGAAAGCTGCGCCATTACTTCCAAGCACATGAGATCACAGGTTGTCACTCGCTTTCCCACGAAGAGGATACTCGCAGAATCCGAAGCGGCGGGAAGGATTGTTGAGTGGGCCTTTGGAGCATCAAGCTTTGGTCTTAAGTTTGAAAGCACATCAACCATCCAAAGCGGGCGTTGGCGGAATTCATAGCGTAATGGGCGCCAATACCGCATTTAAGAGATTAGGAGACGAGCATTCCCGTCAAAGAAGCAAGCAAAGAGTGGCTGATGTACTTTGATGGCGCCTTCTCGCTGCAAAGGCGCGGTGCGGCGTCTTGCTTATCGCACCCACACGAGAGCACCTCAAAGTCGTCGTCCAGATGCACTTTCCCAAGGAGCAAGCGACAAACAATACTGCAGAGTATGAATGTTTGCTTGCCGGTCTCAGGATCGCCGTGGACCTTGGGATCAAGAAGCTTATTGTCAGGGGTGACTCGCAACTCATCATCCGCCAAGTCAACAAAGATTACCAGAGTCCGTTGATGGAAGCCTACGTTGATGAAGTGAGGAAGCTAGAAGAGCACTTTGACGGCCTGCAAATGGAACATGTTCCAAGAGCACATAATGATATTCTTGCTGACGGTCAAAGTCTTGGCTAGCGCTTAAGTTACACAATGGAACCAGGGATTTTCGTGCTTAAGCTGACTCAATGGCAACCGTAACAAATCAAGCTGGACGAGCAAGAATAGGAAGTTGGCCTCTGGTGACTACTTTCCCGTGAGCTTCGAAGCCGTCGTTGCAAAGGTCCCCAAGATCAACTCCAACGATCTTTGAGGAAGCGATCTGCTCCAGCCAGACCCGAGGTTTGTTCCGTTGAAGCGAGCGCTCCGACAAGTCTTGTTCGGCAAGCTTGCCGGGAGCATCTAACTCCGGCGAGCCACGAGCTCTTGCCGTGGAAGCTGATGTTCCCAGCAGCGAGATGTGCCTTTAGTCCTTGTTGTCGAGCCGCAAGCTCCGGCATGGGCGCAGCAGATTGTCCATTTCCTTGAGACATGAGAACTTCCCGAAGAGCAAGAAGAAGCGGAAAGAGTAGCCCGGCGGTCAAGTATGTACCAGTTTGTCGACGATACCGCATGCGAGAAGAAGACTCAACGGTGTGAAATTGAAGTGTATTCCCGGGAAGATGGATAGAAGCTGTTGGCGAGAGATACATGGAGGCATATGTGGTCACCACATTGGCGCCAAGAACACTTGCCGGCAAAGCTTTCGGCAAGGTTTCTTCTGGCCGACAGCCCTCCGAGATGCAACCCACAAGTAACCAAGTGTGAAGCGTGCGGTTCCATTCCAAACAGATACACCAGCCAGCTCAAGCTCTCCAGACGATCCCTTTATCCTGGCCATTTTGATTGCAGGGGCTCGACATCCTCGGCCCCTTCCCCGAGCTGTCGGGGCTTTGAGTACTTATGCGTCGCCATCGACAAGTTCACAAAGTGGCGAAAGTGGAAGCGATGCGGAAGGTGACAGCCACGGTCGGTGGTCAAGTTCTTGGTCGATTGTTTGCCGTTTGGAATCCCTAACGGGATCATCACCGACAACGGCACACAATTCTGAGTCGCACCTTCATGCGACGTCCAAGAACTTGGCGCCAAGGTCTGCTTTATACATTGCTCACCCGAGAAGCAACGGTCAAGCGAAGAGGGCAAATGCTTTGAAGTCTTGGCGGGCTCAAGACCAGAACTTTCGACAGGCTGCACAAGTGCAGAAGAAACTGGATCGAGGAGCTGCCGGTGGTTCTTTGGTCGATCAGGACGGCGCCAAATCGAGCCACTGGCCAGGCACCCTTTGCTCTAGTCTATGGAGCAGAGGCAGTTCTCCCCACGGAACTTCAGATCTGGATCGCCTCGAGTACTCGCTTATGATGAGCTTGAGCAAGAGCAGCTGCGACAAGATGTGACGCTGCTCCTCGAGGAAGATCGTCTTCGAGTCATTGTGCGAGCCGCTCGCTACCAGCAAGCTCTGCATTGCTACCATAGCCGCAGGGTTAGTGCCAGAAGTCTCGAGGAAGGCGACCTTGTTCTTCGGCGCGTTCAATCCGCCAAGAATTCAAACAAGTTGGCCTTGAAGTGGGAAGGCCCTTATCGGGTGAAAGCGAGTCACTAGGCACAGCGCTGTCCGCCTTTGAGACCGAAGATGGCATTCCGGTGAGCAACTCCTGGAACATTGAGCATCTTCGTAAGTTTTACCCATGGGGCGCGGTTGTCGGAACCCGTTCCGGCAACCACCTTTTGTACAAGTCTTGCCGCTGTTGCATGTAATCCTTCGTACAAAGCCGGGCGCAGACCCCGTGCATCAGTAAAGCTCATGTGTTGCGCACAACTTGTTAAGTTCATGCTTTCATCAATTTATTGCATGCTTTGGCTAACACTTTGTGCAGCAACCACACCCGGTAAGCAGAATCGAGCCGCTAGGCTCCATAACATTATTTCCTCTTCTTTTTCTTTTCTCAAAGAAAGGAAAGCTCCCTCGTGCACAAGTTAACCAGGGGGAGGAGGAGATAATACTATGGACCAGGCACCGCTCGAGGAAGTTTCGCCTCATCGGGAAGCAAGGGACAGAAAAGCTAAGTTGCCAAAGTTTGAGCAATCGATTTTTAAATTTTTAAGTTATCTTCCTCGAACGATAGTACTTTGTATGGAGAACCTGTGTGCAGAGGAACCAAATCGTGACTGGTCGCGCCCTTACTTTGTTTCGAGTCCGCTCAACAACTTAAGTGAGCTGCGGCTAGTCCGCGACAAGGTTGCTTGTCGATAGCGACCCCGCCAATAGCTCTTTGAAGTTCCGCACTCGGCGCTCGCGGCAAGGGTGCCTGCACCGGCAAGTTTCGCTGAATGCGTAAAGCAGAAACGTACAAAGGAAGAAATCAAGTAGAGGAAATAACGTTGCATTGATCGATTCGCCTAAGATAGAGTATATTACAAAATAACTTGTCGCCGATCTAACAAAGTGTTCTAAACCTGATCAGCAGCGACAAGGGAAAGATAAGGTTGGCGGCCTAGTCTACGCGGTCGCCTTCGATCCGCTTGATCTTGTTCACCTTGTCCACAATGGGTGCGACAAGGGCTTTGAGCTCCTCCACGTTGGCGTCCGGACGGCAAGGATCTAAGGACACCGTTAAGGTTGAGGCCGGGTTGCGGAAGGCCACCTTCATCAACACCTTCTCGAGGGCCCCTGCACACACTGGCCGAGATTCCTCGGCAAGCTGCTTCGGACCTCCTCCCGGAGTCGCCGGAGGCCCGTCCCACGCCTTTGAAGAATAGGCTAAGCTTGACGCTGGGTTGGAGATGCTCGTCGGAGGAATGCAAGGTCCGCCATCCCCAGCTCCATCAGCTCGTTGTGGATGTCAGCGGCGGTGTCCACAAGACCTTCGGTCCAGTGCTCCACGCTCTCCCTCAAGGTGTTCTGGACGGAGACAGCATTCGCCAGCAGCTCCTCCTTAGCCTTGATCGCCTCCAACAAGCCCGCCTCCCCCTCTCTGGCGCCATCCAACGTCTGCGTCAGAGTGGTCAACTTCAGCTCAAGATCCGCCTTGGAATCCTTGGCGGCATCGAGCTCCTTGGCCCTGTCAGCGAGACGGCTCTGCAGCTCGCCCAGCATGTAGGCGTCCTTCTCGTGCTCACGCTTGAGCACGGCAAGCTCTTCACCGCTCTTCTTGAGGGTGGCCTCCAGCTGTGCCACCTTCGCCTTCAGCTCTTCCTTGGCGGCCTCGGCGGCTGCGGCAGCGTCCTTCGCTTCCTGAAGCGCCCCGCCAAGCGACTCTTCACGCGCGGCAAGGTCATCCTCGTGGCTGTCCAGGTTGACCTTCCGCTGCGTCAACTCGCTTTCCTGCGCGGCGAGCTTCTCGGCAGCCAGCCGCTGCTCCTCATCAGCTGCGGCCTTCTCAAGGATGAAGGCCATGCGCTCTTCTGCGAGTTGCCCCCGCGCTTCCGCCATGTCACGGAGGGCTTCTTTGTTGGCGCTCCGGAGCTCCTCGGCACGTTTCTCCATGTCCGCTCCCGCCCTCGCGACAAGGGCCTCCCGGGTCTCCAACTTGGCCTGCCGGGCGCGGTAGAGCGACAACAGCTTCCTCAGCAGCTGCTCCTCCTCGAACTTCGCCCTTCTTTGCTGCTTGGCGCGTCCACCAGCGTCAGCCCAATGGAGGCGAGTAGCTTCGCCGTCGAAGGTCTCGCCCTCGACCGACGCCACAGGCTCGGTTCCCAGGGAGCTTGATGAAAGCGCCTTCGCCGGCCTTGGTGAGGCACCGGGCTGGGGCTCCTCGAGAGCTGACGCCTTGTGGCAGCGGGGAAATCATTTGTCGGTGTAGCACTTGCCGCTCCTGCGGCCTCAGGGCCGTCAGTACGATCGCCCGACCCCTCGCCAGCCTCCGCGTCGGCAGCCTCGGTGGCCTCCTCGCCAACAAGCTCGTCGGCGACGACCTCTTCCTCCACGACGACCTCTTCTTCTTCGGCGGCAGCCTCGTCGGTGTTGCCGCGCGTTTCCTCCTCGCCGGCGGCCTCGACCTCCATCGGGTCTACGTCAGGCGAAGAAAGAGCAGTCAAGCAGATATTCAAAAAAGAGAAACAAAAGAAAGCAAGCCCAAGGGAAAATTCCATGTAAGGCAGTTACCTGCAGCGGGATCCGTAGCCATGGCCTCGACCACTGGAGGGTCGCTGGCGCCATCCCTTGCCGGGGTAGCCTCCCTTGCGGAGTGGCCTCCCTTGTCGGGTGGCCTCCCTTGTCGGAGGGAGCTCCCTTGCGGGAGTTCTCCCTTGGCGGCGGCGTAGTGACAGCGGGCAGGATCTCGGAGGCGGCTTCCGAGCCCTCCTGATGAGGCTGCTCCGCTCCTACACAAACAAACATTCAGAAATCAACGAAGAAAGGGCACCCCTGCACACCTAGTAGTAAGGAGAAAAACCGCACACTTACTCTGGGGGCTGTGCTGGGGGCTGCTCGAAGGAAGGGTCGCTGGTCCGGCAAAGGCGGTCTCAGACGCGTCCCCGCCACCGCTGAGAGTCATCCTCAACGACGATCGTCGGGATCTTGGCCCTCTTCGCAGCTCTCTGGGCCAGCGTCCTGAAAAGGGAAGAGTCCAGAACGAAGCAAATCAGATTCAAGATGAAGCAATAAAAATTGAAGAAATACAAGCACAATCGCGAGAAGCTTACTCTTCGCCTTCCTCCTCGGAGCTGAGCGCGGAGAAATCAAACTCCAGCCCGCCTCCGGTGCGATGAGGCGGGGGAGTGGGCTCTCTTGGCCGATTGGCGGAGGCGTCGGCGGCGGCCTGAGAAGATTCCGCCCCAGTTGTCGCTGCAGTTTGGGGCGCTCCCGCGGCAACCTCGCTTGCCGTTGTGGAAGCTGCGTCGGCCGCTTCTGTTGTGGGCGGTCTGCCGCCCGACTCGTCTCCAACCCTGCGGAGACGCCTCCTCCCGTGAGCCGGGGGCTCCGGCTGGCGGCAAGTCGCTTGGCGGGGAGAAGAAGCGCCCTCGGCAGGTCCACTCGACCCGGCCTCGGTCCCGACAAGCTCGTCCTCCTCGCGGCGACCTCCCTCGCTCGGCAAGGCTTGCCGCCTTCGCCGCCTCCGCCTCCTCCACGGTGAACCCGAAGGCTCCAGCGGCAGCGGCCTGCCGCCTCCTCCACCCTGGTGGCAAACCGCCCCATCTCACCTTTCGGTGGTGTCTCGGGTGAGCCTCTTCGCTTTCGTCGGAGCGGATCGGCACCTCTTGCAAGTCGTCGAAGAATTTCTGCACGACCTCATCGGGGGGCTCCTGCCAGGTCGGGACGATCCCGTGGGAACCACACAGTGGCATCATGGCGCGGATGCGGTCGAGCGCCGAGTTGTTGCACAATGGGACGACCCCCCGCGGCAACCTGAACCACTCGGGATGTTCGGGGTCGTTCTTGAACAACTCGAGCAGCACTGAATCCAGCTCCATGCCGGTGAAGTTCCAATTCAGGCCGGCGCAGCCTCATGATGTCCGCCGCATTACGGAACTCCCAAGCAGGCCTCCTCCTTTCCTGCAAGGGAAGCGTCTGGCGGCGAATGAAGTCTGCGCCAAGCTGCTCCTCTTGTCAACCCGGCAAGCCCGAGGCGTAGAATTGGTCACAACTATCTTCAGCCTCGCATCCTCCGCGCCAAGTTACTCCAATCCTTGCCGCGCGCAATTGGGGTTTAAGCGCCGCAGCGGTGAAGGGTTGTGGGTCCTCCTCTCGACCCAGCACCGTTGGCTCTCCACTCCTCCCACGTGTTCCAGAACTCCCCCTCTAGGTAGGCCTCTTTCTTGCCGATCCTAGAGACCCCGGCTATTCCTCCGGAAAGTGGCGCTCCTCTCGCGATGCGGGGAACAAAGAAATGGCGGAAGAGTGCCACGTTCGGGTGGACTCGACAAAGTTTTCGCACAAATGTGCGAAAACCGCCATGGTCAAGACGGCGTTGGGGGTGAAATCAAGGAGGCGGAGGCTAAAGGTGTTCATTATGTCGCAAAGAACTTCCGGAAAAGCAGCGGGCAAAGACCGCAATAGAAGAAGATGGCGAAGAAAGGGTACCTGTCGGGTCCAGATCGGCGGCGAGGCGGGAGCACCCTCGTGCAGCGGATGCGCACGGGTCTCCGTCGACGAGAAAAGGTAGAAAGGCGTCCGCAGCTCCCGTGCGCCGAGCTGCGGGGGAAAGATGGCTCGCTCCTTGCGCAGCGCCGCGAGCCGCTGCGCCTCGGCCGACTTGACGCCCTTCTCCTTATCGGCCTTCGGAGCCATGGCGAGGGGGGCGGAGGAGGTCGACGGCGGTGAGTGTGCTTGCGGCGAAAGGGGGGCGGGGCGCTGCTCTCTTCGCACCGGAGAAGACGAGGGGAGCGGCGGTGGTTTCTTGACAAGACAGCAATGGCAGGGGTGGTCGGCCTGCCTCTGTTTCCTCCGCTTATAAAGGGGAGGAGGGGGCGGACGTTCCGCTTATATCAATAAAGAATCCCCCGACCGCGCCCACGATCTTCGCCTGACGCCACGTCCGGTGCGTGCCGTTAGTGGGGATCGTGGTGGGTCCGGGCGAAGTTGCGACGCGGTCGAGGCGCAGCGTGGCGTCTGCGATTCTGGGCCTGGCCCGACAAGCACTCGGCACCGTGTACGGCCCAGGCCCGGGGGCTCCTGTCGGTGTACTAGAGTAGGGGTACCCTAGTACCCGTGCTCGTCTGCAGACGGTTGCAGACACCCATGGCGAGGTTTGCCTCGTCACCGCCAAGATCGCTTCGTGGCTCCTTTTGGAGCCATTCAAGAACAAAGTATTTGATTGAGAAGACAAGGCCCGACAAGAAGAGCTTGTCGGGAAGGCCACTCGAACGCACGCAGAGGACAAGGCCCGGCAAGAGGAGCTTGCCGGGAAGGCTCGAGCGACAAGGATTCGCCGCGGCAAGTCGCTTGCAGCGGCATGCAACTCTCTCCGTCTCCGCTCCAGCTCACCCGGTGACGTGTCACCATGGGACCGTTCCATGGGCGGCGTGTCGGCGGTATGCAGCCAGCGGAGAGCAGCGATAAGCGGCGGACAGGCTCGCCATCATGGCGAAGGAGGCGCGCTGACGGCATCTGTTGCCTTTGTTTGGGCAACAATGACGGGCATTTATTGCTTTTGTCCCTTGCCGTCGAGTTAGGTATTTGGCATCAGACACTGTTCAAGTAGGTGTACCAACTCCTGTTTTTACATTTGTACCCTCGCCTATGTTGCCACCTGTCGGAGACCCCTTGAGCATATAAAAGGAGGCCCGAGTGCAACATAGAGGGGGTTCGGTTCCGTTCGGTTAGGTTCCATTCGTTTCGGTTCGCAAGGTTCGGCTAGTTCGATCCGTTCGACTGGCCATAGTCTAGACACACTCAAGCTAGGTTTTGTAGCTCGCATTGCTCCCTAGCAAGAACACAATAGATCAAACAAGCAGCAGTAGGAGTTTTATCTCTCCGGAGAGCTCCGCTGGGTAAACTGCTCGTGTGCCTCGCCTCGATCCGCTCTTCGTGCGATCTCCGCCCCCCTCCGAACCACAAGGGGCCCGGTCCGCCGGCCCCATAGGTGTCCGCGGGTACGATCAGCCTCCCCGACAGACGGCAAAGCATACCAATAGAGAATGCCGAATCCTCAAAACAAAGCGGCTAGTCGCGTACCAGAAACAATGAAGGGAGGCATCTGGTCAAGAGCCCCCCCCATAGCATAAAAGTACGGCCGATCGCCCCGACCGCATTGACCAAAGCAACTCAATTGCAGTACCTCCGGACATAGCAAACCGAGGGCCCCATAACACATAAAACCCCCGCAGGTGTGAAACCACAAACAACATCTCCTAAAAGATGCTAGGGGCAAAGGCCAAATTTTCTGGCCCATCACTCTAAACGGTTATCTTCGGATCACCAAAAAATACTTCGCCAAAGAATAAATCTTCGACACCTTCCCACCATGCGGTAATTTACCGTATGCTAACGGGATGAGCCACGTTGACTATATTCTGCGTGGTCAATCACTTAGGCCAACACCATGTGACACAATCACACGGCCGAACCCCGCCCTAAGGGCGGAAATCATACAGTTGCCGGAGCAGCGAGTCGCGCATGCCTATCAAAATTTTGATATGATGGCCAACTATCCGGACACCAATTGAGGAGTCCGCGCTACCCAACGGCATAACGACTGGGTTCACCAGGGTCCGATCAGGAGCCCTCGGACCAAACACAAGAGGACGCTCGGCTACCTCCGAGTATTTGCCTTACAATCTAACTTTGACGCAGAACAGGATTGTTGACGTTGAATTGGCCAGGACACACAAGGTTCCGCCAAAAAACACCTCTTTTCATAATCATGCATCGAACTCATATGCATAGACATATCATTTTACTACAATGCGTAAATAACACTTACCAGCCGTCGCTTTTCATCGACACCTCGTGTTACACCCGATTATGCCAGGGGCTTCATAATACAGCAATAAAGTCCGACCACCTTCTCGGTCGTCCGGCACCCCGAACTTATAGCACTATATGCATCAGCTCCGAATCATGTCTTGGGTCATTGGTTGGGTTTGCCCGGCTCCCTTGTTTTGGTACCTTACGTTCCGTTATATCGGCTAAGGTAGCGCAGGGAGAACTACTGCGATTGTGTCCCGGATCTGCCGGATGAGCACCTCAGTAGAGAAAGCCGAAAACCGACTGTCAAGATACAGCGAGAGCTGGTCAGCTGGTCGAGAGGTTGTAAAATCCTTAAAGATTCATTCCGCACAACGCCATTATAAATGCAGAGTGCAACGGATCGGTTTTCTGATCAGGCGCCAATAGAGCCCTTAGTTCGGCCTTCCGAGCACTAGGGGCTGCGCCGACCATACTCGAATTCCTATGGCTAAGTGAGAGTAATAAAGCCTTATAGTCTGATTGCCTGGTTCGTGGTGAGAAATGCCTCCATAAAAGGACCCAACTATGGGATAAAGAGCGTTCAGATATATCCCGAACACCCCCGTATTCTTTTTACGTGGGGGCAGAAGCCGACGACTGGCCAACTCTCAGGATTTACATACAATAAACAGCCGCACAGGAAGAACATATGTTCAAACAAAACATGCAATATATAATAAAAATGCCATTCTCCCACATTACAAAAAGCGGCACGAATGCCCTCAGGGAGATATAATGTCTTTGGTACATTTATCCGCCGCAAGGCGGGCTCCCTTCAGTACACCTTCATAGTACAGTTCGGGCTTGCGATGCTCCTTACCCTCTGGCGGCCCCTCAGTCATCAGCTTCTCTGCGTCAAGCTTCCCCCAATGCACTTTTGCACGGGCGAATGCCATACGTGCACCCTCTATGCAGACCAATCGCTTAATAGCATCAAGACGAGGACAAGCACCCACTATCCGCTTCATGAGCCCGAAGTAATCGCTTGAATTGGCTCCGCCGCCACAACCGGACAATCAAGTCCTTCATGGCTAGTTTGGCCTTTGGTGCGATTCGACCAGCTGCTTGGTGATCGATAAAGGGCACTGGATAGTTTGGTGCCAAATACTGCGACCAGAAATCCCTCTCCGCAGACTTCTTCTCCTCGGTTCGGTAGAATTGGGCGGCATCTGATATGCTGCGAGGAAGATCCGCAAACGCCCCTGGAAAAATAAGAATTCAGCTTACTGCCTAGAATTCCTCCCATTATCATGAACAAATGGCTAAGAATACAGAAGGCCTTACCAGCCGCAACTTTCTGGGCCTCTTGAATGTCCCGTACAGCACCCCGGGCTTCTTCCCGGGAATCTTCCGCTGCTTGGAGCGCTTGGGCGAGTTCGGCTTCTTTCCCTATTAGACTCTGCTCCAAGCCCTCGCTCTTCTTCACAGCCTCCTGGAGCTCCCGCTCAGCTGTGACAACCCTGGCCTCGTGTTTTTCACGAAGTGCCTGTTCAGCGGCAGCCTTCTTGTTGGCATCATCCATAGCCTTCTTCAGTGCCTCATATTCAGCACTCGCTCCTAGGGCACAAATACTTTCCAATAGGCATAATTATTTATTTGTGCCTAATGCAAGACAATGTTTCAACATACCTTCTTTATCTTCTAATTGCTTCATCACGCGGCCAAGTTCTTCCTCGGCCTGTTCCTGGCTCTGCTTTAGTTCGGATACTTCCCATTATGAGCGGCCGTCTTCTCCGCAGACGCTTGTATTCAAACAAAGAGGTACATGTCATTAACATAAGTTCCCACGACAAGAGAGGATTTGATCCCCTGCCTAGCTCCCTCTCCTTCGCCGGACAGTGTATCAGGGGCTACTACTCATATTATGATGATTCCTCAAGGTTTCTCAGGAAACATACCTCAAAGGCCTTTATAAGGCCAAGGCAGGACTCGTTCAGCCCACTCTCGGCGGATCGAATCTTTTCAACCACCGCACCCATAAGGGCCCGATGTTCATCGACGATAGACGCGTTCTTTAACGCTGTCGATAGACCGTCTGGCAACACCGCTTGAACAGAGGTTGCCGGCGGAGTAGACAGGCCTCCCACCATTGAAGGTGGCTGCTCGCCCGATCCGGGAGCCTTAGAGGTCTCCTGGACCTTGTCCGGCTGAGGGCCGAACCCAAGATCGCCCTCGCTGACGGCACACTCAGGGGCCATTGCTCCCGTGTGTCCGGCTCCAGTGATATGCCCCCCTGGTCCGAGCCCCATTGAGACGACACCTCAGTGTCGCGCCGGGACTTTGCGGAAGGGGCCTCTGGAGGCGTCTCGCTCACCAAGGCGTCCGAGCTCAGCGAATCCTCGGATGAGGACTGGCCGGCGCGAGACCTCGCCGGACTGTGCAAAATATAAAAACAGTTAAAACTACTATACCCAAAAACAATCCCGGACGCGTATGCGTGTTCGGATCTTGTACACTTACGACTTCTCCAGGGGCTCAGCCCTGGGATCCCACTCCGGGCTGCTATCGGCAGCCGTGGTGGATGCCTCTGGGAGGGAACCTTTTCTCCTCTTGGGCGATTCGGCCTCCAGGGACGAGGAAGCTACACTCTTCTTCCCACCTTCAGAGAGAGGCTTGTCCTCCTCTGCTTCTTCCTCTTCGTCTTCCGAAGAAGGAGCATCGCTCGAGTCTTCGGAATTTGTGTCCAAAGCATCGCGGTTACGGAGGCCACTCCGGGTCTTCTTGCCCTTCTTGGAGGCCTCCTTCTTTGGCGCCTCGTAAGGCGAGGGGACCAGCATCTTTGTCAGAAGAGGTCCGTCCGGTTCCCCCGGCAATGGGGCTGGACAATGTATCCGCTCCACTTTCTTTATCCATCCCTGAGGTCATGATGAAACACGATTAGGATGTCTCCCTCATGATATGCCAGCTGAAGCATGAATAGACAAAGCTTGGCTATGACTTACCGAGCTTGGAGAATGGGATAACTGATACCCATGGTCCTCGGTGGGGCCCGACCACGATTTTCCGGACTTAAAGAGCACCTTCCAGATATCCTTGTGGGAGGAATCATAAAGCTCCCGAAGGGTTTGGTGCTCGGCGGGTCGAACTCCCACAGAGTACAAGCTTCGGCCGACAGGGGAGAACCAAGGCGAGCTAGCATCACCTGGACTACATCCACAAGTTTGGCGTCCCTATCGACCACACCACGAAGGCGCGTGCAGGCGGTGACAGCTCATCGACGAGGACCAGTTCGGGCCCTTCTCGGGCGGGATGTGAGCCGCAGCGGGCTCCGGATCTGAACTCTGGGCGGCCGCCCACTTTTTGCCGCGTGGTTCGGTGATATAGAACCACTGCTGCTGCCACTCTTTGACGGAGTCGTTGAAAGCACCCTTCGGCCAAATGGCCTTGGGCATCTTGCTTACCATGGCGCCGCCGCATTCTGTGTGTTCGCCACTCACCACCTTGGGCTTCACATTAAAAATCTTCAGCCACATGCCGAAGTGAGGTGAGATCCGAAGAAAAGCCTCGCACACGACGATGAACGTCGAGATGTTGAGGAAGGAGTTGGGGGAAAGATCATGAAAATCAATCCCATAGTAATACATGATTCCGCGAACAAATGGGTGCAGGGGAAACCCAAGCCCGCGGACAAAATGGGGAAGGAACACGACTCTCTCGTGGGGTTCCGGAGTGGGGATGACCTGTCCCGCCGTGGGGAGACGGTGGCCGATCTTCTGGGCCAGATACCCGGCGTCCCGGAGCTTGTTGATATCCTTCTCCCGGACAGTAGAGGCCATCCATCTGGCTCCTGCTCCGGATCCGGACATCTTTGGAAAGCCTCTCTTTGGTGGAAAGGAAGAGTGCTTGGGCGTTAGGGCTCGGAAATAGGGGAATGAGCGAGCGGAAGGAGAAGGGCGTGGGTAAAGAGAAAGAGGCCTTGTCTCTTTATAGGGGAGCTAAGTGCTTTTTGCGCCTCCCCACGTGCCTGGTTGAGCCCGTTGCCTCCCGCTCGCCGCGATTAGCGGTACGGTTGGATTACCCATGCCCGTATTGATGAGAATCCCGCGATAAGGGGACACTATCTCCGCTTTGACAAGAAGTGTCGAGGAAACCGCCTCGCAATATGCGTTGTGGCTGGTTGTGGGAAAACGGTTCGAATAATGACCCGACCGTAATGACACGTCGCGTTGCCTAAAAATTGTCGTGATTGCATTTTTGGAACATCATTCTCTCTATGGTGGCATGCGAAGATCATCTTGTGGATCCAGACACGGTTCAAGTGTTCGATAATTACCTTGGAGTATTCGGAGGAGGAACCCGCCCTGCAATGCCGAAGACAATACTGCGCGCCGGACTCAATGTCATTGAAGCCTGGTTCAGGGGCTACTTAGGGAGTCCGGGATTAGGGGGTATCCGGACAGACGGACTGTGTACAACGTCCGGACTATTGAAGCGTGAAGATACAAGACTCAAGACTTCGGCCCGTGTCCGGATGGGACTTTCCTTGGCGTGGAAGGCAAGTTTGGCGATCCGGATATTATATTTCCTTCATTGTAACCGACTCCATGTAAACCCTAGCCCTCTCCGATGTCTATATAAACTGGAGAGGTTGGTCCTTAGAAGGCCAATCACAATTACAATCATACCATCATAGGCTAGCTCTTAGGGTTTAGCCTCTACGATCTCGTGGTAGATCTACTCTTGTACTACCCATATCATCAATATTAATCAAGCAGGAAGTAGGGTTTTACCTCCATCGAGAGGGCCCGAACCCGGGTAAACATCTGTGTCCCCTGTTTCCTATTACCATCAGCCTTGACGCACAGATCGGGACCCCCTACCCGAGATCCGCCGGTTTTGACACCGACAGTCATGCAAGTTCTTTTCCATAAGCACGTATGACTATATTCGGAATACATGCCTACATTACATTGATGAATTGGAGCTAGTTCTGTGTCACCCTATGTTATGGTTGTTACAAGATGAACCGCATCCGGCATAATTCTCCATCACCAATCCAATGCCTACGAGCTTTTCACATATTGTTCTCCGCTTATTTACTTTTCCGTTGCTACTGTTACAATCACTACAAAACCCAAAAATATTACTTTTGCTACCGTTACCGTTACTTCCATATTAATTTGCTGCAGATACTAAGTTATCCAGGTGTGGTTGAATTGACAACTCAACTACTGATAGTTGAGAATATTCTTTGGCTCCCCCTGTGTCGAATCAATAAATTTGGGTTGAATACTCTACCCTCGAAAACTGTTGCGATCCCCTATACTTGTGGGTTATCACATACCTATTAGGCATTATGAGAAAGAAGAAAAGTTGTTGCCTCCTGTTTTTCTAGACTACAAGAGTATGGTTGCACATGATTTCATTTTTAAGAACAAGAAAAAGGAGCTTAAGTATAGACTGATATTTGATAAAAATCACCCTGAGACTACTACTTTGCCTGCTCCTTCCTTGTTTGACTTATTTTGCAGGCAAGTACCTTGTTCCGCTGGAGGCCATTCATGCCTACCAAAAACCCACACCAGCTACAGAGTCAGAGCCGGAACCACAATTTGATCCTTCACGACAGTCTGTTTACCAGTGGTATCCAGAGGAGATTGCCAACTAGTGGCAATCCCAGCCTCCTTCTTAGTACGACCCCAGTTACAACTTCGGATGTCCGCCGGGCCAACCATGGCAATAGGCCAACTTAGGCCAAAAGCCTAAGCTTGGGGGAGTACGTATTTCTCACCGACATTACATTTATGCTCACACACTCATACTAGTTGTCGGTGCTCATACTTTTTCATTATACTATCCATGCTAGGTTATTTCCCCCTTTTTTATGCTTTCTTCTTGTGTGTTTGAAAAACCTTAAGAAAAAAAAATAGTTGTAGCTTTTAGCTAGTTTACTTTCTTTCTTGTAGTAGTAATAAGTAAAAAAGAAAACCCATAAAGATTTCCTGTCCTTCTTTTGCTTGTTGGGAGCTTTCCCGTGTAAATAGTTTTATTTCTTTTCTTTTCTTTGAAATTCGATAGGAGAAGACCATGATGAAAATGTTGAAGTGGCTCTTATATGCATTATTGTTGATTTAACCAAGAGCCCATATTGACTTGTCTTCTCCTGTTTATTGAATGCCTGCAGATTCTAGCTTAGTCCAATGCACGTGCACTATTATTATTATCCACATCATTCGGTCGTGCAAGTGAAAGGCAATGATGACGATATATGATGGACTGGTTGAGATGAGAGAAGCTGGTATGAACTCGACCTATCTAGTTTTTGTAAATATGGTTAGTTCATCGTTCCTGATTCAGCCTATTATGAATGAACATGTTTGCAATGACAATTAGAGACTATAGTTGCTTATGCCATTCTTAATTAGCTAGGAGTTTATAATGGTTTACCTTGCATGCCAACATGCTATTAAAGTGGTTGTGATGTGGTATAGTAGGGTGGTATCCTCCTTTGAATGATCCGAGTGACTCGACTTGGCACATGTTCACACATGTAGTTGAAACTAAATCAACATAGCCTTCACGATATTTATGTTCATGGTGGATTATATCCTACTCATGCTTGCACCCAATGTTTATTAATTTTAATGCATGTTCATGACTGTTGTCGCTCTCTAGTTGGTCGCTTCCTAGTCTTTTTCTATCCTTCACTTGTACTAAGCGGGAATACTGCTTGTGCATCCAATCCCTTAAACCCCAAAGTTATTCCATATGAGTCCACTATACCTTCCTATATGCAGTATCTACCTGCCATTTCAAGTAAATTTGTATGTGCCAAACTCTAAACCTTCAAATGAAATTCTGTTTTGCATGCTCGAATAGCTCATGTATCAACTAGGGTTGTCTGTATCTTCCATGCTAGGCGGGTTATTCTCGAAAGGAGTGGACTCCGCTCCTCACTCATGAGAAAATGGCTGGTCACCGGGACACCCGGTCCCATGCTTTATGCAAATCAAATCAAAATAATTGCAAACAAAACGCCCCCGGGACTCTTGTTAGTTGGAGGCACTCGTTGTTTCGAGCAAGCCATGGATTGATGCTTGTTCGTGGAGGGGGAGTATAAACTTTACCATTCTGTTTGGGAACCGCCTATAATGTGAGTAGCATGGAAGATACCGAGATCTCTCGGTTGTTATGTTGACAATGAAAGTATGCCGATCAAAATATTATTCATCTCTACTTTAAAATCGAGCTCTGGCACCTCTACAAATCCCTGCTTCCCTCTGCGAAGGGCCTATCTATTTACTTTTATGTTGAGTCATCACCCTCTTATTAAAAAGCACCAGCTAGAGAGCACCGCTTTCATTTGCATCCATTACTATTAATTTATATTTGGTATGACTATGACTGGATCTCTTTTACCATGAATTACAATGTTTAGTCAGTCCTTGATCTTTAAAGGTGTTCTGCATTTATGTTTTGCGGTCTCAGAAAGGGCCAGCGAGATACCATCTTGTTATATCATATCATGATTGTTTTGAGAAAGTGTTGTCATCCGAGATTATTATTGCTCGCTAGTTGATTATGCCATTGACATGAGTAAACATGACACCTAAGTGTTATTGTGAATATGGTTAGTCATAATCTTTGCTGAAAACTTGAATGCTGGCTTTACATATTTACAACAACAAGAGCATACAGAGTTTGTAAAAGTTTTTCTTTATCAGTTTCAGTTTATCAACTGAATTGCTTGAGGACAAGCAAAGGTTTAAGCTTGGGGGAGTTGATACGTCTCCGTCATATCTACTTTTCCAAACACTTTTGCCCTTGTTTTGGACTCTAACTTGCATGATTTGAATGGAACTAACCGGACTGACGCTGTTTTCAGCAAAATTGCTATGGTGTTATTTTTGTGCAGAAAGAAAAGTTCTCGGAATGACCTGAAACTTCACGAAGATTATCTTTGGAAATAATAAAAAATACTGGCAAAAGAATCAAGGCCAGGGTGCCCCCTGCCTCGTGGGCCCCCTGGAGCTCCATCGACCTCAACTCCAACTCTATATATTCGTGTTCGGGGAGAAAAAAATCAGAGAGAAGGATTCATCATGTTTTACGATATGGAGCCGCCGCCAAGCCCTAATCTCTCTCGGGAAGGCTGATCTGGAGTTTGTTCGGGGCTCCGGAGAGGGGAATCCGTCGCCGTCGTCATCATCAACCATCCTCCATCACCAATTTCATGATGCTCACCGCTGGGCATGAGTAATTCCATCGTAGGCTTCCTGGACGGTGATGGGTTGGATGAGATTTATCATGTAATCAAGTTAGTTTTGTTAGGGTTTGATCCCTAGTATCCACTATGTTCTGAAATTGGTGTTGCTATGACTTTGCTATGCTTAATGCTTGTCACTAGGGCCCGAGTGCCATGATTTCAGATCTGAACCTATTATGTCTTAATGAATATATGTGACTTCTTGATCCTATCTTGTAAGTCTATAGTCACCTACTATGTGTTATGATCCGGCAACCCCGAAGTGACAATAATCGGGACCACTCCCGGTGATGAACATAGTTTGAGGAGTTCATGTATTCACTATGTGTTAATGCTTTGGTCCGGTACTCTTTTAAAAGGAGGCCTTAATATCCCTTAGTTTCCAAAAGGACCCCGCTGCCACGGGAGGGTAGGACAAAAGATGTCATGCAAGTTCTTTCCCATTAGCACGTATGATTATATTCGGAATACATGCCTACAATACATTAATGAATTGGAGCTAGTTCTGTGTCACCCTATGTTATAACTGTTGCATGAATAATCGCATCCGGCATAATTATCCATCACCGATCCAATGCCTACGAGCTTGCCATATATTGTTCTTCGCTTATTTACTTTACCATTGCCACTTTTACAATCACTACAAAACTATCATTGTTACTTTTGCCACAGTTACCATTACTTCCATACCACTTTGCTACTAAACACTTTGCTGCAGATATTAAGTTATCCAGGTGTGGTTGAATTGACAACTCAACTGCTTATACTTGAGAATATTCTTTCGCTCCCCTTGTGTCGAATCAATAAATTTGGGTTGAATACTCTACCCTTGAAAACTGTTGCGATCCCCTATACTTGTGGGTTATCAAAGGCCTACTTGTGTCAGGTCCATTTAAGCCCACGACCCATACGAGATGTGCCAATTCAGCCCGTCAACGGTCCATTAAAGATTTGACATCATTGCAGCCCATCGTCAGTTTGAGCCTGTTAACAGCCTACTATATATTTGGGCTCAATATCGGCCCGATGAGATTTCGGCCTGTTAATGGCCCATTCAATGGATGGGCCAATTTTCACGATGTACATCTTTTGGCATTTTAGTGACCCATTTAAATGTTGGGCTAATTTCCGGCCCTGTGTGTCTTTCAGCCTGTTGACGGCCCATAAATCAGTTGGGCCATTTGTAGTCGGACCTGAGTTTCGGCCTATTAGTGACCCATTTAAGTGTTGGGCCAATTTCCGGCCTAGTGTGTCTTTCAGCCTGTTGACGGCCCATATATCAGTTGGGCCATTTGTAGTCAGACCTGAGTTTTGGCCTTTTAGCGACACATTTAAGTGTTGGGCCAATTCCCGGCCCTTTGTGCCTTTCAGCCTGTTAACGGACCATAAATGAGTTGGGCCATTTGTAGTCGGACCTGAGTTTTGGCCTTTTAACGACCCATTCCCTTCATGGTCCAATACCAGCCCGGTTTCTCTTTCGGCCTGCTAAAGGCCCACAACACAGTTGGGCCATTTACAATACGACCTGACTTTCGGCCTCTTAGCGGCCCATGCTCTTCATGGTCCAGTACAAGCCCGCTGTCTCTTTCGGCCTGCTAAAGGCCCACAGTATAGTTGGGCCATATGTAGCCCGAACTTAGTAACGGCCTGTTAACGGCCCGTGAAATCAATTGGGCCCACCTGTTGCCCGCTTCGATGTCGGCATGTTAATGACCCGG
The DNA here is from genome assembly GCA_021605145.1 of Aegilops bicornis. Taxonomy (NCBI): domain Eukaryota; kingdom Viridiplantae; phylum Streptophyta; class Magnoliopsida; order Poales; family Poaceae; genus Aegilops; species Aegilops bicornis. Next base: position 370,084,020 of record CM038673.1, on the reverse strand, counting down.
GAGTTAAGAGGGCCGACCATTAACTTTCGGCCTGTTAACGACCCATTAACTTAATGGGCCCACTAAAGTTTGTACATGTCTTTAGGCCAAATTAGATAATTTGAGCCCATTGCGATAAGCAATTATGCACAGGACCAAAACCGATCAAGCAAAGGTACGGCATACAGGGAAAAATGTTGCACATCCAGCATATATTACAGGTACATCCACTGGGCAATCAAAGATTGATGCCAGTGCAAATAAAGAACAGAACCTAACGATCTACAACGTCACAATCTGCAACCTCAGCACGGATAACGCCCATAAGCATGTGGGCAAGTTCTTGCTGCTTTGCTACACTGTCTCTGAAAACATTAATCAGTTGTTGTGTCGCACGACTCTGCACCTCTGATTCCTCCACCATTTCCATCATTGCTTCAGCCATTAATTGGTTCACAAACATACATTTTTTAAGTTGCATTCGAGACAGAGGATACTGAACAGATTCAGATGGCGATTTTGGTAGGCTTGTATTATTGATAGTGGAGAGTGTCTTGACCACTGCATCATAACATAAATTAGGAGGGGAACCAAACAAATTAATCATGAGTTATTGCCATATTACCTGGCCTAGATTTATTGAAAGAAACAATGGGGTTGCCTTGCTGTTTTCAGAGTTTGCCTTCTTATCTTCAGCAGCCTGCACCAAATTAACACACTAGCATTCCTATCATTGGCCAAGTCAGATAATAGAAAATCAACATTGGCACAACGAACGTTTGGGCAACTAGCCAACACCAAATTAACACAATATGGCACAACTATCATCAGCTAGGTAAGGTAATACGAAAGCAACATTGACACAATGAATGAATGGGCAACCAGAGCAGCACTACAATTCAGTAATGTGCATGATATGAGATAGTACACTCATGCAGCTCAGTATGCAAAACTACCAGGCAGTTTTCTTTACAAAAATCAACATTGGCGCCATTAACATTTTGCTACAACTAATTTTAGGTCAGATAAAGGTTGGATTCACGCCGATTAACAAAATACATGTTGATGTAAAAATATAGTGATATACAACAGGTACATACATCTGCATTGGAGCACAGAGAATTCCTGCAAGAATCTTTCCTCACAGACGATACCGATGCAGAAATTCTTCTATCTGTTAAGCTTATTATCTAAAAGAGAGATGGGTAAGAAACATGTAGAAAATATGATCATCATGCTATAAAATTTCATGATGCAAGGATACGCATACGCTTCTTAGAATGGAGTTGACATATTTTTGCTGAACTGGAGCGGACTAGTTCTTTGGCCACTGAAATCTTCTTATTATCAGTAGGAGTTGGGTTTCTCTGTGCTGGAGCAGTATCTATAAAAACTGGAGTTGGTTTATTATCTCATGGCGTTTGGATCTTTTGCAAAGACCTGGTTTGTAACCCTTCAGATTCTAACATAGTCGTCTTCCCCTTGCATGCCTTGTATAGAAGAATGGTGCTTCAATTATAAAACATGCTACAACAGAGAGATGGAATAGGTACTGAAGAATAGAAAGGCATGACATATTGACATGTATTTCCTGCATCCGGAAAAAATGGATGGGTCTAGGCGTATTTCAGTTCTAGATACATCCTTTTTTATCCATTTCAGCAACATGTAATCCGGACGGAGGGAGTATGGTGTAAGAGCTAGGGATACGACAGGACAACACAGTAAAAAAACTCAAGTTGAATGTAAAACTGTATGCTAGCGGAATAAGTACAGAAAAAACTAAGGCAACATACACGTGTATGATTGGGAAACTAAGATGGCATTGCAACAGAGAACTAGAACAACACTTCAATGTAAAAAACATGGTATGGTAGAAAGATGAAGTACATACTGATGAATAACAATGCATAAGATATTCAGAAGCATGATGTCCAAATTAAGCAGATGGCATTGCGATAGAGTAGAATGACAGTACTTGAATTTGAAAACATGTTATCATGAATGGAATAGGTACTGAAAAACAGGAAGGCATGACATATTTACATGCATGATCAGCATGGTAAGCACATGGCATTTCCTCCTTATGAGTGGTGGTCGGGGACGAGCGATGGTCTTTTCCTACCAATCTATCCCCCTAGGAGCATGCGCGTAATGCTTTGGTTTTTGATTACTTGTAGATTTTTTCAATAAGTATATGAGTTCTTTATGACTAATGTTGAGTCCATGGATTATACGCACTCTCACCCTTCCATCATTGCTAGCCTCTTCGGTACCGTGCATTGCCATTTCTCACATTGAGAGTTGGTGCAAACTTCGCCGGTGCATCCAAACCCCGTGATATGATGCGCTCTTTCACACATAAACCTCCTTATATCTTCCTCAAAACAGCCACCATATCTACCTATTATGGCATTTCCATAGCCATTCCGAGATATATTGCCATGCAACTTTCCACCATACCGTTCATCATGACACATTCATCATTGTCATATTGCTTAGCATGATCATGTAGTTGACATAGTATTTGTGGCAAAGCCACCGTTCATAATTCTTTCATACATGTCACTCTTGATTCATCGCATATCCGGTACATCATGGAGGCATTCATATAGAGTCATACTTTGTTCTAGTATCGAGTTGTAATCATTGAGTTGTAAATAAATAGAAGTGTGATGATCATCATTCTCTAGAGCATTGTCCCAAGTGAGGAATAAAAAAAGAGAAAGGCCATAAAAAAAGAGAAGGCCCAAATAAAAGAAAAAAAAGAAAGAAAAAAATTTTGAGAGAAAAAGAGAGAAGGGACAATGTTACTATCCTTTGCCACACTTGTGCTTCAAAGTAGCACCATAATCATCATGATAGAGAGTCTCTTGTTTTGTCATTTTCATATACTAGTGGGAACTTTTCATTATTGAACTTGTCTTGTATATTCCAACAATGGGCCTCCTCAAGTGCCCTAGGTCTTCGTGAGCAAGCAAGTTGGATGCACACCCACTTAGTTTCTTTTGTTGAGCTTTCATACATTTATAGCTCTAGTGCATCCGTTGCATGGCAATCCCTACTCCTTGCATTAACATCGATAGATGGGCATCTCCATAGCCCATTGATTAGCCTTGTTGATGTGAGATCTTCTCCTTTTTTGTCTTCTCCACATAACCCCCATCATCATATTCTATTCCACCCATAGTGCAATATCCATGGCTCACGCTCATGTATTGCGTGAAGGTTTATGAGTTTGAGATTATTAAAGTATGAAACAATTTCTTGGCTTGTCATCGGGGTTGTGCATGATGAGAGCATTCTTGTGTGTGACGAAAATGGAGCATGACTAAACTATATGATTTTGTAGGGATAAACTTTCTTTGGCCATGTTACTTTGAGAAGACATAATTGCTTTGTTAATATGCTTGAAGTATTATTATTTTTATGTCAATATGAACTTTTGTCTTGAATCTTTTGGATCTAAATATTCATACCACAATTAAGAAGATTTACATTGAAATTATGCCAAGTAGCACTCCGCATCAAAAGTTCTGTTTTTATCATTTACCTACTCGAGGAGGAGCAGGAATTAAGCCTTGGGATGCCTGATACGTCTCCAACTTATCTATAATTTTTGATTGCTCCATGATATATTATCTACTATTTTGGACTATATTGGGCTTTATTTTCCACTTTTATATTACTTTTGGGACTAACCTATTAACTGGAGGCCCAGCCCAGAATTGCTGTTTTTTTTGCCTATTTCAGTGTTTCGAAGAAACGGAATATCAAACGGAGTCCAAATGGAATGAAACCTTCGGGAACGTGATTTTCTCATCAGATATGATCCAGGAGACTTGGACCCTCCGTCAAGAAAGCCACGAGGCGGTCCCGAGGGTGGAGGACGCGCCCCCTGCCTCGTGGGCCCCTCGAAGCTCCACCGACGTACTCCTTCCTCCTATATATACCTACGTACCCCCAAACGATCAGATACGGAGCCAAAAACCTAATTCCACCGCTGCAACTTTCTGTATCCACCAGATCCCATGTTGGGGCCTGTTCCGGAGCTCCGCCGGAAGGGGATTCGATCACGGAGGGCTTCTACATCATCACCATAGCCTCTCCGATGATGTGTGAGTAGTTTACCTCAGACCTTCGGGTCCATAGTTAGTAGCTAGATGGCTTCTTCTCTCTTTTTGGATCTCAATACAATGTTCTCCCCCTCTCTCGTGGAGATCTATTCGATGTAATCTTCTTTTTGCAGTGTGTTTGTTGAGACCGATGAATTGTGGGTTTATGATCAAGATTATCTACGAACAATATTTGAATCTTCTCTGAATTCTTTTATGTAAGATTGGTTATCTTTGCAAGTCTCTTTGAATTATCAGTTTGGTTTGGCCTACTAGATTGGTTTTTCTTGCAATGGGAGAAGTGCTTAGCTTTGGGTTCAATCTTGCGGTGTCCTTTCCCGATGTGATGGGGCAGCAAGGCATGTATTGTATTGTTGCCATCGAGGATAACAAGATGGGGTATTTATCATATTGCATGAATTTATTCCTCTACATCATGTCATCTTGCTTAAGGCGTTACTGCTTTTCTTGAACTTAATACTCTAGATGCATGTTGGATAGCAGTCGATGAGTGGAGTAATAGTAGTAGATGCAGGCAGGAGTCGGTCTACTTGTCTCGGATGTGATGCCTATATACATGATTATACCTAGATATTCTCATAACTATGCTCAATTCTGTCAATTGCTCAACAGTAATTTGTTCACCTCCCGTAGAAATACTTATGCTCTTGAGAGAAGCCATTAGTGAAACCTATGCCCCCCAGGTCTATTCTCATCATATCAATCTCCAATGACTTTATATTTGCTTTTCTTTTTACCTTTGCCTTTTATTTTACCTTGCATCTTTAACCAAAAATACCAAAAATATTATCTATCATCTCTATCAGATCTCACTCTCGTAAGTGACCGTGAAGGGATTGACAACCCCTAATCGCGTTGGTTGCATTGAGCTATTGTTTTGTGTAGGTACGAGGGACTCGTGCGTGGCCTCCTACTGGATTGATACCTTGGTTCTCAAAAACTGAGGGAAATACTTACGCTACTTTGCTGCATCATCCTCTCCTCTTCGGGGAAATCCAACGCAGTGCTCAAGAGGTAGCAGAGATCAATAGCAAGGTACGAGAGTGGTCACACATCTGTTGACTGAAGACTAAATTGGGGTCACACGATTTTTTTTTGGTACTGTCCGATCTACGCCGGATGGTTTGATGGCCGTCTTGTGCCTCCCGTCTAACACTGTTAGGAATCTTCCCGAAGAGCCAGCGACCAACGGCAGAGCAGCCTGCCTCCGCCGTCCATGGCCCGGGCCAAAACCCCGCTCCTCGCCCCACCGCACTGCCGTGGTTGCGCCGCCCCCGGGCCAATCCACAAAGACTCCCCGTCATCCAGATCCGGCGGCGGCAGTACCTTCAACCCACACAACTCTAAGATAGCCATCTAAGCGCTGCTTCCGCGGCGAACTTGCGGCCCCACACCCTTACGTTAGACACCAGCCAACCGGCAGCCTAGGAGCTCCGCCGCCTCGAGGGGTGCTGCTTCCCATTGGGAATCGATTGGCCCAGAATAAAAATTCAGACAACTGACGCCTAAATAAAGTTATTTGAGATGAGGGTGCGACCTATGTGGCAGTATGGTGAAGTAGGCAGGTCCAGCTGCCGAGTCGGTGAGGCCGGCGCGGTTGCGGTGGTGACCGGCGGTAGGGAAACAGCAATGTCGCGACGGTCGACGGCTATGGGGAAGCAGCGCCGGGACTCTGGACGGATCCGAAGTTGGAGCCGCTCCGGCACCGTGAACAACGGCGGGGGTGAATCGGCTCTGGTACGGTTCACGCGGCCGTCGTCGAGGCAGCTCCAGCAGCATGGAGTAAGAGGCACACGGCCCAGTGCACGACGGCAAATGGACAGTGTCTCCGGCATCAGGGAGGAGGGCGGCTGTGAAATTGGTGCGGTGGGGGGCGCCATGGAGGAGGGGCTGAGGTTTCATGCTCAGAGAAGGGAGCTTCCAGGAGAAGGTGATTTGGCACCCACGAGGTATGAATGGGGGATTGGGAGGAGTGGAACCATGTTTTACGGACGCATTTGTGCAAGTGTGAGGGGAGTTACAGTTCTACCCCTACCTTTAGGCTTCTCGGCTTGGGTCTGTGTCTTGAGGGCCGGGGATAGGAGAGTAACTTTGCTTCTCCCCAAATAGTGGGCGGGAGCAATTTCGGGCGAGGAGGGCGTGTTTTGAAATATAGTGGGCGTGAGCGATTTCAGGCGAGGAGAGCGTGTTTTGAAATAGTGGGCGCATGCTATTTCGGGAGAGGAGAGCATGTTTTGCCGACCATGGTTTATGAATTATTCGGCACATGTCATTTCGGCCGAGGAGAAGGCGCGCTTGGATGAAGTTATGAACCTACCCTCGATGTACAACGGGCCAATTGATGTGTGTCCCACATAGGACGGTAATTTCGCGTCTCTCATTTATTTGCTCGGGCGAATTCCACCGAGCAGAGGATGTTTAACGGTTCGTTCAAAATTTGGGAGAACAAGCATCCACGTCTACCTTACCAAGTCGATTCGAATCAAATTTTGAAATATTAGCTTGCCACTTCTTTTTTAGATGGAGAGATGATGCTCGGGAGTAATGTGTTTTTACATGCTCGTTGCTAGCGATTTACTATATGACAAATAGTTGACCCACTAAAAAACGGGAATCAAACCCAAAATGAAATATCTCGATTCAATGAAATAGCTCATTCACCAGGTCAAAATACTGAACTAAATCCAAAATTGAACACCTCAATCGAGTAACATGTTGTACAGTATTATAGTACTCCATGAACATGTTGAAAGTCAAATTAATGAACTTGTTTGATATACGCATATATCCGTTCATGTGTGGATTGCAGACAACATGTTCTCAAATTTAAATATTTGAATGCAAGTTTATACCGAAACATGGTTTATATCAGTCTTTGATGCATAAAACGCGACCTCCCCCTCTCCTGGACTCCTGCTCTCTCTCTCTCTCTCTCTCTCTCTCTCTCTCTCTCTCTCTCTCTCCCTCTCTCCGACAATCTTCAATTCTGTTGCACACATCCAACACACAAACCTTGTTGGACCCTCTCGTTTTCTCTCCATCTCTCTCTCTCTCTCTCTTTGTGTGTGTGTGTGTGGGGGGGGGGGTCTTTCTAGTTCGCATGCATATATACTCCGTCTATAGGTCTCTCTCGCACACTTTGTATGATTCTCTAGTCCAAGCTAGATATCTTGGGTGCACTCATCAAATGACGCATAAATTCCTTGGCTCATTGCCCGTAACTCTCTAGCACCACTCCGTCGTCTCGGAGCTCTTCCCCCTCTCTCTCAAACTCTCCATCTACCTGGGTCACACATACAATCTAAAACTCTATCTCTCTCCCTCGTTCTCTCTCCATCTCACACGCACACACACACAATCTCATGCCTAGCTAGCCAAGTATGATGGTCTCTCTCAATTGTAGGCACACGCAGTCCCCCCTATATGTATATGACTAGCTAATCTTAGTCTCCATCACAAACATGTGCATGGTCTATCTCGATTTCTCTCGGGGCATCTTTCTATCGCGCACTCAGCTCCCTCGATCTCCCACCCATATAGTCCCCTCACGATCTCGAGGGGATCTCTCTATCACAAACACACCCTCTCGCCCTCCCCATGCGTCCATGTTCTCCATGTGTCCCTCTCGACCTTTGTTCCTTGTTGGCCAGACCTCTATTGGACATGTGCTATAGAGGTGTCTCTCTCCGTTGCAAACAATCACACACTAGCTATCTTCGTGTATCTCCTCGCCTTGCTTTTCTATCTCGGAGATACATGCGTGATATGTTCGCCAAAGAAACGAAAAAACACACTCTCTCTCTAATTTATCGTTTGTTGTCACTTTCTCTTTCACACACATAATAGTTTTGCACACTTACTCATTCTCCTTCACACGCACTTGATCTCTCTCTACTTAGGCACTCTCCTCAGTCCATAGCATATTGATTTATTGAAAAGTCAAACATCACAAAGTTTGACCATGTACGTGGAGAAAAACAATTACATCTAGAATGGCAAACATATACCATTATATTCACCATGAGATGTAGTTTCGTATGATGCATCTTTGGTATTTTAGACATAAATAACATTTGCGTAAACCTGATCAAAGTTTCCAAAGTTTGATTTCTAAAAATTTACATACCTTTGCATTATCGGCCGGATGGAATATCTCTTTCCCCTCTCAGCTATCTCGACGCACCACTCAGCCTTATCGGGGCTCCTCAATCTCTCTCAAACTTTATATCCCCCTGGTTCACACATACACATGTCTCGCTTTCGCTTATACATATAGACCCATCCAACACTCTCCGCCCTTGTTCTCTCTCTGTGTGACACGCACCCCCTAATAAGTACCATAATCCCTCACTCCATCATAGGCGCAAGCACTCCCCCCCCCCTAAGTATGATTATCACTCACTAGCCATCAGGAACACACGTATTGTCTCCTTCCATCCATACGTCTATCTTGACATCTCTCGAGGTATCTTCTATCACACACACACCTTGTCCCTCGATCTCCCACCCATGTAGTCCCATCACGACCTCCAGGGGATCTCTCTATGACAAACATACACTCTCTCCTCCCCATGTCTGCATTTTCTCCGTACGTCTCTCGACCTCTCTCCCTTGTTTGTCAGACCCCTCTTGGCCACGTGCTAGGGGTCTTGCTCTCTCGGTTGCAAACAACCACACACTATCTCCTCACCTTGCTTCCGTTGTCGAAGATGCATGTGTGTTATATTTGCATAAGTCACACACGTTTTTTCTCGACTTTTATCGAGTGTTGTCCATGTCTCTTTCACACACGCACACACACTTTTTCCACTCACTCTTTCTATTTCTCTCTCTCTCTCTAGTTAGGGACTCTCTCACGTCCATAAGCATATGGATGTTTTGAAAAGTCAAACCTCAGAAAAGTTTGACCAAGTATATGTGGAGAAAAACATATACATCTGGAACGATCATTAGATTCATCACAACATGTTCTTACTTCATACTATCATTTATCTTTGGTATTGTAGATATAAGTAATTTCTTTATAAACTTGGTCAAAGTTTCAAAAGTTTGACTTTAAAAAAATGTTGGCACTACATTATCGAACAGAGGGAGTAGCTCTTTCTCTCTCTCTCTCTCTCTCTCTCTCTCTCTCTGCTATCTCTCACGGGCCACCCCTCTCACTCGAACACTCTATACCGACGGATTATACACTCACTATGTCAGCGTATAGCTCCGTATATTGTTTAGTTGACCAGTCAACCAGTCCACATGCTGCCTTGTCAGCTCGTGTTCTGTATCTTCGTGTGCTGGCCCATGTGGCAGTGGGTGAAAATAAGTAAACTAGAGGCCCATCTGACACGCGGTGAAGTAAACAAAGTTGAAACCACTCGGGGTGGCACCCCGCACGCTAGTAAATTGAGGGCACATTGAGGACACACTTCTTCCGCATGAAGGACGCACTCGTGCATAATTCACCACTGTGCGGCGGCATGCACAGAAGGACGCACTCGCACACACCCAACACACAACACACACCAGCACACGTGTACACCGGCGTCGCCGCCGGTTGAGATGGACGGCGAGGTAGCCAACAAGCGGAGGCGGCTCGAGCCAAAACCGCATCCGGCGAGCCTGGACTTCATCAGCAGTCTCGCCGACGACATGCTGCTCGTCATCATCGGCCTCCTTCCCACCAAATCTGCCATGCAGACCGCCCTGCTCTCACGACGGTGGCGCCCCCTCTGGCGCCGCGTCCCCCTCAACCTCACCATTGACAGCTGCCTCTGCGACGGGGATTGCAAACGCATGCCCGCAGTCTCCAAGCTCCTTTGATCGCACCCTGGGCCAACCAGACGCCTTGTCATCTGCATGTTCAGTACCAACTGCAAGGTCCAACCCAAGTTCGACGAGTGGTTCTTATTCCCCGCCCTAGATCAGCTCGAAAAGCTTAGCTTTGAAGCTGGACGATGTCGCTCTCTGCCGCCATCCGTGCTCCGCCTCACGCCAGCGCTGCGCCGCGCCAACTTCAGCTCCTGCTATCTTCCCCATATTAATGGCGCACCCGCCCTTCTTCTCCCTCAACTCAAGCAGCTCGACCTCTTCGACGTTGTCATCTCGAAGAAGGCTATGGAGCACCTGCTCCGCAGCTGTACTGCGCTTGAGTACCTTCGTCTTGAGCAGATCCACGGGTTCATTAGCCTCGACATCGCCTCGACGAATCTCCGATGGATTTATGTGTCTTGCTAGCCTCACAACAAGACATCAATTGGGAAGAGATCACTCCAGCTGTTCCACGTTATGGTCATTGAGTATGCGCCTTTCCTTGAGAGATTGCTTTAATCGGAGCTAGAAGGTCCAACAAAAATCAGGGTCATTGACACGCCGAAATTAACAGCGTTGGTCCACTCATCTGCCAAATTCTCCGAACTCTTTATTGGATTCGTAATCGTTCAGGTACAGCACTCATTTTCTTCTCCGTCTTCTTGAAATTCACATTCTTAAATTTCTTCTTGATGTATTTACGACCGTCTTCCAGAAAATGATTCCCACAAGCTTGACCCAGTCTATGCGCACAGTGAAGATCTTGGCAATAAAATCTATCGGCCCCAATCTGGATCAAGTTGTTGGATTCTTTACATGCTTTTCGTGCACGGAGAAGCTACTCATCGAGGTGAAACTTCTTTCCTATTAGTAAACGGTAATCACAACGTAGCTCAATTTTTTCGTAATTTTCCCAAATTACGATGACAAGTGTAGTGTTCAAAACTGCATCTACGCACTGCACTGAAAGAAATGTTTTCAGTATTTTTTTCTCACGTGATCACCAGCATCGTTTTTTTGTTGTACTACTATAGTAGCCTAGGCTAGTCATAGTGGAAAGCAACTTAGACTACTCTAGTAACTCTATGGTTACCCTGAGAGCAAGTACTACCTCCGTCCTGGTTTACTCTTCCTATTTTGTAGTATCAAAATTTGACCATAGATTTAACTGACAAAATGTTAATGCATGTCACTAAGGACTATATCGTTGGATTCGTATTTGAATATAATTTCAAATGGTGTAATTTTTAGTGACATGCATTGGCATTTTCTTACGTGAATCTATGGTCAAAATTTTATACTAAATAAGAGGTAGTACAAAAGTGGGCTATAACGACCCTTCACTATGTAGGCCAAAACACGTGCCAAATTCACTTGTGATGCATTTGGCATCGATGCCCCTCCATTGCTCACCTAGTGCCCCAATCTGGATCACCTACTTTGCTCCGGTGCCAAATTAACTCACGCCATGAAAAAACACTTGCATGGGAGAGAGAGAGAGAGGACTGAGGCAATAAAAAAACACTTGTTTGGGAGAGTGAGAGGCTGGTGTAGTTGGTTTGGTTAATTTGTTTATACATGTGGGTCTGTGTGCACATCGGTGCCAACTCTCTCACATCGCGAGAGCGGTGCCAAAAACTTTTGATTTGACATCAATGCGTATTATGTGGCATACTTTTGCGAAATATGGCATCGGCCACATAGTGGAAGGCAACAAATTCCCAAGCTCTTCACGTACTACTAGGTAAATGAGAGGAGAGAGAGAGAGAGAGAGAGAGAGAGAGAGAGAGAGAGAGAGAGAGAGAAATATCACTAGCCAGCCAACCCTGTCATATGAGCGATTGATATTGGTACCTCTTGATGACACGACAATCTTATACAGCCAGCTGCTCTAATATGTTCTCTTCTTTTGCAGATAAAAAAAGACCCGAAAGTGAAAAATGTGCTGCACTATAACAATCTCACCGAATGCCTTGATCACCATCTTACAGAAATTGATTTGATCGACTACCAAGGTAGCACATCTGAGATTAAATTGGCCAGGTTCTTTGTTCTGGAGGCAAGTGTGCTCAAGGTAATGAGGTTTGGCCTTCTCTGGTGCAACAATGAAAGGCGTCCTGATCAACGCAAGCGTCTAAGCCTAAATGACAACGTCTCCATAGAAGCTGAATTTGTTTTTGAAACATCAAGTGGCCAGAGACTCAAAAACTTATTTGCCCATTAGTGACTTGTCAGGGCAGTGGATTTTAGTTTGTACAATAATGCTGCATCGACCTAAAGTAACGAAAGTTCTTACGTAAACTTCCTAGTAATTCCCTCTTCGTAGATGCAGCATTACTCCTAACATTTGTAATATCAGTTTGAAACTTGTAATATTGCCGTGTCCTATTCCTGCGTTTTCAAAATCCCGCGAATCAAACAGGTCCTGAGTTGGTGATGATTTTGTGCCTGCCATCTTTCACCAATAGCCGTCGGATCTAGATCTGACACATACAAACCAAACTTCTCCAATTTTGCAAAAAGATGCCCGCACTTGTTCCCTATTTACAAACAACACCTTGTCTCTCACAATCAGCCTTATCTCCTCCCCACCACATCTAGAAGGCCATGGAAGAATCTGGCGTGATGGCCGCTGCCGGCACCGTCCACCCCCCAATCTTGGTGTTCCGTGCAATGCACGGGCATCTATGCACGGGAAATTATGTCGAACACGGCTAGTTATAAGCAGGCTAGGTCTACAACCATGATGATAGTGACTCCATACGGTGAGGCTGACTATGGTATGCCGAACACGGCGCCTATACTCAAGTGTCATCTCCGGCGTAGGGTCTTGTCACTTCACTGTGAGGAGAAGCACGTAATAATTTGACCAACGGGTAGTACCATGCTACTACATTGGTAGTACTACTACTAGTACTAGCACCACCATCTGGATTTAGTAGTACTACCACGTCCATCTGGATTTAGTATTTGACTAGCTATATCTAGTAATGCATGTCACAAAAAATGTACTACTCCCTCTGTAAATAAATACATGGTGTATTGTTTCATTCCTATCGACGAGATAACTTAATGTGTTTTTGCTACTTAATAGGATTACATGCAATGAACTAACCACTGCATGTGATGTTTGGTAGTCTCAAGTCATTGAAAGCATGCACGGCCCACATCTCTCATTGGTTGATATGTCACGAAATAAGAAATGAGGAGGGAGCTAATGTACCGTGCCTAAGTGTTTTGGGATTATTTGGTTTTTGTAAGGTGACTTACACAACATTTTTGGTTACATGCATTAACATTTTATTAGTTAAATCAAAGGTCAAAACTTGGCGAAAAATGCAAAGGGGACCAATAAACCAGTAAGCATCAAAGTTCTCTCGTTTGGCCCCAACTAGAAGTCCGGTGAGATGACTATAATGCACCGGCACGGAGGGGGACGCAGCTTCATTGACTTACTGCACCTACCTTTGGGTGTATGACACGTGGGCCCAACGGGTGGCTGGCCAACCTGTCATACATCCAAAGGCAGGTGCAGTAGAGGGGCGAGGAGTAGGTGGCCAACACGCACGTGAATTCAACGCAGTCTACACTTCTCATATAAAGGCTCCCGCCAGTCCAATCTATGAAATCCTACGCACCTACGCACCCAAGGGCAAGAGTGATCACTCCAATCGCAAGATCAGTTGACTAGAAGCTAGACCCATGGAGGCGATGAGCGCGAGCATCAGCCGGCTGTGCCAGATGGTCCACGATGCTGGCCTGTGGCCCGGCACCGAGGAACGTCTCCAGGTAGTGCTTGAGGCCGCCAGGGCAAGGGGCCCCTTGGACGACAGCTTCGTCTCCTTGTTCGATGAGGTCCTCGTCGGCTTCCTCGACAAGTTCACCGTCATCAAGAAGCTCGCGGACGACCTTGATGTACGCGTCCAGCCCACGCGCCCAGGCTCTGCGTGCCTGCCACCCTGAATGGCCTCTATGGTGACAACCTCTTCGACGCACTGGTGGCCCTGCGACTGCCCGTTGTCGCGTCAGAGAATTTCCACCTCGAGGTCGCGCTCGGTGCGCAGCGCCTGGCGCAGCAAGACACGATCGACATAATCACCCACGTCTATGTGCAAATCTTCCACAAGGACTACTACATGCAAGAGGAGGACGATAGGACGCTGGCCTTCCTGGACCGCAGGGCAACCTTGGACGACATTGTTTAGAAGCACGTTGAGCTTGCCGCCAACGCCGCTTCTCCTCACACGTCGGTTGGTGACCCGGTGCACTAGGGCGTGAGGATGTCGTTGATGGATCCGTATGTATCTTTATCTTTCCGTCAAATCCACGTAGTAGTATATGGTACTACTAGTAATTATCTTACCTTTCGCATCAAATTCATAAGTTTTGTACGTACTCCATGCATGAAACGCGCTAGAACCAAACTTCTCATTACACCAGGGAAAATCATTATTTCTATCTATCGGTCGCGCCATGGAGCAGAACAAGATTTTACAAGTTACAAGTTCAAAAGGAAAAGCCTGTCGTGTTCGCGTCACACCCCCACACGGTTGGTCCGGCACGCAGCTCAAGAGGGAATGCGTGCCGTGTTGCATTTTCACTTACAAGTGGGACCACAGTTGAGCAAACCGACTATCGGCAAACCCCCACCCCGCCCACCGTGCGATGGCTGAGAAAACATGAGGGAGAAGAGATGGATGTAGCACGGACTCCAAGAAAATTGGTGTCGGATGGAACTCGTGTGGGTGGCGTGTGCCGTACTGCTAGACACGAATGCTAGTTATGGCCCATGCCACCCCACTATATCGAGGTGCTGGTTATGTAGAACAAATTTCCTGGAGTCCGTGCTCAGCCCTCCTCTATCTCTCTTCTCAGCCAGCCAGCAGACGCATGGAACCCATCGTCCGTTTGCTCATATGCGCTCCCACATGTCAGTGAAAACGCAAGAGGACCCACTGAACCTGCACATCTTTCACCTCGACGTGCTGGTGATGAAAAACAAATCCAATAAAGATCTTCGTTGGCCGCATTTGGAGTTACTCAAGAGTAGTAAGATTCTATTTACAGTTTAACCCAAGATGCGCATCAGGTGGCTTCAACTACCACTCTATTTTCTTGCATGACACGACCTGGATGCTGGATGTCCCACGTGTCGGCAAAAGGAGGAAGAACTCGACCAAATCTTCGGTTGTGCTCTCGGATTAGACTGGTTGTGCTAACTTAAAATTTTATTATGTAGAATGGATGCAAGTTTTGGTATTGGGAAGAAGAGTACAACGATATATTGATAGAGCGCAATTTAGTTGATGTTCTAGCACTTTTAGCTAGCATAGAGGCTAGAGATGAGACTAGTGCACTTGTTGATAGAATAGAGGCTAGACACGTCTACTTCTTTACACTCTAAGAAGAAAGAAGCACGCAAGATCGAGCCTCCGCAGATCAACAATGAAAGCATTGAGAAGGCACTAATCCAACTTACAGGAGCAGTTATGGAAGTTGGATATCTTCTAAAATGTATTCTTGTGGTTCTTGTTTTATTTTTTCTTGCTTTTCTAATCAAAATTTTGGTGATGTATTTCCATGTACCAAAAAATCAATGATAAAAATGCTTGTTCTGGCCCATGCCACCCTACTACTCCTACTACTTATAGTAGTAGTGTCGAGGATTCGAGGTGCTGGTTACGTATAGCGAACACATTAACATATGGCCCACCTCACACAGTGGCCAAATTTCCTGGAGTCTGTGCTAGGTTAAAAAGTGTTCTTTGTGAGGATGGGTGGCTGGTCTCAAGTTTAAAACTTGTTGTATTACGTACGTAGACATAGAGATAGTGCAGCATCTGAAGCTAGTACAAATAGTGTACTATTGTTGATTGGCATCATCCGATAACCTGTTGCAATGCACGTACAATTATGTATTCGGAAAATACTTTTTTGCCTCGTCGCAGCACCCACTCAGAGAAGCGACTCGAAAGCCATTCATAAATTTAGTAAGTTTATCACAGGCATATCATTTTATTACATACAAGAGGTCATCAACCCACAACGACAACGAGGATACATTATAAATAATAAAGTTTTGATCACACAACAAATAACAAGCAATGAAATGAAATTCAACTCAACGAATCCTCGGCATTGGAAACGCTTGCTTTGAACCACAAGTCATTCTCTGGGAAGGGCCAGCTACTATCAATCTTGAGACCAACGCAGGACTGATCATCCAGGCTGAAGCGGCCTACTATATCACGACCAGGGTAGGGAACCACCGCAATGTCCACCGTATAGATATAGTTGCTTCTCATAAATGGTAGTAACATTGTGTCGACGTCAGTTGGATCGCCTTTCACCATCATTGGATAGTTTTTTCCAAGGAAGAGCGAGTTTTCTCCAAGACTACCAATACTGTACCAGGGAGAAGGTGTTGGCGCTAGCACAGTAGTATCCATCCCAAATACCATGCAACAGGTGTTGGAATAGGTCCGGAGAGTGCGACCATGGGAGACAACACCTGCTTCCTTAGTAGTAACATCAGCAGTGGGCTGTATACAGACGAGAAGAGGTGATCCATCGGAAGTTGCCAGGCGCCACTGAGTATATGGGCCCTCCTCGTCCTCGTGCTTGTGATCATCACCATCGTTATCTCCCCCTTGGTTATAAAATTTTTCAAGTATAGGTGGTGGAATGTTCATAGGACCTTGGAAACACAAGAAGAGGGTTAATTAGTAGAGAAGGGAAACTTGCTAACTCGCATGCATGTGGATGAAACAATTATAATTACGGTGGAAGAAAAACGTACCGAAACTACGAGGATCCCATGCAAAAACAGTGCCACGAGTGGTGGCAGCAAACACAAGACCCTCGTATTGAATTGCATCACAGTACACATCCGTGTATAGAAACTGATATTTGAGAAATATCCATCCAGTCGAACCACGAAGGACGACAACAAGCTTTTCGAAGATAGCAACAACTTCATAGTTCTTGTAATTCCAAGAGCGGTTGGGAACTCAACAAATTGCTACCTTCCATATACGACAGCCACCATGATCGTATTTGAACGTACGTAGATCATATGTGTGCTCAACCTCAGGGCACTCTGAGATTTTTGGAAGTGGAATCTGCTGATGAGTGTACACATTCACAAGTTCCCACTTGCAATTGTACCCAATATAAAAAACCCAATCTCCATTTGCGCCAACCCAGGCCTTACCTTTAAGCGATGGCATCTTGACATCACACGTATCATTATCAAGCGGCATCAACTTGCACAAGGCGAGGCCTCCGTCGTCCGCGCCCATGCAAACATGCTTATAGCGAAGAAGATAAGGGAGATCAAACCGCTCCTGGACCCTTGGGTTCCTTGTAATGATGTTATTAGTTGAGTCGAGAATGGTCTTGGACTAATCTGCCATGCTAGCCGAGGTGATGACGTCACACCAATCAATGAGTTCCCCCACGATGTCATCTTTTAGACCGGGGCAAGAATAACGGGGTCGTTTCCGGCTTGTTCCCTCCATGGAGAAGACGATCGAACAATGGCAGAAGGAAGGTTGAAGGAAAATGGAGGAGGGAGGAAGAGCGTGCGACAACAGTTCCAAATCGAGAGGGAAAGGCGAAGAGTCGGTGGACGGTTGCCAGTTTGCCACGGTACACGATGAGGCGCCCCGGCCTACACGACCTTTCGGAAATTGTACAAAAGGACTCCCCGTCGTCTCACTGACATGTTGGAACAGGACCACATGTCAACGAAACATGGTGTGTAATTTCTCATGCAAAATGCGATCTGGCCGCGTTGGCCCGAGGTGCCGCATTAGTTATCGACCTTTATTTTTTTATCATACAATATGAGTGGATAGCTCCTGTGGTCATCACACGTGAGTGAATATATAGGTGGGCTAGGTGGGCAGGCGGCAACAATCTAAGTGCTAAAAGAGTTGATCTCGAAAAAAGAGTTGATCCAATGCTTGGTTTTGTTTTGATTTTCCAACTATGACCATTGGATAGAGTGAATCAATGGCTTACGTTCAAAGTTATTTTCATACTATAGAATGGTATAGGAACGTGTGGAGATTTAGTTGATTTTATATCGCTGAATATTATAAAATATTATGAGTGCAGACACTCCACCACGTCGTTTGTTGCTCCTTCTCGGTCGTCGGGAATCTATGTTCTTCCACTCTTTCGTTTAAGACATGAGCTTTGTTCATCCTTTTGCCGACACGCGGGACATCTATATGCCTCCATTTTACAAAATCATACTATATGCCTCCATGACACGCGGGACATCTAGCATCAAGGTGGCGTGTCATGCAAGAAAATGGAGATATGCAGTGCGTAAGTGAGTCGTGCACTTCGATGGCACCTAGTACTACGCAATATTTTTTCTCCTCGATGGCACATGAATAGTGCACGTACTCAATGACAGAGCACGGGATGGTAGCCATGGACATGGTCGGCCCTTTTTGAAGAGAGTACTAATAAATACGTAACTTTGATGTGTCCCGTCAACTCAGAGAACGACGATAAGCTTGCTTTCTACGCCTTCTCCCTCGCCAACGCATGCGCGGTGGCTCGCAGCATGAGGAGAAACTTTTGCTTACAAGCGGTGGATGTGCAGCAGTTCATTTGGTGTCAGATTGCCAGAACTACTACTGTAGTACCATCATTATTGTTCGACTTCCAGAAGAGGAGAAGAGCCAAGCCAAGGTCACCTACTAACCTAGTATAGTACTACTATAGCCAAAGTTGGTCCACCTTTTTAGAGCATGGTTAATTAATATAGGCGGCTCTTGCGGTGGCACATCATTTAGAGCAAGTACTCTCTTTGTAGGATCAAAGGAAGTGAAACAAAAGTTGGAGTGGATGCTAGATTGCCAATTAAAACATGATTACATAGGGAAAAAATCCAATAGCATTCTATCCTATGAATCAAACGACCAATGTAGGAAAATTATGAGGGGGTCTCTCCAACAGTGTTCCTCGGCTCGCACTTATCATCTCGGTGGTCGAACTTGGAGTCATTCATCTGGTACACGTGGCATCTCAGATCTGGACACAAGGTGACGCGACCTCTCACTTCCTCCGCCATTTGAAGCGGCACGCCGGTGGACGACTAGCATACTCCAATATTAGGTTGGCTCTATGTGATGTGGCAACTTCATATACTAACCGGATGCTAGCTATACTACTACGGTACTCACACTACAAGAAGTGACTCAAAAACCATTCATAAATTGAGTCTGACACGCATTTGCAAATGTAACGTTCATTACATACAACAAGTCATCAACACACAACGACAACGATGATACATGTTGGATTATAGATTATTTCCAACAAAACATTCTAGTAAATACTGAAGTTTTCATCACACAACAAATAACAAGCAATGAAATGGACTTCAACTCAACCAATCCTTGGCGTTGGAAACGCTTGCTTTGAACCATAGGTGCTCTGGGAAGGGCCAGCTATTGTTAATATCGAGAGCAACGCAGGACTGATCATCCAGGATGAAGTGGCATATATCAGGAGCAGGGTAGGGAACCACCGCAATGTCCGAGGTATAGATACAATTGCTTCTCATAAATGGTAGTAACATTGTGTCAACAGCAGCTGGATTGCCTTTAACCATCATTGGATAGTTTGGTCCAAGGAAGAGCGAGTTTTCTCCAAGACTATCAGTACTGTACTAGAGAGAAGGTGTTGGCGCTAGCACACTAGTATCCATCCCAAATATCCTGCAACGGGTGTCGGAATAGGTCCGAAGAGGGCGACCATGGGAGACAACACATGCTCCCTCAGTAGTAACAATCTCAGTGCACTGTATACAGAACTGAAGAGGTGATCCATCAGAATTAGTTGCCAGCCGCCACTGAGTATATAAGTCCTGCTCGTCCTCATGATCGTGATCATCACCATCGTTATCTCTCCCTTGGTTATAATATTTTTCAAGTATAGGTGGTGGAATGTTCACAGGACTTTGGAAACACAAGAAGAAGGTTAATTAGTAAAGGGAAACTTGCTAACCCGCATGCATGTGGATGAAACAATTATAATTATGGTGGAAGACAAACGTACCGAAACTACGAGGATCCCATGCAAAAATAGTGCCACAAGTGGTGGAAGCAAACACAAGATCCTCATATTCAATTGCATCATAGTACTCATCATCCATGTACAGAAACTTATTTTTGAGCAATATCCATGGACGAAGCGTGGAATCAGTAACGACGGAAACAAGCTTGTCGAAGATAGCAACAATATCCATGGACAAATTGCTATCTTCCGTAGAAGATAGCCACCATAATCGTATTTGAATGTACGTAGATCATCTGTGTGCTCAACCTCAGGGCACTCTGAGATTTTTGGAAGTGGAATCCGCTGACGAGTGTACACATTCACAAGTTCCCACTCGCAATTGTACCCAATATAAACAACCCAATCTCCATTTGCGCCAGCCCAGGCCTTACCCTTAAGCGATGGCATCTTGACATCACACGTATCATTATCAAGCAGCATCAACTTGCACAAGGTGAGGCCTCCGTCATCCGCACCCATGCGAACAGGCTTATTGCAAAGAAGATAAGGGAGATCAAACCGCTCCTGGACCATTGGGTTCCTTCTAATGATGTTATTAGTTGAGTCGAGAATGGTCTTGAACGAACCTGCCATGCTAGCCGAGGTGATGACATCGCGCCGATCAATGAGTTCCCCCACCACGTCATCTTTCAGATCGGGGCAAGAATAACGGGGTCGTTTCTGGCTTGTTCCCTCCATGGAGAAGACGATCGAACAATGGCAGAAGGAAGGGTGAAGGCAAATGGAGGAGGGAGGAAGAGCGTGCGACAGCAGTTCCAAATCGAGAGGGAAAGGCGAAGAGTCGGTGGATGGTTGCCAGTTTGCCACGGTACACGAAGAGTCGCCCCGGCCTACACGTCCTTTCGGAAATTGTAAAAAAGGACTCGTTGTCGTCTCACTGACATATTGGAACGGGACCACATGTCAACGAAACATGGTGTGTAATTTCTCGTGCAAAATGAGATCTGGCCACGTTGGCCCGAAGTGCCGCATTATTTCTCGACTTTATTTTTTTAATGGCGTGCCGTTCAGTTTTGAAGCACGACTAACTGGTACTGTTTGCAGAGAAAAATATAAACTACTCTACCACTACTCCACCTCTAGTACTAGTAATATAAAAAAGATATATAGGCTAGAGCTTCAGAGCTTTCTTGCTAAGGGCTGCCCACTTGCTTCTCACACTATCACCCTCTCTCCAGATCTAAAAAAGACGGCCTCTCTCTCCCTCCTCATCGGTGGTCACAGATCCGTTGGGAAGAAAAGGACGTGCAGCGTTGACGACTTTCGTCAATGCGGCGGCGAGGTCACGACCGAGGACAAGGTCGCCCTCTCGCACCTAGCGCCACAGCAGGATGGCCTCCGTCCCCAAGCTCGCCGCCGTAGCGCATGCGGAGGACGACGACCACGAGAGAAGCCACTTCCCGCTGATCCTTAGGTATGCTACCTCTTTTCGAACCATACCCTTGTTCTATTGCCCCATCTGCCACGTCGCTCCATGTGGATCTTTTTCCACTCCACCATCTTCCCAATTTCCTATCCTCTTCTCTGCTGGTCACACAGACGAAAACCTTAATTTGCACTATTAAAGGAAACCCTACTTCATGCAGACTAATCCATGTCTGGGTTGAATAAGGAAAGGAAGGAGACTGTCTTGTCCAATGTAGTAGGCATCGAACCCGCATCTAGGTTGAAAAGGGAAAATCAGTAGCTAAGGAACGAGTCTCGTGTCTCTTGGTTGAAGAAGGGTAGAAAGGCATGACAACACAATAGAGAATGACCAGGTCGATCGGTTTGTTGTCCTCACATAGGAAAAAGGGTGGCTAAAGAGAACAAAAATGGGACGTAATCCACATATGCTGCCTGGATATTTGTTGCTCTGGGCAACCATACCTTCCTCACCACTCTATGGGTCCATGGAGGTACATCGTACTAGTGCGCCCACTGTCCGAATGGGCCTAGCATGTCCCTTAAACCAAACACATCCTTATTGTCACTTTTTTGCTGTTAGTATAACGCCAGCAGTCAAGTCAAGCAATGCTACTGCTAAAGTGATGCCACATTTAACTAATGCCGCACTCAGTCTAATGCCACCGATAAATTTAAGCAATGCCATTTAATGTCACTGGATTATTTCAAGGTTAGTTGTTGATTGTGGATGTATTAAAGATTTTTCAGCTAAGGCATTCTAATGCTATTGACAGCCAGTATACCAACGATGAAACTTGTTACTACCTTCAGATTTTTGCACTGTTAATGCTTATAGATTACATACCTCACTTTCATGAGATAAGTTAAATTTTTTGTGTAGTGTCAGCAAAATGCTAATGCGATGATTTCATTTTATTTTGGTTAAACTGCAAAAAAATAATGAAGAAAAGAGTAAAAGTCAAGAGTGGGCACCTCCTCCTCCGGCTGTTCTCTTGATTCGTTCGATCAAGTTTTTATGTTTGATCGATTATCAAGATGGGGATAACAATTTTTAAGGTCCCCCCGAGTTCGAAATGATATTTACCTTGGAGGTACATGGTTTGCAATTTTTTTATACTATCATTAGTTAATAATGCTAGTTACCTTCAGACTTCTATATTTGGTTTAATGTTCATGCACAGCTAGTATACCTATGCATTTTGTACTGTTAATTCTTATAGAAATCTTATACATTTACATTTTGTATTGTTAATTCTTATAGAAATCTTCGAGTGCTAGAGTTTATTGAAATATGTTAAGTAAAACCAATGTACTGTACCCTGTGTCGGTGGTTGGGTGCGACATATGCCAATGGAAGGCTTATCATGGTGGGAGAAAGTAGAACGTCGCCAGTGCCTGGAAGCGGGATGAGGCGTAGACACGAATGACGGCGTACTTTACCCAGGTTCGGGGCTCTCCTAGGAGATAACACCCCTAGTACTGCTCTGCGGGGTCTCCGCATGATCACTAAGGCACAAGTGAGTACAAAGGTGCTCCTTGAGCTGTATGCTAGAGGTAGGACAAGGCAAGGCTAGCTCTCTCCTTCCTCTATGATCTGGTCTAGTTCTAACAGGTTGGGAACCCTTTGCATGGGTGCCCCAGGGGGTTTGTATAAGCCTACCCCCTAGGGGTACAATGGTAATCCGGCCGGGCGTAGGGCCCGATCGTCAGTCTCTTCGGCCGCCGGCTTCTCCGCCGACTGCTGGGGCCCGCCTCCTGGTTGGGTACGGGGCCGACAGGCCGTCCCCGCCGCTCTCGGGTCTTGTCGGCTGCTGATCACTGTAGCCGTGTCTCTAATAGCGTGAAGCTTGAGTCGAGGTCGTGGCTCTGACTCCGCTTGTGGCCCTGGCGGGCGATTACTGTAGCCACTCCGCGTCTTGTCTGGTAAATGGCGTGTGGGTCCCGAGGAAGGGGCGGGCCGACTGATAAGGGCTGACCTCCATTGGGTCCGACTGGTAGGGCTCTTGCCGTCTTCTGGATCCTCGCTGACTGGTGGGGCCTGTCGTCCTTGGGCCGTACCGACAGGCCGTCGTGGGAGCAGGACTCCGCCTGCTTGGGATGATGTCAGGGATGGCATGGCAACAGTGCTGCGCCGGGCGGAGATCTCCCACCGTACAGCGCACTGTGGCCATGCCAGCCCCTCGAAAAGGGGAGGGGATCGGCTATACTTTAGCCATTCCCTGTCCCATCCCCCTTGATGAGGGCACGGGCTTCGCTGGTACCGCGGGCCGACTCCTCGGGGTCGGCCTCTCTAGAAGCCGCCGGATAGGAGTCGGCTTGTCTTGGCCTTGCCTCCAGGACTCGGCCGTTTATGGGCAGCTAGCTGTTCCTCCAGCCGGCCTCCAGAAGACGGCTCTTCATCTTGGCGTCTTGAGGGGCGCAGTCAGCCCCGATGTCTTGAAAGGTTTTGGGCTTCGGGTTAGCCTACCCGTGGCCCATTACTCTGACAATAGTCCCCGAAGCTGGTGAGGTGCTGCGGGTGATCGACCGAGGAGCCTCAGTAGTTTCATTCTCCTAGTGCTTGAGGTAGAGCTTCGTCCGTCTTCCGCCGGGCCGACTGGTAGGAGTCGGACTCACCAAGTGTGACTTGTCCAAAAATTTTGAATGCCTCGGCAGGATCCAAGTGGCGTGCTAGCTAAGCTTCCAGGCCGCCGCCCGTTTCAGGCCTGTCACGTGGCGACGAGCGGCCGAGCCAGTCTGCCCACCCACGCCTCGGCACTACCACGCCTCGGCACGTGAGCGGATCCGCTGCGGCCGAGGTGGCCGGTTGAGGTTCCCGCGGAGTTACTGCGCGCTGTAATTTGCGCGATAAGCGTGGGGGCATGGGGTAGTGGGCACAGTAAATCCCACGACCGCCCCCTCGACTTCGCAGCCCATGGGCCTATAAGTAGGTGGAGGAGGGGGAACGGCAGAGCATGCGCGCCCCTCCTCCTCACTGCTTCCTCTTTGTTCTTCCTCTTGTCGTCGCGCTTCCACGCTGCGCTGAGCACTGTGGCGCTTCGCTCCAGATGAGCTCATCTTCCGCCCCTGCGCCCCCCACGGCGCGCTCCAGAGCGTAGGACGGCTCCGAAGTTCACGACGACCACGTCGATTCCTCCGCAAGACGCGGTGGCTGCCCGGCAAGGATTTCGTGAGGGTCCGCCTCGCGCCGAGGAGAGAGATCTCGCCGGCGCCAGAGGAGGGCGAGCGGGTCGTCTTCCGCTCGCACTGCCTGCGCTGGCCCTGGCTTGCCGTGAGCAGCTTCTTCCACTCATTTCTCGAATTCTACGGTCTCCAGCCGCACCACCTCACCCCCAACACGGTGGTGCTGCTGTCCGCCTTCGTCACCTTGTGCGAAGGCTTCTTCGGCGTCCTCCCCACCATCGAGCTCTGGGGGGAGTTCTTCTACATCAAGCTCGGCACTCTCGTCGCGGGCGTGCCGGCTCAGTGCGGCGCGTTCATCACGGTGCGGAGGCTGGGGACCGACAATTTGTTTCCTCCCATCATTGTGATTAAGTCGGTGAAGATGTGGCAGCGGTCGTACTTCTACGTGAAGAGCGTCTTCCCGCAGGGATACTGGGTCAACTTGCCGGCTTTCGAAGCCAGCCCGCCAGCTGGGAGGCGGCCCAACTGGTCGTCTTGGGCGCTGTCATACTTTGGAGCCGCCGCCATCGCTGACTCCAGTCTTAAGCCGACGCAAGGGCCTGACCGGGCCTGATTTGCTGGCCGCCTTCATGGCGCGCCGAGTGCTCCCGCTCCAGGGCCGCCCCCACATGATCTGCCAGATGAGCGGACATCGGGACCCGAGTCGGCTGTGCACCATGGAGATGCCTCACGAAGAGGTAGCCTTCATGGTGAACTATCTTCTTGAATCATGAGCTCATGGAAGAGTGGCGGTTTGGCAAGGAGCCGTATTCACGCGCCAACCCTCCGCCCATGGTAAGTTGTCTTTTATTTTTTCTCTGTCTCTTTGTTGCCGAGTCCGTCTTGTCCAGCCTGACCAATCGGTCTTTTAACAGCCCTCTCCTCCAGTCGGCAGCCGGCGCCGCGGGGCTGGACCATGAATTCCTCCTCGACCGGGCGGAGAGCGACGTCGACGACCCTGACTTGGGGGCGGCGGCTTTGGAGGACGACACCGAGGGAGGAGACGGTGAAGCCGGCGGCTCGAGGCTCGGAGCTAGGCCTCGAGGATTGGCCTGATGATGATGCGGGAGAAGTTTCCCCGTGCCGCCAGCCAGGAGCCGGCCAGCTGGGTGCGAGCTCTTCTGCCGCGGCGGACGCCCAAGGCGGTGCGAAGAAACGCAGGACCACGCCGAACTTGTTCGTCAGTAGGCCGAAGAAGCCCAAGGGCTCGGCAGCGGTGACCAAGCGGGACGAAGCGGCCGCGAAGGCTAACCGCTTCCGCAAGGAGGTGAAGACGCCACAGCTGATTTCTGCGTAAGTACTACCTTCCTTTTGCGCCTTCATCTTTTCTTCGTTTGACCTTGTCTGAGTTTCTTTGTTTATTTCCCTTGGTCTAGGGCTCCCCTCTCTCTTGAGAAGGTGGCCGCCGCCTGCATCGTGGGGTCGGCGAAGACTTCCGCCACCACTCGGCGGATTGACCCAGCCGCCGACCTCCGGGAACCGAAGGAGCGGAACGCACGAGAAGTGCGTGAAGAGCAGGAAGCCGCCCGCCTGGAGAAGGCGGAGGCTGAGAAGGCGGAGGCCGCCGCCCTGAAGAAGCTGGCGGAGGCCGAGGCCGCCGATGCGGCGAAGAAGCAGGCTGAAGAAGCCATGCACCGCCAGTAGGCGGTTTTCATCACTACTCTAAACTCCGCGCCGCCACCTCCGAAGTTCACGGTGCAGACTGGGGAGGTCAGCGACAAGAACCCGATCATGGAGAGGAACGGCGGTGACACCACCATGCCGGACGTGATCGTGCCGCCGCCGCCGCCATCCGGGAGCACGCAAGGCGGGCAGCCGGCGGACCCGCCGGTGCCGCCAACTGAAAATGAGGTGGCGACGGGCCTGGTTCTCGAGGTCGGCAAACCGACGTGTCGCCGCCTTGCAAAGGCGGCTTTGGCGCCGCGCCCTCTAGAGGCTGGCGCCGCGAGCTCCTCGATCCCGGACACCGAAGCGACGAGCGCCGCGCCCATTGGGTGGGTGCGGGGAGGCGGGACGGGCCCGTTGAATCAGGCGCTTTTGGACGTCCAAGCCAAAATCCGAGCCGAGGGCGAAGCCATCAGGAACAGCAACAAGGCGCATCTGGCATCACGAGAGGTCGTCCGGGTACGTTTCCTTCTTCTTTGTTTCTGTTTCTTGTGCTTCTTAGTGGGGGCGCACTGGCGCACCCACTAGGTGTAGTCGAGTTTCGGGCCGGCTGCTGAGCAGGCGGCTCGGAACTCTAATCGGCGAGTTCCAAGCACTAACACTTATCTGAAATTTTTGTCACAGGACTACCACAATCTTCGCGTGACCGCCTTCAACTCCAACGTCCAGGAGCTGGCTCAGCGGACCGCCGACTTATCGGAAAGCCAGAGTAAGTCCTCTTCTTTCTTCTCAAGGCGTCTTTGGCGCACCCAGTCAGTAGTCCCCGAGATTCGGGCCGATCACGAGCAGTCGGGCCGGATCTCCCTGGCCACTATTCTTCTCTCTGTTGATTACTCCTTTTTTCGCGGGGGCGCGCTGGCGCACCCGCGGGCTGTAGTCCCCGAGATTCAGGCCGACTGCTGAGCAGTTGGGCCAGATCTCCCCGGCGACTGTTCTTCTTTGTTGGCAACTAACACCTTGTTTCCTTCTTTCTTCTGCAGAGGCCAACGCCACCTTACAGAAGCAGCAGCTGGGCGAGGCCAACACCGGGCTGCACGCTAAGGAGGAGGAGCGCAGCAAGCTGGCTGAAGAGCGCGACCGGCTGGTCGCGCAACTGGCAGAACAGAAGGAGATCCTCAAGAAGGCCCAGAAGGAGGCGGAGGACAAGGAGACCAGCCTCCTTGCTGAGTTCGCAACCGAGCGCTCCTCCTGGACTGACAAGGAGGCGATGCTGACTTTCGGCTTCCACGAGATCGATGATATAGTCGATGGTGAGCCTCCCTCTTTTTCCTTCTTTGAGCTGCCGGTTGTTGGTCGAGCCGGCTTCTAGTCTTTAATTTTGTTCTTCGCTTTCTATCTTGGCAGACTTCTTCCCTGGCCACTCGGACGCTGCCAACCAGGCCATTGAAGCTGATCGCGAAGGGCGGAGGGCGGACGGCGCAAAGATCGCTACTGATGCCCCCCGAACCCTTAGTGAGCAAATCCTGAGCATCGAGGCCCGTCTTCGGCCGGCTCACCGGATGCTGCGCCGGCTTTAGTGTGTCGGCGCCCAGGCGATCGCCGCCCTGTGGCCGGCACTGCACACTCCCAGTCGGACTGCCGACTGGCTGGAGGTAGCGATCGGCCGTCTTGAGGCCTGGAAGGCTCTTCGGCCTGGGCTGGAGCGCGCCGGGCCTTGGAGTTTGTCAAGGCGTGGTACCCTGGGCTGAGTCTAGCCCAGCTAGCCACGTTTCGGCTGGAGGCTCAGGAGGAGTTGGCGGTCATGGAAGATGATCTCGTCAAGCGCGCGGCGTCGATCACCGAGTACACCGACACCAGTATCTTCATCCCAGAGCGGGCTGAGAATGGTGCCGAGGCGCCGCCAAAATGGTTCGGGCTGAACCCGGAAGACGGCGAGGACTCGGCGGAGGTGATCGACTCCAGCGGCGAGGAAGAAGGCGAGGAGGAAGAAGGAGGCGAAGAGGAGGTGCCAGAGGTCGGAGCGGACGGCCAACCTCAGCTCGACCGCGCCTCCAGCAACGAGCCGCGCCCAACTGAGCCAGCTGCCGCTGGAGGCGACCAAGCAGAGACCGACCAGCCGGCCGCTCCGGCAACTGGCACCGCCGACTCCTCCGATCCTCTGAACCCTTCTTCCGCTTCCTAGGCCACCAATTTATCTTTTACTTCACCTGTCTGTCAGTCTCGACGAACTTGTTAATTTTGCACAATTCCACCTGCGGGGTGTATTTTGAACTTCTGTTGAAGATCGGCCAAGGGCGTTTGCTATGTAAATATTTTTTCGAGTTCTATCTTTTCTTGCTTATTGCTCTTTAGCTTTTTCCTTTGCCACCTTCCCTTGGTTGCCGTCTTGCCAGCCAAACAACAGATCTGCAGACTGTTGCTGGGTCAAGTACATAGCTACTTTTGGGAAGGCAAGTACTTAGCCATTTTTAGAACAAACTAGCAAGTTAAGTAGAGCACGGTGGGCCGGCTGCTCAACAGTCGGTCGTAAAAGGCGGGAAGCCGGCTTAAACTATGCACATGCTTTGTGTCCTTAGCCATTTTTCATGTGGGCACCCTTTCTACCTTGCTCCCTGCCCACTGTGACAGTCACTTTCATGAGCTGCGGCTTCTGGCAGGAGACGGCTTAAGTGCCACACATTACTTGTCCGGCTGCAGGAAGCTTTTCATAGTATAAGGCGGCAAGTCCCCGGGCCGACTAGTCGGACCCGGTGCCAGGCGGTATAACAAAAGATGACATACTCATAGGCATAATTCTTATCATATAGATAAAAGAGGGCAGTCCCCGAGCTCTTGTCGGGGGACCCGGAGTCTTCGTACTTTAATACAAAAGGTAGCATGGTACATATTGCATTAACTATAAAATCTTTGGAGGAGATTTGCATTCCATGGCCGCTCCGTCTCCTTGCCGGAGTCGTCCCTCTTCTTGGCCGAGGCTTCGAAAGGCCGATCAAATAGTAGGAGTCATTGCCCAACACTTTGCTGATGATGAAGGGGCCTTCCCAAGGCGCTGAGAGCTTGTGCTGACCGGCTGTTCGCTGGATCAGTCGGAGCACAAGGTCTCCTGCTTGGAAAGATCTCGGCTTGACTTTCCGGTTGTAGTATCGGCGCAGGCTCTGCTGGTAGATGTTGGACCAGCTGAGTGCCAACAGCCGACCTTCTTCCAGCAGGTCGACGCCGTATTGTCGTGCTTCGTCTGCCTCCTCTTCGATGTACATGGTGACCCGAGGGGAGTCGAATTCTATGTCCGTTGGGATGACGGCTTCGGCACCGTAGACGAGGAAGAAAGGCGTGAAGCCGGTTGACTTGTTCGGAGTTGTGCGCAGGCTCAAGAGGACGGCCGGCAGCTCGTCAAGCCAGCAGCCAACCGAACGCTCCAGAGGCTCGACCAGTCGAGGCTTGATGCCGGACAAGATGAGTCCATTTGCTCGCTCCACCTAGCCGATTGACTGCGGATGGGAAACGGACGCTAAGTCCAGTCTGATGCCCTGCGTCGCACAGAAATGTGCCAGGGCGCCTTTGGCAAAGTTTTTGCCATTGTCGGTGATGATGTTGTGTGGTATGCCATACCGGATGGGGATGTCGGAGATGAAAGTCACAACAGTCGGACCGTTCAGCTTCTTGATTGGTTTTGCTTCTATCCACTTGGTGAACTTGTCCACTGCGACAAGCAGGTGAGTCATGCTGCCTCTGCTGTCTTGAATGGTCCCACCATGTCCAGGCCCCAGATAGCAAAGGGCCAGGCAATGGGGATATTCTTGAGTGCAGAAGCCAGCTAATGTGGCTTGGAATGGAACTTCTGGCACCCTTTGCATTTTTGGACCAAGTCCTTGGCATCTTCTAGAGTAGTCGGCCAGAAAAAACCATGGCGGAAGGCTTTGGCGACAAGTGCTCTTGAAGCCGCGTGGTGGCCACACTCGCCTTGATGGATGTCTTTGAGAATCGCTTGGCCTTGCTCCGGCTCCACGCAGTGCTGGTAGACACCAGTGACACTGCGCCTCACAAGCTCTCTGTTGACTATGGTGTAAGCAGCTGCCTGGCGTTGCACTTGCGGGGCCGAGATCTCATCCTTCGGCAGCTCTTTGTTCACCAGGAAATTAAGGATGGGCTGGGCCCATGAAGGTGTTGTGATTTCTTCGATTATCAGGGCCGCAACTTGGACGAGGGCGGTTGGGCCGGGGGGCGGCGGGTTGGAGTAGGCAGCCGCTTGCTGGGTCGATGAAGTCCCCGGGCCGATTGGTGCAGTCCCCGGGCCGGGCTCTGAAGTCCCCGGGCCGGGCTCTGAAGTCCCCGGGCCGGGCTCTGAAGTCCCCGGGCTGACCGCTGCAGTCCCCAGGCCGGGTGCGATTGTTGCGGCCCCTGGGCCGCCCACTGGAACTCCCGTGCCGGCTTCTGGAGCTCTCAAGTCGGATCCGACTGCTTCAGGAGGAGCCGGCACGAAGATAGAATCCGACTCTAGCGATGGCTTGACAGATGGCTTGAGGAGGCGTTGAAGGGCGACGCCGATCGGTATTGCTTGACGGGTGGAGACGATTCTTGCCAAGGCATCTGCTTGCTCATTGTCATTTCTTGGCACATGGAGGAACTCGCACCCTTCAAAATATCAACTAAGTTGCTGTACGAGGAAGTGGTAGCTTGCCATGTTTGCATCTTTGGCGTCCTAGTCGCCTGACGACTGCTGGACCACCAAGTCAGAATCACCATAGCACAGGATCCGGCGAATGCCGAGCTCTTTAGCAAGCCGGAGCCCATGAATGAGTGCCTCGTATTCGGCGACGTTGTTGGAGGCGGGAAAATGGATTTGCAACACATATCTGAGCTTGTCGCCTTTGGGAGAGGTGAGGACGATGTCGGCTCCCAAACCGGTGCGCATCTTGGAACAATCAAAATGCATCCGCCAATGGGTGGAGTCGAGCACTGGCGGCAGGTACTGGGTCTCGGCCCAGTTGACGAGGAAGTCAGCCAGTGCTTGTGACTTGATGGCGGTGCGAGGCTGGTAGTAGATGGTGTAGGGGGCCAAATCTATGGCCCATTTGGCCACTCGGCCCGAAGCATCTCGGCTTCCAATGATCTCGGCCAGTGAAGCTGTGTAGACCACAGTGATTGTGTGCTCTTGAAAATACGGCTTCAATTTCCTGGCGGCGAAGTGCACGCCGTAGCACATCTTCTTGTAGTGGGGGTAGTTTTTCTTGGAGGCTGATAGCACTTCACTCAAATAATACACCGGTCTCTGGACTGATAGTGCCTTGCCTTCCTACTTGTGCTCTACCACGATGACTGTGCTGACCACTCGGCTGGTGACCACGATGACTGTGCTGACCACTCGGCTGACCACTCGGTAGAGGAGCATGGGGTCCTTAGGAGTCGGAGCCGCCAGGACACGTGGAGTAGTCAACATTTTTTTGAGCTGGAGAAAAGCATCATCCGCCTTGTCGTTCCACTCGAAAAAAGTGGTTTTCTTCATGAGCTGGTACAGGGGAAG
Organism: Aegilops bicornis; assembly: GCA_021605145.1. Classification (NCBI taxonomy): domain Eukaryota; kingdom Viridiplantae; phylum Streptophyta; class Magnoliopsida; order Poales; family Poaceae; genus Aegilops; species Aegilops bicornis. The sequence continues at coordinate 370,052,307 of CM038673.1, read as the reverse complement.
AGCCTTCTCTCCCAGCCGACTGATGAAACGGCTGATGGACGCCAAACAGCTAGTAAACTTCTGCACATCCAGCAGTCGGGTAGGTACTTCCATCCTCTCGATGGCCTTGATCTTCACAGGGTTGCACTCTATGCCGCGTTCTGAGACCAGGAATCCAAGAAGCTGGCCGGCTGGTACTCCGAAGACGCATTTCTCTGGGTTGAACTTGATTTGAAACTGGCGTAGGTTCTCAAAGGTCTCCTTGAGGTCCTCTAGCAGAGTTCCATGCTTCTCCATCTTCACCACGACATCGTCCACGTAAACATGGCCGTTTCTGCCGAGTTGCTTGAGGAGACACTTCTGCATGCAACGTTGAAACATGGCGCCGGCATTCCTCAAGCCGAACGTCATGGTCCTGTAGAAGAAGGCTCCAAATGGTGTGATGAAGGCGGTCTTCAGTCTGTCGGCCGGGTTCAGCTTGATCTGGTGATATCCTGAATATGCATCCAAGAAACTCAACAGCTCACATTCGGCTGTGGAGTCTATCACTTGATCGATTCTCGGCAAAGAGAACAGGTCCTTGGGGCATGCTTTCTTGAGGTTGGTGTAATCAATACACATACGCCACTGCTTGTTTTTCTTAAGCACGAGGACTGGGTTGGCCAGCCACTTGGGAAAGAACACCTCCATGATGAAGCCGGCTGCCAGCAGCCAGGCTATCTCTTTTCCGACGACTCTTCTCTTCTCTTCTGACAGACGGCGCAAAGGCTGCCTAACCGGACATGTAACTTGTGCTCGGCGAAATTCATCGGATCACCCGTCATGTCTTTGGGGGACCATGCAAAGATGTCCCGATTCTCACGGAGGAAATCGACGAGCTCGCCTTCCTATTTGCTGTCGAGGTTTGCACCTATGACAGCGTACCTCTCCGGGTGCTCCGGGTCCAAGGGTATCTTCTTTGTTTCTTTGGCCGGCTTGAACGAGCCCTCGGCTTCCGACTCCTTGGGATCGGGCGACATCTCCGGCCGCTTGCCTGCCATCGCCACAACCCGGTCAAGGAGCCGCTTCTCAACCACGATCACGAGGGACTCGGCCAACCGACTACTCTTAGCTGTGCAGGCGGATGACTTCTTGTAGTCACCGGCTATGGTCAGAATTCCCTTGGAACTCGGCATCTTCATCTTGAGGTAGGCATAGTGGGGGACCGCCATGAACTTGGCCAGAGCAGGCCGGCCAAGTAATGCATGGTATGGGCTCTCATGGTCCACCACCTCAATCCAGACTGGCTCTCGGCGGAAGTGATCCTTGTCTCCAAAGAGGACGTCTATCTAGATCTTGCCGATTGGTGAGCAGGAAAGGCCAGGAACTATGCCATGGAATACAGTCCGGCTGGATTGAAGCTACCTTTGTTTGATTCCTAACTTCTCCATGGTGTCTTTGTACAGGATGTTGATGCTGCTGCCGCCATCTATCAGAACTCGGGAGAAGCGAGCAGCTCGCCTATATGTGGCAAAGGTGGCATCCAAAACTAGGGCATAGGAGCCAGGGTTGGGCATCACTTCCGGGTGGTCGGCTCTGCTTCTCGGACCAATGCATGAACTCTGGGGTCTTTGATGCTACCGCATTCACTTCTTGTTGCTGCAGCCGCCTGCTGCGTTGGTCATCGGCCACGCTAGTGAACACGACATAATCTCCGTGCTCTTCTAGATACTCGTCTTGTATGGCTCCTACTGGTCTGACCACTGGCTGCTGGGGCGGAGGAGGAGGCGGCGGCCCAGCAGGCGGGGGAGGCAGGAGGCCGTCTCCCTTGGCGATCCTGGTGAGCCAATGGCACTTCCGAGTGGTGTGGTTGGACGGCTTCGCACCACTATGGAATTTGCAGGGTGCATCCAGAGTCTGCTCATACGAGAAAGCAGGTAGCCAATTGGGCTTGCCGCCCTTCTGACGCTTGGATGGAGGCTGCCCTACCAGCTGCTGGTCTTTGACTGTCGCCACCGGCCGGCTGGTGGAAGCCGGCTGTGTGGCCTCGCGCTTGTGGTCTCTTGGTTGTTAGCACCGACTGGTGTCGCCAGCCGGGGTTCGAGGAGCCTGAGGGGCCACTTTGCCAGACGCGTCAACTTGGATCTCTGCCTTCATGGAGGAGCCGGCCGTGGCATATTTGTCTGCTATGATCAGCAGCACGTCGAGGGTCACCGGCTTGTCGCAGAGGAGTCGGTGCTTGAGGAGGGTGCCTTCACGGCACCCGACAGTGAAGTACTCGATGGCCTGCACCTCGTGCACGCCTTCGCAAGAGTTGCGGAGCTCGACCCAGCGTGTGAGGTAGTCGCGAGTCGACTCGTTGGGGCCTTGCATGCACAAGAAAGCTGGCGAGGTTTGGGCGACCGCTTGTACGTGCTGGTGAAGTTGCGGACGAAGGCGTCGGTGAAGTCGACCCAGCTGTTGATGCTGCGGGGCTTCAGACTGTTCAGCCATGTCCGGGCTGTGCCCTGGAGCATGAGCGGAACATACTTCACAGCAACGCGCTTGTTGCCGTTTGCTATGCTGACGGCTGTGGAGTAGTTGACCAGCTAGTCCTCCGGCTTCACGGAGCCGGTGTATTTGGGCGTGTCTCTTGGGCGCGTGAACCCTTTGGGGAAGGGCTCGTCTCGAATGCGGGGGCCAAAGCACGGCGGACCCAACTCATCTTCTTCTTCTAGCGCCAGGGACCGATTGAAAGTGCAACTATCCCTAGGTGGTTTGGGTAATTCATAACAACATATAGCTCATTGAGCTAATGCTATTCCAAGACAAATATTTCAGGAAAGCTCAATGAATGGCATGGCATGGATGATGAAAGTGGATCCCTCAAAATATTAAGGACAAAGGATTGGCTCAAGCTTCAAGCTCAAGACTCTTCATTTTACATTTTAGTGATCCAAGATCACATTGAGTCTATAGGAAAAGCCAATACTATCAAGGAGGGATGATGTGTTGCTTAAAGAGCCTCTTGCTTCATGTTCTTAGTGATATGATCCAAAACCCTCCAATACTTTCTCACATCCACATATGACCTAAACCTAAAGTCAAAGTCGGTCCTACCGATTCTTTCTATCCGGGGCCGCCGAGTTCAGATGTCATAGCCACTGCCACAAACCCTAGGCAAATCGGTTTCACCGATGGCGATCTCGGTCTCACCGAGATTGGATTGTAATCTCTCTGTTTCCCTTCCTAACGTTTCGGTCTTACCGAAGTGAGCGGTCGATCCCACCGAGATTGCAATATAAACTCTCTGTTTCCCTTTCTTAACTTTTCGGTCTCACCGAAAGAGCGAATCGGTCCAACCGAGTTTACCTGACAAACTCTCTGGTTAGCTAATTACCAAAATCGGTCCCATCGAGTTTTTGTAATCGGTCTCACCGAGATTACGTTATGCCCTAACCCTACCCATATCGGTCCTACCGAGTTGCATGATAGTCCCACCGAAAACCCTAACGGTCACTAGGTTTACTGGATCGGTCTGACCGAGTTTGTTGATTCGGTCCCACTGAGTTTGATAAATTGTGTGTAACGGTTAGATTTTGTGTGGAGGCTATATATACCCCTCCACCTCCTCTTCATTCGTGGAGAGATCCATCAGAACAAATCTACACTTCAAACTTACCAGTTTTGAGAGAGAACCACCTACTCATGTGTTGAGACGAAGATATTCCATTCCTACCATATGAATCTTGATCTCTAGCCTTTCCCAAGTTGCTTTCCAATCAAATCTTCTTTCCACCAAATCCAAATCCTGTGAGAGAGAGTTGAGTGTTGGGGAGACTATCATTTGAAGCACAAGAGCAAGGATTCCATCATCGACACACCATTTGTTACTTCTTGGAGAGTGGTGTCTCCTAGATTGGCTAGGTGTCACTTGGGAGCCTCCGACAAAATTGTGGAGTTTAACCAAGGAGTTTGTAAGGGCAAGGAGATCGCCTACTTCGTGAAGATCTACCGCTAGTGAGGCAAGTCATTCGTGGTCGACGACAATGGTGGGATAGACAAGGTTGTTTCTTCGTGGACCCTTCGTGGGTGGAGCCCTCTGTGGACTCACAAGAACTGTTACCCTTCGTGGGTTGAAGTATCCATCAACGTGGATGTACGATAGCACCACCTATCGGAACCACGACAAAAACATATGTGTCTCAAATTGCATTTGAATCCTCCAAACCCTTCCCTTTACATTCTTGCAAGTTGCATGCTTTATTTTCCGCTGCCTATATACTCTTTGCATGCTTGCTTGAATTGTGTGCAGATTGCTTGACTTGTTCAAAGATAGCTAAAATCTGCTAAAGTCTAAAATTGGGAAAAGGTTAGGTTTTAATCGGTCAAGTAGTCTAATGACCCCCCCTCTAGACATACTTCAAGGTCCTACAAGTGGTATCAGAGCGTTGGTCTCCATTTGCTTTGATTTCCATAGCTTTTGGGGGTCATAGCCTTGGTTTCAGAACCTAGGAGAGTATGGCGTCTAGCGAGGGAAATTATCACCGTAGAGGTCCTTACTTTGATGGCACTAATTTTGCTAGTTGGAAGCATAAGATGAAAATGCATATTCTCGGACATAACCCCGCCGTTTGGGCTATTGTGTGTATTGGTGTATTCTTTGATGGTAGAGAACCGAACCGTGAAGCTAGCGCGGAAGAGTTGAAGATGTTGCAATACAACGCTCAAGCTTGTGATATCCTCTTCAATGGCTTGTGCCCCGAAGAGTTCAACAATATCAGCCGTCTTGAGAATGCAAAGGAAATTTGGGATACTTTGATTGATATGCATGAAGGTACCGACTCCGTCAAGGAATCCAAGTTGGATGTGCTCCAAAGTCAGCTTGACAAGTTCAAAATGAAGGATGGTGAAGGTGTAGCTAAAATGTACTCTAGGCTTGCTCTTATCACAAATGAGATTGCCGGCTGAGGAAGTGAAGAGATAACCGACAGATTCATCATCAAGAAGATCCTAAGAGCATTGGATGGAAAATATGATACCGTGTGCACATTGATCCAAATGATGCCAAATTACAAAGATCTCAAGCCAACGGAAGTCATTGGAAGAATTGTTGCTCATGAGATGTCACTCAAGGATAAGGAGGAACTTCACAACAAGTCAAGTGGTGCTTTCAAAGCCTCATGTGAAGCCCCCACATCATCAAGTGAGAAACAAACCTTCAATGAAGAATTGAGCTTAACGGTGAAAAACTTCAACAAATTCTACAAGAGTAGAAGCAAAGAAAGAAGCTCTAAGTCAAGGTCCTACAATGACAAAAGATCTTCTAGTCGAGAGCGCAACTGCTACAATTGTGGGAGACCCGGACACTATTCCAATGAGTGTACGGCACCCTACAAAAGAAGAGAAGAATCACCGCCAAGAGAGAGAAGGAGTAAAGATGATCGTATGAACAAAGACCCTCACGGAGAAGCAAGGATTCGAAAAGGAAGGACAAGTCATCAAAGAGCTACACAAAACGAAGACATCAAGCTCATGTTGGTGAATGGGTATTCGGCTCCGACTCCGATAATCACTCCGAGAGAAGCTATCACTCCGAGTCCGAATACATTCAAGATGAAGGTGTTGCCGGTCTAGCACTTGTGTCAACCAACTCCTACTACATATTTGATTCACCAAATGAAGGAATTGGTAGATGCTTCATGGCCAAAGGTCCTAAGGTAGTTGAGGGAGTCCTGGACTAGGGGGTGTCCGGATAGCCGAACTATCATCTTCGGCCGGACTCCTAGACTATGAAGATACAAGATTGAAGACTTCGTCCCGTGTCCGGATGGGACTTTCCTTGGCGTGGAAGGCAAGCTTGGCGATACGGATATGTAGATTTCCTACCATTGTAACCGACTCATGTAACCCTAACCCTATTCGGTGTCTATATAAACCGAAGGGTTTTAGTCCGTAGGATCGAACAACAATCATACCATAGGCTAGCTTCTAGGGTTTAGCCTCTCGATCTCGTTGTACATCTAAACTTGTACTACCCATATCATCAATATTAATCAAGAAGGAGTAGGGTATTACCACCATCGAGAGGGCCCGAACCTGGGTAAAAACATCGTGTCCCTTGTCTCCTGTTACCATCCGCCTAGACGCACAGTTCGGGACCCCCTACCCGAGATCCGCCGGTTTTGACACCGACATTGGTGCTTTCATTGAGAGTTCCTCTGTGTCGTCACCGATAGGCCCGATGGCTCCTTCGATCATCAACAACGACGCTGTCCAGGGTGAGACTTTTCTCCCGAACAGATCTTCAGATTCGGCGGCTTTGCACCGGGCCAATTCGCTTGGGCATCCGGAGCAGATCGAAGCTACGCCCTGGCCATCGTGTCAGATTTGGAAGCTTGAACTATACGGCCGATGTCCGCGGAGACTTGATCATCGACGGATTCGACCCACAGCCGAGCGTGCCGCACTGTCTCGATGGGTACGATCTAGCTCTGCCGCCGAACAGTGCCCTGGAGGCCGCACCAGTGCCCGCTCCGACCCTTAATCCGGAGCCGGTTCCCCCGATCGAGGACGAGTGGTTGGACACCGCCTCGGGGGCTACGATCTCAACGGCGATTGAGCCAAACTCCATCCCTGTCCTTTGCGAAGACTGTGACTCCAAGGTGCCGGACTCCTCTCCGGACTCCGAACCCTCTGCGCCCCTGCCAATCGAATCCGATTGGGCGCCGGCCATGGAGTTCACTGCTGCGGACATCTTTCAAAGACTTCGCCTTTGGCGACATCCTGAATTCACTACAGTATCTCTCTTTATCTGGAGAGCCCTGGCCGGACTACGGTCAGGAAGGTTGGGATGCGGACGACGAAGAAATTCAACGCCCACCCACCACCCACTTTGTAGCCACAGTCGATAATTTAACCGACATGCTCGACTTCGACTCCGAAGACATCGACGGTATGGACGACGATGCCGAGACGACCAAGAACCAGCGCCACAGGGCAATCGGAAGGCCACCTCGTCATACGACTCTATACATGGTGGACATCCCAAAAGATGGGGACGGCGATGGAACTGCGGAGGATGACCCTCCAAGAAGAAACAGCCCAAGCGCCCGACGTCAAGCGCCGCTCTAAATCTCGCCACAGTAAAAATGGCGATTCCGGCACGGGAGACAATAACACCCCGGACAGTGCCGAAGATGACCCCCTCCAGCAGGACTCAGCGCAGGAGGAGGGGGAAGCAAGTCCGCACGATAGTGCGGCAGAAAGAGAGGTAGAGGACGATAACTATGCGCCTCCCTCCGAAGATGAGGCAAGCCTCGACGACGACGAATTTTTCGTGCCTGAGGATCCCGCCGAACAGGAGCGTTTCAAACGCAGGCTTATGGCCACGACAAGCAGCCTCAAGAAAAAGTAGCAACAGCTTAGAGTTGACCAAGACCTGCTAGCTGACAGATGGACTGAAGTCCTTGCAGCCGAAGAGTATGAACTCGAACACCCCTCCAAAAGCTACCCCAAACGCAGGCCATTGCCTCGATTAGAGGAGGAAGCACCCAAGTCACCAGCGAACGACATGGCAGACCGGCCACCCCGTGGCCGCGACAGAGAAGCCTCTCGGCCCTCCGCTCAAGCCACGCCCCGACGCCGCTCAAAAAGTACCAAGGCACGGGAAAACGCGCCGGATTTGCGAGATATATTGGAGGATAAGCCAAAGCATACAAGATCGATCTACAGATCGCGTGGGCGCCCAACGACTCGGGATGATTACCGCCACGCCGGATACAAAGAAACCCGCCGGGCGAACACATGAGACAAAGCTCATATGAGCTACGTCGTGATATAGCCCAATACAGAGGCGCCGCACACCCACTATGCTTCACAGATGAAGTAATGGATCATCCAATCCCTGAGGGCTTCAAACCCGTAAACATCGAATCATACGATGGTACCATAGATCCTGCGGTCTGGATCGAGGACTATCTCCTGCACATCAACATGGCCCGCGGTGATGATCTACATGCCATCAAATACCTCCCACTCAAGCTTAAAGGACCAGCTCGGCATTGGCTTAACAGCTTGCCAAAGATAATCAATTGGTTGTTGGGAGGACCTGGAAGCCGCATTCCTTGATAACTTCCAGGGCACATATGTGCGACCACCAGACGCCGATGAACTTAGCCATATAATTCAACAGCCAGAATAATCAGCCAGACAATTCTGGATGCGGTTCCTAACAAAGAAAAATCAGATCGTCGACTGTCCGGATGCAGAGGCGCTAGCAGCCTTCAAACACAGCATCCGCGATGAGTGGCTAGCCCGGCACCTAGGACAGGAAAAGCCAAAATTCATGGCAGCCCTCACCACACTCATGACCCGCTTTTGCGCGGGAGAGGACAGCTGGCTAGCTCGAAGCAACAACTTGGCCAAACACCCTGGTAGTTCGGATACCAAGGACAGCAATGGCAGGTCGCGTCACAACAAGAATAAACGCCGCATCAACGGTGATAATACTGAAGATACGACAGTAAATGCCGGATTCAGAGGCTCTAAACCCGGTCAGCGGAAGAAGCCATTCAAAAGAAATACCTGTGGCCCGGCCCAACTTGGACCGAATACTCGATCGCTTGTGCCAGATACATGGCACCCCCGAAAAACCAGCCAACCACACCAACAGGGATTGTTGGGTGTTCAAGCAAGAAGGCAAGCTAAGTGCCGAAAACAACGACAAGGGGCTACATAGCGATGACGAAGAAGAGCCCCGGCCGCCGAACAGTAGAGGACAGAAGGGGTTTCCCGCACAAGTGCGGACGGTGAACATGATATACGCAACCCACATACCCAAAAGGGAGCGGAAGCGTGCGCTAAGGGACGTATATGCGATGGAGCCGCCGCTCAAGTTCAACCCATGGTCCTCCTGCCCGATCACCTTTGATCGAAGGGACCACCCCACTAGCATCCATCATGGCGGATTCGCCGCATTGGTTCTTGACCCAATCATCGACGGATTTCACCTTACTAGAGTCCTGATGGACGGCGGTAGCAGCCTGAACCTGCTTTATCAGGATACAGTGCGCAAAATGGGCATAGACCCCTCAAGGATTAAACCCACAAAACGACCTTTAAAGGCGCCATACCAGGTGTAGAGGCCAATTGTACAGGCTCAGTTACACTCGAAGTGGTCTTCGGATCCCGGATAACTTCCGGCGAAGAGAGTTAATCTTCGACATAGTCCCGTTCCGCAGCGGCTATCACGCACTGCTCGGACGAACCGCATTTGCAAAGTTCAGTGCGGTGCCGCACTATGCATACCTCAAGCTCAAGATGCCAGGTCCTCGAGGAGTAATCACGGTCAATGGAAACACCGAACGCTCTCTCCGAATGGAGGAGCACACGGCGGCCCTCGCGGCGGAGGTGCAAGGCAGCCTCTTAAGGCAATTCTCGAGTCCGGCCACTAAATGTCCGGACACTGTCAAGCGAGCCCGGAGTAACCTACAACAAGACCGCCTGGCACGATCCAAGCATCGCCAGAGTAATCCGCCCCAACCCCAGCCCTCGCGAAGTTGTGAAGCCAAGAATACGCTTACATAACTACGCCTGGAGATACCATGGGCATAAGGGGAGGGCACGACCACTGACGCCTGCACGCGGCTCAACCGCACCACGGGCCCTGATTGTGTCATTCTTTTCTTTTTTCTTTTTCTTACTTTCAGGACTCTGTTCTCCGTAAGCCCCTGTCTGCTTATGCGCCGAACTCACGATGCAACAGCCAGGGAAGCAAAAAACTGCGTCGAGTGTCCAGGTGGTCTCTACTACGAGCATTATACCTGTTTTACATACCATCCATCAGCTTACCCCTGGAGGGGGACATGTTAAATAGTCCCATCCCTTGCTTATCGCACAATTTGTATCGCTCGCTTTTATTTGCAGTTACTTCTTAAATAAACAATACATAGCTTTTGCCTATTATTGCACTCCTTTCTCTATCTATATATATGTTCATTTCATGACATGTTGCACCCGTACACTTTGGTACGGCCAATACACTAGGGGCTTAAGTTTCCCAGAATATGGTGTTAGAAGTCCGAACACTCTCACGAGTACGGCGCCCCGAACTTATAGCATTATATGCATCGGCTCCGAATCATGTCTTGGGTCAATAGTTGGGTTTGCCCGGCTCCTATGTTTTGCTGCCTTACGTTCCGTTCTATCGGCTAACGCGGCACTAGGAGAACCACTGCGATTGTGCCCCGGTTGAGCTGGGTTGAGCACCTCAGTGGAGAAAGCTAAAACTGATCGTCATGATAGGGCAAGAGCCGGTCGCTGTTCGAGAGGTTTTTTCGGGTCCCTAAAGACTTATGCCGCTTAGAGCGAGGAGTCGGCATTGTCCGGCCAAGGCGTGGATAGCACCCGAACTTGGTCTTCCGAATACTAGGGGCTTCGTCGAAATTTAAAATTATAGAATTCTATGGCTAAGTGAGAGTGTTCAAGCATTATAAGTCCGGTTGCCTTGTTCGCTATGCTGAGCGCCTTCCTCGATGGACCCAAGAATGGGAACAAGAGCACTCAAGTTTATCCCGAACACCCCAAAGACTGTGGCATGGGGGCTGAAGCCAACGACTTGCCATCTCTCAAATTTGATAAACGGCCGCACGTAGGTAATATTTTAAATGAACAAGCATTGCTTAGCGCATATGAACAAGTTTTCAGCGCACAGGATAACAAATGCGAGTCTATTAAAAAATTACATCTTTGGAGCACTCATCCGCTATGCGGCGGGCACCCTTCAGGACGCCCTCATAATACATTTCGGGCGTGCGATGCTCCTTGCCCTTCGGTGGTCCATCCGTCACAAGTTTCTCCGCATCCAGCTTGCCCCAGTGCACTTTAGCACGGGCACCTTCAATGCAGACGGAGCGCTTGATGACTTCAATCCATGGACAGGCGTCCACCAGCCGCCGCACTAGCCCAAAGTAGCTCCCAGGCATGGCTTCCAATGGCCACATCCGAACTATAAGGCCCTTCATGGCCTGTTCGGTGACCTTGTGGAGCTCGACCAGCTGCTTCAGCTGGTCGCTTAGGGGCTCCGGATGTCCAGCCTCAGCATATTGAGACCAGAATACCTTCTCCATCAAGCTCCCCTCCATGGCGCGGTAGAACGCGGCAGCATCAGACGCACTACGGGGCAGATCTGCGAATGCTCCTGGAGAGCTCCGAATCCGGGTAAGTAATAGGTAATTGACTTTTACATTCTTGCTTTGCATAAAGAATGCCTTACCCGCCGATATCTTCTCTAATGATTCAATTTCTTGGAGGGCTTTTTGGGCTTCGGCCTTAGCGGCTTTGGCACTCTTAAGAGCCGAGGCGAGCTCGGACTCTCGAGTCTTCGAGTCACGCTCCAAACTCTCGTGTTTTTCCACGAGAGCCTGGAGCTCTTGCCGTACCTCTGCCACCCGCTCCTCCTGCTTTTCTCGCTCGGTGCGCTCCGCGGCCGCTTTCCTTTCGGCCGCAGACACCGCTTCCTTCAGGGTCGCCACCTCGTTCGTGGCCCCTACAATACCCATGTTATTCCTGTAATTTTTTGCAACCGAATCCTTTCTATAAGGTATTTCTTTAATAAGGTATTACTTACCTTCCTTGTCCTCGAGCTGCTTCTTGGCTTGGCCGAGCTCATTCTCGGACCGCTTGAGGCTCTCCTTCAATACATTGACCTCCAAGGTCTTGGCAGAGGTCAGCAGCAGCCCTGCATTCCCATATTGACATACTTATGTTAGACTCTCACAGATATCTTTATAGATCCTTAGTCCGGCTTTTCTTTCCGAACACCGAACTAAGCATCGTGGGCTACCGCTTATGCGGTAATCTTCTTACATATATTAAAACTTACCTCAAAGCCTGTTAGAAGGCTGGTACAGCTTCACCAGCCCGCTCTTGGTGGACTGAACTTTCTGGATCACCGCACTCATGATAGTGCGGTGCTCCTCGTCGATGGAGGCGCCGTTAAGCGCCTCCAACAAGCTATCCGGTGCCTCCGGTTGGACGGAGGTCACCAGTGTCGCAGTCTTGCCCTTCTTACGAAGGGGCCGCCTACCGGCCTTCGGAACCATTGCTGGTTCCGGCACGGAGTCCGGCACAGTCCGGGAGAGGAGGCGGCCGGCGTCCGGGAGGTTGTCTTGCGGCGCCTCCAGGACCACCTCCTCCTGGTTGGGCCCCTTTTGTGACTCCACCGCGGTGTCATCCGCGTCACGAGGAGAGGAGGCGGTCGAAAGTGAAGTGCTATTCACATCCGACGTATCCAGGGAGCCGCTCGACGAAGTGGCAAGATCGTCACTGGGCGGGCTACATGGTTATATTCGGCGTTCGAAGACACTATGCGACAAATGAAAATCCATGAGTTATTCTGGAATCCGGACACTTACGATCTCGCCAGGGGCTTGGCCCTTGTTGGCCACTCCTCCTCGTCGCTGTCGGCGCTGGCGGAGAAGTCCGGAGGAAGGGTCCTTCCCTTCTTGGACCCTCCGGCCTCCCTAGTTGGGGCGGCCTTCCTTTTCTTCTCTTCCCGGGGAGAGGTTCTTTCTCCTCCTCCTCTTCCTCGGAGGAGGATTCCGCCTCGTGGTGGTCGGGCGATGAGTCCGACAAGACTGGGCGCCGGAGCTCCTTCGAGTTCCCGTGGCCTCCTTCTTGGCCTTCTTCTCCGGCACCACGTGAGGTGCCGGAACCAGCAGCCCCGCCAATCGGGCGTCCGCTGGGTCTTCTGGCAAAGGGGCCGGACAGCTAATCTGTCCGGACTTCTCCAGCCAGTCCTGTCAAAGGTTAGGGAGTTTTAGATCCCGCATAGAGTCAAACTATGAAAAAAGAGTCCCATAAAGGGTAAAATAACTTACCTCGCTGGCTTGACGCTGCGAGCTGAATCCGCGATCTTCGGTAGCGGATGTCGGAGCCTTGGCGCCCTTGAACAACACCTTCCAGGCATCTTCGTACGTAGTGTCGAAGAGCCTTTTCAGAGTTGGGTGTTGTGCTGGATCGAACTCCCACAATTTGAAGGCCCGTTATTGGCATGGGAGAATCCGGTGGATGAGCATCACCTGGATTACGTTGACAAGCCTGAGATTCTTGTCCACCAGGTTCCGGACGCAGGTTTGGAGTCCGGATAGCTCATCCGAATCCCCCCACGTCTGGCCCGTCTCTTTCCATGACGTGAGCCGTGTGGGGAAGCCAGATCGGAATTCGGGGGCCGCCGCCCATTGAGAGTCGCGCGGCTCGGTGATGTAGAACCACCCCGATTGCCACCCCTTTACGGTCTCCACAAAGGAGCCCTCGAGCCATAGGACTTTGGCCATCTTGCCAACCATGGCGCCTCCGCACTCCGCTTGGAGGGCGCCCACTACTTTCGGCCTGACATTAAAGATCTTCAGCCATAAGCCGAAGTGGGGTTGGTGTCGGATTTCGGGTTCCGGCAGACCCTTAAGGTTTGAACTCTCGGGTGCGTGCGGTGATCCAACCCTCCACCGTCTCGTACCTCGCCGAATCGCAAGGACCTACACTACTAAGAAGAACAACACAAGAGACACGAGATTTATACTAGTTCGGGCCACCGTTGTGGTGTAATACCCTACTCTAGTTTGTGGTGTGGTGGATTGCCTCTGGGGCTGATGAGGAACAGTACAGGGAAGAACAGCCTCGCGAGGGTCTGTTCTTGGTGGATGTGATGAACTGCTAGGTGGTGTCCCATCGCTCTAGCTTGAGGATTGGGTCTCTATCTCTATCTGATCTGGATGCCGATCGTCCGATCCCTTTCTATCCGATAGTCCTCTCTTATCCGTTCGTCCTCTCTTATCCGTTCCTCTACTATGGTGGCTAGCTCTACTTATATAGACGAAGGCCCTGGGCCTCTTCCCAAATATTGAGCGGGAAGGGCGCCAACAATTGGCCATTTTGAAGGGGAACATCAGGTACACTTATCGTGACTAAAGTTGGTCCTCGCCTGCCAAAAGCTCCTGTGGTGACGCCTGCTTGGGCTCCACGATGACTCCCTTCCAAATTGCTGGGGCTGGTCTTGGTCTTGTTGCACCGAAACGGATGCCTTTGCTTGATGCTCTCGCCTGCGCTTGCTCCCTTTGCACCAAAGAGGAAAGGAGGACGCTGCGCGGGCTGGCGCCCTACTGGCGCCCTTGGTCGTCATGGCTTGCGTCATGGGCACCTCGCGACTTACCCCGCCTTGAAGTCTCCGCCTCCTCATGAGCCAGCCTGATGAGGCTGTGCCTGAGGAAGTTCCTTGTCGTCCGCCCCGCGAGGCTTGGCCCCTCGCGAGGGTCTTGAGCTTGTGTTGATGAAGATGGGCTGTCCTGGGCCTCCTTTGAGCCACGCCGCAGCCGCAGGCAGTGCAAGTCTGGGACCCCATCCTGTAACGCCGACAAGAGGCCCCCGGGCCCACGGCGCGCCTCAACTTGTCCGAGCAGAGAGGCGAAAGGGCAAGTCTGAGCGTCATGGGCTCCTAACAGCCTGCGGCCTTGGGCGCCGCGTGGTGGTTGATTGGATGCGTGCGCCTTTGCAACCGCGTGGGTTGATAACAGAGCGACATCTTCCTTGCCTCCCTTACTTTCTCCAGTTGCTGCTCAGATCCCCTTTCTTGCGCCTCTCCTCCCTGCTTCCAAGACCTTCAGATCCACTCCGCCCAGGTTCTAGCCAGTCATGGCTCCTCGCCAAACCCGGCCGAGCTCGGTACTCTCCTGCCTTGGACCCGCCAAATGTGTCATGGCGAGCCTTGCTCGACAATCGCCCGGTTGGCGGAGGCGCAGGGCGCCAATGGAACGGCGGTGTTCAAGGTCGGCTCCTCCGCCCTTGAGGGTCGGGGAGTACCTTCTACCCGTTCTTCATGGCGCCATCATTGCTGGTCTGGTGCCTCCCTTCTCTGAGTTCTTCTTTTCCGTCCTCCGTCACTACAACATCCAAGCTCTGCACCTCCATCCCAACTCCGTCCTTCTTCTGGCAATCTTCGCTTACTATTGTGAGGCCCATGTTGGGGTGAAGCCCTCGGTGGCCTTGCTGCGCCACTACTTCTTCCTCCGAGCCTCCCGTGGCTCCGCCTCCGCGTGCGCGAGCTTTGTTGCATACGGCGGAGCCATCGCCATTTCAAACCCTGGGAAGCGGATTGAGGGCTTCAGGAGCAAGTGGGTCTTGGTGGATGCTGGGCGGATCCACCCTCGGCTGATCCTCGCCCACGGAGCCCGCCGAGAGTTCCAACGACCGGTCCCGAAGCGAAGCTTCGGATCCCCGCCAAGCCGGGTGCCGGAGAAGATGGATGCAGATTCTGGTCACCGACGCGGGCGGGCGGTTGACTGCAAGGCCGGGCCGAGGGAGTTCTCGAGCACCAACTGGCTCACACGCCAGCATTGCCTCGATGTGGAGGCCTCACCCGAGCCCGTGGCCTCGGCCGGGCGAGGATCTGGCGACGGTCCTCCAGTCCTTGGTTGGGGGCGATGTGGCGAGACCGGAGGGCGCCCCCGCGGCCCTGTTCCTGCGCGAGGATTGGGAGCAGGTTGTGGGGTCCATGCCTGCCTTCAACGGGGACGGGCTTGTGCCCGCGGAGGCTCCGGAGGACCTGGTGGACGTGTCCTCTTCCGACTCCGGCGAAGAGGTGGAGGAAAGAGAGCTAGGAGAGGGGGTTGATTCGGGGGCGGAGTCAAGGGCTCCTCCCCTGCGGGCGCAGGCCCCGTTCTCCGCCTCCCCGAGAGTGACGACGACGAGGATGAGGGTGAGCGGGAGGCGAAGCCTGCCCCGATCCCAAGAAGGACCGGACTGGCTGGTCTCAGCAGGTCCGCCTGCCCCGGGCGGTCCGCAGACGCCTCCCTGCTCCCTGGTCCCTTGAAGCTGATCCCTGCAACCGACTCTCGGGCTTCAAGTATGGCCGGAGGCTGCTCGAGTCCACCAGCGACGACCTGTAAGCGCCTGCTTCCCGTCTTGATTATTGCTCTGTCGACGAGATCTGATGTCCATGTTCTTCGGCCAGGCTGGCGCCCGCGGCGAAGAAGCTGAGGGGGCTCCTGAGGACCCATCCGTGGCGGTGCCTCTGCGTGAAAAAGAAGATGATCCCGACGCCCAGGCCTCTCCTGCCCGGGCGTCCTCACGAGGCCTGGCTGAGCCCGCTGGGGCGAGCTCAGCCCCCTTGACCCAGGCGACTCCCGAGGTGGCCTTGCTGGGCGCTGCCTCCACCGTTGCCGTGGCGCCGCTGGTTCCGCCTCAAGGCGCAGTGGCTACACCGCCGCCATCTCCTCCTACTCCGCCAACTGCTGTCTCTCCGACTCCTCCCGCTGTCCTGGATCGTGCTGCCGCTGAACTGGACCGGCTGCGGCAGGATCTTCTGGGCGCCGACCCTCGCTTGGTGGCCGGGCGCTTGGAGCTGGCCTCTGGCTGGATTCACGCCGACGCTTCACCCGGGCGGCGCTGGTCCAGGCCTCGACGGGCTTGTGATGAGGAGAAGCAGGCTGTTCGTGAGGTGAAGGTAGCCCGCGATGCTGCCACTGGGGAGGCAGCCAGATCCAAGGTCGCTGTGAGACGCCAGAGGCGAGCTGAAGGGCTCGCAGAACCAGCTCGCCGAGGAGGCCCGCCTCCACCAGGAGCAGGAGGAAAGCATGAAGGCTTGCAGGCGGCCACCAAGGACCGGGAGGCCAAGCCAAGAAGCGTCGTGACCGCCTAGACGCTACCGGAGCAGGAACTGGAGGTGAGGAAGGTCGAGCTGGACGCCAAGGCGCGGGTTCTTGCCGAAGATCGCGTGGCCTTCATGGATATGGAGGTGAAGGCTCGCGCCTTGCTGAGGGAGCTTTATGATAGCGGCCTAGAGAGCCCACTGGCCGGCGCAGAGGACGGCCCCGCCAAGCTGCTTCCCTTCCTAATTCGTGCTCTTGAAGATGTCTCCCTTGGTCTTGGCCCCACGGCTGAGGCCGAGGCGCGTGTCTTGTCTTCTGCGGCACTGACGCGGATCCTCACCCACATCTATCTTTGCGATCCCAGCGTTGACATGGACAGCCCGCTGGAGCCGGCAAGCGGCGAGCATGCAGCTGCCGCTGCCGAGGCTGTGAAGGGTCGCGCGGAGGCTCTGTTGGGGAAGTTCCGGGCCTTCAGCACCAAGCCGAAGCGAGGCGTTGCTGCCCTCAAGAGCTTCACGAGGCAAGCCCACTCAAGATCGCTCCACCGCCGACAAGTGACTCCGCCAGGCTCTCCTGCCTTGCTTTTAATTCTCAAGACGTGTATCATGCCTCGGGAGGCGTTTAAACTTATGCTTGGTATTGCGATAACAGTGTGGACTGTAGTATTTGCTTTTGAATTCCTTGAAATTTGTGCTTCCTACTTGCTTATGTTCTACGCCTACAGAGCCCGGCCTCACAAGATACCTCACCGCCGTTAGCCCCGACCATAAACCAGGACGGGACCAAGGAGTGAGGGGCTACATGACAAGTTAGGCTCCTGAGTCGCGATGCTCAGGAGTCCCCCTTGGCGCACGAACAACAAGTAGGGAGGTGAGGCGCGGGCGGGTCCACCGTTCTATGTCTGCAGAGCCCGGCCCTGCGCATACCTGAACCGCCGTTAGCCTTTCGGAACTAAGGGGTGAGGGGCTACATGACCAGTTAGGCTCCTGAGTCGCGATGCTCAGGAGTCCCCCTTGACGCTCAAATGGCATGCGTACCTTGGCTCCGCTTCGGGGAGTGACGTATGACGAACCAGGCCCGAGGGGCCTGGCTTGGTGGCGTGCGCCTGGCGTGACCGAGCACAGCCCAGCGCCCAGCCCTCGCTGCACTCCCGAGGGGAGGCGCTATTGCGATGAGGCCGCACACCGAGCCTGGGCTCCTCGAGGTTGGTGCGACCCGAGGCCACCCTCGCTTGGTTATCACCAGCGCGAGCATAGCGCTCAAGATGCGCACGGGCATAGCCGCTCCTCGGCAAAGGTTGTCGCCACCAGCGGAGCATGGTGCTTCCACTGAACGTGAGGGGGCTCCGAGGAGCCCCCTGGGCGATATAGCCCCACCCCGACACGTGACTGGCACGGTAGGGCTGGACGAGGTGTATCTGGGCACCCGTGAGCCAGCGTGGGACTCACGAGGCCCTACCTCAAGGCGGGTTGCGCCTGGCTCTGGGCCTTATCTTCGAGTGTGTTCCTGCAAATTTTGCCAGATGCCGGTGCTCTACGTCTTCGGGTCCCCGCTCTCGGGCTGGTCTCAGCCGTCGCTGGCAGGCCAGGTCGCGATGCCATGGACAAGACCAGAGGGTGAGGGCCGGAGAGCCGGTAGGAGCCCTGAGTCGCGATGCTCAGGCACCCCCCCCCCGTTAACGCACAAGCTAGGTTAGATGACGCAACTCTACGTCCTCGGGTCCCGGCTCTCCTGCTGGTCTCAACCGTCGCTGGCAAGCCAGGTCGCGATGCCATGGACAAGACCAGAGGGTGAGGGCCGGAGAGCCGGTAGGAGCCCTGATTCGCGATGCTCAGGCACCCCCCCTTTAACGCGCAAGCTGGGTCAGACGCATCAACTCTCGTCCTCGGGTCCCGGCTCTCGGCTGGTCTCGGCCGTCGGCAAGCCAGTCGCGATGCCATGGACAAGACCAGAGGGTGAGGGCCGGAGAGATGGTAGGAGCCCTGAGTCGCGATGCTCGTGCACCCCCTTTAACGCGCAAGATGGGTTGGATGGCGAAACTCTACGCTCGGTCCCGGCTCGGGCTGGTCTCACCCGCCGGGCAAGCCGGTCGCGATGCCATGGACAAGACCAGAGGGTGAGGGCCGAGAGCCGGTAGGAGCCCCGAGTCGCGATGCTCGTGCACCCCCCTTTAACGTGCAAGATTCCGCCACCCGTGAAAAGGCACCAAATAACAAGCATGGTGGAGCGAGAGCATAATCCTAAGGAAAAAGTAGGAAGGATACATGCCACTAGGATCGCCCGAGCGGCTTGGGGATGATGCAGCCGAGGGGCGCCCCCAACAGGATAGGCTAACGACATGAAATAAAAGGGATACATGCCGCAGGACGGATTCCACGCTGCTCGGGAATAAAGCGGCCCTGAAGGCGCTCCCAGCCGGAAATAAAACTTAAAGATGTCACCTGGTGATATTGGGGATGAAGGGTTGTTGATGTAGCAGACTCGATGGGCTGCGGGAGCCGATCCTCAAGAGCCCCCAGGCCCAGGGGCCTCGCGAGGCTCCCGAGGCGTTGGCGGCTCCTCAGGGGCCATCTCCAACTCCGCCAGGGTTGCAGCGTGCCTGACCTCTTGAGCCTTCAGGATGGTCCTCATGAGACGCTGGTGCGCAGCAGCCGCGTTTGGCAGGCCATAAGGCATGCGTACGTAGCTGTGGGGCGGACCTCGCAACGTCCCACTCGCAAGGGGCCAGAGGCGCTTGAGATGCGGCTCGGTTGAGCCCTGGTATGTCGATGCAGACGCAGCCCACCATCCTCGCCTGGATGGGGGGCCACAGTGGTAGGCGGCTGCCCCTCATGACCCTTGACCTCAGTAGCTCTGAATGGCCTTGCCGATGAACTCTTGAGGGTTCATGGCCTCCTGGTCTTGCTCCTCGCTATGGAAACGTGCTTCAAACACGCCTCCACGTGGTTCCCAAGCGCCTCCCTCGAGACCTTGGCGAGGTCGGTGGCCCTCCGTGGGAGAGCCCCGAGCCCTTCCTCGAGGAGGGCGCCGCGCGCTTCCTATGTGATGGAAGGAGGCTCCCCACGGCCCGGTCTGCAGTGACTTCGAGGGGCCTGTCTCTTGAAGAGCCTGGCCGGTCGATGTCTTCTTCTTCTTGGGTGCGGCCTCGGGAGGCCTCCTGCTGCTGTGGTTTGGGTCTTCCAGCGATGCGGCCTGAAAAGCTCGCTCCAGGGAGCACACTGCATCTCTCTCTTCACAGGGCATCTTGAGGATGTTGTAGCCGTGGTGGGTTACGACCATGAATTTGGCCAACGCTGGGTACCCGAGGATGGCGTTGTACGACAGGCGAATGTGGGCGATGTCGAAGTCGATGAGCTCGGTGTGGTAGTTGTCACGGGACCCGAAGGTGACAGGAAGGCGGACCTGCCCGATCGGGACCGTGGAGCCGTCGGTGACTCCGGAGAAAGGCTTGGTTGGCTGAAGCTGACTGTAAGGCACTTGAAGATTGTTGAATGTCTCCACGGACAGGACGTTGTGTAACGCCCCCGATGCGGCTATATCTCCCACGTGTCGAGGCACGACTTAGAGGCATAACCGCATTGAAAGCAATGTCGCAAGTGAGGTAATCTTCACACAACCCATGTAATAATTAAGGGAAAAAGATACATAGTTGGCTTACAGTCGCCACTTCACACAGTACATAAATAAACATCCATCAATCAGAGTACACTCAAGGTCCGACTACGGAACCAAAATAAAAGAAGATACCCCAAATGCTACACAGATCCCCGATCTTCCCAACTGGGCACCACTACTGATCATCAGGAAAAGACACATAGTAACGACCACGTTCCTCGTCGAACTCCCACTTGAGCTCAGTTGAGTCACACCGTGACCGCATCGCCGGCACTGCAACTGTTTTGAAGTATCCGTGAGTCACGGGACTCAGCAATCTCACACCCGCGAGATCAAGACTATTTAAGCTTATAGGAAGGACAGAGTAGTAAGGTGGAGCTGCAGCAAGCGACTAGCATAAATGGTGGCTACTTCAAGAAAAAGAGAGCGAGAAGAGGAGCAAAGCACGGACGTGAAGCTAGTAGCGATCAAGAAGTGATCCTGAACTACTTACGCCGACATAACTCCAACACCGTGTTCACTTCCCGGACTCCGAGAAGAGACCATCACGGTTACACACGCGTTGATGTGTATTTTATTTGAGGTCAACTTCGGGTTTTCTACAACCGACATTAACAAATTCCCATCTGCCTCATAACCGCGTGCACGGCTTTCGAAAGATATTACCCTGCAGGGTGTCCCAACTTAGCCCATTATAAGCTCTCACGGTCAATCTAAGGATATTCCTTCTACCGGAAGACCCGATCAATCTCGGAATCCCGGACTACAAGACATTTCGACAAAGCAATAAAACAAGACCAGCAAAGCCACCCGGCCAGCCGACAAATCCCGATAGGAGCTGCACATATCTCGCTCTCGTGGCACATCCAGATGAGACAGGCTACGAGTAAAACCAAGCCTCGAAGTTTCCCGTGGTGGCCCAAGAAGGCTCGGTTCGGCCAGCACTTTCGAAGGAGCACCGTCCGGGGGGATAAATAAAGATGACCCTCGGGCTCGCGAAAACCCGGGGGAAAAAGGCTTAGGTGGAAAATGGTAAAACCAATGTTGGGCCTTGCTGGACGAGCCTTATTCAAAGCGAACTGTCAAGGGGGTCCCATAAATCACCCAACCGTAAGGAACGCAAAAGTCAAGGAACATAACACCGGTATGACGGAAACTAGGGTGGCAAGAGTGGAACAAAACACCAGGCATAAGGCCGAGTCTTCCACCCTTTACCAAATATATAGATGTATTAATTATAGCAGATATATATTGTGATATCCCCAACAAGTAAACATGTTCCAAAAAGGAACAACAACTCCATATTCCAACAAGGAACAAACTTCAACTTCACCTGCAACTAGCAACGCTATAAGAGGGGCTGAGCAAAGCGGTAACATAGCCAATCAACGGTTTGCTAGGAAAGGATGGTTAGGGCTGACATGGCAATATGGGTGGCATGATATAGCAAGTGGTAGGCATGGCAGCATAGGCATAGCAAAAGAGCGAGCATCTAGCATAGCAAAGATAGAAGTGATTTCGAGGGTATGGTCATCTTGCTCGCAATGTTCTCAGAGTTGTCGAAAAGCTTGATCCTCGTAAGCGTTCTCGACAGGTTCCTCGCTCACGTACTCGCCTCCGGCTCTACCCAAAGCAACAACACAAACAAAGGAACCACAATAAATCACGGTGCAATGCACAATCAACATGATGCAAAACATGGCATGATATGCGGATGTGATATGCAATGCGCGTATAAGGCCCGGAAGGAAAATGATGAACCAGGCATCAACTTGGCAAACCAAGTGTGCCACTAGAAAGATGAGATGATTTCGTTGAAATCGATATAAAGATCACCGGAATCGGATGCACGGTTTGCAAATGACAAGCAAAACAAGAATGGCACAAATCTGCCATTAACAGCATGATGCCACTTAACAAGCAACAAATAATTAAGCTACTGCACCCAAACGTATCAACAAAGTACATGGCAGTGATCTACACAAGATGCTTGACAAAAGATGAGCACTGAGCTTCGGCTAAAACACATCATAACAGGTTCAAACAAGCATGGCAAAAGTGCACAAAATATCAGGCTGGACATGGCAAAAACAGCATCAGGTTGCAATGTTCAGAGCAGCAAAACTACATTCTACAGGAACTTAAAATAGCAAAACATGGCATGGCATGAATCTACTCAAAGCATAGAACAAAAGTACCTTACTGACCATCAGCCAAAAAGGACTCGAAAATATAGTAACACCCATGTCAATATTGAAAGTTTCGTTAACAGATTCAGCAACATGGCATGTCAAAAACTGATAACAAGTAGGCATGTTTAAGAGCTCGATGCACTCACTACAGAGCCTTATATGATAAACTAAGCATACATACATCAAGAAGACATGGCATAGAAGACATAAATGGCAAGAACAATAACATAGCATACATGTATCAACCACAACAACCTTGGCAAAATTGAATAACATGTAAACAATCTGCCAGGAAACATTTTATAGCAAAAAGTAGAGCTCGATTGACTCAAGCTATGCTACTCCATAATTGCAAACAAGGACATGGATAGATAGAGCAAGACATGTTTAACAAAACATCCTTACTAAAGTATCTCAAAATATGCATGGATCTCTCGGTAGCATCAAATCAACATGGCATCAAAATATCAGCTAAACAGGGCTGAAAACAGCAACATCAGGACACCTACTTTGCATGCTTGTGCTAGTCACCACATAGATCATAAAAATACATGGCATACACCCCTGGAAAGATGGCATGGCATGTTACAAAACACATGTAGGACTCCAATTCATAGGGTGCACACATCAATCATGGCAAAAATAACAAAAGTGCAAGTTCTGTAAAGAAACAGAAACTAACAACATCTAGCACTCTTCCAACAGCATTTCGGGCATCAAGATGAGCTCGAAAGAAAATGATGCAATGAGATGAAATGATCTACTCTTCGAGGCGAACATTTTGACATATTATACGCGAAAGACGGATCTACGGATGCGAAGATATAGCATGTTGAAAATTTCACAAAATAACAATGATGCAAATGACTTAGAAGGAAAAAGGGGAGGGGAAGAAGTCAACGCGCTCGCACGGATCCCGAGGCCGGATCGGATCGGCGCGGGGTCGCCGGCGCGGGGAGGAAGAAGGGCGCCGCCGGAGGGGACCGGGCGGCCGGGCGGCGGCGGGGCCGGTGGCGAAGCCCGCCACGGGCGACGAGGCGGCGAGGAAAGGCGCGCTTCGGGGGCGCGGGAGGCCGGAGCGGGCGCGACTGGCGACCGGCGCGGCGAGGGCGGCTGCCGGCGAGGCGCTGGAGGGCCGGGCGAGGCGGCGGGAGGAGCCGGCGGAGGCGCTGGGCGCGCGCTGTTGCCGCCCGGCGGGCCGGATCTGGCCTCCGGGCGGCGGGCGGTTAAGCGGCGACGGGCCACGTGGCAGCCTGCCACTGGGCGGCGGCGGCGGCGAAGCGTCCGGCGCCGGGCGGACACGTCCGGCGCGCGGAGGAAGAAGAGCTAGGGTTTCGGGGTGGAATTGATCCGGGATTTTTGGGGGAGGTGCTTAAATAGGCATAGAGGGAGCTAGGAGAGTCCAAATGAGGTGTAGTTTTCGCCCACACGATCGTGATCGAACGACGGAGAGCATGGAAGTGACTTAGATGGGTTATTGGGCTGTTTTGGAGGGGTGTTGGGCTGCAACTTAAAATAGGCCTTCGCGAGAGTGCGGTTAACCGTTGGAGTACCAAACGAGCTCCAAATGACCCGAAACTTGACCGGTGGTCTCCGGTGGTATACCAAGGCCACTAGACAAACCTCGGTCCATTTCGAGGAGGTTTAATACCCGCACACGGAAAAACGTAAAAGGACCGCCGGGGGAGATAGGAGTGTCGGATTGCAAAACGGACAACGGGGAAAATGCTCGGAATCATGAGACGAACACGTATGCAAATGTGATGCACATGATGACATGATATAAAATGCATGACATGGACAAAATGCAAAAGGAAGAAAACCCAACCACGGAGGGAATATCATATATCAATGCCGAAAATGGCAAGAGTTGGAGTTACAAATATGGAAAGTTACATCCGGGGTGTTACACGTTGAGCCCTGCTCCACCGTCGATGAGGGTCTTGGTGACCAGCACGTTGCTGATGATTGGGGAGCAAAGCATCGGGAGAACTCCGGCTGTGGCTGCGCACTTGAGCTGATCCGCTGAGCTGAATGTGATGGCGCACGCCGACCACCTGAGAGGGCGCGTGGACTCAAGATTGGGGAGGACTGCATTCACCTCGCGGGCGAACTGCTTGGAGATGCGCTGAGAGTCTGGGCTTGAGCTCCACCTGTGATGCAAAGCGATCGCACGCGCTTTCCTCGAAGCCCCCAGCCCCTCGGCCCCGATGACGATCTTCGATTCTCCTTGGCGGCGGCGGCAGCAGAGGGAGGCCTGCTGCGTTCTCAAGGGCGATCCTCGCGAAGATGATCCTCCACTTCTCGCGAGGTGGGTCTTGCCAGCGGTCCTCGCGAGGTTGGTCGTGCCACCCTTGGCGCGGGCCGCGGTCTTCCCAGCGTCCCACATTCCTTCCTCCTCCTCGGCCGTAGCCCCGGTCGCTGCGCTCAGGGCGCCTGCCGACCCTTCCTTCGCGCACGGCCCGGGGCTCTTGACATTCATTGGTGTTGTGGGTGTGGAGGTCGTGGTACACGCAGTACCGGCTGACCTTGGAGGGCTCGGGCTGATCTCTGCCGCGCTTGGTGTCCGGTTCGACCGCAAGTACGGCAGCCCCCTTGCGCTTCACGTCCTTGGCCTTGGACTTCTTCTCTTCGGGATCCGTGGCAGGCAGCTCGAGGAGGGAGAGGCGCCCCTCCTCAGCCCTGGCGCACTTGGTCGCCAAGTTGAACAGCTCCAGGGAGGTGCACAAATCTTCATGCATCGCCAGCTCCTTCGCCTTTGACGTCACAGACGCCGTCGGAGAAGGCAGAGATGATGGCCTCCTCCGTTACCCCGGGATCTTGAGGCGCGTTGTTGAAGCTACCGGATGTACTTTTGCGGGGTTTCCCAGTGCTGCCGCTTGATTCGGCGCATGTCGCTCACGGCGGTGGCCGGTCGCGAGTACCCGGAAGTTGGCGATGAAGCGGGTGCGCATCTCGCCCAGAAGAGATCGTGCTCGGGCCAGATTCAGAGCCAAAGGGCCCCGCCTTGAGCGCCATGGGAAACCAATTCGCCATGAACTTTTCATCCCCGTTGGCGGCCTCGATGCCCAGCTCGTAGAGCTGGAAGAACTCCGTAGGGTCAGCCGTGTCGTCGTAGCAAGAAGGCAGGTCTGGCTTGAACTTGGCGGGCCACGCAACGCTGCGCAGCTCAGAGGTGAAGGCGCGGCAGCCCACCGTGGCCGCGGGGGCCTCGGACGGCAGAGAGCTTGGTCTTGCAGGCCTCCCTGTGCCGCGGCTGGTGGTAGCACAGGGTCTTGACGTGCTGGAGCGGGGAGCGCTCGGGCAGCTTCTTGCCTGGCGGAACGGGTTCCGCCCAGGGGCCGCGCGCCTTGGGGCCAGGGCGCCGTCTTGAGGAGGAGGCGGCTGAGGCGCCCGAGTTTATCGCCAGCGGGCGGGTGCGGTAGCGAGACGGACGACGCGGGTCGCTTTCCTCAGCGCGGACGAGCTCGGCGACTCGGTCGAGCCATTCTTCGTAGACGTCGTCGACGGGGCGGTAGCGCAGGAGCTCGTTGGCCGCGATGAGCGCAGCTCGGGCCTCCATGGCCGCGCGGGGCGCGCGTGACGAAGAACCAGCGGGGGTGAGCGAAGGCGTGGCGGTGCGGCCGTCCCGCCTCATGGACGGGTGCTGGGACGACGCTTGCTGCTCGTTCCCCGCCGGGCCGGTGGCGGCGTTGATGGCAGGTGACGGGGAACGACGAGGACGCCCGCCGACGGGAGCCGTCTGGGCGACGTGGGAGGCGAGGGCGGCTCGGCGCTCGGCGCGAGCCCGACGAGCGTCAGACATGGTTGCGGTGGCGGGGAAGAACGCGGCGACGGAAGGCAGATTCCAGCGCACCCCTACCTGGCGCGCCAAATGTCGGATTTCGGGTTCCGGCAGACCTTTAAGGTTCGAACTCTGGGGTGCGCGCGGAGATCCAACCCTCCACCGCCTCGCACTCGCCCGAATCGCAAGGACCTAAACTACTAAGAAGAGCAGCACAAGAGACACGAGATTTATACTAGTTCGGGCCACCGTTGTGGTGTAATACCCTACTCTAGTTTGTGGTGTGGTGGATTGCCTCTGGGGCTGATGAGGAACAGTACAGGGAAGAACAGCCTCGCGAGGGTCTGTTCTTGGTGGATGTGATGAACTGCTAGGTGGTGTCCCGTCGCTCTAGCTTGAGGATTGGGTCTCTATCTCTATCTGATCTGGATGCCGATCGTCCGATCCCTTTCTATCCGATCGTCCTCTCTTATCCGTTCGTCCTCTCTTATCCGTTCCTCTACTATGGTGGCTAGCTCTACTTATATAGACGAAGGCCCTGGGCCTCTTCCCAAATATTGAGCGGAAGGGCGCCAACAATTGGCCATTTTGAAGGGGAACAAGCGGGTACACTTATCCCGACTAAAGTTGGTCCTCGCCGCCAAAGGCTCGTGATGACGCCTGCTTGGGCTCCACGATGACTCCTTCCAAATTGCTGGGGCTGGTCTTGGTCTTGTTGCACCGAAACGGATGCCTTTGCTTGATGCTCTCGCCTGCGCTTGCTCCCTTTGCACCAAAGAGGAAAGGAGGACGCTGCGCGGGCTGGCGCCCTTGGTCGTCATGGCTTGCGTCATGGGCACCTCGCGAGGTACCCCGCCTTGAACTCTCCGCCTCCTCATGAGCCAGCCTGACGAGGCCGTGCCTGAGGAAGTTCCTTGTCGTCCGCCCCGCGAGGCTTGGCCTATCGCGAGGGTCTTGAGCTTGTGTTGATGAAGATGGGCTGTCCTGGGCCTCCTTTGAGCCACGCCGCAGGCCGCAGTGCAGCAAGTCCTGGGGACCCCTGCTCCTGCAACGCCGACAGTTGTATGCAGAGGAAGGCTCGCACACCATTTATAAACGCCGAGATGTTGAGGATGAAATTCGGGGCCAGATCGTGGCAATCTAGTCCGTAGTAGAACATGAGCCCCCGGACAAATGGGTGAAGTGGAAACCCTAGTCCGCGGAGGAAGTGGGGGAGGAACACCACCCTCTCATGGGGCCTGGGGGTGGGGATGAGCTGCCCCTTGTCGGGCAGCCGATGTGCGATGTCGTCGGACAAGTATCCGCCTTCCGCAGCTTTTTTTCCTTGGCCTCCGTGATGGAGGAGACCATCCACCTGCCTCCCGCCTCCGCATATGGCTGTAGATGGTTGAGGAAGGATGTGCGGACTTGGGCGCTGGAGCTCAAAGTGCGCGGAAATGGATGAGCAAGGGAGTAGGAAGGCGTAGGTGAAAAGGGTGGATCCTTATCCCCTTATATGGATGGACGAAGCTATGCGTCCCCCACCAGCCTGATAAAACTCGCTTATCTCCCAAGCGCCGCAATCAATGGCGTGGTTGGGTTACCCACGTCCGTATTGATGAGAATCCCGGAATAAGGGGGCACGATCTACGCTTTGATAAGACGTGCCAAGGAAACCGCCTCGCTGAACGAGCTGAGGTGCGACAGTAAAAAAACCATTCGAATAAAGGCCTGGCCGTGGTGTGATGTCACGCCGCGGAATACGTCAGCAGATCTGTGCAAAAAGTTATTCTCTCTACGGTGGTATGTAGAACTTGTTTTGCAGAGCCGGACACTATCCTTGTGTTCAAAACCTTCTATGAAGTACTCGGAGGAGGAACCCGCCTTGCAATGCAGAAGACAATATGCGCGCCGGACTTGTCGTCATTGAAGCCTGGTTCAGGGGCTACTGAGGGAGTCCTGGACTAGGGGTGTCCGGATAGCCGAACTATCATCTTCGGCCGGACTCCTAGACTATGAAGATACAAGATTGAAGACTTCGTCCCGTGTCCGGATGGGACTTTCCTTGGCATGGAAGGCAAGCTTGGCGATACGGATATGTAGATCTCCTACCATTGTAACCGACTACTGGTAACCCTAACCCTATTCGGTGTCTATATAAACCGAAGGGTTTTAGTCCGTGAGGATCTAACAACAATCATACCATAGGCTAGCTTCTAGGGTTTAGCCTCTCTGATCTCGTGGTAGATCTACTCTTGTACTACCCATATCTTCAATATTAATCAAGCAGGAGTAGGGCATTACCTCCATCAAGAGGGCCCGAACCTGGTTAAAAACATCGTGTCCCTTGTCTCCTGTTACGATCCGCCTAGACGCACAGTTCGGGACCCCCTACCCGAGATCCGCCGGTTTTGACACCGACAGTAGCACACCCCGCGTACATAGATTTTAATAGTGATGAAGATGACTTGTTAGGTGATGATGATTTACTTGTTGACAACTCTAGTGATGAATACTATGATGAAACGTTAATTAATCATGCTAATCAAGATGAAACGAATGACAATGATAAGGAGAATATTGAGCATCTAACTAAAGAACTAAACACTCTTAAGTTAGCTCATGAAACTATCTTCGAAGATCATCGAGAACTTTTAAGGGCTCATGAGGAGTTACGCGTTGAAAAGCTCAATCTTGAGCAAGAGCATGAGTTCCTAAAAGCAATCAATGATGATCTCCGTAAGAAAAGTTCTTCTTACATTGCCAAGCGTTTACTCTTATCTACTTACATGCCTCAAGTCAAGCCAAGTAACAAGAACAAGAAAGATTCTTCCTCTAGTAGTAACAATAATAATGCTAAATCCAATATTGTTGCTTCTAGTAGTTCTCTTGATTCCACTAATGATCCTCTTAGCCAAGTTACACTTGAGCAAGAAAACAACTTATTGAAGGGAATTATAGAGAAATGAGTATACAAGAGCCTTGCTGGGAGTAAGCAATTTGAGGAAATTGTACGCAAGCAAGGAAGGCACCGGAAGAATCAAGGTGTTGGTTTTGAACGAAAGTTCAATGCCAATGGAGTAGAGTGGGAAGAAGATCAATACCCCAAGACAAAGTTTGTTCCTCAACAAGAGAAGTATGATCCTACTTCCTTCAAGGGAATACAAGCACAAGATGATCTTCCACCACAAGACCACAAGAACAAAGGCAAGGACAAGCTTCAAGAGGAGATTGATGCATTTGAAGAAGCACCTAAGGCCTTGGTCAAGTGGGTTCCCAAGACTACGTCAAGTTCTACTTCATCAAGTACAACTACTACACCTAGGATTCCCATCAAGATGATTGGGATCCCGAAGAAGAAGAACTAGAGAGTTCTTGAGGGTGACTCCGCCAACATTCTTCACTCATATCATTATGGCAAGGACAAGTGCAATCATCTTCCATATCTTGCACTAGTTCAAGGAGTCACAAACCCTCATGTTGGTAAGGCAAGGGACAAGGTAACCTAATGTTTTCATGGACATCATTTTGTGTGTGCATCACCCTATGTCTATGGATATTCTTGTTTGTTCCTTGTGGGACTAACCCATGTAGGTATTGAAAGTGCAACTCACTCCAAAGGTTTGCTCCAAAAGATCTACATCAACATTGAGCATCCACATCTTCAACACCTACATGAAGTCATCATCGACAAAACCCAAGGTTAGTTCATCCCTCTAAGGGGAATCTCACATCTAGGGGAGCTTAACTCTAAGAATTGAGTCAAAGCAACTCTAATGATGTGAACACATAAATGCTTTATGTAAAAGTGGTAACCCCACTTGAGCTTAAACGATGAGTATGACCTATGATCAAATGTTCTCATTTGACTCCTAAGTCAATATACTCATATATACATGATCTAGCCATCGCCAATTGTTTGATAGATGCTAGAATTGGTTGTGCATGCTTTGTCACATATTTCATTTGTCATTTTATTTTGTGATCATGTTGGTTGCATATTTTACTCATTCGAGGACATCCACTTGTTGTTTTGATTGATTGGTTTCTTCTTCTTTGGCCAAGTGGATGGACAAGAATACCTAAGAACCTTCTCTAGCTATCTATGCTTTTCTCATCTAAAACTCTATTCATGCTACATCACAAAATTTGATCAAGTCAGATTCGAACCACTCTGTGTGAGGAGCACTTGGAGTCCCCGATTCGTCATAGACTTAAACTTCCAAAACTTCTTTGTGATTTTCGGTCTGACCGATTCCTCCATTTCGGTCATACCGAGATCACTAAGTCGATCTAGGTTTTCATCTCGGTGCAACCGATTTGAACTTTTCGGTCACACCGAGTTGCTGTAACTGTTAACAGTTATGCATCTCGGTGCCACCGAGTTGTTCCACTCGGTCACACCGACAGTGTTGGGCTATATATTCTCACGAGCAGATTTTGGAAAACTTTCTCCGAAACTCCTCGCCCGCGCATAGCTCGCTCTGCCTACTAGGTCTCCGGATCATCGACTTCGTCGCCAGCCGCCTCCTGTCGCCGGTCTCCGTCGCCGTCAACGGAATTCTTCTCCGCTGTTGCCGCCGTAGCGAGTTCACCGCCGAACTAAGGTATGAACTCGATCAGAGTGCTATCCTCGTCTGATTCTCAGCACATTGTGTTCATAATGCTTCTTGCCACGATTGAAACACTTCTATCTTGTCAAAACAATCCTTAGAATAGATGCGATTCAAAAATTTAGGGTTAGGTTTCCGCCGAAACCATCTCGGACCCACCGAGTTGAAAAACTCGGTCCCACCGATTTGGCTAACGCCATTGCACTAGTAACTATCGGTCTGACCGAGAATTGCTAATCGGTGTGACCGATTTTAAAACTTTGTGAAACCCTAGCAGTCTCGGTGCCACCGAACTTTGACTCGGTCTGACCGAGTTCACTAGTTTAGGTTCCAAAACTGCTTCGGTATCACCGAGTTTGAAAATCTGTAGACCCAAAATGCTTTCTGTGGAAAACTAAAACTAAGTTTTTTGAATCATTCTTTTGCAAAAATCTTTGCATTTTGTGATGCTCATCCACTCTACCTCATCTATAACTATTCACAGGTCAAGAATGCTGTGTGCAGCATGTCAGACCAAAGTGACAACCAGAACAAGTCAGAAGAGCAGATTCACATGAGTGAGGGCACTAGTCCCTCTAGCAGCTCAGATGAGGGGAGCAGGAGCACTCCCAGCAATTTGCCCCAAGGCTGCCACAAGGACAAGGAAGAAGGAAACCTCAGAGTCTGAGGATGAGGATTATGTGGCAGTTGAGGAGGAGGCTATTTCAAAGAAGAAAGTGCTCAAGAAGGAGGATAGCTCAGCTGCAGTTAAGCCAGGGATGAAGATCAAAAGGCTAGCAGAAAGACAACCAATGTCCAAAGCCAGAGTCTCCACTCAAGCTTATTTGGAATCCCAACCCAAAGAGCCTGCTGCTGAAGGAAAGAAAAGGAAGGAAAGGGTCAAGAAGACCATGGCCAGAGTAATTGGAAAGCCTTCCATGATTCAAGAAGAGGAGGAAGAAGAGGTTGCTGAACCAACACCCAAGCCACAAAAGCTGATGGGTGATGCTATAAAGTCAGGGGCTGCAATTTTAAAGCCCAAAGAAGCACCCAAAGCTGCCTCCAAGCCCAAGAGTGCACCTAAAAGGAATACCAGGAGTATACCAGCTACTGAAAAGAACAAGGCCCCAATGCCAGATGTTGCTGCTGAGGAAGATGATGAAGGGCAAGTCCTAAGGAAGCTCAAACCCAAGATTCCAGACCACAATGATGCTCATCCTGTGGCTGAGAACATGAAGATCAGGAGAGATTTAGGGTTGAGGCTATGGAGAGAGTCAGATCCATATGCCACCAGGAGAAGGACTGATGTAGATTACAGGTTCCACACCAAGGAGCAGCAGGACTTCTATGAGACCATCTTGTTGGATAAGAAGCCCATAGTGTGTGATATGAGGTGGGTCGACTGGACCTACATTCAGGAAAATGAAGAACACTATCCTAGAGTGTATGACAACTTCAGTGCGTGTGGAGTTGCAGATTTTGTTGGGCGTAAGCTCACAAACTCGAATGATGAGCTCATTATGCAATTCTACTCCACAAAGACATTTCTATCCAGATGGCAGGATAGTTTGGATGTCAGAAGGAACGAGATACCAATCAACCATAGAGGAATGGGCAAGTCTGATCAATGCCCCAAAGGAAAGTGAAGATGACTTGGACATTTATGCCAAGAAGATGGATCACAACTCAATGTCACAGATGTACAAGGAGATCCCTGATGATGCACTTGAGACTTTCAAGTTTGGATCAGTTCATTTTCTTCTGTCAGGGCTGCCAACGATCAAATGGATCCTAAGGCACACTCTGTTGCCCAAATCAGGTAACCACAACATGATCAGAGGGCATGCAATTAATTTTCTTCACTTTTTTGATGTGCCCCAGAAATTCAAGGTCATGAGCCTCATAGTTGAAACTATCAAGAGGACAGCAGCAGACCAAAAGAGGAGCTGTGGATATGCCCCATGATTCGTGGAGTTGATTAACTCAAGGATGGGCAAAGGGAAGTATCTGTTGGATAAAGAACACTTAGTTCCCTATCCTGAATTTGAGGACAATCAAGTTGTCATGACCGAGAATGAACCATCATCAGTACAAGCTCAAGAGAAGAAGGAGAAGGCATGGAAAGAGAAGGCTGCCAAGATGCCAACTCTAGCAGAGGCATCTGAGTACTTTTTGAAGAACAAGCAGGAGCAGCTTGGTTACTTGATAGCATCAACTATGCGGATTGAGAAGGGGTTGGCCACCCTAACTCAAAACCAGGAGAGCCTGGAAAGAATCATGGAACAAAAATTCTATGATCTTGATCTCAAAGTAACTGAGATTCAGTCAGTTGTGGAGCAGCTACAGGATGACATGCGAGAGAGGAAGGGCAGGACAACAATCGATGCATTTGCCAGAGTGCCTCGAGCTCGTAGATCAGCCGCAGAGCTAGTACTGCACTCCCAGAGTCACTTCATCCGCCTCCAGCTACAACTCCAACAGAATTCAGCTCCAAAGACCAAC
This sequence comes from Aegilops bicornis, assembly GCA_021605145.1. Taxonomy (NCBI): domain Eukaryota; kingdom Viridiplantae; phylum Streptophyta; class Magnoliopsida; order Poales; family Poaceae; genus Aegilops; species Aegilops bicornis. The sequence goes on along the minus strand of CM038673.1, from coordinate 370,019,063 downwards.
TCCTTCAGTTCCTACCACATCAACTGAAGTCTTGGTCCAAGGAGCCATCTCTACGCCACCAGTAGAAGAGCAAGCCTGAGAGACGATATAGTCCTATGCATTGTCTAGGAACTTTTTGGTAACTTGTTGCCAAAGGGGGAGAAAAATGTATAGATCATAGGCTTCGAGAGAGAGAATTTGCTTTTGTTCTCTCTTGTCTTCTTGGTTGAACTTTGTTTGCCTTTGATTTCTTGAGATACTATGCTATTTCCCGTGAGACATTGATGCTCATGTGTTTGATCATAAGCTACACTTATGCTTGTTATATGATATTATCTTACTTATCCTTATATGATCATTCACTTTGCTTGGTGATGAGTGCATGTATTCAATCTTTATTATTTTGAGCGCTCCACCAAGATGTATGTGACATGGAAGAGTAACCCATGAGCCTAATTCCTTGTGCATTTGCAGCCCAAAGCAAATCTTAAAATATGCACAAATTTAGGGGGAGCTCTTTCTTATCACATACTTCTCAAAGCGACGATGTTTTTCAATCTTATTATCATTTGTCGAAGCTTTGATCTATATGTTGTCATCAATTACCAAAAGGGGGAGATTGAAAGTGAAACTATCCCTAGGTGGTTTTGGTAATTCATAACAACATATAGCTCATTGAGCTAATGCTATTCCAAGACAAATATTTCAGGAAAGCTCAATGAATGGCATGGCATGGATGATGAAAGTGGATCCCTCAAAATATTAAGGACAAAGGATTGGCTCAAGCTTCAAGCTCAAGACTCTTCATTTTAGTAATCCAAGATCACATTGAGTCTATAGGAAAAGCCAATACTATCAAGGAGGGATGAGGTGTTGCTTAATGAGCCTTGTCGGTGTCAAAACCGGCGGATCTCGGGTAGGGGGTCCCGAACTGTGCGTCTAGGCGGATGGTAACAGGAGACAAGGGACACGATGTTTTTACCTGTGTTCGGGCCCTCTCGATGGAGGTAATACCCTACTCCTAATTGATTAATTTTGTTGATATGGGTAGTACAAGAGTAGATCTACCACGAGATCAGAGAGGCTAAACCCTAGAAGCTAGCCTATGGTATGATTGTTGTTCTGTCCTACGGACTAAAACCCTTCGGTTTTACAGACACCGAATAGGGTTATGGTTACACAGAGTCGGTTACAATGGTAGGAAATCTACATATCCGTATCGCCAAGCTTGCCTTCCACACCAAGGAAAGTCCCATCCGGACACGGGACAAAGTCTTCAAACTTGTATCTTCATAGTCTAGGAGTCCGGCCGAAGATGATAGTTCGGCTATCCAGACACCCCTAGTCCAGACTCCTCAAGAGCTCCCCGAACCAGGCTTCAATGACGACGAAGTCTGGGCGCGATATTGTCTTCAGCATTGCAAGGTGGGTTCCTCCTCCGAATACTTCATAGAAGGTTTTGAACACAAGGATAGTGTCCGGCTCTGCAAAACAAGTTCCACATACCACCGTAGAGAGAATAACTTTTTGGACAGATCTGCTGACGTATTCCATGGGCGTGACATCACACCACGGCCAGGCCTTTATTCAATTGTTTTTACTGTTCCACCTCGGTCGCGAAGCGAGGCGGTTACCTTAGCACGTCTTATCAAAGCGTAGATCGTGCCCCCTTATTCCGGGATTCTCATCAATACGGACGTGGGTAACCCAACCGCGCCATTGATTGCGGCGCTTGGGAGATAAGCGAGGTTTATCAGGTTGATGGGGGACGCATAGCTTCGTCCGTCCATATAAGGGGATAAGGATCCACCCTTTTCACCTACGCCTTCCTCCTCCCTTGCTCATCCATTTCAGCGCACTCTGAGCTCCAGCGGCCAAGTTCGCACATCCTTCCTCAACCATCTCCAGCCATGTCCGGAGCGGGAAGCAGGTGGATGGTCTCCTCCGTCACAGAGGGCCAAGTAAAAAAGCTGCGAAAGGCCGGATACTTGTCCGACGACATCGCACATCGGCTGCCCGACAAAGGGCAGCTCATCCCCACCCCTAGGCCCCATGAGAGGGTGGTGTTCCTCCCCCACTTCCTCCGCGGACTAGGGTTTCCACTTCACCCATTTGTCCGGGGGCTCATGTTCTACTACGACCTAGATTTCCATGATCTGGCCCCGAATTTCATCCTCAACATCTCGGCGTTTATCGTCGTGTGCGAGGCCTTCCTCTGCATCCAACCCCACTTCGGCTTATGGCTGAAGATCTTTAATGTCAGGCCGAAAGTAGTGGGCGGCCGCCAAGCGGAGTACGGAGGCGCCATGGTTGGCAAGATGGCCAAAGTCCTATGGCTTGAGGGCTCCTTTGTGGAGACCGTAAAGGGGTGGCAATCGGGGTGGTTCTACATCACCGAGCCGCGACTCTCAATGGGCGGCGGCCCCGAATTCGATCTGGCTTCCCCACACGGCTCACGCCATGGAAAGAGACGGGCCAGACATGGGGGATTCGGATGAGCTATCCGACTCCAAACCTCAAGGTCACGGAACCAGTGGACAAGAATCTCAGGCTTGTCAACGTAATCCAGGTGATGCTCATCCGCTGGATTCTCCCATGCCAACAACGGGCCTTCAAATTGTGGGAGTTTGATCCGGCACAGCACCCAACTCTGAAAAGGCTCTTCGAAACTACGTATGAAGATGCCTGGAAGGTGCTGTTCAAGGGCGCCGAGGCTCCCACATCCGCTAGCGAAGATCGCGGATTCAGCTCGCAGCGTCAAGCCAGCGAGGTAAGTTATTTTACCCTTTATGGGACTCTTTTTTCATAGTTTGACTCTATGCGGGATCTAAAACTCCCTAACCTTTGACAGGACTGGCTGGAGAAGTCCGGACAGATTAGCTGTCCGGCCCCTTTGCCAGAAGACCCAGCGGACGCCCGATTGGCGGGGCTGCTGGTTCCGGCACCTCACGTGGTGCCGGAGAAGAAGGCCAAGTAGGAGGCCACGGGGACTCAAAAGAGCTCCCGACGCCAGGTGCTGTCGGACTCATCGCCTGACGACCCTGAGGCGGAATCCTCCTCTGAGGAGGAGGAGGAGGAGGAGAAAGAAGCCTCTCCCCCAGCGGGGGAAGAGAAGAAAAGGAAGGCCACCCCAACTGGGGAGGCCGGAGGGTCCAAGAAGGGAAGGACCCTTCCTCCGGACTTCTCCGCCAGCGCCGACAGCGACGAGGAGGAGTGGCCAACAAGGGCCAAGCCCTTGGCGAGATCGTAAGTGTCCGGATTCCAGAATAACTCATGGATTTTCATTTGTTGCATAGTGTCTTCTAACGCCGAATATAACCATGTAGCCCGCCCAGGGATGATCTTGCCACTTCGTCGAGCGGCTCCCTGGATACGTCGGATGTGAATAGCACTTCACTTCCGACCGCCTCCTCTCCTCGTGACACAGATGACACCGGGGTGGAGTCCCAAAAGGGGCCCAACCAGGAGGAGGTGGTCCTGGAGGCGCCGCAAGGCGACCTCCCGGACGTCGGGCGCAAAGGGGGCAAAACCCCAGAGGGCTCTAAGTCCGGCACTGTGCCGGACTCCGTGCTGGAACCAGCAATGGTTCCGAAGGCCGGCAGGCGGCCCCTTCATAAGAAGGGCAAGACTGCAACACCGGTGACCTCCGTCCAACCTGAGGCACCGGATAGCTTGTTGGAGGCGCTTAATGGCGCCTCCATCGACCAGGAGCACCGCACTATCATGAGTGCGGTGATCCAGAAAGTTCAGTCCGCCTAGAGCGGGCTGACTGAAGCCTGTACCAGCCTTCTAACAGGCTTTGAGGTAAGTTTTTAATATATGTAAGAAGATTACCGCATAGACAGTAGTTCTCGATGCTTAGTTCGGTGTTCGGAAAGAAAAGCCGGACTAAGGATCTAAAAAGATATATGCAGGAGTCTAACATAAGTATGTCAATATGGGAATGCAGGCGCCGACCTCTCGCCACACCGATCAAGGAGGTCAATGTATTGAAGGAGAGCCTCGAGCGGTCCGAGAACGAGCTCGGCCAAGCCAAGAAGCAGCTCAAGGACAAGGAAGGTAAGTAATACCTTATTAAAGAAATACCTTATAGAAAGGATTCGGTTGCAAAAAATGACAGGAATAACGTGGGTATTGTAGGGGCCACGAACGAGGTGACGACCCTGAAGGAAGCGGTGTCTGCTGCCGAAAGCAAAGCGGCCGTGGAGCGCACCGAGCAAGAAAAGCAGGAGGAGCGGGTGGCGGAGGTGCGGCAAGAGCTCCATGCTCTCGTGGAAAAACACGAGAGTTTGGAGCATGACTCGAAGACTCGAGAGTCCGATCTCGCCTCGGCTCTTGAGAGTGCCAAACCCGCTAAGGCCGAAGCCCAAAAAGCCCTCCAAGAAATTGAATCACTAAAGAAGATAGCGGTGGGTAAGGCATTCTTTATGCAAAGCAAGAATGTAAAATTCAATTACCTATTACTTACCTGGATTCGGAGCTCTCCAGGAGCATTCGCAGATCTGCCCCGTAGTGCGTCTGATGCTGTCGCGTTCTACCGCGCCAAGGAGGGGAGCTCGACGGAGAAGGTATTCTGGTCTCAATATGCTGAGGCCGGACATCCGGTGCCCCTAAGCAACCGGTGAAGCAGCTGGTCGAAGCTCATTGTGGTCGCCGAACAGGCCATGAAGGGCCTTATAGTTCGGCTGTGGCCATTGGAAGCCATGCCTGGGAGCTACTTTGGGCTAGTGCGGCGGCTGGTGGATGCCTGTCCATGGATTGAATTCATCAAGTGCTCCGTCTGCATTGAAGGTGCCCATCCGGCCCTTGCCCGTGCTAAAGTGCACTGGGGCAAGCTGGATGCGGAGAAGCTTGTGATGGATGGGCCACCGAAGGGCAAGGAGCATCGCACGCCCGAAATGTATTATGAGGGCGTCCTGAAGGGTGCCTGCCGTATAGCGGATGAGTGCTCCAAAGATGTAATTTTTGAATAGACTCGCATTTGTTATCCTGTGCGCTGAAAACTTGTTCATATGCGCTAAGCAACGCTTGTTAATTTAAAATATTACCTTCAGGCGGCCGTTTATCAAATTTGAGAGATGGCAAGTCGTTGGCTTCAGCCCCCATGCCATGAGTCTTTGGGGTGTTCGGGATAAACTTGAGCGCTCTTGTTCCCATTCTTGGGTCCATCGAGGGAGGCGCTCAACGCAACGAACAAGGCAACCGGACTTATAATGCTTGAACACTCTCACTTAGCCATAGAATTCTATAATTTTAAATTTTGGTGAAGCCCCTAGTATTCGGAAGACCGAGTTCGGGGCGCTATCCACGCCTTGGCCGGACAATGCCGACTCCTCGCTCTAAGCGGCATAAGTCTTTAGGGACCCGAAAAAACCTCTCGAACAGCAACCGGCTCTCGCCCTATCATGATGGTTAGTTTTAGCTTTCTCCACTGAGGTGCTCAACCCAGCTCAACCGGGGCACAATCGCAGTGGTTCTCCTGGTGCCGCGTTAACCGATAGAACGGAACGTAAGGCAGCAAAACACAGGAGCCGGGCAAACCCAACTATTGACCCAAGACATGATTCGGAGCCGATGCATATAATGCTATAAGTTCGGGGTGCCGTACTCGTGAGAGTGTTCGAACTTCTAACACCATATTCTGGGGAACTTAAGCCCCTGGTGTATTGGCCGTACCCAAGTGTACGGGTGCAACATGTCATGAAATGAACATATATATAGATAGAGAAAGGAGTGCAATAATAGGCAAAAGCTATGTATTGTTTATTTAAGAAGAAACTGCAAATAAAAGCAGAACGATACAAATTGTGCGATAAGCAAGGGATGGGGCTATTTAACATGTTCCCCTCCAGGGGTAAGCTGCAGGATGGTATGTAAAACAGGTATAATGCTCGAAGTAGAGACCACCTGGACACTCGATGCAGTGTTCTGCTTCCCTGGCTGTTGCATCGTGAGTTCGGCGCGAACGCCAGACAGGGCTTCTGGAGAACAGAGTCCTGAAAGTAAGGAAAAAAGAAAAAAAAAAGAATGACACCATCGGGAGCCCCTGGTGCGGTTGAGCCGCATTCTGGGCGTGCCGTGGTCGTGCCCCTCCCCTTATGCCCATGGTATCTCCAGAGCGTAGTTATGTACGCGTAGTACTGGCTTCGCAACTTCGCGAGGGCTGGGGTTGGGGCCGGATTGCTACGCGTGCTTGGATCGTGCCAGGCGGTCTTGTTGTAGGTTACTCCGGGCGCGCTTGACAGTGTCCGGACGTTTAGTGGCCGGACACGAGAATTGCCTTAAGAGGCTGCCTTGCACCTCCGCCGCGAGGGCCGCCGTGTGCTCCTCCGTTCGGAGAGAGCGTTCGGTGTTTCCATTGACCGTGATTACTCTTCGAGGGCCTGGCATCTTGAGCTTGAGGTATGCGTAGTGCGGCACCGCATTGAACTTTACCGTCACGGTTCGTCCGAGCGAGGCGTGATAGCCGCTTTAACGGGACTATGTCGAAGATTAACTCTTCGCTTCGAAGTTATCCGGGATCCAAGACCGCTTCGAGTGTAATCGAGCTCGTACAATTGGCCTCTACACCTGGTGTGACGCCTTTAAAGGTTGTTTTGTGGGTTTAATCCTTGAGGGGTCTATCCCCATTTTGCGCCTTGTATCACGATAGAGCAGGTTCATTTGCTACCGCCGTCCATCGTGACTCTAGTGAGGTGAAATCCGTCGATGATTGGGTCAAGAACCAATGCGCGAATCCGCCGTGATGGATGCTAGTGGGGTGGTCCCTTGATCAAAGGTGATCGGGCAGAGGACCATGGGTTGAACTTCGGGCGACCGCTCTATCGCATATACGTCCCTTAGCGCACGCTTCCGCTCCCTTTTGGGTATGTGGGTTGCGTATATCATGTTCACCGTCCGCGACTTGTGGAAACCCCTTCGCCCTCTACTCGTCGGGCGTCGGGCTCTTCTTCGTCATCGCTATGCAGCCCCTTGTCGTTGTTTTCGCTTAGCTTGCCTGCTTGCTTGAACACCCAACAATCCCTGTTAGTGTGGTTGGCTGGCTTTTCGGGGGTGCCATGTATCTCACGCAGGCGATCGAGTATTCGGTCCAAGATGGACGGGCCCTGGGTATTTCTTTTGAATGGCTTCTTCCGCTGACCGGGTTTAGAGCCTCTGAATCCGGCATTTACTGTCGTATATTCAGTATTATCACCGTTGATGCGGCGTTTATTCTTGTTGCGACGCGACCTGCCATTGCTGTCCTTGGTATCCGAACTACCAGGGTGTTTGGCCAAGTTGTTGCTTCGAGCTAGCCAGCTGTCCTCTCCTGCGCAAAAGCGGGTCATGAGTGTGGTGAGGGCTGCCATGGATTTCTGCTTTTCCTGTCCTAGGTGCCGGGCTAGCCACTCATCGCGGATGTTGTGTTTGAAGGCTGCTAGCGCCTCTGCATCCGGACAGTCGACGATCTGATTTTTCTTTGTTAGGAACCGCGTCCGTAATTGTCCGGCGATTCTTCCGCTGCTGAGTTATATGGCTAAGGTCGCCGCCGTCGGGTGTTCGCACATATGTGCCCCTGGAAGTTATCAAGGAATGCGGCTTCCAGGTCCTCCCAACAACCAATTGATTCTCGCGGCAAGCTGTTAAGCCAATGCCGAGCTGGTCCTTTAAGCTTGAGTGGGAGGTATTTGATGGCATGTAGATCATCACCAAGGGCCATGTGGATGTGGAGGAGATAGTCCTCGATCCGCACCGCAGGATCTGTGGTACCATCGTATGATTCGATGTTTACGTGTTTGAAGCCCTCGTGGATTTGATGATCCATTACTTCATCTGTGAAGCATAGTGGGTGTCTGGCACCTCTCAGATTGGGCTATATCACGGCGTAGCTCATATGAGCTTTGTCTCATCGTGGTTCGCCGGGCCAGGTTTGCTGTATCCGGTGAGATGGTAATCATCCCGAGTCGTTGGGTGCCCACGCGATCTGTAGATCGATCTTGTATGCTTTGCCTTATCCTCCAATATATCTCACAAGTCCGACGCGTTTTCCCGTGCCTTGGTACTTTTTGAGCGGCGTCGGGGCGTGGCTTGAGCAGAGGGCCGAGAGGCTTCTGCCGCTGACCACGGGTGGCCGGTCTGCCATGTCGTCTTGCTGGTGACTTGGGTGCTTCCTCCTCTAATCGAGGCAATGGCCTGCGTTTGGGGTAGCTTTTGGAGGGCGTTCGAGTTCATACTCTTTGACCGCAAGGACTTGATCCATCTGTCGACTAGCGTGTCTTGGTCAGCTCTAGCTATTGCTGCTTTTTCTTGAGGCTGCTTGCCGTGCCCATAAGCCTGCATTTGAAACGCTCCTGTTCGGCGGGATCCTCAGGCACGACAAATTCGTCGTCATCGAGGCTTGCCTCATCTTCGGAGGGAGGCGCATAGTTATCGTCCTCTACCTCTCTTTCTGCCAAGACCGTCGTGCGGACTTGCTTCTCCTCCTCCTCGCTACCGAGTCCTGGCTGGAGGGGGTCATCTTCAGCAGTGTCCGGGGTGTTATTGTCTCCCGTGCCGGAATCGCCGTTTTTACTGTGGCGAAATTTAGAGCGGCGCCGCTGACGTCGGCGCTTGGGCTGTTTCTTGGAGGGGTCATCCTCCGCTGTTCCATCGCCATTCCCATCTTTTGGGATGTCCACCATGTATATGTCGTATGATGAGGTGGCCTTCCAGTGCCCTGTAGGCGCTGGTTCTTGGTTGTCTCCAGCATCGTCGTCCATACTGTCGATATCTTCGGAGTCGAAGTCGAGCATGTCGGTTAAATCATTGACAGTGGCTACAAAGTGGGTGGTGGGTGGGCGTTGAATTTCTTCGTCATCCGCATCCCAACCTCCCTGACTGTAGTCCGGCTAGGGCTCTCCAGATAAAGAGAGAGACTTTAGTGAATTCAGGATGTCGCCAAAGGGCGAGTGTTGAAAGATGTCCGCAGCAGTGAACTCCATGACCGGCGCCCAATCGGATTCGATTGGCAGAGGCGCGGAGGGTTCGGAGTCCGGACAGGAGTCCGGCACCTTGGAGTCACGGTCTTCGCAAAGGACAGGGATGGAGTTCGGCTCAATCGCCGTTGAGATCGTAGCCCCCAAGGCGGTGTCCAACCACTCGTCCTCGATTGGGGGAACCGGCTCCGGATTAAGGGTCGGAGCAGTAATCGGTGCGGCCTCCGAGGCACCTTTGTTGCGGTAGAGCTAGATCGTACCCATCGAGATAGTGCGGCACGCGCTCGGTTGTGGCTCGAATCCGTCGAAGATCAAGTCTCCGCGACATCGGCCGTATAGTTCAAGCTTCCAAATCTGACCTGATGGCGAGGCGTAGCTTTCGATCTGCTTCCGGATGGCCAAGCTTAATTGGCCCGCAGTGCAAAGCCGCCGAATACGAAGATCTGTCCGCGGAGAAAAGTCTCACCCTGGACTGCGTCGTTGTTGATGATCGAAGGAGCCATCGGGCCTATCGATGACGACATAGAGGAACCTCTCAATGAAAGCACCAATGTCGGTGTTAAAACCGGCGGATCTCGGGTAGGGGGTCCCGAACTGTGCGTCTAGGCGGATGGTAACAGGAGACAAGGGACACGATGTTTTTACCCAGGTTCGGGCCCTCTCGATGGAGGTAATACCCTACTCCTGCTTGATTAATATTGATGATATGGGTAGTACAAGTGTAGATCTACCATGAGATCATAGAGGCTAAACCCTAGAAGCTAGCCTATGGTATGATTGTTGTTCTGTCCTACGGACTAAAACCCTTCGGTTTATATAGACACCGAATAGGGTTAGGGTTACACAGAGTCGGTTACAATGGTAGGAAATCTACATATCCGTATCGCCAAGCTTGCCATCCACGCCAAGGAAAGTCCCATCCGGACACGGGACGAAGTCTTCAATCTTGTATCTTCATAGTCCAGGAGTCCGGCCACCGATGATAGTTCGACTATCCGGACACCCCCTAGTCCAGGACTCCCTCAAGCCTCTTGCTTCATGTGCTTAGTGATATGCTCCAAAACCCTCCACTACTTTCTCACATCCACATATGACCTAAACCTAAAGTCAAAATCGGTCCTACCGATTCTTTCTATCCGGCGCCACCGAGTTCGGATGTCATAGCCACCGCCACAAACCCTAGGCAAATCGGTTTCACCGATAGGGATCTCGGTCTCACCGAGATGGGATTGTAATCTCTCTATTTCCCTTCAGAACGCTTTGGTCTAATCAAGTGAGCGATCGGTCCCACCGAGATTGCAATATAAACTCTCTGTTTCCCTTTCGTAACTTTTCGGTCTCACCGAAAGAGCGAATCGGTCCCACAGAGTTTACCTGACCAACTCTCCAGTTAGCTAATTACCAAAATCAGTCCCACCAAGTTTGTGTAATCGGTTTCACTGCGATTACATTATGCCCTAACCCTACCCATATTGGTCCTACCGAGTTGCATGTCAGTCCCACCGAAAACCGTAACGGTCACTAGGTTTACTGGATCGGTCTGACCGAGTTTGTTGATTCGGTCCCACCGAGTTTGGTAAATTGTGTTTAACGGTTAGATTTTGTGTGGAGGCTATATATACCCCTCCACCTCCTCTTCATTCATGGAGAGAGCCATCGTAACAAACCTACACTTCCAACTTACCAGCTTAGAGAGAACCACCTACTCATGTGTTGAGACGAAGATATTCCATTCCTACCATATGAATCTTGATCTCTAGCCTTTCCCAAGTTAAGCTTTCCAATCAAATCTTCTTTCCACCAAATCCAAATCCTGTGAGAGAGAGTTGAGTGTTGGGGAGACTATCATTTGAAGCACAAGAGCAAGGATTCCATCATCAACACACCATTTGTTACTTCTTGGAGAGTGGTGTCTCCTAGATTGGCTAGGTGTCACTTGGGAGCCTCCGACAAGATTGTGGAGTTGAACCAAGGAGTTTGTAAGGGCAAGGAGATCGCCTACTTCGTGAAGATCTACCGCTAGTGAGGCAAGTCCTTCATGGGTGACGACCATGGTGGGATAGACAAGGTTGCTTCTTCGTGGACCCTTCGTGGGTGGAGCCCTCCGTGGACTCACAAGAACTGCTACCCTTCGTGGGTTGAAGTGCCCATCAACATGGATGTACGATAGCACCACCTATCGGAACCACGACAAAAATATCCGTGTCTCCAATTGCGTTTGAATCCTCCAAACCCTTCCCTTTACATTCTTGCAAGTTGCATGCTTTATTTTCCGCTGCCTATATACTCTTTGCATGCTTGCTTGAATTGTGTGAAGATTGCTTGACTTGTTCAAAGATAGCTAAAATCTGCCAAAGTCTAAAATTGGGAAAAGGTTAGGTTTTTAATCGGTCAAGTAGTCTAATCACACCCCCCCCTCTAGACATACTTCAAGGTCCTACACCGATGGAGACGGTCGATCCGATGGCGGGCATCATTCTCTCTGACTCCCTCTCGGCGGCCAAGGCGGTAGCCGAGTGTCGGGTGATCAACAGGCGGCGGGGAGACGCGCCTTTCCCCGCGAGGGGGAGGAGGCGGACCGTCATCCCGTCGTTCCACTGCTCTTGGGCGGCCCGTCTTGGTCACCCTCTATGGTGATGCGAGTCCGACTGCGGCTGGCAGCCGGCTCATTGTCTCTTCTTCCTCGGACGCCACCAGTCGGCGTTCGAGATGTCGCACCTTGATCTCGGTAGGGAGGCAGGTCGTCGTTTTGTCGATGCGGCGCCTCAGTGTGGCAGCCGGCCTCGTGCTGCTCGGCAGCCGCGTCAAGGAGCCGCTGGACGCGCTCCGCCATCTGACGACGTTCTTTGCCCTCGAATTTGTCCAGCTCTTCTGCTGCCGCCTGGGCAGCCCGGATGTTTTCTGCGGGCGTGCCGGAGATGGGGCGATCTGCCCCGAACAAGTTGGCGATGGCCACGCTGCGCTGTTGGACCGTGCCAAGGCGGCTGGGCCCAGCGGGAGCCGGTGTGCCACCCAAAGCGCGGTCCATCTCGCGCTGGTAGACTCCCGACCGGCGTGCCTCCAGCGTCTCGGCGTCGGCGTCTTCTGGGATGGGCGCCGTCAGGTCTTGCAGCGCCTCATCGAGCGGGTCATGGGCACCTCCACCAGAGCGCTCGCCGTGACCGATGACAAGCACCTCCGTGATGGTGCTTCCACCGCTCTCCGTGCGAGGGAGCGGCTCGTCGTAGACCACCACGTTGGTGGGGAACGCGTCAAGCGACGCAGTGTCAGAGTCAACCAACATCGGGTCGGTGGAGCCTACAGACTCCAGGTCCACAGCTGGCTCGCTGGTGACGTGGAGTTGATCAAGGAGGCCCGCGAGGCGGCTCTCGGGGCCGTCTGTGCCCGCGTCAGATGCGGGCTCGTCGGAGAGGTGGACCTCGCCAATGAGTTCGGTGAGGCAACTGGCCGCGCATGCGACTTCCGCGCCATGCAGCGCGTCGGCATAGACTCCGTCTGGCGTGTCGGGCTGGCAACGCTCGCAGGCGAGAAAAAGGGTTCCCGTCTAGAACAGGTCTCCGGACGACGGTGCACCTCGCTCCATGGTGGGCGCCAAATGTCGGGGGTTGGGTGCGACATATGCCAATGGATGGCTTATCATGGTGGGAGCGAGTAGAACGTCGCCGGTGCCCATAAGCGGGATGAGGCGTAGACACGAACACCGGCGTACTTGACCCAGGTTCGGGGCATTTCTAGGAGATAACACCCCTAGTCCTGCTCTGCGGGGTCTCCGCATGATCACTAAGGCACAAGTGAGTACAAAGGTGCTCCTTGAGCTGTATGCTAGAGGTAGGAGAAGGCAAGGCTAGCTCTCTCCTTCCTCTATGATATGGTCTAGTTCTAACAGGTTGGGAACCCTTTGCATGGGTGCCCCGGGGGGTTTATATAAGCCTACCCCCAGGGGTACAATGGTAATCCGGCCGGGCGTAGGGCCCGACCATCAGTCTCTTTGGCCGCTGGATTCTCTGCCGACTGCTGGGGCCCGCCGCCTGGTTGGGTACGGGGCCGACAGGCCATCCCCGCCGCTCCCGGGTCTTGTCGGCTGCTGATCACTGTAGTTGTGTCTCTAATGACGCAGGCTTGGTCAGGGGGTCATGGCTACAGCTCCGCCGCCTGGCGGGCATTACTGTAGCAACTCCGCGTCTTGTCTAGTTAATGGCGCGTGGGTCCAGAGGAAGGGGCGGGCCGACTGATAAGGGTCGACCTCCATCGGGTCCGACTGGTAGGGCTCTTGCCGTCTTCCGGATTCTCGCTGACTGGTGGGGCCCGTCGTCCTTGGGCCGTACCGACAGGCTGTCGTGGGAGCAGGACTCCGCCTGCTTGTGATGATGTTAGGGATGGCATGGAAACAGTGCCACGCCGGGCGGAGATCTCCGCCGTACAGCGCACTATGGCCACGCTAGCCCCTGGAAAAGGGGAGGGGATGGGCTATACTGTAGCCATTCCCTGTCCCGTCCCCCTTGATGAGGGCACGGGCTTCGCTGGTGCCGCGGGCCGACTCCTCAAGGCCGGCTTCTCTAGAAGCCACCGGATAGGAGTCGGCTTTGTCTTCTCCTTGCCTCCAGGACTCGGCCATTTATGGGCAGCCGGCTGTTCCTCCAGCGGGCCTCCAGAAGACGACTCTTCATCTTGGCGTCTTGAGGGGCGCAGTCAGCCCCGATGTCCTGAAAGGTTCTGGGCTTCGGGTTAGCCTACCCGTGGCCCATTACTCCAACACCCTGTAATAAAATAACTACTCTAGTGTTGCACTAGCCACTGGATTAGTGTATATTTGTAGTATTCGAATGGTATTGCATTAGTGTATGGACATAAATAAAGTGTGGCAAGCTTTCCTAGATATGTGCTCAAGAAAACTACTACCTGTTTTTCAAAATACTAGACGTTTGGGTACTTTAAATTGAACCTTGAAAACGTCTTATATTAAGGAACAGAGGGTGTAGAGTTCACTCAAATTATCCCGGTAACGCTAGTCACACCTTTCTTAAAATTAATTTTCATTATGTTATCGGAGGAGGTCTGTATGTTTGTCTCTAATGCCCGTCGACTACATACCTGACATCCTGATGTAATGTTAAGTCATTTCCTTTTGTACAGTGTCATTGAATTGTCAAGGCGGTGATGGCATTTTATTTTAGTTGAACTGCACAAAATATGCTTAAAAGAAGAAGAAAGGTCAGGAATCGATCATTCTTTCAGAAAGAACTATATATGCCTTTCTGACATCAACCGCTGTTGCCTTATTTATTCCTTCAACAGGTGGTTAAAAACAGTCTTGCTACCTTTTCCCATTAAGAAATTGGAATGCTTATATTTGTGAGTCTATGCTTCAACTAGTGCCACTTTTATAGTAATCACACTTTCAATATCTATGCAAACAGGGATGCTCGATTTTAGTGGAACTGCACAACAAGTCCAACTGGTTCAACATTAGGAGCATGTTTTCTTCCAAACCTTTATATCCAATTGGTGGCACTATGAGCTGTTCATTACGAAGGTACATGGTTTGCTACTATCTTGCTACTCCTTTTGTACTGTCATTAGGTAGTAATACTAGTGGTTTGCATGTGAATTTATTGGCAGGGTGGACCTAGATTGGAGGTGCAGGACAGGATTCAATGATTGGATGCTCAATTTTGGTTGTATTGATTTCTCCTCTTCCATCACTGCGAACATGGATATCCTTAGTCTGATGAAGAATAGGCGCTATATTTCTGCTCTGAACCAGCAAATAAATTCAGTATGAAATTGTCCACGGCAAAACATGACTGTATAAAATTGTCCAGTGCAAAACATGACAGATGCTAAGCGGAAGAGACATGTTTAAACCGAAAATACAAGGTGGGGTATATGTTTACTAGCTGCTTGATATTTGTGCAGACAGAGATGTCTACCCGTTGCTATTTGGCAAACACACAAAGTGACCGCAATTTTGGTTGAACTACACAAGAGAACAGTATAGTCACTGCATGCAGTGCCATTTGAAAATAGACACAGAAACATTGGATAGTCACTTCATGTACTGCAGAAAAGTAGTAATATACTATTTATTGGCCAACACTAGGTGTTTCATTGCTTTGGTCTGATTATACAATGGGCATCATTTTGCCTAAGTTAAAGTTTGTTCCGAAAATAGTCTAGCCGTGTGATCGAGAGAAGACCAAATCATATTGCAGTGGATGTTCCTCCATCATGTGTGGTTCATTCTCATGGTTCCAGCTGTTGGTGAAACCACTTATATTTGCAAGAGGAATTGTAGACTTGACAAACAAATTTGTCTTTCGATGCATCTTGAATGTTGGCCAAGAGAAGCATCCATGTTAGTAGGAAGAACATATGTTTTTTTCTAGATCTTTGCTTTTGGAGCTACATATTGGTATATGATCTGTGAATCATTGAGAAGCATTAACATGTTGATCTTATGTATGGGAATCGTACTAGTTGGTTTTAGTTGTGACGCAAGATCCGAAGTGGCTGATCTTTGCTTTTGGAGCTACATATTTCTTGATGATCTGTGAATCATTGAGATGCATTAACAGTTCCTTATTTTTGTTCGCTCAGTGTTTACAAGTTACTGATCGATCACTAGCTAGCCTACTAATGTGCTCCTGGCAGTTTTAGTTGTGACATAAGATCCAAAATGGCAGTTTTTTGAATAAAAATGCCTACCTCTGAAGAAACTGACAAGCTGCTCTGAAGAAAATGCCGTGTGAATCTGAAGAAACTGCCAGCGAAAACGTTTGCAAATGCCTTATCTCCCAGCTAAAGTTCATCAACTAATGCGATCGTACACGTACACCATCCGACCCACTCGGTCCTACACGTACACTATCCGACCTACTCGATCCTACACGGATAAATAGCTGATCATGCACGTACTACCTCCTTTCCGGTTTGCAGGGCTCAATTCAAGAAACGACCTACTCGATCCTACACGAATGAATAGCCGATCACACATGTACTAGTACCTCCTTTCCGGTTTGCAGGGATTAATTCAAAAATCTCACCAACCAAGGTACTCCCTCCGTCCGGGTTTATTAGTCCCGTGAGCCAAAGCAGCAAGACCAAGGCACAGCAATAATTAACTGCATGCAGAAGTTTAAGCCTAATTAATTCCAGCGATTTAAGTGGCTGCATGTGTGCCCTCGGTTGCGACTCGTTGCATGCTGCTCCGCATACTGGCTGCAAGCGATTCTGAGTGCCTGCATGCAGCCGGCCATAATTAAGGCAGCTAACTGATGCGAAAAAAGATGCGCTTTAATTGTTGTGGGCCTTTTAAATCTATGGAATCATTATTGACAAGGAGGGAGATGATTCGAGTGCACACGTTTGACCGTCATGCCGGCGTGCGACCCAGGACAGACGGGACAGGATGGCACAGTCATAATTTCAGTTTCTCTAGTTTTCCACGGCAAGCTCGCACGCTAAGCCATGCCTGCTTATGCATTGAATTCCGATGACCGTCGCGCTACCTTCCGCCTATAAGTACTGTTTCCCGGCTTTCTCCGGTGGCACCGTGACCCAACTCGCCCTATCCTGATAAGCCCCCACTGGCCTGACGTCGCTCGCCACTTATCCTCGCTCTCGCCACGTCCGCCATGCCCCCGCCCGTCCGCGATAGGCGAGGCCGGAGGCAGTCACCGCCGGAACTACTGTTCGGTTTTTCACCGGAAAGGCGAGCCGGAGGAGGAGGCATTCTATCGGTCTTTAGATGGCAATGCGGAGATCGAGGACTTGTTGGAGCGCGACCGCCTGGCGGAGGAGCAGGAGTTGTTGGAGCGCGACCGCTTGGCGGAGGAGCATCGTATCGCCGATTTGCGCCGCTAGCGGGACATGGAGCAGCAGCGCACCGACGCTCTGAGTCGTGAGCAGAGCGCTCGCAACTGGGCTGACTACATGGAGGCCGGCGCCCGGCAAATAGCCCTGTAGGCTGTCGGGCAAGCACACGTTCGCATTGCCGATTTTTACTACCAGCTCGTCAAGTGGGTTTCCCTCTTAGAAGCCGAAGCTTCGGTGGACCACGCCTGCATGGAAAGGGCCAGCAGCGTGCAAACAGCAGCCCTATCACACCTCACAGCAAGTCCCGGCGAGGCGGAGGACGCCTGCCAGCGTTTGGCGTGTACCGCAGATGGCGGCGGCATCGTCTAGTTAGCTAAGAGTAAGTTAGTACTTATGCGCTACTAGAGTATTAGTAGGAGTAGATAGTTAACTTGGCTATGATGGTTGTCAATGTGGAAGTTCAATTACTCTATATGTGGATCGGACACATTACTTTGCTCTGAATGTTGAACTTTCCGTTTGAACTTATGGAATGGGCTGTTATTTTTTTAAATGGGTTGTATTTGTCCTCCACGGGTTTAGAGGCTGACTTGTGGGCCTACCAAGTTGATGCGTACACAAGAAGGAGATGATTGTATGTGGAGAGGATGACAGCAGGGACCTGCCAAGGTCATGGTAGTACGCAAGCAAGTGCCTCCTTATTTCAAGCCAATAAAAAATGGCTCCTCCTAATGGATTTCTGACATCTGGGTCCCATGCCATTGTCAACGTAGTCAATAAACGAGAGAATTGCACAACGAGCGGCTGACACCAGGGACCCAGCAGCTCACCCAGTTATTTTTGTTTTGGGTTAATTTGATAAATGCCACTCCAAATCTGGCATTTTCGAGAAATGCCACTGCAATTTACAAACTTTGAAAATGCCATTTCATGCCATTTCCAGTGGCATTTTTCGAAGTCTGGAGTGGCGTTTTTCAAAGTTTGCAAATTGCAGTGGTGTTTTCCAAAGTTTGCAAAAATTGCAGTGGCATTTTTCAAAGTTTGGAAATTGCAGTGGCATTTTTATGAATCGCCATAATTGGAGTGGCATTTATCTAATTTGTTTTCTAGACGGAAGCAGGGTGTCAACTGGGCTGTACGGGGCACTCTAGCGTGTCTAGACAACCTTCTCTTTTATGTTTACCACAGACCAGCCAGGTAGTTTTTTTTCTTTCTGAAAATGGCTAGCCCTATTTTTTTGTGATTTGCCAAGTAAGTCGCTTTGTCAGGCCTGTTGGGCTGAAAATCTTTCAAAACGAGGAGAGCTTCATTCGGCTGGCCGAGAAAATGGCCTATCAGTAATGAGAAATGGGCTCTACATTTTTAAAACACATCAAAGCGGCAATTAGTTTCAAATTTCTTTTTTTCATTTTGAGATTTTAAATTGCATTGATTTTTATGCATGGATAAATTTTCTTGATTTTATATTGATATACATTTATTTTTAAAATCAGTTCGAATGTAACTCGTAATTTCGGGATTAAAAACAGTTGGGACCGCACCGAAATATGCAAAATTTCGTATAATTTTTTAACCATGGCCACAGTATGGGCTGTAATGCTAACAAAAAGAATATGGGCTCCAAAAAACCTTAAGAATTAGAAAATGGGCTGTAAATTATTAGAAATAATGGCAGATAGGTTGTATGCAGTTTTCCACAGATTTGAGGCTTTCTTAAAAAAAGGTTGACGCACAAGCAGTGACTGTTGGATGTCCATCCAACGGCCGTCGTGCTTCTTCAATCTCTGCTCTCTTCCTACTCCCGCCGCTCAAACAAGCGCTGGCGGGACTACCTGCTCCCTCCTCCCCGCGGCCGGATGTGCTCTCGAGCAGGCCTCACCGCCCCAGCGTACTCCCATCGCAGGCCTAGCCATCCCTCTACTCACACACACCTGTTGTTTATCTCAGGCGACGACAAACGAACCAGTAAACCCTCGTACAGTAGTACTCCCCTCCGCATGGGAAACAACTGCCAAGTCTTCCCTGGCTCCGTGTTGTTCCTTCCTAGGCCTCGCCATCGCCCACCACCACAGTGCTCTCGGCGCCTGGTCGTCAACATGGTCAACGACCGACATGCATCTGAAGTGGACTGTACGTGGAGAGGCTGACAGCTGGGTCCACGGCCGCACGCAAGTAAATGATTCCTTATTACGCGTAAAATAATGATTCCTCCACCTGACATCTAGGACCCACCGAAAGGGCCTCTGTATTTCGTGAAAAAAACATTACCGCCGCTGACAGCTCGATGCCACCAGCTATATCTTCGCACGCAAGGAAGTGCCTCCTTATTACGCACAAAAAATGAATACTCCCCCTGCTAGTTGGGACCCAGTATAGTGGGAGGATGACTTATGGACCTACTAAGTTGACGGGGACGGAGGGCTTTGTCAACTTAGTCAATATGCTCGATTCTAGCTCCAGTGACCGTATGATGTCTATCCAACGGCCGTAGTGCTTCTTCAACATCTGGTCTTCTTGCTCCAGCCGCCCAAACCAGCGCCGGTCGTGCCTCGTGCTCCTGCCTCCCGTGGCCGGCTGCGATGCCGCGGAGGCCTCACCGCCCTACTACTCCCACCTGGCGGGCCATCCCTCTACTCACCCACACCCCCTATTATTCTACGGCGACGGCAGCCTCACACCGCAGCGAACCAGTGAACCCTCATACTCCTCTATGCGTGGGCATCCACTGCCGCGTCTTCCCCGCCTCCGTGTCATCCCCTTCCAAGTCCTCGCCGTCATCCACCGCCCTGGTGCTCTCGGCGCGGCGTGGTCAACGTTGTCAAGGAAAGGCTTCCATCGGACATGGACTGTATGTGGAGAGGCTGACAGCTGGGTCCATGGCCGCAGCAAGGAAGTGCCTCCTTATTATGCGAAAAATAATGATTCCTCCACCTGACAGCAGGGACCCACCGGACGGGCAACCGTATTTCGCAAAAAAAATGTTTCCCCCCTAACTACTGGGACCTACCAGCTACATCTTTGCACGCAAGGAAGTGCGTCCGGGCAAAAAAATGATTTTCCCCTGACTGCTGGGACCCACCAGCTACATCTTCACACGCAAGGAAGTGCTTGACAGTCGGGACCCACCTGGTCGAAGCATACATAGCATTGTCATTCTGGTCGCGAACGTGTACATACATACTGGTCGATGTAGAGGCGCGCATGTAGCATGTTAACGTACGTACAACGACCAGTGAGCAAGAAACAAAATATGGCCACATACATACATACGGGCGGGGCCTCGAATGCCTACTCGTGCATACGTACGGCCAGGGCTCGTGTACATGGCTGGGTCGGAACGGAGAAACAACGTTGTCGTCGTGTTCATGGGGAGCCAACCGACTGGGTCAGAACGGAATGCGTCGTTGTGTTCATCGGGAGGGCTTGGACGGAACAGCCGATGGAAACAAGGTCTGACGTACCATAGAATGGAGGAAACGGCCTTGTGTTCGACGGGCCACGTTCGAAACGGGACCCTGCTCATCGGGAGGGGTCTGGCGTACCGCAAAACGGAGGAAACGGACTTGTGTTGGACCTCCTATGGTCGAAACGGGGTCCTATTGATCGGGAGGGGTGTGGCGTACTGCAAAAACGGAGGAAATGGACTTGTGTTGGAGCGCTACGGTCGAAACGGGGGTCCTGTTCATCGGGAGGGGTGTGGCGTACCGCAAAACGGGACTCCACGGGATACTGTTCATCTCCATCGTCGACCCCTCCGGCCTCCACAAAGCTCTGTTCATCCACCGTCGACCTCCTCCAGCCTCCACCTGTGACTGTTCATCCACGGGCTCCTGTTCATCTAGCCTCCACCACGCGCTACTCCACCGGCTACTGTTCAACCACCCCTCTCCACGGGCTCCTATTCAACCACCCCTCCACGGGCTACTATTCATCCAGCCCTCCACCGTCTACTGTTCATCCAGCCCTCCACCGGGTCGTCCTATTCATCCAGCCCTCCACAGGGTCCTGTTTATCCAGCCCCAACCGGCTCGATCGATCGGGGTCCTGTTCATCTAGAGGCAACACCACGGGGTCCTGTTCATCCACCCCCACTGGGAACTGTTCATCCAAACCCCCCTAGCAACGATCACTGTTCATCCAGAGGCAGCATCGATCGACTTCAGTTAGCAGCAGTAGCGAAGGAATCGCTTTATCGGGTTCAGTTAACAACCATCGATCGATCTCTCGGGTTCGATGTCGTAACTGCGATGCTGTCGCCGGGTTCGATGTCGTATCACAGTAGTGCAATCGCTCGGGTTCGATGAGAACGCCTCGCTCGGGTTCGATTAGAGCCCAACGCCGCACTCCACGCAGCGTGCGTGTCACGAGAAAACGCGCAAACCTCCGTGCATCGCTCGGCCCCGACCACCCACCGTAACCGGGAACACCCCGATATTTTCCTAGCCCTCGCTTCTACCATGGTTTTTTCCGTCATGGACGGCCCAATGAATGTCATGCAGCTGCGTCTCCGGCCCGCCCAGGACGAAAAGCCCATTTTCTGTCATGATCTTTTGTCATAGAAGTAGGAGCCCACCACATCTATGATGATACCGGGTTTTGTCACAATTATCGTCATAGAAGTGTCATAAGTATGACAGGAAAAAAATTCGTTCGGCCCAAAATGTCACGGATGTGTCTTTTTTTTGTAGTGCGTGGAGGAAGTTGAAGAGCAGCCTAACGCAGTTATTGGTAAGTTTTTGATTAAGTCATTTATATCCCTTGTTCGTTTTGACACTGGTGCATCGCATTCATACATATCAAGGGGATTTGTGTACAAGTTTAAGTTGCCAACCATAGCCCTTAGATCACCTATGTTAGTGAGCTCACCAGGAGCGGAGTATATGGTTAGCCGAGGGTGTTATCAGTTGCCATTGACCATAGGTAAACATGTTTTCCCCTCAGACCTAATTATTCTGGAATCACAAGGATTGGATGCGATACTAGGCATGGATTGGCTATCAAAGTATGGAGGAAACATCAATTGTGCTAGTAAGTCAATTCTTCTCACCACCCCAGAGAGGAAATGAATCAAGTATGTGTCTAGGCATGCGCCAAGGAGGACTCAAGTAAATTCACTCGCCAGAGTTGTTCAGGAGGAAGTGCCAGTTGTGAAGGATTATCCCAATGTATTCCCAGAGGAACTACCAGGCATGCCACCAGACCGAGACATAGAGTTTTTGATCGAGTTGTTGCCCGGCACCGGACCAATATCCAAGAGACCGTATAGGATGCCCGCAAATGGTCTGGAGGAAATTAAGAAGCAGATTAAGGAGTTATTGGAGAAAGGTTATATTCGACCAAGTTCATCACCGTGGGGAGCCCCAGTGCTCTTAGTTGAGAAGAAGGATGGATCCTTGAGAATGGTTGTTGATTATCGTGCATTGAATGAGGTGACGATCAAGAAAAAATACCCTCTGCCGATGATCAGTGATTTGTTTGACCAGCTGCAGGGAGCTAAAGTATTCTCCAAGATCGATCTTCGATTAGGATATCACCAGCTGAAGATCCGAGAACAAGATATACCCAAGACAGCTTTTACCACAAGGTATGGGCTATATGAGTACATGGGCATGTCTTTTGGTTTGACTAACGCCCCTGCCTACTTTATAAGTATGATGAATAAGGTGTTCATGATTCTTGGATAAGTTTGTTGTGGTGTTCATTGATGATATATTGGTGTACTCGAAGAATGAAGAAGAACACAAGGAACATTTGCGCTTCGTGCTCGAGAAGCTCAGAGAACACCAGTTATATGCCAAGTTCAGCAAATGCGAGTTTTGGTTGAAGGAAGTCGGATTCCTCGGACATGTTATATCAGGAGAAGGTATAGCAGTAGACCCTTCCAATGTTCAGTCCGTCACCGAGTGGTTGGCACCCACCTCAGTTGGAGAGATACGCAGTTTCCTTGGACTTGCAGGGTATTATCGGAGATGTATTGAGATTTTTTCCAAGATTGCGAAGCCCATGACGGAGTTACTGAAGAAGGACACCAAGTTTAAATGGACCGAGGATTGTGAGGCCAGTTTTCAGGAGTGGAAGAAACGTTTGGTTACAGCCCCAGTGCCGATTCTTCTGAATATACGCAAGGATTTGCAAGTATATTGTGACGCTTCTCGCCAGGGACTTGGAGGCGTACTTATGAAAGAAGGAAGAGTTGTTTCATATGCCTCACGTCAGCTTTGACCTCATGAGTTGAATTATGCCACGCATGATTTGGAGTTAGCAGCCGTAGTGCATGCGCTCAAGACCTGGAGACATTTTGTTATCAGAAATCATTGTATTGTTTACACAGATCATAAGAGTTTGAAGTACATTTTCACGCAGAAGGAGTTGAACCTCAGGCAGAGGAGATCGTTGGAGCTCATAAAGGATTATGACATGAAACTGCATTATCACCCAGGAAAGGCCAATGTCGTGGCCGACGCTTTGAGATGCAAGAGTTATGTCAATACTCTCATAATCGGAGGATTACCTCAGGAGTTAGTCGACGATCTCAGAGAACTTCGCTTGGAGATAGTTCCGAGAGGTTTTGTTGTAGTGTTGGAAGTTCAGTCCACTTTGTTGGGAAAGATCCGAGAATCCCAGAAGATTGATAAGGAAATTGCGTAGATAAGAGAAAAGATGAGTAAAGGTAAGGCCAAAGGTTTTCGTGAGGAGGAACACGGGACTTTATGGTTTGAGGATCGTCTCTATGTGCCAAATGACCCAGAGATCAGGAAGTTAATTCTTCAGGAGGCTCATGATTCACCATACTCGATTCACCCAAGAAACACCAAGATGTATCTGGATTCGAAGGAACATTTCTGGTGGACAGGTATGAAGAAGGATATCACCGAGTATGTGGCAGTATGCGACGTCTGTCAGAGAGTCAAGGCAGAACACCAGAAACCAGCAGAATTACTTCAGCCTTTGCCAATACCTGAATGGAAGTGGGATAACACCGTCCTGGTGATGCCGGCGTGCCCTGTCCAAGCTACCCGTATGAAATCTATCCTGGAAGATTATGTAGCTTCTGTGGGTCTGAAAATCAACTTTCATAAGTCCACGCTTATACCCATTAACCTTGATCAGCATCAAGCGGTTGACTTGGCTAACATCTTCGGATGCTCTGTTGGATCTATGCCTTTCACTTACCTTGGCCTCCCCATGGGCACGACAAGGCCGACGCTACTCGATCTCATGCCGTTGGTGCACGGGGTGGAAAGGAAAATGTCAACGGCTCTTGCGTTGATGTCTTCGGGGGCCAAGTTAACTCTGGTCAACTCTGCAGTCACCTACATGCTGATTTTTGCCATGTGCACGATCAAACTGCACCCCAAGGTTGTTGAACACGTCGACAAGTTGCGTAGGTACTGCCTTTGGGCGAAAAATTCTGAGGATGGCGTCAAAAACAATTCCCTAGCTGCTTGGGAGTTGGTCTGTAGACCCAAAAGTAAAGGGGGGCTCGGTGTCATTGATATCAAGACCCAGAACGCGGCCCTCCTTCTAAAACACCTATTTAAATTTTATAATCACCATGATGTTCCCTGGGTGACCTTGATGCGGGACACGTATTACTCAGCGACAGGTTCCGCATGCTTTGTGGATCAGTTGGGTTCTTTACGGTGGCGTGGCGTGATGCGATTCGATGATGTATTCCATGGGATCACCAAGGTTGTTCTGGGCAATGGATCCTCCTCCCTGTTCTGGAAAGATGCATGGTTCGATGATCGTGACATCTGTCTTATGGAGCTCTACCCCAGAGCCTTCTCTTTTTGCCTGAATGAAGATGAACCCGTGGCTAATATTCTGACGGCCTCTGATCCCAGCTTGATCTTCCACCTACCTCTCTCACCGCAAGCCAGACAGGAAATCAGAGATATTCAGCAGGAATCCATGCATGTTGTGCTTGACAGGGCTTGCAATGATTCTTGGGTTTGCAACCTTGGCGGGTCTTTCTCCTCCAAGAGATACTATGATCACTGCTTTGAGAACACGGGTGCTGACAAGGCTTTTGGGTGGTTGTGGAAGGCCAAAAGTCCAATCAATTTCAAAATGTTTGGCTGGTTGTTGATGGTTGATCGACTGAACACTAGAAATATGCTGAAACGTCGTCATTTTAACGTGGCTGGGAACATATACACGTGCATGCTCTGCCCAAGCCCCCCTGAGGAAACTGTCGAGCATCTATTCTTTGGTTGCCTGTTCAGCCAACATTGTTGGGACAAAGTTGGCATACTTTGGCCAAGCTCTGGTAATAGACTAACCCTGATACATGCTAGCAAAGAGGGTTTGGCGCCGGCCGTTGTTCATGGACATTTTCCTGCTGGCGGCTTGGAGTTTATGGAAGGAGAGAAACAACCTTTATTTCAGGGGGATCCCACATTCCTTTCATTCGTGGCTAGCTAGGTTTAAAGAACTCTTGGCTTTATTAGCTCACAATTGCAAGGAGACCCTGCGTCCCTCCCTGGAAACCTACATACAAAGTTTGTAGCTACTGCCTTGATAGTATCCTGAAACACATGGCCAGGGGGCCTCACACCCCATCTTGTAACAATGTTGTAATTGGTCCCTTGTGAGTAATACAAAAGTCAGTGGGAGCCTCTCCCACTGTCGTGCAGTTTCAAAAAAAAGTGGGATAAGCTTGGCATGGATTTCATCACTGGATTACCCAGGACACGTTCAGGATATGACTCCATCTGGGTTGTAGTTGATCACTTGACCAAAGTGGCTGACTTTATCCCTGTGAAAACCAGTTATACGAGCGCGAAGTTGGCCAAGATATATATGACCAGGATCATATGTCTGCATGGAGTTCCGAGGACCATTGTATCAGATAGAGGAACATAATTTACTTCAAAGTTTTGGAATCAGTTACACCAAATTTTGGGTACCAGGATGGAGTTTAGTACAGCCTTTCATCCACAGACAGATGGGAAAACCGAGAGAGTCAACCAGATTCTGGAGGACATGTTGAGAGCTTGTGTGCTAGACTATGGGTCTAGTTGGGATGATAATTTGCCTTACACAGAGTTCTCATATAACAATAGCTATCAGGCTAGTTTGAAGATGGCCCCTTTCGAAGCTTTGTATGGAAGGAGATGCAGGACACCATTCATGTGGGATGAAGTTGGAGATCAACAATTGTTCGGACCAGATTTAATCAGGGAGTCTGAAGAAAAAGTCAAGTTGATTCGTGATAGGCTCAAGATAGCCCAGTCCAGGCACAAGAGTTATGTCGATAGTAAACGCAAGGAGGTAACATATGAAGTCGGAGACAGAGAGCATATCTCTGTGTGTCACCACTACGAGGAGTTAAACGGTTTGGATTCAAAGGAAAGTTAGCACCACGATTTGTAGGGCCATACCGAGTTTTGGAGCGTATGGGTGAAGTTGCCTACAAGTTGGAGTTACCCGAAAGTTTGTTAGGAGTTCATGATGTGTTTCATGTTTCCCAGTTAAACAAGTGCCATGCAGCGATGGCCGATATTCCTCTGAGAGATATAGTGTCCCTGGAAGCAATTCGGTTGGAGAGTGACCTGACTTATGAGGAGAAACCCGTCAAGATTTTAGAGTTCGCCAACCGAGTCACTCGCAACAAGGTCATCAAGTTTTGTAAAGTTCATTGGAGTCACCATACCGAGGAGGAAGCCACCTGGGAGCGAGAAGAAGACTTCCGGAAAGACCACTCACACCTTTTTGCTAGCCAACCCGAATCTCGAGGGCGCGATTCATCTTTAGTGGGGTAGGTTTGTAACATCCCAATTTTCAATTTGGATGTTATTCATTAGATCATCATATGCATTCATAATTTGTGCATTTTTTAATTTGTTTTATTTGGAGTTTTGATCCTAGAAGCCTTAATCAACTCAAGGACCAATTGAGAGAGTTGGAGGCCCCGGGAAGAAATGGTGCTAAGCGCGTGTACCTAGGTGAAAAGAAAATTTTGAGTCTATAGCTAATTAAATGAAGCAAGCTTAGCAACAAAAAACTAAGCACCTATGCATTGGGGACATGAGTTGCTAAGCCATTTAATGCCCTTAGCACCTTAGCTAAGCACCATTTGATTGGAAGAGGTCACTCCTTGGCAAATGCAATAAATACTATGAAGAAAGAGATAGAGAGAAGTAAAAAAACTCTTATAGCCAACCGTATAGCTAACCTTGCTGTATGAGTGACTAAGTGATGAATATGTATGACATGCCAACATCAGATAGCCTAACACACCTGGACGGAGGAAGTAGTTTCATGCATGCGAAGTAGGCAAAAAATGCTCATTTATAGCCGTCTGAAATCTCCAAGGGCACGACCGCGCGAGCGAGGCGATAGTCGTGGTAGGCGCGACCATGGTACGGGCTGCTGACAGCCCTTGGATCTGAGATCAAACGGTCGCATGCTAAGTTGCTGAAACTTTGCAGAATAACCCTCCAGGATAGGATATTCACCCATAGGTCTAGAATCACGACATGCAACCGTTCGATCACAGATCCAAGGGCTCTCGGAAGCCCGTGTCATGGGAGCATGGAAAGCTTTGTATCACCTATAATTTTCAAGACACTTGTCGTGCGAACACGCAGATGCATGAAGCCATTTATTTGGGCATCTAGTAGACATGACATCTAATTGGGCTCCCATAGTACTATGCATGAATCCATTTATCCACCGGGCAAGCCACTACCCTGCTGTTCGCACGCCCCACTCAGCATTTTTACAATCGGAAAACCGCTAGCAGTTCGCTCCTACTCGTCCCCGGTCGTCCTTTAACATTACGGCAGTTCGCTCCTAGTCGTCCCGTCCTTTCACATTACAGCAGTTCCACTAATTCTAACCCTCCTCCCAAATCCGTGGCGTCCCAAATCTCCATGATCGGTAGTGACTACAAGGTTAGAACCATCACCGACGAGGAGTTCGACATCATCTACACCCGTTCTTTCGCGACGGTGAAAGGATGCCTTGCTCGCTACAGACGCATGTTCGAAAAGTCAAAGGGTGATGAGTGGGTCGCTGGGCTAGATGCTGAGTACACCACAATCCTAGGAAAAGAGAAGAATCTAAAGGAGGAAGAAAAGAAGAAGCACATCGTGATCCAGGTTTGTGTGCATAACTTGTGCTTGGTCTACCACATATGCCATGCCGACATTGAGTGCGAGGATTTTAAGAACTTCCTCGGGGGCGGCAATGTCAAATTCATTTATGTAGACTTTACGAACGACAAAGAAGTCCTGGGTCGGATAGGCCTCATAGTAGGCCAGCCCTTCTACCTCCAGAGGAATGTGCTGGTGTCCTCCCATCAGCCTTCAATGCTGACCGTGGTAGCAACCATGGTTGATCTTTCGTACAGTAAACTAATGAAACCTCCACCCAAGTTTCATCGTGCATGGCAGTGGAGTGTGCTAGATAGAGACCACATCAATTATGCTGCAATGGATTCCTACCTTTATTTCAATATCTACAAGGGTTGGATGAAGAGCGAGAGCCAAGTGTGCAGTTCAAGCTAAGAAGTATCGGCCAAGAGGAAGAGGGACAAGGACGAAGTCGAGCACATGGACGAGGAGTCCGAGTAAGGTGGTAGTGTCGTTGGTCATGGTGGTTGTAATGCAGTGTCTACCAGATTAGTTGCTTAGTTTAATTGCAGGGTGCTTAGTTTCATTTGAGGGGTGTGTTGCGCTGAGCCCCCAGCAGAACTATGCTATGTTCCTTCTTGTTACTTTAACTCTTCAATACGTACATACTAGTATTTCTTATAGTTCATCTTTTAGTTGGTAGTACTACCACTCGTTTCTTCACATTATATACGTACAATATATATGGCCAACATCATATAGCCAGCAGTTTAGTTGTCAACGAATTTCAGGGTGCTTAGTTTTATTTGACGGCCGTGTTGTGCTGGACACCATTATTGTGACTCAAATCTCTTTTTCCATGTTATAATTATATAAATACCTATGGACCAACATGACAGCTCTCCCTCTATCTCACTACAATACAAATAAGTGTGGGCCTACTTGATCCCAACAACGTTCTTATTTTCCTATAAAATTATTCGCTTGGTTACTCCTGACAAGCGGGGCCACACTTACCATTGTGAGATAGAGAGAATCGACATGTGGGTCTAGGCTTATTTTTGTCATATAACATGTTCAATGGGTTTGACGTGAAAATAACAATGTCTAATGGCATTTTTGAGCAAACATCTAACGGAACGATGGCATTTTTGAGATATCTAATTGCATTTTTGAGCAAGCATCTCACAGATCGATGTCATTTTTGAGTAGTTGTAACTTCTAATGGCAAAACTGAGTAGTGATACACATCTAGTGGCATAAATAATAAAAACCCAAGAATTAAATAGGTATGCTAATTTCTTTAATAGAATTTAGCACCCCATCTAAGCACGTACTAGCTTTTTTAATAGTACTATATGCATAATTTGGCGACGAGCGCTCTCTATATGTACCACCTTTTTTCTTTAATTTCATCTTGTTAGTTTTGCTCAATGGCGCAATCCATCGATACTACTACTGTACAAAAGTATACATTTAAAAGTCTAGAGGGCGGAGCAGTCTCGCTTGGTCAGTTTCACGAGAGGCGAGGGCCTTTTTGATTTGACGGCTCATTACTGCTGGAAGGCGGGGCCTTGTGATTTGACTGCTCGTATAAATGTTGCCAATGACCCGAGGAGGAGCAAAGAACCGTGCGGTATACTCAAGTTTTCCACTGGAGTACTAGTACGACAGAGGAGCACGAAACGCAACAGCCCAGTGCGATATGGCGATAAAAAATGATCTAATTTCCTAGTCATTGATCCCGCGGCACTGTTCATCGTTAAAATTGTTCTATTCATGCATCGCAGAGAACGTGACACGTGCGGCGAAACACCCGAAGCAAAAGAAGAAACACAGGAGCAAAAGAAGAAGGAAGATTATCCCCCCAAAAAAGAAGGAAGACGCGCACACAGGTCTGGGGCGCTGCTCTCTACTACATGAAGGGTTGCTGGCCGCGGAGTTGTAACTGCTTCTTCATCGCCTCCATGACCTCCATCTCCTTGCGCATCTCCTCTACCATCTTCTTCATTCTTCTGTCCATGACGCGGGATTTCTCAACCCAAGCCTTCATCATTTGTTCCACGGCCGCATTACGTACCTTGACAGCAGTCGGGTGCTTGATGTGGTGCTTCGCCAACTCCTCCTTCTGTTCCATGGTGAGGGCCTGCAACATCTTCATTGAGGAACTACTCTTCTCATGCAGCTTCTTCCAACCGGCATCCTCCTCCTTCAGCGGGTCGAGCTTGTGGCAGAGCTTCGCCTTGTCCTCCTAAAGTTGCAGGATTTCGCCGGTCGCCTTCTTATCCGAGGCAATGCTCTTCTTCAGCAGCATCACCAAGCCGGCGTTCAACTCCCCCTGCTCATTGAGCTCAGTGGGCATGTCGTCGAGGCTCTCCTTCAGCAGCTCCACCAAGCCGTCGATGAAATCCTCCTGCTTTTTGAGCTGATCGGGCATGTCGTCGAGGGATAACGACTCCAGCGCCGCTAGCTCGGCATGTTCGCCTCTGCGGGCTAGGGCGCTCCTAGGAGCCCTCGCCTCCGCAGCTAGGGCACTCCTGGGAGCACTCGCCTCCGTGGCTAGGGCGCTCCTGGGAGCCCTTGCTTGCCTGTGAGAGATCTTTCGAGGTCTCTCCTAGGAGGTGAGCCCTCTTTTTTTCACGGCCTTGGTTTCCGCTC
This sequence comes from Aegilops bicornis, assembly GCA_021605145.1. NCBI lineage: Eukaryota > Viridiplantae > Streptophyta > Magnoliopsida > Poales > Poaceae > Aegilops > Aegilops bicornis. The sequence continues at coordinate 369,988,576 of CM038673.1, read as the reverse complement.
CCTTGTTATGAGTAGTTCTCGACTTAGAGCTCTGCACACCGGCCATGGCAAGGACGGACGAACAAGAAAGACTTATGAGGAGGAAGAGGTAGAGTGATTTTCGGCTAGGTACTAGTTCCCCTTTTTATAACCTAGTACTGGCACTAGTACTAAAACCTGCATAGCGGGAACACGTTCAGGTTTGATATGTACTAGGTGTGAGCCGGTTTGCACTTAATTATACTATGCACTTTGGAATGTGATGGGAACAAGCTAAAGATAATTGATGGTTTCGGTTTCGAAGCCCGAAATGGCTCCCGATGAGTTTCCTGGAACACAAATTTCAAGTACTACCGCTCAAATGCGGTCACACAAGTCAGTGATGTAACTGGTCGTACATGTCAGACAATGCCGATGCGTGTCGCAGGTTTGAACGACCGTCTATTGGTGCGACTAACTGTAAGTATTACACGATGGAGACTTCTAGTTGTGGCTTTGGGTGATTGTCACAACCAACCATTCAAAAACTAGTGATAAATCAATTACCATCTTTTTCCAAACGACCAAGTATTTTCACAGGAATACAATACATATAGATGGAGTGATTGTCACAGTTGCAAACCGCCATGGCGCCGCAAGTTAACTACCGCAGCAACCGAGTAGGTCACTGCATCGCTGGCGGGGAAGGAGGGTAGTTCACCTCGCCTAAGATGGGTGCCCAGTGGCGCCCTTGCAGGTGGTCCCACAATTTGGCTTCTCCTACCGCCCATTTGAACAGTTTCACCGGCTGCTCATGCCATTCCGTAGGCATGCGTGGTCTTTCCTCCGCAGTTGACTCCGTGAATATGATCTCTGCCATTAGCCCTAGCTCGAAATCAATGCGATGCTGCCAGATGCTAACATCCCTCAGCATCTCTCCCCTAAGATCGACTTGCACCTCCACCTGGTGTTGCGCCAGGCGCAGCTCCTTCGAACTTCTCTCCAATCGACGCGATGCTTCCTTGATCCGATTTGCCCTTGCTGCCCACCACCTGAAATGCAGCCCTGGCACGTCCTCCGGTGCCACCAATCTGTGATTCCAGAGCAAGGATCCCCTCTAAAACACATGTGGGTTTCGCTCAAAGGCGGCAGTGCTGCGGGCCGCAGCAAGAGGGCAGCCCGTGGGATCCAGGGATCTAAGGCATTATCCATGGCGGGATCCTCCATGGCGGGATCCGATGGGCGAGGCAGGGAGGCGAGCCTAGGCGCTGGGAGAGCCCTACGAGGCTAAGATAAATAAAGTACTACTCCACTATGTCCATATTTAAATACATGTAAGTGCCTCTAGTGCCCCTTAGTGATTTTGGTGTATTGAAGACTTATAGGTTAAGGGACTAATGTGTTTATGAGTGTACACAGGTCTATAAGTCTATGAGGAGTTTGATATTTCTGAGAGAAAGCTCTAATTTCTAAAAATAAAGTTCTTCGACTGAAGACATTGATATTCTGAAGACTTTCTGAAGACTTTGAAAGTGAAGAAATTGGTGTGACCTTGAAGACTTGGTATTCATTTGAGGAACATGAAGCGTGAAGACTTTTGTTTTCGTTGTTTCGTTTTCTCTTTCTTGAGTCATAGGAAACACCGTCTTTGTTAAAGGGGTCAAGGAAATACTAAGGAAAAATTTCCATGTGATGCTCAACTCAAAATCCTACACCTACCAATCCCTTGAGTCAAGCCTTTGGAAATCTCATATAGCTCAGTCAATTTCTTCAAAGGATGTAGACGAAGTTCTTCAGTCCTTTGAGGAATTTGTTCTGGCCCGAGGAGTTAGGAATTCGCCAAAGGTCAGATTGCCTACACAGTGAGGAACATGATAGCCCTGAGGAATTTGAGAGTCAAATTTCCGACCGTTGCTGTGTTGCGTGTCAGCTGTTCCAAAATATCTTATCCACCTAACGGTCATATCATTGAAGGGCATTTATGTCTTATCATGTCGGGCTGCTCCCTAGGCTATAAATAGCCGCCACCTACAACCACTAGCTGGTTGGCTGCTCCGAGAGAACTTGACACTTGTCATTTGAGAGCAACCCATCCTCCGAGGACTTTGAGCGAAAATCATCGAGTGAGGAAAAACCCAAAAACCAAACCTTACAAACCCAATGTGATTGAGCATCACTGAAGAGATTGATCCTTCGTGGATCCGACGCTTGTTACCTTTGAAGACCATGCTTCTTCCAGACGGTTAGGTGTCATGGTCTAGAGCATCCAAGAGGAATTGTGGATTGCCGAGTGACCAAGTCTGTGAAGGTTTGGAAGTCGTGTGAAGACTTACCACAAGTGATTGGACGAGGTCTGTGTGACCTTAGTTCAAGGAGAATCTGATGAGGACTTGGTGTCCCGAGCTGCGTGCTCGAGGGGCTGGGTGTCCGGGCTGTGTGTCCTCGAGTTTAAATACTCGGCCCGCTCCAACCGCAGGGCATTACAAGCCCAGAGACAGCAGTTGGAACTGGTCTACCAAATCATTGTCTTCATCAAGCTAACTGGTTCTATCTCCTCAACTCTTTCATTTCCTCATTACTGTGTTGAGTGTTCGTTCATATCTATGTTTGATGACTTTGACTGAAGACTTTCTCAATTTCCTCAGTTCAATTTCTTCAGTCTGTTTGTCTTCATCTTGTGTTATCCTGTGTTTACGCTTTCTGTACTCTTTGATTGTCTTCATTTCATCATGATGACCATGCCCGCATTCTCTTATGCTTACTTCTGAGTACTTATTCTGCTGCAAGTAGTTCTTCACTTAGGAATTTCCTCACCGGCAAATTCCTCATTGAAGAATTCATAAAAATCGCCTATTCACCCCCTCTAGTCAATATAACGCACTTTCGGTTGGTATCAGAGCAAGGTACTCCCTTGTTCTGTGTGATTTTGGTTTAACCACCTGGAATTTTAGTTATGTCGACCGCAGGTATGATCAAGGTCTCAGCTGGGTGTCCTACCTTTGATGGGACAGACTACCCCTACTGGAAAAATAAGATGCGAATGCATCTTGAGGCAATTGACAACGATCTCTGGTATGTTGTGGAAAATGGTGTTCCCTCTGTCTCACCCTCACTTTGAGCAGCTGGCGATGTGAAGAGATTCAAGCAACTCGATTCTCAAGCGAAGAATATCATATGTGGCCATCGAGCAAATGACAATATGGAAGAGTGAGTGCTTTGGAACTGCTAAGCTCATCCGGGACGGGCTGTCCAAAGTAAATGAAGGAGTCTCAACTCAGCGTGACTCTCGAGTTGATGTTCTTCGCAATCTCTTCAACCGCTTCAAAAGACTCGACAACGAAAATGTTCAACAAACCTTCGATCGCCTCATCGACATCTCAAATGAGCTTCAAGCGCTTGGTGCCACTGACATCACCGACCATGAGGTGGTGAAGAAATTGTTGAGATCGCTTGATTCCTCATTTGATACTATGGCACTGATGATACAAGAACGTGCTGACTACAAGTCACCTGATCCATCAGATATCCTCGAGAGGCTAAATACTCATGAGTTCCAGCTTGCTGAAAAGAGAGATCTCTATGGTTCCAGCTATGGAAAATCACGTGCCCTGAAGGCCAAGGCGTATGCGAATCTGATTGTGAAGACTACGGTAGTAGCCTTGGAGATCCTGAAGAATTGAGCGAGGAGCTAGCACCTTTGCTCGTGAAGAAATTCCGGAAGTTCTCAAGGCGTGGTCGCTTTGGAAAATCCTCAAGGAGCAATGATTCCTCATCCAAAGTGACTATAAGAGAAGACTATGCCACAAATGCAAGAAACCTGGTCACTACATTCAAGATTGTCCTCGATTGGGAAAAGGAATTAAAGAAGAAGAAATACAAGGATTACGGTTACGATGGCGCTAAGAAGAAGAAGAAATCGTCGAAATCTTCATCATCAAAATCCTCAAAGTCTTCTTCTCACAAGAAGAGCAGCTCCAAGAAGGCTCGGGCATTCATTGCAAGGAAATGGACTCTGAAGCTGAATCGAGGAACATGAGGAAGAGGAGGCATCGGAAGAATCCGAGTGCAGTGTGGCGAGTCCGCTCTCGCTACTTCTTTAAATCGACAAGTCCATCTTCTACTATGAAGAAAATGACCTCACCAACAAAGCTGATGAAGATACTGATGACTACGTTCCCACCTATTGCTTCATGGCAAAGGGTGCCAAGGTACTCAAATATACCTCCTCTGAATCTAGTGAAAATGAATCTGATGAAGATCTCAAGCCCAGCTACACAAAACTTGCTAAGATTGCTGTAAAACAACAAAGAGCTTTTGAAAAGGTTCAAAACATGCTAGATAAAAGTGATGATATGTTGGGTGAAGAAATGGATCGCACTAAAGCCCTGACTAAAAATCTTCAGAGACTTTCTCGGCAGCGATCTTCAAGGTCATCATAACACTCTCTTATCTGATCATGAGAAACTTTCTAATGAATTTCTTTAAAGAAAGCAAGATCTTGAGAAGCTAAGAGTGAGTTATGAAGATCTTCAGAAGGAGCGCGATTCATTACTTGCTCAACAAATCAGCGCTTCTCAGGAAGAATTTGTTCCTCCATGCTTAAAGTGCATTGAACGTGAATCTGCTAATTCTTCACCTGAATGTTCAAATGCTTCAACTGTTACAAATTCTTCACCTGCCTTTGCTATCACTAATTCCTCATCTGAGGACATTGCTAGTATCACTGACGATGCAGGGTTGAAGGAATTGTACATGACAGGCATGTACAAAAGCCTCAAAGGGCATACGACTCTTTGTGATGTGCTTAAAAGCGAGATCCTCAACAGGAACCCTAGGAAAGAGGGTATTGCCTTTGAGAGGAAACTCAATGCTGATCGAACATATTGGAAGCCTGAGCAGTACCCCAAAACCTCATGGTTGCTGCAAAGGGACCTCCAGTTGATCCATCTAACTTATCTGGCTTTACATGTGAATCTCCTCGTTCTTCTAATGAGTCATTTGACTCCAACTATAAACTGTTCAAAAATCAGAATGGTGAAGTATTTGCTAGATATGTTGGCACTAACTGCAGGAACGGTTCTCCAATGAAGAAAATCTGGGTTCCCAAGAAGTGCCTTGAAAGTCTTCAGGTGAATGTCCTCATGGCACCACCTGTGAAGAATAGGAACCCCAGATCAAACTCTTCATATGGACCAAATTCTTCATATGGATCCAAGTCCTCATACGGACCAAATTCCTCACGTGGATCAAATTCCTCAAAAGGATCAAAGTCCTCATATGATTATCATCGTGCTAACAACTCTGTCTCGCAGGGTAGAGCTAAGGGCTATGAATATGTGCATTATTCTTCAAACCATTATGTTCATAAGTCCTCGAAGAATTTCTCTGCTTATTCGTATGTTTACCCTAACCCCTCTTATGTGAAGCGAAATGGATTGAACTCTTTGCCACCCCTTCAGATGTGGGTGGTGAAGAAAAAGAACTAATCTCTTCTGCAGGGTCAGGTCTCCAGACGTGCTTTAACGTCTGAAGAATTTCTTTGAGGGCACGACAAAATGCACGAAAGGACGCAGCTAATCATGAAGAAATAACTTTCATTTCACACGTCCTCATACCGCTTATACATTATCTTTGTCGATGAAATTCATCTGATGAAATTGATATCATATTCTTCAGCGATGAAGTATATGAGATCGTAAGTTGCACTAATTCATCTTTAGGATGATCAACCCAAAGCCAATGAGTGGGTCCTCGATAGTGGATGTACAAATCACATGACCGTGACAAGAATCTATTGATGGATGCTCCCTTATCACCGTCACATCTGAAGCATATCATCTTTGCTGACAAAGGCAAAATCAGGTATTGGGTCTTGGTAAGGTTGCGATCTCTAAGCACATACACATGGACAAAGTCATGCTTGTTGAGTCCTTGGGATACAACCTCATGTCGATCTCAATGCTTTGTGATCTTGATATGGTTGTTGTCTTTGGCAAGTATCGTTGTGTTGTGATCATGGAAGTCGACAATTCCAAAGTCTTGAAGGCTTTAGGAGAGGAGACTTGTATATTGTTTATTTCTCTACAGACCACAACCAGCCGTGTGTCTACTTGCAAAGCTTGAGAAAGGCTGGCTATGGCATCGACGGCTTGGTCACGCAGGCATGAGGAATTTGCACACGCTTGCGAAGAAGAAGCATGTCATTGGCATTGAGAATGTCAAATTCCTCAAGGATCACTTGTGTGGAGCCTGTGAAGCTGGAAAAATGACCAAGGCCAAGCATCCAGCGAAGACTATCATGACCACTACTCGTCCATTCGAATTGCTTCACATGGACCTCTTTGGTCCTAATCATTACTCAACAATCACTAATGATGCATCTCTATATGGCTTTGTTATTGTTGATGATTACTCTCGTTACACATGGGTACACATTGTTACTTACAAACATGAAGTGCAAGAAGTCTTCAAAGCGATTTTCCTCGAGGGCTTCAACCAACTTTGGTGTGAAGATCGGGCACATCGGGGAGTGACAATGGAACTGAGTTCAGTAATTCCGGTCTTGATGAATATCTTGATGAACTTGGTATTACTCATGAGTTATCTGCTCCCTATACTCCTCAGCAAAATGGCGTCGTGGAGCGCAAGAACAGAACTCTTGTTGAGATGGCTCGCACTATGCTTGATGAATACAAACCGCGTCGTCGTTTTTGGATTGATGCAATAGATACCGCGTGCCACATCATCAACAGAGTATCTTCACAAATTCTTCAAGAAGACTGCCTATGAACTCCTCACTGACAAGAAACCCAATGTGAGTTATTTCAAAGTCTTGATTGCTAAATGCTGGATTAGAGATCCTCATCACAATGCTAAATTTGCACCGAAAGCACATGAATGTTTTAAGCTTGGTTCTGGAAAGGACTCGCACACCTACAGAGTCATCAACAATGTTCTATACAAGATTGATGAAACTGTAGATGTGCGGTTCAATGAAACTAATGGCTCGCAAAGGAGCACCTACCTTCATGTTAGATGAACCAAAGCACCGAGGAATCTATCAAGTTCAAGGTATTTGAGGATGTCATTCCTCTTGAAGAATCTGCTGAAGAATTCATTCACTGACGTGAAGAACGTCGAGCTGATGCACTGAAGATAATGCTTTGAAGAAAATGGTCTTGAAGAAAATGGTTATCAAAATCCTCGACGACAACCAGCTCATCCTCGCGTTGCAAAAGAAGTGCAAGTTGACAAGATCATCGATGACATTGAAGCGCCAGGTCCTCTCACACGCTCAAAAGCTTCACATTTATCTAAGTTTTGTGGGCACTATGCTTTTGTCTCTATCACAGAGCCCACTAAGGTAGATGAAGCATTTACGGAGCCCGAGTGGATTCGAGCAATGCAAGAAGAATTACATCATTTCGAGCTCAACAATGTCTGGGAACTGGTCAAACGTCCAGATCCTCACAAGCATAATATCATTGGCACAAAGTGGATCTACCACAACAAGCAAGATGAAAATGGCCTTGTGGTGAGGAATAAGGCACAACTTGTAGCTCAAGGCTACACATAGGTTGAAGGAATTGATTTCGATGAAACTTTTGCACCTGTTGCTAGACTTGAGTCTATTCGCATATTACTTGCTTATGCTAACCATCATAATATCACTTTATATCAAATGGATGTGAAAAGTGCATTCCTCAATGGTAAGCTTGAAGAAGTATATGTTGATCAACCCCCAGGTTTTGAAGATCCAAAGAATCCGACAAAGTCTTGAGACTCAACAAGGCCCTCTATGGCCTCAAAGCAGGCCCCCAGGCGTGGTATGATACATTGAAGGAATTCTTCGTGAAGAATGGCTTCACACCAGTTCACTCGACCCTACTCTCTTTACTAAATCATATGATGGTGAACTGTTTGTGTGCCAAATATATGTTGATGATATTATCTTTGGCTGTACTAACCAACATTATAGTGATGAATTTGCCTATATGATGAGTGAAGAATATCAAATGTCTATGATGGGAGAATTGAAATTCTTCTTAGGTCTTCAAATTCGTCAACAACACAATGGCATATTCATACTCAGGAGAAATACCTCGAGGTTGTTCTGAGGAAATTCGGCATGCAAGATTGCAAAGGCGTCAAAATTCCTATGCCCACAAATGGCCATCTATGCACTGATGAAAATGGTATTGACTTTGATCACAAGGTATACCGCTCCATGATTGGTTCTTTATTGTACTTATGTGCATCTAGGCCAGATATAATGCTTAGTGTTTGCATGTGTGCACGATTTCAAGCTACACCAAAGGAATCACACCATAAGGCTGTGAAGCATATTCTTTGATATCTAGCTCACACACCAACACTAGGATTATGGTACCCCAAGGGCTCTACTTTTGATCTCATTGGATATTCTAACTCTGACTATCTTTGGTGATCGTGTGGACCGCAAGTCAACATCTGGTACTTGTCATTTCCTCGGACGATCTTTGGTCTGTTGGTCCTCAAAGAAATAGAACTGCGTATCACTGTCTACTGCGGAAGCTGAGTACATTGCTGCTGGCTCTTGTTGTGCTCAATTGATGTGGATGAAGCAAACTATCAAGGACTACGGCATCAACGTGAAGAATGTGCCTCTCATCTTGTGACAATGAGAGTGCCATCAAGATTGCTCACAACCCGATTCAATTTCGAAGACCAAGCACATTCAGATTAGTCATTATTTTATTTGTTATCATGTGTTGAATGGCGACATCTCCATCGAGCACTTGAAGACTAAAGAACACTAGCCGATATCTTCACAAAGCCCTTTGATGAGAAGAGATTTAGCAAGTTGCGGTGTGAGCTAAATATCTTAGAATCTTTGAATGTTCTTTGAAAGGACACACATCCTGACACTTATGCAAAATTGATGACTTAGATGTGCAATACATGAAGAAAGCGTTTTCTTCAATCAATGAAGAATAACACTCTAAGTGTGAAAAAATTAATGAAGAATTTGATTCTCGTAACCCTCGACAATTGTATGCGGTGTCTGAAATCATCATTCTTATACTGATTGGGTCACGCCACCACCAAAGTTGAAAATCTTCAATTTGAGTTTTTCCTCGCTTTGAAATTCTTCAGTTTTTCAAATTCTTCAACTTTGCAAAAATCTTCATTGTTTCGTTGTCTTTCTTCATTGGCTATATATATGGGTTTATGTCCTCTCTGACATTCACTTATGGCTATTTCTTCAAGTTGCTTTTTCGCTAAGTGAATGTGATCGGACCCTTCCCGTCTATGCTATACTCAACCCAATCTATTCACAAATTCTTCATGTGCGTTCTATTTGAAACTCGTTCAAAATCTTCACTGTGTCCTTGTCAGCTGAAGAAATTGCGAACGAAACTTTTAACTTATCTCATCCAAATTTTCGGCTTTGCCGCTCAAACCGTTCCGCTTCGTACGTTAAACTTATCTATTCACCCATGATCTAACACAATCTCCACTTTTCAGTACGTGGGTGACACATGTCAAGCGAATGAGAAGGGTCAGGGGCACGTTCGTCCAAAATCTTCGGGCGAACGGTTTTTCACCGTGGCTATATATACCCCTCTCCCCTTCCTCACTTCCTTTACTCCGCTCGACCGCACTCTCTCTCTCGCTCGAGCTTCTCAAACCCTAGCGCTGCCGCTACTCCATCGTTGCCGGTGAGGAAGAGCTTCACTGCCTCGACCTCGTCAGCGGTCGTACGCAGCGCCCGACCGCGGAAATCTTCACTCCGCCGCCGCCATAGCTTTGTTCCTCCGCCCGAGTTAGGCGTGGGAGATCTAAACCGACGAACTTCTAATCTACACTTCTCAGTTAAATCGTGTTCTTCGATTCGGAGTAATTAAAAGTTACTTTTGTTACTCGCTTTGATTCTCACACCTTCACGAAAATCTTCAAAGGTGTTTATTCTTCAAATCTTCACACATATGAACACCTCAAACGAAATATGCTCTTGATTCGTTTCTCTAAGCAATGATTTTTCTTCAAGATTCCACAATTGTGTGGATCCTCGATCTATACAACTCTGGAACCTAAGACAAAGATCACTTAGTGAAATTCTTCAAGGCTCATCTGGTCAAATTCCTCAAACTAGTTCTTTTTGAAAAACCTTCTGAGAACGCATATGACCTCTCCAAATTCCTCGCAACTATACTCTATTCACGGTACTCATGTCCGCCTTTGAATCACTAGGTTCTCATCAACTTAACTCATTTGCAGCGTTCCTCGAAGAAAAGTTGCATACTTCTTCAAAGAATTTGATTGTTCAAATTCCTCAGCTGAAGAATATGGCAGAAGGAAAGAAGCCACAGAAAGGAGGAAAGAGGCCTGAGGTCATGACTGCTTTCGAGATTCCTGAGGAAATCTATGCTGATTATTACACACCTGATGAAGCCAAGTTTGGCAAAGAAAACAAAAATCAGCGCAAGGTGCGCATTCAAAGGATTGAAAGGAGATGGGCAAGGGAATGGAGGGAGTACAGATATGTTACTCCAAAGTACATGAAGAAATTCGCACTGAATCCTCCATGCCCAAGAGCTCCATTGGCACCTGGCCAAGAAGCTGACCTCATCAGCATCAAGCGTGGTGAGGACTTTCTTGAAGAATGGTCCAAGCGCCAAGCCAAATTGGCGAGACAAGCCAAGGAGGCAGTGAGGAAATTTAATGAGGACTCTGCTACTGCTGTTGCCACTGAGGCCACTGTCAAGCCAAGAAAATCTATGGCAAAGAAGCCCGCACACAAGCCAAGTGCTTCACCAGCTGTGCCCTCATGGCCAATTTCCTCAGCAATGCCCTCACGGCAAATTCCTCATGCTGCTCCTGCTCCTCCCAAATCCTCAGCTCCTACAAAGTCCTCAGCAGTTCTGACAAAGTCCTCAGCACCTGTGCATCTAGCCTCGTGCCAAAGGACTACAGGCATCTCAATTGCCTCTGGTGTCTCAGCAAGTTCCTTAGTTGCACCAAATTATTCATCAGGCCCCACTCTGCTGAAGACTAAGGCAACAGCTGGACGAGGTCCTCGGCCAAGTCCCAAGAAGAAACAGGTCGCCTTCCAAGAGCCACCTGAAGATGTTGAGGCTGATGATGATGAACTTGCGGAAATCATCAGAGATAGACAAGTTAAGGCCGCTAGAGCCAAAGGTACACATGTGCCACTGCTTTTGGATCCAAGAGCGATCCTAGACTACATTGATCTCTGGCACAAGGACCCAAACACTCCTATGCCTGACTTCAAGTTGACACCTGGCCAAAGTCACATGCTGACTCATTTCATCCAAGAGGAGAAATGGAAATATGATAAGGCCAGAGAGATCAAGAAATCGCATGATCTGAAAAGAGAAACTGCTGAAGAAAAATGTTGTCAAGATGACAACTGAAGAACTTGTCAAGATGTAGCCTGACATCAAAGCCCTCAGCGACAAATTTGACTCAAACTATGCTGACTGGCAAGGAGCCAAAGTCAGGTTTGTGAAACTGACGGAGAAGTTCACAAATGTTGCAGCCCCAACGCAACAAGAAATTCCTCAGGCTGGAGCCTCTGCTCGACTATTTGAAGAACATGCCAAAGACCATGATGAAGTTCAGGCTCAAGACAATGCTAGTTCGAGGCTGATGATTCCATTCCAAATTACTGAAGAAATTGTCGGGGCATCCACTAGTGGTGCGCCTGAAGAAACTGAAGAAGTCAGGGCAACTGCATCAGTTGCGCCTGAGGAAATTCAACCAGATTCCTCAGCTCCTCCTGCGCCTACACCAACTCCAATCCTTCCATCTGCATCTGATGTGAAGAAGACCAAGGCTGCAGAGCGAGCTGCAGTGAAGAAAAGGAAAGCATCGGTACTTCAAATTCTTCAAATTTCGAGGAAAATGAAGCCTATGACAAGCTCTTTTGAAAATCCAATCGATGATGTTCCAATTTCCTCCATTCCATCAAAGGACCTGTTCCTTTTGGTGAAGAGTATGAGATCCCAAGCGGATCTGATGAAGAAAATCATTCTGCTGCTGATCCTATGAACACGCAGACTGCATATGAAGAGGAACTAGACAATCCTCAGCCTGAGGAACCTGAGATTGCGATTCCTGAGGTCGTGATGCAACTCACTGACACTCCACTGCCAAAGCCAAAGAATCCATTCTCAACGAAGCAAAAGTTCAAGGCTGAAGATTTCTTCATAGCATGTATTCTTCACTGACTACAACCCTTATGACTCTGCTCGCATAAGGAAGAGGCGTTTCTGGACTGCTAGTCAAGCCAACTAATATTCCTCTGTGCTATTCAACAAAGACAAAGTCTTTGATCATGCACATATTCCTCATGTGGACATGGAATCTCTGCCAGGCTTCGAGCCAGTCCTCAGTGTTCTTCACGATACAGGATTGCTGAATTTCTGCTTGACATACTGTGATTGGAATGAAGAACTCATTCTTCAATTCTATGCGACGCTGCACATCACCGGAGACTCTGAAGATGTGAACTCATGGGTATTGTTCTGGATGACAGAAAATACTCACTACAAGGCACCAGCAACTGAATTGCTTCATGCCCTCCCACTCAGTCCTCCCCTTGATGGTTCTCGTTGCATCTACAACAAACCTGAGCTTTGAAATCACTACATGCAAGTGCTGATGAAGCCTTTGAAGCCAGGGAAGGCCCCTTGAACCAAATTCTTTGTCAAAGAATTACTATATGTGCCTCGGACTGTCTATCGCATTCTGACGAAGACAATGAGTCCTATCAAAGGCCACGACTCAAATGATGAACAAGTCATTGGCATCATGAAGAATATGCTTTTCAATATCATTCATGGCGTTCCGTCAACTTCCATGATTTCTTCATGAGGACTCTGGCAAACATTGCTATGTCACCTTTTGAGCTGAAGCCTTATACACCATGGATTATGAGGTTCATCAGGACAAGGTCTTCACTCAATTACAAGGCTGATAGTCTGAACCACTGCAGCTACTTGCCTCCAATTAAAGTCCTCAAACGGACATTTGCCTCAGCTGAAGACAAGGGCAAGGCAACTGCTATGATAGATGAAGGCATTCATCCATAGGATGGTCAATTTTGCAAAGCTGCATCCTACTCCACCAATGATGACTCTGCCACACATGACTCTGTCGCCAATACCTCAGCCAAGCAAAATCCTCAAGCCACAACACCTAGGGTGATGACTGATCGTGAGTTACTCCTCAGTCTTCATCAGAAGGTTGATCGCAATCATAAATGGGTCAACCGTCAGTTTGGTTCAATTCTTCACAACATGACCTCAACACACAATGCAGTGAAGAAAAACCAATACTACCTCCATGAAACCTTCAACCGCACCTGGGCTGTTCTTTCTAATGTCTACAGCGCGGAAGAACTGAAGACAATGGGTCTCAAGGAAGAATTTGACTGGTCTGCACCTCCTCCGAAGAAATACAAGAAGGTCAAAGTTCCTTCCTTGGTGGCCAGCTCCTATTCTTCATCACGCGACACTGATGAAAATGAAGACTTGGACGACACTGCGGCAGGCCCTACTACGACAACCGATCTCGACAACGCTGGCGCTCCTTCATCAACTTGAAATTCTTCAGGGGCGTTAGTCCTCAGTTTCAATCCTTCTGGTCATTTCATGACAAAGGGGAGAAATTTGAGTTAGTCTTCAAGCGGGTCTACTATATACAGCGTTTTTTTTGCTAAGTTACAACTCTCGTTCTTCTGAAACTTTATTGGATCGAGTTGTAATCTTAAACCCGATGGTGCTCTGATACTTTTGATGTGTTCCTCTGCATGCTTATTCCTCATTATATGTTAATACACGCATGTCGAACTACATCGATCACCATATTTCATCATGCATTTCAAATTCTTCATATTATATGTCAAATGCGTGTATGAATTACAAGATATAGGGGGAGATCTCCATGATTCAACTCTTCAAATGTGCAATGGCCCAAAAGCAAAATTCCTCACTATGCACATCTTCAGGGGGAGTTCTTCTATATCTTGCAATCAAATTCCTCGATGTCAGTATTTACACTTCATATGTTTATCCCGTTGAAAACTTAACCTATATTGTCATCAATCACCAAAAGGGGAGATTGTAAGTGCATCTAGTGCCCCTTAGTGATTTTGGTGTATTGAAGACTTATAGGTTAAGGGACTAATGTGTTTATGAGTGTACACAGGTCTATAAGTCTATGAGGAGTTTGATATTTACAGAGAAAGTCGACCCCTAAAATGAAGTTCTTCGATGAAGACTTTGATATTCTGAAGACTTTCTGAAGACTTTGAAAGTGAAGAAATTGGTGTGACCTTGAAGACTTGGTATTCATTTGAGGAACATGAAGCGTGAAGACTTTTGTTTTCATTGTTTCGTTTTCTCTTTCTTGAGTCATAGGAAACACCGTACTGTTAAAGGGGGTCGAGGAAATACTAAGGAAAAATTTCCATGTGATGCTCAACTCAAAATCCTACACCTACCAATCCCTTTGAGTGAAGCCTTTGGAAATCTCATACAACTCAATCAATTTCTTCAGTGACAGAGACGAAGTTCTTCTGGTCTCTAAAGAATTTGTTCTGACTGAGGAGTTAGGAATTCGCCAAGGTCTGGATTGCCTACGATGAGGAACATGATAGCCCCGAGGAATTTGAGAGTCAAATTTCTGACCGTTCTTTGTCTTCTTGGCTTGACTGTTCCAAAATATCTTAGCCACCTAACAGTCATATCATTGAAGGGCATTTATGTCTTATCATGTCGGGCTGCTCCCAAGGCTATAAATAGCCGCCCTCACAACCACTAGCTGGTTGGCTGCTCGAGAGAACTTGACACTTGTCATTTGAGAGCAACCCATCCTCCAGGGACTTTGAGGGAAAATCATCGATTGAGGAAAATCCAAAACCAAACCCCTACAAACCCAAAGTGATTGAGCATCATGAAGAGATTGATCCTGCGTGGATCGGCGCTTGTTACCTTTGAAGACTATGCTTCTTCCAGACGGTTAGGCGTCATGGTCTAGAGCATCCAAGAGGAATTGTGGATCGCCGAGTGACCAAGTCTGTGAAGGTTTGGAAGTCGCCGAAGACTTACCACGAGTGATTGGACGAGGTCTGTGACCTTAGTTCAAGGAGAATACGGTGAGGACTTGGTGTCCTGAGCTGCGTGCTCGATGGTGGGTGTCCGGGACTGTGTGTCCTCGAGTTTAAATACTCGGCCGCTCCAACAGACGTACAAGCCGAGACAGCGGTTGGAACTGGTCTACCAAATCATTGTCTTCATCAAGCTAACTGGTTCTATCTCCTCAACTCTTTCATTTCCTCATTACTGTGTTGAGTGTTCGTTCATATCTGTGTTTGACGACTTTGACTGAAGACTTTCTCAATTTCCTCAGTTCATTTTCTTCAGTCTATTTGTCTTCATCTTGTGTTATCCTGTGTTTACGCTTTCTGCTCTTTGATTGTCTTCATTTCATCATGATGACCATGCCCGCATTCTCTTATGCTTACTTCTGAGTACTTATTCCGCTGCAAGTAGTTCTTCACTTAGGAATTTCCTCACCGGCAAATTCCTCATTAAGAATTCATAAAAATTGCCTATTCACCCCCCCTCTAGTCGATATGACGCACTTTCAATACAAAGGCTAGCAACAGTAGCCCATGCAAAAATTGATCATGCTGAGTGCGTCCTGGTTTATTGGCCCCTTTTTTGTGCCATTTTTTGTGACATGCATAAATATTATGTTACTTAAAAATATGGTCAAAATTGGCACAAAATATGAAGGAGACCAATGGAAGTAGCAACCCATGATTTAACTACTCACATGCACGTAGTGGAGTAGTAATGTCTTTCTCAACTACTTCCTCCCTCATGTCCACTCAATTTGCATGCGTTGTATTAATTGACCATCAATGAAGTGAAGGACTTTACACGTGTCAAATTATCACATGGGGTGGATATTCGTACAAAAATGTGTCCCACTGTGTACCCGTGTGTGCGTGCGAGCGAATGAGTGCGTGCGTGCACCTCTTCTCTTCGTGCATGTACTACCAGTGTGCGTGAGAGAGGGCGAGTACATTCTTCTGGAACCAGCAGCACGTTACTATGATCAATCCACACAAGGAGGTCGCGACAATGCCTCCACATGTGCCATGTGGCTTCATTAACTGAAAAAGGGAAAGACACTGTGTAGCATGCCATTGGACTTCTAATTTACGTGTTTTGCACACACTGGAAGTACTACTAAGGTACACGTGCATTGCACACATCAGATTTGGCAACCAAATTATGAATAAATACTACATTATAGCATGTAAGCTTTGAGTCATATATGCATGATGTAGATGTTCGTTTAATTCTTATAGTTCATCTCATTCAAAATCAATTAGTTTTATAAAAAATTTAATATATTTTATGATTCATGGAATTGTGCGTTGTAAAGCATAAAGTAAAAACAAATAATGGCAATTCAACTAGAAATTTTTTTTTGGGCAGTTATGATATGGAAGATTCTAGAACAAAGGAGAAGCACTTGTGTTTTGAGGTTTGTGCATTATGCTTAAGTTCAACCATGGAGTCTTCTATATCGTACATGTGGCAGAATCTGGTGGGGGACTAGAAGATGGTGCGAGGGGCCAAATGGTGGGAGACTATGAAGGAGTGCACAAGTGCGAGATCGATATTTAAAGAGAGGGGGCGAGAAAGTGTGCGGTTGCGCGCACTTGCGGAGCCATGAAAAATAAATGAGCTAGGGGGCCAAGCATTGCTAATCCTTTACGAGGAGGGATAATTCATCAACTTAAACCATTTTACCACCAATTGATCTAATGATCACATTCATATTAGCCTCAATATATAGTGATGTTAGGGGGGCAGGACCCTTGCCGCCCCTTGTTTTCGCCACTGTGCGTGCGTCTGAGAGATGAAGCGGAAGGCATGGATGAAGAGAGGGGGGCATTGGATATATAATTAATGTGGGTGTATTAGCTATGTAGTCCTATATAGAGGGGTATAGATTGATTTATGTGTACGTGGGAAAGAGGGTGAGACCTGTCGGTGTACTAGAGTAGGGGTACCCTAGTATCCCGAACTTGTGCACGGGCAGTTGCAGCCCTCAACGGCATGGCTTACCGGGTGATCGCCAAGGTCCTCCGTGGTTCCTTTGGAGCCATTCAAGAACAAAGTATTCAAGCCAAGGAGACAAGGCCCCGACAAGAGGAGCTTGCCGGAAAGGCCACCCAAGGCACCTAGGAGACAAGGCCCCGGCAAGAGGAGCTTGCCGGGAAGGCCACCCAAGGCACCTAGGAGACAAGGCCCCGGCAAGAGGAGCTTGCCGGGAAGGCCAGCCAAGGCGCCTAGAAGACAAGGCCCCGGCAAGAGGAGCTTGCGGGAAGGCCCAACGAGCGACAAGCTTCCGGCGCCGACAAGACAACAACCATGACAAGGCGCTTGCATGACGGACCACCTCTCTCAGATTTACGCTCCAGCATCCACTAACGTGTCGCCTACAGGACCTTTCCAGGCGCGCGTGGCGAGAGGCTGTGCAGCCAGCGGTGCGAGGTGGCAAGCGGCGCTGACAAGATTGCCATCGTGGCAAGCGGTGGCGCCCCTGACGGTCCCTGTTTGCATTGTTAGGGCAATGTAGACGGGCATTTAATGCCTTTGTCCCCTGCCGTCAGGGTTAGGTATGATACACTGTACACTGTACAAGTAGGTATACCAACCACTCCTTTTCCATTTTTTCCCTTGTCTATGTTGCCACCTGTCGGAGACCCCTTTAGCATATAAAAGGATGCCCATGCGCAACGTAGAAGGGGTCGGTCGGTTCCCCCCCACGCTCAGTCTCTTTAGCAGCTCGTGTGTACTGTAGCACTCAGCGCTCCTGAGCAAGAACTCAATACACCTAGACATGCAGCAGTAGGAGTATTATCTCTCCGAAGAGCTCCGAAGCTGGGTAAACCTCTCGTGTGCTTCGCCTCGATCTGCTCTTCGTGCGATCTCCGCTCCCCGCCGAACCGAAAGGGGCTCGGTCCGCCGGTCCCATAGGTGCTCGTGGGCCAGATCATCCTGCCCCGACATCTTTGGCGCGCCAGGTAGGGGGGCATCGAGGTTGTGTGAACCTGATCCGGCGTCCACACAAGCTAGATATTCATCATCTTCATCGACATGCCAACGAAGAAGAAGGCTTCGGCGGCAGATGTTCCGTCCGCGTCGAACCCACCACCACCGGAGCAAACGGGCGGTGGGGTAGACACCGACAGAAGAACGGGCGTCGACGAGGAAGCCCATGGTGCTGCCAAGTCCAAGGACAAGGCTGCGCAGACCTCGGCGTCCGTACATGCACCGCGTACATCTCAGGAGGCGCGGGACCGACAGCGTCATGGTACTTACAATGCCATACGCTCGTTGGACTAGAATCGAGCTGGTGGATCTCGGGATGCTCAAGACCAGCATGCACGCCAACATCTTTGGCGCGGCGAAACGCGATCGCTGGACAGGATACTGCTCCTTCTAACATAGTTAGAAGTCCGAGCATATCCCGCTCCTCGCGCCGTTCGCCACTGCCACCCACCACTCCAACAGAAGCCTTGGCAAGAGCTCAACTGCTCCTAGATTACCCTCCAACAGCCGACAAGGTCGATGAATGGAGGGCCAATTCAGAGTCTCATCGGCTTTGCCAACGGCGACGTTCCGCGGCAACCGAGTGCATCGCTGCCACGGCAAGACTCCAAGGCACGAGCCGGTGGCGACGAAACTGGTGGGGGTGCAACCACCATGCACTCTCCGCCCCAAAGGCCAAGATCGCCGACTCGCCGGATCCACCTCGACAGCGACTCCACAGCGTCATCAGATCCACGAGCTCGTCGCGATCAGCGCCAAGTTCTTCACGAACGACAGCAAGAAGACGCTCGAACTCGCATCGAGCGCCGAAGAGAAGCGCGGCGTCAATCCGACCAGCGCGCTGGGCCCTTCGTCGACATGCATGCGCCAGGGGAGCCAGGCGACTTGTCGTACGCGGTAGGGTGCCCTGCATTCACTCGCGAGCTGCGGCAAGTCCAATGGCCCAGCAAGAAGAATTTCAAGCCAGAGGTACCAGAGAAGTACGACGGCAAGACGCATCCATTGGAGTTCCTCAGCATCTACACCATCGCGGTGCAAGCTGCCGAGGGGCGAGACGACAAGATCCTGGCCAACTACTTCCCGCTGGTGCTCAAGCCCAATGTTAGATCCTGGCTCATGCACTTGCCGGACAACTCCATATCCTCTTGGACAGATCTATGCCATCAGTTTGTCGGCGCCTTTACAGGCGTCCACAAGCCCCATGGCCAAGAGAGCGACCTTCATCTGCTCGCCCAGAAGGAAGGAGAGCCCCTGCGCAAGTACATTCAGAGATTCAGCTGCGTCAAAGACAACATCCCCGACGTCCACCCTACCGCGGTAATCAACGCATTCCATCAGAACGTGCGAAACCGCAGGATGAGGGAGGAGATGGCGATGTGCAAGATCAGAGACGTCAGTGAGCTATATGCCCTGGCCGACAAGTGTGCACGCGTCTTTGAGGAAGGAGGAGACTCCGGAGAGAATCTTTGGGCAGGAGGATCTGATAGTGAGGAGACCGCCCCGACAAAGAAAAACCGGCGGTGAAGAAGACCAAGTCCGGCAAGAGCTCTGATGCCCACTCCGGCAAGCGCACCTCTTCAGAGTGTTGCGCTACCGTCGAGGACGCACCATCGAGCTCCACCGGCGAAAGTCTTGAGGAGCGATCTGCTCCGGCAAGCCCTAGGGTTTGTTCCGTTGAAGCAGACGCTCCGAGTCCGGCAAGAGCTCTGATGCCCAATCCGGCACGCGCCCCTCTTCGGGGTGATGCGATCCCGTCGAGGGCGCACCCTCGAGCTCCGCCGGCAAGTCTTGAGGAGCGATGCTCCCGGCAAGTCGTGAGGTTTGTTCCGTTGAAGCGGGCGCTCCAAGTCTGGTAGAGCTCGATGCCCACTCCGGCAAGCGCACCTCTTGAGTGCTGCGCTACCGTCGAGGACGCACCATCGAGCTCCACCGGCGAGTCTTGAGGAGCGATGCTGCTCCGGCAAGCCCTAGGGTTTGTTCCGTTAAGCAGCCGCTCAAGTCCGGTAGAGCTCGATGCCCACTCCGGCAAGCGCACCTCTTGAGTGCTGCGCTACCGTCGAGGACGCACCATCGAGCTCCACCGGCAAGTCGAGGAAGCGATGCGCTCCGGCAAGCCCTAGGGTTTGTTCCGTTGAAGCGACGCTCCAAGTCCGACAAGAGCTCGATGCCCACTCCGGCGGCGCACCTCTTGAGTGCTGCGCTAGCGTCGAGGACGCACCATCGAGCTCCACCGGCAAGTCTTTGAGGCGATGCTGCTCCGGCAAGCCCTAGGGTTTGTTCCGTTGAAGCAGACGCTCCCGACAAGTTTTGCTCCGGCAAACTTGCCGGGGAACGTCAAGCTCCGGCTGAGCCGCAGATTCTCGCTGTGGAAGCAGATGTTCCCGCAGCAGCAGATGTGCCGGTGGTTCTTTGGTCGATCAGGACGACGCCAAATCGAACCACTAGCTAGACACCTTTCGCTCTAGTCTATGGAGCAGAGGCAGTTCTCCCCACGGAACTCGTATACGGATCCCCTCGAGTGCTCGCTTATGATGAGCTCGAGCAAGAGCAGTTGCGACAAGATGACGCGCTGCTCCTTGAGGAGGATCGTCTTCAGGCTGCTGTACGAGCTGCTCGGTACCAGCAAGCTTTGCGCCGCTACCATAGCCGCAAAGTTAATGCTAGAAGTCTCGAGGAAGGCGACCTTGTTCTTCGGCGCGTTCAGTCCGCCAAGAATTCCAACAAGTTGATGCCGAAGTGGGAAGGCCCTTACCGGGTGAAACGAGTCACTAGGCCTGGCGCTGTCCGCCTTGAGACCGAAGATGGCATTCCGGTGAGCAACTCCTGGAACATTGAGCATCTTCGTAAGTTTTACCGTAAAGCGCGGTTGCGGAACCTGTTCGGCAACCACCTTTTAATACAAATCTTACCGCTGTTGCATGTAATCCTTTGTATAAAGCCGAGCGCAGACCCGTGCATAAGTAAAGCTAAGCGTTAACCGCATATATTGTCAATTTCATGCTTTTTACTTCTATTTGCATGCGTTATCTGACACTTTGTGCAGCACCTACCCCTGGTAAGCAATAACGAGCCATAAGGCTCCATATCTTTATTTTCTCTTCTTTCTTCTCTCTCAAAGAAATAAAGGTTCCCTCGCCCACAAGTTTGCCGGGGGGAAAGGAGAAGATAATGGTGTGGACCAAGCATCGCTCAAGGGAATCTAGCCTTACCGGGAAGCAAACGACAGAAAAGCTAAGTTGCCAAAGTTTGAGGAATCAGTTTTAAAATTTTTAAGTTATCTTCCTCGAACGACCGTACTTTGTATGGAAAACCTGTGCGCAGAGGAACCAACTCGTAGCTAGTTGCGCCTTACTTTGTTTCGAGTCCGCTCAACAACTTAAGTGAGCTACGACTAGTTGCGACAAGGTTGCTTGTCGGAGCGGTACCGCCCGGCTCTTGACGTCCACTTTTCAGCCTTCATGACCAGTGCCTGCTCCGACAAGTTCCCTAAAAGCGTGAGGGCAAAACATACAAAGGAAGGAATCAAGTAAAGGAAATAACATAGCAATTGATACCCAAAATAGAGTTATATTACAAGATAGCTTGCCGCAGCTCTAATGGATTGTTCCTATGACATGACCGAGCGGCAAGAGAAAGAGAAAAGCAGGCGGCCTAATCTACGCGATCGCCCTCAACCCTCTTGATTCCGCTCACCCTGTCCACGATGGGTGCGACAAGGGTCTTGAGCACCTCCACATCAGCATCCGGCAGCAAGGACTTGAGGACGTTGGTGAGGTTGAGGCCTGGATTGCGGAAGGCCACCTTCATCAGCACCTCTTGAAGAGCTCCCGCGCAGATCTGGCGCGACTCCTCGGCCAGCTGCTTTGGGACTTCTTCCCGGAGTTCTTTGGAGGGCCGCCTGCACGCCCTTGAAGAACAAGCTGAGCTTGGCACTTTGGGTTGGAGGTGCTCGTCGAAGGAATATCCAAGATCCACCATCCCCAGCTGCGCCAGCTCCTCGTCGATGGCTGCAGCAACATTCACGAGACCCTCGGTCCAGTGCTCCACATTCTCCCTCAAGGCATTCTGGGCGGCAGCAGCACTCGCCAGCAGCGCCTCGTCGGCCTTGATCTTCTCCTTCAAGGCCACCTCCTGCTCCCTGGCGCCGTCCAAAGGTCTCGAGTCAAAGTAGTTAGCTTCAACTCAAGATCTGCGTTGGAGTCCTTGGCGGCCAGGCTCCTTGCTCCTCTCGGCGAGACGGCCCTGCAGCTCGCCAAGAGTGTAGGCGTCCTTCTCGTGCTCGTGCTTGAGTGCAGCAAGCTCCTCGCCGCTCTCCTTGAGACTGGCCTCCAACTGCGCCACCTTCGTCTCCAGCTCCTTCTTGGCGGCCTCGGCAGCTGCGGCAGCATCCTTTGCTTCCCTCAGAGCCCCGCCAAATGTTTGCTCGTGCATAGCAAGATCCTCCTCGTGGCTGTCAAGATTAACCTTCCTCTGCCAACTTCGCCTTCCTCAAGGCAGACAGCTTCTCGGCGGCGAGCAGCTGTTCCTCCTCGACTTCAGCCTTCTCGAGGAGGAGGGCCTTGCGCTCCTTGGCAAGTTGCTCCGCTCCTCTGCCAAGGCCGGAGAGCTTCTGGTTGAGGCCGGAGCTCCTCCAGCGCTTCTCGATGTCTGCTTCCGCCTTCGCGACAAGCGCTTCACAGGATTCCAGCTTGGCTTGTCGGTAGCGGTAGAGCGACAACGGCTTCCGCGGTTGCTCCTCCTCGGGCTCGCCGTTCTTTCTGCTTGGCGCGTCGACCAGCGTCATTCCAGCGAGGCGAGCAGCTCTTCATCGAAGGTTTCTCCTTCGGCGGCGCCACAGAGCTCGACTCCCATGGGAGCTTGATGAAGACGCCATCGCCCGGCCTTCAAATAAGCGACGTCTTTGGGGCTCTTGAACTGGCAGCTGCGGCGGCCGGAGGATCGGCGGTTGGCGTGGCGCTGGCGCTTCTACGGCCTCGGGGCCGTCGGTCGATCGCCGGACTCCTCGCCAGCTTCTGCGGCGGCAGCTTTGGCGGCATCTTCGCTGACAGGCTCGTCAACGCCGGCTTCCTCTTCGGTGGCGGCGGCATCGTCAGTATTGCCGTGCGCGTCCTCCTCGTCCGCGACCTCGGTCTCCATTGGCTCTGTGGCGGATGGATGAAGAAAAGTCAAACAAATATTCAAAAAGAAAATCAGAAGAAGAATAACACAAGGGAAGTTTTCAAGCAAGAAGATTACCTGTGCCAGGGTCCGCAGTCATGGTCTCCGCCGCGAAGGGGTCGCTGGAGCCGTCCCTTACCGGAGAACTGCCCCTTGCCGGAGAAGTCTCCCTTGCCGGAGAACGCTCCCTTGCCAGGGAATCCTCCCTTGGCGGCGTGGTCGAAGCAGAAGGAGGCTGCTCTGCTCCTACACAAATCAACAGTTAGATATCAGCAAAGAAAGAGCACCCATGCCCGGCGAACAACAAGAAGTAGACCATATACTTACGCTGGGGGCTGCGCTGGGGGCTGCTTTGAAGAAGAGTTGCCGCATCCGGCAAGGTGGTCTCGGACGCGCCCTCTGCCGTCGCAGTGGGTTCGTCCTCGATGACAATCACCGGGGTCTTGGCTCTCTTCGACATTCTCTGGGCCAGCGTCCTGAAAAGGAATGGGTTCAGAATGAAGCAGATCAGATACAAGACAAAGCAACAAATCGAAGAATTATGAATACGACAAAGAATCTTACTCTTCTTCTTCCTCGTCGGAGCTGAGCGCGGAGAGATCAAATTCCGGCCCGCCTCCAGTACGACGAGGCGGAGGAGTGGGTTCCCTTGGATGCTTGGCGGGAGCGGAACCGGTGGTCTGCGAGGGCCCCGCTCCAGTTGCTGCAGCGGCGTGAGGTGCTCCAGCAACTTGATGCTTGCCGATGGAAGCTGTCGCAGCGCTGCGGCTGTTAGCCCGTCTGCCGCCCGCTATGTCTCGGCCTTGCGAAGACGCCTCCTTGGTGGAGCCGGGGCTCCGCCATGACAAGCTGCTTGGAGGCGGGGAGGAGGCGCCCTCGGCGGGTTCGCTCGACTCGGCTTCAGGCTCGGCAAGCTCTTCCTCGCCGGCAAACTCCTTTCGCTCGACAAGGCTTGCCGCCTCTACTGCCTCTGCCTCCTCCACGGTGAAGCCAAACTCGCCCGCGGCCTCTTGCCGCCTCTTCCAGCCTGGTGGCGATGCGCTGCATCTCATCATCGGTGGTGTCGCGGGTGAGGCCCCTCTGCTCATCGGGGCGGATCGGCATTTCTACCAGATTGTCAAAGAACTGCCGGACGACGTCATCTGCAGGCTCTTGCCAAGTTGGGACAATTCCATGCGAGTACTTCGCGGCATCATTACGCGGATGCGGTCGGCGGGGAATTGTTACCGCAATGAACGACGCCCCTCGGCAACCTAAACATCTCTGGATGATCAGAATCGGGCTTGAACAGCTCCAAGAGCATTGCGTCAAGCTCCAAGACGGTGAAGTTGAAGTTGAGGCCCGGGCACAGCTTCATGATATCTGCCGTGTTCTGAAACTCCCAGGCAGGTCTCCTCCTCTCCTGCAGGGGGGCGATGCGGCGGCAAAGAAAGTCCGCGCCAACGGTGCCTACGGTGAGCCCGGCAAGTCTGAGGCGAACGATTCGGGTGACTGCGATCTTCAGCCTAGCGTCTTCCGGGGCCAGATTGCTCCAATCGTTGCCGCACTCTTTGGGGTTTGGTATTTGGGCCGTAAATGGCTGCGGGTTCTCCTCGACAATCCAGCACCAATCTGCCCTCCATTCCTCCCACTTGCTATGGAGCTCTCCCTCCAGATAGGCTTCCTTCTTGCCGACCCTGGATATCCAAGCGATTCCTCTGGCAAGAGGCTCCCCTCTCTCAACTCGGGGCAAAAAGAAGTGGCGGAAAAGGGCTACATTTGGGTGGACTCCGACAAAGTTTTCGCAGAGATGTGCGAAAACTGCCATGGTCAGAAAGGCATTGGGGGTGAAATCAAGGAGGCGGAACCCGTAGGGTGTTCATGATGTCACTGAAGAATTCAGAGAAGGGCGGGCAGAGCCTGATGAGAAGAAGAGCGCGAAGAAGGGATACCCAGTCGGGGCCAATTCCGAAGCAGCGGCGGGGAGTACCTTCGTGCACGCATGCGCTCGCGTCTCCGTCGACCAGAAGAGGTAGTAGTTCTCCCTCAGCTCTCTCGCGACGAGCTGAGGGGGGAAGATGGCCCGCTCCTTCCGCAACCCGCAAGCCGCTGCGCCTCGGCCGACTTCACGGCCTTCCCCTTGTCGGATTTCGGAGCCATGGCGGAGGCGGTGGAGGAGATCGACGGCGTCGGTGGTGCTGGTGGTGATGGGGGGCAGAGCGCTGCTCTCTCCAGCCTTAGGAAGAATGGAGGAGCCGCGGTGGTTTTCTCGAGATGGGACAGCAAGTGGCAAGGTGGGCGACCTGCCCCTGTTTCCCCTGCTTATAAAGAGGGAGGGGGCGGATGTTCCGTTATTCCGAATAAAGAAGCCCCCACGATCTCGCCCACGATCTCCCACACGACGCCGCACTCGATGCGTGCCGTTCGTGGAGGGCGTGGTGGGTCCGGGGTGAGTTATGGCGTGACCCAGGCCGCGCGTACCCGTGCCCTGTTTTGGGCCTGGCCCAACAGCCGGCTTGCACCGTGTGGCCCAGGCCGGGGCTCCTATCGGTGTACTAGAGTAGGGGTACCCTAGTATCCCGAACTTGTGCACGGGCAGTTGCAGCCCTCCACGGCATGGCTTACCGGGTGATCGCCAAGGTCCTCCGTGGTTCCTTTGGAGCCATTCAAGAACAAAGTATTCAAGCCAAGGAGACAAGGCCCCGGCAAGAGGAGCTTGCCGGGAAGGCCACCCAAGGCACCTAGGAGACAAGGCCCCGGCAAGAGGAGCTTGCTGGGAAGGCCACCCAAGGCACCTAGGAGACAAGGCCCCGGCAAGAGGAGCTTGCCGGGAAGGCCACCCAAGGCACCTACAAGACGAGGCCCCGGCAAGAGGAGCTTGCCGGGAAGGCCCAACGAGCGACAAGCTTCCGGGCGCGACAAGACAACAACATGACAAAGGCGCTTGCATGGCAGACCCTCTCTGTACCCTACGCTCCAACGCATCCACTAACGTGTCGCCCGGGACCTTTCCAGCGCTAGCGTGGCGAGAGGTCAGGCAGCCCGGTGCGAGGTGTGGCAAGCGGCGCTGACAAGTTTGCCATCGTGGCGAACGGTGGCATCCCTGACGGTCCCTGTTTGCACTGTTAGGGCGACGTAGACGGGCATTTAATGCCTTTGTCCCCTGCCGTCAGGGTTAGGTATGATACACTGTACACTATACAAGTAGGTGTACCAACCACTCCTTTTCCATTTTTGCCCTTGTTTACGTTGCCACCTGTCGGAGACCCCTTTAGCATATAAAAGGAGGCCCATGCGCAACGTAGAAGGGGTCGGTCGGTTCCCCCCCACGCTCAGTCTCGTTAGCAGCTCGTGTGTACTGTAGCACTCAGCGCTCCTGAGCAAGAACTCAATACACCTAGAGATGCAGCAGTAGGAGTATTATATCTCCGGAGAGCTCCGAAGCTGGGTAAACCTCTCGTGTGCTTCGCCTCGATCTACTCTTCGTGCGATCTCCGCTCCCCGCCGAACCGAAAGGGGCTCGGTCCGCCGGTCCCATAGGTGTTCGTGGGCCAGATCAACCTACCCCGACAAGACCTCACTAGATATATATAGATCGATCAGTTTGTGTGGAAAACTGGGAAAAAACCTAGCTATATATACACACACATAGAGGACACATCGATCGTTTCACATGCACGTGAGAGATAAAGAATGCCTGAAATGATGAAGAGGGGGAGGTGAGTGTGTGTGCATGCATGGGAGACCGACCTGAAGAACATGTGTGCGATGGATAATGCCGAGTGGTAGTGTGTGTGCATGCATGCATGAGAGGAAGTTAGCAGTACAATTATAAAGAGAAGGTGACTGTCTGGGTGTAAAAGACTAGGTGAGGTCATGATCAATGTAAAGTTGAATTCAAATATTTGAATAAGAGATCATGATGTTTAAACCCATGCATGCATGAATATAACTGAGATATGCGTGGTGTGGTTTGGAAATGAGCATGCCATACTGTATACACATTGAACAAGGTCAGACTGATTTGAATTTGAGTTGCCGATGGCAAACATCGTTTGGCCACATTGCATCCATGCATGGACACACTGTTCTAGTTGGAGATGATGGGTGGATTTTGCATCACATATCTATATCTATACCCCTATATATTAAACTTGATATTTTATATACTATGCGAATAACTTTAACTTTGAAAGATGGTCGTCGGATGAAGCCAATCCGACGGTGCAGAGATGGCAAATCCGAGCACTACTGGCCATTGGATATCATCTACATTCCACCAAATTTTGCCACATGTACAATCTAGAAGACTCCATGGTTGAACTTAAGCATAATGCACAAACCACAAAACACAAGCACTTCTCCGTTGTTGTAGAATCTTCCGTATCATAATTGGCCAAAAAAATTCTACATGAATTGCGATTAGCTGTTTTTACTTTATGCTTTACAATGCACAATTCCATGAATCTTAAAATAGATTACCTTTTTATAAAAACTAAATGATTTTGAATTAACTATAAGAATTAAACGAACATCTACATCATGCATATATGACTCAAAGGTTACATGATATAATGTGGTATCTATTCATAATTTGGTTGCCAAATCTCATGCTTGCAATGCACGTGTACCTTACTAGTCTAAATGGTGTTTGTGTGTGTGTTGTGCATGTTAAACACATTGTATGTAGTACATACATGGTTTAGATTCCGAACATCTAGCCAGAGCATACATGTACTATGATTTGAATTCAACACAAAATGGATACATATATTTGAATTTGAGATCGAATGTACATGTAGTTCATATTTATATAGGAATTTAATACTCCTATATTCATGTCATGTGTTGTGAAGATAATATTTAGGTGGTTGTATAACTAACCCGAGTATAATCTCATTCATACAGGGAAAATGTACTCAAATTTAGTCCATCTGCTAGACAACACGATTTTTTTATTGTTGAGGGAAGTGCAAATTGATTTGGTACTATACACGTTATGTTTGCTATCCTGATTTTTTATTTTTTTGTTGTTGTATTTGAATGCATTTCTAGTAATATAGTAAACCGGGACATGGGTCTCTCTAGTGATGAGGTGCGAATTGTCTTTTTTTTGTACACGTTAAGCTTGTTATTCCGAAATTTCAAGCCGCGCCTTGTCATGCCGAAATTTCAAGCTAGCATCTGTTTATGTTGTGCCGCGAAACTCCCGCCTCTTCAACCAGCGCCTTTTTACCCTGAAATATTTAAGATATATCTTTGTCTCCTTGTGCTCCGAAAACTCCCTGCATCTCAAGCCGCGCCTTGCTATCCCAAAATTACAATGCGCGCGAAAACTCCCACCTCCTGCAAAATCCTGACACGCGAAATGCCCATGATACCCCTGAACCGAAAGACCCACCTAACTCAAATCGGTGGGGGTACTTCCATAACTTATCCCACGTTTCGTACAAGCTTGTCCCTAAGCCATGGTTCGCCCCTCCCATCCCATCCGCCCACCCATTCGTACATCGAGGCCGCAAAAACATGTGAAGCCCCACACCCTCCTCCGTCCGCCACCCAGCCGGAGCCTCTTCCCCGATGATGTCGTCCACAACAACACCTTGACGTCTCTCATCCATGACACCGGATGAGGATCCGTCGTTGATCTTGTTGTCTCGCCGGTTCAGCCACCCCGTCCTCCACCTCCAAGAAGCTACCCCGATGTTCCCCTCGTCTTTCGCGCCACCTCCATTCCCACAGCACCGTCTTCACCCGCACCACTGGAAGAGCGGCATCATCACCGATTCCT
Source organism: Aegilops bicornis (assembly GCA_021605145.1). Classification (NCBI taxonomy): domain Eukaryota; kingdom Viridiplantae; phylum Streptophyta; class Magnoliopsida; order Poales; family Poaceae; genus Aegilops; species Aegilops bicornis. The sequence continues at coordinate 369,959,548 of CM038673.1, read as the reverse complement.
CGGATGAAGCTGAGGCCTAATCGGCGCCACCAAAGAGGTTCTACACCAATCACCGCATTTTCTTCTTGATTCAATCTCACGGTGCTGCCGCCGCTCGGTCCCGAGCCGACATGGCGCGGCTCCATCCACGACGGCGTCGCTTGCCACTTCCTCCACGGCGTCGCTCCCTCGGCAGCGACATCCACATCTGTAAGACCTGCTGTTGCTTTGGCTGTCGCTCACGCTGCTACTCTGCTCTTGCTCTCGGTCGCCTGCCTGGTCTGCTCTTGCTCTTGCTCGCGCTGCTGCTCTCGCTCTTACTCTTTCTTGCACTGCCGCTCTTGCTTGCGCTGCTGCTGTACTCTTGCGCGTTGCTGCTCACGAGAAGCAGATCCTTCTCTCCCTCGTGCCCCTGCAGCTGCTACCTGAGATCTTTGCTACCACGACCAGCTGCCCGGCTCTATGCCTTGCTTTGCTCCGGTTCTTCTTTGCTACTACTTTTCTGCAACTAGTGCGTTCTGTTTTGACAGTTAAATTCAGTTTCGGCAGTTAAATGTAGTTTCGATAGTTAAGTTCAGAGATGAGCGGCTGATGTATTTTACATCTAGCACTTTGTGGTTATGTATTTTACGTCATCTATTGGAGATGCTATTAGAATTCCACTCAGGTTAACACTGTCTCTCTTGTCCTGCTTCAGCCTCGCCGGTGTACAACTCACCGGAGCTACTCCAACGACGAAACCCTCCATCACAGCGGAGCAGTACCCCGGGTTCCATCTCCAGACACCAAAGATCTTACTCCCCTCCTCAAACAGCCAAATCAGCTGGAGCATCCTCACCGACCAACCCAATCACGCTGAGATCGACATGGCTTCGCCAAAGAAGTTGTACACTCTTTGCATCTCTTTTTTGCTCTACATGTTTGTAAGTGCATCTAGTGCCCCTTAGTGATTTGGGTGTATTGAAGACTTATAGGTTAAGGGACTAATGTGTTTGTGAGTGTACACAGATCCATAAGTCTATGAGGAGTTTGATATTTACAGTAAAAGTCGGCCCCTAAAAATGAATGTCTTCGACTGAAGACTTTGGATTTCTGAAGACTTTCTGAAGACTTTGAAAGTGAAGAAATTGGTGTGACCTTGAAGACTTGGTATTCATTCAAGGAACATGAAGCGTGAAGAATTTTGTCTTCGTAGTTTCATTTTATCTTTCTTGAGTCATAGGGAACACCGTAGTGTTAAACGGGGTCGAGGAAATACTAAGGAAAAATTTCCATGTGATGCTCAACTCAAAATCCTACACCTACCAATCCCTTCGAGTGAAGCCATTGGAAATCTCATACAGTTCAGTCATATTCTTCAAGGATGTGAGACGAAGTTCTTCTGGTCTTCGAGGAATTTGTTCTGACTGAGGAGTTAGGAATTCGCCAGTGCGGATTGCCTACACAGTGAGAAACATGATAGCCCTGAGGAATTTGATACTCAAATTTCCGACCGTTGTTGTGCCTTGTGCGAGCTGTCCCAAAATATCTACCCACCTAACAGTCATATCATTGAAGGGCATTTATGTCTTATCATGTCGGGCTGCTCCCTAGGCTATAAATAGCCGCCCCCTACAACCACTAGCTGGTTGGCTGCTCCGAGAGAAACTGACACTTGTCATTTGAGAGCATCCCATCCTCCGAGGAATTTGAGCGAAAATCAACAAGTGAGGAAACCCAAACCCAAACACCTACAAACCCAAAGTGATTGAGCATCACTGAAGAGATTGATCCTGTGTGGATCCGACGCTTTTTACCTTTGAAGACTGTGCATCTTCTAGACGGTTAGGTGTCATGGTTTAGAGCATCCAAGAGGAAATTGTGGATCGCCGAGTGACCGAGTTTGTGAAGGTTTGGAAGTCACCTGAAGACTTACCATGAGTGATTGGGCATGGTCTGTGTGACCTTAGCTCAAGGGGAATACGGTGAGGACTAAGTGTCCTGGACTGCGTGTTCAGGACTGGGTGTCCGGGACTGTGTGTCCTTAGGTTTAAATACCTAGCCGCCCTAACCAGACGTACAACTCTCACAGCAGTTGGAACTGATCTACCAAATCATTGTCTTCACCAAGCCTACTGGTTCTATTTCCTCAACTCTTTCATTTCCTCATTATAGTTGTTGCATGCTTGTTCATATCTGTTTGAAGACTTTGACTGAATACTTTCTCATTTTCCTCAGTTCAATTTATTTAGTCTGTTTGTCTTCATTCTGTGTTATCTCGTGTTTACGCTTTCTGTACTCTGTACCTATCTTCATTTCATCATGATGACCATGCTTGTGTTCTTTTATGTGTACTTATGAGTACTTATTCCGCTGCAAGTAGTTCTTCTCTAAGGAATTTCCTCACCCGCAAATTCCTCAGTGAAGAATTCATAAAAATCACCTATTCACCCCCACTAGTCGATATAACGCACTTTCAATTGGTATGAGAGCAAGGTACTCCCTTGTTCTATGTGATTTTGGTTTAACCGCCTGGAGTTTTAGTTATGTTGACTGCAGGTATGATCAAGGTCTCTGCTGGGTGTCCTACCTTTGATGGGACGGACTACCCCTACTGGAAGAATAAGATGCGAATGCATCTTGAGGCAATTGACAACGTTCTCTGGTATGTTGTGGAAAATGGTGTTTGCACAGTCATACCTTCTCTGAATGCTGCTAATGTGAAGAGATTCAAGCAACTCGACTCCCAAGCGAAGAACATCATATGTGGCCATATGAGCAAAGGGCAGTATGGAAGAGTGAGTGCTTTGGAAACTTCCAAGCTTATCCGGAATAGGCTGTCCAAAGTCAATGAAGGAGTCTCAAGACAGCGTGACTCTCGAGTTGATGTTCTTTGCAATCTCTTCAACCGCTTCAAAAGACTCGACAATGAAAATGTTCAACAAACCTTCGATCGTCTCACTGACATCTCAAATGAGCTTCAGGCACTTGGTGCTACTGACATCACCGACCATGAGGTGGTGAAGAAATTGCAGAGATCGCTTGATTCCTCATTTGATACTCTGGCACTGATGATACAAGAACGTGCTGATTACAAGTCACTTGATCCCGCTGATATCCTCGAGAGGCTAAATACTCATGAGTTCCAGCTTGCTGAGAAGAGAAAGATCTATGGTTCAAGCTATGGCAGAACACGTGCCCTGAAGGCCAAGGTCGTCTATGAATCTGAAGGTGAAGATTCTGGTAGTTGCCTTGGTGATCCTGAAGAACTCAGCCAGGAGCTAGCACTGCTCGTGAAGAAATTCCAAAGGTTCTTAAGACGTGGTCGCTTTGGAAAATCCTCAAGGAGCAATGATTCCTCATCCAGTGACTACAAGAAGAGGCTATGCCACAAATGCAAGAAACCTGGTCACTACATTCAACATTGTCCTCAGTGGGAAAAGGAATCAAATAAGAAGAAATACAAGGATTACAGTTCTGATGACGCGAAGAAGAAGAAGAAATGTTCAAAGTCTTCATCATCAAAATCTTCAAAGTCTTCATATCACAAGAAGAGCAGCTCCAAGAAGGCTCGGGCATTCATTGGAAAGGAAATGGACTCTGAGGCTGAATCTGAGGAACATGAGGAAGAGGAGGCATCTGAGGAGTCCGAGTCCGGTGTGGCAAGCCTAGCTCTCGCCACTGCATTCGTCAGCAAGTCCATCTTCAACTCTGAAGAAAATGGCTTCACCAACAAGGCTGATGAAGGCAATGATGACTACGCTCCCACCTATTGCTTCATGGCAAAGGGTGCCAAGGTACTCAAATATACCTCCTCTGAATCTAGTGAGGATGAATCTAATGAAAACCTAAAGCCCAGCTATGTCAAACTTGCTTCCCTTGCCACTAAACAACAAAGAGCTTTGGAAAAAGTTCAATACATGCTAAATAAGAGCGATGATATGTTGGGTGAAGAAATGGATCAGTCGAAAGCTTTAATTGAAGATCTTCAGAGACTTCAGTCCAGGTTTGACAACCTTCAAGGTCATCATAACACTCTCTTATCTGATCATGAGAAGCTTTCTTATGAATTTATTCAAATAAAGCAAGATCTTGAAAAGCTAAGAGTGAGTTATGAAGATCTTCAGAAGGAACCCTAGGAAAAGAGGGTATTACCTTTGGGAGGAAACTCAATGCTAATGATACATATTGGAAGCCTGAGCAGTACCCCAAAACCTCATGGGTTGTTGCAAAGGGACCTCCAGTTGATCCATCCAATTTATCTGGCTTTACGTGTGAATCTCCTCATTCTTCTGATGAGTCATTTGACTCCAACTATAAACTGTTCAAAAATCAGAATGGTGATGTATTTGCTAGATATGTTGGCACTAACTGCAGGAACGGTTCCCCTATGAAGAAAATCTGGGTTCCCAAAAGGTGCCTTGAAAGTCTTCAGGTGAATGTCCTCATGACACCACCAGCGAAGAATTGGAACCCCAGATCAAATTCTTCATATGGACCAAATTATTCATATGGATCCAAGTCCTCATACGGACCAAATTCCTCACGTGGATCAAATTCCTCAAAAGGATCAAAGTCCTCATATGAATATCATCGTGCTAACACTTCTGTTTCGCAGGGAAGAGCTAAGGGCTATGAATATGAGCATTATTCTTCTAACCATTATGTTCGTACGTCTTCGAAGAATTTCTCTTCTTATTCATATGCTTATCCTAACTCCTCTTATATGGAATGAAATGGACTGGCTTCTATGCCACCTTTCTCGTATGGAGCTCGCAGAGTGATGAACTCTTTGCCACTGATACGTCTCCGTCGTATATACTTATCCAAAACCTTTTGCCCTTGTTTTGGACTCTAACTTGCATGATTTGAATGGAACCGACCCGGACTGACGCTGTTTTCAGCAGAATTGCCATGGTGTTAGTTATGTGCAGAAACAAATGTTCTCGGAATGACCTAAAACTCCACGGAGATTATTTTTGGAAATAACAAAAAATACTGGCGAAAGAATCAAGGCCAGGGGGCCCACACCCTTGCCACGAGGGTGGGGGCGCACCTGCCCCCCTGGGCGCGCCCCCTGCCTCGTGGCCCACCTTGAGCTCCACCGACCTCAACACCAATCCATATATTCGTGTTCAGGGAGAAAAAATCAGAGAGAAGGATTCATCGCGTTTTACGATACGGAGCCGCCGCCAAGCCCTAAACTCCCTTGGGAGGGCTGATCTGGAGTTTGTTCGGGGCTCCGGAGAGGGGAATCCGTCGCCGTCATCATCATCAACCATCCTCCATCATCAATTTCATGATGCTCACCGTTGTGCGTGACTAATTCCATCGTAGGCTTGCTAGACGGTGATGGGTTGGATGAGATTTATCATGTAATCGAGTTAGTTTTGTTAGGGTTTGATCCCAAGTATCCACTATGTTCTTAGATTGATGTTGCTATGACTTTGCTATGCTTAATGCTTGTCACTAGGGCCCGAGTGCCATGATTTCAGATCTGAACCTATTATGTTTTCCTGAATATATGTGAGTTCTTGATCCTATCTTGCAAGTCTATAGTCACCTACTATGTGTTATGATCCGGCAACCCCGAAGTGACAACAATCGGGACCACTCCCGGTGATGACCGTAGTTTGAGGAGTTCATGTATTCACTATGTGTTAATGCTTTGGTCCGGTACTCTATTAAAAGGAGGCCTTAATATCCCTTAGTTTCCATTAGGACCCCGCTGCCACGGGAGGGTAGGACAAAAGATGTCATGCAAGTTCTTTTCCATAAGCACGTATGACTATATTCGGAATACGTGCCTACATTGCATTGATGAATTGGAGCTAGTTCTGTGTCACCCTATGTTATGACTGTTACATGATGAACGACATCCGGCATAATTCTCCATCACCTATCCAATGCCTACGAGCTTTTCACATATTGTTCTTTGCTTATTTACTTTACTGTTGCTACTGTTACAATCACTACAAAACCCCAAAATATTACTTTGCCAATGTTACCGTTACTTCCATACTACATTGCTACTAAATACTTTGCTGCACATACTAAGTTATCCAGGTGTGGCTGAATTGACAACTCAACTGCTAATACTTGAGAATATTCTTTGGCTCCCCTTGTGTCGAATCAATAAATTTGGGTTGAATACTCTACCCTCGAAAACTGTTGCGATCCCCTATACTTGTGGATTATCAAGACTATTTTCTGCCTCCGTTGCCGGGGAGCATAGCTCTATTCTTTGAGTCACTTGGGATTTATATCTTCTTGTCACTATGAGGAACTTCAAAGACGAGAAAACAAAAATTTATCCCTCAACTACGAGGGGAGGTAAGGAAGTGCCATCTAGCTCGCACTTGATTCACCTTACATTTTGAGTAAGCTTATAAACCTAAACCTGCTTCTGCTATTCATTCTGATATGTCGCATGTTATTGATGATGCCAATTCTACTATGCATGATACTTATGACGAAACTACTTCTATGCTTGATACGACTGTGCCCCTTGGTGAATTTCTTGATGAACAGCTTGCTAGGGCTAGAGAGAATGAAATTATTGAAACTGATAATATTGATGAAAGTGATGATGAAGACTCTCCCAATAAATATGAATTACCTGTTGTGCCTGAGGGCTATGTTATGGATGAAGAAACTGCTAGAGACATTCTTGCTTGCAATGATAGAAGTGATCTTAAGAAATTATTAGCTAAGCTGAAACAAAAACTTTGAATGCTAGAATGAAATATGATCCTACTTATGCTACTTCATCTATCTTTGTTACTGAGGATTATGAATTCTCTATATATCCTGATATAATTACTTTGGTTGAATCTGATCCTTTTTATGGCTATGAATCTGAAACTGTTGTGCCACATCTTACTAAATGTAAAATCCCAAATTTTCAATTTGGAATGTTATACATAGATCATCATTTGCATATCATATTTTATTGCATTTTGGCTCGATCCTAGAAATTTCACGCAACTCAAGGACCCACGGAGAGAGTTGGAGATTCCGTTATTTTTATATTAGAGTTTTCTCAAATTTTGAAAACAGGATCATTTGAGTTTATTTATTTTATCTTCAATTATTTCTATGATAAAAATATGAGAGAGGGAATAAAATGAATTTCCCAAAATAAAGAAATATTGAAGGTTTAATAAAAAATGAAATAAGATTTTTATTTGGAGTTTGTCGCTATTTTATTTGAATTTAGGAAAAATGCGCGTTTTTCAAAATTGCATTTAGGCCCCAAATAAATGTTCATCTTGTCCGACTTGATTTTATAAGCTGGGGAAAATTTATTTCGGGATTTTTGGAGTCCGTTTCGTATTTCTTTTGTTTGTTTTTCTGCGCGAAACTATTTAGAAAAACAAAACCGACTTTGGGTCGTGTTCGGCCAGACTCACTTTGGCCGGCCCCTTTAAATAGCCCCCCCGAGCCCACCAGCCCACCCGCGCCCCAAACCCTAGGCCCGATCGCAGACCACGGACCCCGCCACCCCTCGCCGAGTAAGTCAGCCGCCACGGTTTTCCTCAAGAAAATCGTTCGGTTTTACGCCGGTTTTTTTTCGTTCGGTTTTTTTAAAAAAACCCTAGATTTGTTTTTTTCGGTTTAGTTTATTTAGTGAACGCCCATTCGTTCGTTCGTTTTAACGAATGATTTTTGTTTTTTTTTTGCAGACAGCAAACATTCGTTCGTTAGCATGTTCGTCCGTTTTTCTTTTTCTCGGATTTTCCGCTATTATTTCTGATCGCGATTTCTGATCCGATTTTTGATCTAGTATAACTTTTCGCTTGTTTATTGGAATCAGGCGCTTCAAGCGCGTGGAGTTTCGTCTCAAAACCCTCTTTCCGATTAATCAACTCAAACAAGTTTTTGCCTCTGTAAAATTTGACTTAGGTCCAGATTAGTAAACAAAGCTTGTTTCTTTCGCCGTTTGACTTTCGTTGCTTCGTTTGATTTGATTATTTTTGCAAACCAGAGTTCTTAAGTTGAACTTTCTGTTTTGATCTTTTATTTGAGTTTTACCTGTGCATTAGATAAGTACTTATTGTATGCTTGTTTTTTTTGCGATTGAGTACCCGGAGTGCGCCGCTTGCTACTTCGAATGGCTAGGTTCCGCGGATCATCAGCAAGGCAAGTAACACTTTGATCATATCCCTTTCATACCCAGTTTTTATGCATTTGATCAATCCTCAAACATTGCATGATTAGGATCTAATTAAATTGTGGGTTTTGGAGGTAGATGAGGTAGTACCTATTACCTGTTTTATTATCAAACCCTTGGGAGTTACTTCTACGTTTCCTTATTATGCCATGCTATGCTAGTAGACGTGGATTGGGTGAGTGTATCCATGACAGATGTGAGTTTGATAATTAATGGTTTATTTAAGGTGGCAACTTTAATACACATCTGGGTGAATTGAGGTACCTGGGTATTCCAGGATTGCCTGTTTTTATTTATGGACTGCCACCCAGGCTCAAAGGGATCATGAGATTATTCATGCTAGAAACTTCCGTGTGCAGCCACAAGCTACTATGGGATCTAGCATAGTTGATTAAGTCGTGCGAACTCTTACAGTGGTAGACTAGCAGATGTAGTGGGATGTAGGTGTAACTGCTCACCCGTTCGTAAGGTGCTAGCGCTTCCGAAAGACTATGTCTCGGTCATCCGTTTCTCAAACACCATGTAGTGCGAGAATTCCAACGGAGGAGATCGAGTCTTGTGGGGAAAAGTGTGCAAACCTCTGCAGAGTGTATAAAACTAATCATGGTTAGCCGTGTCCCCGGTTATGGACATCTTGAGTATCTAGTACTTGGATTATCATGTGAATCTCATCATGTTACTTTAATTAATATTGTTGGGTTTTAATGATGATGCTTAATTGGGACTGAGAATGCTGTCAACCATTCTCAATGTTTAACAACCACCATGATAGTTAAATAAAATTTATTCCTTTGCTGTAGGGAAAAATTGGCTTACCACCAGCCATGTATGCATGTAGTATAGCATTACTCTTTCTTATTACTCTCTATGTGTTACATTGCCAACATATTCCATGTGCTGACCCATTTTCAGGCTGCAACATTCATGTTGCAGACTTTTCAGACGACGAGTAAGGTGCCTTTAGGTCGTGGTTCTATACTCAGTGATGCCGTTGGAGTTGATGGACTCGCTTATCTTCCAAGCCTTCCGCTGTTATCGCTATTAGATGCCCTTAAGCCATATTTATTGTAATAAGTTCTCTTTTGAGACATTCGATGTAATAAGTGTGTGATTGCTACTCTGTTATAAATCCTTCAAGCATGCGTGTGGTCAAGACATCGATCCAGGATGACACTGATGCACAGAGATCGATCGCTTGAGGTCTGGTCGCTACAAGATGGTATTAGAGCACATGCTGACTGTAGGACACGACCACTAAGCTAAAGCCCTAGATCACTACCCTTTCTTCTCATTTCTCACTCCTCATCTTTTCTACTCTTTTAGGATGGCGGATGCAAGGAACAAGTTCATGCAACCGGATGATGATACACCTTTTGGACGCCACTTGAAGGAAGTCACTAGATACCTGAACATCGGAATGCCAAGCTTCACCGGGACCTACAACGCCACTTTACCCGAAGAGGAGCGCTGGATGATTCAAGTTCAAGTTCCAGGAAGGACGTTCGCGCCAGTCACGGAGCCCATAGAGTTTTCCTTTGACGCGCCAACCTGGAACCTAAGAAAGAGCATGGCAGCCCACATCACCATGGGACATATTGGAGAAGTTTACCACAATGATCTCAAGGATACTATCTACCAGATTTGTGGGCGCCGAGATGAGCAATGGGAGATGATCAGCACCAGGAAGGATAGATCAATCGCAGCTTTTATCCAGGAGTTACACCAGCACATCCGACGCCAGGAAAACCAGGTGTGCGCAGGCATGATGGATCTGCAGAAGGCCTTGACCAAGATCAAGGAGCTAGAGGAAGAACTCAAGGCTACACGTGAAGATTACATGGAAGAAATCGAAGTGTTAGTGGAGAAGAATGACGACTTAACCAGGAAGCTGGGAGTTTTCATGAGAGACCCCGCACCAGGAAGAGAAGACGACGATTCCACTTGCCCGAATAATTATATCATCATCGATGACACCGACTCGGACCCAGACAATAGCGATGATGACTATGTTGATGAAGCTAGAGCGGATATAATGGAGTCTTCATCGGAGCAGTTTTTCTAGTTGCCAACCATAACAGTAGTAGTATTTCCCTATGTATCTAGTTTAGTCCGAGCACTTTTGTAACGATAGTTAGACCGTTGTATACCTTTGTTTGAATTGATTGGAGTGATTTTTGTTTGCATTTGTCTCATGTGCATATGGGTAGTGTCTTCTCACTAGACCTCATTCTATTCTATATTCTCATCTTCTCTAAAACCCTCAGTTGCCTCCGAGACGCAACACCAGATTTATTTTCCCAATCGAGATCACTCAGTTGATTCAGCGGAGAATGCCTTGATGCAAGCACTAGTACGTAACCAAGGCAACAACAACAACAACAACAACAACAACAACAACAACAACAACAACAACAACAACAACAACAACAACAACAACAACAACAACAACAACAACAACAACAACAACAACAACAACATCAACAACAACAACAACAACAACAACAACAACAACAACAACAACAACAACAACAACAACAACAACAACAACAACAACAACAACAACAACAACAACAACAACAACAACAACAACAACAACAACAACAACAACAACAACAACAGCAACAACAACCCACAACCACCACCTTTTGACCATTTGACTCGTTTCTTGAGGCTGAATCCGCCAGTGTTTTCCAGTAGCACCGAGCCGATTGTTGCAGATGATTGGCTCCGCAAGGTTGGAAGGGAGCTGGCCACTGCAGGATGCACAGATGCAGAGAGAATGCGTTTTGCCACACATCAGCTTGATGGACCTGCAGCATCATGGTGGGAGAATTACACAGCCACACACCCTATTGACACTGTCACATGGGATCAGTTTCAAGAAGCTTCCAGACGCCCACGCTTGACAAGAGCTATGGCCATGAAGAAGCGTGAGTTTATAACTTACGCCAAGGAGGACGCACTGTAGGCTAGTATGTGGAGGACTTTAGTAAGTTAGCACGTTATGCCCCAGATGACGTTGCTACAGATGCAGCTAAGCAGGAGAAGTTCCTGGAAGGACTAAATGATGAGCTGAGCATGCAGTTGATGGTAGCAACTTTCAACAACTACCAGGAGTTGGTAGATCGTGCTCTTATGATTGAAGGGAAGCAGCAACAGATTGAAAACCGCAAGAGGAAGTATGGTCAAGGGAAGTACAATTCTGGAGCCCAGCAAAAGCTACGCTTTACCCCGAAACCGGGAGGACAATTTCAGCATACCCATGGAGGTAGCTCGCACAATCATAATGGCTCCAAGAATGGTAACGGGAATGGAGGAAGCAACGGACAAAACCGCACCAACCCGTCAACCCCAGGCAAGAGAGACCTGAGCCAAGTCACTTGCTTTAAGTGTTAGAAGAATGGACATTATGCCAATGAATGTCCTGAAGCCCAGAATGGAAATGGCAATGGAAGCTCTGGGAAGAAGCCGAACCCTTTTAACAGGGGACAAGTGAACCACGTTAACGTGGAGGAGGTTGAAGCCCAGCCAGATGCAGTAATAGGTAAGTTTTTGGTTAAGACATTTACTGCAATCGTTCTTTTTGATACTGGTGCATCGCTTTCATAAATATCACGGGGATTTGTGGATAAGTATAAACTGCCCACCAAGGTTCTTAGAACACCTATGTTAGTAAGCTCACCAGGAGCGGAGTATATGGCTAGTCGAGGATGTTTTAAAGTGCCTTTGAGCATAGGTAGCATGTTTTCCCCATGGATTTAATCATTCTGGAATCGCAAGGTTTGGACGTGATTCTGTTGGGGAACGTAGTAATTTCAAAAAAATTCCTACGATCACGCAAGACCATGGTGATGGCATAGCAACGAGAGGGAAGAGTGTCCGTCCACGCACTCGTGAGACCGTGGCGAAGGCGTTATAACAACGCTGTTGATGTAGTCGTGCGTCTTCACGATCCGACCGATCCAAGTACCGAACGTCACGGCACCTCCGAGTTCTGCACACGCTCAGCTCGATGACGATCCCGGACTCGATCCGGCAAAGTGTCGGGATGAGTTCTGTCAAGACGACGGCGCAGGACGATGTTGATGCTCCACCGACGCAGGGCTTCGCCTAAGCTCCGCTGACGATATGACTTCTCCGGCGCAGAGCTTCGCCTAAGCTCCGCGACGATATGACCGAGGTGGAATATGGTGGAAGGGGGCACCGCACACGGCTAAGGAAAGATCCGTAGATCAACTTGTGTGTCTTGGGGTGCTCCTGCCCTCAGATATAAAGGAGACAAGGGGAGGTGGCCGCCCTATAGGAGGCGCACTAAGGAGGAGTCCTACTCCCACCGAGTAGGACTCCCCTTCTCCTAGTTGGAGTAGGATTGGGAGGGGAAAGGGGAAGGCGCCGCCTCTCCTTGTCCTATTCGGACTGGAAGGGGAGGGGGCGCAGCCCACCTGGCCGGCCCTTCTCCTTCTTCCTCAAGGCCCATGAGGGCCCATATACCCCCGGGGTTCCAGAACCCCGGTGTTCCAGAACATCCTGTTTTCACTGAACCATTCCAAGTCCAAACATAGGCTTCCAATATATCAATCTTTATGTCTCGACCATTTCGAGACTCCTCATCATGTCCGTGATCACATCCGGGACTCGAACAACCTTCGCATCAATACTTATAAACTCCTTATGAACTGTCATCGTCACGTTAAGCGTGCGGACCCTACGGGTTCGAGAACTATGTAGACATGACCTAGAACCATTTTCGGTCAATAACCAATAGCGGAACCTGGATGCCCATATTGGTTCCTACATATTCTACGAAGATCTTTATCGGTCAAACCGCATAACGACATACGTTGTTCCCTTTGTCATCGGTATGTTACTTACCCGAGATTCGATCGTCGGTATCCAATACCTAGTTCAATCTCGTTACCGGTAAGTCTCTTTACTCGTTCAGTAATACATCATCTCACAACTAACTCATTAGTTGTAATGCTTGCAAGGCTTAAGTGATGTGCATTACCGAGAAGGCCTGGAGATAACTCTCCATAATGGAGTGACAAAACCTAATCTCAAATACGCCAACCCAACAAGTACCTTTGGAGACACCTGTAGTACTCCTTTATAATCACCCAGTTACGTTGTGACGTTTGGTAGCACCCAAAGTGTTCCTCCGGTAAACGGAGTTGCATAATCTCATAGTTACAGGAACATGTATGGGTCATGAAGAAAGCATTAACATACTAAACGATCAAGTGTTAAGCTAACGGAATGGGTCATGTCAATCAGATCATTCTACTAATGATGTGACCTTGTTAATCAAATAACAACTCCTTGTTCATGGTTAGGAAACATAACCATCTTTGATTAACAAGCTAGTCAAGTAGAGGCATACTAGTGACATACTGTTTGTCTATGTATTCACACATGTATTATGTTCCCGGTTAATACAATTCTAGCATGAATAATAAACATTTATCACGATATAAGGAAATAAATAATAACTTTATTATTGCCTCTAGGGCATATTTCCTTGATCTCCCACTTGCACTAGAGTCAATAATCTAGATTACAAAGTAATGATCCTAACACCCATGGAGTCTTGGTGCTGATCATGTTTTGCTCGTGGAAGAGGCTTAGTTAATCTGTCCGCAACATTCAGATCCGTATGTATTTTGCAAATCTCTATGTCTCCCACTTGGACTTGGTCCCGAATGGAATTGAAGCGTCTCTTGATGTGCTTGGTCCTCTTGTGAAATCTGGATTCCTTTGCCAAGGCAATTGCACCGGATTGTCACGTAAGATCTTCATCGGTCCCGATGCACTAGGTATAACACCTAGATCGGAAATGAACTCTTTCATCCAGACTCCTTCATTTGCTGCTTCAAGCAGCTATGTACTCCGCTTCACATGTAGATCCCGCCACGACGCTTTGTTTAGAACTGCACCAACCGACAGCTCCACCGCTTAATAAAAACACGTATCCGGTTTGCGATTTAGAATCGTCCGGATCGCTGTCAAAGCTTCGTCGGCGTAACCATTTACGACTAGCTCTTTGTCACCTCCATATACGAGAAACATATCCTTAGTCCTTTTCTATTTCAGATGTTCTTGACCGCTGTCCGATGATCCATTCCTGGATTACTTTGGTACCTTTCCTGCCAAGCTTATAGCTAAGCATACGCCGTGTCCGGTACACAAGATTGCATACATGATAGAGCCTATGGCTGAAGCATAGGAACATCTTTCATTTTCTCTCTATCTTCTGCTGTGGTCGGGCATTGAGTCTTACTCAATCTTACACCTTGCAACACAGGCAAAAAACCTTTCTTTGCTTGATCCATTTTGAACTTTTTCAAAATTTTATCAAGGTATGTGCTTTGTGAAAGTCCAATTAAGCGTCTTGATCTATCTCTATAGATCTTGATGCCCAATATGTAAGCAGCTTCACCGAGGTCTTTCATTGAAAAACTTTTATTCAAGTATCCTTTTATGCCATCCAGAAATTCTATATCATTTCCAATTAATAATATGTCGTCCACATATAATATCAGAAATGCTACAGAGCTCTCACTCACTTTCTTGTAAATACAGGCTTCTCCAAAAGTCTGTATAAACCCATATGCTTTGATCACACCATCAAAGCGTTTATTCCAACTCCGAGAGGCTTGCAGCAGACCATAAATTGATCGTTGGAGCTTGCACACTTTGTTAGCACCTTTTGGATCGACAAAACCTTCTGGTTGCATCATATACAACTCTTCTTCTAGAAATCCATTCAAGAATGCAGTTTTACATCCATTTGCCAAATTTCATAATCATAAAATGCGGCAATTGCTAACATGATTCGGACAGACTTAAGCATCGCCACGGGTGAGAAAGTCTCATCGTAGTCAACCCCTTGAACTTGTCGAAAACCTTTCGCAACAAGTCGAGCTTTGTAGACGGTTACATTACCATCGGCGTCGCCTTCTTCTTAAAGATCCATTTATTTTCAATGGCTTGCCGATCATCGGGCAAGTCAACCAAAGTCCATACTTTGTTCTCATACATGGATCCCATCTCAGATTTCATGGCTTCCAGCCATTTTGCGAATCTGGGCTCACCATCGCTTCTTCATAGTTTGTAGGTTCGCCATGGTCAAGTAACATGACTTCCGTAATAGGATTACCGTACCACTGCAGTGCGTATTTTACTCTGGTTGACCTCGAGGTTCAAGAGTAACTTGATCTGAAACTTCATGATCATCATCATTAGTTTCCTCACTAATTGGTGTAGTTGTCTCAGAACCATTTCTTGTGATGAACTACTTTCCAATAAGGGAGCAGATACGATTATCTCATCAAGTTCTACTTTCCTCCCACTCACTTCTTTCGAGAAAAACTCTTTCTCTAGAAAGGATCCAAATTTAGCAACGAAAATCTTGCCTTCAGATCTGTGATAGAAGGTGTACCCAACAGTCTCCTTTGGGTATCCTATGAAGACACATTTTTCCGATTTGGGTTCGAGCTTATCTGGTTGAAGTTTCTTTACATAAGCATCGCAGCCCCAAACTTTAAGAAAGCGACAACTTTGGTTTCTTGCCAAACCACAGTTCATAAGGCGTCGTCTCAACGGATTTTGACGGTGTCCTATTTAACGTGAATGCGGCCGTCTCTAAAGCATAACCCCAAAACGATAGCGGTAAATCGGAAATCGACATCATAGATCGCACCATATCTAGTAAAGTACGACACGACGTTCGGACACACCATTTCTCCGTGGTGTTCCGGGTGGCGTGAGTTGCAAACTATTCCACATTGTTTCAAATGTAAACCAAACTCGTAACTCAAATATTCTCCTCCACGATCAGATCGTAGAAACTTTATTTTCTTGTTACGATGATTTTCCACTTCACTCTGAAATTCTTTGAACTTTTCAAATGTTTCAGATTTGTGTTTCATTAAGTAAATATACCCATATCTGCTCAAATCATCTGTGAAGGTGAGAAAATAACGATACCCGCCGCGTGCTTCAACATTCATTGGACCACAAACATCAGTATGTATGATTTCCAACAAATCAGTTGCACGCTCCATAGTTCCAGAGAACGGCGTTTTGGTCATCTTGCCCATGAGGCACGGTTCGCAAGTACCAAGTGATTCATAATCAAGTGATTCCAGAAGCCCATCAGTATGGAGTTTCTTCATGCGTCTTACACCGATATGACCTAAACGGCGATTGCCACAAATAAGTTGCACTATCATTATCAACTCTGCATCTTTTGGCTTCAACATTATGAATATGTGTATCACTACCGCCGAGATTCAACAAGAATAGACCATTCTTCAAGGGTGCATGACCATAAAAGATATTACTCATATAAATAGAACAACCATTATTCTCTCGATTTAAATGAATAACCGTCTCGCATTAAACAAGATCCAGATATAATGTTCATGCTCAACGCGGCACCAAATAACAATTATTTAGGTCTAAAACTAATCCCGAAGGTAGATGTAGAGGTAGCGTGCCGATTGCGATCACATCGACTTTGGAACCATTTCCAACGCCGCATCGTCACCTCGTCCTTAGCCAATCTTCGCTAATCCGTAGTTCCTGTTTCGAGTTGCAAATATTAGCAATGTAACCAGTATCAAATACCGGTACTATCTGCGAGTATTAGTAAGGTACACATCAATAACATGTATATCACATATACCTTTGTTCACCTTGCCATCCTTTTTATCCGCCAAATACTTGGGGCAGTTCCGCTTCCAAAGGTCCGGGTCGCTTGCGGTAAAACACTCGCTTTCGGCTTAGGTCCGCACTTGGGTTTCTTCTCTTGATCGCAACTTTCTTGCTGTTCTTTTTGAAGTTTCCTTCTTCTTCCCTTTGCCCTTTTCTTGAAACTAGTGGTCTTGCTGACCATCAACACTTGATGCTCTTTCTTGATTTCTACCTCCGCTGACTTTCAAAGATCGCTAAGAGCTCAGAATTGTCTTAGTCATCCCTTGCATATTATAGTTCATCACGAAGCTCTTGTAGCTTGGTGGCGATGATTGGAGAATTCTGTCAATGACACTATCATCCGGAAGATTAACTCCCAATTGAATTAAGTGATTGTTATACCCGGACATTTTGAGTATGTGCTCACCGACGTAACTATTCTCCTCCATCTTGCAGCTATAGAACTTGTTGGAGACTTCATATCTCTCAATCCGGGCATTTGCTTGAAATATTAACTTCAACTCCTGGAACATCTCATATGCTCCATGACGTTCAAAACGTCGTTGAAGACCCGGTTCTAAGCCGTAAAGCATGGCACACTGAACTATAGAGTAGTCATCAGCTCTGCTTTGCGGACGTTCATAACTTCTCGCTCAAGATTCCGCAGCAGTTCGCTACCCAGGTGCTTCCAGGGCGTAATTTTTCTGCGGCAGCAATGAGGATAATCCTCAAGTTACGGACCCAGTCCGTGTAATTGCTACCATCATCTTTCAACTTTGTTTTCTCAAGGAACGCATTAAAATTCAACGGAACAACAAAGACGAGCCATCTATCTACATCAAACATAGACAAGCAAAATACTATCGTGTACTAAGTTCATGATAAATTTAAGTTTGATTAATCATATTAAAAACCTCCCACTTAGACAGACATCTCTCTAGTCATCTAAGTGATCACGTGATCCAAATCAACTAAACCATGTCCGATCATCACGTGAGATGGAGTAGTTTCAATGGTGAACATCACTATGTTGATCATATCTACTATATGATTCACGTTCGACCTTTCGGTCTCCGTGTTCCGAGGCCATATCTGTTATATGCTAGGCTCGTCAAGTTTAACCTGAGGCGTGCGCAACTGTTTTGCACCCGTTGTATTTGAACGTAGAGCCTATCACACCCGATCATCACGTGGTGTCTCAAAGACGAAGAACTTTCGCAACGGTGCATACTCAGGGAGAACACTTCTTGATAATTTTTGGTGAGAGATCATCTTATAATGCTACCGTCAATCAAAGCAAGATAAGATGCATAAAGGATAAACATCACATGCAATCAATATAAGTGATATGATATGGTCATCATCATCTTGTGCTTGTGATCTCCATCGCCGAAGCTTACCGTCATGATCACCATCGTCGCCGCGACACCTTGATCTCCATCGTAGCATCGTTGTCGTCTCGCCAATCTTATGCTTCCACGACTATCACTACCGCTTAGTAATAAAGTAAAGCATTACATCGCGATTGCATTGCATACAATAAAGCGACAACCATATGGCTCTCGCCATTGCCGATAACTCGGTTACAAAACATGATCATCTCATACAATATAGCATCACGTCTTGACCATATCACATCACAACATGCCCTGCAAAAACAAGTTAGACGTCCTCTACTTTGTTGTTGCAAGTTTTACGTGGCTGCTACGGGCTGAGCAAGAACCGTTCTTACCTACGCATCAAAACCACAACGATAGTTTGTCAAATAGACTCCGTTTTAACCTTCTCAAGGACCGGGCGTAGCTAACACTCGGTTCAACTAAAGTTGGAGAGACAGTCTTCCGCAAGCCATCTATGTGCAAAGCACGCCGAGGGAACCGGTCTCGCGTAAGCGTCTGGCGTAAGGTTGGTCCGGATCGTCTCGTCCAACAATACCGCTGAACCAAAGTATGACATGCTGGTAGGCAGTATGACTTGTATCGTCCACAACTCACTTGTGTTCTACTCGTGCATATGACATCTACGCATAAAACCAGGCTCGGATGCCACTGTTGGGGAACGTAGTAATTTAAAAAATTTCCTACGATCACGCAAGACCATGGTGATGGCATAGCAACGAGAGGGAAGAGTGTCCGTCCACGTACCCTCGTAGACCGTAAGCGGAAGCGTTATAACAACGCGGTTGATGTAGTCGTACGTCTTCACGATCCGACCGATCCAAGTACCGAACGTATGGCACCTCCGAGTTCTGCACACGTTCAGCTCGATGACGATCCCCGGACTCCGATCCAGCAAAGTGTCGGGGATGAGTTCTGTCAGCACGACGGCGTGGCAGGACGATGTTGATGCTCCACCGACGCAGGGCTTCGCCTAAGCTCGCGACGATATGACTTCTCCGCGCAGAAGCTTCGCCTTAAGCTCATGACGATATGACCGAGGTGGAATATGGTGGAAGGGGCACCGCACACGGCTAAGGAAAGATCCGTGAGATCAACTTGTGTGTCTTGGGGTGCCCTGCCCCCTCAGATATAAAGGAGACAAGGGGAGGTGGCCGGCCCTATAGGAGGCGCACTAAGGAGGAGTCCTACTCCCACCGAGTAGGACTCCCCCTTCTCCTAGTTGGAGTAGGATTGGGAGGGGGAAAGGGGAAGGCGCGCCCCCCTCTCCTTGTCCTATTCGGACTGGAAGGGGGAGGGGGGCACGCAGCCCACCTGGCCGGCCCTTCTCCTTCTTCCTCAAGGCCCATGAGGGCCCATATACCCCCGGGGTTCCGTAACCCCGGTGTTCCGGTAACATCCTGTTTTCACTCGGAACCATTCAAGTCCAAACATAGGCTTCCAATATATCAATCTTTATGTCTCGACCATTTCGAGACTCCTCGTCATGTCCGTGATCACATCCGGACTCGAACAACCTTCGCATCAATACTTATAAACTCATTATGAACTGTCATCGAAGCGTTAGCGTTGCGGACCCTACGGGTTCGAGAACTATGTAGACATGACCTAGAACCATTCTCGGTCAATAACCAATAGCGGAACCTGGATGCCCATATTGGTTCCTACATATTCTACGAAGATCTTTATCGGTCAAACCGCATAACGACATACGTTGTTCCCTTTGTCATCGGTATGTTACTTACCCGAGATTCGATCGTCGGTATCCAATACCTAGTTCAATCTCGTTACCGGTAAGTCTCTTTACTCGCCCGTAATACATCATCTCACAACTAACTCATTAGTTGTAATGCTTGCAAGGCTTAAGTGATGTGCATTACCGAGAAGGCTGGAGATACCTCTCCGACAATGGAGTGACAAAACCTAATCTCGAAATCGCCAACCCAACAAGTACCTTTGGAGACACCTGTAGTACTCCTTTATAATCACCCGATTACGTTGTGACGTTTGGTAGCACCCAAAGTGTTCCTCCCAGAACGGGAGTTGCATAATCTCATAGTTACAGGGAACATGTATGGGTCATGAAGAAAGCATTAACATACTAAACGATCAAGTGTTAAGCTAACGGAATGGGTCATGTCAATCAGATCATTCTACTAATGATGTGACCTTGTTAATCAAATAACAACTCCTTGTTCATGGTTAGGAAACATAACCATCTTTGATTAACAAGCTAGTCAAGTAGAGGCATACTAGTGACATACTGTTTGTCTATGTATTCACACATGTATTATGTTTCCGGTTAATACAATTCTAGCATGAATAATAAACATTTATCATGATATAAGGAAATAAATAATAACTTTATTATTGCCTCTAGGGCATATTTCCTTCAGATTCTAGGTATGGATTGGCTATCGATGTATGGAGGAAACATCGATTGCGCCAGTAAGTCTATTTTGCTTACCACCCCAGAAGGAAGAAGGATCAAGTATGTGTCACGGCATGAGCCGAAGAAGACACAAGTAAATTCCTTATCAGGAGTTGTGCAGGAGGAAGTACCAGTGGTGAAGGATTACCCGGACGTATTTCCAGAGGAGTTGCCACGCATGCCACCAGATAGAGACATTGAGATTTTGCCAGGCACAGGGCCGATATCTAAGAGACCGTACCGGATGCCCGCCCAAGATTTGGAAGAAATTAAGAAGCGGATTAAGGAGTTACTGGATAAAGGTTTTATTCGCCCAAGTTCTTTGCCTTGGGGATCGCCAGTACTTCTAGTGGAGAAGAAGGATGGATCATTGAGAATGGTTGTTGATTATTGAGCACTAAATGAAGTAACTATCAAGAATAAGTACCCGTTGCCGATGATCAATGATTTGTTTGTCCAATTAAAAGGAGCTAAGGTATTTTCCAAGATCGATTTGCGATCAGGATACCATCAGTTGAAGATTCGAGAGCAGGATATACCTAAGACGGCTTTTACCACCAGGTATGGACTGTATGAGTATACCGTTATGTCATTTGGTCTGACTAACACACCTGCCTATTTCATGAACATGATGAACAAGGTGTTTATGGAGTTTTTGGATAAGTTCGTCGTGGTGTTCATTGATGATCTTTTGGTTTACTCGAAGAATGAAGAGGAGCATAAGGAGCATTTATGCGTTAGTAATCGAGAAGCTCAGAGAACATCAGTTATATGCCAAGTTCAGCAAATGTGAGTTTTGGTTGAAGGAAGTTGGATTCCTCGGACACGTTATATCCGGAGAAGGTATAGCAGTAGATCCCACCAAGGTTGTCACTGTGACAAATTGGGAAGCACCAACGACAGTTTGAGAGATCCGGAGTTTCCTTGGACTGGCAGGATACTACCGGAGATTCATTGAGAATTTCTCGAAGATTGCGAAGCCAATGACGGAGTTATTAAAGAAGGATACCAAGTTCAATTGGACTGAAGAATGTGAGGCCAGTTTCCAGGAGTTAAAGAAACGTCTGGTTACATCACCAGTGTTGATTCTGCCAGATCAGAGCAAAGATTACGAGGTATGTTGTGATGCTTCACGTCGAGGACTTGGAGCAGTACTTATGCAGGAGGGAAGAGTTGTTTCATATGCTTCACGATAGCTTAAGCCCCATGAGTTGAATTATGCTACACATGATTTGGAGTTAGCAGCCGTAGTACACGCATTGAAGACTTGAAGACATTTTCTCATTTAAACCATTGTGAGGTGTACACGGATCACAAGAGTTTGAAGTACATCTTTACGCAGAAGAAGTTGAATCTCAGGCAAAGGAGATGGTTGGATCTCATCAAGGATTATGACATGAGATTGCATTACCACCCTGGAAAGGCTAACGTAGTAGCAGATGCATTGAGCCGCAAGAGCCATGTCAACACACTAATGACCGGAGATTTACCAAAGGAGTTAGCCGAGGATCTTCGAGAGCTATGTTTAGAGATAGTTCCGAGAGGCTATGTAGCAGCATTGGAGATTCAGTCTAATTTGATGGATAAGATCAGAGAAGCTCAGAAAACTGACAAGGAGATTGCCTCTATTAAAGAGAAAATGAGCAAGGGAAAAGCTAAAGGATTTCGTGAGGATGAACACGATACCTTATGGTTTGAGGACCGCGTTTACGTGCCTAATGATCCGGAGATCAGGAAGTTGATTTTGCAAGAGGCCCATGATTCACCGTATTCGATTCACCCAGGAAATACCAAGATGTATTTGGATTTGAAGGATATTTTTTGGTGGACCGGAATGAAGAAGGATATCGCGGAGTATGTAGCAGTTTGTGATGTATGTTAGAGAGTGAAGGCAGAACATCAGAAGCCAGCAGGATTGTTAGAGCCATTGTCGATACCCGAATGGAAGTGGGATAAGTTAGGCATGGATTTTATCACGGGATTGCCCAAGACTCGTTCGGGCTACGACTCGATTTGGGTTGTAGTCGATCGTTTGACGAAGGTAGCTCATTTCATCCCTGTGAAGACCACTTACAGCAGCGCCAAGTTAGCAAAGATATACATGACCAGGATCGTATGTCTGCATGGAGTTCCGAGGAGCATCATATCAGATAGAGGAACCCAGTTTTACCTCCAAGTTCTGGAATCAGTTGCATGAAACTTTGGGTACCAGACTAGAGTTCAGTACAGATTTTCATCCGCAGACAGATGGACAGACCGAGAGAGTCAATCGGATTTTGGAGGATATGCTGAGAGCTTGTGCACTAGATTATGGATCAAGTTGGGATGACAACTTGCCATATGCGGAGTTGTCTTACAACAGCAGTTATCAATCTAGTTTGAAGATGGCCCCTTTTGAATTCTTGAACGGAAGGAGGTGCAGGACACCATTGTTGTGGGATGAAGTTGGAGACCGCCAGTTGTTTGGACCAGATTTGATTAAGGAGTCTGAACAGAAGGTGAAGTTGATCCGTGATAGGCTCAAGGTAGCCCAGTCTAGGCAGAAGAGCTATGCAGATTTAAAACGCAAGTAGATAGTTTACGAAGTCGGAGATAGAGTCTATCTTCGAGTATCTCCACTTTGAGGAGTTAAGCGCTTTGGAGTTAAGGGAAAATTAGCGCCACGTTTTGTGGGACCATACAAAGTTTTGGAGCGCATGGGAGAAGTTGCTTACAAGTTGGAATTGCCCGATGGATTGTCAGGAGTTCACGACGTGTTCCATGTATCCCAGTTGAAGAAGTGCCACACAGAGATGGCTGATATACCGCTGAGGGATACAGTGCCCTTGGAAGCAATTTAGTTGGATAGTGATTTGACCTATGAGGAGAAACCAGTCAAAATTCTCGAGTATGCCAGCCGAGTCCCCGCAGCAAGATTATCAAGTTTTGCAAAGTCTAGTGGAGCCACCACACGGAGGGTGAAGCCACCTAGGAGCGAGAGGAAGATCTGCTGAAGGACCACCCTCACCTATTTTCTAGCCAACCCGAATCTTGAGGGCAAGATTCATATTAAGGGGGGTAGGTTTGTAACATCCCAAATTTTCAATTTGGAATGTTATACATAGATCATCATTTGCATATCATATTTTATTGCATTTTGGCATGATCCTAGAAATTTCACGCAACTCAAGGACCCACGGAGAGAGTTGGAGTTCGTTATTTTCATATTTGAGTTTTCTCAAATTTTGAAAATAGGATCATTTGATTTTATTTATTATATTTTCAATTATTTCTATGATAAAAATATGAGAGAGGGAATAAAATGACTTTCCCAAAATAAAGAGATATTGAAGGTTTAATAAAAAAAATCAAATACGATTTTTATTTGGAGTTTATCGCTATTTTATTTTGAATTTAGGAAAAATGCGCGTTTTTCAAAATTGCATTTAGGCCCCAAATAAATGTTCATCTTGTCCGGCTTGATTTTATAAGACGGGGAAATTTTATTTCGGGATTTTTGGAGTCCGTTTAGTATTTCTTTTGTTCGTTTTTCTGCGTGAAACTATTTAAAAAAAATGGTACCGACTTTGGGCCGTGTTCGGCCAGGACTCCGCCAGGCCGGCCCCTTTCAATAGCGCCCCCCCCCCTCGAGCCCACCAGCCCACCCCGCGCCCCAAACCCTAGCCCCTTGATCGCCCGCCGCCGCCCATGGGGCCAGCGCCGCCTGTCACCGCCCCGCTTTGGCCGCCGCCCCACCGCCGACCCCGCCGGACCCCGCCATCCCCTCGCGCGGAGTAAGCCGCCGCCTCGCCGCTGGCGGTTTTCCTCGAGAAAACCGTTCGGATTTCCGCCAGTTTTTTTTCGTTTGGTTTTTTAAAAAAAACCCTAGATCTGTTTTTTCAGTTTAGTTTATTTAGTGAACGCCCGTTCGTTCGTTCGTTTTAACGAATGATTTTCATTTTTTTCGCAGACAGCGAACGTTCGTTCGTTAGCCTGTTCGTCCGTTTTTCTTTTTCTCGGATTTTCCACGATTATTTCTGATCGTGATTTCTGATCCGATTTTTGATCTAGTATAACTTTTTGCTCATTTATCGGAATCTGGCGATTCAAGCGCCTGGAGTTTCGTCTCGAAACTCTCTTTATGATTAATCAACTCAAACAAGTTTTTGCCTCTGTAAAATTTGACTTAGGTCCAGATTAGTAAACGAAGTTTGTTTCTTTCGCCGTTTTGACTTTCGTTGCTTCATTTGATTTGATTCTTTTTGCAAACTAGAGTTCTTAAGTTGAACTTTATGGCTAGATCTTTTATTTGAGTTTTAGCTGTACATTAGATAAGTACTTATTGTATGCTTGTTTGTTGCGATAGAGTACCCGGAGTGCGCCGCTTGCTACTTGGAATCGCTAGGTTTCGCGGATCATCAGCAAGGCAAGTAACACTTTGATCATATCCCTTTCAAACCCAGTTTTTATGCATTAGATCAATCCTCAAACGTTGCATGATTAGGATCTAATTAAATTTTGGGTTTTGGGAGGTAGATGAGGTAGTACCTATTACCTGTTTTATTATCAAAACCTTGGGAGTTACTTCTACGTTTACTTATTATGCCTTGCTATGCTAGTAGACGTGGATTGGGTGAGTGTATAAATGACAGATGTGAGTTTGATAATTAATGGTTTATTTAAGGTGGCAACTTTAATACACATCTGGGTGGATTGAGGTACCTGGGTATTCCATGATTGCCTGTTTTTATTTATGGACTGCCACCCAGGCTCAAAGGGATCATGAG
Source organism: Aegilops bicornis (assembly GCA_021605145.1). Taxonomy (NCBI): domain Eukaryota; kingdom Viridiplantae; phylum Streptophyta; class Magnoliopsida; order Poales; family Poaceae; genus Aegilops; species Aegilops bicornis. Next base: position 369,934,129 of record CM038673.1, on the reverse strand, counting down.
ATTATTCATGCTAGAAACTTCCGTGTGCAGCCACAAGCTACTATGGGCTCTAGCATAGTTGATTAAGTCATGCGAACTCTTACAGTGGTAGACTAGCAGATGTAGTGGGATGTAGGTGTAACTGTCTACCCGTTCGTAAGGTGCTAGCGCTTCCGAAAGACTATGTCTCGGTCAGCCGTTTCTCAAACACCATGTAGTGCGAGAATTCCAACGGAGGAGATCGAGTCTTGTGGGGAAAAGTGTGCAAACCTCTGCAGAGTGTATAAAACTAATCTTGGTTAGCCGTGTCCCCGGTTATGGACATCTTGAGTATCTAGTACTTGGATTATCATGTGAATCTCATCATGTTACTTTAATTAATATTGTTGGGTTTTAATGATGATGCTTAATTGGGATTGAGAATGCTGTCAACCATTCTCAATGTTTAACAACCACCATGATAGTTAAATAAAATTTATTCCTTTGCAGTAGGGAAAAATTGGCTTTACACAAAACTGTAACCATAGAGCTTTCCACCAGCCATATATGCATGTAGTATAACATTACTCTTTTATATTACTCTCTATGTGTTACATTGCCAGCATATTTCATGTGTTGGCCCGTATTCGGGCTGCAACGTTCATGTTGCAGACTTTTTAGACGACGAGTAAGGTGCCTTTAGGTCGTGGTTCTATACTCAGTGATGCCGTTGGAGTTGATGGACTCGCTTATCTTCCAAGCCTTCCGCTGTTATCGCTATTAGATGGCCTTAAGCCATATTTATTGTAATAAGTTCTCTTTTGAGTCATTCGATGTAATAAGTGTGTGATTGCTACTCTGTTATAAATCCTTCAAGTACTGTGTGTGTCAGCATTACTGATCCAGGGATGACACTGATGCATGGAGATCAGACTGTCTGAGGTCTGGTCGCTACACTAAATTAAATGATATAGCCACCCTGTTCACTAATGATGAGAGAACCCGCTACTTTTATATCCTTAAAATATTTCCGCTCTCAATAAAGGGTGATGCAAAGATATGGTTTAATTCTCTTGATCTTGGTTGTGTGCGTAGTCCCAAGGATATGATTTATTACTTCTCTGCTAAATATTTTCCTACTCATAAGAAACAAGCTGCTTCAAGGGATATATACAATTTTGTGCAAATTGAAGAAGAGAGTCTCCCACAAGCTTTGGCGAGGCTTCTCCAATTACTTAATGCTTTTCCTGATCATTCTCTTCAGAAAAATGAAATACTTGATATGTTTTATAATGGACTAACCGATGCTTCCAGAGACCACCTGGATAGTTGTGTCGGTTACATTTTCAGGGAAAGAACACCTGATGAAGCTGAAATTCTATTGAATAATATGTTCACAAATGAAAATAATTGGACACTTCCTAAGCCAATTCCTGAACCAACTCCTAAGCCAACTCCGAAGAAAAGGGGTGTTCTATTTCTCAGTCCCGAAGATAGCAAGAGGCAAAGAAATCTATGAAAGAAAAAGGTATTAAAGCTGAAGATGTTAAGAATTTACCTCCTATTGAAGAAATACATGGTCTTAATTTACCGCCTGTTGAAGAAATATATGGTCTTAATTCATCACCTATTGAAGAAACACATGGTCTTGATAACCCGACACAGGTAGTAAAGGTGAATTCTCTCTATAGATATGATAAAGCTAAAATTCCTCCTACTAAGTTTGCTAGCCAGTGTTTGGATGAGTTTGATAACTTTATGGTTAAGCAAGAAGATTTTAATGCTTATTTTGGTAGACAATTAAAACAAAATGCTTATATGATTGAACACTTGGGTGATTATATGTCTAGAGTTGAAGGTAAACTTAAACTCATTAGTAAACATGCTTCTATGGTTACCACTCAAGTAGAACAAGTACTTAAAGCTCAGAATGATTTGCTCGATGAATTGAATAGTAAGAATAATGACTATGCTGTTAGAGTGGCTAATAGAACTGGTAAAATGACTCAGGAACCTTTGTATCCTAAAGGCCATCCTAAGAGAATTGAGCAGGATTCTCAGAGAAATAATATTCATGCACCTAGTCCTTCTAAAAATAAGAAAAAGAAAAATGATAGGACTTTGCATGCTTCTAGTGAACCTGTTGCTGAAACACCTGAGAATCCAAATGATATTTCTATTTCTGATGCTGAAACACAATCTGGTAATGAACATGAAACTAGTGAAAATGTTAATGAAGATGTTCATGATGATGCTCAACCTAGTAATGATAATGATATAGAAATTGAACCTGCTGTTGATCTTGATAACCCACAATCAAAGAATCAACATTATGATAAGAGAGACTTTGTTGCTAGGAAACACGGTAAAGAAAGGGAACCATGGGTTCAGAAACCCATGCCTTTTCCTCCAAACCATCCAAGAAAAAAGATTATGAGAATTTTGAGCGCTTTGCTGAAATGATTAGACCTATCTTCTTGCGTATGCGATTAACTGATATGCTCAAAATGAATCCTTATGCTAAGTACATGAAAGAAATTGTTACAAATAAAAGAAAGATAGCAGAAGCTGAAATTTCCACCATGCTTGCTAATTATACTTTTAAGGGTGGAATACCAAAGAAACTTGGAGATCCAGGAGTACCAACTATACCATGCTCTATTAAAAGAAACTATGTTAAAACTGCTTTATGTGATATTGGAGCCGGTGTTAGTGTTATGCCTCTCTCTTTATATCGTAGACTTGATTTCAATAAGTTGACACCTACTGAAATATCTTTGCAAATGGCTAATAAATCAACTGCTATACCTGTCGGTATTTGTGAGGATGTGCCTGTTGTGGTTGCAAACGATACTATTTTGACGGACTTTGTTATTCTTGATATTCTCGAGGACGATAGTATGTCTATTATTCTTGGAAGACCCTTTTTGAATACTACAGGGGCTGTTATTGATTGCAACAAAGGCAATGTCACTTTTCATGTTAATGGTAATGAGCATACGGTACACTTTCCGAGGAAACAACCTCAGGTCCACAGTATCAATTCTATTGGAAAAATTCCATCTATTATTTTTGGAGGTTTTGAATTTCCTCTTCCTACTGTCAAAAAGAGATATGATATTCTTATTATTGGGGACATGCATATCCCCGTTGAGGTAACATAGTGTTATTCGAAATTTCTCCGGTTCCATGTTAGTCGGAATGAGTTTGTTAACAAGACTTGATCAACCTAGTTAGTGGATTCCTTTTGAAGAGCATGAGATGGATGAAGTTAGAAAGCACAACCTTATGTACCCTTCTTTTACTTTCTGTTGTTTAGTTGAAATAAAGTAAAAATAGTATTTTCTGCCTATTTTCTGAATTATCCGTGCAATATAAAAATACCCCAAAAATAAAAGTTCTCCAAATGCCCTGCCAATTTAATACTCCCTCTGTTCCCAAATATTTGTCTTTCTAGCCATCTCAAATGGACTACAACATACAGATGTATGTAGACATGTTTCAAAGTGTAGATTCACTCATTTTTCTCCATATGTAGTCACTCGTTGAAATCTCTAGAAAGAAAATTATTTAGGAACGGAGGGAGTACGATTTTTTCAGGAATATTTGAGAATTTCTGGCACTGAAAACACAACAGGGGGAGTAAGCACCTGGCCACGAGGGTCCAAGGCGCGCCCCCTGCCTCGTGGGCCCATGGTGGCTCCCCTCCACTTATTCCTGCACCCACACACTTCTTCTTCCTCCCAAAAAAATCACCAACCAGCTCAAGCACGAGTTTTAGCTCATTTTGCTGCGATTTCCGATCTCCTAGCTCAAAGCACCTCTCACAAAACTACTTTGGGGGATTGTTCCTTGGTATGTGACTCCTCCATTGGTCCAATTAGTTTTTGCTCTAGTGCTTTATTCATTGCAAATTTGTGCTGCCTAGGTGACCATGTTCTTGAGCTTGCATGTCAAATTTATATGGTTCCAAGTAGTTCTAATGTATGCTATAGGTTCTAGGCACTTGTAGGAGTAGTTGCTATCAATTTCGTTGAGCTTGGTTCACTTTTACTTGAAGTTACTAAAAATTTCAGAAATTTTGCAGAGGAAGAAATATGTTTAGGAAAATGTACCAAGGTGGTCCTTCAAGGAAGCAAGGACCCAGGCTTGCAATTGCTGATGATGAACCACCAAGGGACGCTCCAGTGCGGCCTTGCGAATGTCTTTCAGAGGACTTCATGGATCAAGCAGGAATTAAGGAAGAATATAACGCATATTTGTGTAACGCTGATCTTGTGAGCTTCGAGGCAGAAAAGTGCCGTCAATACCACTATCTCACTAGTTCCTTTGTGAGGAGGTTTGAATTTTCATCTTCACACAATTCTCAAACTGTCCTGTTTGATCTTTATGGAAATTCTTATACTATGGACTTAGAGGATTTTACCACTGCTTGCAAACTTCCACAATGGGGTAGTACTAGTGAACCTCGCAAATTTGAATTTAGAGATTTTGTTGCTACTATAACTGTGGGGGAATCTAGAGATATGGCACAAGCTACCATAGGGAGCATTCATTTTCCTGCTATACATTATTTTGCTCTCTACATAGGTAGGTGCATAAATGGTAAGGATGAAGCATGTCACATGTGTGTCCCTGACCTCAGTATTCTTAGGAGTGCTGTGTTAGGAGATCAACATTATAATTTGGGAGCTATTGTTGCACGTAGGTTGCATCATAATAGATTTAATGGAGATTTCTTTGGTGGAATTTATGCAACCCGTATAGCTAATTTTCTTGGTGTAACCATACGTGAGGATGATATTGAGTTGCCTCTTGCTTATTTGGATTATAAGGCTATGGTTCGTCCTCATTTTGTTGAGAGGAACGATCAGTTCCTCCAAGATTGCCGGGCGCTCGGGAACGGGGTCCCTGTGACTTGCTCGCTCATGCCTGCGGCGTGGCTCAAAGGAGGCCCAGGATAGCCCATCTTCATCAACACAAGATCAAGACCCTCGCGAGGGGCCAAGCCTCATGAGGCGGGGCGACCAAGAGCTTCCTCGAGCACGGCCTCGTCGAGCTGGCTCATGAGGGGGCGGAGAGTTCAAGGCAGGGTACCTCGCGAGGTGCCCATGACGTAAGCCATGACGACCAAGGGCGCTGGCGCGCCAGCCACAGCCGTCCTCCTTTCCTCTTTGGTGCAAAGGGAGCAAGCGCAGGCAAGAGCATCAAGCAAAGGCATCCGTTTTGGTGCAACAAGACCAAGACCAGCCCCAACGGCTGGAATGCAGTCATCGTGGAGCCCAAGGAGGCGTCATCACCAGAGCCTTTGGCAGGCGAGGACCAACTTTAGTCAGGATAAGTGTACCCGCTGTTCCCCTTCAAAATGGCCAATTGTTGGCACCCTTCCCGCTCAATATTTGGGAAGAGGCCCAGGGCCTTCGTCTATATAAGTAGAGCTAGCCACCATAGTAGAGGATCAGATCCTCTCCCCCAGGGCAGGCATTTTGGAATCCAGAGAGAGAGACCCGATCCTCAATCTAGAGCGATGGGACACCACTTAGCAGTTCATCACACCCACCAAGAATGCACCCTCATGAGGCTGTTCTTCCCTCGTATCGCTTCTTCATCAGCCCCAGAGGCAATCCACACACCACAATAATCGTAGTAGGGTATTACACCACGATGGTGGCCTGAACCAGTATAAATCTTGCGTCTCTTGTGTTGTTCTTGCTAGTAGTTTAGGTCCCTGCGATTCGGTGATGTACGTGACGGTGGAGGGTTGGATCTCCGCGCGCACCCCAGAGTTCGAACCTTAAGGGTCTGCCGGAACCCGTAAATCCGACATTTGGCGCGCCACGTAGGGGTGCGCCGGAATCTTCTTTCGTCGCCTCGTTCTTCCCCGACCACCGCAACCATGTCTGACGCTGCCGGGCGCCGAAGCGCCGAGCCGCTTCGCCTCCCATGTCGCCCAGACGACTCCGTCGGCGGCGTCCTCGCTGCTCCTCGTCGCCTGCTGTCAACGCCGCCACCGGCCCGGCGGGGAACGAGCAGCAAGCGTCGTCCCAGCACCCGTCCATGAGGCGGGACGGCCGCACCGCCACGCCTTCACTTACCCCTGCTGGTTCTTTGTCGCGCGCGCCCAGCGCGGCCATGGAAGCCCGAGCCGCACTCATCGCGTCCAACGAGCTCCTGCGCTACCTCCCCGTCGACGACGTCTACAAAGAATGGCTCGACCGCGTCGCCGAGCTCGTTCAAGGCTGCGGAGGCGACCCGCCGTCTGGCCTTTGCAAAGACCGCACCCCACCCGCACGGGCGATGAAGCTCCCGGACGCCTCACCGCCTCCTCCTCAAGACGGTGCTCAGACCAAGGCGCTGCCTCGGGCGGAACCTGCTCCGCTAGGCGCCGCGCTGCAAGAGCAGAGCTGGCAAGAAGTTCCTCGCCCAAGAAGCTGCCCGGCGCTCCCGCCCAAAGACATCAAGACCTGCGCTGCCCCCAGCCGCGGCGCGCAGGAGGCCCACAAGACCAAGCTCTCTGCCGTCCGAGGCCCCCTCGCGCCACGGCGGGCTGCCGCGCTTTCACCACCGAAGGCGCGGCGTCGCGTAGCCCGCCAAGTTCAAGCCAGACCTGCCTCCACGCTACGATGGCACGGCTGACCCTACGGAGTTCCTCCAGCTCTACGAGCTGGGCATCGAGGCTGCCAACGGGGATGAAAAGGTCATGGCGAACTGGTTTCCCATGGCGCTCAAGGACGGAGCCCGCAACTGGCTCCTGAATCTGGCCCCAGGCACGATCTCTTCCTGGGCCAAGATGCGCACCCGCTTCATCGCCGACTTCCAAGGTACTCGCGACCGGCCACCCGCCATGAGCGACATGCGCCAAATCAAGCAGCAGCCAGGGGAAACCCTGCAAAAGTACATCCAGCGCTTCAACAACGCACGCCTCAAGATCCCCAGGGTAACGGAGGAGGCCATCATCTCTGCCTTCTCCGACGGCGCGGCGCGACGCCAAGATGAAGGAGGAGTCTGGCGATGCATGAAGATCTGTGGACCTCCCTGGAGCTGTTCAACTTGGCGACCAAGTGCGCCAGGGCTGAGGAGGGGCGCCTCTCCCTCCTCGAGCTGCCTGCCGTGGATCCCGAAGAGAAGAAGTCCAAGGCCAAGGACGTGAAGCGCAAGGGGGCTGCCATGCTCGCGGCCGAACCAGACACCAAGCGAGGCAGAGATCAGCCCGAGTCCTCTAAGGGTAGCCGGTACTGCGTGTACCACGACCTCCACACCCACAACACCAACGAATGTCAAGAGCTCCGGGCCATGCGCGAAGGAAGGGTCGGTAGGCGCCCCGAGCGCAGCGACCGGGGCTACGGCCGAGGAGGAGGAAGAAATGCAGGATGTTGGGAAGACCGCGGCCCATGCCAAGGGTGGCGCGACCAACCTCGCGAGGACCGCTGGCAAGACCCACCTCGCGAGGGGGGTTGGAGGGATCAGCCTCGTGAGGATCGTCCGCAAGGGAACGCAGGCCTCCCTCCACTGCCGCCACCACCAAGGAGAGTCAAAGACCGTCATCAGGACGAGGGGGCTGGGGGCTTCCAGAAGCGCGTGCGGTCGTCAGATCCCGGGCGGAGCTCAAGCCCCAGCCTCTCACCGCATCTTCAAGCAGTTCGCCGTGAAGTGAATGCAGTCCTCCCAAGCTCGAGTCCACGCGCTCTCGGTGGTCAGCGTGCGCCATCACGTTCAGCTCGATGGATCAGCTCAAGTGCGCAGCCACAGCCGGAGTTCTCCCAATGCTTTTTTCCCCAATCATCAAGAACGTTGGTCACCAAGACCCTCATCGACGGCGGAGCAGGGCTCAACGTCCTGTCCGTGGAGACATTCAACAATCTTCAGGTGCCCTATAGTCAGCTTCAGCCAACCAAGCCCTTCTCCGGAGTCACCGACGGCTCCACGGTCCGGATCGGGCAGGTCCGCCTTCCTGTCACCTTCGGGGCCCGCGACAACTACCACACCGAGCTCATCGACTTCGACATCGCCCACATTCGCCTGCCGTACAACGCCATCCTCGGGTACCCAGCGTTGGCCAAGTTCATGGCCGTAACTCACCATGGCTACAACATCCTCAAGATGCCAGGAAGCGGCGGGGTTATCACGGTGCCCTGTGAAGAGAGAGATGCAGTGCTCCCCGGAGCGAGCTTTTACAGCCGCATCGCCGAAGACCTGCACCACAGCAGCAGGATGCCTCCCGAGGCAGCACCCAAGAAGAAGAAGACATCGACCGGCCCAGCTCTTCAAGAGACAGGCCCCTCAGGGCCCGCACCGGGCCAGGGGGAGCCTCCTTCCATCGCATAGGAAAGCGCGCCCGGCGCCCTCCTCAGGCAGGGCTCGGGGGCTCTCCCCTGGAGGGCCGCCGACCTCGCCAAGGTCTCGAGGGAGGCACTTGGGCACCACATGGAGGCGTGTTTCGAAGCGCGTTTCCCGCAAGCAGGAGCAAGACCAGGAGGACAGAACCCTCGAGAGTTCATCGCCAGGCCATTCAGAGCTACAGGAGTCAAGGGTCATGAGGCGGCCGCCGCCCTTGTGGCCCCCCATCCAAAGCGAGGATGGTGGGCTGCGCGTCTGCATCGACATACCAGGCTCAACCGAGCCGCGTCTCAAGAGCGCCTGCCCTCGCGAGTGGGACGCTATGCAGGTCCGCCCACAGCCACGTCACGCATGCCTTATGGCCTGCCAAACGCGGCTACTGCGCACCAGCGTCTCATGAGGACCATCCTGGAGGCTCAAGAGGTCAGGCACGCTGCAGCCCTGGCGGAGATGGAGATGGCCCATGAGGAGCCGCCAGCCCCGGGAGCCTCCCGAGGCCCCCGGGCCTGGGGGCTCGTGAGGATCGGCTCCCGCAGCCCACCGAGTCTGCTACATCAACAACCCTTCATCCCCAACATCACCAGGTGACATCTTTAAGTTTTATTTCCATGGGAGCGCCTTCAGGTCAGATTATTCCTGTGCCGCGTGGGTCCGTCCCTGCGGCATGCATCCCTTTTATTTCATGTCTCTAGCTTATCCTGTTGGGGGCGCCCCTCGGGCTGCATCATCCCCAAGCTGCTCGGGCCAGCCCCAGCGGCATGTATCCTTCATGCGTTTTCCTTAGGATTATGCTCTCGCTCTACCATGCTTGTTATTTGGTGCCTTCTCCTCGGTGGCGAAATCTTGCACGTTAAAGGGGGGGTGCCTGAGCATCGCGACTCAGGGCTCCTACCGGCTCTTCGGCCCTCACCCTCTTGTCTTGTCCATGCCATCGCGACCTGGCTTGCCAGCGACGGCTGAGACCAGCCCGAGAGCCGGACACGAGGACGTGAGTTTCGCCATCCAATCCAAATTATGCGTTAAAGGGGGTGCACGAGCATCGCGACTCAGTGGCTCCTACCGGCTCTCCGCCCTCACCTCTGGTCTTGTCCATGGCATCGCGACCTGGCTTGCCAGCGACGGCTGAGACCAGCCCGAGAGCCGGGACCCGAGGACGTAGAGTTGCTTCATCTAACGTAGCTTGTGCGTTAAAGGGGGGGGGTGCCTGAGCATCGCGACTCAGGGCTCCTACCGGCTCTCCGGCCCTCACCCTCTGGTCTTGTCCATGGCATCGCGACCAGCTTGCCAACACGATCGAGACCAGCCCGAGAGCCGGACCAAGACGAGAGCACCGACATCCGCCAATTTTGCAGGAACACACTCGAAGCCAAGGCCCAGAGCCAGCGCAACCCGCCTTGAGGTAGGGCCTCGTGAGTTCACCGGCTCACGGGCGCCCAGAAGACACCTCGTGAGACCCTCGCGCCTCTCCAAAGCAACTAACGGCAGGACTAGCAGTGCGCCTCGGCGAAGCTCTTGTTCCTTTGTGGTGAACCTGTGGTCCCTCCAAGGAGCACGGAACGACCTCACCACGCAATCTCTCGCCGGCCAGGGCACGAACCTGGCGCCGCACCAGGAAGCATTGTCCTGACCCTCGAGATAAGTCACCCTCCGGACACACTAGTCATCGCAGCACCACCCCCACACTCAATGCAACTCCATGTTAGCAACGTCGCTCTCCTTTCTCACCGAATGATGGCCGCTTGAGCGCCAAGGGTGACCCCCTGAGCATCGCGACTCAGAGGCTCTTACCGGACCTCGGGCCGCTCACCTCCTAGCCTTGACCACGGCATCGCGACCTGGCATACCAGCGACGGCTGAAGCCGCCTTGGGATCGGGACACCCGGCGCAAGACAGCACCAAGCCCTCACGAGGTCTGAAAGGAAGAAACTGAGCTAGAACGGAATGAGCATCCCGCATTGCCTCATAACAAGGATCGTATTGACAAACGAAGCTACAAATATCTTACAAGCCCCCGCGGGTTACATTCTTGGCTCCTCGCAGGAACAAAAGACGCGAATCCTAAGGAGTCCTATCTACAGGGACCATCGCGGCAGACGCCCTCATCAATAGTGGGCCACCCGGTCCGGAGCCAACCCCATCCAGATCAGGGGCGGCGACGACCTGACGAGCTCGCCTCGCCCGGAGCGGCGCAGCTCGGGGCTCAGAGTCGCTGTCGTCATTGCCTCTGGCGTCGCGAAGAGCTCGGCGGAGTCCCAGGGGCTCCCCCTGTCGGACGACGGAGGCGAAGAAAGAAGGAAGACGGATCCAAGACTTAGGAGGTGCGGCGACACGAAGCACGAACTCCCGGCAGGAGCCCTCGGCGTGAACTCCAGGGGGGAAGACGCACACCTTTGTGACCCGCCGGCGTCGTCGCGGTGCCGCTCGTGGCGCTCGGCGTCACCTCCTTTAGGGCCACCAATCTACGCGTACAAGGGAAGAGGAAACCCTGGTGGCTGCCGCACGCACCAGGGCACGGGCGCCTCCTCGCGCGCGCTCCTGCCCTGGCACCAGAGAGCAAGCCGCTTCTTTGGATGGAGCGGGTCAGGATCCTCTCGAGGAGCCTTTCCCTTCCCTTCCCTGGAGAACCGGCGGATCGGAGCCATGGCAACCAGACGAGACGAGGAAGAGGAGAAGCAGAAGGATAGACCGGAAGGGCGCACGCCGTTCCGTGCATTTATAGCCGTGAGGCCAACCGTCGGCCTCCACGATCACCGGTCATCATGACCAACTCTGCATGCAAGGACTTGTCGAATCCGGGCGGTTACCAAGACGTCGTGGGGGAGCAGTGCCGCCCACGTCCAATCAACCGCCACGCTGGCGCCTAAGGTCACCGGGCTGTTAGGGCTGCGACGCCGCACATGCCCTTTCGCCTCTCTGCACGGCCCTAGTTCGGGCGCGCCCGTGGGCCCGGGCTCTTGTGTTCTGGGAACGGGGGTCCCCAGACTTGCCTGCCTGCGGCCTGCAGCGTGGCTCAAAGGAGGCCCAGGATAGCCCATCTTCATCAACACAAGCTCAAGACCCTCGCGAGGGGCCAAGCCTCGCGGGGCGGACGACCAAGAGCGAGGGGGCGGAGAGTTCAAGGCAGGGTACCTTGCGAGGTGCCCATGACGTAAGCCATGACGACCAAGGGCGCCAGTCGGGCGCCAGCCGTGCAGCGTCCTCCTTTCCTCTTTGGTGCAAAGGGAGCAAGCGCAGGCAAGAGCATCAAGCAAAGGCATCAGTTTCGGTGCAACAAGACCAAGACCAGCCCCAATGGCTGGAATGCAGCCATCGTGGAGCCCAAGCATGCGTCATCACCAGAGCCTTTGGCAGGCGAGGACCAACTTTAGTCAGGATAAGTGTACCCGTTGTTCCCCTTCAAAATGGCCAATTGTTGGCACCCTTCCCGCTTAATATTTGGGAAGAGGCCAAAGGCCTTCGTCTATATAAGTAGAGCTAGCCACCATAGTAGAGGATCAGATCCTCTCCCCCCGGGCAGGCATTTTGGAATCCAGAGAGAGAGACCCGATCCTCAATCTAGAGCGACGGGACACCACTTAGCAGTTCATCACACCCACCAAGAACAGACCCTCGCGAGGCTGTTCTTCCCTGTACTGTTCTTCATCAGCCCCAAAGGCAATCCACACACCACACACTGGAGTAGGGTATTACACCACGATGGTGGCCTGAACCAGTATAAATCTTGCGTCTCTTGTGTTGTTCTTGCTAGTAGTTTAGGTCCCTGCGATTCGGTGAGGTACGAGACGGTGGAGGGTTGGATCTCCGCGCGCACCCCAGAGTTCGAACCTTAAGGGTCTGCCGGAACCCGTAAATCCGACAAGTACCGACTAATCTTTGACAGACGACGCACCTATCACGTCGCTCTCCCTGCTTCTACTTTCTTTGACTTTCAGGAAAAAGGGAGATATTTTATAACCAGAGAGGAGGCGGAAGAGTATAAGAGGAGGGCTAAGATAGCTCGCCTCCAAGCTGCAGCCCACGATGCAATGACTGCTGCATCACAGTACGACCCCAACTACAACTTTGAATATCCGCCAGGCCATCCGTGGCAATAAACCAACTTAGGCCAAAAGCCTAAGCTTGGGGGAGTACGTATTTCTCACTGACATTACATTCATGTTCACACACTCATTGCTAGATGTCGGTGCTCATACTCTTTCACTGTAATATCCATGCTAGTTTATTTTCTTTTTTTTCTTTCTTCTTGTGTGTTTGATAAACCTTAAGAAAAACCAAAAATAATTAGTTGTAGCTTTTAGCTAGTTTACTTTCTTGCTGTAGTAGTAATAATTAAAAAGAAAACCCAAAAATATTTCCTGTTCTTCTTTTGCTTGTTGGGAGCTTTCCCGTGTAAATAGTTTTATTTCTTTTCTTTGGCGGTTGATAGGAGAAGACCATGATTAAATTGTTGAAGTGGCTCTTATATGCATTATTGTTGATTTAACCAAGAGCCCATATTGCCTTGTCTTCTCCTGTTTATTGAATGCTCGCAGATTCCAGCTTAGTCCAATGCACGTGCACTATTATTATTTTTTACATCATTCGGTCGTGCAAGTGAAAGGAAATTATGACGATATATGATGAATTGATTGAGATGAGAGAAGCTGGTATGAACTCGACCTCTCTTGTTTTTGTAAATATGATTAGTTCATCGTTCTTGATTCATCCTATTATGAATAAACATGTTTGCAATGACAATTAGAGATCATAGTTGCTCGTGCCATGCTTAATTAGCTAGGAGTTTATAATGGTTTACCTTGCGTGCCAACATGCTATTAAAATGGTTGTGATGTGGTATGGTGAGGTGGTATCCTCCTTTGAATGATTCAAGTTACTTGACTTGGCACATGTTCACACATGTATTTGAAACAAATCAACATAGCCTTCATGATATTTATGTTCATGGTGAATTATATCCTACTCATGCTTGCACCCAATGTTCATTAATTTTAATGCATGTTCATGACTGTTGTTGCTCTCTAGTTGGTCGCTTCCAAATCTTTTGCTAGCCTTCACTTGTACTAAGAAGGAATACTGCTTGTGCATCCAATCCCTTAAACCCCAAAGTTATGCCATATGAGTCCACCATACCTTCCTATATGCGGTATCTACCTACAGTTCAAAGTAAATTTGTATGCCAAACTCTAAACCTTCAAATGAAATTCTATTTTGTATGCTCGAATAGCAAATGTATCAACTAGGGTTGTCCGTATCTTCCATGCTAGGTCGGTTATTCTCAAGAGGACTGGACTCCGCTCCTCACTCACGAGAAAATGGCTGGTCCGGGATGCCCAGTCCCATGCTTTATGCAAATCAAATCAAAATAATTGCAAACAAAACTCCCCCGGGACTGTTGTTAGTTGGAGGCACTCGTTGTTTCGAGCAAGCCATGGATTGATGCTTGTTGGTGGAGGGGAGTATAAACTTTACCATTCTGTTTGGGAACCGCCTATAATGTGTGTAGCATGGAAGATATCACCATCTCTTGGTTGTTATGTTGACAATGAAAGTATGCCGCTCAAAATATTATTTATCTCTATTTCAAAATCGAGCTCATCATCTCTACAAATCCTCGCTTCCCTCTGCGAAGGGCCTATCTATTTACTTTTATGTTGAGTCATCACCCTCTTATTAAAAAGCACCACCGGAGAGCACCGCTGTCATTTGCATCCATTACTATTAATTTATATTGAGTATGACTATGATTGGATCTCTTTTACCATGAATTACAATGTCTAGTCAGTCCTTGATCTTTAAAGGTGCTCTGAGTTTTGCGGTCTCAGAAAGGGCTAGCGAGATACCATCTTGTTATATCATATTATCATTGTTTTGAGAAGTGTTGCCATCCAAGATTTATTATTATTGCTCGCTAGTTGATTATGCCATTGATATGAGTAAACATGAGACCTAAATGTTATTGTGAATATGGTTAGTTAATAATCTTTGCTGAAAACTTGAATGCTGGCTTTACATAATCACAAAAACAAGAGCAAATAGAGTTTGTAAAAGTTTTTCTTTATCACTTTCAGTTTATCAACTGAATTGCTCGAGGACAAGCAAAGGTTTAAGCTTGGGGGAGTTGATACGTCTCTGTCGTATCTACTTTTCCAAACACTTTTGCCCTTGTTTTGGACTCTAACTTGCTTGATTTGAATGGAACTAACCCGGACTGACGCTGTTTTCAGCAGAATTGCCATTCTGTTGTTTATGTGGAGAAACAAAAGTTCCCGGAATGACCTGAAACTCCACGGAGATTATTTTTGGAAATAATAAAAAATACTAGCGAAAGAATCAAGGCCAGGGGCCCACACCCATGCCACGAGGGTGGGGGCGCGCCCCCTCCCTCGTGCCCCCCTGGAGCTCCACCGACCTCAACTCCAACTCCATATATGCGTGTTCGAGGAGAAAAAAATCAGAGAGAAGGATTCATCGTGTTTTACGATACGGAGCCGCCGCCAAGCCCTAAACTCTCTCGGGAGGGCTGATCTGGAGTCTGTTCGGGGCTCCGGAGAGGGGAATCCATCGCCGTCGTCATCATCAACCATCCTCCATCACCAATTTCATGATGCTCACCGCCGTGCGTGAGTAATTCCATCGTAGGCTTGACGGACGGTGATGGGTTGGATGAGATTTATCATGTAATCGAGTTAGTTTTGCTAGGGTTTGATCCCTAGTAACCACTATGTTCTGAGATTGATGTTGCTATGACTTTGCTATGCTTAATGCTTGTCACTAGTGCCATAGTGCCATGATTTCAGATCTAAACCTATTATGTTTTCATGAATATATGTGAGTTCTTGATCCTATCTTGCAAGTCTATAGTCACCTACTATGTGTTATGATCCGGCAACCCCGAAGTGACAATAATCGGGACCACTCCCGATGATGACCGTAGTTTGAGGAGTTCGTGTATTCACTATGTGTTAATGCTTTCACTACAAAAAAAGACACATCCATGACATTTTGGGCCGAACGAATTTTTTTTCTGTCATACATATGACAGTTCTATGACGATAATTGTGACAAAACCCGTTATCATCCTAGAGGTGGTGGGCTCCTACTTCTATGACAAAAAATCATGACAGAAAATGGGCTTTTCGTCCTGGGCGGGCCGGAGACGCAGCTGCATGACATTCTTTGGGCCATCCATGACGGAAAAAACCGTGGTAGAAGCAAGGGCGCGGAAAATATCGGGGAGTCTCCGGTTACGGTGGGTGGTTGGGGCGGCGATGCTGCGTTTCTCAGACGACGCTGCTGCGATGTGTGCGAGGCGTTGGGCTCTAATCGAACCCGGCGATTACCGTAGGCTACGTGTTATCGAACCCGAGCGATCGATCGATGGTCGTTAATCGAACACGATCGAGTGATTCCTTCGCCATCGCCGCTAATCGAAGCCGATCGATGCCGCTACCGGATGAACAAAGTGAGTGTTGCGGGGGTGGATGAATAGTTCCCGGTGGGGGTGGATGAACAGGACCACGTGGTGTTGCCTCTGGATGAACAGTACCCCGATCGATCGAGCCGGTTGGGGCTGGATGAACAGGACCACCCCGTGGAGGGCATGATGAATAGTAGCCCGTGGAGGGGTGGTTGAACAGGAGCCCTTGGAGAGGGCTGGTTGAATAGTAGCTGGTGGAGTACCGCGCGGTGGAGGCTAGATGAACAAGAGCTCGTGGATGAACAGTCGCAGGTGGAGGCTGGAGGAGGTCAACGGTGGATGAACAGTAGCCCGTGGAGGCTGGAGGGGGTCGACGGTGGAGATGAACACGACCATGCATTCCGTTCTGACCCAGCCGGTTGGCTCCCACACGTTCCGTTGCCTCCCGATGAACACGACGCATTCCGTTGCCTCCCCATGAACACGACGCATTCCGTTGCCTCCCTATGAACACGACGACGACGCTGTTTCTCCGTTCCGACCCAGCCATGTACACGAGCCCTGGCCGTACGTATGCGCGAGTAGGCGTTCAAGACCCCGCCCGTATGTACGTGGCCATATTTTCTTTCTTGCACCACAGCGGCTATGCGTGCGTGTACATGCTACATGCGGCGCCTCTACTACGACTGCGTCTGCGCCTCTACTACGACATGTGCGCGCCTCTACATCGACCCGGTATATGCATTACCGTTCGCGACCGAATGACAACACTACGTGCGCTTTGACCAGGTGGGTCGGTATCGCCGTGCACTTCCTTGCTGCGAAGATGTAGCTGGTGGGTCCCAGCAATCGTGGGGCGAATCGCTTTGTTTTTGCCGGACGCACTTCCTTGCGTGCGAAGGTGTAGCTGCTGGGTCCCAGAGTCGGGGAATCATTTTGTTTTTGCCGGACTCACTTCCTTGCGTATGAAGATGTAGCCGGTGGGTCCCGGCAATGTGGGGCGAATCGTTTTTTCGGGATGCACTTCCTTGCGTGCGAAGATGTAGCCGGTGGGTCCCGATGAGTCGAGGCGAATCGCTTTTTTCGGACGCACTTCCTTGCGTGCGAAGATGTAGCTGGTGGGTCCCAGCAGTGGGAAATGTTTTTTAGTGAAATACGGTGGCCCGTCCGTGGTCCCACTCTGTAAGGTGGAGGAATAATTATTTTGCGCGTAATAAGGAGGCACTTCCTTGCGTCCGCCGTGGACACAGCTGTAATCCTCTCCACGCATGCCCATGTCCGATGGAAGCCATTCCTTGACCACGTTGACCGCGCCGCGCCGAGAGCACCAGGGCGGTGGACGACGGCGAGGCCTAGGAAGGGGACAACGCGGAGCTGGGGAAGACGCTTCAATGGATGCCCATGCGTAGAGGAGTATGAGGGTTCACTCGTCCGGCTGCGGTGTGAGGCTGCCATCGCCGCAGAATAACAGGGGGTGTGGGTGCGTAGAGGGATGGCCTGGCCAGCGGTGGGAGTAGTAGGGGGCGGTGAGGCCTCCGCGGCATCACAGTCGGCCATGGGCGGCAGGAGCAGGCGGCACGACCGGCGCTGCTTTGGGCGGCTGGAGCAAGAAGACCAGAGGTTGAAGAAGCACTACGGCCGTTGGATGGACATCGTACGGTCACTGGAGCTAGAATCGTTCATATATTGACAAAGGCCTCCGTCCCAGTCAACTTAGTAGGCCCACAAGTCAGCCTCCCACCAAGGTGGGTCCCAGCTAGCAGGGGGTATTCATTTTTTTCTGCGTAATAAGGAGGCACTTCCGATGGGTCCGAGCTGACAGCGGGGGGAACGCTTTTTTCATGAAATACGGTGGCCCATCCTGTGGGTCCCAGCAGTCAGGGGAAAACATTTTTTTTGCGAAATACTGGTGGCCCGTCCGGTGGGTCCCTGCTGTCAGGTGGAGGAATAATTATTTTCCGCGTAATAAGGAGGCACTTCCTTGCGGCTGCCGTGGACCTAGCTGTCAGCCTCTCCACGTACAGTACTCTTCCGATGGAAGTCGGTCGTTGACCACATTGACCACGCCGCGGCGAGAGCACCACGGCGGTGGACGACAGCGAGACCTAGGAACGGGATGACGCGGAGCCGGGGAAGACGCGGTAGTGGATGCACACGCGGAGAGGAGTATGAGGGTTCACTGGTTTGGCTGCGCTGCCGTCGCCGCAGAATAACAGGGGGTGTGGTGAGTGGAGGGATGGCCTGGCTAGCGGTGGGAGTGGTAGGGGGCGGTGAGGCCTCCGCGGCAGCACAGTCGGCCATGGGAGGCAGGAGCAGGCGGCACGACCGGCGCTGCTTTGGGCGGCTGCAGCAAGAAGACCAGAAGTTGAAGAAGCACGACGGCCGTTGGATGGACATCGTACGGCCACTGCAACTAGAATCGTTTATATTGACTAAGTTGACAAAGCCCTTGGTACGTCAACTTAGTAGGCCCACAGGTCAGCTTCCGAAACGGTGCGCCCCAGATGTCAGGGGGAGGAATCATTTTTGGGCGGGTGAAGCTAGAATATCCGAGATTGAAGAAGAAGCACGGCATCCGTTGGATGGACATCCAACGGCCACTACTGCTAGAACCGTGTATTGACTATAAGTTGACAAAGCCTTGCATACGCGTCAGCTCTGTTTTTTTAGGGGACGCGTCAACTTGGTAAGGCCAGAAGTGTGTGGCAGAGAACTTATAGCCCATTTGAGATTTGTAAGAATGTGTAGCCCATTTTTGAATTCTAATGGACTTTACTACAGCCCATTTACAGTTTGTTAAAAGTACAGCCCATTTCAACCAACCATTCAAAACAGAATTCCATAAAATTTCCCACATTTTGATGGGATCCAAAATATTTTTATCCCGAAATTTCTAGTCAGATTAAATACAATTTCAATATAAATTTATATTACGTAAAAATCCAACGAAACATTGCGCCATAACAATTAATGAAATTAAAATTTTCAATATCCCAAAATAATATTTTATAAACTAATCACGTGTTTGGTGCATTTTTTATAGTTACTTGCCAGCTTTTTATAATTACATCCCATTTATTATTTCTTAAAGCCCATTTTCTTGTTAAGCCTAATGCATCCCTCCTAGGAAAGATTTGCAGCCAACAAGCGGAGAATAACAACTTGACCTTGCCTCGGTATTCCTAAAAAAGTATAGCTGGGTTAGCCATTTTCAAAGCATGAAAATAATTAATATTTGGGCTGGATATCATGGGCTAGACGGGCCACAGACCCGCCTTAATACACCTGCAACGATGTTTTTGTTGTTGTTCGTGAGGAGAAAAATTAAAATCTGGGCCAAACATCAAAAACTTCTGCAAAGGTTTCACACCTCAAAAACACAAATACTACTCGAGCTGCTTGGTCCCAGCCGTCGGCCGCTTCTTGTGCAATTCTCTCGTTTATTGACTACTACATAGGTTCACAATGGTGTGGGACCGTGATTTCAGGAAACCAGGAGGAAGCAAAATAAATTATAGTTTTATATATCTATACCACTATATAGTGTGCCAATAGCTTCAAATATTGGTCGTTGGATATGCCCATCTAATAGTCAAGAGAAGGCAAATCCGAGCATTATCATCCGTTGGATATAGTTTTCAACTCATAGGATTCTGCCACGTGGCCTTCTAATTGAACCCCCAACTCAACCATCTCATGTGTTCTAGAAGCATCTATTCACATGCTTATCTGATACTCTAATAAAAAGAGACTAGAACAATCTAGATTCTATAGAGGTAAGAACCAAGTTGGATCTTGTCAGATACGATTCTAGAAAAGATAATACATATTCAAATGTATTTTCTCATTCTTTTGCTAAATATTTAAATGGCGTGCAAAGCACGTACAATTTACTAGTATATATATAATAAGGAGGCACTTATGACGTGAGGCTATGGACCTGATGGGTCCCCATTGTCATCCTCTCCAAGTAAAGTCATCTCCTCGCCTGCTGCTTCCGCCTTGATCGGCGCCGCTTCGCCCGCTTCCCTGCAGCGATTGTTCGCCTTCAAATGACACAAGTGTCGTCCGTCCGTCTATCCGCCGCCCACATTAATGATACGCGGTTGCCGAGGCGGCTACTCCGGCGCCACACGTCCGTCCCTCCGCCTGCCCACCATTGCTATATAAACTGCTGCGCCGGCCATAGCCGCAGTCATCTGCATCCGTTCCCTTTCTCCTGTCCACACCACTACTGCCCACCATGGCTTCCTCGCGCTCCAGCGCTCTTCGAGATGGGCGGTCGACGGACCACAAGGAGATGGCAGCCATTGCTGCCGACCGGCTGGCCGGCAGGCAGCCGGAGGACGACGACATCCTAATGGAGAACATGGTAGTCGATGATCCGGCGCCAACCCCCTCCTCCGCGCCATCCTCGTCGGTGCATTGCACCATGACCATCGGCGAGGCCCGTGCCCAATATATGGACAGGGTGAGGCAGATGTGTGAGGTGCAGTTCCAGGAGGCGTAGGCCGACGCCGCCTACAACCACCATCTCCTCCAGGAGCGCCTGCAGGCGGAGGAGCAGATCACCGCGGAGCGCGCGGAGCAAGAGGCGCTGCTCGACTCGTACCTCTCCGCCTACAAGGGCCGCCTCGAGCGCTGGCGGTACCGCATGCAGGTGGCGGAGGCTGCGGCCACCTAGAAAGAGGCTAGCAAAGAGGGCGATGAAGCGGGCAAGGTGTTGTTTGGCGAGACCGAGTAAGAGGCACAGGACAATGCCGGCTCCGACGAGTCCCCGCTCCGCTAGCCTCAATGAGGCCCTGCTCCGCCGAGGCCCCGAGGCGCCAACAACGAGGCAGAGGACACCGCCGGCTCCGCCGAGGCCCCGCCCCGCCAACAATGAGGCATAGAACATCACCGGCTCAGCCGAGGCCCCACCTGCCGGCAACATGGGGGAGAATTTCCACCGCTCCGCTGAGGCGCCGCCCGCCGGCAACGAGACAGAGGACATCCTCGGCTCCGCCGAGGCCCCGCCCACGCCAACGAGGCGCCACGCACGTAAAAACAAGGAAGAGTAGAACACGGTAGGTCGCCGCCACTCGGGTCCAAGTAAGGCCACCGCTGCTACCCTCCAGTTGAAGCCAAGCTAGGCGAGTTGACCATTGACAGCCGGTTAGCTTCTTGGCGGCAACGTGGAGTCGGAGAGCTGCGCTGGAGAAGAACGCTGCTTACTTTAATCGCTGGTGCTATGGCTAATCGACGCAGGCCCAATAGGCCACATGTCAGTTACGCAACTGCACCTGCAGTTAAGTCACTGAAGCTTCAGTTCGAATCCTATATCACTAGCATTGGATGAACATGCAAAACAATACGTACTAGCATTATTCCCAGGGTGATCACCTCGTTTGAAGTAGTTTCACATGTACTCCCTCTGGTCCTTTCTAGTCTGCATACAAGTTTTGTCTGCAGTCAAAGTATCTCTACTTTGACCAGTCTTATACAAAAAAGTATGCACTTTCACAATGTGCGAAGTAAAAAGGAATAGAAGGAGTACAAAGAGTTTGAGCAACTTTTTAGCATTTCTGTACATTGCAATCAAACACACAGGCCTGGCAATTCATAGAGAACATTCAAAACAATCAATGATTATGCATCTCAATGACTCACATGTCAGAGGCAATATTTACTTCACAACTAAAGAATAAAGAAAAAATTGATCGACGCCGCCGACAAAGAAAGGGCGTCCCATTCGAAAATATCAAACGCATGTCTTGCTAAAATCAATGAGCAAAATTTGACAAGGTTGTCCCATTCCAAAATATCAAATGCCTACGATTGTGCAATGGGCAGGGTTTGCCATCAGTTCGTACATTGACATGGCACCTCGTGCTAAATAAATCAGCTGTTCTTTTTGTGCAATTCCACCAAAATCAACCAAATTCGCGCGTAGCTTGTATGATTTCGCCCTTATATGTTGCAACGCCTTGAACTTATCAGCACCTCCTTTCTTCTGGTGGAAATGAATGATTCGATGTATTCATGAACATTTTGTGTAGTTCCCATTGAAATCAAGTTGAGCACCCCTGTTTGTACAAATACAAAAAAGTGATTAGTATAAAGCAAACTGTACTATGAATTGATAGTTTCAACAGGCACATACATGGTCCATGTAGAGCACACTTTTAGAAAAATGGAACTCACCAGAAAGAATCCTAGAACTACATTGTACTCACAAGATCACAAAGCAAAATGGAGATTTGTCACCCTTCCGAGCTGAAGTTAGTTTGGTCTTGTGGGGAGTAATGTAACCATCCTTCAACTGCTCCTTCTGATGAGAAGATAGACAGGGCTTGTTCATCCTGGCATAATCGAAACTAGTCACTTCACGTACTCCATATTCTTCTTCAGAGGAAGAAGATCCTTTTGTGCAAAGACAAGAGGATTACTAAATGCTAGCATCCCTGTTTGCTCGAAAAAAAGGAAAGGAAATATTTAAAACATCACAGATGAAGCACTTCTCAAGGACAATACCACTTTTTCATGACGGTATCTAAACAGTAGCACAACACCAATAAAGATGACAAAGCTCAATCATATGGATGAAATCAGTGGGCGAGTACCAATCTTTATCAGGAGGCTTATTGTGTAGAGCATACAGGTGAAGCACTTCTCCGGAACCATCTGTTGCTATCATGCTTACTATATACTCCTCGATTAGTTTTATGTTTCCAACATCTTCTTGTGCAGTTCCACTAAAACATATGGTATCTTCAAAGAAGATCCCTGTTTGCACAAGTAGAGATAATTACATATTACATTAAGAGTGGCATCAAATCAGTGGCAAAACAATTGCTCGTTCCAGCCGTAGCAATAAATTAAGATGCAAAACTATATCATTACTTGTGTCATCATAGTTCTAGTGCTTCATTACAGCACCGGGAGTTGATTTTTGTTTTTCTTCCGCTTGTTCTTCCCCTTCATCACTTGGTTCAATAATGCATAAGCTACGCCTTCAATGTAAGATTTGGCATGTCAATTAGGGAGCACAAGTATAGTACTAAACTTAATTTTCTGATGAAATTGGCAAAATACAGGCCAGCAGTTGTGAAATATCCTTATCTTACCTCAATGGGATATTACGGTGCACATACCGATTGGAAGTCTTGTCTCCATTTGTGCAGTTCACTAAAATCAAGCAACATTATCGTACAAGTAGCACAACATATGAAAGCACACTGCAGAATCATGTGAAAGAAGGCTAGTACTGACCTCTAATGATGCGGAATTCAAACAACTCACAAGAAGAAGATCTGAACCAAATTCGCCTTAACGGATAGGAAGTAAGATCTCCTCTTGTGCAGTTCCACTAAGATCAAGCAATCAAGCAACGTTGTCAGTGTGAAATTTTGGTTGAACTGCACAAAACACTCTTAAAACAAAAGTGTTTTGTGCAGTGCAACAAAAGGTCACAATGGCAACGAGGTGAAGTAGATAACCCTGTTTACACAGAGGTGCAAAGGAAACAACTAGTGGTCAATAATGGTGGATGAGACAGAAGCCAACAAAAATAATCATCTACCTTATCTAAATGGGAAAGAAAGCAAGACAGTAGCATTTCTCAAACAGTGGCATTGATTAATATTAACATAGAGATTATATTAACAATAAAATTTGTTAAACATGTAATTTGCTTTTAACTATGGCATTGCATCAATTTTCTAGCAGCATTATTAGAGGGTGTTTGTTTACAGGGACATTTTGGTGTAGGGACTAAAAAAACTCTGTGTCAGTCCCATCTAAACCAAACAGGAGGGACTTTTAGGGACTAAAAGTGGGCATTTGGGACTAAAGAAAGAAGACCCCGAGGGAGTCTTTTTGGGACTTTTTCCAACAGTTGCCCCTGCCACGCATCGCACCTTGTCTCTATTAGTTCATTACTAGGGGTAACATGGTCTTTTAGCATGTCAATTAATAACCTCTAGTCCATGTTTAGTCCCTGGAACCAAGCAGGTAGGGACTAGGGAGTTTTTAACCAAACAGGGCCTTAGATTAGCAACAACTAATGAGTTGCATGGGACAAGGACGACCAGCACCATGTGCATCTACCGATGTACTGTGGTCATGCATGTCTGTTGCAACAAAGAACAAACAACCAAGGAGCATATTTGTGTTGATCCCAGCTTTGTTTTCTTTAGACACCTTTCCCTATGTGAGCTAAAGCAAATCTAGTCCTGCTCAAACTCTACAGCCTTGTCCCTTCCTTTCCTTTTTGAACTAGTACTTTCGCCCCTTCCTTTCCTCTTTGAACCATGTCCTAGATTTATGCGATACAACTTTCCCAACTACTTTCCTCCATTCCTTTCCTCTTTGAACCACGTCCTAGATTCATGCTATACAACTTTCCCCTTCATTTCCACTTTGAACCACGTCCTAGATTCATGCTATATACAACTTTTCCCACTACTTTCCCCCACTCCTTTCCTCTTTCTACCACGTCCTAGATTCATGGTATACATGCAGCTAGAGCAATGCATGTGGAGTAAGTAAATTATACCTTAAGGTTCTTAGGGCGTGGTTCGGTGGGAGACGGGACGGCGGCGAAGAAGAAGGGGTCGAAGGCCCTCTGTCGGTGTCAAAACCGGCGGATCTCGGGTAGGGGGTCCCATCTATGCGTCTTAGGCTGAT
The DNA here is from genome assembly GCA_021605145.1 of Aegilops bicornis. NCBI lineage: Eukaryota > Viridiplantae > Streptophyta > Magnoliopsida > Poales > Poaceae > Aegilops > Aegilops bicornis. The sequence goes on along the minus strand of CM038673.1, from coordinate 369,909,750 downwards.
GGTAACAGGAAGCAAGGGACACAGATGTTTACCCAGGTTCGGGCCCTCTCGATGGAGGTAAAACCCTACTTCCCGCTTGTTTAATATTGAAGATATGGGTAGTACAAGAGTAGATCTACCACGAGATCGTAGAGGCTAAACCCTAGAAGCTTGCCAATGATGGTATGATTGTGATTGTGATAGGCCTTCTAAGGACCAACCTCTCCGGTTTGTATAGACACCTAAGAGGGCTAGGGTTTACATGGAGTCGGTTACGAGGAAGGAAATATAATATCTAGATCGCCAAGCTTGCCTTCCACGCCAAGGAAAGTCCCATCCGCACACGGGTCGAAGTCTTGAGTCTTGTATCTTCACGCTTAAATAGTCCGGACGATGTATATAGTCCGGCTGTCCGGATACCCCCTAATCCAGACTCCTCAAGAGCCCTGAACCAGGCTTCAATGACGATGAGTCCGGTGCGCAGTCTTGTCTTCGGAATTGCAGGGCGGGTTCCATCTCCGAATATTCCAAAGTACCTGTTATGGCGAATAGTGTCCGGAACTCCATCAATGTTGTACTCCTTGGCTTTAGTGCCTCAATAATGACCATCTCCACGTGTGGAACGAATGCGAGGAGCTGAGGTGTTTTTCGCATTTACCACCCTCAATCTTTTGGGCTGACCGCCTATTTGAAGAGACGGGGATTCTCAGATCCAAACTTCACTCTTCCCCCTTGAGCAAGCATCCAACAGAGCGCTCTGGAAAAACCATTCCAACATGGTAGGTCATCACAGCTCTTCTTCTCGCTCTCCTCGCTCCAAGCCGAGGGACTGGGGTGTTCAGTTCCCCATAGCCGTTTGACTGAGTTACAAATCCAAGGGTTTCTTCCACCAGCATTCATGGTCCCTGTCCAAGACGGAATAGCCACCTGTAATGGCGGGGAGCAAGAAGAGAGATCTCCAATCCATCTCTAGAGGAGCGGATATGCCTCATCCCGCATCTGCTAAGGGGCGTCGGGTTTCCCATCCACCCGTTCCTTCGCGGGCTCCTGGAGTTCCACGGCCTCCAGTTAGACAATCTTACCCCTGCCTCTATACTACATATAGCAGGGTACATTGCCCTTTGCGAGCTATTTTTAGGCTGCGAGCCTCACTTCGGGTTATGGAAGAAGTCGTTTCGCCTTGTCCCCGCAACTGTGGAGAATCCCTATGTCAGGTGGGCGGGGCCGAAGTATGGCGCATTGCCGAGACCGAATACCTTTCCGGCACTCCCAAGAAGGCACCAGAGAATTGGCCTTCAGAGTGGTACTACATTGACAATGTTCCCCTTCCGGATCCAGTCCGGACAGGTCTCCCCCAGTACAGCAACGCCCCACCGAGGGCACATCTAAGCTGGCGCCCCCGAGGCCCCCAAGAGGAGGATACCAGGGAAATATATTACCTGATTTGCAGGATAAAGTTACTGGCCAACTCCGGACTGACGATAGTCGAGGTTATGGCAATATGCATAATACGGGAAGTGCAACCACTTCAATATCGGGGGAAGCCCATGTGGCACTTTAACGGGGAAGATGATGCCACCCGCTGTGGCCGTAAGGGTCTGGACTCCGCCACAGCTCTGGCAAGGATATTGTCTGATTTATACAAAGGCAAAGAGGAGGAATTCCTTCACGTCAAACCGCGAGATGGATTCTCCATGTACAACCCTCCGAACTGGGTAAGTTGTCATTCCATTCCCTACGTCACTTATTGTGGCGTTCTTCGCTAAGATCATCTGCCTCGATATTTCTGAGCAGGAACTGAGGAGGGCCATAGAAGGAATCTCCAGCCCCTCCCCGCAGCGGAAGGACCCGGAAGGGCCCTAGATCCAGGTCTCAAGAAGATCCGGATATTACCGTGGAGCTCGTCAACGGGATATTTTATCAAGCGAGCTGCGATGGCGCCTCAGTGGCCATTACTGCCGACTATCCCGGACCGCTTCCTACGTCGCGCATAAGCCAAGTCGAAAAACCCTATCCTCCGAAGAGGACTCCCTTCAGATGTCATGCCTTACCCTTGAAGTGTCGTGTTTTTGCAGAGATGACGGTCGGAGCATGGGGCCGAGCCCCTAGGGACTCGTCGGCCAAGGGCGTCCGGATTGGGCAGGCTCAAGAGGAAGGCGATAAGGGTCGACTCGCCACTAGAGAGGTAAGGCAAAAACTTGTGCTGTGATTATGGTATTTTGAAGTATGACAGCACCCTTTTTGTCCTAGCAGGAAGAGGAGCAGCCAGACTATATCCGAGAGCGGAGGCGGGAGCGGGGCCGATGCCGCATAGTTCTCCAACAGAGAATGCGGATATGCTCTCAGCCATGAATTCTGAAGTAGAGAGCGCCATGAATCACCGGCGCCGACGGGCCATACTTCGGAACAACATCTTTTCCGAAGAGGCATTTAACGCCTTCAATTCGGGAGACGCATCCATCCGAGCTGCTCAAGGCGGGCTTGCCCAAGCGACGGACCAAAGATACCAAAGATATACGGGTAAGAAAATTTGATAAGCATGTATAGCAGTAGCCCCTGAGACTTGAAACGGTTGGAACAACTGTTTTAAGGATCAATTTATGCATCGGTCCTTGTAGATAAGAATGAGCAATTGTCTCGGGAGCTAGAGGAATGCAAGGCCGAACTGAGGGCCACAGTTGCCAAGCTAGAGGAATCCCAAAAGCCCTCCTCTGGTAACAGTTGTCGCAATTGTACGAAGGCATAGCCTAGTGGTGGGGAGGGGTTGATGCCTTCCCACCCACCCAGGTTCAAGACATGGTACTTGCAATTTGGGTTTGTTGCACCAATTATACTGTAGGGGGTTCCCCTTACAGTCTTTCTATCAAAAAAATTGTACGAAGGTGCTACAGTTAGTAAATGGATGATATGAAAAGTCTAACAGAAAATTCTGCAGACAATCCCAGGGTGAATCCGGAGGACGTAAGAGAGGACGCATCGCATCTCAAAAGGCAGCTGGAGGCTGGCGAGCGCATTCTTACGCGAGTTAGGCAGGAGAAGAACAATCTTCAAGATGCCCTGAGGAGGATATGCCCTCATCTGCAAGTGAATTACTGCAAGACCTTTCGCAACTGCACGAGCGAGCTCGGCAAGTGATGCAGGGTGTAGCTCAGGCTTTGTGGCCATCAAGCTTGCTGCCGAATGGCATGGGAAGCTCGTGGATATGCTTCAAGGAGCACGGCGGCGCTTCCGAGTGTGGAAGATGTACGCTTGCCGGCAAGGCGCAAGAGAAGCCTGGGCTATGGTGAAGACGCGCTACACCAAGCTGGACCCGAACCATATGGCCGAAGTAGGATCAAGGGCCCGATGGGCAAGAAATTCCCGTGAGTCTGGTATATGACCAGGTAGCGTTAGCCGCTAAGTATTCTCAACAGGATTGTAAGCTAGATAGCCTGTTGGATGGTATGGAGGAGGAATATAGTTAGTCCAAGTGATCGTAATTTAATGGACATAATTAGCCCCTAGCCGATTAAAATCATTTGTCATGGCGGACCTTTTCGCTTCAGCCCCGGATCCTACAGTCGGGGTGTGTCCGAATACCCACTCGCTTATACAAAACCGGGTATGCGTAGAAACAAGGCGTAGGGGTCATAAGTGCTTGAACAGACAAGTACCCAACTAGTTATGTTATATTACATGGATAGTAAGAAACATCTTCCAGGGAGAATAGTTCTGTTAGGGGTTCCTTCCCCTGGGTACGCATGCAACAATGCACATGTCCGAACTGCGAACGATGGCGCAGGATACAAGACTTCTGGGGATTTACGTTATAATAAACGAATACATCTTTTGTTCACCGACCGAATATTATCTTAAGGAAACTAGCTTTCGGCTTCACCCAGTCTGAGGTACACATCCGGCTGAACCGGCAGTAACAATCGCAGAGGTGCTCCCCTTATGCCCTAGCCGAATTAACAGGAATGTAGGGCATAAACACAAGAGCCAGGCAACCCAGCTTGGCCACATCTTAAGTCATATCGATGCATATAATGGTGAAGAAAAGGTACATATGGAAACATAATGCATATGAGATGGGCAAAAAGCCATGTGAGTAATTATTTTTAGCTTCCATATAGGAAGCCCCCAGGTATTGCTTACACACCTAGTGCGGCCGGAGTGATCCAGCACTCCGCACTGTATTGAATACTTTGTGTGAAGAGAGAAAAGGTCGACAAAGGAAAAATGGAAGGAGCATAATTAAAGAGGAGGGGTTAGAAGACGAACATTGAGTTCGGCGTTAGGCGTAGAATCTCCGGAGTCTGGCCGCGTTCCATGGGTTCGGCTTGAGTCTGTTATCGGATGCATTACGTAAGCGGTACGCTCCTCCGGTGAGAACTTTTTCAATGACGAAGGGACCCTCCCACTTGGGTTTGAGCTTGTCCTTCTTCTTCTCTGGTAGGCATAGAACGAGCTCGCCAATATTGTAAGTTTTGGCCCGCACTTCTCTGCTTTGATATCGTCGAGCCTGCTGCTGATAGAATGCGGAGCGGGCTTTTGCAACGTCGCGCTCCTCCTCCAGGGCGTCCAAGTTATCCTGCCGATCTAACTCGGCTTCCTTCTCTTCGTACATGCGTACGCTGCGGCTTAATCATGTACTATGTCGCAGGGTAATACTGCTTCCGCGCCGTATACCATAAAAATGGTGTATATCCGGTGGTGCGATTCGGCATGGTCCGCAGCCCCCAGAGTATGGAGTCGAGCTCCTCGACCTAGTGCGTATCTAACTCTGTCAAGGATTGCACTAGTCTGGGTTTGATGCCGCTCATGATGAGACCATTTGCCCGCTCTACCTGGCCGTTTGTTTGGGGATGGTAGACGGAAGCGTATCAAGCTTAATGCCCATTTTTGCGCACCAAGTTTTCACTTCGTCGGCTGTGAAATTTGAGCCATTATCAGGGATAATGTTGTGTGGGACACCGTATAGGTGTACGACCCCAGATATGAAGTCTATTACTGGTCCGGGTTCGGCCGTTTTGACTGGTTTGGCTTCTATCCATTTGGTGAATTTGTCCACCATGACCAATAAGTATTTTTTTTCTTATGGCTTCCCCCTTTAAGAGGTCCGACCATATCCAGCCCCCAGACCGCAAAGGGCCAAGTTATGGGGATTGTTTGGAGAGCGGTAGGGGGCATATGACTCTGATTGGCGAAGAGCTGGCAACCAACGCAATGTTGGACAAGGTCCTGTGCGTCTGCTCGGGCTGTCGGCCAGTAGAAACCTGTACGGAAGGCCTTGCTGACTAATGCTCGAGCCGCGGCGTGGTGCCCGCCCAGTCCGGCATGGATTTCAGCCAAGAGCTGCCACCCTTCCTCTTCGGAGATGCATCTTTGGAGTACTCCGGTAGCGCTTTTCTTGTAGAGTTCCCCTTTGTAGACTTTGTAAGCTTTAGAGCGTCGGACGATGCAGCATGCTTCATTTTGGTCTTCGGGGAGCTCCTGCCTATTTAGGTAGGCCAAGAAAGGCTCGGTCCACGGGGCGATAACAGCCATGATTTCGTGGGCCGAGGACGTTATTTCGGTGGTAGAACCTCCGACTATGTCTGATAGGTCGGAATCTGGGGGTGTATTCGGATCCGTGCTAGTATTGCCGGACTCCCCTTCCCATACTACGGATGGCTTGAACAACCATTCCAAGAATATGTTAGGTGGACAGGATCGCGTTTAGCGCCAATGCGAGCGAGGACGTCCGCCGCTTGATTGTTTTCTCGGGCCACATGGTGGAATTCGAGCCCCTCGAACCGAGCCGACATCTTGAGGATGGCATTATGGTAGGCCACCATTTTCGGGTCCTTGGCATCAAAATCTCCATTTATTTGTGATATTGCGAGGTTTGAATCCCCGCGCACTTCTAGGCGTTGAATGCCCATAGAGACTGCCATCCGAAGACCGTGCAACAGAGCCTCGTATTCGGCTGCATTGTTGGAGTCTGTGTATAGTATTTGGAGGAGGTACTGGACCGTGTTTCCGGTGGGAGACGTCAGGACTACACCTGCTCCCAACCCGGCCAGCATTTTAGAGCCGTCGAAGTGCATGATCCAGTTTGAGTATGCGCCATACTCTTTAGGGAGTTCGGGTTCTGTCCATTCAGCGACGAAGTCAGCCAATACTTGCGACTTGATGGCCCATCGTGGTTTGTATGTTATGTCAAACGGAAGGAGCTCAATGGCCCATTTGGCAATCTGGCCTGTAGCATCGCGCTTATTTATTATGTCATTGAGTGGTACTTCGGAGGCCACCGTAATCGAACACTCTTGAAAGTAGTGTCGTAGCTTCCGGGATGCCATGAAAACCGCGTATGCTATTTTTTGATAGTGTGGGTATCGGGATTTGCATGGGGTTAGGACCGTGGATACGTAGTAAACCAGTTTCTGGAGCGGGAATTTGTATTAGTTAGCCTCTCGTTCAACGACGAGCACTGCGCTTACAACTTGATGCGTTGCAGCTATGTACAGTAGCATAGGTTCGTCAATATTCAGTGTTGTTAGTACTGGATTACTGGCCAATATGGTCTTTATTTCATCCAGTTTGGCCGCGGCTGCAGCCGTCCACATGAAGTGTTCGGTGCGCCGAAGAAGGCGGTAAAGAAGTAATGCCTTTTCTCCTAACCTAGAGATAAAGCGGCTTAGAGCAGCCATGCATCCGGCTAGTTTTTGGACGTGCTTGAGGTCTGTTGGTTTAGCCAATTGTGAAAGAGCTCGGATCTTTGCCGGATTCGCTTCAATTCCTCCGTAGGAAACAATGAAGCCGAGTAGTTTCCCTGAGGGGACGCCAAAAACGCATTTTTCCAGGTTCAGCTTGATGTCGTATGTCCAGAGATTGTCGAATGTAAGCCTCAAGCCATCTATTAGGGTTTTGACGTGTCTTGTTTTTATGACCACATCATCCATGTATGCCTCCACTGTTTTACCGATTTGCTTTTCCAGGCATGTTTGAATCATGCGTTGGTAGGTTGCACCGGCGTTCTTGAGCCCGAAAGGCATAGTGTTGAAGCAAAAAGGGTCGTATGGCGTTATGAAAGCTGTTGCAGCTTGGTCAGACTCTGCCATCTTTATTTGATGGTATCCAGAGTATGCGTCAAGGAAACACAATGAAGTCGTGTCCTCCGTGGCATCAATGATTTGATCGATGCGAGGGAGGGAAAGGGATCCTTGGGGCAAGCCTTGTTGAGGTCTTTAAATTCAACACATAGGCGCCAGATTTGTCCTTCTTTGGTACCATTACCAGGTTTGCCACCAATCCGGATGCTTGATATCTCTCGATCAATCCGGCCTCGAGTAGTTTGGCTAGCTCTTCCCCATGGCCTGCCGTTTGGGCTCTGAAAATCGTCTTAGAGTCTGCTTGACCGGTTTGTATCCTTTTAGTATATTGAGGCTGTGTTCGGCCAATCTGCGTGGGATGCCTGACATGTCCGATGGGTGCCAGGAGAAGATGTCCCAATTCTCGCATAAGAAGTCTCGCAGTGCGGCGCGCCCATCGCGGGCCAAATGTGTCCCGACGGAAGCTGTCTTCGTGGGGTCCGTTGGATGGACTTGGAATTTGACTATCTCGTCTACGGGTTTAAATGAGGTGGACTTGGGTCGCTTGTCGAGTATCACGTCGTCCCTGTCCACGGCGGCCCGCAGTGTTGTTAATTCTTCGGCTGCTAGGTCAGATAATGCCTCCAGGGCTAGTGTTGTGGTTTTGTTTTCGGCGCGAAGTGCGACGTCCGGATTACTGGCTAGAGTGATGATTCCATTGGGCCGGGGCATTTTAAGGTTCATGTACCCGTAGTGGGGTATAGCTTGAAAGCTTGCAAACGCGTCCCGCCCTAAAAGGGCGTGGTATCCGCTGCTAAAAGGGGCCACTTGGAATGTGATTTCGTCGGACCTATAATTTTCCGGGGTGCCGAATACCACGTCCAGTGTGATTTTTCCTGCACACCGCGCTTCCCGACTAGGGATAATTCCCCTGAAGGTTGTGCCGCTTTGTTCAATGCGGCCTTTGTCAATTTCCATCTTGCTGAGTGTCTCTTCATAGATCAAGTTTAATCCGCTTCCGCCATCCATGAGCACTTTAGTGAGCCGAAAGCCGTCCACGATTGGGCTAAGAATCAGAGCGGCTGGTGCCCGGACAGTCCGGTTTCGGGGTTCGTCACTCGCATTAAAAGTTATAGTAGTGTCGTTCCAGGGGTTTATTTTGGCCATATGGCAAATTTCCGTGGAGCTTCGATGAGCTTGCTTGCGCCTACTATTTGAGGCAAAAGTCTCGAAGACTGTTAGTACCGTATTGTGCTCGTTGGCGGGATGTTGTTCTGTAAGAAGATCCTCGCCACTTTTTGCAACCTGGCGGAGTATCCAACATGCCCTAAGGCTATGAGTTGGTGCTGTGTCCGGAGTGACGGTGGAGTTTACGTGGCCCATTGAGCCATTTTTTCAATACGGTTCCCCGCCCTGGGGTGGGCTTTGGTTTCTTGGGGATTGGATCGGCCGACTCACGAGAGTTCGCCCATTTAGTTCGGACAAAGGTTTTGATGGAAGCCGGACTTTCCCAAAATTTAGCTTGAGTTTTCCAGACGCTTTCCATCGCACAAGATTTCAGATTATGATTGCTAAGTCCGCATAAGCGTACTATGTCACGACGACTTATAGCATTAAGGATTCCTTTGCCCGTGCAGTTTTTGCAGAAGAGCGAGACAACGTCCTCCTCGTGGTAGTCCTTGACCTTGTTTAGCGCAAGGAGGAATCTAGCCCAGTAATGATGTACTGTCTCCTGGGGCTCTTGCATGATATGGGAGAGACGATTTAAGTCCGCGCGGGTGGTTATAGCTGAACCCGGATTCTGATCCGATCTAGCACCCAGGGCATGGAAGCTTCCGAGTTCAACAGCTCGGGATTCGGGACCCTGCCCAATTTTTCCGGCCCCGTACCCAGCTCTAAGTCCGGGACCCGAGTCATATCCTCCCCCGGGCAGACGTCCGGCTCCGAGAGCTCGGCAATCCGGACATATTTCGTCCTCAAAATAGAGGGATACTCCTTGTGTGGTTCCTCCGATACCACTATCTCATGGGTGGCCGGCGGGGATTTAATGTCCCTTTGGTCGGGTTTAAGCCCGATCCGGTCATAGTCCGCTAGACTCCCAAAGCGGCGATGCGATTCAAGAGCTCACTAAGAGAAGAGAGCTCTACCGGATCCATCTGTTCGGCAAGTTCCGAATTGATGTGAAGTTTATGCGTGATGACCCGAGAGGCCATCGTCGACGCGACAGCTGATGGGGCGGCCATGACGAAGCCGCCTAGTCGGAGAGTTTGGCCTACAGCTAGAGCACCCCCCGCGGTAATGTTGTCCCTGACGACGAGATGAGCCATCGAGCCTTTCAGCGACGACACAGAGGAACTCTCAATGAAAGCACCAATGTCGGTGTCAAAACCGGCGGATCTCGGATAGGGGGTCCCGATCTGTGCGTCTTAGGCTGATGGTAACAGGAAGCAAGGGACACAGATGTTTACCCAGGTTTGGGCCCTTTCGATGGAGGTAAAACCCTACTTCCTGCTTGATTAATATTGGAGATATGGGTAGTACAAGAGTAGATCTACCACGAGATCGTAGAGGCTAAACCCTAGAAGCTAGTCTATGATGGTATGATTGTGATCGTGATCGGCCTTCTAAGGACCAACCTCTCCGGTTTATATAGACACCGGAGAGGGCTAGGGTTTACATGGAGTCGGTTACGAGGAAGGAAATATAATATCTGGATCGCCAAGCTTGCCTTCCACGCCAAGGAAAGCCCCATCCGGACATGGGTCAAAGTCTTGAGTCTTGTATCTTCATGCTTTGTGACACCCCGAAAATTTTAACCTTGTTTTGTTAATTAAAATCTTTCCAGGAAATTTAACTTTCCTTTTTCTTGGTTTTTCTTGATTTCAGAACCATTCTTTTCTTGGTTATCTTAGAGTTGTTCCCTAAGATGAAAATCTTTCACTTATGATATTGGACTTGTTTACCCTCTCAAGAAAATCTTTTATTTTATCAGAAGAATTAATTATATAATATTCTTCCTGATCTTTATTTTCTTGAAAAATGGTTTCCCATAGTTTTATGGTCCCATTTGTACTACAACCCTTTTATAAATTCATTCAAAAATCCCACCAAAATTTGGAGATGTCATATGGAGTATCTGAACCACTTTTGTGCATAAATCTTCTGCCCATGGAATATTTTGAGCTCTACACCATATTTTCAAATCTGGTCCAGAGAGCATTTTTACACTACAACCTATTCAAATATTTCTTTAAAACTTCTACCAAAATTATGGGATATCGTGAGGAGCATAGTATTAAACTTTATGCAATAACCTAGTGATGTCCTTTGGAAAAACCGAGTGAATCATCCTCTTTTCCATTCTGCTCCAACTTGAGGTTTTGTACAGCAACCACCTTTTAGTTGCTCCTTGATCCATGATTCCTTTTCCTACCGGTAGTCCTCCTTGCCAAACCCTTAAGTCCAGGAGAGTGGACCCATTGGATGATTCTAAGTGCTTGCAACAATGCCATTTGCTTTCTGTCTAGAATTGAAGTTTTGCAAAACTTGCACTAGCAAGTTTGTGCTTTGGACAAACTAACCTTACCACCCTCTCTTTCATCTAAAGAGACCCCACTCTGGAAGTTTTGGCCACTCCAAGAAATGCCTAAGTGCCCTTGGCATTTTGTCAAACACCTTATGGGCATGGTCTATTTTGACATGAGTTTTTGTTTACACTGTGAACTTGACCCCCTGACCAGACCAGCATGTCCCATGGATTTGCCCTAGCCTATAACCCCACCCTGCTAACCCTCTTGTGGTTTAGAGCCCCCTAACATGCCTTAGCATTCTGTCGAGCATGTTCCGTGCGTGCTCTGGGCACGCCCAGAGCGCGAGCGGAGCACGCGTTTTGCACGTGCCAAGACCGAGCCGCCGCGTCTCGCCCCGCACTCACTCTGGTTCGTGGCCGACCGCAGCCAGCACGCCATGTCCCTTCTGCTCTCCACGAGCACCACAGCCCTCGCCACGCCTCCCGGCCAGCCAGCTAGCCGCCATCGCCGCCCGACAACCCTGCGATGGCGGCGCCGCCGAGCCATGCCCGCCGCCACCGCCCTTGAAGCAGTACCCACTCGTCCGCTAGCTCCTGCCGCCATCCCCAGCCTCGCCATGATGCCTGCAAGCTACAGAACGTCGGTCGCCGACGAGCTCATCCACGGCCGCCGCGAACCGACGTGGGAGCACTATAAAAGGAAGCCCCTCGAGCCCTCCAAGCACGCAAGAAGCCTCAAAATCACCCCCCTCGTTTCCCCGTGGCAGCCAACACCCGGGAGGTTTTTCCCCGCCACGGCAACCACAGCCACCGCCGCCTCCGGCTCCGTTCATGCAACCAGGGCCTCCCCCTCTCCACTCTCTTCACCAGGAAACCCCTCTCCCTCTCGTGAGTCCGTCCCCCTGCTCAATTTGGATCGGGACTCGCCGCGGGCAAAAACTCACTCTTCCCGACGACCACCGTTCGCCGCGGAGCGCCGCCGGCAGCTCCATCCACCCCAGAGACCAAAGCGACCACCGGAGTGACTGCCTCGGCCCCCTGAGTCCGTGGGTGATCTCAGTTTCTCGAACGGTGCCGCCGTTCACCGGCGAGCGTAGACGGAGTTCCGCCCCCTCTCGGGCAGAGGAAGAAGAGGGGAGGCGGACTAGTCAAACCTGACTAGTGGGCCACCTGGACCCACTGTCAGTGACTCCCCGCGCCGTCCATGCTGGATAAGTGGAAGCGTACTTCCAGAATACGCTTTCGACGTGTACGTTTATATTCGAATCATTTTCTTTTTCTGTTTTATTTTTTAAAACAGATTTTGACCAAAACTTTGACTGGCTGTAACTTTTTAAATACAACTCCAAATGAATTGATTCTTTTTCCTACCTCTCTCAAATTTGGTCTAGTTTATTTTAAGATTTATTTGAAAAAAATTCAGACAACTTTTTTTGTGCTGTTTTTTTTAAGTATGTGTTGTTTGAATATTTTTGAAAATATGACTTTTGGAGAAGAAGAAAGCTTGCAAAAGTTTTTAGGATGCACCCTGCCTCTACACCACCTGAAGGCAAGCATTCTGAACCAGGCATAATATTTTTGGTGTGTTCATTTACACGTTTATAACACCACCTCATTTCGGAACACTTGTTATTTCATGTGATATGATCATTTGCATGGATGCATATTAGTGATTTCCATGCTGTTGGAAATGAACACACTTGTGTTGGTAATCATCCTCATATGCCTTGCATGCATACCAGAGGAACTGGGAAAACCTCCGCCTTGGGTAGGCATGAGTTTGTCGCCGGTCTCCGCCGAGGCGGTTATGTCCGGTATGGCATAGTAAGGTATAATGAATGTTGATTCTGTTGGTTGATATATATTTGTGATACATGTCATGCAGGAATTTATAAACCTCCCGAGTCGACCATAGATCGAGTCTTGTACCAAGAACCCCATACTTGTTTCAGATTACCACTTGTCCCTACCGCAAGTAGGGTACGGTTCGATCGATCGTCAACCCCTTTCTAGCACACACTGCATGTAGAGGCCATAGTGGAAGATATCGGTTGAAGCCGGTAGGCATTCCACCTGGTCCGGGGGCATGGGTGTTTCCGGTTGAGACCGAGAGGGGAGGCCACCCCTTAGAGCACGCGGTATAAATTTGATCCCATGCTACGCGAGGTTGTAGCCTCCCCACTTAGAGTTTTGCTGAACAAGTGTCATGGGTGATTCCAGGCACCGGTAAGTTAAGCTGGTGTGTGCAAGCTAGGTGTGTTTCAACTAAAAGGCCGTAGACAGAATTAGTCCCGATGGACTAAAGGAATCCGTTACTCGTGGGTAAAGAGTACACCCTCTGCAGAGTTTAAACCTATTCGAATAGCCGTGTCCGTGGTTAAGGATTACAGTCTGGGATGGGTCAAGTGTTGGTCTTAGTGTTGGTCTTTGGAGGAGAAACTGTTAAACCAGAACCGGGATCGCGACTTGAGACTTGTAATGATTATTATTATTATTTTGTTATGGACTAACTTGTTATATTATTTGAATTATCAAGTATCCCTTGGATGGTTCTACATCCTGGGTATTCACTGTGATTATTTATAAGCCCTTTATGTGGTGTCGCTAAGACGCCCGACTGTGGCATGCTTGTTATTCATTTACTTTATAAGCCCTTTTATGTGGTGTCGCTAAGACGCCCGACTGTGGCATGCTTGTTATTCATTTACTTTATAAGCCCTTTATGTGGTGTCGCTGAGACGCCCGACTGTGGCATGCTTGTTATTCATTTACTTTATAAGCCCTTTTATGTGGTGTGGCTGAGACGCCCGACTTTGGCATGCTTGTTATTCATTTACTTTATAAGCCCTTTATGTGGTGTCGCTGAGACGCCTGACTGTGGCATGCTTGTTATTCATTTACTTTATAAGCCCTTTATGTGGTGTCGCTGAGACGCCCGACTGTGGCATGCTTGTTATTCATTTACTTTATAAGCCCTTTATGTGGTCTCGCTCAGATGCCCGACTGAGGCATGCTTGTTATTTACCATCAATTCGAGATGTCGCTTCAGACATCCGAATGGTGCATTTTATTCCTATTATGTCATTACATATTCATTGTTACTTATTCATAACCTGCATGCATGCATCAAGGGTTTTATGTTTATGACTGACGTTGTGATCATAGAATATTTTTAAAGCATGATTATCGGTTGTTATATTATACATGTGTTCATAATGTTTGCGAGTACATTCAAAGTACTCACTGGCTTGTCCCTGGCTATTGTCTTGGCCAGATTTCTTGCATGGAGAGGAATGTTGCGAGTCAGCCCGGAACTAAGCAGCGACGATAGCAGCCTCGCGAAGATAGGAGTTAACTTGGTCAGCTGTTCCCGTGGGAAATGGAGTCCCATAGATGCTGATGATCCACAAACCGCTTCCGCCATCAACCACTAGAAACCATTTGTTGTACTCACAGACCAGAATGGTCTTGTACCACATATTTTTTGTATTTTGCTTGGAATTTCTATATCAAGTTGGTGTCTCATCAGCTAACAGTAATCCTGGGGCTGGTGAGCACAACGGCCGTTTTTCTGGAATTTGTTACCCGGAAAACCGGTCGCCACACGCTTCAATAGTCCGGACGATGTATATAGTCCGGTTGTCCGGATACCCCCTAATCCAGGACTCCCTCACCCTCCCGTGCCGCCGCTGGGTGGAAAGTGAACAGCTGCGCCGGTAGTCCCTCGCCAACGGCGACGTCGTTTAGCCTTCTTCCCTTCCCGATGGACGGATCCTGCCGGCTCTTTGAGCAGCAGTGAGGGGAGAGAGAGGCCAACGAAGTCTTGTTTAGATCTGGAGAGGGTGAGAGAGTGTGAAGAATGCAACTGCAAGCGCTGAGGCTCCAGCGGGAGAGGGCGAGAGAGTGTGAAGAGAGCAACTACAAGCGTTGAGGCTCCAGCGTGTATATATATACTAGAGAGAGAGAGTGAAGCGTGCAAACCCTAGAAAACATTTTGACCAGTCAAAGAATCCTCCTGGCACAAATTATGCTCAAGTGTAGTTATCGAACCCGAGACCTCAAGTTTGATGAGCGTAACAGGCTAACTAGTTACACAACCCTCCCGTTATGTTCAACGAGAGGGAAATAACCTTTTATACATTCCTGCATCCGTGTGACAAGCATGCCGTGTTTTTTTTGTGTGTGTGGGAGTCATTGGGATTTCAATCATAATCGTGTCATGTGGCTTTGGTGGTAAGACTATCCAGAGTGGTGCAGAAATATTGCAGCCTTAGTCACCTTACCTCTCTCCACGTAGTACGTTGGGTCCCACCAGTCAGAGGGTGAAACAAACAAATCAATAAGAAAAATTAAAAACGCCAGCGGTGTATCTTACCTCACACATCTCGCTACTGCTCGGGAACACACTGTCCAATTGATCCCTCTGTTCGCTCACGTACTATTTTAAGTGAATCCTTATTATAACATGCACACAAATTTTGGGCACTTGTATTCGACTTAAGTCAGTCCGCCACCGTATCTCGTATACTTACTACTCCCTCCGTCTAGGTGTAATAAGTCATGTTAGAAGGTGCAACGGGACCAAGGTGTGTGCGTGTGTGTGTGTGTGTGTGTGTGTGTGTGTGTGTTTAACAGGATGTGTGTGTTAGAGAGAGCGACAGATCGACCTACTCCTACAGAGAGATGTTGTGTAGTGTACGGTTTTAGCCGCGAGAGTCGGTGCATCCTCTCGTTTCCGGGCGTGTCCGGTAGGGACATGCGGACAGCTGCCACGCCCGCTCCTGACCAGCCTGGCCCACCCAAAGCCCCTCCATCGCCCGCGTGCGCTTCGGTGTCGCATTCATGCCCGGGCAGAGCGGACGCGACCTCTCACTGGCACAAGAGTGATGGTTGCTTCGGCCGTCCAACTTACTGCTGGGTCTATGTGATTTGACGGCTCATTGGTCTTTATTACTGAGGTGGTAGGAATGCTAGATGTCCCACGCTTTCGGCGAAAGGAGGTACTACTACTAGATTACAATTTTCTCCATTCTTACAAATGGAGGCGCAAGAGCAGTGAAAACACGCAGCTCGGTGATTACATGGCCCACCTCGCACTATCACCGTATGACACCTATCTCTTTACATAGTAGTACTCCCTCCGCTCCTAAATATTACTAGATGAGTCCGTTGCTGTCATGAACAATGGTATATCCTCAAGCAAAATTATCGATTTCATAGAACTAAAAAAACTCTATAACCGCATGAAAAATGTGGTATCCAAACTAAATAAACTCCCATCATCATTTAGATCATCCCACGTAAGGAAAAAAGATCAGCCAACTCCTACTGCATAATGGGACTATATTTTTCTTTTTGACATGTTAATGGGAGTTAAAAGCTCACTTACATGCATGCTACCGGTGCATGCTTGCATGTAGACATGTTGATGTGATTTAAAACCCACTCACATGCATGTGCTACGGTATTTCTGCATGCTTGCATGTGGCTTAGTGCGGAGCCTCTCAACATCTAGATCAGACAGCTATTATGGTCTGATTTACTTCATCTAACGGCTACATCAATTTTGATGATGTGGCTCAAGGAGAGGACAGAGAATTCCTAGTAGTAGGGGCTAGCTATTACTAGTAGATAAGTCTTTGTAGAGATTCCACTACATACAGAACAAAATGAATGAATCTACACTTAAAATGCATCCATATACATCCGCATGTGGTTCATGGTGAAATCTCTACAAAGACTTATATTTAGGAATGGAGGAAGTACTAGTATAGTACGCAGTAATTTATCGTGAGATAAATTTGTACAATGCTATGAAGCTTCCAGCTTCATTACATGTATCTTGTGTCCAAGGTTGCCCGTTGCAACATTTCATCAAATACAAAGGAGACTAACATGCATGCTATTGCATCTCAATGGTTGACAGATCATAGCAAATGTGTACTCCCTCCGTTCCAAAATAAGTGTCTCAACTTTGTGCAAACTTTAGTACAAAGTTGTACTACTACTAAAGTTGACACTTATTTTGGAACAAAGACAAATAAAGAAAAAAACGATCCATGCAGTCCCTAGCCCTTGAACCATAAACCCTAACAAGGCTTTAATTTGCTGGCAACGTGGCGCTTCCTAAGAAATGAAGTTTGTAACCTTTTGACCATCGGATCATTTTGTGCAGTTTCATCAAAATCGAGATGAGCATCCCTGTGGCAAAGAAATTGAAGAAGCGTGATGAGAATAAGATTACTGGGACTAGTTGATGAGACATAAACTCATCACAAATGCACGATGCGTAGAAGCCAAGAGAGGTATAAAAGGGCAAAGAAGTACTAGAGAAATATCCACAGGAGTGATGTGGGCAGCTGGAGCAAGGTGCAAGCCGGTCAGAAGGGAGTTGTACCTGAGGGATGTAGCTCAACCTTGAGGAGGGCGGCGGGAGGCGGCAACTGCCCACGTCGCGGCAGTGAGCAAGGGACGAAGGCAACCTCACCGGCTTTGTGAGAGAGAACGGCGGGGACCCCTGATCGGGACGTGCCGACAGTGGGTTTTCACCGTCGGCGACGGCCACCGCATCTACACTAAGCATCCACCCCTTCCCCAAGCGGACGTGATCCGCCGGGATGTTAGAGATGTGGCCACAGTCGTTTTGTGTGAGAGAGTGTGAAGAGAGCAACCCCAGCAAGCAACCGTGTAGGCTGGCCCGTCCTGACTATGTATATAGTGGAGCAGTTTCCTTTTCTCTCCATTTGAACCTATCATATTGCGTACGTGACACTGAAGAAAAAAAAACTTTATTTATAAATGACGCGGCACCTACTACTAGTTCTCCTATAACCTTGCGCTTGGCATCTCCAAAATATTAACCTTGCGATTGGCTCTTCGCCTCTTCGGGAAGTCACGCAATAATGGTAGTGCGGTACATATCGTTCTGGCTATATGAGACCGAATGAATTGCTGCATGTCCACCACGTGGGCGAGGTTCGAGGGGCGAGGGAGAGTGCGACATACGGAGCAAAATGAGTGAATCTACACTCTAAAATACGTATATATACATCAGTGTTTGGAGTATGTACTAGTAGTTCATATTTAAATCTACTAAAGGACATATATATTCCAAACAATATGATATAATCTCTATAACCAAGGTAGTAGGGACGAGGAGTAAATGGAGGGAGTAGTAAATTTTTCTCCTCGTCTCCTGTGAGCCACCAACGCATGGGCGTAGGGAGCGGGCGAAGGCGGAGCAAGCTTCACCTCATCATGCGAGCCACCGCGCCTGCATGGGGAGACGGCGTACTAAGAAAGCTTCTCCTCATTCTGCTAATTGACGGGACACATCAAAAGTACTCCAGTGTATAGAGCTTGCCTCTAAGGTAGGCCCCACATGGTTTGCCTCTTTTTTTAACATAACACGTCAAGTCGCAATTTGTTTGTTCACCCGTGGTAGACGATCCTCCCTCCACCAAGTGGACAATGAGTACACGTGCAAAATTACCATGTGGCCTGCCTTTTTCGTACAGAAATGAGCTGCACCGTGTACCTGCGCGGGTGTGGTTGGGAAAGAGACGGGAGTACGTGCGCCATGCATGCACCTCTTCTCTTCGTGCACGTCCCGACCTACGTGGGTGTGTGTGAGAGATACAAATCGCGTTTGTGAGTGTTTTTTGTTTTGGGGTGGGGGTGGGCGTGAATTATTTGTGGGAATATGTGTCGATGACATCTCAAACAAAATTTTGCATGCAATGTGTGTGTGAAATGGAGGCCTATCCATATCATACATAGAGGGTCGGGCAATCCACGAGAAGAGAGGGAGGGGTCATAGCTATCGATAGAGTCGAAGAGAGGATCAAGTGGGTGGGTGCGAGATCGATGAAGAGAGCCATCGAAATTGTGTGTGTGTGCAAGTCAAAGATATAGGGCGACTGGCCTACCGGAACGTTAGAGGGCACATGTCAAGTTTGTGTGTGGTAGGGAGACATGACTAGAGTGCTCGATGTATTGGTGTGTGGTGGGGGAGGGGGGGAGGGGGTATGGAGAGGCCTAACTATAGAGGTAGAACGACTCGTATATGTGTTGAGAAGGAGAGACCCAGCTATGTCTTGAGGGAGATCGGTCGACATCCATACATAACTGAAGGACGGAAATCTGATGGGACAGAGAGAGAGAGAGGAGAGAGAGAGGGGGAGGGAGAGGGGTAGAGTGTTGAATGGGTGATGGAGTTGCTTCTCGAAGATGGTGGGAGAGGCCTACTAGACAAACTGAGGGTGGAACTACAATGTTATCAATAAGGGTGGGGATGTGTTTCTGTGTGTGCCTGTATGCGTGATAGATCTGCTTGACGCATCCATGGATGATGAAGGGGAACCATGTGTTTGGTAAGCAAACCTAACTAGATTGGTAGAGCAATTGTTGTTTGTCGGAGGAAGGGAGAGACACAACTAATGAGGTAGATCGATTGACGTGTGGGTAAAAACGAGTTATAAGGACCTAGCTAGCTATATGTATAGCGAGAGATCGGTCGGTGTACGTCCATTTGTTAGAGGCAAATAAGGCCCAGCGAGACGGATAGACAGAGAGAATGGAGCTAGGAGGTGGTGCGAGAGGCCCAACTAGTAGCTAGATAGGGGGAGGAGTGTGCGGTTGAGAGATCGATCGAGAGTTTACACATGTGTCTGACCGTATGAGAGACATGAGGCAAGGACACATAAAGGAGGAGATTGAAGGTGTGTGTGTATGTTGTAGGCAGGCATCGCTGGAGAGGTTTATCGATCGGTGTGTGTCGGAAAGGAGTTGTGGAGACTCTGGTAGAACGACCTAAAGAAAAAATGAATGTTCCCGGTGGATAGAATACCGAGGGAGGGGGAGGGCGAGGAGGGCGTGTGCATGCATGAGAGAAAGTTAGTGGTAGCTACAAAGGTTAGAGGATTGTGTGGGTGTAAGAGACTAACAAAGATCATAATTTGATATGAAAGTGGATTCATATATTTGAATAGGAGATCATAGTGTTTTGAACATGCATGCATGAATATAGCGGTGATACACGTGCTGTGCACATGTTATACCATAGTGTGATAATGCATGGCGTTTGCAACTCACAACTAAATGCCGAACAATCTAAACCATATTATACATAAAACAATCTCACATTTTATTTGAATTTGTGATAATGTGTATGCGTTTGCAGCTTACAACTAAATATCGAACAATCTAAACAATACTATATATCGAACATTCTCACATTTTATTTGAATTTGTGGTAATGTGTGGTGTTTGCAACTCACATCTAAATACTTGTAGGCGAGGGGGCGGGCACCATACATAATGTGATAAACACATTATACATATGAGACATGGTTTAGATTATGAAGATCGAGCTAGAGCTAGAAATGTAATGTGATTTGAAATCAAAATAAAGTGGATTCAAAAAATCTAGTTCAAGTTCATATAGTACACATAGTTCATATGTAACTCGAGACTAATCATGTGGTGTGATGTGAAGATAATACACAAACGATGGTTTAACTTGACAATAATGATGATTGTAGATCTTATTAAAACAGAGAAACGAATTCAAATGCTTTGATTTCACAACAATCATTATTGTAGATCTTATTCAAATAGAGAAACGAATTCAAATTTAGTTCATATTGAAGCGGTAGTATATACGTTTGGAATGCACTAAAACTTTCATTTGAGTAGTAGGTTGCATGCATTATACACGTAGCGAAATATTTTAATTGAACATAACATGAATTCAAAGTTTTGAATGACATTTGTAGTGCGCATTGATTTGGTACAAGACATGTTAGGGCTTGTCCGAAATTTCAACCCAGCGCCTTGTTAGCCCGAAATATTTAAGATATATTCGTGTCTCGTTGTGCTTCGACAACTCCCTCCATCTCAACCCGCGCCTTGCTATTCCGAAATTACAACGCGCGCGAAAACTTCCACCTCCTGTGAAATCCTGACACGCGAAATGCCCATGGTACCCCTGAACCAAAAGAACCGCCTCAAATCGGTGGGGGTACTTCCGTAACTTACCCCACATTTCGGACAAGTGCGTCTCTAAGCCATGGTTCCCCACTGCCATCCCATCTGCCCACCCATTCATACACCGAGGTCGCGAAAACCCACGACGAAACCCCACACCCTGCTCCGTCCACCACCCAGCCGGAGCCTCTTCCCCGACGACGTCGTCCACAGCAACACCTCGACGTCCCTCATCCACCGTATCGGATGAGGATTTGTCGTCGATCTCATCGTGCCGCCGGTTCAGCCACCCCGTCCTCCATCTCCAAGGAGCTGCCCCGACGTTCCCCTCGCCTTTCGCTCCACCTCCATTCCCACACCGCCGTCTTCACCTGCACCACCGGAAGAGCATCATCATCACTGTTTCCTCGGATGAAGCTGCGGCCTAATCGGCACCGCCAAAGAGGTTTTACACTAATCGACGCATTTCTTCTTGATTCGATCTCATGGTGCTGTCGGCGCTCGGTCCCGAGCCGACACGGCGTGGCTCCATCCACGGCGGCGTCGCCGGCCACTTCCTCCACGGCGTCGCTCCCTCGGCGGCGACGTCCACATCAGTAGGAGCTGCTGCTGCTTTAGCTCTCGCTCGCGCTGCTACTCTGCTCTTGCTCTCGGTCCCCTGCCTGGTCTGCTCTTGCTATTGCTCTTGCTCGCGCTGCTGCTCTCGCTCTTGCTCTTGCTTGCGATGCTGCTCCGATTTAGCTACACTTTAGTCGACTGAATCGACTTTTGGACCAGTCAATTTTCAGGGGGGGGCTCGCCGGGGTGAATGAAGAACCATCCACAAGGGAGGGGGGCTCACGGGAGGTAGCCCACTATCTATCTTAGGGTTCAGGATGGGGTGGTGGTCGCCGACGGTGGCGGGAATTGGCGGGCGGTGGCGTGGGGATCACGGAGAAAAAGCTTCGATGCACGGGGCCTAGAGGAATGGCTGGGCGGCGGCGGACAGCGGTGGGGAGTGTTTTGGGGCGGTGGCGGCGCACCACCGTCATGGGCGGCGGGGGCTGCTGTTGGCCGGTGGTGGCTGGAGGATCGTGGGTGGAGGTTGAAGATGAACCACAGGCCCTTGATTTCAGATCCAACGGCTGCAAAATCGACCGACCAGAGATGAAAAAGTCGGTCGACCGACGTGTAGCCTCACCTTGCTAGTGCGTTCGGTTTCAACAAAGAAATTCAGTTTCGGCAAAATTCAGTTTCGACAGTTAAGTTCAGTTTCGACAGTTAATTTCAGTTTCGACAGTTAAATTCAGTTTCGGCAGTTAAGTTCAGAGATGAGCGGCTGATGTATTTTACATCTAGCATTTTGTGGTTATGTATTTTACGTCATGTATTGGAGATGCTATTAGAATTCCACTCAGGTTAATGTTGTTCGTTGTCTCTCTTGTCCTGCTTCAGCCTCGGCGTCAGACAACTCACCGGAGCTGCTCCAACTACTTAAACCCTCCATCACAATGAGCAAAGACTCGTGCTCCATCTCTAGATGCCTAAGATCTTCTTCCCCTCCTCCGATAGCAAAGTCAGGCGGAGCATCCTCACCAGCCAACCCAATCACGCTGAGATTGACATGGCTTCACCAAAGAGGTTGTACACTTGTTGCATCTCTTTTTTACTCTACATGTTATATATATTGTCCACTGAGCACACGGATTTGTTCCTTTAGTGTCTCCTTGAAAGAAAAAATGTAGGAATTTTAATTTTCACTTGTCCTCCTTTTCAAATTCCTATTCATGAAGCACAAGACTAAGAGATAGTAGCATAATAGCATTATCACCGTCCATTTTCTTGTGGTTTGACTTAATCTCACCATGCTTCTTTGCATCCTGTGATCTTCCAATTGTTGTGAATCAAACACCCAGATTGGCAGAAATCCTGTGTTTTTAAATTCTCTGTTTTGCACGTGCATTCCTATCCTATTCCTCTCTATTTCCTATCCCTACATTGTTGGATTCCTCCAATTCAAACGAGCCCTTACAAAATTACTTCTCTTACAGATAGTTGTCAATGAAAACCTTGCATGGTTTGTCCCGCCTCACAAGGCCGTCATTCACCCCAGCTCACCGCTCCAACGATGTATGGGTCCAGCACAACAGGATCCGGCCTCCAAACTATCTTTCGCCACCTCGGATCTTCTTCCCGTCACCGCAGCCATGAAAACTGCATTACCATCATCAACCGAAAGCAGATGACCTCGACGACTACACGGGTCTGCAAGAGAGGTCGCACTCTTTCGTGTTCCGCCACGTTATGCATCGCTTAATATTACATGCTACTTTATCGTCCTGTTCACCGATTAGACTCGAGTCAGCTCCAAACTAATGGTCAAACTTGAGTTTTTAAATGGTTGTGGGTACATATCGGGACCGCTATCAATAGTATCTATCTACTATCCGTTAATCTCCGGTGTCTACTATGAGTTTCATGTTGGGTGGGAAACAAACAAGAAAGAAGCCATTATCTGTATTTTTTAACCAAGCCATTATCTCCGCTCGCTATTATTGGTTTTGGGTCTATCCACAGGTTGCTACCATCACTCTGGATTTCTGCATGCACTCCTAACATAATCTCACTATGTTTTATTCCTATGCATGACAGTTATTGTAAACAATGGAACTGAACATGTAGAGCAAAAGAGACGAGCCTTGCGTGGCAATAAAATTTCATGCAGACATCGCTCCATGGTAGGCGCAAAGGCAGCCCCCCTCCACACATTTCGGATTGTAATCGAGAGGAAGATATCTGTTCTGAGGGGGATTCAGAAGGAGAAGACAACTCCTATTTACCCCCTGAGGTCTTCGCTCTAACTTGGCATGCTGATGTTGGTTATATCATGCATATGGTGTCTTGCATTGCTTACTTTATACATCAAATATGTCATCTGCTTAGTTTAGATATCCTTTGTGCGAATGCCTTCTGTTTAGTTTATTCATCGTTTATGTGAATTATGCAATGCCATCTTGTTTAGACAGGCATCATATATGTGAATTTTGCAATGCCATCCTGCTTAGCCAGTCATCTTATATGTAAATTATATCAAGCGATCCTTTTTTTTCGTTACATATTACATTTGTCAACAATGTTAGTACATTCAACTGATCTTCGTGTGCATCAGCCATTTGACATGGTGATGGGAAATTCTCGAGTGAAAACAAGGTCTTGAGCAGACTATGCTATCTCGACGAAGCGCATATCTCACTGGTTACGGATAGCTCCTAAGTGGAGGATTCAGACAGATGACCAGTCCTATTCCCCCGAGGTGTATGCTCTAACTTGGCAGGGTTATGTTGCTCATATCGTATGCGTATGGTGTCTCGCATTGCTATGTCATTTGATTAGTTTAGACATGCTTTGTGTGAATGCCACCTGTTCAGTGTCTAATTACCATATATGTGAATTATGCATTGCCATCTTGCTGCAAGACATTAATATGTGAATTATACAATGCTATCTTGTTTCAAAGGCATTATATATGTGAATTATGCAATGCCATGCTGTTTAGCCAATCATCATGTATGTGAATTATATCATGCTATCATTTTTTTGTATTACGTGTTCCATTTGTCGACAACGTTTGTATATTCAACTACTTTTCCTGTGCAGTCAGCCATTTGAAGCGGTGATGGAAGTATCTAGAGTGAAAACAAGGTATTCAGAGTAGACAATGCTACCTGCTGAAGCAAACATCTTGCTGGTTACAGAGAGCTCCTCGGAGGAGGATTCAGAGACTGATGACCAGTCCTATTTCCCCCCCGAGGCCTATGCTCAAACTTGGCAGGGTTATATTACCCATGTCATGCATGTTGTCTTGCATTGCTTAGTTTTTACATCACATATGGATTGCCATCTGCTTACTTGCTTACTATATAAATCATATATTTGAATTATATCATGCCATCATGTTTACATAGTACATACACATCATCTATCTGAATTATGGCATGACACCCATTTAATAAAGACATCATATAGTTATATCATCTCATCATGTTTAGTGTTTACAGTCATCATATTTTGAATTATGGCATTCTATCCGTGAATGTATGTGAATTATGGCATGCCAACCTATTTAATAAACACATTATATAGTTATGTCATGTCATCATGTTTACATAGTCTCATATTTTGAACTATGTCTTTCCATCTTTCTTAGTTAGCCATCATAATGTGAAATTGTGTCATGCTATCCTGTTTAGTTAGCCATCATATATGTGAAATTGTGTCATGCTATCCTGTTTGGTTAGACAACATAAATATGAATTATTTCATGCCCTCTTTTATTCCCCACTATCCATTGCACCTGTCTATCATACAATGTCTATACTTTGAATTACTTTTCTTGTTTATCGGCCATTTGAATTGGAGAGCGTGATGGCAGTATCTAAGGGAGTAACAACACGGTCTTCAGAAAATATAGTGCTACCAGTTGATGTAGATAGAACCATGATTGTACTTGCCCAAGGACCAGATCCACCACATATAACCAAAACTCTCGCAGATTGTACCCCTACCCAGTTGGACAGAGAACCAGCTACACCCCTTCTAACCCCAACCCCGGTAGATAGTAACCCAGCCCAGCTTGACACAAGACCGTCTCCACCACAGAGCACCCAAACACGGCGGTTAGTAAGGAACTGCAGTGCCCAAAGCACGAGCACCACCACTCCGAATCCCAACTCAACGCTTAAAGGAGAAGAAGATTTGTTCTCGTGTCAGTTCTCAGAGCTATGGTTCATACTCCTTTGCTCTTGCATTATCAGATTTACTCATATCAACTATTTTCAAATTTGAAGGATGGAATTGAAACTCCAATGGTGCAATAGGTATGTTTTAAACCTGTTTCTTTAATCGGGTTTGCTGTTGTAACCTGCTCTATGTTGATTTCAGTTTCAATTGAATAAACAGTTATGTTCTCATGTCATGCACATTACAAGTGTTGTTATTGCTCTATAGTTACCCACACTTATATTCAGTCTATTCTGCTTTGTCTTGAACAAATATTATTTGAACTGTGTCTCTATCTTGATTTGGCAACAAAAACTAGAATGATATAAACCATAAAGTGACCATGGTACATAGATGTATGTTTGTTTCATGCTGTTATCCTGTCCACTTTACTACTGAACTCATTTACCAAAATGAGTTTCATATACAACATGGTAAACATGTGATGAGTCTGCTTGTTTCTCTTTTAGAATGCGGACAAAATATTGGAGAACAGTACCGCGTCATCCAATGGTAAATGAAGTAATGCAGATAAGGTTCAAGATAATGAGACATCCTTGTTGGTCTCCAAGAAAGCTGATAAAAACTATCTTGACGACAGTGAGGGAACCCAAAAGTCCTGTCTTGATGTAGTGTTTGAGTTACTGCCCACTATCACCGGGCACAAGCTCTTCGAACTCGCTGCTGAATCGGTTCGTCTTCTTGAGTCTCAACTTCAAGTTGAAAGACATCGATCGAGATGTCATGACAGAAGTCAAGGACAGAGGAAGTCCTTGCAGAATTCAGATGCATATTTTTTGGTGCAACAGCAAGCGCTGGAGGATTTAAGCGCCAAACAAGAGAAAGTTAATAAGCTTGCTAAGCATCTTGCCAGCATTATGGGTACCCAAGATATTGTTTCTTGAGATCTTCTGAAGTGGTTTCAGTTCTGGATTTGTTTTGCTGCGGCGTTTATTTGCGTTGGTCGCCAACTTTGACAACCAGTGTATATGATATGCTGCTTTGTTCCTATATTTGCAATGGTGGCGAACTTTGATGCCCAGTGGATGTAATATGTGTAATAACCGTGATAGCCTAGCGTTAGGTGCTTGCTTATTTGTTTCCTTGTTGTCTTGTTTATTTGTTTGCTTGTAGTCATTGCAGTTCTTTTTCCGCGGTTAGCTAGTGGCTGCAATAACCTATTTTTTTAAACTAGGCCACCATAACCATGGGCTAATATTTATTGTAGTGACACTGGGCCTCCCATCGGCCGTCAGAAACAAGGGCCTTCTACGGGTCAGAGAAACAATGGGCCTTCTACCGTCAGAGAAACAATGGGCCTTCTGCGGGCCATATCATCAATGGGCCTTATACGGGCAGATGATCGATTGGCACAAACATGGGCCAAACAGACCGCATTATGGCCAGAACGGGCTAGAGTTGGAATCGTCTGCTCATGGGTCGACCATAACGGGCCATCGTTAATAGGCCGTATTTGATGACGCTATGAAAACGGCCCAACGACAACGGACCACAAACGGGCCGATCAGAACCACGGTCTGAATTTGGCCCACAAGCAGAAAATGACAGTAACGGGCCGTAAGTAAATGAATGCTGGAAATGAGCCCACGAATAAATGGGCTCTGAGAAGGCCGAAAGATAACATGGGCTGGAAACGGCCCAACGGAATAATGGGTCGTTAATGGGTATAAAGTGATACACTGTTCATTACGGGCCAGTTTCACCATGGGCCGTTAATGGGTGTAAAGTGATACACTGTTCATTAGGGACCAGTTTCACCACGGGCCGTTAATAGGCTAAGAGTTACATAGGGCCTCATATGGGCCGAAAGACGTCATGGGTTATACATGGGTCAAAAGTGAAAACGGGCTAGAATCATATTGGATTAACCAGATGACGCTACTGGGCCTAATTCGGATAGGGCATAACGGGCCTTGGGTTAGCAGGCTGTAAATGGGCTATATGCGAATAGACCGTTAACAGGCTTTTCATTGGCCGGCCCGACACCTTTTGACCAAGTCAAATGGGCCGGCCATTTCACAGGAATGGGCCTCTGTTGGGCCGTGCCACGTGTCGACGTATCATAGGCGCCTTCCGTCCAATGAGTGGATGACATCTGTCCCAACGATGAGCCGACATCGCAGTTTTCTCCAGCCAATGATGATTTTACACGTGGAAAATCCCCATTGGTCGGGGCTGTTAATGGGTTATCGGATCCAAAACCCGACCCGATAGCTTAACGGCGTTCCGTTACGGTGGATGCCACGTGTCGGTCACCCTTGACGAAAGCACTTCTATGACGCGCGATTTATCGTCATGGAAGTGTACACTTCCGTGATGATAATTTTGGTAATGTTATGGAACACTTCTGTGACAGCACAGGTATGACTATCTTGATTCTGTCATAAAATCGTCATGGATGTACATGCATGACAAAAAACGCGACCTACTGTGACAAACACGTATCATCACGGAAGTGTATTTTTTTGTAGTGTTTGGTCTGGTACTCTATTAAAAGGAGGCCTTAATATCCCTTAGTTTCCATTAGGACCCCGCTGCCACGGTAGGGTAGGACAAAAGATGTCATGCAAGTTCTTTTCCATAAGCACGTATGACTATATTCGGAATACGTGCCTACATTGCATTCATGAATTGGAGCTAGTTCTGTGTCACCCTATGTTATGACTTTTACATGATAAACCACATCCGGCATAATTCTCCATCACCGATCCAATGCCTACGAGCTTTTCACATATTGTTCTTCGCTTATTTACTTTACCGTTGCTACTATTACAGTCACTACAAAACCCAAAAATATTACTTTGCTACCGTTACCGTTACTTCCATACTATGTTGCTACTAAATACTTTGCTGCAGATACTAAGTTATCCAGGTGTGGTTGAATTGACAACTCAACTGCTAATACTTGAGAATATTCTTTGGCTCCCTTGTGTCGAATCAATAAATTTGGGATGAATACTCTGCCCTCGAAAACTGTTGCGATCCCCTATACTTGTGGGTTATCAGCCACCCCTTCAGATGTGGGTGGTGTAGAAAAAGAACTAATTTCTTCTGCAGGGTCAGGCTCCAGATGTGCGTAAACGTCTAAAGAATTTGCTGGAGACCTGAAATTGCCTGAAAGGACGCAGGCTAATTAGAAGAAATGAACTTTCATTTCTCACGTCCTCATATTGCTTTATCTGTTCTATTACTTGACGAAATTGATCTGATGAAATTGATGTCATATTCTTCACTGATGAAGTATATGAGTACGTAAGTTGCACTAATTCATCTGCAGGATGATCAACCCAAAGCCAATGAGTGGGTCCTCGATAGTGGATGTACAAATCACATGACTGGTGACAAGAATCTATTGATGGATGCTCCCTTATCTCCATCACATCTGAAGCATATCATCTTCGCTGACAAAGGCAAAAGTCAGGTATTGGGTCTAGGTAAGATTGCGATCTCAAAGGGTTGACACATGGACAAAGTCATGCTTGTCGAGTCCTTAGGATACAACCTCATGTCTGTCTCAATGCTTTGTGATCTTGATATGGTTGTTGTCTCTGGCAAGTATTATTGTGTTGTGATCATGGAAGCTGACAATTCCAAAGTCTTCAAAGGCTTTAGGCGAGGAGACTTGTATATTGTTGATTTCTCTACAGGACCACAACCAGCCGTATGCCTACTTGCAAAAGCTTCAGAAGGCTGGCTATGGCATCGACGACTTGGTCATGCTGGCATGCGAAACTTGCACACGCTCGCGAAGAAGAAGCATGTCATTGGCATTGAGAATGTCAAATTCCTCAAGGATCACTTATGCAGAGCCTGTGAAGCTGGAAAGATGACCAAGGCCAAACATCCAGCGAAGACTATCATGACTACTACTCGAATATTTGAATTGCTTCATATGGATCTCTTTGGCCCTAACCATTATTCTGCAGTTACAAATGATGCATCTCAATATGGCTTTGTTATTGTTGATGATTACTCTCGTTACACATGGGTACATATTGTCACTTACAAACATGAGGTGCAGGAAGTATTCAAACGATTTTCCTCGAGGGCTTCAACCAACTTTGGTGTGAAGATCAAGCACATCAGAACTGACAATGGAACTGAGTTCAAGAATTCTGGTCTTGATGACTATCTTGATGAACTTGGTATTACTCATGAGTTATCTGCTCCTTATACTCCTCAGCAGAATAGCGTCATGGAGCGCAAGAATAGGACTCTTGTTGAGATGGCTCGCACTATGCTTGATGAGTACAATACGCCTCGTCGCTTCTGGATTGAGGCAATTGATACTGCTTGCCACATCATCAACAGGGTATATCTTCACAAATTCTTCAAAAATACTACTTATGAACTCCTCACTGACAAAAAACACAATGTGAGTTATTTCAAAGTCTTCGGTGCTAAATGTTGGATTAGAGATCCTCATCACAACAATAAATTTGCACGAAAGCACATGAGGGTTTTATGCTTGGTTACGGAAAGGACTCGCACACCTACAGAGTCTTCAACAACGTTCACCACAAAGTTGTTGAAACTGTAGATGTGCGGTTCGATGAAACTAATGGCTCGCAAAGAGAGCACCTACCTTCTGTGATAGATGGACCAGCAGCTGAGGAAACTATCAAGTTCAAGGCTACTGAGGATGTCATTCCTACCGAAGAATCTGCTGAAGAATTCATTCCAGAACATGAAGAACGTCGAGCTAATGCACCTGAAAAAATGGTGCTGAAGAAAATGCTGATCAAATTCCTCGACGACAACCAGCTCATCCTCACATTGCAAACGAAGTGCAAATTGAGAAAATCATCGATGACATTGAAGCACCAGGTCCTCTCACACGCTCAAGAGCTTCACATTTATCTAAGTTTTGTGGGCACTTTGCTTTTGTCTCTATCACAGAGCCCACTAAGGTAGATGAAGCATTTCTGGAGCCTGAGTGGATTCAAGCTATGCAAGAAGAATTACATCAGTTCGAGCTCAACAATGTTTGGGAACTGGTCAAACGTCCAGATCCTCACAAGCACAATATCATTGGCACAAAGTGGATCTACAGCAACAAGCAAGATGAAAATGGCCTTGTGGTGAGGAATAAGGCACGGCTTATAGCTCAAGGCTACACACAGGTTGAAGGAATTGATTTCATGAAACTTTTGCACCTGTTGCTAGACTTGAGGCTATTCGCATATTATTTGCTTATGCTAACCATCATGATATCACTTTATATCAAATGGATGTGAAAAGTGCATTCCTCAATGGTAAGCTTGAGGAAGAAGTATATGTTGCTCAATCCCCAGGTTTTGAAGATCCAAAGCATCCTGACAAAGTCTTCAGACTCAATAAGGCCCTCTATGGCCTCAAGCAGGCCCCTCGGGCGTGGTATGATACTTTGAAGAAATTCCTCATGAAGAAAGGCTTCAAACCTGGTTCACTTGACCCAACTCTTTTCTCTAAATCTTATGATGGTGAATTGTTTGTGTGCCAAATATATGTTGATGATATTATCTTTGGTCAGTCTTGACCAACGCTACAAAGGATGAATTTTCCTATATGATGAGTGAAGAATATCAAATGTCTATGATCGGAGAATTGAAATTCTTCTTAGGTCTTCGAATTCATCAACAACGCAATGGCATATTCATATCTCAGGAGAAATACCTCAAGGATGTAATGAGGAAATTCGGCATGCAAGATTGCAAAGGCGTCAAAATTCCTATGCCCACAAATGGCCATCTATGCACTGATGAAAATGGTATTGACTTTGATCAAAAGGTATACCACTCCATGATTGGTTCTTTATTGTACTTATGTGCATCTAGGCCAGATATTATGCTTAGTGTTTGCATGTGTGCCTGATTTCAAGCTACACCGCAGGAATCACACCATAAGGCTGTGAAGCATATTCTTCGATATCTAGCTCACACACCAACACTTGAATTATGGTACCCCAAGGGCTCGGTTTTTTATCTCGTTGGATATTCATACTCTGACTATGCTGGTGATCGTGTGGACCGCAAGTCAACATCTGGCACATGCCATTTCCTCGGACGATCTTTGGTCTGTTGGTCCTCGAAGAAATAGAACTGCGTATCACTGTATACTACTGAAGTTGAGTACATTGATGTTGGTTCTTGCTGTGCTAAATTGCGTGGATGAAGCAAACTATCAAGGACGACGGTGTCAATGTGAACAATGTGCCTCTCTACTGTGACAATGAGAGTGCCATCAAGATTGCTCATAACCCAGTTCAGCACTCGAAGACAAAGCACATTCAGAGTCGTCATCATTTTCTTCGCGATCATGTGTTGAAGGGCGGCATTTCTATTGAGCATGTCAAGACTGAAGAACAGCTAGCCGATATCTTCACAAAGCCCTTGGATGAGAAGAGATTTAGCAAGTTGTGGTGTGAGCTAAATATCTTAGAATCTTCGAATGTTCATTGAAAAGGACACTCATCCTAACAGTTATGCAAAATTGATGACTTAGATGTGCAACACATGAAGTAAAGTTTTTCTTCAATCAATGAAGAACAACACTCTAAGTGTGAAGAAATTAATGAAGAATTTGGTTCTCAGAGCCCTACGATAATTGTACGCGGTGTCTGAAATCATCATTCTTATACGGTGGGTCATGCCACCACCAAAAGTTGAAAATCTTCAATTTGAGTTTTTCCTCAGTTTTGAAATTCCTCCGTTGTTCATTTGCTTCAACTTTGCAACGTCTTCACTGTTTCCGTCGTTTTTCTTCATCGGCTATATATATGACTATTATGTTACCGGTAACAAAATATTATTCTGTTACCCTCGGTCCCTATAAGGGCGCGACGCGCAGGCCACAGGAGAAACTTCCCGACCCGTTCCCAACCTAGCCCGCCTCCTACCGCCGGAGGCAGCCGTCATGGGCGAAGCGGCGATGGCAGCAGCCGAGCGAGGAGCCCAGCGCGCCGGACGGGTCGCTGTTCGACTCCACGCGTTGCCGGCCGGCCGTCTGCATGCCTCCCTCACACGGGCTCGCTGCCCTCCCTCAAGGCCTTCCTCCGACAGCGCCGGCCTCCTCACAAGACCTCCCGTCGACGGGTGCCGGATCCTCCCAAGGCCTCCCATGCGACGAGCCTGCTGGGCCCGTCCCGACCTCCGGCTGCTCCCATGCCCGTCCCGCCTCCGGCGGCTGTCAGTGCAATCCTAGCCTCCCTCCACGCCAAGACCGCCATCCTCGCCCTGCCGCCACCCGAGCCCCTCAACTGCGCCGCCACTGAGCCCAGCGCCCTGCTACCACACCCACCTTGCGCAAGAGATCCTACCAACCGGACCAGCGGCCGGCCGAATCCAGTCTCGCCCCCAAGCTTCGTCTTCTTCCTCGCCGAGACCACGCGACAGCCACCCCAGTTCGGGCGTAGTAAGTACCTCAGTACGAGTTAAAAATGGTGGTCCGTTCGGAATGAAAGAAATGGCAGAAATTCTAATTGTAAAAATTCAAGCAAAAAAAGAAACCCCATGAAAATCATGCTTAGTAAGTACCTCAGTACAAGTCGTAAAATGAGAGAAGTTCAGAACATCGTTGTCAAAAAAATGTTGAGTTCCAAACAAACACATTTTCTTTTTGAATAAAATATCATTTAGTTCGATGATACAAACCATACAAGTACATGGGCGATGATACAATAAACCGTTGAAAACTTACGAGAAAAATATTACCCAAAAAACATAGAAAAGTCTAGTTAGTGAAAACACGCTTAGTACAAACCCATGCAAGCATCTGTACAAGTACCATTTTTGAGAACCATTCAAAATTACTCTACAAAAAATAGCTCAGTACAAACATACACATATATCAGTACGACTACTCTGTTTTTCAAACGAGAAAACAACAGGATCCGTCATGCCGTATTCAAAATTACTCTTAAACGGTTGCGAAGTAGAGAAAACGTTCAACATGACTAAGTTCCGAATTTTCGATATCTATCCAACGGTATACTATTTTCCATATTTCGACAAACTTTTAAAAAAAATCGCGTTCAAAATCAAATTTGACTGTATTCGAATTCGTTTTTAAACCGTAAGAAATTAGAAAAAAAATTCTATACGAAAAGTTGCGCATTTTCTATAGCGTTCCAACGCCGTATTGTTTGCGTCAATCCGACAAACCGTTTGCAAAAAATCGCGAAAATACGTTTCGCCCAGAATTTCACCGTTTTTCAAATTACTTCTAAACCATATAGAATTAGAAAAAACAATACATATATGGAAGATGCGGATTTTCACCAGCTTTCCAACGCCATCTTATTTTATCAATTCCGACAAACCTTTTGAAAATTTAGTCCAAAATACGATTCATGTTTTTGGTTTTAAAAAAACGGTTTTTTCAAAACTGCTCTTAAACCATAATGATTTTGCAAAAACGTTCAATATACTTGAAATATGGTTGTCAAGATCTTTCCAACGATATATTACATGCCCCGTTCCGACAAAAGAATTACAAAAAGTTTTTGAACTAAAGAAGACGATCTTTTAAACACAACTAAAAGCATCAGTTCAACCGCTTCAAAAACATCAGTACAACCACCGAAAACGTCGGTTGAAAAGGGTAATGTATCAATATTCGGTTACACGTAATGTAATAGCCTGTATGTGTGTGTGTGTCTATATATATATATATATATATATATATATATATATATATATATATATATATATGAGTTTATGTCCTCTACAGCATTCACTTATTGCTGTTTCTTCAAGTTGCTTTTTCTGCTAAGTGAATGTGATCGGACCCTTCCCCCTCTATGCTATACTCAACCCAATCTATTCATAAATTCTTCATGTTCGTTCTATTTGAAACTCGTTCAAAATCTTCATTGTGTCCTTGTCAGCTGAAGAATTTGCGAACGGAATGTTTAACTTATCTTATCTAAATTTTAGGCTTTGCAGCTCAAACCGTTCCACATTCCATGATAACACTTATCTATTCACCCATGATCTCACACGATCGCCACCTCTCAGTACGTGGGTGACACATGTCAAGAGAATGAGAAAGATCAGGGGGCACATTCGTCCAATTTCTTCGGGCGAACAGTTTTTCACCGTGGCTATAAATACGCCTCCCCTTCCTCACTTCTCTTTTACTCCGCTCGACCTCACTCCAGCTCGAGCTTCTCAAACCCTGCGCCGCTGCTACTTCATCGTCGCCGGTGAGGAAGAGCTCCACTGCCTCGACCTCATTTTGTCGTACTCGCGCCCGATCATGGATTTCTTCACTCCGCCGCCGCCGTAGCTGTCTTCCTCAGCCGAGTTAGGGCGTGGAGGATCTGAACTGATGAACTTCACATCTACATTTCCCAGTTCGTCGTGTTCTTTGTCCAGGGTAATTAAAAGTTACTTTTACTGCCCTCTTTGATTCAAATGATTTCTACAAAATCTTAAAAGGTGTTTTTTTTCTTCAAACCCTCACACACTGAAACACCTCACATGCCATTTGTTCTTGATTCGTTTCTCTAAGCAATACTGTTCTTCATGATTCCTCAGTTGTGTGGTTTTTTTATCTGTACAAATCTGGAACCTAAGACAAAGAACGTTTAGTGAAATTCTTCAAGACTCATCTGGTCAAATTCCTCAAACTTGTTCCTTTTTCCAAAACCTTCTGAGAATGCATATGACCTCTCCAAATTCCTTGCAACTATACTCTGTTCACAGGTACTCATGCCCGCTGCTGAATCACTAGGTTCTCATCAACTTAACTAATTTGTAGCGTTCCTCGAAGAAAAGTTGCACACATCTTCAGAAAATTCAGTTGCTCATATTCCTCAGCTGAAGAAAATGGCTGATGGAAAGAAGACACAGAAGGGAGGAAAGAGGCATGAGGTCAATACTACCTTTGAGATCCCTGATGACATATACAAGGATTATTGCACTCCTGATGAGGCCAAGTTTGGCAAGGAGGACAAAAATCAGCGCAAGGTGCGCATCCAAAGAATAGAGAGGAGATGGGCAAGGGAATGGAGGGAGTACAGGTATGTTACTCCCAAGTATAAGAAGAAATTCTCTCTAAATCCTCCATGCCCAAGACCTCCGTTGGCACCTGGCCAAGTAGCAGATCCCACCAGCCTCAAGTGCGGTGAGGACTATCCTGACGAATGGGCCAAGCGCCAGGCCAAACTAGCCAAACAGGCAAGAGAAGCAGTGAGGAAATTTAATGAAGACTCTGCTGCTGCTACTGCTGCCACTGCTGAGGCCTCTGCAAGCAAGCCGAAGAAGGCCATGGCAAAGAAGCCTGCTCATAAGCCAGGTGCTTCACCCTCAATGCCCTCACGGCCAGATTATTCAAAGCCCTCACGGCCAACTCCTCAAACTGCTCCCGCTCCTCCGCCAAAGTCCTCAGCTGCTCCGTCCAAATCCTCAGCACCTGTGCATCTCGCCACGTGCCAAAGGACAACAGGCATCTCTATTGCCTCAGGAGCTTCTGCTAGTTCCTCAGCTGCACCAAATTCTTCAACTGGACCCTCTCTGCTGAAGACAAAGGCCACTGCTGGACGAGGCTCTCGCCCAAGTCCACACAAGAAGCAGGTCGCTTTCCAAGTGTCGTCTGATTAAGACGAAGCTCATGATGAGGAACTTGCTGAAATCATCAGAGACAGGCAGGTCAAGGCCGCTAGAGCCAAAGGCAGCAATGTGCCATTGCTTCTGGATCCAAAGCTGATCCTAGACTTCATCGACCTATGGCACAAGGACCCCAACACACCTTTGCCGGAGATGAACCTCACTCCTGTTCAAAGTCATGTTTTGACTACCTTCATTGAAGAAGAGAAATGGAGATTTGAACAAGGAAGAAGAGTGAAGAAAGCGCAGTACAAGAAACAGCGCTTTCTGAAGCAAAATGTTCTGAAGCTTTCCCCTGAAGAACTCGTTGCCTCACAAGCTGAGATCAAGCAACTGAGTGATGAATTTGATCGCTGCTATGCTGACTGGCTTGGAGCCAAAGTAAGGTTTGTGAAATTGACTGAAAAGTTCACTTCCAATGTTGCAGCCCCAACGCAACAAGAAAATCCTCAGGCTGAAGCATCTGCTCAGCCGACTGAAGAAAATGCCAGCACCGCTGATGACATTCAGGCTGCTGAAGAAACTCAAAGTACCAAGGATGATGACTTCATTCCAGCCACTGAAGAAAATGCCAGGGCAACCACTAGTGTTGCGCCTGAAGAAACTGAAGAAGTCAGGGCAACTGCATCAGTTATGCCTGAAGAATTTGAACCAAATTCCTTTGCTCCTCCTGCGCCCACACCAACTCCGATCCTTCCATCTACATCAAATGTGAAGAAGACCAAGGCTGCAGAGTGTGCAGCTGTGAAGAAAAGGAAGGCATCAACTTCATCAGATTCTTCAGCTCCGAAGAAGATGAAGCCATTGACCAACTCTTTTGCAAATCCAATTGATGTTGTTCCAGTCTCCTCCATGCCATCAAAGGTCCTTGTTCCTTTTGATGAGGAATATGTGATTCCAGATGAATCTGATGATGGCATTCCTTCTGCTGCTTCGTCAGAGCAGTTGGATGAAGAAATTGAAGTGGATGCAATCCCTTCAACCCCAATAGTCTCATCGCCCATGCCTCAGTTCACTGCTGAAGAGGCAAGCGTTGAAGAACAAGAAGAAGATGAAGATGTGGACATTGGGTGTACAACACCAATGCTGAATGATGATTTTTGGGAGAGTCAGTACCCCAACTCTCCTCTGTTCACACCACTTCAAAAAAGTCCTCAGTCCCCTGTCAACACTAAAGTACAAATGGGATCTGAAGAACCTCGTGCAACTCCTTCTGTACATGAAGAGATTCCAGCCACTAGTGCTGAAGAAAATGTAAATGAAGAATTGAAGACCCAGGCTGCCACTGAAGAAGAAGCTGAAATTCCTCAGCCTGTGGAACCTGAGGTTGCAATTCTTGAGGTAGTAATGCAATTGGCTGATACTCCTCAGCCCAAGCCAAAGGATCCATTCTCGTAGAAGCAGAAATTCAAGGCTGATGACTTCTTCGGCGAGCATGTGTTCTTCACTGACTATAATCCTTATGACTCTACTCATCTTAGAAGGAAGCACTTCTGGACTGCCAGCCAGGCCAACTTCTATTCTTCACTGCTCTTCAACAAGGATAAAGTCTTCGACCACGAGCACATTCCTCATGTGGACATGGAATCCCTGCCGTGCTTCTCACCTGTCCTCAGTGTGCTTCATGACGCAGGCCTCCTCAACTTTTGCTCTGACATCGTTGATTGGAATGAAGAGCTTATTCTTCAGTTCTACGCAACACTGCATGTCACAGGTGACGCTGACGATATCAATACTTGGGTGTTGGACTGAATGACTGAAAACGCTCATTATAAAGCACCAGCCTCTGAATTACTTCATGCCCTGAACATCAGTCCACCCCTTGAAGGTGCTCGTTGCCTACACCAAGAGCCTGCGCTCATTGCTCATTACATGCAAGTGCTTATGAAGCCTTTGAAGCCTGGTCAAACCCCAAGGACCAAATTCCTCGTGAAGGAATTGCTCTATGTGCCAAGAACTGTCTATCGCATTCTGACGAAGACAATGAGTCCTATCAAGGAACACGATTCGTCTGATGAAGAAGTCATTGGCATCATGAAGAATCTGCTATTCAACATCATGCATGGCATTCCTGTCAACTATCATGATTTCTTCATGAGGACTCTGGCAAATGTTGCACTCTCTTCGTTTGAGTTGAAGCCTTATGCTCCTTGGATTATGAGATTCCTCAGAGCAAGGTCTTCACTCAACTACAAGGCTGATTTTCAGAATGACCTCAGCTACTTGCCCCCAATCGAAGTCCTCAAGCGTACATATTCCTCGGATGATGAGAAGGGCAAGGCATCAGCTATTATTGATGAAGGCGTTCGTCCATTGGATGGTCAGTTTCACAAAGTTGCATCTTATTCCACCAATGATGACTCTGCCACTCATGATTCTGCTGCCCATGCATCCAAGCCAAATCCTCAAGCCATAGCTCCAAGAGTGATGACTGGTCGTGAGCTGCTTCTTAGTCTTCACCAAAAGGTGGATCGAAACCACAAATGGGTTTAGCGTCAGTTTGGTTTCATTCTTCATAACATGACTGCTACACATAATGCAGTGAAGAAAAACCATTACTACCTCCATGAAATCTTCGGTCACACCTCGGCTATTCTGTCACATGTATATGGTGAAGAAGATCTTAAGCAAATGGGTCTCAAGGAGGATTTTGACTGGTCTGCACCTCCACCGAAGAAATACAAGAAGGTCAAGGTTCCTTCCTTGGTGGCCAGCTCATATTCTTCATCGTGCGACACAGACGAGCATGAAGACTTGGACGACACTGCGGCAGGCCCTACCACAACAAATGACCCCAACAACGCTGGCACTCCTCCATCAACATGATATTCTTCAGGGGTGTTAGTCATCATTTTTTGATCCTTTTGGTCATTCGATGACAAAGGGGGAGAAATTTGAGTTAGTCTTCAAGCGGGTCTATCTTATATGGGCTTTTTTTTGCGAAGTTACAACTCTCGTTCTTCTGATGATTTTGCTGGATCGAGTTGTAAACTTAAACTCTATGGTGGCCAGATACTTTTGCTGAGCTTTTCTGCATGCTTATTCCTCATTAATGTTTATGCACGCATGCTGAATTACTTCAGTCACCATATTTCATCATGCATTTCAAATTCTTCATATTATATGTCAAATGCGTGTATGAATTACAAGATATAGGGGGAGATCTCCATGATACTACTCTTCGAGTGTGCATTGCTTCAAAAGCAAAATCCTCACTATGCACATCTTCAGGGGAAGTTCTTCTATATCTTGCAATCAAATTCCTCAATATCAGTATTTACACTTCATATGATTATCCCCGTTGAAAACTTAACCTATATTGTCATCAATCACCAAAAAGGGGGAGATTGTAAGTGCATCTAGTGCCCCTTAGTGATTTTGGTGTATTGAAGACTTATAGGTTAAGGGACTAATGTGTTTGTGAGTGTACACAGGTCCATAAGTCTATGAGGAGTTAGATATTTACAGTGAAAGTCGACCCCTAAAAATGAATGTCTTCGATTGAAGACTTTGGATTTCTGAAGACTTTCTGAAGACTTTGAAAGTGAAGAAATTGGTGTGACCTTGAAGACTTGGTATTCATTCAAGGAACATGAAGATGAAGACTTTTGTCTTCGTAGTTTCATTTTCTCTTTCTTGAGTCATAGGAAACACCGTACTGTTAAAGGGGGTCGAGGAAATGCTAAGGAAAAATTTCCATGTGATGCTCAACTCAAAATCCTACACCTACCAATCCCTTCGAGTGAAGCCATTGGAAATCTCATACATTTCAGTCATATTCTTCAGTGACAGAGACGAAGTTCTTGTGGTCTCTGAGGAATTTGTTCTGACTGAGGAGTTAGGAATTCGCCGGTCATGGATTGCCTACACAGTGAGGAACATGATAGCCCTGAGGAATTTGATACTCAAATTTCCGACCGTTGTTGTGCCTTGTGCCAGCTATCCCAAAATATCTACCCACCTAACGGTCATATCATTGAAGGGCATTTATGTCTTATCATGTCGGGCTGCTCCCTAGGCTATAAATAGCCGCCCCCTATAACCACTAGCTGGTTGGCTCCTCCGAGAGAAAACTGACACTTGTCATTTGAGAGCATCCCATCATCTGAGGACTTTGAGCGAAAATCATCAAGTGAGGAAACCCAAACCCAAACACCTACAAACCCAAAGTGATTGAGCATCACTGAAGAGATTGATCTTGTGTGGATCTGACGCTTGTTACCTGAAGACGGTTAGGCGTCATGGTCTAGAGCATCCAAGAGGAAATTGTGGATCGCCGAGTGACCGAGTTTGTGAAGGTTTGGAAGTCACCTGAAGACTTACCACGAGTGATTGGGCGAGGTCTGTGT
Organism: Aegilops bicornis; assembly: GCA_021605145.1. NCBI lineage: Eukaryota > Viridiplantae > Streptophyta > Magnoliopsida > Poales > Poaceae > Aegilops > Aegilops bicornis. The sequence goes on along the minus strand of CM038673.1, from coordinate 369,869,483 downwards.
GACCTTAGCTCAAGGGGAATACGGTGAGGACTAAGTGTCATGGACTGCGTGTTCAGGACTGGGTGTCCGGAACTGTGTGTCCTCACGTTTAAATACCTAGCCGCCCTAACCAGACGTACAACTGTCACAACAGTTGGAACTGGTCTACCAAATCATTATCTTCACCAAGCCTACTAGTTCTATTTCCTCAACTCTTTCATTTCCTCATTACTATTGTTGCATGCTTGTTCATATCTGTTTGAAGACTTTGACTGAAGACTTTCTCATTTTCCTCAGTTTAATTTCTTCAGTTTGTTTGTCTTCATCGTGTGTTTACGCTTTCTGTACTCTATACCTGTCTTCATTTCATCATGATGACCATGCTTGTGTTCTGTTATGTTTACTTCTGAGTACTTATTCCGTTGCAAGTAGTTCTTCGCTAAGGAATTTCCTCACCCGCAAATTCCTCAGTGAAGAATTCATAAAAATCGCCTATTCACCCCCCCCCCCTCTAGTTGATATAACGCACTTTCAATGTTATATATATATAGTCCACTGATGTGAAATACGATTAGTTTCTCCTACTGTATGACAAGCAGTGAGGTACCAGGCAACTTAGCTATCCGTGATGGACTCTCTTGAACGCCATCATTATTTATCTATGCATGTTTGAGTTGTGCATATATAGATGGGATTGGGAGTTGAGTTAGTAGGGCAGTGGCATGGGTCCAAAGTAGCAGAAGTAGCACAAAAACATTTTTTTTAGTGTAGGCTTTTCCCTGCTCAAGCCTGCCTACTAGAATCGCTAGTGCTTGAAAGGAAAAGTGAAGGAAAACATAGGAATTGGAAAGTTTCCTATGGTACTACTATTCATGCATTTGGTTCAAAGGAATGGAGCAAAGGAAAACTGTAGTATTTGTTCCTTTAGTGTCTCCTTGAAAGAAAAACCGTAGGAATTTTAATATCCACTTGTCCTCCTTTCCAAATTCCTATTAATGAAGCACAATACTAAGAGATAGTAGCATAATAGCATTATAACCGTACATTTTCTTGTGGCTTGACTTAATATCACCATGCTTCTTTGCATCCTGTGATCTTTTAATTCTTGTGAACCAAACACCCAGATTGGCAAAAATCCTGTGTTTTTTAAATTCTGTGTTTTGCACGTGCATTCCTATCCTATTCCTGTGTATTTCCTATCCCTGCATTGTTAGAATCCGCAAATTCAAACAAGCCCTTACACAATTACTTCTGTTACAGATATGTGTCAAAGAAAACCTTGTGTGGTTTGTCCCGCTCCTGCTGCACCGTGTTCCACCCCAGCTCAGCTGCTCCAATGACGGAAGGGTTCAACACATCAGGCCGTCCTCCAGAATGTCTTTCGCCATCTCAGATCTTCTTCCCTGCGCTGGCAGCCATGACAACTGCATTACCATCATCAACTGAGCAGATGGCCTTGAGGACTACACGGGTCCGCAAGAGAGGTCGTACTCTTCCGTATGTTATGCATCGCTTAATATGATGACATGCTACTTTATCATCGTGTTCACCTATTAGACACTAAGTCAGGTCCAAACTAATGCAGAAACTTGAGTTTTTAAATGGTTGTGGGGTACATATTGGGGAAACAATCAGTACTATCTATCTACTAACTGGTTAATCTCGGGTGTCTACTACGAGTTTCATGTTGGGTGCAAACAAACATTAAAGGAGCCATTATCTGTATTTTTTAACCAAAACTATTATCTGCCTGCTATCATTGGTTTGGGTCTATCCATAGTTTGCCACCATCACTCTGGATTTGTGCATGCACTCATTACATAATCTCACTATGTTTTATTCCTATGCATGTTAGTTATTGTACACAATGGAACTAAACATGTAGAGCAAAAGAGACGAGCCTTGTGTGGCAATAAAATTTCATGAAGCATCGCTCCATGGTGGGTGCAAAGGCAGCCCCCTCCATCCATTTCAGATTGTAATCAAGAGGAAGATAACTGTTCTGAGGTGGATTCAAAAGGAGAAGACCACTCTTATTTACCCCATGAGGTCTTCGCTCTAACTTGGCATGCTGATGTTGGTAATATCATATATATGGTGCCTTGCATTGCTTACTTTAGACATCAAATATGTCATCTACTTAGTTTAGACATGCTTTGTGTCAATGCCATCTGTTTAGTTTCTTTATCGTATATGTGAATCATGCAATGCCATCTTGTTTAGCCAGGCATCATATATGTGAATTTTGCAATGCCACCCTGGTTAGCCATGTCGGCGTCCTGGGAACGAGGCTACCCAGACTTGCCTGCCTGCGGCCCATGATGTGGCTCCACCAACGGCCCGGTATGGCCTAGCTTCGGCAGCAACAACTCAAGACCCTCATGAGGGGCCAAGTCTCACGAGGCGGATGACACCAAGACCTCCCTGGGGGTGGCCTCGCTAGGCCGGCTCCCGAGGAGCGGAGATATCTATGCAGGGGGCTCCTCTCCAATGGTGTGCCATGATGACCAAGGCCAGGCGGGCGCCAGCGGGCACAGTGTACCAGTTTCCTCTTTTGTGCTAAAGAGGCAAGCGTAGGCGAGGAGTCCCGAGGCATCAGGCAAAGGTTTCCATATTGGTGCAACAAGACCAAGACCAGCAGGACGGCAGGACGGAGGTCATTGCGGAGCCCACAACAGCATCACCACCAGAGCCTTTGGTAGGCGTAGACTACTTTTGTCAGGATAGCTTGTACTAGTTGTATCCCTTCAAAATTGGTCGTTGTGGGATCCTTTCCCGCCTACATTTGGGAAGAGGACCAGAGCCTCTATAAATAGGACTAGCCACCACCATTGGAGAGGAGACACATCTTGGATTTGATCAATTCCACCCTCACATTCAGCAGCTCATTGAGCTCAAGAACACCTCTCCTCTTGAGGCTGTTCATCCACTGTACTAGTTCATCCTCAGCCCTCGAGGAATCCACCACCACACTGGAGTATGGTATTACACCACAAGGTGGCCCGAACCAGTATAAACCTCTGTGTCTCGTGTTCTTTGGGTTCATCGAGCTAGGCCGTGGGAGCGTTGGGTAGGCAGGCTGGGGAGAAAGAGTCCTTCGTGCGCACCCCAGAGTTCGAACCTCTCAAGGGTTTGCGGAACCCTGAATCCGACATTTGGCGCGCCAGGTAGGGGTGCGCCGAAGCTTTTCCTCTGTCGATCCACACTCCACCGCTCCACCAATTCCATGGCTAATGCTCGTCGAGCCCACGCTGAGCGTTGGGCCGCTCTCAATGCTTGTGTCAGATCTCAGGTTCCGGCAAAACCCTTAAGGTTCGAACTCTGGGGTGCGCGTGAAGATCTCTCCCTCACAGATCATGCCCTCACACATTCCGCGATCTCTAGGCTAGCTTGATGAACTCGCAACACAAGGGACACAAGATTTATACTGGTTCAGGCCACCATTGTGGTGTAATACCCTACTCCAGTGTGTGGTGGTGGATTGCCTCTTGGGCAGAGGATGAACAGTACAAGGGGAAGAACAACCTCCTGAGGAGAGTTGTTCTTGTGCTTGGTGAAGTTGTGTGGGTGAGGATTGCTCAAGATGAGATCCCTCCCCTCCTACTGTGGTGGCTAGTCCATTTATAGAGGCCCCGGTCCTCTTCCCAAATATTGAGCGGGAAGGGATCCCACAACGGCCAATTTGAAAGGGGACAACTAGTACAACTTATCCTGACAAAAGTAGTCTTCGCCTGCCAAAGGCTCTGGTGGTGACGCCGTCTTGGGCTCCACGGTGACCTCCGTCCTACTGGTCTTGGTATCGTTGCACCGATATGGAAACCTTTGCCTGATCCCTCGGAACCCCTCGCCTGCACTTGCCTCCTTAGCACCAAAGTGGAAACAAGGACACTGCACGCTGGCGCCTGCCTGGCTTCGGTCGTCATGGCTCACGTCACGAGAACCTCGCGAGGTTTGCCTTGCCTTGATATCTCCGCCCCTCGCGAGCCAGCCTGGTGAGGCCGCTCCCAAGGAGGTCTTGTGTCGTCCGCCTCGCAAGGCTTGGCCCCTCGCGAGGGTCTTGAGTGCTCGTTGGTAAAGATGGGCCGCACAGGCCCACTCGCAGAGCCACGCCGTGGGCCGCAGGCAGGCAAGTCTGGGGACCCCCTTCCCGGAACACCGACAGTAGCCCCCGGTCCCAAGGCGCGCTCGGACTTGGCTTCGTGGCTGTCGAATGTGGGGTTCCGGCAAACCCTTAAGGTTCGAACTCTGGGGTGCGTGCGAAGTCTTTCCCTCCTACCAATCCACGCCCTAGCTCGCTAAGATCTCACGGACGAACTCGACGAATTCACAACACAGATAGACACGAGGTTTATACTGGTTCGGACCACCGTTGTGATGTAATACCCTACTCCAGTGTGGTGGTGGTGGATTGCCTCTTGGGCTGATGATGAACAGTACAAGGGGAAGAATAGCCTCCTGAGGTTGAGGTGTTCTTGTGCTTGTCCAGCTTGTGTGGGTGAGATGCCTCTGAGTGAGTTGTCCCCTACGGTGGTGGCTAGCTCTACTTATATAGGCCCTGGTCCTCTTCCCAAATATTGAGCGGGAAGGGAGCCAACAACGGCGGGCAAATTTGAAGGGGGACAGCTAGTACAAGCTATCCTGACAAAAGTGGTCTTCGCCTGCGGAAGGCTCTGGTGGTGACGCCACCTTTGGCTCCACGATGATCTCCGTCCTGCCGTCCTTCTGGTCTTGGTCTCGCTGCACCAATAAGGCAACCTTTGTCTGATGCCTCGGTACTCCTCGCTTACGCTGGCCTCCTTAGCACCAAAGAGGAAACAAGGATGCTGAGCGTGCTGGCGCCCGCCTGGCGCCCGCCTGGTCTCGATCGTCATGGCTCACGTCACGAGAGCCTCGTGAGGTTTGCCCCGCCTTGATATCTCCGCTCCTCGTGAACCTGCCTGGCCAGGCCACTCCTGAGGAGGTCTTGCGTCGTCCGCCTCGCGAGGCTTGGCCCCTTGCGAGGGTCTTGGATGCCTCGCTGATGAAGATGGGTCGTACGTCCCGCTGACTTAGCCACATCGTGGGCCGGAGGCAGGCAAGTCTGGGGACCCCCATTCCCAGAACGCCGACAGTAGCCCCCGGGCCCAAGGTGCGCTCGGGCTTGGCTTCGCGGCAGGGCCAAGGGTCAAGTATGGAGCACCGCGGGCCCCAAAAGCATGCGGCCTCGATTGACGCGTGGCAGTTGATTGGACGTGGGCGTCTCAGCTTCCCCACGAAGCCTTTGAATCCGCCTGGCTATGCGGCCCCCGGAACCTACACAGTTTTACCTCCCTTGTCTGTGCCTCGCTTCCCCAATCTCCCTGCTTCCTTGAGACTTTGCTTCTCTTATCCAATCTGACCTGCCCTCCACCCGTTTCGCTGCCATGTCGCTGAAACAAGCAGATAAGGGAAAGAATCCCTTGTCTCTAAGTGCTCCTCCGGCCGTCGAGCCGGTGCTAGGTCGATCCCGAGTGCTCAACGACGAGGCCATGGACAAGGTGCGTCCGATGCTTGCTTCCAGCTTCAATGAGTGTGGAGAGACGGTGGCTTGGCCTGCGTCTCACACTCGCATGGCGCGGGCGGCCACTGAAATCCCAATCTTCATAGATGCCCTATGGGCTGGCCTGATTCCTCCCTTCTCCGCCTTCTTCAATGCGGTGCTCGAGCACTATCAGATCCACATGTTGCACCTTGACCCTCAATCAGTGAATCTTCTCGCCGTCTTCGCCTTCGTGTGTGAAGCCATGGTGGGCGTCACCCCTTCTGTGGCCCTCTTCCGCCATTTCTTCTCATTGCATCTGATTGACCTTCAGCAAAGCTCGGGGTGCGCGAGCTTCCAGGCCGTGGCCGCGACTGCGGGCACGGGGATTGACTTCGAACTTCCTTCATCCACGAGCGAGTTCCGTACACGGTGGGTGTTTGTTGACACCGGCGTGCTCAGCCCCCTGCTCCAAGCTCCGGCGGGGCCTGTTGTTCCAAACATCGGCTGGGGCCATCAGAAGCTCACGAGCCCCCGACTCGCTCCCGTCCGGTTCAGGTTGGGGAAGCTGAAGGAGCGAGGCGTGACCGCGCCTATGGTGGTGAAGGAATTCGTCAAACACCGGGTTGCTCCGCTTCAGCGCCACTCCCGCCCGATGTGGACCTTGCTCAAGAGTCAGGACCATATGAGGTTTAAGGAGTCTGGTCTCCCTCTCGGGATGCAGTAAACAGTGCTCAAGGTCCTTACGGGCGTCCCTTTGCCGGCCGAACTGCCTGGGAAGAATTGCATGTTGTACCGCTGCAAGAACAAGAATGAATTTGTAGAGAGCATGCCTCTCTTCGATGAGTGGGGGTTGCGCCCACTCGGCCTGGTGGGGTCCCGCGAGAACCCCGTCGACGTGGTTCCCTTCCTCGCCGCTGGTGCCGAGCTCGCCCCAGGTGAAGGTGCAGGAGGGCGAGCTCCGACAGGGGCCGGTGGCTCGAGCGCTATGGAGCATATGTTCAGTGGTGATCCTGGGGCGTCGTCCTCGAGGGCTTGCCCCTATCCTGAGGCATCGGTCACTGAGGAGACGCGGCATGCAGCTCCCGAGGCCAAGGCTCCAGGAGCCTCGGGAGGTTCTGGTGAGACGGCGCCCGGTTGTTCGCCGCAACCGGGCACCCCTAAAGCTGTCCTCCCTAGCTCTTCTTCGGCCCCGCTGCGCACCGGCCGTCACGTCCAGCGCTTCGGTCATCTCTGCATGGACTTCGAGGAGCTCCGCAAGAGGAAAGGATCCGCTAGCGGCAGCAATATCTTCGGGTCGTTGAAGCGACGGAAGTACATCGCCATTGACACGTAAGTATCTTATTGTCATGGCTTCTTGCGTGTAGTCTTCTTATCCTGACGTCAATCCTTCAGGGCTCCTCCCGTTGAAGTTGTTACGTCTCCTGAGGAGCGGCCTCCCCCTTCCTCGACTCCCCCATCGTCCTCAAGCGTTCCTGGTCCGCCTGCCGCTCCTGGAGCCGGGTCGGTTGAGGGAGCGTTTCTACCTTCGAGACACGCTGAGCCTGCGGCTTTATTGCCCCTCCCCTATGGTTTGGTGTGGAGCTTAGCGGGTGTGCCCAATACCCCTTGTCGATGTCAAAACCGGCGGATCTCGGGTAGGGGGTCCCGAACTGTGCATCTAGGCGGATGGTAACAGGAGGCAAGGGACATGATGTTTCTACCCAGGTTCGGGCCCTCTCGATGGAGGTAAAACCGTACTCCTGCTTGATTAATATTGATGATATGTGTCGTGGAATTGTCACGGCAGATGTCCTTTTGCAAAGACTTAATCGTGGAGCCATCGCAACTAGGAAGCTTAAAGGGGTTAATCGGGACAAAGGACACGAGAGGTTTATACTAGTTCGGCCCCTTACGGTGAAGGTAAGGCCTACGTCTAGTTGGCTTGGTATTGCTTGAGGTTTCGATGACCAGGGAGCGAGATACGCTATCCCCGGTTCTCAATTGGTTGTTTCTTGCCCTAAGCCGCCGACGGGTCGTCCCCTTATATACACGGGTTGACACCCTGTAGCTTACAGAGTCCCGGCCGGCTCATAAACAGTGTCCGGCTCAGTGACTAGTCAAGCCTACCTTATGATACAAGTCATGCCATTATGGCGGTTTACTACAACGGGCCTTAAGTCGCATGTGGGCCTTAGGCCCCTTGTTGAGACGCCATCTTCATGCTTGGACTTGGGCTTCTGCCTGGTAACTCTTTACGTAACCCGGCCCCTCCTGGGCGGCTTACACAAATAGTTATATCCCCAACATTAGGCCCCAGATTGATTTGAACCTGTTCATGTCAATCTTAAAATAACTTCAAACATAAATCTTCAGTCTTCGGACTACGCAAAAATACTTTCTTTAACCCGGCGTGACGTCACTCTTTGGATCCGTGTTAACCCGTCATGACGTCATCTTTCCGTAATTCATTTTCTATTCCATCGTATCCTTCAACGGGTCTCTGCTTTTATTGATTGTTCCGAAAATTGAGGCGTCGGGGCCACTGGATAGTAATTCTTATCTCCTTGTTTCCCGCGCCGTCTCGGTTATCTTCTCCCTATAAATAGGCGCGACTTCAGGTCTTTCATTCTTCTCCTTCCAGTCGTCTTCTTCCTCTCTTTTCTGTCACTCAATCTCCGCCGCCGCCGTCGAACCCCTCGTCTTCATCGACTCAGGCCGCTGCATCAGCCTGACTCGGATCAGAAATCGACGGCGAACCTCCGCAGCTCGAGTTCATCTGTGAGTTCCTCTCCTTTCCTTTCTTTAGATCTGCATCGGAACTTTCCTGAGTTCGTCGGCATTCATCACCGCCCGACGCAAACCCTTGCTAGCTTGCACCTCCACAGCCTGCTTAGATCGTAAAAACTGTGCAGAACTGCTGCGGTAGTTGTTTGTGTTGATCTTGCATAAAACAGATCTCATCTCCCTTGTTTGGGAACTTTCTTCGGTCGTGAACTTCTACTGCCTGTTTTAGGTCTAGAAAAAATTTCTTTCAGAACAATAATTCGATCCAAAATAATAGCTGTCATCTGTGAAACTTGTTTCTATCACCTGGAAAGCTTCTTCTGGTAAATGCCCTTAAACACAACAGTCCAGGTGTCCGGTTTAAATAAGTGACACTGAGCTGTAATCCTTGCCGTCTTCTCATGACTTTAAAAATTTTGAATCGCTCTTGATGTTTGTACCGGCTTAAAAATTGTTGCACAATCACCCTTATATCATTAGGCCCCTTCGTAAGCCGCTACCTTCAGTAATTTGGATATTTTCCTCCCGGGTTAAAATTTGAACTGGAACTTCTTATTTTGTAATAGGCCAACTGCTGGCATGGCACCTAAGGCGGCAAAAGCTCATGTAACCTGCAACTGGGTCCCATCCACGGTCACTAAGAGTAAACTGGCCGAATTTGTGAAGTCTGGCCATCTGCCAAAAAAGGAGGTCATGTCTTATCGTGTTCCTGACCCATCCGAAGAAAATCCTCAACCAAAAGACGGGGAAGTGATAGTTTTCACAGATCACATGAACAGGGGATTTGCCCCTCCCGGCTCAAAAATTTCAGAGAAGTTCTGAATTTCTTTGACCTTAGACCTCAAGATATCGGGCCAAATTCCGTGTCAAATCTCTGCAATTTTCAAGTTTTCTGCGAAGTGTACCTGGGAGAAGAACCAAATCTGCTTTTGTTCAGAGAACTCTTTTATTTGAACCAGCAAAACGAACGTGCTAACGGGCCTAGTCTTGAACTTGGCGGCATCTCCATCCAGCGGCGAAGAGATTGTCTTTTCCCTTATGCCGAGCTGCCAAGTCACCCGAAAGACTGGAACCAGACGTGGTTCTACTGCCAAGATACATCACCGGCTGATGAGAAGCCACTGCCCGGCTTTCGCGCCCTGCGTCTCGAATCCAATCATCCGCTGGCAGATAAGTTATCCGCTATTGAACGCCTGCCTCTCAACCCCACCATCAAGAAGATCAAAGCTCTTCTAGGGAACGGTTTAAATGGCATCGATCCGTTCGAGTCACGGGTCACTGGCGAGATACTACCATTAAGCCGCCGCTCCGCTTAATGTGTACTTATACAAAGCGAAAAGGATGACTCGATGCGTCATAGCTCGATGATTTATCGAGACGATCACGGTAGATGCTACAGATCCAATCTCTGTTGAAGGAAGGCATTGTAACCAGAATGCCTTGACTTACTTCCCTTCTCAGAAGAATAACCCGGCTCCTGCGGTAAGTTACTAGTCTTCACAAATACTCTTTTATATGTTACCTTCTTATACTTATGATTCTTTATCTGTTTCCACAGCCGGTGATGATTTACGGAAGGTCAAGTATGACCATGAGGTTGCTAAACAGGCCGTATGCCAAGAAGACTGAAAGAAAAGCCGCCAGGACGGGCACCTCTAAGAAGAAGAAACCCAGCGCCTCTGATATGTTTAAATTGGATGACTCTTCTTCGGATGAGGAAGAGGTAATCTTTTTCAATTTCCTTTAACTCCTTTGCCATTACTTTACTGACATTTGATCCTTTCAGGAGGATACTAGAAACAGTCAAGCAGCTGGCGAAGAGGTAACTATAATTTCCTCCGACTCAAAGCCTTTGCCAACACAAAAAATCCGAAGGGTGACCCGGAAAGTAAGGTTTTCACACCCTCTAGCTTACCAAGATCCTCAATTTCTTTTGAAGCAACAACAACTTGAGAACCGGAGGCAAACTCGGGCCACTCAAGACGCAGAACTCTCCTCCGGCTTAGCCGATATAACCAGGAAACGTCGAACTGAGGTCATCTCCGCTTTGCGTTCTGTTTATCCTTTGGCGGGTTTAATTCGTCAGCCTCTCAATTCATCTGACTCCAATTATCAGGATACCTCTCCTTCTTCTGGCGAGTCTATGCAATCCAACATGCCGGCTTTCAAGACTGCCCCTGGGTAACATACCTTTGTTATCCTCATGCTTTGCTTTACTCATATTTTGTACTTATCCCTTTGTTTTATTCACAGTGTGCAGGCGAAACCCAGTAAAAGGGCGAGGAAGAATAAGCTGATTGAAGACCCGGTAGCATCGGAACCGGAAGCCGGAACCACTGCCCCTGATGCCTCTACTCATCAACCTCCTTCTGAGCCGGCCCATGAAATTCCGACACCATCTTCCGATCCGCTTCAAGAAAGCACTCTTGGTAACTCTGATAAACCGGAAATTCCTAGCCCGGTCCGGACGGCTGAACCGGAAGTTGAATACTTAAAAAGCCAGTATGTTGAGCCAGGGTGGCCTACTGTTCTTGCGAGGTGCACCGCTAAGGAAGAACTTGTCAAAAGCCGGAAGACCAAACAGGACATCGCTGATTATGCCCATTTAAGCATTGGCGATATAGTCTCAAGCTACTTGAATCAAGTGCATAACAGCGCGACCTGGAAATTGATATGGTGAAACAGATACAGCATAAATCTGAGGTATAACTTATATCATTTCTCCTGAACCTTACTTACTGTATCAGCCCCCAAGTCTATTGCTTATGAATGAATATGCTGTAGACTTAGAAATCTACTTATTGTTAGTGTTGTCCGGCTTAAATTGAATATATTTAACTCGGTGATAGCATGAAACTTTGAATTTGGGTTACACATTAGCCCCCAAGTGTCAAGTGCCTTTACTTGTAAAGTGCTTGAGACTTAATATACATGACCCGGTAAAATAAGTTAAGAAATTCTTTAAGCATACATTAGCCCCCAAGTGCCAAGTATCTTTACTTGTAAAGTGTTTGGGACTTGAATGTAATCTTACCGTGATTCTTACCATAACCTGATGTCAATGCAGGCCACCTTAAGTCAATTTGAGGCGGAGATTACTGATCTGAAGAGTCAGTTGAAAACCCAAGAGCTTGAAGCTCAGAAAGCCAACTCCAAGTTTGAATTCAGTGTCTCCGAACAAGAGAAACTGAAGAAAAATTTTGAATCAGAGAAGAAAACTTGGGTTGAGAAGAGGGCTTCACTGGTGACTCGGGCTGAAACAAAGAGAGGCATCTCTTGCCGAGGCAACCGGCCGAAATGTCCCGCTTTAAAACGCCAGATATCTCAAATGGTCTCAGCAATCTTCGGTAAGTTACTTATGTATAACTCTGAATATCACAATGGTTCCTTTGATGTCTATTTTAATTGTTAACTCCGACTCACCTTATATGTATAAACGCAGGCCCTAGGAGCACGAACCTCAAGCAGAATATGCTGGTCAAGCTTAAGGCGGTGTACACTCTGGTGGAACAACTATACACCGGGTCACAACGTGCTTTAGCCATTGTGGCTTTATCAAATGATGCTCCTTATCTCCTGCAAGATGTACTCAAGCGGCTTGCCGTGTTACCTCAACGGATTCAGGAGTTAAGGCGGGCATCTGGTAGAGCCGGGGCCATAGCTACCTTAAGCCGGGCCAAAGCATTGGCTCCAGAGCTAGACTTAAGCGATGTTGCTCTTGGATACCCCAGCTTAAAGGAGGACGGCTCTGCATTCAGTCAATCAGACTTCACCACCTGCGTGAGTCGTACGTCCTGTGGCCACCATCATTGGCAACAATATTGATCTTACAAAGTACCAGCCGGGTTATGACAATGAGAACTGGAGGATTCCAACTCCGCATTATGACGATGTCAGCCTGATCCCTCCAACTCGTAAGCATACCTTTGCTCCTGAAGTTGACCCGGGCCATTTAATAGATGATGAAGCTGAATTTGAAGCCTTAAGCGGCATTGACTGGACCTCGTCAACCTTCCAGGACAAAGTAGCGCATTTAAGAGGCGGAGAAGGATAACCCGGAGTCGTCAAGTCCACCAAAGGAGTAATCCGCCTGGCACTTAAGTCTTTTAAAGAAAACAATACTTCATTATTTAGACTCGTGGAGTCTTGTAATAGGGTAGAAAAACTTCTTAACTCTGTCATGCCTTCGCGCATGTTTTGCGGTGCTTAACAATGTCTCAAGCCGCCAACAATGTGCACTGCCGGCTTGCTTGAATCATCCAAAAGCTTTCTGCTTTACTCTGTGTATAAAACAAAAACTTCCTTTGGCATCTCACCACATCCGGGGTCATGTAAGATAATGTTAATCCGGAGTAGGAACCAAAACATCATAAGTATCAGCCGGTTTAAGGCGTACCTTACCGGCTTACTTGATCCCCAAAAAGCGATAGTTATACTTAACTTCAAAATTGGCACATATAATGTTTACGGCCCTTAGTACTATTTACTCTTATAGAATAAAGTAAACCTGATTTTCAAAGGCCTCTGATTCGAATACGATCGGTAGAACTGCTCCAGAGGGGTTAAGCTAAGATTCGGATACGATCATATAGCCCCTAATGGCTTTGGCGATGCCGATCAAATGGGTATCGACAGCTATGTTCTCTTTGGTTCGAATATGACCTATGTTTGAACAGGAAGCCCCCATGTGACCATGAGAGTTGTTTAATGATGCTGATTCGAATATGATCCACGTCAGGCCCAAAGAGGTTAAGCTATGATTCAAATATGATCAAGAAGCCCCCAAGTGGTTTCGGCAGTGTGCCAATCAATTGGGTATCGGACAAATATGTTCTCTTTGGTTCGAATCGACCTATGTTTGAACAGAAGCCCCGAAATGACCATGGCTTGATTCAGATATGATCATAAGCCGGACCAAAGGGAAAACCGGATTCAGATATGATCCGCTCCCTGTTAGTCATTTCCATCACCTGGTAAAGAAGACACATAAACCTTGTAGGATGGAAAATAAAGATGTCCTGCTTTATTGCTTTATATAATATATACATTGCTAAAAAAGAAAAGATAAATATACTCTTAAAGCCAGCGGCTTAAGTATAGTAGGGCCGGAGATGCGCTATGTTCCACGGCCGGCGGGTCTCCTCCTCCAACTTACGTGAGTCTTTGTGCTCTCGAACATCGATGAGGTAATATGACCCGTTGTTGAGATTCTTGCTGACCACGAAAGGTCCTTCCCAAGGAGGGGACATCTTGTGCATATCAGTTTGATCCTGGATGAGCCTGAGAACTAAATCGCCTTCCGGAAAGTTCTCGCTTCTAACCCGGGCGGTGTGATAGCGGGCGCAGTCTTGCTTCGTAAATCGCCGAGCGGGCTATGGCCAAGTCTTGCTCTTCATCCAACAAGTCAAGTGCATCCCGACGAGCTTTTTCGTTATCAGCCTCAACGTAAGCCGCCACCCGGTGAATCATGCCGGATGTCACTTGGTAGAACCGCCTCGCCTCCGTACACCATGAAGAAAGGTGTATAACCAAGAGACTGTTAGGTGTTGTGTTGATGCTCCATAGCACGTAGGGTAACTCCTCCACCCAACAACCCGGAGTTCGCCGTAAGGGAACTAAGAGCCGGGTTTGATACCTTTCAAGATCTCTTGATTAGCTCTTTCTTCCGACCATTAGATCGGGGTGAGCAACAACGAAACATCAAGCCGGATGTGTTCTTGTTGATGTAACTCTTCCATGGCACCCTTGCGCAGATTAGTACCATTATCGGTTATAATATCGTATGGAAAACCAAAACGAAAGATCACCTTTTTTATGAACTGAACCGCCGTGTCTACATCACACTTACTGACCGGCTCTGCTTCAACCCACTTAGTGAATTTATCCACTGCCACCAATAGGTGTGTCTTCTTATCCTTAGACCTTTTGAAAGGTCCAACCATATCAAGCCCCCAGACTGCAAACGGCCAAGTAATTGGAATCATCCGCAATTCTTGAGCCGGCACATGAGCTCGTTGTGAGAATTTTTTACATAGGTCACATTTGCTGACTAGATCCTCCGCATCAGCATGAGCCGTCAGCCAATAAAAACCATGACGAAAAGCCTTGGCTACCAGAGACTTTGAACTGGCATGGTGAACGCAATCACCTTCATGAATCTCACGAAGTATCTCCTGACCCTCCGTAGGTGATACACAACGCTGAAACGCCCCAGTGACGCTGCGATGATGCAACTTGCCATGAACAATCGTCACGGATTTGGACCGCCTGACGATTTGTCTTGCCAAGGTCTCGTCCTGAGGCAATTCTCCCCGGGTCATATAGGCCAAGTATGGGACCGTCCAGTCTGGGATGGCATGGAGAGCCGCCACCAGCTGCCCCTCCGGGTCTGGCACTGCAAGTTCTTCCTCTGTAGGCACTCTAACAGAAGGGTTATGCAAAATGTCAAGAAAAGTATTAGGCGGCACCGGCTTACGCTGAGACCCCAGCCGGCTTAAAGCATCAGCCGCCTCATTCTTCCTTCGATCAATGTGCTCTACTTGATAACCTTTGAAGTGCCCAGCCATCAGATCAACCTCACGACGATAAGCCGCCATGAGGGATCCTTAGAATACCATGTGCCCGACACTGCTGAGCGACGAGGTCTGAATCGCCAAGCATCTTACTCGCTCAAATTCATCTCTTTGGCCATCCAAGGCCATGGAGTAAAGCCTCATATTCAGCTGCATTGTTAGTACAGGAAACATAAGCCGGAGCACATAACAAAATTTGTCACCTCGGGGAAGTTAAAACAACCTCAAATTTCGAGCCCTCCAACTGCCTGGACCCATCGAAGTGAATAGTCCAATACGTGTTATCCGGCTTCTCCTCTGGTGCATGCAACTCCGTCCATTCATTGATAAAATCTACTAGGGCTTGAGACTTGATAGCTGTGCGTGGCATATATTTCAAACCGTGAGGCCCAAGCTCGATGGCCCACTTGGCAACTCGTCCTGTGGCTTCCCTATTCTGGATGATGTCTCCCAAGGGGGCTGAACTTTCCACAGTTATAGGATGACCCAGGAAGTACTGTTTTAGCTTCCGGCTCGCCACGAACACCCCATAAACCAGTTTCTGCGAATGCGGATACCTTTGCTTGGACTCTATGAGCACCTCACTGATGTAATAAACCGGCCGCTGAACCGGATGCTCCTTGCCAGTCTCCTTACGCTCCACCACAATGGCCACACTACAGCACGTGAGTTAGCAGCAACATACAATAGCAATGGCTCTTTATCAATCGGAGCTGCGAGAACCGGCGGCTCAGCCAATTGTCTCTTTAAATCCTCAAAAGCAGCATCAACAGCCTCACTCCAGACAAAGGTGTCTGCTTTATTCATCATCTGATACAACGGTAAAGCCTTCTCCCCTAGCCGGCTTATGAATCGGCTTAAAGCAGCAATGCGACCCGCCAGTCGCTGAACATCATTGATGCACGCCGGTTTAGCTGTAGAGGTAATCGCCTTGATCTTCTCCGGGTTAGCTTCAATGCCCCCTGTTTGAGACCAGGAATCCCAAAAGTTTGCTGCAGTACACCAAATACGCACTTGTCCGGGTTAAGCATCATCTTGTAGACCCGGAGATTATCAAAGGTTTCCTTTAAATCGGAGATCAAGGTTTCCTTCTTCTCTCGACTGCACCACAATGTCATCCACATAAGCACGAACATTGCGCCCAATCTGATTGTGGAGACAATTACGCACACACCGCCGATAAGTCGCCTGGGCACTCTTGAGCCCAAATGGCATAGACACATAGCGTAAGGCTCCAAATGGAGTAATGAAAGCCGCCTTCTCTTGGTCCTTAACTGCCATCTTGATCTGATGATAACCAGAGTAAGCATCCAAAAAACTCAACCGCTCGCAACCCGCAGTGGCACCGATGATTTGATCAATGCGGGGCAGAGCAAAGGGATCAGCCGGACAAGCTTTATTTAGGTCCGTATAATCTACACACATCCGCCAGGTGCCGTTCTTCTTGAGCACAAGCACCGGGTTAGCCAACCACTCCGGGTGAAAAACTTCCACGATGAACCCTGCCGCTAAGAGCCGAGCGACCTCTTCCCCTATAGCCTTTCGCCTTTCCTCATTGAATCGCCGGAGAAACTACCTTACCGGCTTATACTTTCGATCAATATTAAGAGTGTGCTCAGCGAGTTCTCTCGGGACACCCGGCATGTCAGAAGGTTTCCATGCAAAGATGTCCCGGTTCTCACAGATGAACTCGATGAGCGCGCTTTCCTATTTGGGATCCAAATTGGTATTGATGCTGAACTGCTTGGAAGAGTCACCTGGAGTGAAGTCAACCAGTTTTGTCTCGGTGGCCGACTTAAATTTCAAAGCCGAGTCTTGCTCTGTGGTTGGCTTCTTCAAAGAGGTCATATCTGCCGGGTCAACATTAGTTTGATAAAACTTCAGCTCCTCTTCAGCACAAACGGATTCAGCATATGCCGCATTGCTTTCCTCGCATTCCAAGGCCACCTTGCGACTCCCATGCACAGTGATGGTGCCCTTGTAACCCGGCATCTTGAGCTGCAGATAAACATAACACGGCCGTGACATAAACTTGGCATAAGCCGGCCGTCCAAACAGAGCATGATACGGGCTTCTGATTTTGACTACCTCAAACGTAAGCTTCTCAGCCCTGGAATCGTATTCTTCTCCAAAAGCCACTTCCAGCTCGATCTTTCCCACAGGATACGCCGACTTACCGGATACCACCCCATGGAAAAAGGGTTAGATGTCCTCAAGTCCTTATCAGTCAGACCCATACGGCGAAAGGTCTCATAATAGAGAATATTGATGTTGTTTCCGCCGTCCATGAGCACCTTAGTGAATTTATATCCACCAACCTGAGAGGCCACCAACTGTTAATCGACCCGGGTTATCAACCCGGGGTGATCTTCTCTACTCCAAATGATAGACTGTTACGACCACCTCAGATAACGGGAACCGCCGTTCAACCGAATTCACAGCCCTTTTATGAACCTTCGGTCACGTTTACACAAGTTAGTGGTAAACACATGGTATTGCCCACCGCTTAACTATTTTGGATGGCTCGATAACTTTATTTGTTGCTTTCTTTGTCCTCCTTGACCGGACTGCTGCTGATTATAGCCACCTTGACCACCTTGAAAACCGGAACTTAAGCCGCCACCCGGGCCATGGAAACCACCTGCTCCTGAACCGCCACCTGATCCGTGATTGCCATCAAACATGTTTGAATTTTTGAAAGCCTTCATGATCGCGCAGTCTTTCCATAAGTGGGTGGCAGGATTTTCCCGAGTACCGTGTCTTGGACAAGGCTCATTCAGAAGCTGCTCAAGAGATGGACCCGAGCCACCAGATCGAGGAGTTCCTCTCCCCTTACGCTTCTTGTTATTACCTTGAGCATTAGCATTGGCCACAAACGCCGGGCTACCGTCCGGCTTACGCTTGTTACCACCTTGACTTACCGGCTGTTGATGCTGACCCTTTCCGTTGCCGTTCTTCTTTCCCTTCCCTGTCTTTTCCTCCTAAGACACGGGATCATCAGTAGTATCAGAATCGGCATATTTAACCAAAGCCGCCATCAGCGTACCCATGTCATTGCAACCACGCTTAAGGCGCCCACCTTCGCTTCAAAGAAGACAAAACGACAATTACGATGGAGCATAAGTACCGCGAGAGCCGGCATCCATCTTATCGGATGAATGTATTATTTCCTTGACCCGGCGCACCCAATGAGTTGTGGACTCACCCTCCTCCTCGCTACAATTGGTCAAGTCCACAATGGACATAGATTGCTTGCAAGTATCCTTAAAGTTCGATGAACCGGGCTTTTAACTCGCCCATGAACTAATGGAATTGGGAGGCAAGCTTTTCAACCAAGTCCGGGCCGCTCCATCTAACATCATGGTGAAATACTTAGCCATTGCCGCTGTCACGACTTCCAATAGTTCCATGGCCATCTCAGAATTTCAATCCATGCCCCCGCTGTAAGTCGGCCGTGTAATTCGCACCTTCGAGGACCCTTGAAATCCTTGGGCAGACGCACATCTCGCAGAGCCGGCACCAGACAAGGGACACCACCGGTTCTAGTGGCCACCCCTGCGCCAACAGAAGTCATTGGATACTCTGGGAAACCATCATACGCCGTCTGCTAAGCCGCCAATTGAGCCGCCCATTCATCCTCCTGACGCAATCGATCCTGCACCGGGTTATAGCCGCCGGGTTGGTTGTGACACTGGGCATTGCTTGATAAAGCCTCTGACTCCATGTGTCTGCTGTAACTCGGACTCCGGTTTGGACGAGGTGCTACCCAAGGCCGAGGAGTGGAATGAATCCCGTCCCCGCCAGAAGAATAGTTCTCTTCTTGTGCCATGGCCGTTCAAGAAGCTCCCTAACCCTCCGGTTTCCGCCATTGCCGGGTTATCACCATCCACCGGAAGAGCCGCCAGACGCGCCGATGCTGCTATCAGGTTCTCCATGGGGTTGGAAAAGTGGCCCGGAGGTGTTGGTATGTATCGGGGCGGGGCTGTGCTCCCGTGAAGAGGTGCCGTCTCTCGAGGCTAAACCGGCCCTCCTGCCCCGGGTGTCATAAATTGATTGGCTTCGGGCGGATTGCTAGGACCAGCTCCGGGTGTCGTGAAAAGATTCCGAGGGTCGTAAACCGGAGGCCGACGGGACTGGGTTTTCTGATGTCTCCTTCTCATCACCTCATTGGATGCATTTAGACTCATGTTAAGCTGGAAAGCCTCGATCGGGTCAGCCGCCCGTGCATCTAAAGCCGCCCGCTTGCCTAGCTCGGTGTCCTCGCTGCCAAGGCCTCCTTGGCCTAGGCTATCTCCTCACGCACCTTTGCCACCTCCGCTATGCTCATCTGGATTTGCAGGAATAACCGTGGAGGTTAACAAGGCCGTCAACTTGTCCATAAGATCTATCAGCACCTGAGCCGGCGGGCGCGCGGGGCCTCCTGCCCCGGCCGCTCCTAACCCGGATGTTATTGCTGTCACAGCCGTCGAGTTTTGGCCGGGTTGGGTACCAGCCATGAAGACTCCTGCCCAGCTTGGCGGCTCTTAGCAATCTGGAACGCTAGAGTCGTCAGAACAGCCCCCTAACATGCCTTCTTGGACCTGATACAGAGAATCTGTTGAGCCGGCGGACGAATCACCATCTGATGGGACGGCTGTCTCTTCGCCATCTTTAGATCCTTCCAAAAGTGCCTCTCCATGAACACAGCCCACAAAGGCACGCTTCATCACAGGTTGAATCTGAGCGGGTCTCGCATGTTGAGCCGTCACAATGAGGTTGGTACAGCTGTCCGGCTCTGGGCCCGGCTCACCAATCCGGCCGATGAAGACGTGAATTCGGCCAAAGGGGACCCGGTACCCGTACTCAATTGAGTCGGCCTCGGGGCCCCAGCCTTCGTTGTCGATGTAGATCTTGCCGCGACGACTCTTGGTCATCCGGCCCATCATCACAGATCCCTTGAGCCCTTCGAAGCTGCCCTTCAAGAACTCAAATCCACCATGCGCTGGCCCCACGGTGGGCGCCAACTGTCATGGAATTTTCACGCCAGATGTCCTTTTGCAAAGACTTAATCGTGGAGCCATCGTAACTAGGAAGCTTAAAGGGGTTAATCGGGACAAAGGACACGAGAGGTTTATACTAGTTCGGCCCCTTACGGTGAAGGTAAGGCCTACGTCTAGTTGGTTTGGTATTGCTTGAGGTTTCGATGACCAGGGAGCGAGATACGCTATCCCCGGTTCTCGATTGGTTGTTTCTTGCCCTAAGCCACGGGCGGGTCGCCCCTTAGATACACGGGTTGACGCCCTGCGGCTTACAGAGTCCCGGCCGGCTCATAAACAGTGTCCGGCTCGGTGACTAGTCAAGCCTACCTTATGACACAAGTCATGCCATTATGGCAGTTTACTACAACGGGCCTTAAGTTGCCTGTGGGCCTTAGGCCCCTTGTTGAGACGCCATCTTCATGCTTGGACTTGGGCTTCTGTCTGGTAACTCTTTACATAACCCGGCCCCTCTTGGGCGGCTTACACAAATAGTTATATCCCCAACAATATGGCTAGTACAAGAGTGGATCTACCATGAGATCAGAGAGGCTAAACCCTAGAAGCTAGCCTATGGTATGATTGTTGTTCGTCCTATGGACTAAAACCCTCCGGTTTATATAGACATCGGATAGGGTTAGGGTTACACAGAGTCGGTTACAACGGTAGGAGATCCACATATCCGTATCGCCAAGCTTGCCTTCCACGCCAAGGAAAGTCCCATCCGGACACGGGACGAAGTCTTCAATCTTGTATCTTCATAGTCCAGGAGTCTGCCCAACGGTGATAGTTCGGCTATCCGGACACCCCCTAATCCAGGACTCCCTCAGTAGCCCCTGAACTAGGCTTCAATCATGACGAATCCGGCGCGCATATTGTCTTCGGCATTGCAAGGCGAGTTCCTCCTCCGAATACTTCATAGAAGATTGTGAACACAAGGATAGTGTCCGGCTCTGCAAAAAAAGTTCCACATACCACCGTAGAGAGAATAACCTTTGCACAGATCTGCTGACGTATTCCACAGCGTGACATCACACCACGGCCAGGCCTTTATACGAATCGTTTTTACTGTCCCACCTCAGCGCGTTTCACGAGGCGGTTTCTTCGGCACGTCTTATCAGAGCGGAGATCGTGCCCCCCCTTATTCCGGGATCCTCATCAATACAGGTGTGGGTAACCCAGTCGTGCCTGTTGGCACGCCTCCTCCATCGAAGGCGAGTCCCGAACGGTAACGGGGAGGGCTCTTGGTATTCAACCTCTTTATAACGAGACCAAGGCCCGCTCCTTTCTTTCAATCTCAATCAAATCCGCCCCTCTCCTCGAGTTCCAACACCCAAAGCTCCAGATTTAGGCGCTTCGGACCTTCAACGATGTCCGCTCCAACCTCGACAATGGGTGGATGTCTTCCACCGTCATGGAAGAAGATGTGCTAAAGCGTAGAGACGCGGTATCTAACCGTGAAATTTCAAGATAGGCTGCCTGCCCAAGGGCAGGTTATTCCCACTCCCAAGCCTGGTGAGAGCGTGGTGTTTTTTGTCTCACTTCCTTCGGGGTTTAGGCTTCCCGACAGACCCCTTCGTGAGGGGGCTCATGTTTTATTATGGGCTGGAATTCCATGACTTGGATCCGCAGTCCATCCTCCACATCTCGTCGTTCATTGTCGTATGTGAAGCCTTCCTCCGCATTACCCCTCACTTCGGATTGTGGCTCAAGACCTTCAAAGTGGAGCCAAGATGAGCAAGGGGCATCGTGCAGAGTCTTGGAGGGGCTGTTATAAGCAAGAATGCTGACGCTCCATGGCCCGAGGGCTCTTTTCAAGAGGAGCTCAATTTATGCAACGGGAGTGGTTTTATATCACCGCTCCCAGGGGCACCAAATGGGCGGCGCCACCGTCATGGGTCAATAAAGGGCTCGACTGGGGACCGTCCAAGGACGTACCTCTGTTGCAGGGCCGTATTCGAGACCTCCGAGAGAGAGAGATCAATCTGGTCGTAGTAGCGCAGGTCATGCTGATTCATCGCACCTTGCCCTGCAAACGTCGCCCCCTCCGCCTGTGGGAGTTTAATCCGGAGGGACCACGAGCTCTCCAACATTTTATGGGTGCAACGCCCGTGGAGATGTACCAACTGTTCTTCGGATCACAAGCAATGTGTCCGGACTTAACCGAGGACGCAGGTCTGAGCTGCAATCGCCCGGATACTCAAGTAAGTAGTCCTGTACCAGACATGCTATCCGCATATTTATCATAAACTTGCCCTTAAAAGAGCTATCCTTTAAACAGGAGTGGATAGCAAAAGCAAAACTGATCAGGTGTCCGGCCCCCCTCCCTGAGACCACGCCGGATCCTGTATTAACCAAGATGCTAGAGGTTGTGCCTTTTGAAGAAAGCGAAGGGGGGGAACAAGGGAACTACTACCTCCGTGAAGGAGGCTATCAAGAAAGGGGGGATAGAGAATCGCTCCCTCCAAGGGGAGAAGAGGACCGCTTCTGAAGATCCGGAGACCAAAGCTGCGAAGCGGGGGAAGAAATCTTCGCCAAAGGGTCCTGCGGCGGGAGATGCCCCGGCCGCACTATTTCCCCAAGGAGATCAGCCCTCCAGCGAGCCGTAAGTAAAGGGGGGCGTTTTTTATTTAAAAGAGAGACATCCCCGTTTTATTTCTGAAGGTAACCGAAATTTTACCTTGTAGTTCGGATCTCAGCCCTTCACAGCAGAGCTCGCCTTCGGGGATCTCGGTCCGGAGATGATGAAGTGTGAAACGCCTTCGCCTGCCGTACCGTTATGCGAGGCGGACGACCCTGAGGTGTCGTCGCGGAGGGCTTCTCCGAATCCGGCGGGGCCAGAAGGCAGCCGTATGTCCCCTCAAAGCCCTACGTGTCCGGCCTACGAAAAAGGCCACCGACCGAGTCCGGCACCAACGGGTGTACGGTCGGAGGAGCTGAAGGATCTGCTTGAGCGAGCGTCTATCTCGGAAGATCACCGTACATTAATGGGTACGGTGATTGAAAGGATTTCATCCGCTGAGAGTGGATTACATGAAGCCGTCGTAAGTTTACTGACGGGTTTTGAGGTACGCAAAATGATGTACCTTCTGACAGTTTTGCATATAAAATGCGCCCTGTATAGATAGTAGCCCCTGAGACTTGGTGCGGTGTCAAAAAATGACGGCGCGCCGAGGATCATAACCCCAGGTATAATATGCGCTCTTCCTATGTAGGTGGCGAAGTGTCCAGTGGCTAGCCGGGCTGATGAATTTGCCGAACTGAAGCGGCAACTTGACGTGGCGGATGCGGACATCATGCTTGTTAATAAGCGGCTTGACGAGTCACAAGGTATGCAACTTCTCCGCGGACACCTGGTAAGGGAGCTTGACGCCCATTCCTTACAACATGTATGCTTAATGCAGATGGTGTCGCTGCTATGGAGAACCTTCGGGCGGAGCTCGCCCGAGCCAAGGAGCAAGCCAGAAAAAGTGATGCGGCTGGCTTAAAGGCGGCCACAGAGCTAAAAGCCAAACAGGTTGCTCACTGCCGAAGCAAGAAAGAAATGGCCGAGATGGCCGTGAAATTGAAGAATGCTACTGACCGTTGCGAGCTTCTTGAAAAAGAAGATCGAGCGGAACAAGAGGACCTGAAAAAGGCTGCCACCGAGGCCAAGGACACTCGCTATTCGATGAGAGCTATGAAGGAGGAGCTACGTCAGGCCGGAGATATTGCGGCTAGAAAGCCCTTTCTACTGCGGAGGAAATTCACGGATCCTAAGTACGCTCAATTGGACCGGCAGTGGGGTGGGGAGGATGCTTATCTGGACTTGGCGGCGAGTGCCGCAGACGCGGCCGAACACTTCCGAGGTCAAAAGGATCACGAAATGGAAGAGCTTTTTTGGTCGCAGTTCCATAGTCCGGAGCGTCCACTTTCATTAACCGATCGTTTGGCCGAATGGGCTGAGTTGAATAGGTTGTCCGGACTTGCCATGAATGATGTCGTGACTCATTTGTGGCCGAACAGGCCCGAGCCGAAGAGTTATTTTGGCTTGGTGCAACAGTTCCTTGGTGCGGTGCTGCATATCGATGCAATGAAGCGGTCGCGCATGCATAGAGGGTGCGCGGATGGCTCTTGCCGTGTCAAGACATACCGAGCGGAGATGAAGGCCAACGACGTTGCATCCCAAGATTCGGACAGGCGAGTACCTGCCGAGCACTATTTTGAGGAAGTCCTTCAGGGCGCTCGTTTAATAGAGACGCAGTGCTCGAAGGATATTATGTTTTAATGACATGTATGATTTGTGAAAACAATGTTTCAATGCAATATAAGCTTTTTATACTTGTGCGTTCAAGTATTAAAACACCTCCTGTGCGGCCGTTGATGTATATGTGTATATAACCTGAAAGATGGCAGTCTTCGGCTTCAGCCCCCATGCACATAATGCGGGGGTGTTTGCAAAAAGGCACATTTTCACACTTAATCCAACGTCTTGGTCCTGTAAAGGAGGTGAGAGCGTAGCAAACTAGGCAACCGGACTATAATGCTTTATCACATTCACTTAGCCATAGGAGTTCGATGGTGGGGCTACTATATAGCCCCTAGGGGCATCGCGCTCTCCCGAATTCGGGGCGCGTATGTGCCTGACCGGGAAACGGTCCTTCGTTAATCTTGAGGAATTATAAACATTCCAAAGGTCATCGAGTGGTTGACCGTCTCACGCTATATCATGACAGTCGGTTCTCGGCTTTCTCTCTTTGAGGTGCTCACTGGCGAACCGGGGCACAATCGCAGTAGTTCTCCTAGTGCCGCGTTAGCCGATAGAACGGAACGTAAGGCAGCAAAACACAGGAGCCGGGCAAACCCAACATTTGACCAAAGACATGATTCGAAGCTGATGCATATAAGGCCTAATCGAGACGCCGAACACTCCCTAAGGTATTTGGTCTTTATGAAAACGTGCATAATAATGCCCTAAGCCCCTGGTGTCCAGGTACGCACAAAAATTCTGGTGCGGTCGATGCCAAAACGCCAGCCTCCTCCTCGGTTATAGCAAGAAACCAGGGGATGTGTATCAACAAGAGACAGTAAAAAAGGTTTACGCAGGGTCTTAATCTGAAAAGAATCCTTGCAACGGGTCCCTCTACGCGTCTGCGCTGTGTCTCCGTTGTCTTGATCCTGGGCCGGGTGTAGCACGGTGTTCATCTGTAAAAGACAAGAACTTAGTTGAAAAGAAAAAAAGATCGTGTGAAAAATGTACTTTATGTTAAATAAACAGAGTACGGT
Source organism: Aegilops bicornis (assembly GCA_021605145.1). Classification (NCBI taxonomy): domain Eukaryota; kingdom Viridiplantae; phylum Streptophyta; class Magnoliopsida; order Poales; family Poaceae; genus Aegilops; species Aegilops bicornis. The sequence goes on along the minus strand of CM038673.1, from coordinate 369,844,389 downwards.
TCGAAAAGTGAATAAAATTGAGCTTTATTGTCTCTTGTTGTACATGCGTGCAGCCCCTTGTACGGGGGTATGCTGCTACTAGGCGTTTATATGTTTACGCCGGACTCGTCTAGCCATGTCCGGGGTCCGAATGACCTATTCGGGTGCTTTGATTAGCGGAGCCGGATTAGTGTGGGCCTGTCAAGGCAGTCTCATGTTCTTCCGTGCTCGAGTAACACTTGATACTCCCTTTTAATGAAATGATGCCGCGTGGACCGGGCATTTTAAGTGTAAGAGATGCATAATGCGGTATTGCGTTAAAGCGCGCGAAAGCTTCACGTCCCAGTAGTGCTTGATAGCTACTTTCGAATGGGGTGATATGGAAGGTTAACTTTTCACGGTGGAAGTTGTCGGATGAGCCGAGCACAACTTCTAGCAGTAGGGAGCCCGTACAATGGGCATATAGGCCTGGCATTACCCCTTTGAAGGAGGTGTTGCTATGGCGAACTTTGGTTGGGTCTATCCCCATTTTGCGGATTATGTCCTGATATAGCAGGTTTAGGTCGCTACCTCCGTCCATTAGGACTTGTGTAAATTGGAGTCCGTCAATTATAGGATCAAATATCAAGGCAGTCCATCCTGCATTCCGGATACTTCCGGAATAGTCCTGATGATCGAAGGTGATTGGTTTTGACAACCAACGTTGAGACTCTGCTGGGATAGACCGTGCGGCGCGTGTTTCTATGGGCGCCGCTCTGTTTTCCCCCTTTTATCACTTGAAGTGAGTTCACTGTTTTGACTTCTTGTGGGAAATTCTTTTGTTTTCCGGTGCTCTGCTTGTGGGGTTCGTCATCGTCCTCGCTTGGTGTGTCGAGCCCCTTGTGTTCGGCATTGAGTTTGCCGGACTGCTTGAAGACCCAACAATCTCTGTGGGTATGGTTTGCAGGCTTCCCGGGAGTACTGTGGATTTGGCATATTTTGTCCAAGATTTTGTTTAGGTTGGATAGCTCGTCGCTGTTATCCTTGAGGGGCAGTTTTTTATGATTCTGTTGGGAGCTTCTGAATCTGGCGTTGACTGCCATGCTCTTCGGGCTGTTTCCCTTTGTCCGGCGCTGGTCCTTGCTGCGTCGTAGTTTTCCATTTCCATCCCTGACTTCGGATGTACTTGGGTCGCTGGCACTGCATCTTGCCAGCCAACTATCCACTCCCGTGCAAAAGCGGGTCATGAGGCTTGTTAATGCAGCCATTATTCTCGGCTTCTCCTGCCCGAGGTGTCTGGCGAGCCATTCGTCTCGGACGTTGTGTTTGAAAGCTGCTAAGGCTTCGGCGTCCGGACAGTCGACTATTTGGTTCTTTTTGGTGAGGAACCTGTTCCAGAATTTGCGTGCTGACTCTCCGGGTTGTTGAGTTATGTGACTTAAATCGTCTGCATCCGGAGGGCGGACATAAGTCCCTTGAAAATTTGCCCAAAAAGCATCCTCGAGCTCTTCCCAACTTCCAATGTTATTTTCAGGGAGGCTTTTGAGCCAATGCCGGGCTGGCCCTTCGAGCTTGAGGGGTAAATATTTAATGGCGTGGAGATCATCTCCTCTGGCCATGTGTATGTGCAGGATGTAATCCTCAATCTAGACTCCAGGGTCTGTTGTTCTGTCGTATGCCAATATGTTTACGGGTTTGAATCCCGCTGGGAATTCGTGAGCCAGCACCTCATCGGTGAAACACAGGGGGTGTGCGGCACCCCTATATTTGGGTGTGCCGTGATGTTCGGATATTTGGCGTGTTGCATTGCTTGGAAGAGCTTGCTTTCTCGGCCCATAGATGGACCTAGGGCCATCCTTTTTGATGCGAATCCTTATGCGGATCGCGTGCCGTCTTGTGTGCGGCGCCGCTTGCCGCTCCATGTTTGCCATGTGGTCGTCTATCCGACCGGGCGGCCTCTTTGTTCTTTGATTGCGGGGGCTCTACGGCCTCCTCATCGAATTCGGGTAGTAGTTTGCGCTTCGGGTAGCTCTTTGTTTGGCGACTGTCGCCGTATTTCTCTACGGTGTTGAGTACTTTGCTCCATCTGATTGTGAGTGCATCTTCCGCTGTTTTGAGCTTCCGCTTCTGCTTTTTCAGGCTACGTGCAGTGGCGACGAGCCTTTTGTGGAGGTTCTTCTGCTCCAACAACTTGTCCGGCGTGAGATCGTCCGGACTGTTATCTTCGCCGGGGACGGGTTGTTTATCCAAGTTGTCCAATTCGGACGGTTGCTCGATAGCATGTTCGTCGTCCACCGGTTCGCCCTGCTCTATGGCTGGGTCTTTGTCGAGGCGGGACTTGGTGCGGCGTTTACGTTGCCGTATTGATTGCTTTTCGAGGGATTTATCCTTCGTAGCATCCCGTTGTTCCTCGTCGTCACTTCTTTAGGTGTATCCACCATGTATACATCGTGGGATGAGGTGGCTGTCCAGTATCCTATAGGTGCTGGTTCATGGTTGTCTCCTACATCGTCGTCCATACCGTCGATGTCTACGGAGTCGAAATCGAGCACGTCGTTTAAGCTTTCGACAGTGGCTACAAAGTGGGTGGTGGGTGGGCGTTGAATTTCTTATTCGTCCGCATTCCAACCTTCCTGACCGTAGTCCGGCCAGGGGTCTCCTGATAAAGAGAGAGACTTTAGTGAATTCAGGATGTCGCCAAAGGGCGAGTGCTGAAAGATGTCCGCGGCAGTGAACTCCATAATCGGCGCCCAATTGGATTCGATTGGCAGGGGCGCGGAAGGTTCGGAGTCCGGAGAGGAGTCCGGCACCTTGGAGTCACGGTCTTCGCAAAGGATAGGGATGGAGTTCGGCTCAATCGCCGTAGAGATTGTAGCCCCCGAGGCGGTGTCTAGCCACTCGTCCTCGATCGGCGGAGTCGGCTCCGAGCTAAGGGTCGGAGCGGACGCTGGTGCGGCCTCGATGGCACTGTTCGGTGGCAGAGCTAGATCGTGCCCATCGAGACAGTGCGGCGCGCTTGGATGTGGCTCGAATCCGTCGAAGATCAAGTCTCCGTGGATGTCGGCCGTGTAGTTCAAACTCCCAAATCTGACCTGATGGTCAGGGGCGTAGCTTTCGATCTGCTCCAGATGGCCAAGTGAATTGGCCCGCAGTGCAAAGCCGCCGAATACGAAGATCTGTCCGGGGAGAAAAGTCTCACCCTGGACCGCGTCGTTGTTGATGTTCGAAGGTGCCATCGGGCCTAAGGATGACGAGACAGAGGAACTCTCAATGAAAGCACCAATGTCGGTGTCAAAACCGGCGGATCTCAGGTAGGGGGTCCCAAACTGTGCGTCTAGGCGGATGGTAACAGGAGACAAGGGACACGATGCTTTTACCTGTGTTCGGGCCCTCTCGATGGAGGTAAAACCTACTCACCTTGATTAATATTGATGATATGGGTAGTACAAGAGTGGATCTACCACGAGATCGAGAGGCTAAACCCTAGAAGCTAGCCTATGGTATGATTGTTGTTCTCCTACGGACTAAAACCCTTCGGTTTATATAGACACCGGATAGGGTTAAGGTTACACAGTAGTCGGTTACAACGGTAGGAGATCTACATATCCAGACGCCAAGCTTGCCTTCCACGCCAAGGAAAGTCCCATCCGGACACAGGACGAAGTCTTCAATCTTGTATCTTCATAGTCCAGGAGTCCGGCCAACGGTGATAGTTCGGCTATCCGGACACCCCCTAATCCAGGACTCCCTCACCCCTCCTTTGGTCATGGACAGTAGCTGGTTGGCTCTGGTCTTTGGTTCCTCTTCAAGCAGCAAGCCCCAATTGGCTCGGCTCCTTGAGAGGACTGGTTGACGTCAGGTGCAGCGCCAGCCCCCAGCCCCCTGCCGAGAGGTGGTGCGCCGCTTGGCGTCCCGCCCGCAGGCCCCGAGGCAGAGGACGAGGTGAACCGAGCATTTGAGCTCGAGCGGGCGGAGCGTAGTTCCTCATGAGCTCTTCCAGGAGGCAATGGGCGCAATGAGCCAACTTGGTGAAGAGCTCGCGGGTGTCGACTCGCGCCTTGAGGCTGAAGGTCTCCAATTGGCGGAGGAACGACGCAACCTGAGGGTGGCTATCAACCTTGGCCGCTACCAGCGTTATCTTGACAATGTGAAGGCTGAGGCATCTCTTAAGGTTTCCCGCGAGGCTTGCTCCCAAGCCTTGGAGGAGGCTCATGAGACCGACCACCGTCATGAGTCCACGGAGAAGCGCGCATGGGAGCTCCACGCCTGGAGCGCATCCCTAGAGCAGCAGGTGGAGGCGTGTAGAGCCGCCCTTGCGTTGCTGAGGGGGACTCCTGTCGAGGAGGAAGAGGTCCGGAAGCGCGCGGAGGCGTTGGTGCTGGAGGCCGTGGAAAGCAGCCTCGAGCTTGAACAATTGGAAATGAGGGAGCGCCAAGTCACCCAAGCAGAAGATGTCATCGGGGTTCGCGAGGCTAGGGTCCAGGAGGAGGTGGACTGCCGGGTGGCCGAGGTTCGCGCAGAACTGGAGGGAAGGTAGGACTTGAAGCTGAAGCTTGCAGGTACGAAGGGTGCGGGCAGGGCTGCTGCCCTCAGGCCCAGGTTGGACGAGGCTGAGAGGCATGCGGAGGCCACGGCTGCCGCCCTAGTCATGGCGCAGGCGGACTTGGCCTCCGCCCGCGCCGAGCTGCTTTCTCTCCGGAAGCGGGTTGATGACGCCGAGGCCGTCGCACGACAAAACAAGGAGGAAGTGCTCCAACATCAGACGCTAGAGCACGAGCATGCTCCTATGCTTAAAGATCTCCGGAACAGGGCCAACACCACCCTGGGCTACATCTACGACGAGAATGCTCCTGCCCCCCACTTGAATGACTATGCCAGCCACCTGACCTTCTTCACCGACGTGGTGACGCGCCTGGAAGCTCAGTCCAACAGGGCTCGCCGGCTCGTGGAGGAGAGAAGTCGGGGCCTGCTCGGGCGCGCGTTCTCACGCGTCTTCAGCCACCTCAGGAACACTTTCCCCGACTTTGACTTCGACACCGCCATTGCCCCCATACCGCAGGCCGTCTGGGGCGAACTGGCACGGTGGGTGGAGGACAACTTGGACGCGCTGGTCAGAGCCTTTGCCACTGATGACGACGCGGTGGTTGTCGTCGCAGACGAAGGGGACGTGGTTGATGACGGCGACGGAGGCGTCGCCGAAGGCGGCGATGGTGCCGACGAAGACGACGACGACGCAAGTGACGCGTCCGATGGCGATGTAGCGAGTGACATATCTGGTTGGTCCCACGTCCCCCTGTCATTTTACCCGGTAGGCAAAAAAACTCGGGCGTGGCCCTTGGAAAACTTGTAAGAGCATTTTAAGAGGGGGAGCCCCTCATGTAAGCAGGTTGCATCCTTTACTATCTTATGCGGTATTGAATATGTGCCCTCGTGGACTCATGAGTCCGGAGGCGAGTTCCCTGTCGTGGTTTACCTTAGTCAGCACTAGCCTCGAGCTGGGTCATGAGGCTACGAGTTTCTGAGAATCCTGCGGATCTTGTCGACCTATCAGAAGGGGCCCCACAAGAGGCAAGCGCCAGTTGCAACATTAGCGCGCGCTCGGCGCGCGTGTGCTTTGCACAGTCCCGCTCGTGAGGGGCTCGTGAGGGGAAGGCGGCGGACATGAGTCCCAGACTGAACGAAATCCAGAAAGCAAGAAACTATTCGACCTAGAAGAGGCACCCCCCGCGCACATCAACAAAAAACTCAGCTTCAACTTAAATCCAGATCCAGAAAGCAAAGCTACAGAAAGAGAGATCCAAAGCAAATGGCCGCGTCCGGCACCTAGTCTAGTCTTCTGGTTTTCAAGTCTTCTCACCAACGCGGAGCTAAGTGCTTCCACTAGGCGTGGGAGGGAGCCCCTGTGGCCTGAGGCCGCACCTCGAGACTCCGGGGCGTGTACAGCCCCAACTCATTATTACGTGAGAGTGTCACGGGCAGCGAGCTTCACAGGCACTGGGCCTTCTTCACAGGTACCGGCCTTGCTTCATATCACCAGACAAGGGCCCCGCCTTGCGCCACCTCGACCATCTTTGAGCCGGCCGGCAACCTGGACGACACAAAGGGGGAAAGGGGACGCCAGCGGTGCCCTCGGCGACCACAGGTCCTCTGCCGGGGAAGGGTCGTCGAAGCCTCCCCGGTAGAGGGCCTACCTTCGGGTGTCCCCTGGCTTCACGTGCCGTGGGAGGGGCCTGGCTCCCGACCCCTCTCCTGCAGCCCCCAACGCGATCCTCCCACTGGCAGGAAGGCCGCCGAGCTGGGGCCGCCAGCCGTTGTGGTGATCTGTTCCTCCTGCGACTCATGGTTAGCGTAAGCTTTCTCCTGACGGATTAGGGGTACCCTATAGTGGTCGTTGCACACGCGGTCGTGGCGGTTCCCCAACGGCTCCTGGAAGGCTTCGACTCCTAGCGCCCTTTCTTCCCAATCTTCTCCAACGAACGAGCCAGGGTCGTCCTCCGGTGTGTACTCCTGGTCCGTCATGCGGGGCACGTAGGCTTCCGGGGCTATTACCCTGAACACCTCGCCGTAGTGCCCCACACTCCATGTTGCCCGGCCCAGCGTGGCGTCCTGAGGATAGTAGCATGGCATCTCGCCGGGACCATGGGAGGCCACGCTTGTGCCCGTGCTTGTCGCGGCGGTATGTGGGCGGCGGAGCCCCCAGCGCCGCCGGCTGCGCTGGTGTTGACGAAGCCCTCATGCGCGCCCGACGGGGAGTGGTTGTGGCGAGGCCCGCCAGGAGACCCCGTAACGGCCTGAGAAGGGAGTCGATAGCAGAACGGCGGCGCTCCTGAGGCCGCCGTGTCCAGCAGCTCGACAACGCGTTCCAGCAGCGTGTCCCAGCTGCTCTCCATCAGCCAGCACCGCAGCAGCTCCCTTGCCACGGTGAGTGCTGCCCGCATGTTTGCCTGCTCTCATCGTGAATGCAGCGTCGTTGCCGCGGCGTGGCTTGCTGCCCTTGCAGCGGCTCGTACCTGTCGTGGAGTAAGGGAGGACGACGCCTGGCCGCGCCGCCCGCGCCTCGTAGCATTGGATGACGCTCGCGCCGCCTGGAGCGCGGGGTCGAGGTCTTCATGAGCAGGCGTAGTCGCCCGGGCCCAGGCTGCCCAGCAGTCGGAGTCAGCTCTTGGGTCACCGGACATCTTGACCATGGAGCGTTGGCGAGTCGATTGTCGAGGAAGAAGCTCCGGTGCACCCCTACCTGGTGCGCCAAATGTCGGATGTGGGGTTCCGGCAAACCCTTAAGGTTCGAACTCTGGGGTGCGCGCGAAGTCTTTCCCTCCTACCAATCCACGCCCTAGCTCGCTAAGATCTCACGGACAAACTCGACAAACTCGCAACATAGAAAGACATAAGGATTATACTGGTTCGGGCCACCGTTGTGGTGTAATACCCTACTCCAGTGTGGTGGTGGTGGATTCCCTCTTGGGCTGATGATGAACAGTACAAGGGGAAGAACAGCCTCCTGAGGTTGAGGTGTTCTTGTGCTTGTCCAGCTTGTGTGGGTGAGATTCCTCTGAGTGAGTTGTCCCCTACGGTGGTGGCTAGCTCTACTTATATAGGCCATGGTCCTCTTCCCAAATATTGAGCGGGAAGGGAGCCAACAACGGCGGGCAAATTTGAAGGGGGACAGCCAGTACAAGCTATCCTGACAAAAGTGGTCTTCGCCTGCGGAAGGCTCTGGTGGTGACGCCGTCTTTGGCTCCACGATGACCTCCGTCCTGCCGTCCTTCTGGTCTTGGTCTCGTTGCACCAATAAGGCAACCTTTGCGTGATGCCTCGGTACTCCTCGCCTGACGCTGGCCTCCTTAGCACCAACGAGGAAACAAGGACGATGCACGCGCTGGCGCCTGCCTGGCACCCACCTGGTCTCGATCGTCATGGCTCACGTCACGAGAGCCTCATGAGGTTTGCCCCGCCTTGATATCTCCGCTCCTTGTGGGCCTTCCTAGCCAGGCCACTCCTGAGGAGGTCTTGCGTCGTCCGCCTCGCGAGGCTTGGCCCCTCGCGAAGGTCTTGGATGCCTCGCTGATGAAGATGGCCGTATGGCCCGTTGACTTAGCCACGCCGTGGGCCGCAGGCAGGCAAGTCTGGGGACCCTCGTTCCCAGAACGCCGACAGAGGCGAAACCGAAGGGCAAGTGCAGAGTGCCGCGGGCCCCAACAGCCTGCCTTGGTCGATGCGTAGCGGTTGATTGGACGTGGGAGTCTCCGCGAGATTGATACGTCCAATTTGCATCATGCTTTTATATCGATATTTATTGCATTATGGGCTGTTAATACATGTTATGTCACAATACTTATGCCTATTCTCTCTTATTTTAGAAGGTTTACATAAGGAGGAGAATGCGGCAATTTGGAATTCAAGGCTGGAATAGGAGCAAATATTAGAGACCTATTACGCACAACTCCAAAAGTCCTCAAACTCCACGAAAGTCATTTTTGGAAATAATAAAAATATTGAGCGAAAGAAGTACGTCCGAGGGGGACCCACCTGGCCACGAGGGTGGGGGGCGCGCCCTACCCCCAGGGCGCGTCCCCTTGCCTCGTGGGCCCCCTGTTGGCTCTCCGGTGGCCATCTTCTGCTATATGAAGTCTTTCGTCAAGGGAAAAATCAGAAGCAACCTTTCGGGACGAGACTCCGCCGCCACGAGGCGGAACCTTGGCGGAACCAATCTAGGGCTTCGGCTGAGCTGTTCTGCTAGGGACACTTCCCTTCGGGAGTGGGAAATCATCGCCATCATCACCACCAACGCTCCTCTCATCAGGAGAGGGCAATCTCCATCAACATCTTCACCAACACCATCTCCTCTCAAAACCCTAGTTCATCTCTTGTATCCAATTCTTGTCTCCAAGTCCGGGATTGGTACTAGTAGGTTGCTAGTAGTGTTGATTACTCCTTGTAGTTGATGCTAGTTGGTTTATTTGGTGGAAGATCATATGTTCAGATCCTTTATGCATATTAATACCCCTCTGATTATGAACATGAATATGCTTTGTGAGTAGTTACGTTTGTTCCTGAGGACATGGGAGAAGTCTTGCTAGTAGTAGTCATGTGAATTTTGTATTATTTTGATGAGATGTATGTTGTCTAGCCTCTAGTGGTGTTATGTGAACGTCGACTACATAACACTTCACCATTATTTGGGCCTAGAGGAAGGCATTGGGATGTAATAAGTAGATGATGGGTTGCTAGAGTGACAGAAGCTTAAACCCTAGTGTATGCGTTGCTTCGTAAGGGGCTGATTTGGATCCATATGTTTCATGCTATGGTTAGGTTTACCTTAATACTTTTGTTGTAGTTGCAGATTCTTGCAATAGAGGTTAATCATAAGTGGGATGATTGTTCAAGTAAGAACAGCACCCAAGCACCGGTCCACCCACATATCAAATTATCAAAGTACCGAATGCGAATCATATGAACGTGATGAAAACTAGCTTGACGATAATTCCCATGTGTCCTCGGGAGCGCTTTTCTCCATATAAGAGTTTGTCCAGGCTTGTCCTTTGCTAGAAAAAGGATTGGGCCACCTTTCTGCACTTTATTTACTTTTGTTACTTGTTGCTCGTTACAAATTATCCTATCTTAAAACTATCTGTTACCACTTATTTCAGTACTTGCAGAGAATACCTTGCTGAAAACCGCTTATCATTTCCTTCTGCTCCTCGTTGGGTTCGACACTCTTACTTATCGAAAGGACTACGATAGATCCCCTATACTTGTGGGTCATCAAGACTCTTTTTAAAGCGTCGTTGCCGGGGAGTGAAGCGCCTTTGGTAGGTGGAATTTGGTAAGGAAAAATTAATATAGTGTGCCGAAATTTACTGTCACTTGTTACTATGGAAAGTAATCCTCTGAGAGGCTTGTTCGGGGTATCTTCACCCCGACCAGTAGAGCAAAGAGTTGCTCCTCAACCTTCTGAACCTACTAAAAATTAAAATGTTCCCTTTGAAGTTCCTTCAGGTATATCAGAAAAACTGCTAGATAATCCTTTTGCAGGAGATGGAACAAAACATCCTGATGAGCACCTAATCTATGTGGATGAAGTTTGTGGATTATTTAAGCTTGCAGGTATACCCGATGATGTTGTTAAGAATAAGGTCTTCCCTTTATCTTTGGAGGGAGACGCATCGCCATGGTATAGGCTATGTGATGATACGGGTTCATGGAACTAACAACGATTGAAATTGGAATTTCATCAGAAGTTTTATCCTATGCATCTTGTTCATCATGATCGCAATTATATATATAATTTTTGGCCTCGCAAAGGAGAAAGAATCAATCAAGCTTGGGAGGCCTAAATCAATGTTATATTCATGCCCCAATCATGAGCTCCCAAGAGAAATAATTCTTCAAAGTTTTTATGCTCGGCTTTCTGAAAACAATCGCACCATGCTTGATACTTCTTGTGCTGGCTCTTTTACGATGAAGACTATTGAATTCAAATGGAATTTATTGGATAGAATTAAACGCAACTCTGAAGATTGGGATCTCGACGAAGGTAAGGAGTCGGGTATGACACCTAAGTTTGATTGTGTTAAATCTTTTATGGATACCGATGTTTTCCGTAAATTTAGCACTAAATATGGACTTGACTTTGAGATAGTAGCTTCTTTCTGTGAATCTTTTGCTACTTATGTTGATCTCCCCATGGAGAAGTGGTTTAAATATCATCCTCTCATAGAAGTAAAAGTAGCTACACCTACTAAAGTTGAAAAAAAGATGATCACTTATAATGATCCAATTGTTCCTGCTTCTTATGTTGAGAAACCACCTTTCCCTGTTAGAATAAAGGATCATGCTAAAACTTTAACTGTGGTTCGTAAAAGCAATATTAGAACTTATACACCTCCTGTGCAAGTTAAATTTGAACCTAGTATTGCTATTGTTAAAGATCTCTTGGCTGATAATATTGATGGGCATGTTATTTATTTCTGCTGTGAAACTGCTAGAATCGCCAAACCTTGCTCTAAAGATAAACATAGACCCGTGGTAGGCGTGCCTGTTATTTCTGTTAAAATAGGAGATCATTGTTATCATGGCTAATGTCATATGGGTGCTAGTGTTAGTGCAAGACCCTTTGACTTGTACAAAGAAATTATGCATGAAATTGCACCTGCTGAGTTAGAAGATATTGGTGTCACAATTAAGCTTGCCAATAGAGATACTATTTCACCAATGGGAATTGTTAGAGATGTTGAAGTCTTGTGTGGGAAAACTAAATACCCTGCTGATTTTCTTGTTCTTGGTTCCCCAAAAGATAGCTTTTGTCACATTATATTTGGTAGACCCTTCTTGAACACCGTTAATGCTAAGATAGACTGCGAAAAGAATGTTGTCACTATAGGCTTGGGTGATATGTCTCATGAGTTTAATTTCTCCAAATTTAGTAGACAACACCATGAAGAAGAATTTCCTAGTAAGGATGAAATTACTGGTCTTGCTTCTATTGCCGTACCTCCTAGTGATCCTTTAGAACAATATTTACTAGACCATGAAAATGATATGTTTATGAATGAAAGAAGGGAAATAGATGAAGTATTCTTTAAACAGGAACCTATTCTGAAACACAATTTTCCTGTTGAACTCTTAGGGGATCCTCCTCCACCCAAGGGTGATCCCGTGTTTGAGCTTAAACCGTTGCCTGATACTCTTAAATATGCTTATCTTGATGAAAAGAAGATATATCATGTTATTATTAGTGCTAACCTTTCAGAGCATGAAGAAGAAAAATTATTGAAAACTCCGAAGAAGCACCGTGGTGCCATTGGATATACTCTTGATGATCTTAAGGGCATTAGTCCCACTCTATGTCAACATAAAATAAATTTGGAAGAAGATGCCAAACCAGTTGTTGATCATCAACGAAGGCTGAATCCTAAGATGAAAGAAGTGGTAAGAAAATAAATACTAAAGCTTCTGGAAGCATGTATAATTTATCCTGTTGCTGATAGTCAGTGGGTATGTCATGTTCATTGTGTCCCTAAGAAGGGAGGTATTACTGTCGTTCCTAAAGATAAAGATGAATTGATTCCGCAAAGAATTATTACAGGTTATAGGATGGTAGTTGATTTCCACAAATTGAATAAGGCTACTAAGAAAGATCATTACCCCTTACCTTTTATCGATCAAATTCTAGAAAGATTATCCAAACATACACATTTTTGCTTTCTAGATGGTTATTCTGGTTTCTCTCAAATACCTGTGTCAACCAATGATCAATCGAAGACCACTTTTACATGCCCTTTTGGTACTTTTGCTTATAGACGTATGCCTTTTGGTTTATGTAATGCACCTGCTACCTTTCAAAGATGCATGATGGCTATATTCTCTAACTTTTGTGAAAAGATTAGTGAGGTTTTCATGGACGACTTTTCCGTCTATGGATCCTCTTTTGACGATTGCTTGAGCAACCTTGATCGAGTTTTGCAGAGAGGTGACGAAACTAATCTTGTCTTGAATTGGGAAAAGTGCCACTTTATGGTTAATGAAGGTATTGTCTTGGGGCATAAAGTTTTTGAAAGAGGTATTGAGGTTGATAAAGCCAAGGTTGATGCTATTGAAAAGATGCCATGTCCCAAGGACATCAAAGGTATAAGAAGTTTCCTTGGTCAAGCCGGATTTTACAGAAGGTTCATTAAGGGCTTCTCAAAAATTTCTCGGCCTCTGGCTAATTTATTGCAAAAAGATATACCATTTGTCTTTGATGATGATTGTGTAGAAGCATTTCAAATACTTAAGAAAGCATTGATCTCTGCACCTATTGTTCAGCCACCTGATTGGAATTTACCCTTTGCAATTATGTTTGATGCTAGTGATTATGCTGTAGGTGCTGTTCTTGGGCAAAGAGTTCATAAGAAATTAAATGTTATTCATTATGCTAGTAAAACTCTAGACAATGCTCAGAGAAATTATGCTACTACTGAAAAATAATTCTTAGCAGTTGTATTTGCTTGTGATAAGTTCAGACCTTATATTGTGATTCTAAAGTAACTATTCACACGGATCATGCTGCTATTAAATATCTTATGGAAAAGAAAGATGCTAAACCTGGACTTATTAGATGGGTTCTCTTGCTACAAGTATTTGATTTGCATATTGTTGATAGAAAGGGAGCTGAGAACCCCGTTGCAGACAACTTGTCTAGGTTAGAAAATGTTCTTGATGACCCACTACCTATTGATGATAGCTTTCCTGATGAGCAATTAAATGTCATAAATGCTTCTCGTAGTACTCCGCGGTATGCTGATTATGCTAATTATATTGTTGCAAAATTTATACCACCTAGTTTCACATACCAGCAAAAGAAAAAGTTTTTCTATGATTTGAGACATTACTTTTGGGATGACCCACATCTTTATAAAGAAGGAGTAGATGGTGTTATTAGACGTTGTGTACCTGAGCATGAATAGGAACAGATCCTACACAAGTTTCACTCCGAAGCTTATGGAGGACACCACGCTGGAGATAGAACTGCACATAAGGTATTGCAATCCGGTTTTTATTGGCCTACTCTCTTCAAGGATGCCCGTAAGTTTGTCTTATCTTGTGATGAATGTCAAAGAATTGGTAATATTAGTAGACGTCAAGAAATGCCTATGAACTATTCACTTGTTACTGAACCATTTGATGTTTGGGGCTTTGATTATATGGGACCTTTTCCTGCCTCTAATGGATATACACATATTTTAGTAGTTGTTGGTTAAGTTACTAAGTGGGTAGAAGCTATTCCAACTAGTAGTGCTGATCATAACACTTCTATTAAAATGCTTAAAGAAGTTATTTTTCCGAGGTTCGGAGTCCCTAGATATTTAATGACTAATGGTGGTTCACATTTTATTCATGGTGCTTTCCGGAAAATGCTTGCTAAGTATGATGTTAATCATAAAATCGCATCTCCTTATCACCCACAGTCTAGTGGTCAAGTAGAATTGAGTAATAGAGAGCTCAAATTAATTTTGCAAAAGACTGTTAATAGATCTAGAAAGAATTGGTCCAAGAAACTTGATGATGCATTATGGGCCTATAGAACTGCATTTAAAAATCCTATGGGTATGTCTCCATATAAAATGGTTTATGAAAAAGCATGTCACCTACCTCTCAAACTAGAACATAAGGCATATTGGGCTATTAAAGAGCTCAACTATGATTTCAAACTTGCCGGTGAGAAGAGGTTTTTTGATATTAGCTCACTTGATGAATGGAGAACCCAAGCTTATGAAAATGCCAAGTTGTTTAAAGAAAAAGTTAAAAGATGGCATGACAAAAGGATACAAAAGCTGTGAGTTTAATGTAGGTGATTTTGTATTGTTATACAACTCTCGTTTAAGATTTTTTGCAGGAAAACTTCTCTCTAAATGGGAAGGCCCTTACGTTATCGAGGAGGTCTATCGTTCCGGTGCCATAAAAATCAACAACTCCGAAGGCACAAATCCGAAGGTGGTGAACAGTCAAAGAATCAAACATTATATCCCAGGTAATCCTATAAATGTTGAAACCAATGTTATTGAAACCATAACCCCGGAGGAATACATAAGGGACACTTTCCGGAACGTTTCAGACTCCGAAAAGGAATAGGTATGTGGTACGGTAAGTAAACCGACTCCAAAACAATTTTTATGGCAATATTTCTCTGTTTTGGAATATTTAGAAAAATAAAAAAATAAGAATCAGTCCGGGAAGGACACGAGGGCTCCACGAGGGTGGAGGGCGCGCCCTACCCCCTGGGTGCGCCCCTCTACCTCGTGGGCACCTCGTGTGCCTTCCAGACTCCGTTTTCTTGCACGATACGTATTTTCGTCGGTAAAAATTGATTATATATTCTCCCGAAGGTTTTGACCCCTGTATCACGCAAATATCCTCTGTTCTTGTTTCGAGCGGTTTTTCTGACAGATCTAGATTATCATGACGTCTCCAAGTACCCCCGAGGACAAGTTCTTCGAGAAGGTCATCAACCCTTACCTCGCGGAGGTGCTGCGACACCCTCAAACCATTGAGATGCGTGATGGGTTGCTGCACATCCGTGATGTTGAGGGGCCGAAGGGGACCGGAAGTGTGGAGACGAGGCTCAAAGCAATGGAGCAACAAGTTTTCAAGTGCCAGGGGATGGTGGAATGTGGACTCAACTCCAACCACACGATGATCGCGGAGTTCACCAACAAAAACGAGTGGGATGCCGACAACATCGGGGAGACCATCTTCAAGCTTCACGAGAAGATCGAGCACCTTCAAGCCCAAATCTATGACCTGGAAAACCAAAACTGTGAGTACGAATATAGATTCAAAAGGATGAGTTTGGCTGCAGATTTGAGTATCTCGGAGACTGGATCATCCTTCTATGATGGTGAGCCTATGCCATGGAAGATGAATGATAAGTCTGCATCATCAACAACACCTCCACCTTCTCCATCAACAAAGAAGGAGATATAATCACATGGGTATGGGCACTCCCCTTGGCAACTGCCAAGCTTGGGGGAGGTGCCCCGGTATCGTATCACCATCACACTCTTACCTTAACCGTTTTCTTAGTTCGATCCTATTAGTAGTATCTTAATCTAGTAGAATAAAGTTTATGGCATGATCTAGTTTTAAGTTTTGCTTTATGATCTCTCTATGTAATCGAGTCCGTGAGCTATATAATAAAGATTAGTGTTGAGTCAAGGGCTTGATTATTTTGCCATGATCTTGAGTGAATAAAAGAAAAGAGAAAAAGAATAAAAAGAAACAAAGAGTTCATATTGATCTTATTGAGAGTGATGACTTCACATATAAAGAGTATGATGATTAAAAGTTGTTGGGAGTTGGCAAACATAGCTTTGGTCATCGTTGCAATTAATAGGAAGTAATAAAGAAAGAGAGGTTTCACATATAAATATACTATCTTGACATCTTTTATGATTGGGAGCACTCATTAAAATATGACATGCTAAAGAGTTGACGTTGGACAAGGAAGACAACGTAATGGGTTATGTTTTCTTATATCTAAGATAAAGTATATTGTCATGGATCATCCAACATGTTGAGATTGCCTTTCCCCATCATGCTAGCCAAATTCTTAGCACCAAGTAGAGATACTACTTGTGCTTCCAAATACCCTTAAACCAGTTTTGCCATGAGAGTCCACCATATCTACCTATGGATTGAGTAAGATCCTTCAAGTAAGTTGTCATTGGTGCAAGCAATAAAAATTGCTCTATAAATATTTATGATTGATTGGTCTGGAGGAAATAAGCTTTATATGATCTTGTGATGTGGAAGAAATAAAAGTGACGGACTGCATAATAAAGTTTCATATCACAAGGGGAAATATAAAGTGACGTTCTTTCCCATTAAGATTTTGTGCATCCAACCATAAAAGCGCATGGCAACCTCTGCTTCCCTCTGCGAAGGGCCTATCTTTTATTATTATCCTCTACCTTATGCAAGAGTCATGGTGATCTTCACCTTTCCTTTTTACATTTTATCCTTTGGCAAGCACAGTGTGTTGGAAAGATCCTGATAGATATATCTAATTGGATGTACGGGAGCATGAATTATTATTGTTGGCATTACCCTTGAAGTAAAAGGTTGGGAGGCGAAACTATAATCCCCTATCTTTCTCAGTGTCCGGCTAAAACTCCATAACCACAAGTATTGCGTGAGTGTTAGCAATTATGAAAGACTAAATGATAGTTGAGTATGTGGACTTGCTAGAGAGCTCTGACGTAGATTCTTTCTGATGTTATGATAAATTGCAATTGCTTCAATGACTGAGATTATAGTTTGTTAGTTCTCAATAAAGTTGCTGATTCATACTTTGCTTGTGAATAAATTATTACTTGAGCATAAGAAATCATATGACAATATCCATATATGTTGCTGTTATGAAAGTAATCATGATGCCCTCATGTCCGTATTTTATTTTATCGACAACTCTACCTCTAAACATGTGGACATATTTATCGTTATTGGCTTCCGCTTGAGGACAAGCGAGGTCTAAGCTTGGGGAAGTTGATACGTCCATTTTGCATCATGCTTTTATATCGATATTTATTGCATTATGGGCTGTTATTACATGTTATGTCACAATATTTATGCCTATTCTCTCTTATTTTACAAGGTTTGCATAAGGAGGGAGAATGCCAGCAGCTGGAATTCTCGGCTGGAAAAGGAGCAAATATTAGAGACCAATTCTGCACAACTCCAAAAGTCCTGAAACTCCACGAAAGTCATTTTTGGAAATAATAAAAAATATTGAGCGGAAGAAGTACGCCAGAGGGGGACCCACCTGGCCACGAGGGTGGGGGGCGCGCCCCCTGCCTCGTGGGCCCCCTGTTGGCTCTCCGGTGGCCATCTTCTGCTATATGAAGTCTTTCGTCAAGGGAAAAATCAGAAGCAACCTTTCAGGACGAGACTCCGCCGCCACGGGGCGGAACCTTGGCGGAACCAATCTAGGGCTCCAGCAGAGCTGTTCTGCTGGGGACACTTCCCTCCGGGAGGGGGAAATCATCGCCATCGTCATCACCAATGCTCCTCTCATCAGGAGAAGACAATCTCCATCAACATCTTCACCAGCACCATCTCCTCTCAAAACCCTAGTTCATTTCTTGTATCAAATTCTGGTCTCCAAGTCCGGGATTCGTACTAGTAGGTTGCTAGTAGTGTTGATTACTCCTTGTAGTTGATGCTAGTTGGTTTATTTGGTGGAAGATCATTGTTCAGATCCTTTATGCATATTAATACCCCTCTGATTATGAACATGAATATGCTTTGTGAGTAGTTACTTTTGTTCCTGAGGACATGGGAGAAGTCTTGCTATTAGTAGTCATGTGAATTTGGTATTCGTTCGATATTTTGATGAGATGTATGTTGTCTAGCCTCTAGTGGTGTTATGTGAACGTCGACTACATAACACTTCACCATTATTAGGGCCTAGAGGAAGGCATTGGGAAGTAATAAGTAGATGATGGGTTGCTAGAGTGACAGAAGCTTAAACCCTAGTTTATGCGTTGCTTCGTAACGGGCTGATTTGGATCCATATGTTTCATGCTATGGTTAGGTTTAGCTTAATACTTTTGTTGTAGTTGCAGATTCTTGCAATAGAGGTTAATCATAAGTAGGATGCTTGTTCAAGTAAGAACATCACCCAAGCACCGGTCCACCCACATATCAAATTATCAAAGTACCGAACGCGAATTAGATGAATGTGATGAAAACTAGCTTGACAATAATTCCCATGTGTCCTCGGGAGCGCTTTTCTCCATATAAGAGTTTGTCCAGGCTTGTCCTTTGCTACAAAAAGGATTGGGCCACCTTGCTGCACTTTATTTACTTTTGTTACTTGTTGCTCGTTACAAATTATCCTATCACAAAACTATCTGTTACCACTTATTTCAGTACTTGCAGAGAATACCTTGCTGTAAACCGCTTATCATTTCCTTCTGCTCCTTGTTGAGTTCGACACTCTTACTTATCGAAAGGACTATGATAGATCCCCTATAATTGTGGGTCATCAGACATGCAAGGAAAAATCATCATTACCTGTGATCGTGGGGGCCGCTGGTTGGCCTTCTCCTGCTATAAATAGGTAGGGGGCAGAGCCCCCGTCGCCCCATCTCTTCCCATTCTGCTTGCTTCTCCTCCTTTGCTCCATTGCCAATAGCAGCACCAATGGTGCCCATCCGAAGGTTTCCTGCTGCGGTGAAAGGTAAGACTCCCTGCGACGAGCCAGGGCCGCTTCCACTGAAGAAGAGGCCGGTCCACCACCATGACGTGGTGATGCAGGAGGTGGCAAGGCATTGGTGCGAGCGGCCTCCTCCTGGGTACCCGTTACCCCTGTACGCCCAAGCCAAAGGCTCGGGAGGAAGAGGCGGCGAGCGGCAGCCCGTGCGCCGCGGCCATGGTCATCGTACTCGATGGTGCGCGTCGCTGCCCCTGGAGTCCATGCCGAGGACTCTCCGGGCGAGCTTGTGCTGTGGTCGGCGATGCCCCCGGGCACCTGGATCCGCTTTGCTTCCTTCTTCTCTGCCGAGATGCCACCGAGGGGGCCCCTAGAGCTTTGGCTGCAGCACGCCGATTGCGATGCGCCGACGACTGTTGCGGAGGTTGAAGCCATCTCCTCGGGCAAGATCTCATGACCCGAGGCTGGGGTGAGGTCGCCCGAGTGTGCCGTGCGGAGGGCGCCCTCGCGATCCACTTCGAGTATGACGGCGCCTCCACACTGTTCTTCAAGGTCTTCGACGCAGAAGGCCACCACCTAGAGTGTTGCTTCGGGAGGGGTCATCAGGTTGACGCCACAGCAGGGGTAGGGCCTGCTGACCGCGTCGCCGATGGCTCCTCTAGAAGCTGCAGCGACGCTTGGGAGTCCAGCAATTCTCCCGAGCTCTACGAGACTCCGGATACGAGCGACGATAGCTATGTGCCCCCAGGCTCTCGTCGAGCCCGGAGCAGGGCTGCGGCGTCTGGCCGCCACCGCCGCTGATCTGGATGAGGTTGGCGCCGGCCTCTGGTGGCCCATTGTTGATGATGGCGCCAACCATAGGGGCGCATGTAGATAGGACTCCTTGAAGCTTTTCCCTTTTGTTTCCTGCGAAGAATCGAGAGGTACCCCGTGGGGGCGTGTAAAGGGTCCGCAATATCTTCTGTCGATATCATCCTTATTATAAAATGGTGCGTGTGCATCTCCCGTTTCGGCTCGGTTTTCCCTTTCCAACCTCGCGACGGCTTGGTGCTCTACGCCGACAGGTCCCAGTCCCCAGGCAGGCTTCAGCCGTCGCTGGTATGCCAGGTCGCGATGCCATGGTCAAGGCCAGGAGGTGAGCGGGCCGAGGTCCAGTAAGAGCCCCTGAGACGCGATGCTCAGGAGGTCCCCTTTAGCACCCAAGCGACCGCCGAGAGGCAGGTAAGGGAGGCTACGTCGCTGTAGCGGGGCAACACGAATGAGAACCCTATGCTGGAGCGATTGGTTGACCCGAGCGTGAAACTTATCTTGGTAGTCCAAGGCCGGTCCTTCGCGAGGCGCCAGGCTTGTGCGCAGGCGGTCGTAGCTTAGCTAGGTCGGGCCCGCACGAGTCTTCCTCTCCTCCCACGCTCTCCTTCATGCTCTACGTCCTCAGGTCCCAGCCCTCGAGCGAGTTGAGCCGTCGCTGGTATGCCAGGTCACGATGTCGTGGTCAAGGCCAGGAGGTGAGGGCTGGAGAGCCAGTAAGAGCTCCTGAGTCGCGATGCTCAGGA
This sequence comes from Aegilops bicornis, assembly GCA_021605145.1. Taxonomy (NCBI): domain Eukaryota; kingdom Viridiplantae; phylum Streptophyta; class Magnoliopsida; order Poales; family Poaceae; genus Aegilops; species Aegilops bicornis. The sequence goes on along the minus strand of CM038673.1, from coordinate 369,824,184 downwards.
GCCCCCCTTTTAACGCGCAAGCGAATTACATGGGAGAAGAGGGAGCCCACGGTGCCATCTATCGTGGCCGTCAGGACGTTCCTGCAAGTCAGCACGAGGTAGGGCGTAGATTGCCATTATGATAGCCGAGCGGTCATTGATTGCTTCACCACAGAACGGAGGCACTGAAGGCCTGGTGAGGTAGCGCACGCGGCCAGAGCTCGGCCGCTCAGATTTGTCGACGTTGCAGGGACGGACCCAAGCACAAGCGCCGTGCCAGCGTGAGCTGCTCCCGTGGTGGGTGACAATCAAGCAGGCGATAGTCATAGATAGATTAAGCATGGAAAGCAAACTGGCTCAAGTAAATGCAGGGAAGATACATGCCACTGGGTCAGGCCCGAGCGGCTTGGGGATGATGCAGCCCGAGGGGCGCCCCCAGTAAGGTAAGCTAACGACATAAAAAAGAGGATAGATGCCACAGGGGCGGACCCACGCGGCCTGGGAATGATGCAGCCCGAGGGGCGCTCCCAGCTAAATAAACTAGGAAAATGTCACCTGGTTCTGTTGTTGAAGAAATGTTGAGGCAGCTGAATATGCTTGGCGAAGGGTTTGCTCCTCACGAGCCACCGGGACCCTGAGCCTCAGGAGGCTCTGGGGGTCCAGGCGGTTCCTAGAGGACCGTCTCCATCTCCGTCAGAACGGCGCGGTGCCTGGCCTCCTGAGCCGCCAGGATGCGTCACAAGTTGCACTGATAAGCGGATGCCACCCTTGGCAGGCTGAAAGGCATGCGAACGTAGCTGTGCGGTGGGCCCCGCAGCATCCCACGTGCGAACGCCAGAAGAGCTCCTGAGACACGGCCCTGTTGAGCCCTGGGACGTCGACGCAGATGTGCAGCCCGACATCCTCGCCTGGATGGGGAGCTGCGCCCGGTGAGCGGCGGTCGCCACGCATGGCTCTCGCGCCCTGCAGTTCCTGAGTGGTCTTGGCGATGAACTCCTGAGTGTTGGGCGCCCCTCGCCCTATGTCGGAACCCCGATCCTAAGTCACACCGATCTAGCATGTAACACATCATATCACTTTGCGGCCTCACGCACGGTATTCCCACGGGTGTCGCCTTACCATGGCCCGGGACCGTTTGTGCCTTTTGGCTCACGTATATGATAGTGTCGCTAGCATCCATATGATAGAGAACCCGGGCCGACATGACTAGTCGTGAACCCAAAGTGGCACTAACTTACGGGGACAGGCATACATGAATCAACATCGAGCATGTCGGTCAGCAGCGTGTGAATCCGGGCTGTAGCACTGGGCTAACAGGACTCCGGGAACCCGGGCTGTAGCAGGCTAGGCAGGACTCCGGATGTCACCGCGTGACATTTCCCGAAGGGGACGAACCACGAGGCAAGTGAATCACATGCCGGCCAGTCTAAGTGTTCCGGAGCAGTAGTGCTGGGCTAGCAGGACTCCGGTGAGCTGGGCTGTAGCAGACTACCATGGCTCAGTGGAAGAACTAGACTACATTTCCCCACAAGAGAGGCTACCAAGGATAAACAACTAGGTTGTCGTATGCCACACATAGCAATACAAGTTACACGTACGCATAACATGCAAGTATGTGCTATAAAACATGGCATCACAACATAACGCAAACTCATATAGGTAAAGGCCCAGAAGAGCCACATAGCATTCATTACAAACAGGGGTCTCATGACCCATCATTCAGAGCATGCAAGCAACAGAAGCATTACATGTCTGAGTACATACAACTACAAAAGAAAAAGGCTGAGAAGCCTGACTATCTCCAAGACCCTCCCAAGGGTACAAGATCGTAGTTGAGGTAACAAGCTACTCGTCGAAGTCCAAGCGGAACCACTAGTAAGACTGAAGTCTCCGCTGCAAAAACATAAATAAAGCAACGTGAGTACAAAGGTACTCAGCAAGACTTACATCAGATCCTATCATACATGCATTTGTATCAAGGAGGTAGTGTGGGGTTTAGTTGCAGCAAGCCAGCTTTGACTCAGTGGCTATCCTGTTCTACGACTACAAGAACTTCTTTGAGGTGAAGCAGCGCACACGAGTCCACTAGTCACCGCATCAATACACTACTATGGATTCATCCCCATCTCCATACGAGAAGGCCATCCATAGCACTCACACTTGTCTTGAGCATTTTAGAGTATCCACTTCAAGTTGTCTATGTACCACGTAAGCATCCAAGAAGTCCATAACCGAGGACACGGCTATTCGAATAGATCATGATAACCCTGCGGTGTACTTCTTCACACACGCTCTCACCACTTATCACCATGTACACGTCATGTACCTCGGCAACCTTCAAGCGGAAGCCTGGCGAGGGTGTCGGCCACGACCTGACTAACCACACAAGACTCTAGCCCAGGTTTATCGCCTATTAGGGTTCCATCCGCAAGGAGATCCGGTCGGGGTGTAAGCTCCACGGCCCCAAACGATGTGTGTGCAGGGTTCCCGAGCCCACCATCCGGGTGACACTCGGTACACCAGGCCACATGTGCCTAGTCTGTCCCAAGCCCACCACAGCCGGGTGCCACTTGGTAGAAAAATAGCACTACCTACAAACACCGAAACTAGTTGCGACTCTGGACAGAGACCAAGTTGATTAATAAGTCGAGAGGGGCCGAGTTACGGAACCCAATGTGTGGTAGTATCGAGTCATTGGACAACATACATAGGACTCAAGGCTTAAGGACGGTTCGGTGAGACAACCCACCATGTATTCCTACATGGCCTCTCACCGCTACCTTTACCAAATCGTGTTCACACACTTCACTCTCAAAGATCGTAACATATCGAAACACTCCAATTCATTCCCAATGAATCAGACCTGACACAACTCTAAGCAATAGCAGGCATAGCATGGTAGGATCACAACATGGCTCAATCAACTCCTACACATGCTAGTGGGTTTCAACTATTTACTGTTGCAATGACAGGTCATGCAGAGGAATGGGTTCAACTACCGCAGCACAAAGTAGCAGATGAATCGTTGTTGTCCTAATGCAATAACTGAGAGCAGGAGCGAGAGAGTAGGATTATATCGGAATGAACAAGAGGGTTTGCTTGCCTGGTAGATCAACAAGGGGGCACTACTCCACTGACAGGTACTCTGGAACAAACTCCGGAGCAGGACCTATCGAGAAGGAACGGTGCCAACAATCAGTACACAAGCGTATGCAACAATATGATCCATGAACATGGCATGAAGATGTGATATTGTTTGAGCTAATGCAACTAGCATTCATTTGGTTGAAGTTCATTTGAACCAAGAGTTCAAATGCAACTCCAAATTAACTCTTTATAAATGCCATTATAGTGTTTCACTTATACAGCAGGTATAAGTTGGTTTGTCATGTATGAAACTGGTGCAGATGGATAGATTGCATTTTTATGATAATTTTTCATATATAAATTATTTCAATCTGAGCTACGGTTGAATTTATATGAATTTTCGAAGTTGTGGCTATTTTCTGGAATTTCCTGATTAAATTAAAAACTAGAAAATGAATAACTGTGTCAGCCTAACGTCAGCGTGACGTCAGCGAGTCAACGGGGCCAGTCCGGGTCAAAACTGACGACCGGGTCCCACATGTCATTGTGTTAACTGGGAGTTAATCCCGTGTTGACTGGGATTTGACCCGCTGCGGGGCCCACCTGTCAGTGGCAGTGAGGTGGCTAATTAAGGGGGGTTAGTCCTAATGACGCGCCACGTCGGCACCCGCGAGAGCACGGCCGGCGAGGTCGTCGCCGGGCATACGTAACATGGCGGAGTCCGCGTTGGGCCCACGGGGGCGGCGTCTGGGAGCACCGGGGCATAGCCCGTGCTCTCCCGCATCCAGGGGAGCAGACGGGAAGCCGCGGGGGCGGCGGAGCTCGCCGGAGCTCGGCTCGAGCGGGCGCACGGCTACAGAGCGCGGGGAGGCAGGGGAGAAGGGGAAATCGATGCAGGGGCTCACGACGGACTCGATGGCGTCGACGGCGAGCTCGTGGACGGCCGGACGGCGACGTGCGGGCGGTGGAGATCTGCGGCGGCCGGCGATGAAGAAGACGACGGTGGCGACGATGGAGGCCGTCCGGAGGTGCGTGGCTCGACGAGGAGGGAGAGGGGATCGCGGAGGAGCTGTGGAGCGCGTCGGGGAGGCAAGGCCGTGGCTGTGGGCGCAGCAACAGTGGCCGGTGGCGGCGGTGGCATTCAGGCACGGTGGGAGAGAGAGAGATCCAGGGGAGGGGGAGGAACGAGAGAGAGTGAGAGAGGCCTGGGGCGGCGCGTGGCGTCGTCCGTAGGCCAGAGCATCGAGGGGAGGGCACGCAGGCAGGCTGGTGGCGTGGCGCCCATGCGCGCGGGCGGTGAGCGCGTGCCCCTGTCCTCCTGGCACGAGGAAGGGGACGACCGGGCAAGGTGCCCGGTCAAGCCAACCGATTGGGCATTGGGCTGCACAGTGCCCGGCTGCACAGGTAAGTGGCCCGGGTAAGTTCCTCTTCTGTTTTCTATTTTTCTGACATTTGTTTGGTTTAATAAAAATACTAAACCATTTTACTAACTTATGCCAATTTTTGTAGGGGCTAGTGGTATTATTCCAGAGCTCCTCAACAAAAGGCACAATTTTTGGACAATATTTTATATATATAACAATATATATCCAAGGCAAATAATTACTGCATTAATTCCAAATGCCCAAAATAATTACTTATGAACTCCTAAAAATATTGGTTTGATTTTTATCTCTGTCCAATATTTTCAGAGAGCAACATGAGCATTTTCTTGGACCTTTTTGGAGCAATTTTTATTTGATCAATTTCCAAAAAGATTCTGAGGTTTTCACAAATCTTCATTCAATTTAAATGGAATTTAAACATGATGCACAAATGACTAGCTAGTCTAGGTCATACCAGAACTAGGGATGTGACACCCTGTGTCCTCCTGAGCGAGGCGTGCCACGAAGCACGCCTCCAAGTGGTGCCCGAACGCCTCCCTCATGACGTTGGCAAGATCTGAGGCCCTCCAGAAGAGAGCCCCCGAGCCCTGCCCAAGGAGGGCGTCGGGCGCGCCTTCCTATGCGAAGGAGGGAGGCGCGCCAGGCGCTGGCGCTGATCCTGACGAGGTACCACTCGCGACGCCACCCTGCTGAGGTCCTGCACGGAGTAGCTGCTTCTTCTTCTTGGGGACAACCTCAGGAGGGTATCGAGCGGCACAGTATTCAGGGTCTTCGATTGATGCTGCTTGGAAGGCGCGCTCGAGGGAGCACACCGCATCTCTTTCTTCGCAGGGGACTGTGATGATCCCGCCGCTCCCTGGCATCTTGAGGACGTTGTAGCCGTGGTGCGTCACCGCCATGAACTTGGCCAGGGCTAGATACCCGAGGATGGCATTGTATGGTAGACGGATGTGTGCGATGTCGAAGTCGATGAGCTCGGTGTGGTAGTTGTTGTGTTCTCCGAAGGTGACAGGGAGGCGGACCTGCCCTATCGGTGTGGTGGAACCGTCGGTCATTCCTAAGAAGGGCTTGGTAGGCTGAAGCTAGTCGTAGGGCACTTGAAGGTTGTTGAACGTGTCGACGGACAAGACGTTGAGTCCTGCACCACCGTCGATGAGGGTCTTGGTGACTTGCACGTTGGTGATGATGGGTGAACAAAGCATTGGGAGAGCGCCAGCGGTAGCCGCGCACTTGAGCTGGTCTGCTGAGTTGAAGGTGATGGCCCACTTGGACCACCTGAGTGGGCGAGTGGGCTCGAGCTTGGGAAGGACTGCGTTCACCTCGCGGTCAAACTGCTTGAAGATACGCTGTGAGGCTGGGGCTTGAGCTCCGCCCAAGATGCAGGCGATAGAACGCGGCTCCTAGAAGCCCACAACCCCCTCGTCTTGATGGTGGTCGTCGTTCCTTCTTGGTGGGGGCAGCAGTGGAGGAAGTCCAGCATTGCCCTGAGGACGGTCCTCATGAGGCTGATCCCTCCAGGCACCCTCGCGAGGCTGATCCTGCCAACGGTCCTCACGGGGCCGGTCGCGCCACTCCTGGCGTGGGCCCCGGTCGTCCCAGCGTCCTCTGCCACGTCCTCCTCCTTGGTAGTTGCGCTCGGGGCGTCGACCGAAGCGTCCATCGCGAATGGCCCTGAGCTCCTGACAATCGTTGGTGTTGTGACTGTGCACGTTGTGAAAGGCACAGAACGGTCGACTACTCTTGGATGACTCAGGCTGGTCCCTGCCGCACTTTGTGTCTGGCTCTGGCGCGAGTACAGCTGCTCCCTTGCGCTTCACGTCCTTGACCTTGGCTTTCTTCTCCTCCAGGTCTACAGCTGGGAGCTCGAGAAGGGAAATGCGCCCTTCCTCAGCCCTTGCGCACTTTGTCCCGAGGTTGAACAGCTCCAGGGATGTGCACAGCTCCTCGTGGATGGCGAGCTCCTCCTTCATCTTGACGTCGCAGATGCCATCAGAGAATGCAGAGAAGATGGCCTCGTCCGTCACCTTGGGGATGTTGAGACGAAAGTTGTTGAAGCGGTGGATGTACTTCTCGAGGGTCTCACCTGGTTGTTGCTTGACGCGGCGTAGGTCACCCGCAGCCGGTGGCGGTCGCGAGTGCCCTAGAAGTTGGCGATGAAGCGGTCGCGCGTGTCGTCCCAGGAGGAGATCAAGCCTGGAGGCAGGTTCAGGGGCCATGGACAAGTGCCATCTTTGAGCGTCATGGGGAACCAGTTCGCCCTGACTTTCTCATCGCCATTGGCCACCTCGATGCTCAGCTCGTAGAGCTACAAGAACTCCGTGGGGTCGGGGGTGCCGTCGTAACGAGGAGGCAGATCCGGCTTGAACTTTCCCGGCCATGCGATGCTACGTAGCTCGAGGGTGAAGGCGCGGCAGCCGGCCATGGTCACCGGGGCCCGTCTTGGGGGTGGAGCTTGGTCTTGGCGCCTGCGCACCGCCATGGCAAGCGGCGCGGGGCCCTGCCGCAGCAAGCGATCCTGATGTAGCGGTGCAGGGAGCGGTGGAGCGTTCTCTTGCGGGCGAGGGACTTCTTGACAGCTTCCTTCTTCATGCACGGGCGCCGGACATGGTGGGTCGTGCCGTAGAGCCGCGCACCTTGGCGCCAGGGCGCCGTCTTGGGGCAGAGGTGGTGGAGGTGCTCCGTGAGCCACATCGCCCGTAGCTGGCGGTGGGCGAGGTAGCGAGAGGGACGATGCAGGGGAGCCCCCTGCGGCACTGACAAACTCGGCAATGCAGTCCAGCCAGTCCTCGTAGAGGTTGTCGATGGGGCGGTAGCGCAGGAGTTCACGCACCATGCACAGCACGGCCTGCGCGTCCATGGGAGCGCGACGGGCGTGGGACGACGAGCCGGCCGGGGTCAGCGATGGAGTGGCGGTGCGGCCGTCCCTCCGCACCGAGGGGTGCAAGGAGGAGGCTTGCTGCTCGTTCCCCGCCGGGCCGATGGCGGCGTTGGCGGCAGGCGACGGAGAACAACGAGGTGGCCCTCCGACGAGGGCCGTCTGAGCGATGCGGGCGGCGAGGGCAGCCCGGCGCTGAACGCGAGCTCGGCAAGCGTCCGCCATGGAGATGACGAAGCAACGGGGCGCGGAGCGACGGAAGGAAAGCTTCGGCGCACCCCTACCTGGCGCGCCAAATGTCGGATCTCGGGTTCCGGCAAAACCCTTAAGGTTTGAACTCTGGGGTGCGCACGAAGATCTCTCCCTCACAGATCACGCCCTCACACACTCCACGGTATCTAGGCTAGCTCGACGAACTCGCAACACAAGGGACACAAGATTTATACTGGTTCGGGCCACCGTTGTGGTGTAATACCCTACTCTAGTGTGTGGTGGTGGATTGCCTCTTGGGCTGAGGATGAACAGTACAAGGGGAAGAACAGCCTCCTGAGGAGAGGCGTTCTTGTGCTTGGTGAACTTGTGTGGGTGAGGATTTCTCAAGATGAGATCCCTCCCCTCCTACTGTGGTGGCTAGTCCTATTTATAGAGGCACCGGTCCTCTTCCCAAATATTGAGGGGGAAGGGATCCCACAACGGCCAATTTGAAAGGGGACAGCTAGTTCAACTTATCCTGACAAAAGTAGTCTTCGCCTGCCAAAGGCTCTGGTGGTGACGCCGTCTTGGGCTCCACCATGACCTCCATCCTGCCGTCCTGCTGGTCTTGGTCTCGTTGCACCGATACGGAAACCTTTGCCTGATGCCTCAGAACTCCTCGCATGCGCTTGCCTCCTTAGCACCAAAGTGGAAACAAGGACATTGCGCGTGCTGGCGCCTGCCTGGCTTCGGTCGTCATGGCTCACGTCACGAGAACCTCACGAGGTTTGCCTTGCCTTGATCTCTCCGCCCCTCGCGAGCCAGCCTGGTGAGGCTGCTCCCGAGGAGGTCTTGTGTCGTCCGCCTCGTGAGGCTTGGCCCCTCGCGAGGGTCTTGAGTGCTCGTTGGTGAAGATGGGCCGTACGGTCCGCTCGCAGAGCCACGCCGTGGGCCGCAGGCAGACAAGTCTGGGGACCCCCGTTCCCAGAATGCCGACAGCTTGCGTTGCCTAGACGACGCCCGTCGGTAGGCCTCCCCGTCACTCTCCATCACCTGCTGCCAACGCCGCCACCAGCCCAGCAGGGATCGAGCAGCAGGCTTCATCGCTGCACCCCTCCGTGCGGCGGGACGGACGCATCGCCACCCCGTCGCTGACTCCGGCCGGTTCGTCATCCCACGCTCGACGTGGGCCCGTGGACGCGCAGGCTGCGCTGCTCATGGCTCGCGAGCTCTTGCGCTACCGCCCAGTCGATGACCTCTACAAGGACTGGCTGGACTACATCACCGAGCTCGTCAGTGCCGCTGGGGGCTCTGCTGCACCATCCCTCTCGCTAGTTCGTCTGCCTCCCGCTGCAGGCGATGTGGCCCACGGAGCGCCTCCACCACCTACGCGTCAAGACGCCGCCCTCGCACCAAGACGCGCGGCCTCGCGGCGCGACCCACCGCACAGGGCGCGCGCGTGTGAAGAAGGAAGCTGCCAGGAGGTCCCTAGGCCGCAAGAAGACGCTCCTGCACTCCCAGCACCACCACGTCAAGACCATGCGCTGCCTGCGGTGGCGGCGCGTGGATAGCAAGACCAGGTTCCGCCCTTACGATGGGCTCTAGTGACTATAGTAGGCTGTTGTGCCTTCACTCCCGAGCTGCGCAGCATCGTCTGGCCCGGAGAGTTCAAGCCCGACCTGCCTGCATGCTACGATGGCACCCCCGACCCTGCTGAGTTCCTGCAGCTCTACGAGCTGAGCATCGAGTCAGCGAAGAGCGATGAGAAAGTCATGGCGAACTGGTTTCCCATGGCCCTCAAAGATGGCGCGCACTCGTGGCTCCGGAATTTGCCCGCGGGATCGATCTCCTCATGGGGCGAGATGCGCGAGCGTTCCGTTGCCAACTTCCAGGGCACTCGCGACCGCCCGCCGGCCGCAGGTGACCTGTGGCGCATCAAGCAGCAGCCGGGGGAAACCCTGCAGAAGTACATCCAGCGCTTCAACAGCGTTCGCCTCAAGATCCCCAAGGTAACGGACGAGGCCATCATCTCAGCATTCTCTAATGGCGTTCGTGACATCAAAATGAAGGAGGAGCTTGCCATCCACGAGGACCTGTGCACGGCTCTAGAGACGTTCAACATGGCGACCAAGTGCGCGAGAGCTGAGGAGGGGCGCCTCTCCCTCCTCGAGTTTCCAGCTGCCGACCCAGAAGCCAAGAAGGCCAAGACCAAGGATGTGAAGCGCAAGGGAGCGGCCGTGCTCGCGGCTGAGCCAGAGATGAAGCGCGGCTGCGACCACCCAGAGTCGTCTAAGGGCAGCCGCCCGTTCTGCGCCTTCCACAACGTACACAGCCACAACACCAACGACTATCAGGAGCTCAGGGCCATCCGTGATGGGCACTTCGATCGACGCCCCGAGCGCAACGACCGGGGCTATGGCCGAGGAGGAGTATGAAGTGGAGGACGCTGGGACGACCGCGACCCCCGCCAGGAGTGACGCGACCAGCCTTGTGAGGACCGCTGGCAGGACCAGCCTTGCGAGGGCTCTTGGAGGGACCAGCCTCGTGAGGACCGTCCTTAAGGCGAGACTGGCCTCCCTCCGTTTCCACCACCGCCAAGGAGGAACGACAATCATCATCAGGACGAGGGGGCTGGGGGCTTCCAGGAGCCACACGCCATCACCTGCATTTTGGGTGGCGCTCAGGCCCCAGCCTCCTAGCGCACCTTCAAGTAGTTCGCTCATGAGGTAAATGCGGATCTCCCCAGGCTCGAGGCCACGCGCCCGCTCAGGTGGTCCAAGTGCACCATCACCTTCAGCTCGTCAGACCAGCTCAAGTGCACAGCAAATACCGCTGTCCTCCTGATGCTCTGCTCGCCCATTATCAGCAATGTCCTTATCACCAAGACCCTCATCGATGGCGGTGTAGGGCTCAACATTCTCTCCATCGATACGTTCAACCGCCTCTAAGTGCCATACGATCAGTTGTAGTCGACCAAGCCCTTCTCAGGAGTGACCGACAGCTCCACCACCCCGATAGGGCAGATCCGCCTCCCTGTCACCTTCGGCAAGTGCGACAACTACCGCACTCAGCTCATTGACTTTGACGTCGCCCACATTCTCCTTCCGTACAACGCCATCCTCGGGTACCCAGCCTTGGCCAAGTTCATGGCAGTGACTCATCATGGTTACAACGTCCTCAAGATGCCAGGTAGCTGCGGCGTCATCACGATCGCATGCGAAGAAAAGGATGCGGTGTGCTCCCTCGAGCGCACCTACCAGGATGCGGCGGTCGAGGACCCAGACAACGAAGGCGCCATCTACCCTCCTGAGGCCATCCCCAAGAAGAAAAAGAGGCTGCTCCACCAAGGGCCTCCGGAGAGCGGCGTCCCCAGCGACACCACCTCAGGACCTACGCCCGTAGATGGGGCGCCTCCCTCCCTTGCATAGGAAGGCGCGCTCGGCGCCCTCCTCAGGCTGGGCTCGGGGGCTCACTTCTATAGGGCCTCAGACATAGCCAACGTCACGAGGGAGGTGCTCGGGCACCACGTGGAGGCATGCTTCACCGCACGCTTCCCTCACCAGGGAACAGGCATGAGTTTCCTGGTGCTCACGAATTCTTCACCAAGGCCACTGAGGAGCTTTAAGAGGCAAGAGCCATGCACGGCGACTATCGCCCATCACCCGGCGCAGCTCCTTGTCCTGGCGAGGGCAACGAGCTGTGCATCTGCGTCAACATCCCAGGGCTCAACAGGGCTGCATCTCAGGAGCGCTTCTGGCCTTCGTGCGTCGGCCGGTGCGAGGGTCCCCCTCACAGCTACGTTCGCATGCCCTTTGGCCTGCCGAACACGGCTGTCACATTTCACCGACTCATGCAGGGCATCCTGGCGGCTCACGAGGCCAGGTGCCATGCAATCCTGAGGGAGGAGTAGCAGGAACATCTGGGGTCCCCTGGGAACCGGCCATCGGACGACTCATGAGGAGCGACTCCTTCAGCACGCATCTTCAGCTACTCCAACACCTCTTCAACAACGGTGCCAGGTGACATTTTCTGGTTTATTCAGCTGGGGGCGCCCCTCGGGCTGCATAATCCCCAGGTCGCACGGGCCTGTCCCTGTGACGTGTATCCTTTTGCATCTTTAGCTTACTCTGTTGGGGCGCCCCTCGGGCTGCATCATCCCCAGGCCGCATGGGTCCGTCCCCATGGCATGTATCGTTCTTGCATCTATCTGAACTAGCGTTACTTACTCCTTTGAGCTAATTTATACCTGCCTGATTACCCTTCATGGCATCCCATGTTGCTGACCGACCTTTTGATCTTCTCGCAACAGGGACTACGCATGCTGGCACGGCGCTTATGCTCGGGTCCGTCCCTGCAACACTGATAAACCCAAGAGATCGAGCTCTGGCTCGCGGCCCACCCCGCACACGTCCCCTCACCAGATCCTCTGTGCCTGCATCTTCTTGCGGAACGATCAGCGGCAGGACAACAAACGTGATTGCGAGCTATATTCCCCTCTCGAACTAACCCATAGGAATCTCCGAAGCCAAACTACGGGTGGCCCCGCCAGGTCCTTCCTTTCCTCATGCAATTCGCTTACGCGTTAAAGGGGGAGCTCCTGAGCATCGCGCCTCAGGAGCTCTTACCGACTCTCCAGCCCTCACCCCCTGGCCTTGACCACGGCATCGCGACCTGGCATACCAGCGGCGGCTGAGCTTTGCTCGAGGGTCGGGACCCGAGGACGCAGAGCACTTACAAGAGCGTGAAGAGGGGGGAAGCTGGCGCAGGCCTAACCTAGCCATACCACCGCCATTGACGCGCAAATCGGGCGTTGCACAAGGAATCGCCTCAGGCTCGCTAAGATAAGTCACGCATTCAAGTTAGCCCAGCGCTATGACTTAGGATTTTCGACTCTTGCAGCCTTGCTCCGGCAATGCCGCCTTCCTTTTCTGCCTTCAGGGAGCTGCTTGCACGCTAAAGGGGGCCTCTTGAGCATCGCGCCTCAGGAGCTCTTACCGGATCTTGGGCCACTCACCTCCTGGTCTTGACCACGGCATCGCAACCTGGCATACCAGTGACGGCAGAAGCCTGCCTGGGGATTGGGATCTATCGGCGTATAGTGCTAAGCTACCGTGAGGACGAAAAGGGGGGACAATGCCGAAGAAGACACACGACCGCGAACGTCATAATGGGAATAATATCAGCACAAAAGCACTATAGATTCTTTACACACCCCCACGGGGTTCATCTCAATTCCTCGCAAGGAACAAGAGAAGAAGGCTTCCAGGAGTCATATCTACAGACATCTTCGCCGATGCCATCATCAACAGTGGGCCACAAGGGGCGGACGCCAACCCCATCAAAATCATCAACGACGACGAGCAGATGCCATCGCTGTGCTCCGGGCACGGCGAGAGCTCGGGGGCACATAGCTGTTGTCGCTCATCTCCGGAGTCTCGTCAAGCTTAGGAGAGTCACTAGACTCCTAGGAGCCATCACTGCTGCTGGAGGAGCTATCGGCAGGACCGAGGGCGGGCTCAGCGCCTACTGCTGCACCATCCCGGCAGTCCCCTCCAGGGCAGCACTCCAGGCGGCGGCCCTCCTCGGTGAAGACCTTGAAGAACAACGTGGAGGCGCCGTCGTACTCGAAGTGGATGGCGAGGACCCCCTCCTTACGGCAAGCACGGGCGACCTCACCCCATCCACGGGTCATGAAGATCTTGCCCGGGGAGATGACCTCGACCTCCGCCCCCGAGGCCGGAATGCTGCACTCGGCGTGCTATAGCCACAGCTCGAGCGGCCCTCTGGGCGGCATCTCTTCGGCAAAGAACCATGGAAGCTTGATCCATGTGCGCGATGGCGTCGCCGCCCATACCACAAACTCGCGCGAGGAGCACTCAGCATGAGTTCGTGGGTCGGTGGCTCGTGCGACCCCGGCATGGCCGCCACAGCCGTGGCGCGAGCGGTGCGGGGTGCTGCCTCCTCCTCCGGAGCCTTGCGCTTGGGCGTACAAGGGCAGCAGGTAGCCAGGAGGAGGCCGCTCGTACCAAGCCCTCATCACCTCAAGCCTCATGCCGGCGTCGCGGGAGCTGCCAAACCTCTTCTTCGGCGGAAGCGGCCCTCGCTCCTCGTGGGGAGCCTTGCCCTTCTTAGCAGCGGAGAATCTCCTTATCGGCGCCATGGGTGTTGATACGTCACCAACATATCTATAATTTTTTTATTGTTCCAAGCTGTTTTATTATCAATCTTGGATGTTTTATAATTATTTTATAGTCATTTTATATCATTTTTTGGTACTAACCTATTGACATAGTGCCAAGTGCCAGTTGCTGTTTTTTTCATGTTTTTTACATCATAGGAAATCAATATCAGACGGAATCCAAATGCAATGAAACTTCATGATGATTTTTGATGGACCAAAAGAGAGAAGTTGGGCCCTAGTTGCACCTGGGGGGAGTCCCGAGGAGGGGACAACCCACCAGGGCGCGCCAAGAGGCCCAGGCGCGCCCTGGTGGGTTGTGCCCACCTCGGGTACCCCCCGGACCGCCTCTTTGCTCTAAAAATTCCCCAATATTCCAGAAACCCTAAAGTCATCGACGAAATATTCATCCAGCCGCCGCAGAGTCCAGAACCACCAGATCCAATCTAGACACCATCACGAAGGGGTTCACCACTTCCATTGGTGCCTCTCCGATGATGCGTGAGTAGTTCTTTGTAGACCTTCGGGTCCGTATTTAGTAGCTTGATGGCTTTCTCTCTCTCGCTGAATTCTCAATACAATGGTCTCTTGGAGATCCATATGATGTAACTCTTTTGCATTGTGTTTGGTGGGATCTGATGAACTTCGAGTTTATGATCAGCATATCTTTTTATATCCATGAAAGTTATTTGAGTTTCTTTGATCTCGTATACGCATGATCTCTTATAGCCTCATATTTCTTCTCTGATATTCGGGTTTTGTTTGGCCAACTTGATGTATTTATCTTGCAATGGGAAGAGGTGCCCGGTAGTGGGTTCGATCTTCTGATTGCTGCGATCCCGATGTAAAGGGAACCAACACATATGTATCATTGCTACTAAGGATAAAAAGACGAGATCTATATCTACCGCCATATAGATAAACAGATCTTGTCTACATCATGTCATCGTTCTTATCTCATTACTTCGTTTTTCCATGAACTTAATACACTAGATGCATGCTGGATAGCGGTCGATGTGTGGAGTAATAGTAGTAGATGCAGGCAGGAGTCGGTCTACTAATCTTGGACGTGATGCCTATGTAATGATCATTGCCTGGATATCGTCATAATTATTTGCAGTTCTATCAATTGCCCAACAGTAATTTTTTTTACCCACTGTTTGCTATCTTTCTCGAGAGAAGCCACTAGTGAAACCTATGGCCCCCGGGTCTTCTTCCTCATATATTTGCTTGCGATCTACTTTTCCTTTGCATTTTTATTCAGATCTATTGAACCAAAAATACAAAAATACTTTGCTGCATTTTATTTTATTTGCGATCTATTATTGCAATCTATTACAACTTTCTCCCGTCAACGTGCTTTCTGGCGCCGTTACCCGAAAGGGATTGACAACCCCTTTAAAACGTTGGGTTGCAAGGTGTTGTTATTTGTGTGCAGGTGTTGTTTACATTGTGTTGCTTGGTTCTCCAACTGGTTCGATACCTTGGTTTCATAACTGAGGGAAATACTCTACCGTCGTTGTGCTACATCATCCCTCCCTCTCCGGGGAAATACCACATAGTTCCAGCTACCATCAGGTATCACGGCAATGCAGCAAGGAGGAAGAAGAAGGAGCAGGCAGCAAGAATAAGGAGATAACAGGGTCTCGTCAAGTCAAGGACGGTTGCCGAGGCAGCGTGGGGAAGCGGAGGCGCCCACGACCCGTCAATCGCCACGCGTCGACCCAGGCCGCAGGCGGTTGGGGCCCGCGGCACTCCGCACTTGCCCTTTGGCTTCGCCTCGAAGCCAAGTTCGAGCGCGCCTTGGGCCCGAGGGCTACTGTCGGCATCCTGGGAATGGGGTGCCCAGACTTGCCTGCCTGCGGCCCACGGCGTGGCTCCACCAACGGCCCGGTACGGCCCAGCTTCAGCAGCAACAACTAATGACCCTCGCGAGGGGCCAAGCCTCGCAAGGCGGACGACACCAAGACCTCCCTGGGGGCGGCCTCGCTAGGCCGGCTCCCGACGAGCGGAGATATCTATGCAGGGGGCACCTCGTGAGGTTCACATGACGTGAGCCATGACGACCAAGGCCAGGCGGGCGCCAGCGGGCGCAGTGTACCAGTTTCCTCTTTTGTGCTAAAGAGGCAAGCACAGGCGAGGAGTCCCGAGGAATCAGGTAAAGGTTTCCATACCGGTGCAACAAGGCCAAGACCGGCAGGACAGAGGTCACCACGGAGCCCACAACAGCATCACCACCAGAGCCTTGGGCAGGCGGAGACTACTTTTGTCAGGATAGCTTGTACTAGTTGGCTCCCTTCAAAATTGGTCGTTGTGGGATCCCTTCCCGCCTACATTTGGGAAGAGGACCAGGGCCTTATAAATAGGACTAGCCACCACCATAGGAGAGGAGACTCATCTTGGATTGGATCCATTCCACCCTCACATCCAGCAGCTCATTGAGCTCAAGAATACCTCTCCTCCTGAGGCTGTTCATCCACTATACTAGTTCTTCCTCAGCCCTCGAGGCAATCCACCACCACACTGGGTAGGGTATTACACCACACGGTGGCCCGAACCAGTATAAACCTCTGTGTCTCGTGTTCTTTGGGTTCATCGAGCTAGGCCGTGGGATCGTTGGGTAGGCAGGCTGGGGAGAAAGAGTCCTTCGTGCGCACCCCAGAGTTCGAACCTCTCAAGGGTCCGCGGAACCCTGAATCCGACAAGCCCGTCGTCTTATATGTGAATTATATCATGGCATCATTTTGTATTACTTATTAAATTTGTCAACAATTTTAGTACATTCAATTACTCTTCCTGTGCATCAGCCATTCGACACGGTCATGGAAACATCTGGAGTGGAAACAAGGTCTTCATAACAGACAATGTTATCTGACGAAGCGCATGTCTTGCTGGTTACGGATAGCTCCTCAGAGGGGGATTCAGAGACAGATGACCAGTCCTATTCCCCCCCCCCCCCGAGGTGCATGCTCTAATTTGGCAGGGTTATATTGCTCTCGTGCGTATGGTGTCTTTCATTGGCATGCCATTTGAATAGTTTAGACATGCTTTGTGTGAATGCCACCTTTTTTAGTGTCTAATTACCATGTATGTGAATTTTGCAATGCCATCTTGTTGCAAGACATTATATATGTGAATTATGCAATGTTATATTGTTGCAAGGCATTATGTATGTGAATTATGCAATGCCATGCTGTTTAGCCAAGCGTCATATATGTGAATTATATCATGCCATCCTTTTTTTGTATTACTCATTGCATTTGACGACAATGTTTGTATTCAACTGCTCTTCCTGTGCATCAGCCATTTGAATTGGTGATGGACAAATCTGGAGTGAAAACAAGGTCTTCGGAGCAGACAATGCTACCTGCTGAAGCAGATATCTTGCTGGTTACAGATAGCTCCTCATAGGAGGACTCAGAGGCAGATGTCCAGTCCTATTATCCCCCTGAGGTGTATGCTCAAACTTGGCAGGGTAATATTACTCATATCATGCATATTTTGTCTTGCAATGCTTAGTTTTACATCATATACATAATATTGAATGCCATCTCCTTAGTTGACACATCATATATGCGATTGCCCTCTGCTCACTTGCTTAGTATATAAATCATATATTTGAATTATATCATGCCATGATGTTTACATAGACAACATGTATCTGAATTATGGCATGCCAACCCATTTTCTGAAGACATAATATAGTTATATCATCTCATCCTATTTACATAGTCATCATATTTTGAATTATGTCATTCTATCCGTGAATTATATCATGCCATCATGCTTCCATCGACGGCATGTTTGTGAATTAAGGCATGGCAACCACTTTAATAGACACATCGTATAGTTATATCATGTCATCTTGTTTACATATTCATCATATTTTGAAGTATGTCATTCTATCATGTTTAGTTAGTCATCATACATGTGAAAATGTGTCATGCTATGTTGTTTAATTAGCCATCATATATGTGAAATTATGTCATGCTATTCTGTTTGGTTAGACAACATAAATGTGAATTATTTCATGCCCTGTTTTCTTCCCTACTATATATTGCACCTGTCTATCTTACAATGTCTATACATTCAATTACTTTTCTTGTTTATCAGCCATTTGAATTGGAGGGGGTGATGGCAGCATCTGTGGGAGTAAAAACATGGTCTTTAGAAAGATCATGCTACTTGCCGATGCAGATAGAACCACGGTTGTACTTGCCCAAGAACCAGCCCCACCAAACATAACCTAGACTCACGCAGATTGTACCCCTACCAGTTGGAGAGAGAACCAGCTACACCCCTTCTAACCCCAACCCCAGCAGATTAACCTAGTTCCAGTTGACACAACACCGTCTCCACCACAGAGCACCCAAACATGAGTAGTTAGTAAGGCAACTGCAGTTCCCAAAGCACGAGGACCACCACTCCGAACCCCAAGTCAACGCTTAAAGCAGAAGAAGAATTGTTCTCAGGTCAGGTTCTGTAGCTATGGTTCATACTCCTTTGCTCTTGCATCACTGTATTTACTCATACCAACTAATTTCAATTTTGAAGGATGCAATTGAAACTCCAATGGCACAACAGGTATGTTTTAAACCTGTTTCTTTAACGTGTTTGCTGTTGTAACTTGCTCTATCTTGATTTCAGTTTCAATTGAATAAACAGTTATGTTCTCATGCCATGCACATTACAAGTGTTGTTATTGTTGTGTAGTTTCCCACACTTATATTCTGTCTATGTTGCTTTGTCTTAAATAGATATGATTTGAACCGTCTCTATCTTGACTTGGCAACATAAACTAGAATGATATAGAGCATACAGTGACCATACTACATAGATATATGTCTGTTTCATGATGTTATCCTGTCCACCTTACTACTGATCTAGTTTACCAAAATGAGTTTCATATACAACATGGTAAACCTGTGATGTGTCTGTATGATCGATTGGCCAAACACGGGCCAAAAACGGACCGCATTATGGGCCGTAAACGGGCTAGAGTTGGAATCGTCCGTTCATGGGCCGACCATAATGGGCCGTCATTAATCGGCCTTATTTGATGACACTATGAAAATGGCCCAATGGATTAACGGGGCATAAATGGGCTGACTGTAACCATGGGCTGAATTTGGCCCACAAGCAGAAAAGGCCAGTAACGGGACGTAAGTAGCTGAATGCTGGAAATGAGCCCAACAATAAATGGGCCCTCAGAAGGCCAAAAGATAACATGGGCTAGAAACGGCCCAATGGATTAATGGGTCTTTAATGGGTATAAAACGATACACTATTCATTACGGGCCAGTTTCACCACAGGTCGTTAATGGGCCAAGAGTTATAAAGGGCCTCATATGGGCTGAAAGACGTCATGGGCCATACATGGGCCAGAAGTTACAACGGGTTGGAATCATATTAGACAGCCTAGATGACGCTACTAGGCCTAATTCGGATAGGCCGTAACGGGCCCTGAGTTAGCGGGTTGTAAATGGGCTATATGCGAATAGGCTGTTAACAGGCTTTCCGTGGGCCGGCCCGCTACCTTTTGACCAAGTAAAACGGGCTGGCCTTTTTACAGGAATGGGCCTCTATTGGGACGTGCCACGTTTTGACGTGTCATAGGTGCCTTTGGTCCAATGAGTGGATGACATCTATCCCAACGGTGAGCCGACACGTGTTTCCTCCAGCCAATGATGACTTTACATGTGGAAAATTCCCATTGGTCCGGGCTGTTAACGGGTTATCAGATCCAAACCGGAACACGATAGCTTAACGGCGACCCATTATGTTGGATGCCACGTGTCAGTTTCCCTTGACGAAAGCACTTCCATGACGCGTCATTTATCATCATGGAAGTGGACACTTCCATGATGATAATTTTTGTATTGTCATGGAACACTTCTACGACAGCACAGGTATGACTATCTTGATTTTGTCATAACATCGTCATGGATGTACATTCATGACAAAAAATGTGACCTACTGAGAGAAACATGTATCATCACGGAAGTGTATTTTTTGTAGTGTAGGGATCAAGCCCTAACAGAACTAACTCGATTACATGATGAATCTCATCCAACTCCTCATGGACCAGCGAGACTGCGAAGGAATTACTCACTCCCGGTGGGGAGCATCATGGAATTGGTGATGACGAAGACCGAAGATTTCCCTCTCCGGAGCCCTGAACGGACTCCAGATCTGGCCTCCTGGTGAAGAATAAGAGGTGGCGGCTACGTATGGTAAAACGCGATGAAACTTCCTCCCCTATTTTTTTCAGGAAAAATGGGATTTTATGGCGCTGGAATTAGGGCCAGCGAAGCCCCGAGGGCCCCACCACCCACCAGGGCACGCCAGAGGTGGGGGTGCCCTGGTGTCTTGTGGGCAGCCAGGGCACCCCCTCCAGTGGGTCTTGGTTCCAGAAATTATTATATATTCCAAAATAATTCTCGAAAAAGCTTCGTCCAAATCCGAGAACTTTTATTTCTGCACAAAAACAACACCATGGTAGTTTTGCTGAAAACAACGTCAGTCCGGGTTAGTTTCATTCAAATCATGCAAATTAGAGTCCAAAACAAGAGCAAAAGCGTTAGGAAAAGTAGATAAGATGGAGACGTATCAACTCCCCCAAGCTTAACCCATTGCTTGTCCTCAAGAAATTCAGTTGACAAACTGAAAGTGATAAATAAAGCCTTTTACAAACTAATTTGTTCTTATTTACATATATATGCTTAAGTAGCACCCAGGTTTTCAGCAAAGATCATGACTAACCATGTCAACAATAACTCTTAAAAATTATATTAACTCATATCAATTGCATAATCAACTAGCGAGCAGTAATAAAATATCTCAAATGCCAACACTTTGTCAAAATAATCATTATATAATATGACAACAGTGGTATCTCGCTATCCCTTTCTGAGGCCACAAAACATAAATGCAGAGCACCTCCAAAGTTCAAGCTACGACTAAACATTGTAATTCATGGTAGAGGAGATCCAGCCATGATGCATTCAACATTAACTAAACACAATGCACGAGGATGACAATAGTGCTCTCAGGTCTGGCGCTTGTTTGAGAAGGTGATGACTCAACATAAAAGTAAAATAACATAAAAGTAAATAGATAGTCCCTTCACATAGGGAAGTAGGGATTTGTAGAGGTGCCAGAGCTCAAAGCTTAAATCAAAGATAAATATATTTTTTGGAGGTTCACCCTTCCTGTCAATGGTACGACCAAAAGTTATAAATATCTTCCATGCTTAACACATTAGCGGCGATTCCCAAGTGGTAGAAGTAAAGGTTTACTCCCCCTCCACCAAGAAACACAATCCACGGGTACCATCCATACCAACAATAGTCATGGGGGAGTTTTGTTTAGTTATTTCGGGACTGGCATTCCTATTACCGGCGCCTCTCATGCAAGGATGGGTGAATAAACTCTCATCATGAGAATAACCCGCTTAGCAAGGAAGATACTGGCCGTCCCTCTCGCTCCATGAGCAGTCCAGGCACACAAAACAGATGTTCATTTGAAATTTTAGAGGTGGCGCATGCAAATTTACTTGGAACAGCAGGGTAATACCGCTTATAGGTAGATATGGTGGACTCATCTGAAATAACTTTGGTTTGAGGATTTTTATGCACAAACAGTATTTTCGCTTAGTACATGTGAAGGATAGCAAATAGATTGAGAAGCGGTCAGCTAGAGAGCAAAAACGGTCATGAACATGCATTATGATAATCGATATTGAATACTAGCATGAGTAGGATATAAACACGATGAACATAAATATTGTAGAGGCTATGTTGGTTTTGATTCAACTACATGCTTGAACATATGCCAAGTCAAGCCACTTGAAACATTCAGAGGTGGATACTATATCATCATACTACATCACAATCATTTTAATGCATGTTGACACCTAAGGTAAATCATTATCCACTCCTAGCTACTTAAGCATGGCATGAGAAACTATAATCTCTAATTGTCATTGCGAACATGTTTAATCATAATATGCATAATCAAGGATACTAAGTTAAACATATTTACAAAAACAAAAACAAGTTGAGTTCATACCCGCTTTTCTCTGCCACAATCACTTCATCAAATATCGTCATTATTGCCTTTCACTCGCACGACCAAACGATATGAAAATAATAATAGCGCAAGAGTGTCATGGACTATGCTGGAATCTGCAACAATTTTATTCCAAAGGAGAAGACAAAAATAGTATGGGCTCTTTATTAGATCAACAATAATACATATGAGAGCCACCCAACATTTTCATTGTGGTCTTCTCTTTGGTACGTCTCATCAAAAGAAAAGGAAAAGAAATTCAGAGAAACAAACTGAAATATTTTTGGAGTTTTTAGTTTTTCTTGAAGAAAGCAAATTAAAGAAGGAAAAAAAAACGAGAAAAACTATTTACACGGGAAAGATCCCAACAAGCAAAGGAAGAATTGAGAAATATTTTTGATTTTTTCTTTAGTACTACAACTAAATTAACTAGAAAGAAAAACTGAAAAGAAGCAGGAAATATTTTTGAATTTTCTCAAATCTTTTCAAACACACAAGAAGAAAGCGAGAAAATAAATCTAGCATGGATAATACAATGAAAAAGTGTGGACACCAACAACTGGAATGAAATGTATGAGTATGAATATAGTGTCGGTGGAAATACATACTCCCCCAAGCTTAGGCTTTTGGCCTAGCTTGGTAATCACCACCTGTGGCCTGGATAATAGTTAGAATGATAACTCACAACGGCTCTTGGTGCAGCCTCCTCAGCCCGGTGAGTAGTCTCGACCTCTGCATTACACGCGCGGGCCTCGCTCTCGAGAACGTAATATCTTATCTTACTGTGATAATCAAAGAGAGTAGGTGTAGGCAAAACAACAGGTACAATGGGATCTTTATTGAACCTCAAGTTGTAAGTATAGTTAGTGGTTGTGCCCTTAAGGAACTTATGGCGCTTCATGGCCTCAAAGTCTAAGTACCGAGTAGGTAGAATGGGATCGTTAGGCCAAGGTGACACACCCAGCTCCTTAGCTATATGGGAGGCATAAATCCCGCCGTAAAAGTGACCACTAACAGCGTTGTGTTACAGTCTTCGTGCAACAATCGCTCCAAGATTATAAAATTTAATTCCTGTCAAAGCAGTGTGTATGCGGCTCAAATTCGGGGCACATAGTGTGCTGCAATCTTGCTTGCTCATGATGCATTTCTCAAAGAGTGCAAAGTAATGAATAGATGGAAAATGAATGCTTTTTGTTCTACCATGTGTCACTCCTCTATCCTCACCAAAACAAAGGCTACTAAAACATGACTCATACTTAGCTTTCGGCGGCTCGTCTAATGAGCCCCAAAATGGAATTCTACATGCAGCACATAAGGTTTCTAGAGGAATGGTATAAGCATTATTATAAAGGCTAAATGAAACTCTAGACTCAAGAGGATGATATTTAAATTTCTTAGTGAAAGTATCTGTAAGGTTGAGATGTTGAATGCACTTATCTTCGATAAAAGGAGCAAGCTCGGTGTTGTGAACATACTCATCAAATTCTTTCTTGATACATGCACTAACCATGAACTGGTTACACGGCCATAGGCACGATTTGGTATCGATGTCATGCGTTGAGATTGCACTCGGCTCAACATAAGACTGTCGTATCGAGCTACTGCTTGATGATGCCTCCGAGGACCTCCTCCTCGAAGAACTCCTTCCAAAAAGGTACATTTTATTCGCGTACAAATTCTTGAAAATTTTGGTTCACAAAATTTTTCAACAAAACTTTATAAGATTGATAGCAACTACTCACATGGATGCATAGAGGCTATATTAAGCATTCAAACTATTTAGAACTCTAAGAATTCAACATGCAAACCCATCTATAGCAGCACCAAGAGTAGCTAATTATTCAAAATATAAACCACTAGAGCGAAAACTAACTGGAGCGATGGAGGAGTCACATACCAAATAGCAATCTCCCAAAACAGTTTCGGAAATGGACCTTCGAGCAAAGAGATCGAAATCCGTGGGTTTGAGAGCAAGAACACGAGAGGGGGGGAGAGAGAGAGAGAGAGAGCTATGGTGATTTTTTCCTAGACGTAGGAGATGACATGTACTAAAGAGATAAGTGAGGGGACCCACGTGGACCCCACCACCCACCAGGGCGCGCCTGGGGTGGCTGGCGCGCCCTGGTCTCTTGTGGGCACCAGGGGCACCCCCTCTGATGTTATTTGTACATGAAATTCTCAAATATTCAGAAAAAATCATGCTAAAATTTCAGGGCATTATGAGCACTTCTATTTTTGGGTCATTTTTTATTGCACAGAAAATTCAGAAAACGGACTAAACATGTGTCGGAGTAATGGGCCACGGGTAGGCTAACCCGAGGCCCAGAACCTTTCAAGACGTCGGGGCTGACTGCGCCCCTCAAGACGCCAAGATGAAGAGCCGCCTTCTGGAGGCTGGCTGGAGGAACATCCGACTACACGCATGCGGCCGAGTCCTAGAGGCGAGGTCAAGACAAGCCGACTCCTACCTGGCGACTTCTAGAGAAGCCGGCTCCGAGGAGTCGGCCCCGGCGCCAGTCAAGCCCATGCCCTCATCAAGTGGGACGAGACAGGGGATGGCTACAGTATGGCCCACTCCCTCCCCTTTCCAGGGGCTGGCGTGGCCACAGTGCGCTGTACCAGCGGATATCTCCGCCCGGCGTGGCACTGTTGCCATATCATCCCTGACATCATCACCAGCAGGCGGAGTCCTGCTCCCACGACGACCTGTCTGTACGGCCCCAGGACGATGGGCCCCACCAGTCAGCGAGAGTCCAGAAGACGGCGGGAGCTCTACCAGCCGGACCCGAGGGAGGTCGGCCCCTAGGAGTCGGCCCGCCCCTTCCTCGGGCTCTACGCGCCATTAACCAGACGAGACGGGGAGTGGCTACAGTAATCGCCCCCCAGGCGACGGGTCAGAGCCACGACCGACCAAGCCTCGCGCCATCGTGAGGCATCAAGCATAAAGAATCAGCAGCCGGCAGACCCACAAGCGGGCGGGTACGGCCTGCTCTGCTCAGACCAAACTGGGCGGGCCCACCAGCCGGCGGGCCCAAAGAATGGAGAAGCCGGGCGTCAAGAGATCGACGGCTAGGCCCTGCGCCCAGCCGGATTACCATTGTACCTCTGGGAGTAGGCCTATATAAACCCCCCGGGGCACCCATTCAAAGGGTTCCCAACCTGTTAGAACTAGACCAGATCATAGAGGAAGGAGAGAGCTAGCCTTGCCTTCTCCTATCTCTAGCATACGGCTCAAGGAGCACCTTTGTACTCACTTGTTCCTTAATGATCATGCGGAGACCCCGCAGAGCAGGACTAGGGGTGTTATCTCCTAGGAGAGCCCCGAACCTGGGTAAAGTACGCCGGCGTTCGTGTCTACACCTCATCCCGCTTCCGGGCACCGGCGACGTTCTACTCGCTCCCACCATTATAAGCCATCCCTTGGCATATGTCGCACCCAACCCCCGAAAACATGGCACTTTATTTTATCTAACTAAGAAAAACAGAAAACAAAAGGTAGAGACAGATGGTTGTGTTTACTAAATTCATCGACCACATGTCTCTCGAAAACAATCCATTATTAAGGTTGATCAAGTCTTATGAACAATCACTTTCGATTAACATGAACCCCAAGAACTTTCATAAAACACTAAGTTACCACAACGGGGATATGCATGTCCCCAAATATTAGTATATCATATTTATTTTTGGCAGTAGGTAAAGGAGTTAAAAACTTCCAATAGTAATTGTCAAAGATTTTTCAATAACATTAATACCATTCACTTAAAATTGTTTCTTCAGAAAGTGCACCACATGCTCATTACCATTAATATGAAAAGTGACTTTCCTTTTATTGCAGTGAATAACGACCCTTGCAGTATTCAAAAAGGGTCTACTAAGGATAAGCGACATGTTGTCGTCCTCGGGCATCTCAACTATAACAAAGTCTGTTAAGATAGTAACATTTGCAACAACAACAACAACAACAACAACAACAACAACAACAACAACAACAACAACAACGGGCACATCCTCACAAATACCAATAGGTACGGCAATTGATTTTGTCAGCCATTTGCAAAATTATTTCAGTAGGTGTGAGTTTATTCAACTCAAGTCTTTTATATAAAGGGAAAGGCATAACACTAACACCAGCTCCTAAATCACATAAAGCAATTTTGACACAATTTCTTTTAAAAGAGCATGGTATAGTTGGTATTCCCGGATCTCTTAGTTTTTTAGGTACTCCATCCTTAAAAGAATAATTAGCAAGCATGGTGGAGATTTCAGCTGTAGGTATTTATATTTTATTAGTGAAAATTTCTTTCATATATTTTGCATAAGGGGCCATCTTTAAGATATCAGTCAAGCGAGTGCGCAAAAAGACTGGCCTAAGCATTTCAGCAAAGCGTTCAAATTCTTCATCATCTTTTTTATTAGATGTTTTAGGTGGAAAGGGCATGGGTTCTGAACCCATGGTTCTCTTTCTTTACCACGTTTTCTAGCAACAAAGTCTCTCTTATCATATCGTTTATTTTTAGGTTTTGGGTTATCAAGATCAACAACAGGTTCTATCTCAATATCATTATCTGGTTCTTTATCATTGTTTGGTTGAGCATATTCATTAGCATCTTTATGATTTTCATTTTCATTATCACTATGTGAATGTTCATTACCAGATTGACATTTAGCATCTGAGATAGAGACATGATTATTATCTTTAGGAGGTTTTTCAATTTCAGGTTCACTAGAGTTATGCAAAGTCCTATCGCTTTTCTTCTTCTTTTTCTTTTTAGAAGGACTAGGTGCATCACCATTAATTCTTTGAGAGACTTGTTCAATTATTTTAGGGTGACCTTCAAGATAAAGTGGTTCCTGAGTCATTCTACCTCCTCTATTCATTACTCTAACAGCATGATCATTCATATTGTTTTTCATTTCACTAAGTAGTTCTCTTTGACATTTAGCAACTTGTCTAACTAAGTTTGAACTTTGAACCATAGAGGCATGTTTTCCTACACATCTAACATCATTAGTGAGTCTAAATAACAAGTCACTCAAGCGAGCAATCATATCAGAGTTTTGTTTCAATTGTTTCATAACATTTGCATTGAAGTGATCTTGTTTCATGACACAATTATCAAATTCATATAAGCATTGACTAGGATGTTTATTGTAAGGGTGTCTGTTGGCGTTCTGGGAACGGGGGTCCCCAGACTTGCCTGCCTGCGGCCTGCGGCGTGGCTCAAAGGAGGCCCAGGACAGCCCATCTTCATCAACACAAGCTCAAGACCCTCGCAGGGGGCCAAGCCTCATGGGCGGACGACAAGGAACTTCCTCGTGCACGGCCTCGTCAGTTGGCTCATGAGGAGGCGGAGAGTTCAAGGCGGGGTACCTCGCGAGGTGCCCATGACGCAAGCCATGACGACCAAGGCGCGCCGGGCGCCAGCCCAGCAGCGTCCTCCTTTCCTCTTTGGTGCAAAGGGAGCAAGCGCAGCGAGAGCATCAAGCAAAGGCATCCGCTTCGTGCAACAAGACCAAGACCAGCCCCAACGGCTGGAAGGGAGTCATCGTGGAGCCCAAGCGAGCGTCATCACTAGAGCCTTTGGCAAAGCGAGGACCAACTTTAGTCAGGATAAGTGTACCCGTTGTTCCCCTTCAAAATGGCCAATTGTTGGCGCCCTTCCCGCTCAATATTTGGGAAGAGGCCCAGGGCCTTCGTCTATATAAGTAGAGCTAGCCACCATAGTAGAGGAACAGATAAGAGAGGACGATCGGATAGAAAGGGATCGGACGATCGGCATCCAGATCAGATAGAGATAGAGACCTGATCCTCAAGCTAGAGCGATGGGACACCACCTAGCAGTTCATCACATCCACCAAGAACAGACCCTCGCGAGGCTGTTCTTCCTCATCTTATTCCTCATCAGCACAAGAGGCAATCCACCACACCACAAACTAGAGTAGGGTATTACACCACAACGGTGGCCCGAACTAGTATAAATCTCGTGTCTCTTGTGTTGTTCTTTCTAGTAGTTTAGGTCCCTGCGATTCGGCGAGGTACGAGACGGTGGAGGATTGGATCTCCGCGCGCACCCCAGAGTTCGAACCTTAAGGGTCTGCCGGAACCCGAAATCCGACATTTGGCGCGCCTGGTAGGGTTGCACCGGAATCTGCCTTCCGTCGCCGCGTTCTTCCCCGTCCACCGCAACCATGTTCGACGCTGTCGGGTTTCGCGCCAGCGCCGAGCCGCCCTTGCCTCCCACGTCGCCCAGACGGCTCCCGTCGGCGGGCGTCCTCGTCGTTCCCCGTCACCTGCCGTCAACGCCGCCATCGGCCCAGCGGGGAACAAGCAGCAAGCGTCGTCCTAGCACCCGTCCATGAGGCAGGACGGCCGCACCGCCACGCCTTCACTCACCCCCGCTGGTTCTTCGTCACGCGCGCCCCGCGCGGCCATGGAGGCCCGAGCTGCGCTCATCGCGGCCAACGAGCTCCTGCGCTACCGCCCCGTCGACGACGTCTACGAAGAATGGCTCGACCGAGTCGCCGAGCTCGTCCGCGCTGCAGGAGGCGACCCCGCGCCGTCCGTCTCGCTGCACCGCACCCCGCCCCGCGCAAGCGATGAAGCTCCCGGGGCGCCTCAGTCGCCTCCTCCTCAAGACGGCGCCACAGCCCCAAGCGCGCAGCCTGGCGGAACCCGTTCCGCCAGCGCAGCGCAGCGCAGCAAGAGCAGAGCTGCCAAGAAGTTCCTCGCCCGCAAGAAACTGCCCGGCGCTCCCGCTCCAAAGACGTCAAGACCTGCGCTGCCCCCGGCCAGCGGAGCAGGAGGCCTGCAAGACCAAGCTCTTCGCCGTCCGAGGCCCCAGCGACCACGCGGGCTGCCGTGCCTTCACCTCCGAGCTGCGCAGCGTCGCGTGGCCCGCCAAGTTCAAGCCAGACCTGCCTCCTCGCTACGACGGCACAACTGACCCTACGGAGTTCCTCCAGCTCTACGAGCTGGGCATCGAGGCTGCCAACGGGGATGAAAAGGTCATGGCAAACTGGTTTCCTATAGCGCTCAAGGACGGGGCCCGCACCTGGCTCCTGAATCTGGCCCCAGGCACGATCTCTTCCTGGGCCGAGATGTGCACCCGCTTCATCGCCAACTTCCAGGGTACCCGCGACCGGCCACCTGTTGTGAGCGACATGCGCCGAATCAAGCAGCAGCCAGGGGAAACCCTGCAAAAGTACATCCAGCGCTTCAACAACGCATGCCTCAAGATCCCCAGGGTAACGGAGGAGGCCATCATCTCTGCCTTCTCCGACGGCGTGCGCGACGTCAAGATGAAGGAGGAGCTGGCGATGCATGAAGATATGTGCACCTCCCTGGAGCTGTTCAACTTGGCGACCAAGTGCGCCAGGGCTGAGGAGGGGCGCCTCTCCCTCCTCGAGCTGCCTGCCGCGGATCTCGAAGAGAAGAAGTCCAAGGCCAAGGACGTGAAGCGCAACGGGGCTGCCGTGCTCGCGCCGAACCGCATACCAAGCGAGGCGGAGATCAGCCCGAGTCCTCCAAGGGCAGCGATGCTGCGTGTACCACGACCTCCACACCCACAACACCAATGAATGCCAAGAACTCCGAGCCAGACGTGAAGGAAGGGTCAGACGCCCCGAGCGCAGCGACCGGGGCTACGGCCGAGGAGGAGGAAGGAATGCAGGACGCTGGGAAGACCGCGACCCGCGCCAAGGGTGGCGCGACCAACCTCGCGAGGACCGCTGGCAAGACCCACCTCAAGAGAGGGGCTGGAGGGACCAGCCTCGCGAGGATCGCCCGCAAGGGAACGCATGCCTCCCACCGCTGCCGCCGCCGCCAAGGAGAATTGAAGACCGTCATCAGGACGAGGGGGCTGGGGGCTTCAGGAAGCGCGGCGATCGCCTCGCATCCTGGCGGAGATCAAGCCCCACCTCTCAACATCTTCAAGCAGTTCGCCCGCGAAGTGAATGCAGTCCTCCCCAAGCTTGAGTCCACGCGCCCTCTCAGGTGGCCGGCATGCACCATCACGTTCAGCTCAGCGGATCAGCTCAAGTGCACAGCCACTGCCGGAGTTCTCCCGATGCTTTGCTCCCCAATCATCAGCAACGTGCTGGTCACCAAGACCCTCATCGACGGCGGAGCAGGGCTCAACGCCCCGTCTGTGGAGACATTCAACAATCTTCAAGTGCCTTACGATCGGCTTCAGCCAACCAAGCCTTTCTCCGAGTCACCGACGGCTCCACGGTCCCGATCGGGCAGGTCCGCCTTCCTGTCACCTTTGGGGCCCGCGACAACTACCACACCGAGCTCATCGACTTCGACGTCGCCCACATTCGCCTGCCGTACAACGCCATCCTCGGGTACCCAGCGTTGGCCAAATTCATGGCCGTAACCCACCACGGCTACAACATCCTCAAGATGCAAGGAAGCGGCAGAGTCATCACGGTGACCTGTGAAGAGAGAGATGCAGTGTGCTCCCTGGAGCGAGCTTTTCAGGCCGCATCGCTGGAAGACCCAGACCACAGCAGCAGGAGGCCTCCCGAGGCCGCACCCAAGAAGAAGAAGACATCGACCGGCCCGACTCTTCAAGAGACAGGCCCCTCAGGGTCCGCACCGGGCCAGGGGGAGCCTCCTTCCATCACATAGGAAAGCGCGCCCGGCGCCCTCCTCACGCAGGGCTCGGGGGCTCTCCCCTGGAGGGCCACCGACCTCGCCAAGGTCTCGAGGGAGGCGCTTGGGCACCACGTGGGCGTGTTTCAAGCACGCTTCCATAGCAGGAGCAAGACCAGGAGGACAGAACCCTCAAGAGTTCATCAGCAAGGCCATTCAGGAGCTACAGGAGTCAAGGGTCATGAGGGGCAGCCACCGCCTACCCGCTGTGGCCCCCCATCCAGGCGAGGATGGTGGGCTGCGCCTCTGCATCGACATACCAGGGCTCAACCGAGCCGCATCTCAAGAGCGCCTTCAGCCCTCGCGAGTGGGACGTTGCGAGGGTCTGCCCCACAGCTACGTACGCATGCCTTATGGCCTGCCAAACGCGGCTGCCGCATACCAGCGTCTCATGAGGACCATCCTGGAGGCTCAAGAGGTCGCACGCTGCAGCCTGGCGGAGATGGAGATGGCCCATGAGGAGCCGCCCGGCGCCTCCGGAGCCTCCCGAGGCCCCGGGCACAGGGCTCGTGAGGATCTGCTCCCGCAGCCCACCGAAGTCTGCTACATCAACAACCCTTCATCCCCAACATCACCAGTGACATCTTTAAGTTTTATTTCCGGTTGGGAGCGCCTTGAGGACGATTATTCCCGTGCCGCGTGGGTCCGTCCTGCGGCATGTATCCCTTTATTTCATGTCGTTAGCCTGTCTGTTGGGGGCACCTCGGGCTGCATCATCCCCAAGCCGCTCGGGCCAGTCCCAGCGGCATGTATCCTTCCTACTTTTTCCTTAGGATTATGCTCTCGCTCCACCATGCTTGTTATTTGGTGCCTTTTCCTGGGTGGCGGAAGCTTGCGCGTTAAAGGGGGGGTGCCTGAGCATCGCGACTCAGGGCTCCTACCGGCTCTCCGGCCCTCACCCTCTGGTCTTGTCCATGGCATCGCGACCTGGCTTGCCAGCGACGGCTGAGACCAGCCCGAGACGGGACCCGAGAACGTGAGAGTTTCGCCATCCAACCCAGCTTATGCTGCGTTAAAGGGGTGCCCGAGCATCGCGACTCGTGGATCCTACCGCTCTCCGCCCTCACCCTCTGGTCTTGTCCATGGCATCATGACTGGCTTGCCAAAGAATACCGAGACCAGCCCGAGAGCCGGGACCCGAGGACGTAGAGTTGCTGCGGCTGACCCAGCTTGCGCGTTAAAGGGGGGGTGCCTGAGCATCACGACTCAGGGCTCCTACCGGCCCTCCGGCCCTCACCCTCTGGTCTTGTCCATGGCATCGAGACCTGGCTTGCCAGCGACGGCTGAGACCAGCCCGAGAGCCGGGACCCGAGGACGTAGAGTTGTGTCATCTAATCCAGCTTGCGCGTTAAAGGGGGGGTGCCTGAGCATCGCGACTCAGGGCTCCTACCGGCTCTCCGACCCTCACCCTCTGGTCTTGTCCATGGCATCGCGACCTGGCTTGCTGCCGGCTGACGGCTGAGACCAGCCCGAGAGCCGGGACCAAGACGAGAGCACCGACATCCGCCAAATTTGCTGGAACACACTCGAAGATAAGGCCCAGAGCCAGGCGCAACCCGCCTTGAGGTAGGGCCTCGTGAGTCCCGCACTGGCTCACGGGTGCCCCGACACACCTCGCGAGGCCTCTCGTGCCTCTCCAAAGCAACTAACGACAGGACTAACGATCGCCACGGCGAGCTCTTGTTCCTTTTGTGGTGAACCTGCAGGGTCCCTCCAAGGAGCATGAAACGACCTCGCCACGCAATCTCTCGGCGGCCAAGGCACAGACCTGGCGCCGCACCAGGAAGCATTGTCCTGACCCTCGAGATAAGTCACCCTCCAGATACACTAGTCATCGCAATACCATCCCCACACTGAATGCAACTCCGTGTTAGCAACGTCGCTCTCCTTTCTCACCGAATGATGGCTGCTTGAGCGCCAAGGGGGACCCCCTGAGCATCGCGACTCAGAGGCTCTTACCAGACCTCGGGCCGCTCACCTCCTGGCCTTGACCACGGCATCGCGACCTGGCATACCAGCGACGGCTGAAGCCGCCTTGGGACTGGGACCTACCGGCGCAGAGCATCAAGCCCTCACGAGGTCTGAAAGGAAGAAACTGAGCTAGAACGGAATGAGCATCCCGCAAAGCCTCACAATAAGGATCATATTGACAAACGAAGCTATAAACATCTTACAAGCCCCCGCGGGGTACATTCTTGGCTCCTCGCAGGAACAAAAGACGTGAATCCTAAGGAGTCCTATCTACAGCGACCACCACGGCAGACGCCATCATCAACAGTGGGCCACCCGGTCCGGAGCCAACCCCATCCAGATGAGGGGCGGCGACGACCTGACGAGCCCGCCCTGCTCCGGGAGCGGCGCAGGCTCGGGGGCTCGTAGCTGTCGTCGCTCGTCTCCGGCGTCGCGAAGAGCCCGACGGAGTCGCTGGATCCTCCGGCGCCTTCGCCGCCTGAGAAGTTGCCAAGGGAGTGGTCGGTCGGCCTCCGTCTCACCACAGCAGGACCCCGACCACCTCTCTCGGGGCAGCACTCTTGCCGACGACCCTCCGCGTCGAAGAGCTTGAAGGACATCACCGAAGCACCGTCGTACTCCAGGTGGATCGTGAGGGCACCCCTCGCCCTGCAGACCCGGGCGACCTCGTCCCAGCCTCGAGTCATGAAGACCTTGCCCGGGGCAACTACCGCAACCTCTGCCCCGGTCGCGAGGGTGCCGCAGCCGGCGTGCTGCAGCCAGAGTCCTGTGGCTCCCCTGCCGGACGACGGAGGCGAAGAAAGAAGGAAGAGGAATCCAAGACTTGGGAGGCGCGGCGACGCGGAGCACGAACTCCCGGCAGGAGTCCTTGGCGTGGACTCCAGGGGGGAAGACGCACACCTTCGTGACCGCCGGCGTCGTCGGCGGCGCCGCTCGTGGCGCCTGGCGTTGCCTCCTTCAGGGCCACCAATTTGCGCATACAAGGGAAGAGGAAAACCTGGTGGCGGCCGCACGAACTAGGGCACGGGCGCCTCCTCGCGCGCGCTCCTGCCCTGACACCAGAGAGCAAGCCGCTTCTTTTGGGGGAGTGGGTCAGGATCCTCTAGAGGAGCCTTTCCCTTCTCTTCCCTAGAGAACCGGCGGATCGGAGCCATGGCAGCCAGACGAGACGAGGAAGAGGAGAAGTAGAAGGATAGACTGGAAGGGCGCACGCCGTTCCGTACTTATAGCCGGCGAAGGCCAACCGCCGGCCTCCACGATCACCAGTAATCATGACTGACCGTGCATGCAGGGACTCGTCGAGTCCGGGCGGTTACCGATGCATCGTGGGGATGTAGTGCGCACACGTCCAATCAACCACCACGCGGCGCCCAAGGCCGCAGGCTGTTAGGGCCCGCGACGCTCCGCACTTGCCCTTTCGCCCCTCTGCTCGGCCAAGTTCGGGCGCGGCATGGGCCCGGGGGCTACTGTCGGCGTTCTGGGAACGGGGGTCCCCAGACTTGCCTGCCTGCGGCCTGCGGCGTGGCTCAAAGGAGGCCCAGGACAGCCCATCTTCATCAACACAAGCTCAAGACCCTCGCGATAGGCCAAGCCTCGCGGGGCGGACGACAAGGAACTTCCTCAGGCACGACCTCGTCAGGCTGGCTCATGAGGAGGCGGAGAGTTCAAGGCGGGGTACCTCGCGAGGTGCCCATGACGCAAGCCATGACGACCAAGGGTGCCCGGTCAGAGCGCCCGGCCAGCAGCGTCCTCCTTTCCTCTTTGGTGCAAAGGGAGCAAGCCGGTGAGAGCATCAAGCAAAGGCATCCGTTTGGTGCAACAAGGCCAAGACCAGCCCCAACGGCTGGAAGGAGTCATCGTGGAGCCCAAGCAAAGGCGTCATCACCAGAGCCTTTGGCAGGCGAGGACCAACTTTAGTCAAGATAAGTGTACCCGTTGTTCCCCTTCAAAATGGCCAATTGTTGGCGCCCTTCCCGCTCAATATTTGGGAAGAGGCCCAGGGCCTTCGCCTATATAAGTAGAGCTAGCCACCATAGTAGAGGAACGGATAAGAGAGGACGATCGGATAGAAAGGGATCGGACGATCGGCATCCAGATCAGATAGAGATAGAGACCCGATCCTCAAGCTAGAGCGACGGGACACCACCTAGCAGTTCATCACATCCACCAAGAACAGACCCTCGCGAGGCTGTTCTTCCCTGTACTGTTCCTCATCAGCCCAAGAGGCAATCCACCACACCACAAACTAGAGTAGGGTATTACACCACAACGGTGGCCGTATAAATCTCGTGTCTCTTGTGCTGTTCTTTCTAGTAGTTTAGGTCCCTGCGATTCGGCGAGGTACGAGACGGTGGAGGGTTGGATCTCCGCGCGCACCCCAGAGTTCGAACCTTAAGGGTCTGCCGGAACCCGAAATCCGACAGTGTCACCTTCATCAAACTTTAATAAATAATTTACCTCTACCACCTGTGGTGGTGGTGTGCCAAGTCCATGTATTTCTTCAATAGGTGGTAAATTTTTAACATCTTCAGCTTTAATACCTTTTTCCTTCATACATTTCTTTGCCTCTTGCATATCTTCAGGACTGAGAAATAAGATACCCCTCTTCTTCGGAGTGGGTTTAGGCGGTGGTTCAGGAAGAGTCCACTCATCATAATTTTTCAATATATTATTCAATAATTCCTCAGCTTGTTCAACATTTTGTTCCCTATAAACACAACCAGCACAACTATCTAGGAAGTCCCTAGAAGCATCGGTTAGTCCATTATAGAAGATATCAAGTATTTCATTTTTCTTAAGAGGATGATCAGGCAAAGCATTAAGCAATTTGAGAAGCCTCCCCCAAGCTTGTGGGAGACTCTCTTCTTCAATTTGCACAAAGTTAAATATTTCCTGCAAGGCAGCTTGTTTCTTATGAGCAGGAAAATATTTTTTTTAGAGAAGTAGTAAATCATATCCTAGGGACTACGGACACAACCACGAGCAAGAGTATTGTACCATCTCTTAGCATGACCCTTTAATGAGAACAGAAATAATTTGAGGATATAGTACTAGCGAATTTTCTCATCGTGAGCAAACAGGGTGGCTATATCATTTAGTTTAGTAAGATGTGCCACAATAGTTTCAGTTTCATAGCCATGGAAAGGATCGGATTTAACCAAAGTAATTTGTTGGGAAACGTAGCATGTAATTTCAAAATTTTCCTACGCTCATGCAAGATCTATCTAGGAGATGCAGGGGAGAGTGTGTCCACGTACCTTGTAGACCGTAAGCGGAAGCGTTTGACAACGTGGTTGATGTAGTCGAACTTCTTCTAGCTCCGATCGATCAAGTATCAAACATACGGCACCTCCGAGTTATGCACACGTTCAGCGCGATGATGTCCCTCGCCTTCTTGATCCAACAAGGTGTCGAGGAAGTAGATGAATTCCGTCAACATGACCGCGTGGTGACGGTGATGGTGAAGTGATCCGCACAGGGCTTCGCCAAAGCACCGCGACAATATGACCGAGGTGTTGGGGAACGTAGTATTTCAAAAAAATTGCCTACGATCACGCAAGATTTATCTAGGAGAAGCATAGCAACGAGCGGGGAGAGTGTCTCTACGTACCCTCATAGACCAAAAACGGAAGTGTTTAGTAACGCAGTTGATGTAGTCGAACGTCTTCATGATCCAACTGATCCAAGCACCGAACATACGGCACCTCCGTGTTCAGCACAGCTTCAGCACGATGACGTCCCTCGAGCTCTTGATCCAGTTGAGGACGAGGGAGAGTTCCGTCAGCACGACATGGTGACAGTGATGATGAAGTTACCGGTGCAGGGCCTCGCCTAAGCACTACGGCGATATGACCAAGCTGTGTAACTGTGGAGGGGGGTACCGCACACGGCTAAAAGATGAACTTGTGTGTCTTTCGGGTGCCCCCGCCTCCGTATATAAAGGAGGGAGAGGGAGAGGCAGCCGGCCCTAGGGGGGCGCGCCAAGGTGTGGAGTCCGACTCGGATTCCCTAGTCCTAGTAGGATTCCACCTCCCACACGGAGTAGGAAAGGGGGAAGGGAGAAGGAGAAGGAAAGGGGGGCCCGGCCCCCTTCTCCTAGTCCTAATCGGCCTCCTGCCCAAGGGGGCGCGCACCAGCCCCTTGTGGGCTGGTGTGCTTCCATCTTATGGCCCATAAGGCCCATAACTTCTCCCGGGGGGTTCCGGTAACCTCCCGGTATTCCGAAAAAATGCCCGAACCACTCGGAACCATTTCGATGTCCAAATGTAACCTTCCAATATATGAATCTTTACCTCTCGACCATTTCAAGGCTCCTTGTGGCACCCCGGCTAAGAGAAAACTGGAACGCCCCGTATTCCAGCCCAGAGATCGAGGAGAAGTCTTCTGGAATACGGCACTTCTTAGCATAGAACAAACCCGCTTTCTATTACAACACGAATATGAATACAAGGTCTCTGATATTACAGTGAATGGCGACACTACGCCTGCCACGGTTGCTCCATGCAAGCAGCAGAACAACACGATGCAGCGGAACAACGAACGACGATGATGGACTCCAATCCGCAGGGACTCTGGCTGGAACATTTATCCTAGCTCGCGAACACAGGAACAACACCAAACAAGCAAGCAATCCAGGCACGACCTGCAAACTGGCATGACACGCCAGGTCAGTACATTGAATGTACTTGCAAGCTCACAATAACCAGAAGCATTCAAGACAAACAACAGCATGGCAATTACAGGTTAAGCAGGAATTATCATAAGTCATCAGGATAACATGGCAACAACAATATGATACTGCTAGAAAAATATGAGCATATAAATCTGACGATACTAGCATGCAACATGATGACACTACATGCACTATTTATTCTGCTCGGGTTACTTCATAACCATCACATACATCACTTGCCAACCTCGGACATCACACGATAATCTCAGGATCAAATCCAGCTTGGTATAAACAATATCGTAGTAATCATTAAATGACCACAAGGAGCTTGATTTTTTCCCACGATTCTCGCACAACATCACGAATATACAACAACTCGGTATGCTTGATACCACGGTGATCATTCACGGATCACAAATGGAACCACTCTGGGTTCAACGAGTTACCTTGTAACCAAACGGTGATCTTTCCGGCGATCACAACCATGACCAACACTTGGTCTCAAACGGTGATCTTTCCGCCGATCACAACCAACTTAGCTCCTCAACGAACCGGGGTTGTTATTAAACACATTATTTTTAATATTGTTGACTCACAGTGTGATCGACATGAACTGGGCCCTTATCCATGGGCGCGGCTATCGGTAGATTTAATATACACTCTGCAGAGGTTAGTACACTGTACCCACACTACGGAACCCATGGCCTCGCACTCCCATTCGGGTGGACCAACGGCGTTTCGACAAAACCTTCCTACTGCCATGACACTCTCCCGGCCACTCCGACCAACTCCCCTTTGGGCTAAGTCCTGGGTGGCCCCGTGCCTACCAAAGGCACCAACGACCACCGTCGTGGCCAAAACATAAACGGTCCCAAACAGGGACCACCCGGGTACAACAACAACAACGGGCACACAAGGTTATGTCTGCTTACTGAGCTAGGGTACCGCACGCCCATAACCTTCCCTCATTGGAGGCACCGGCGAGAGGCATGACAATAGACCCAGTTAGGACCTTCCCATAAAGGTAAGCATGGTTGCATTGGTCAGCTCGATATGGTGGCACCATGACTCAGCCAACAGTTGTTCAAATTCAATATAATCCGGTTAAACTTGAATGCAATATGCTGAGCCATGATTAAATAACATGATGCAATTACAATGCATGAGCAAGATATCAACATAATCATGAGGGTACCACATAACTATCCACCATATCAACAATGAATCATATCCACTAAGCATGGCATACTGACTAGCATGAACATCACAAGTACATACTTCTCCGAAACATAGCATGACCACTAGCATCAACAATAAACATCATGCAAGAACATATCAACAATGCCATCATGCAAGCATTTAACCAACTCGATGCAATGGAATATGCATAACAACGGTACTCGGGACAGACGGCAGTCATGCACCAAATACCATCACGAACATCAACATGTACTACTAGCACGCATAAGCATATGAAAGGAATACTAGCTACTAGCAGGGCATGATAACCAGGTGCATAACCACATAGCAAGCAAGTAAGCACTAACCCAGAAGCATTACCGAAACAACGATAACCATATT
Source organism: Aegilops bicornis (assembly GCA_021605145.1). Lineage (NCBI taxonomy): Eukaryota > Viridiplantae > Streptophyta > Magnoliopsida > Poales > Poaceae > Aegilops > Aegilops bicornis. Next base: position 369,785,535 of record CM038673.1, on the reverse strand, counting down.
TTAAACAAGCAATCATTTCATAAATATTCAAGTTTAAAACCATGGCTACTGCATTACTATCATGCAAGTGGGTATTGTGGCTTGCCTGGGGATGAAGAAAACACCGAGAAGAAGTGCGAGAAGCTTGCGGAAAGATTTGCCGTAAACAGTTCTCTCTCGGAGGGGTTGTTTACGTGCAAGGAAAAAAAGGTCATTTTCAGAATGTTAAAAACATGGTGAAAATGATACCAACAGAACGGGCTCGACGGGACGAAGAAGTGGGCTTTGGAATCACCTTAAACGGAGTTACGAGCAAAAGGTTATAGCCCGACGAATTTTAGGGACCAATCTATAAAAATAACTCTACAAAAAGGCCCTTGGAGGTTAAAAGAGAAAACGAAATTTAGAGAAACACGTTTTTAGAACACAGGAAGCGCACTTTTGGCTGAAACAGAACTGAAACATGCTTTCCAGCTGGGAAGACGTATTGCGAGGAATACGCCTCCACTTATCCAGCGTGGCAAGGCAGGACCGGGCGGCTGTGAGACTTACGGGCGGGTCCTATTGGCTCTCTCTCTCTCTCTCCTGGTTCCCTTCTCCTTCTTCCCAACGCAGCGCTGGGGAGGGACGAGGCAGCGGCGTGGCCGGTGCCGGCCCCCGTGGCTCTGGCCATCTCCGGCCAAGGGGAAGGTAACGACGGGACCAGGGCGAGGCGCCGCACCCACATGGACCGGTTGTGGATGCCGAGGCGGGACTGCGAGGCAACGGCCGAAGACGGGGCGGACGACGGCTCTGGTTGGCAACGGGCACTGCCCCACGGGTGCTCCAGCGACGAGCTGAGGGTCAGGGTGGTCTTGCGGGCGTGGAGGAGGAGTTCTGGAGTGGAAAAGAGGAGGGGTGGGGCTCTGCCTAGCTCGAATTTGAGCGAGGCCCGATGGCGGCAATGGCGGACGGAGGAGTGGAACGGGAGCTCCTCGATCTCGGTTTGGTGGTCGGGGCGGCGTAGAGGAGATCGGTGAGGAGGCTGGTGAGGTTGAATGGCTCGGGGGAGGCCTTTATATAGGCGGGGCGACGAGGGGAGGCCGCGGACGCGTGGCCGTGGCTCGGGTGCCGCTGCTCGAGCTCGGCCAAGGCTCTGGCGACGCGCAGCGATCACGGAAGGGCGCGGGAAGGCGACGAGGGCGAGAGCGGACGAGCTACAGAGGTGCATAGGGCAAGCGGGGCCGAGGGCGCAGGAGAGAAGGATCCGAACGCCATTAATGCCCTATCGGCTATAGCTCGCTCGTGGGCGCGTGGCGACGAGCACCGACGGAGAAGCTGCCGGAGGGGGTGGCTCCAGGAGGACGGGGATGACGCGGGGAACACGGTAGACAGGCCCGTGCTCGCTGAGACGCCGAGCAGAGGAGGGGCCCGAGCAAGAAGGCGTTCTGGACGCGGCCAGTGTGTGCCAAAGCGGTGGTCATCGCGCGCACTGGTGCACACAGTGCCACACTGTCGCCCAAATGGTGTCTGGGGTTTAGTCCTTCCTGGTTAGGTTGCAACTGAGGTGGTGTCTCCGTTAAAGATGATGTGGTTAAATGGTAAGTGAGCTCCGAAGTTTACTGCAGTAAACTTGATCATGAAACAGTGATCAACTAAGGTGAGATTAGAGGAAAACGAGTTTTTTGGGGTGATTATCTTAGGGTGAACTACCATACTAGGGAGTTTGGCAGGAAATGGACCAAGATTTAATGCACGTGCTTTGCAACTGCATAATCTGGTCCAGAAACTTGATCAGGAAGGTGAACTAACATGGAGTGTCAAATTGAGCTCAAATTGGGCAAGGCACAGTCATTTGGTCCTATGAAGATGCTCAAAAAGTCTCATACCAATTGGCCAAGCCAAACTGGTACTTGCTTCACAAACATCTCCTCTGGACAGAAACATGCAAAAATTCTAGAGGAATAATGGCTTGATGAACCATGCCCAAAATGGGTGGAGGTAGGTTATATAAATAATAGAAGGCCTATAAAAATTCGCAGCCATAATGGAGCAAGATAAAATATACTTACTTCACAAACTAAAATTTTAGACAAAATCAAAGAATTGAAGATGAGCTCACATGGAGGCATGACATGAGCTGTACTTTGGTGGAGGGCTATGATAAGATGATATGAGGGATCATGCAAAATGGCAACTCATTTGGATATGCCTAGCCTGCACCTCCTTCACAAAGCTTCTTTCTGGATAGAAACTTTTGAAAATCATAATTAAATAATTACTAGGCAAATTAGGTTGCATTTTGGCATGTTGCAATGATATGGACAGGAATATGTGTCCAAGGAGTTTGAGGTCAATTGGGAAACGGAAAATAGCACTTGCTTCACAATGTGCCATTTAGGGCAGAATAGGAAATGACTTATTTGAGCATGATGATAAACATGACAAATGAAATATTTTGCCATATTTGAGAAAGATATGACCCAAAAAATTTATGAGAATTATTTGGGAATTTTAGGAGTGATGGAAGTAAAGTTTGCTTCACAACCTAGGGCAATTTGAGTTATTCCTTTAATAAAAAAGGAATATTCCTAATGAAAAGAATATTCCTAATGAAAAGAATATTGGGATTTGGGTCTAGGGAAGGGTTTGGGAATGACAAGGCACTCTGGAAACAAAGAAGAGGGCATCTTCGTCAGTTTCCAGACCACAAAGCCACGGAAAAAGAAAACTCAAACAAAACCCTCAGGAAAAAAAATGGCCAAAAATCAGGCTGTCACACTCCTCGTCATGTCCATGATCTCATCTAGGACTCCAAACAAGCTTCGGTCATCAAATCACATAACTCATAATACAAATCGTCATCGAACGTTAAGCGTGCGGACCCTACGGGTTCGAGCACTATGTAGACATGACTGAGACACATCTCCGGTCAATAACCAATAGCGGAACCTGGATGCTCATATTGGCTCCTACATATTCTACGAAGATCTTTATCGGTCAAACCGCATAACAACATACGTTATTCCCTTTGTCATCGGTATGTTACTTGCCCGAGATTCGATCATCGGTATCATCATACCTAGTTCAATCCTGTTACCGGCAAGTCTCTTTACTCGTTCCGTAATGCATCATCCGGCAACTAACTCATTAGTCACATTGCTTGCAAGGCTTATAGTGATGAACATTACCAAGAGGGCCAGAGATACCTCTCCGATACACGAAGTGAAAAATCCTAATCTCGATTTATGCCAACCCAATAAACACCTTCGAAGACACATGTAGAGCATCTTTATAATCACCCAGTTATGTTGTGATGTTTGATAGCACACAAGGTGTTCCTCCGGTATTCGGGAGTTGCATAATCTCATAGTTAGAGGAATATGTATAAGTCATGAAGAAAGCAATAGCAACAAAACTTAACGATCATTATGCTAAGCTAACGGATGGTTCTTGTGTAACACCCCGGATGTAACTTTCCATATTTGTAACTCCAACTCTTGCCATTTTCGGCATTGTGATATGATATTCCCTCCGTGGTTGGGTTTTTGTCTTTCGTTTTGCATTTTGTCCATGTCATGCATTTCATATCATGTCATCATGTGCATCTCATTTCCATACGTGTTCGTCTCATGCATCCGAGCATTTTCCCCCGTTGTTCTGCTTTTGCAATCCGGCACTCCTATGTTCCCCGGCGTCCCCTTTTACATTTTTCCGTGAGCGGGTACTAAAATTTCTCGGAATGGACCGAGGTTTGTCAAGTGGCCTTGGTACACCACCGTAGACCACCTGTCAAGTTTCGGGTCATTTGGAGCTCGTTTGGTACTCCAACGGTTAACCGCACTCTCGCATGAAGGCCTCTTTTAAGTTGCAGCCCAACACCCTCCAAAACAGCCCAATAACCCATCTAAGTCCTTTCCATGCTCTCCGTCAGAGGATCACGATCGTGTGGTAAAACCGCACCTCATTTGGACACTCCTAGCTCCCTCTACCTACAAATATGCATCTCCCTTCAAATCCGGGCGAAACCCTAGCCCCGCCGCCCTTGTATCACGTCGCCAAGCCACCTTGCCGCCGCTCGTCGCCATGCCGCCTCCGCCCCAGCGCCTTCGCCCGCCGCCTCGCCGCCTCACCGACCCCATCGCGGTCGCCCGCCCAGCTCCCTCCTCCGGCGCCGCTCCGACGAGCCGCCGCCGGCCTCACCTCGACCCGCGCGCCCCGGATCTGAGATCCACCTCGGTTGACTTCTTCCCCCCGAATTTCCTCATAAAGTTTTTAATCTGTCATTATTTTGTTGCATTTTCATCATGCCATAACTTTGCGCCCATAGTTCCGTTTCGTGCGTGTAATATGAAAAATTGTTCGCCTCGAAGAGTATATCATTTCATTCCATTGCATCATTTTCATTTGAGCTCATCTTGATGCCCGAAATGCTGTTAGAAGAGGTCTATGTGATGTTAGTTTCAGATTATTATCAGAACATGCACTTTTGTCATTTTTGCCATGATTGATGTGTGCACCCTATGATCTTGAGTCATACATGTGTTTTGTAATATTTCATGCCATCTTTACAGGGGTGTATGCCATGTATTTTTTTGATCTCTGTGGTGACTAGCACAAGCATGCAAACTAGGCTTCATGATGTTGCTGATTTCAGCCCCTTGTTTTGCTGATATTTTTATTCCATGTTAACTTGATGCTACCGAGAGATCTATGCATCTTTTGAGATACTTCAATAAGGATGTTTTGAACATATAGTTATTCTATATCCATCCATTCCCTTGTTTGCAATTATTGAGTGCCATAGCTTGAGTCAATCGAACTCTACTTTTGCTATAAAATGTTTCCTGGCAGATTATTTATCTGTTATTCAATTTTTCCAATGTTGTTGTAGTTGATCTGTGTATGCTATGATGTTGTTCTTGCCATGTGTAGCTTCTATGCCATCTCTTATTGATGGATGTATGCTTAGTTTATCATGAAATGCTCTGTAGTGAGTGCATCGAGGTCTTAAACATGCCTACTTGTTATCTGTTTTTGTCATGCCCTGTTGCTGAATCTGTTAACGAAACTTGATATTTTGTCATGGGTGTTATTATATTTTCTGTTCACTTTTGGCTCATGGTCAGTAAGGTATTTTTGTTCTATGCTTTGCGTAGATTCGTTCCGTGCCTTGTTTTACTATTATAAGTTCCTGTAGCATGTCGTTTGCTTGCTCTGAACATTGCTTCCTGATGCTGATTCTGCCATGTTCAGTATTTTCTCCAAGTCTTTGAAGCTGATATATTTTGCACTTTTGCCATGCTTGTTTGGACCTGTTATGGTGTGATTTAGCCGTAGCTCAGTGTTCATCGTTTGTCAAGAATCTTGAGTAGATCACTGCCATATGCTTTTCTGGTACGTTTGGGTGCAGTAGCTTAATTTCTTGTTGCTTGCTATGTGGCATCATGCTGTTAATGGCAGATTTGTGCCATTCTTGTTTTGCTTGTCATTTGCAAACCGTGCATCCGATTCCGGTGATCTTTATATCGATTTCAACCGAAATCATCTCAACTTTCCAGAGGCATACTTGGTTTGACAAGTTGATGTCTGGTTCATCATTTTCCTTCCGGAGCACGCATACGCATTGCATATCACATCTCGCATATCATGCCATGTATTGCATCATGTTGCTTGTGCATTGCACCGTGATTTATTGTGGTTCCTTTGTTTGTGTTCTTGCTTTGGGTAGAGCCGGGAGACGAGTACGTGAACGAGTAACCTGTTGAGAACGCTTACGAGGATCAAGCTTTCGACAACTCTGAGAACTTTGCAGGCAAGATGACCATACCCTCGAAATCACTTCTATCTTTGCTTGCTAGATGCTCGCTCTTTTGCTATGCCTATGCTACGATGCCTATCACTTGCTTATCATGCCACCCATATTGCCATGTCAAACCTCTAACCATCCTTTCCTAGCAAACCGTTGTTTGGCTATGTTACCGCTTTGCTCAGCCCCTCTTATAGCGTTGCTAGTTGCAGGTGAAGTTGAAGTTTGTTCCTTGTTGGAACATGGAGATGTTGTTCCTTGTTGGAACATGTTTACTTGTTGGGGATATCACAATATATATGCTATAATTAATGCATCTATATATTTGGTAAAGGGTGGAAGGCTCGGCCTTATGCCCGGTGTTTTGTTCCACTCTTGCCACCCTAGTTTACATCATACCGGTGTTATGTTCCTTGATTTCGCGTTCCTTACACGGTTGGGTGATTTATGGGACCCCCTTGACAGTTTGCTTTGAATAAGACTCCTTCAGCAAGGCCCAACATTGGTTTTACCATTTTCCACCTAAGCCTTTTTCCCCCGGGTTTTCGCGAGCCCGTGGGTCATCTTTATTTTAACCCCCCCCCCCCCCCGGACCAGTGCTCCTTCGAGTGCTGGCCCGAACCGAGCAGCCTGCGGGGCCACCACGGGGAAACTCGAGGCTTGGTTTTACTCGTAGCTTGACTTATCCGGATGTGCCCTGAGAACGAGATATGTGCAGCTCCTATCGGGATTTGTCGGCTGTCAGGCGGCTTTGCTGGTCTTGTTTTATTGCTGTCGAAATGTCTTGTAGTCCGGGATTCCGAGACTGATCGGGTCTTCCCGGTATAAGGAATATCCTTCGTTGACCATGAGAGCTTATTATGGGCTAAGTTGGGACACCCCTGCAGGGTATTATCTTTCGAAAGTCGTGCCCGCGGTTATGAGGCAGATGGGAATTTGTTAATGTCCGGTTGTAGAATACTCGAAGTTGACCTTAATTAATACACATCAATCAAGCGTGTGTAACCGTGATGGTCTCTTCTCGGCGGAGTCCGGGAAGTGAACACGGTGTTGGAGTTATGTTTGACGTAAGTAGTTCAGGATCACTTCTTGATCGCTACTAGCTTCACGACCGTGCCTTGCTCCTCTTCTCGCTCTCTTTTTGCGAATGTAGCCACCATATATGCTAGTCGCTTGCTGCAGCTCCACCTCACAACTCTGTCCTTCCTATAAGCTTAAATAGTCTTGATCTCGCGGGTGTGAGATTGATGAGTCCCCATGACTCACAGATTCTACCAAAACAGTTGCAGGTGCCGACGATGCCAGTGCAGATGACGCAACCGAGCTCAAGTGGGAGTTCGACGAGGAATGTGGTCGTTACTATGTGTCTTTTCCTGATGATCGTGAGTGGAGCCCAGCTTGGGACGATCGGGATCTGTGTAGCATTTGGGGTAGTCTTCTTTATTTTGGTTCCGTGGTCGGACCTTGAGTGTAATCTGAATGATGGATGTTTATTTATGTATTGTGTGAAGTGGCATTTGTAAGCCAACTATGTATCTCTTTCCCTTATGTATTACATGGGTTGTGTGAAGATTACCTCACTTGTGACATTGCTTTCAATGCGGTTATGCCTTTAAGTCGTGCTTCGACACGTGGGAGATATAGCCGCATCGAGGCGTTACAAGTTGGTAATCGAGCCATCCCGACTTAGGAGCCCCCACAGCTGATTGTTTGTTTGGCGTTGTTGAGTCTAGAACAAAAATGTTTTGAGTCTTAGGATTATATATATCGGAGAGTAGGATTCTTTTACTCCCCGGTCCCTTCGTCGCTCTGGTGAGGTCTCCCGACGTAGAAGTTTTGACTCTCCTCTCCTCAAATTTCACTAAAAAATTTTAGGATCACGCTGGTATCTTGGAATCGTTCGATGGTTCCGTGACGAGAACATTTTTCTTGGTGCCTCGACATTTAGGGGTTGTGGCGGTGTCCCGGGAGTTGAGCTCCGAGGTGTTGTCGTCACAATTTTATCGTTGCAGTTCTGGAATACGAGCTTTGCCGACATCGAAATCTCTTTTATGCAGCTTGTTGGTGAGATAACCCGATAACCCAAAGATCTTTGGGCGAGCTCGGGTATTGCCATGACTCGTATAACGGATGCTTTTCGAAGGTCGAGGTACACGATTTCCGAAGGTTTCTTGGTTATGTGTTGACGGATGGATACAGCTGGATCTAGGTATTGTTAGTTTGGGTGATATATTTTGTGTCCCTGTATCCCCAACACCAGATTGCATAACCGTAAAGTTTCGAGTTTATAGGTGGGATTCAAGTAGCTCCTAGCATTTCTTCCCGCAGATATTTGGTTTTGCGATTGGGTAATCCTTACCACTTATTTGTTCCAGTCGTACCTTGTTATTTTCCATCCAACCTTAATCAAGTGGCTTCTCACCTTAATGGACGTGTGATGTCAGCTTTTGGAATTCATTCGTTCATCCTTGTTCGAATGTTTATTGTGAAGACTATATGTTGCAATTTCTATCCGTTGATTCAACTTGTCTATCTGTCTATCAAAGTGCTAACGGATGTCACCCTCTTCAGGATGGCTCCATGCTTAACGTCTGAATCCGGATCGCAATGATGAGAGTCAGTCGAACCCTCCGCCTCCACCTCCGCCTCCGGAGGCATGGCAAGCTATCATGGCAGCCACCAATACCAATGCTCAGATGATTTTGCAACTCTTGCAAGAGCGTACCCAAGGGCAAGGCAATCAAGGAAATCAAGGACAAGGCAACAAGCAGCCGCACTTTGCTACCCTCAATCAGTTCCTCGCTAATCAGCCGAAGTCTTTCAGTTTACGTAGTCGAGGCCACAGACGCCGACGATTGGCTTGTGGACATCTGCAAACATTTTGAATGTAGCAATGTCGACACGAGGACTTTGTCAAGTTTGCTTCATTTCAACTCAAGGACCAAGCTGCTGAGTGGTACCAGCAATACAAAGATTCCAGAGGAGGTCGTGTCATTACAGGATGAGTTCCATGAGACTTCAAAGCTCACCACATTAGAAAAGTGTTGTTGAGAGCAAGCGTGAGGAGTTCCGCAATCTCAAGCAAGGCAACATGTCGTGTATCAATACAATATCCAGTTCGAAACTCGCTTGCTTTGCTAAGCAAGACGTCCCCGATGAAAAGAGTATGATCTATCAATTCAGAGGTGGTCTCGGAGAAGATCTGCAATTAGCTCTCGTGCTTTTTGAGCCGAGAAAAGTATGATGAATTCTACAACATGGCATCAAGCAAGAAGCTGCCCAGCTCAAATGTGAGGCTTCTAAGAAGAGAATCGGGGATGCAGTTCAGTCTTCTTCTTCCTCTCAAGTGGCAGCTAAGCAGAAGTTCTACCTTCCTCCTCCTCCGTTCCGTCGGCCTTATCGCCAGAAGAACTCAGTGGTCGTGGATCTTCCCACCCACCCAACCTGTGCTATCGTAACAAGTCTAATTCTCAAGCTCCAAGGTCAAATGCTCCTTATCACCGTCCGCTCTCAAAGGTGACTTGCAACAAATGTCGCCAGAAAGGTCACTATGCGAACAAGTGCTTCAACCAAAGGCGCCTTCCGCCTCCTCCTCCCGTGAGATCTTCCCGCAATGCAAGGGTCAAGCATAATCCCAAGTCTGCAAAGGTGAATATGATGAATGCAGCTCAAGCGGAGGAATCTCGATGTGATAATGGGTAATCTCTCGATTAATGATATTCCTGCAAAAGTCTTATTTGATCTTTGGTGCATCGCATTCTTTCATTTCAAGACCTTTTGCATCTAAGCATGAGTTGGTTTTTCAAGATTTTCCTAAACCGTTATCAGTTGTCTCTCCGGGTAAATTCATGCATGCAAGCTCCTTGGTTCCGGATGTTTCTATCAAGATGGGCGACTATAAATTTCTGGCTAAACCAATTGTCCTTGGTGACTCGGATATTGATCTTATTCTCGGGATGGACTGGCTTTCTCAGCTCAAAGCTCAGCTTGATTGTGCTGCCAGGGAAATTCAATTGACTCACTCTTCTGAGGATGTGATCATCCATGCCGCTCGTGATGAAACCATTCGGTTGTTTTCTCTCAATGAGAAGGGCGAATTGGATGCTATCTCTCAGATTCCAGTCGTTTGTGAGTACCAAGATGTCTTTCCAGAAGAGCTTCCAGGAATGCCTCCTCATCGGCCAGTTGAGTTCGTTATCGATCTTGAGCCTGGCACTAAACCCGTTTGCAAGCGTCCATACAAGCTTGGACCTAATGAGCTGAAGGAATTGAAGAAGCAGCTCGATGAACAAGAGCGTCTGGGGTTGATCAGACCGAAGTTCATCTCCTTGGGGTTGTGGTGTTCTTTTGTCCAGAAGAAGGATGGCACGAACCGACTTTGCGTCGATTACCGTCCATTGAATAAGAAGACAATCAAGAACAAGTATCCACTTCCCAACATCAATGAGCTTTTCGAGCAACTCAAAGGTGCTAAAGTGTTCTCCAAGCTTGACCTTCGTATGGGTTATCATCAAATTCGCATTCGTGAACAAGATATTTCCAAGACCGCATTCGTAACAAGCTTTGGTTCTTATGAATATCTTGTCATGTCTTTCGGCCTTGTCAATGCTCCTCCAACATTCTCTCGGATGATGAACTTCATCTTCAACCCCTACACCAATGAATTCGTCTTGGTCTATCTTGATGATATTTTGGTCTTCTCCAAGAATAAGAAGGATCATGCCAAACATTTGCGATTGATGCTCGACAAGCTTAGAGAGCATCAATTCTATGCGAAGTTTTCCAAATGTGGATTTTCGCTTGATGAAGTTCTTTACCTTGGTCATATCATCTCCGCCAAGGGCATCGCTATTAATCCCGAGAAGGTGTCTGCAGTTGTGACTTGGGAACCTCCTCAGAATGTCAAGCAGCTTCGCAGTTTTCTTGGACTTGCAAGCTATTGCCGAAGATTCGTTGAGAACTTCTCTAAGATTGCAACTCCTCCAGAAGCATGTGAAGTATGTCTGGTCTCCTGAGTGTGACGTTGCTTTCAACACCCTCAAAGAAAAGCTAGTCACAGCTCCTGTCTTGACTCCTCCTGATGAATCTAAGCCATTCGAAGTTTTTTGTGATGCTTCTCTTCAAGGTCTCGGTGCTGTGTTAATGCAAGAGAAGAGAGTTGTGGCCTATACCTCTCGTCAGCTGAAGCCCAACAAAAAGAACTACCCCACCCATGATCTTGAGTTGGCGGCAGTTGTCCATGCATTAATAACATGGAGACATCTCTTGTTGGGAAGGAAAGTGGACATTTTCACCGATCACAAGAGCCTCAAGTATATCTTCACTCAACCCAACGTCAACCTCGTGCAAACTCGATGGGTCGAAATGATTCAAGAGTACAACCCAAGTATTGAATATACTCGGCAAGGCCAATGTGTTTGCAGATGCTTTGAGCAGGAAGGCTTTTTGCAACAGCTTAATTCTCAAGCCCTTCCAACCGGATCTCTGTGAAGCTTTCCGCAAGCTGAATCTTCAAGTTGTTCCTCAAGGCTTTCTTGCCAACCTCATAGTCTCTCCTACTTTGGAAGACCAAATTCGTGAGGCTCAACTCCTGGATACCATAGTGAAAAAGGTGAAACGTGGTATCGACAAGGGCATTTCCAAGTACAAGTGCTTACACATTGATGACAAAGATACTCTTTTCTTCGAGGACCGGATTGTGGTTCCAAAGGGTGATCTACGTAAAGTCATTATGAACGAGGCACACAATTCGCTTCTATCCATCCATCCTGGAAGTACGAAGATGTACCATGACCTCAAGCAGTCATATTGGTGGACTTGAATGAAGCGAGAAATTGCTCAATTCGTGAATGAGTGTGATGTCTGCAGAAGGGTGAAAGCGAACACCAACGACCAGCTGGTCTCCTCCAACCTCTTGCTATTCCGGAATGGAAGTTTGATCATATCGAAATGGACTTCGTGACTGGTTTTCCAAAGTCCAAGCGTGGAAATGATGCTATCTTCGTTGTCATTGACAAGCTTACTAAAGTGGCTCATTTTCTTCCTATCAAAGAATCCATCACAGCAGCTCAGTTGGCAGAGCTATACAAATCCAGATTGTCTCCTTGCACGGCATTCCACAATTGATCTCTTCAGCCGTGGCAGCATCTTTACCTCCAAGTTTTGGGATTCTTTTCGTAAGGCCATGGGCACCAACATTCGTTTCAAAGACAGCTTTCCATCCTCAAACAAGTGGCCAAGTTGAGCGAGTCAATCAAATCCTTGAAGATATGCTCAGGGCTTGTGTCATTTCCTTCGATATGAAGTGGGAAGATTGTCTTCCATATGTCGAGTTCTCCTACAACAGCAGCTTCCAAGCGAGTTCAGGCATGGCCCCATTCGAAATTCTCTATGGCAGAAAGTGTCGTACTCCTCTCAATTGGTCTGAGACAGGTGAACGCCAACTTCTTGGCACCGACTTGATCACAGAAGCCGAAGAAATGTGCAAAGTCATTCGTGAGAATCTCAAAGCCGCGCAATCGCGCCGGAAAGAGCTATTATGATGATAAGCACCGTGATGTGGCTTTTGAAATCGGAGACCATGTCTACCTCCGCGTCTCTCCAATGAAAGGCACTCGTCACTTCGGTATGAAAGGGAAGCTTGCCCCTAGATACGTGGGTCCTTTCAAGATCATTGGCAAAAGAGGCGATCTCGCCTATCAACTTGAGCTTCCCTCCAACTTCGCAAATGTGCACGACGTGTTTCACGTGTCACGCCTTCGCAAGTGCTTCAAGACTCTGGCGCACTATCAACTTTGAAGAAATTGACCTCCAAGAAGATCTCTCTTATCATGAGCACCCGTTGCTATTCTTGAAGAAACCGAGCGCAAGACTCGCAACAAGTCAATCAAATTCTGAAAGTGAAGTGGTCACACCATTTCGACCGAAGCCACCTTGAGCGCGAGGATCACCTCCGTTCGAATATCCGGAGTTCTTTCAGTCCTAGATCTCGGACGAGATCCTCTTGTAGTGGTGGAGTGTTGTAACACCCGGATGTAACTTTCCATATTTGTAACTCCAACTCTTGCCATTTTCGGCATTGTGATATGATATTCCCTCCGTGGTAGGGTTTTTGTCTTTCGTTTTGCATTTTGTCCATGTCATGCATTTCATATCATGTCATCATGTGCATCTCATTTGCATACGTGTTCGCCTCATGCATCCGAGCATTTTCCCGTTGTCCGCTTTGCAATCCGGCACTCCTATGTCCCCGGCGTCCCCTTTACATTTTTCCGTGAGCGGGTACTAAACTTTCTCGGAATGGACCGAGGTTTGTCAAGTGGCCTTGGTACACCACCGTAGACCACCTGTCAAGTTTCGGGTCATTTGGAGCTCGTTTGGTACTCCAACGGTTAACCGCACTCTCATGAAAGGCCTCTTTTAAGTTGCAGCCCAACACCCCTCCAAAACAGCCCAATAACCCATCTAAGTCATTTCCATGCTCTCCGTCGTCGGATCACGATCGTGTGGGCGAAAACCGCACCTCATTTGGACACTCCTAGCTCCCTCTACCTACAAATATGCATCTCCCCCTCCAAATCCGGGCGAAACCCTAGCCCCGCCGCCCTTGTATCCATCGCCCGCCACACGCCAAGCCACACGCCTTGCCGCCCGCCCTAAATGCGTCGGCCGCCTCAGCCCGCCCGCCGCCCGCCTCGCCGCCTCCGCCGACCCGTCGCGATTCGCCGCCCAGCTCCCTCCTCCGGCGCCCGCTCCGCAGGCCGCCCGCCCTCACCTCGACCAGCGCGCCCGGATCTGAGATCCACCTCGGTTGACTTCTTCCCCCCGAATTTCCTCTAAGTTTTTAATCTGTCATTATTTTGTTGCATTTTCATCATGCCATAACTTTGCACCCGTAGCTCCGTTTCGTGCGTGTAATATGAGAAATTGTTCGCCTCGAAGAGTAGATCATTTCATTCCATTGCATCATTTTCGTTTGAGCACATCTTGATGCCCGAAATGCTGTTAGAAGAGGGCTATGTGATGTTAGTTTCAGATTATTATCAGAACATGCACTTTTGTCATTTTTGCCATGATTGATGTGTGCACCCTATGATCTTGAGTCCTACATGTGTTTTGTAATATGACATGCCATCTTTACAGTGGTGTATGCCGTGTATTTTTGTGATCTCTGTGGTGACTAGCACAAGCATGCAAACTAGGCTTCATGATGTTGCTGATTTCAACCCCTGTTTTGCTGATATTTTATGCCATGTAAACTTGATGTTACCGAGAGATCCATGCATATTTTGAGATACTTCAGTAAGGATTGTTTGAACATATGGTTATGGTCTATCCATCCATGCCCTTGTTTGCAATTATGGAGTGCCATAGCTTGAGTCAATCGAGCTCTACTTTTGCTATAAAATGTTTCCTGGCAGGTTGTTTACATGTTATTCAATTTTGCCAAGGTTGTTGTTGTTGATCCGTTTATGCTATGATGTTGTTCTTGCCATGTATAGCTTCTATGCCATGTATTCTTGATGGATGTATGCTTAGTTTATCTTGAAATGCTCTGTAGTGGTTTGCCAAGTTGATGCCTGGTTCATCATTTTACTTCCGGAGCACGCATACGCATTGCATATCACATCTCGGATATCATGCCATGTATTGCATCATGTTGCTTGTGCATTGCACCGTGATTTATTGTGGTTCCTTTGTTTGTGTTCTTGCTTTGGGTAGAGCCGGAGACGAGTACGTGAACGAGGAACCTGTTGAGAACGCTTACGAGGATCAAGTCGTCGACAACCGTGAGAACTTTGCGAGCAAGATGACCATACCCTCGAAATCACTTCTATATTTGCTTGCTAGATGCTCGCTCTTTTGCTATGCCTATGCTACGATGCCTATCACTTGCTTATCATGCCACCCATATTGCCATGTCAAACCTCTAACCATCCTTTCCTAGCAAACCGTTGTTTGGCTATGTTACCGCTTTGCTCAGCCCTCTTATAGCGTTGCTAGTTGCAGGTGAAGTTGAAGTTTGTTCCTTGTTGGAACATGGAGATGTTGTTCCTTGTTGGAACATGTTTACTTGTTGGGGATATCACAATATATCTACTATAATTAATGCATCTATATATTTGGTAAAGGGTGGAAGGCTCGGCCTTATGCACGGTGTTTTGTTCCTCTCTTGCCACCCTAGTTTCCTTCATACATGTGTTATGTTCCTTGATATCGAGTTCCTTACACGGTTGGGTTATTTATGTGAGCACATTTACAGTTAGCTTTGAATAAGACTCCTTCATGAAGGCCCAACATTGGTTATACCATTTGCCACCTAAGCCTTTTTTCCCCGGGTTTTCGCGAGCCCGAGGGTCATCTTTATTTAAACCCCCGGACGGTGCTCCTTCGAGTCTTGGCCCGAACCGAGCAACCTGGGGCCACCACGGGGAAACTCGAGGCTTGGTTTTACTCGTAGCTTGACTTATCCGGATGTGCCCTGAGAACGAGATATGTGCAGCTCCTATCGGGATTTGTCGGCACATTCGGGCGGCTTTGCTGGTCTTGTTTTACCATTGTCGAAATTTCTTGTAGTCCGGGATTCCGAGACTAATCGGGTCTTCCCGGTAGAAGGAATATCCTTCGTTGACCGTGAGAGATTATTATGGGCTAAGTTGGGACACCCCTGCAGGGTATTATCTTTCGAAAGCCGTGCCCGCGGTTATGAGGCATATGGGAATTTGTTAATGTCCGGTTGTCGAAAACCCGAAGTTGACCTTAATTAATACACATCAACCGCGTGTGCAACCGTGATGGTCTCTTCTCGGCGGAGTCCGGGAAGTGAACACGGTGTTGGAGTTATGTTTGGCGTAAGTAGTTCAGATCACTTCTTGATCGCTACTAGCTTCACGACCGTGCCTTGCTCCTCTTCTCGCTCTCTTTTTGCGAATGTAGCCACCATATATGCTAGTAAACTGCTGCAGCTCCACCTCACAACTCTGTCCTTCCTATAAGCTTAAATAGTCTTGATCTCGCGGGTATGAGATTGCCGAGTCCCGTGACTCACAGATTCTTCCAAAACAGTTGCAGGTGCCGACGATGCCAGTACCGATGACGCAACCGAGCTCAAGTGGGAGTTCGACGAGGAACGTGGTCGTTACTATGTGTCTTTTCCTGATGATCAGTAGTGGAGCCCAGTTGGGACGATCGGGGATCTGTGTAGCATTTGGGGTAGTCTTCTTTATTTTGGTTCCGTAGTCGGACCTTGAGTGTAATCTGAATGATGGATGTTTATTTATGTATTGTGTGAAGTGGCGACTGTAAGCCAACTATGTATCTCTTTCCCTTATGTATTACATGGGTTGTGTGAAGATTACCTCACTTGCAACATTGCTTTCAATGCGGTTATGCATCTAAGTCGTGCTTCGACACGTGGGAGATATAGCCGCATCGAGGGCGTTACATCTTGTCCATCACATCATTCTATAATGATGTGATCTCGTTCATCAAATGACAACACATGTCTTTGGCTAGGAAACTTAACCATCTTTGATTAACGAGCTAGTCAAGTAGAGGCATACTAGGGACACTCTGTTTGTCTATGTATTCACACATGTACTAAGTTTCCATTTAGTACAATTCTAGCATGAATAATAAACATTTATCATGATATAAGGAAATAAAATAATAACTTTATTATTGCCTCTAAGGCATATTTCCTTCAGCCTCCCACTTGCACTAGAGTCAATAATCTAGTTCACATCGCCATGTAATTTAACACCAATAGTTGACATCTTTATGTGATTAACACCCATAGTTCACATTGCCATGTGACTAACACTCAAAGGGTTTACTAGAGTCAATAATCTAGTTTCACATCCCTATTTGATTAACACCCAAGAGTAATAATGTGTGATCGTGTTTTGCTTGTGAGAGAAGTTTAGTCAACAGGTCTGCCATATTCAGAGTCGTATGTATTTTTGCAAATTTTTATGTCTACAATGCTCTGCACGGAGCTACTCCAGCTAATTGCTCCCACTTTCAATATGTATCTATATTGAGACTTAGAGTTATCTGGATCAGTGTCAAAGCTTGCATCGACGTAACCCTTTTCGACGAACTTTTTGTCACCTCCATAACCGAGAAATATCTCCTTAGTCTTCTAAGGATAATTTTGACCGCTGTCTAGTGATCCACTCTTGGATAACTATTGTACCCTCTTGCCAAACACATAGTGAGGTACACAATAGGTCTGGTACACAGCATAGCATACTTTATAGAACCTATGACTGAGGCATATGGAATGACTTTTCATTCTCTGTCTATTTTCTGCCGTGGTTGGGTTTTGAGTCTTTACTCAACTTCACACCTTACATGTCTGAGCAAGAACTCCTTCTTTGACTGTTCCATTTTGAACTACTTCAAAAACTTGTCAAGGTATGTACTCATCGAAAAAACTTATCAAGCATCTTGATCTATATCTATAGATCTTGATGCTCAATATGTAAGCAACTTCACTGAGGTCTTTCTTTGAAAAACTCCTTTCAAACACTCCTTTATGCTTTCCAGAAAATTCTACATCATTTCCGATCAACAATATGTCATTCACATATACTTATCAGAAAGGTTGTAGTGCTCCCACTCACTTTCTTGTAAATACAGGCTTCACCGCAAGTCTGTATAAAACTATATGCTTTGATCAACTCATCAAAGCATATATTCCAACTCCGAGATGCTTGCACCAGTCCATAGATGGATCACTAGAGCTTTGCACACTTTGTTAGCACCTTTAGGATTGACAAAACCTTCTTGTTGCATAATATACAAATCTTATTTAAGAAATCCATTAAGGAATGCAGTTTTGACATCCATTTGCCAGATTTCATAAAATGTGGAAATTTCTAACATGATTCGGACAGACTAAAGCATCGTCGCGAGTGAAAAAATCTCATCGTAGTCAACAGCTTGAACTTGTCGAAAACCTTTTTGCGACAATTCGATCTTTGTAGATAGTAACACTACTATCAGCATCCATCTTCCTCTTGAAGATCCATTTATTCTCAATGGCTTGCCGATCATCGGGCAAGTCAACCAAAGTCCACACTTTGTTCTTCATACATGGATCCCATCTCAGATTTCATGGCCTCAAGCTATTTTGCGGAATCTGGGCTCATCATCGCTTCCTCATGGTTCGCAGGTTCGTCAAGGTCTAGTAACATGACTTCCAGAACAGGATTACCGTACCACTCTGGTTGACCTACGAGGTTCGGTAGTAACTTGATCTGAAGTTTCATGATCATCATCATTAACTTCCTCACTAATTGGTGTAGGCATCACTGGAACTGATTTCTGTGATGAACCATTTTCCAATTCGAGAGAAGGTACAACTACCTCATCAAGTTCTACTTTCCTCCCACTCACTTCTTTCTAGAGAAACTCCTTCTCTAGAAAGGATCCATTCTTAGCAACAGATATCTTGCCTTCGGATATGTGATAGAAGGTGTACCCAGCAGTTTCTTTTGGGTATCCTATGAAGGCGCACTTCTTCGATTTGGGTTCGAGCTTATCAGTTTGAAATTTTTTCACATAAGCATTGCAACCCCAAACTTTAAGAAACGACAGCTTTGGTTTCTTGCCAAACCATAGTTCATACGGTGTCGTCTCAACGGATTTAGATGGTGCCCTATTAAACGTGAATGCAGCTGTCTCTAATGCATAACCCCCAAAACCGATAGAGGTAAATCGGTAAGCGACATCATAAATCACACCATATCTAATAAAGTGCGGTTATGATGTTCGGACACACCATTACGTTGTGGTGTTCCAGGTGGCGTGAGTTGCGAAACTATTCCACATTGTTTCAAATGAAGACCAAACTCGTAACTCAAATATTCGCCTCTGCGATCAAATCGTAGAAACTTTATTTTCTTGTTACGATGATTTTCCACTTCACTCTAAAATTCTTTTGAACTTTTCAAATGTTTCAGACTTATGTTTCATTAAGAAGATATACCCATATCTGCTCAAATCATCTGTGAAGGTCAGAAAATAACGATACCCGCCGCGATCCTCAACACTCATCGGACCGCATACATCGGTATGTATTATTTCCAATAAGTCAGTGGCTCGCTCCATTGTTCCAGAGAACGGAGTCTTAGTCATCTTGCCCATGAGGCATGGTTTGCAAGCATCAAATTATTCACAATCAAGTGATTCCAAAAGCCCATCAGCATGGAGTTTCTTCATGCGCTTTACACCAATATGACCTAAACGGCAGTGCCACAAATATGTTGCACTATCATTATCAACTTTGCATCTTTTGGCATCAATATTATGAATATGTGTATCACTACGATCGAGATTCAATAAATCATTTACCTTGGGTGTATGACCACAGAAGCTTTTATTCATGTAAACAGAATAACAATTATTCTTCGACTTAAATGAATAACCGTATTTTAATAAACACGATCCTTTCCTTTCCCTAGGGCTGGCCGGCCTGGTGGAGGGGTGCACCAGCCCCTTGTGGGCTGGTCCGTCCCTCCCCTGGCCCATTAAGCCCATATCATTGCCGGGGGTGCCCGGAACCTCTTCTGGTGACCCTATATGTACCTGGTACCCTCCGAAACACTTCCGATGTCCGAATACCATCATCCTACAAATCAATCTTTACCTCTCGACCATTTAGAGACTCCTCGTCATGTCTGTGAACTCATCCGAGACTCCGAATAACATTCGGTCTCCAAATCACATAACCCATATAATACTAAATCGCCATTGAACGTAAAGCGTGTGGACCCTATGGGTTCGAGAACTATGTAGATGTCACATCCCTTCCTTCTGGTAATGCACTAGGCTAGCCAATTGTGTGCATCCTGTTTAATCTTGAAAGAAACTTGAAATGGGGATTGCCTAAACCCCTAGCATCAAAGGAATTCACTAGGTTCACCTAAAATATTTTTAGTAAATCCAAATGGCTATCAAAAATGTTCATCATTTATGGAAAATGATGTAAACAGTAACAGAGGTGATGCACAATTTTCCATGACATATTTGGGCTCTGAATTAAATCATACTCTATTTGCATTTGGGCATTTAAATGCTATAAAATATTTTAAACGCTCAAATAACCATAAACTAAAATGTTTACTGTTGGATATATTCTAAACAGTAGCCATGATTAGTTTTATGATTTTTGGAAATGGCTTAGCATTTTAATTAAGTCAAAACAATTGCAGAAAAATAGAAAATAGAAACAATTTAGAAAGGAGAGAGAGACTAACATGGGCCAACTCACCTGTGCAGGCCACCTGGCGGCCCAAGTGGCCGACCCAGCCCCCCAGCGCCCCCTTGTCATCTTCCTCCTCTGCCAGGAGGACAACCAGGTGCGTGGCGAGAGCCGACGCTCCCCTGGCCACCTCCTGCTTCCTCCCCGGGCCTTCTAGCGATGCCACGGAGACGCCCCGTGGCCCCTCGCTCCTCTCCCTCACTCTGTGCTCTCTCCTTCGCCCTCTAGTCCTTTCCCCGAGCGCGACCGAATGCAGCTGTCGCCACCGCCGAGCTCCCCCACGGACACAGCCATCTCCGAGCCCCTCCGACGCGCCCCCGAGCTCCGCCGTGACGCCCCCATCCTCTCCGCCGAGCCACAAGACGCTGGATGCCTCTGCACCGACGTCCGTCGTCGACCGATTCGTCGTCACCAGGCCATCCCCGAGCACGCTGAGATCACCGCCGACCCCGCCGTGAGCTCCTCTACCGAACCCTTCTCTCCCCGCCGTCGTTCTCCTCCTCTAGCCCCACTGTCCACCGGAGCCGAAAGCTCACCACCACCATGGTTCCTCACCGCCGTGGCCAGGGCCACCGCAACCCGCGCCTAAGCGCGTCACCATGCTCGGTGAACCCCTAGGAGCGCGTAGAACCCGCCAGTTTATCCCCTAGCTCCCCGTAGCATCGACCCCGTCCACACCCGAACTCCGGCCGCCGCCATGAGCTTGTTCCGGGCGAGCTCCTGTCACCTCGCGACATGCCGCTGCCTCTGCTGGATGCGCGTGCGCAAGGGCTATGCCATGGTACCCTCAGCAAACCAAACTGCCTCCCGTAGCGTGTTTTCGAGCCGCGCCACCGTCGATTTGGTCGCCGCCGGCGAGGTTCCGGTGACGCTGACGTGGCACCATTAGTTTAGGTACTAATCATGTTTAGTTAGTGCCCCGTGTCGATGACATACGGGCCCCACTGCCCAATTAACCTAGTGTATCTTCTGTTTGGTTTAAACTAACCCCACGGGTCCCACAGGTCAGTTTGACCTGGTCACGTCACACGTTGACTGACCCCACACGACAGAGTTGACTAGCTGACGTGTCTGTTGACCCGGCCCCACCTGTCAGCGACACTAACCAGCACCGTGTCACTGACAAGTGGACCCCACTGGTCAGGTTTGACCCGGACCGTGCCCCGTTGACCTGCTGACGTCACAGTGACGCAGTGCTGATGCAGTAACTCTTTTTCTGGATTTTTTCTTTTACAGGAAATTCCAGAAAATAGCCAAAACTTGTAAAAATCATAGAAAATCAACCGTAGCTCAGAATGAAATAATTTATATATGAAAAATGATCAGAAAAATCCAATCTATCCATCTGTACTACTTTCATGCATGTTAGAACAACTTATGGCTTCTGTTTAGGCCAAATCATATAAATGGCATTTAAACTTTCACATATGGAGTTTGAATTTGAACCTAGGGTTGAAACCAACTCCATTTAACATGTTGCTAGTTGCATTAGCTCAAAACATAGCATATTGACATGTCATGATCATGCATCATATTTTGCACTGCATTGATTGTGTTTTCCTTCTCTGTTGCCGGTATTTGTCCCCTCTCGATAGACGTGCTTCCAACGATGAGTTCGATGACACTGATGAAGAGCTATATTATCTTCAGAAGTGCCAGGCAAGCAAAACCCCCCTGTTCATTCCGATACAATCCCACTCTCTCGCTCCTGCTCTCTTTTACTGCATTAGGACAACAATGATTCAACTGTTACTTGTTGCGGTAGTTGAACCCCTTATCCTCTACATGACCTGTCATTGCCAAAGTAAATAGATGAAACCCACTAGCATGAGTAGGAGTTGTTTGAGCCCTGATGTGCCTACTCATTCATGCTTATTTGTCATGCCTGCTAGTGCTTAGAGTTGAGTCAGGTCTGATTCATCGGGGATGAATTGGAATGTGGTGAACATGTCCTACTGTTGAGAGCTAAGTGTGTGAACACGATTTGGTAAAGGTAGCGATGAGAGGCCATGTAGGAGTACATTGTGGGTTGTCTCATTGCAGCCGTCCTCAGGAACTGAGTTCTGTGTTTGTGATCCATGAACAGCTACTACCACGCATTGGAATGCTTAAGTGGCCCTCTCGACTTATTAATCAACTCGATCTCTGTCCAGGAGTTGCAACTAGTTTCTAGTGTTTGTAGGTAGTGCTAATAGTCTACCAAGTGGCACCCGGTACAGGTGGGCTTGGGACAGACTAGGTGCAGTGGCACGGTGTACCAAGTGGCACCCGGATGGTGGGCTTGGGAACCCTGCACACATCGTTTGGGGCCGTGGCGACACCGGCGGATCTCCTTGCGGATGGAACCCGAATAGGCGATAAACCTGGACGAGAGACTTGTGTGGTTAGTTAGGTCATGGTCGACTCCCTCGCCACGCTTCCGCTTGAAGGTTGCCGAGATACATGACGTGTACATGGCGATAAGTGGCAAGAGCGTGTGTGAAGAAGTACACCCCTGCAGGGTTAACATCATCTATCGAATAGCCGTGTCCGCGGTAAAGGACTTCTGGGTTGCCTGTACAGTTCATAGACAAGAGAAAGTGGATACTCTAAAATGCGCAAGATAAGCGTGAGTGCTATGGATGGCGTTCTCGTAGGGAGACGGGAGCGGATCCATAGTGGTGTATTGATTTGGTGAATATGTGGACTCGGGTGCGCCACCTCAAAAGAGTTACTTGCAGTCGTAGTACAGGATAGCCACTGAGTCAAAGTTGGCTTGCTGCAGTTAAACCCCACCATCCCCTTTGTTGACAATGATGCATATGTAGTTATATCTGATGTATGTCTTGCTGGGTACAATTGTACTCATGTTTGCTTAATTTATGTTTTCCAGAGAGACTTCAGTCTCGCTAGTAGTTCTGCGTGGACTTCGACGTTTAGCTTGTTACCTCAGCTACGATCTTTTGCCCTCGGTAGGATTTGGTAGATAGTCAGGCTTCTCAGCCTTTTCATTTGTAGATGTCTGTACTCATACATGTTAAGCTTCCGCATGTGTTTTGACTTGTATGCTTTGAGTGTTGGGTCATGAGACCCATGTTTGTAATATCTCGCTCCTCGGAGCCTAATGAATAAATACTTGAGTCGTAGAGTTATGTTGTGATGCCATGTTGTATTTGCACATATCGAGCATATTGTGTGTATGATTGAAATGCTTGGTATGTGTGGGATCCGACAACCTAGTTGTTTATCCTTGGTAGCCTCTCTTATGGGGAAATGTAGTCTTGTGCTTCCATGAGCCATAGTAGTCCTTCTGACCCAGTTCACCGGAGTCCTGCTAGCCCAAAGACTACCGCTCTGGAACACTTGATTGGTGGCATGTGATTCACTTGCCGTCTGTTCCGTCTCTTCGGGAAATGTCACGCGGTGACATTCGGAGTCCCGCCTAGCTCACAGCCCGGTTCACCGGAGTCCCGTTAGCCCAAGGTTACCGCCTCGGATTCGCACGTCACCAATCGACATGCTCGATGTTGATTCATGTATGCCTGTCCCCATAAGTTAGTGCCACTTTGGGTTCACGACTAGTCATGTCGGCCCGGGTTCTCTGTCATATGGATGCTAGCGACACTATCATATACGTGAGCCAAAAGGCACAAACGGTCCTGGGCCATGGTAAGGCGACACCCATGGGAATACCGTGCGTGAGGCCGCAAAGTGATATGAGGTGTTACCGGCTAGATCGATGTGACTTGGAATCGGGGTCCTGACAGCTTTGGTATCGAGCCCCGATCATCAGAGGATTACCAAGCCAAACTGGTCGAAATTGTGTCTATAAATGCTTTAGTTATGTATGGGAATTGATTGGGGAAGGGAACATAAGGCTCTTTTTACTCCTTATACCTTATGCCCTTCTGATCTGAGTCAGCCTCTTCTTTTCTACGGGAATTAAGAACTAGGCTTCTCATCTTTCTATCAGGATGACGTGATACTAATCCATAGACTTATATGATTGATGGTTTCAAGCCTCAGTTCAGTTCCTGCTACTTCTGTATGCTGACAGTTGATCTCGGAACCTTGATATTGTGATGTTGAGTGGTTATGCCACCCTTTTGCGGGCTGTCTCAAATGTTTTTGAGCATTTATAGCCGTTATGTTGTCCGAGTCATCCCAGGTTTCTAAACAGTCTGATGCATTTGCAAATCCCTTCCTCCCGTTCCTGATGTCCTTTTGGGCCAGATTAAGCACACTAATCGGTGAGTTGAGGTACTCTATTTCCTCGACATATATCTTGGATTTATTATTATGACCCTAGGTGTCTTAGAGGATCACCTAGTAATCCAGCCATGCTTTGTGTTCCCTGTGTGATGATTTTGGCCATCATTCTCGAAAGCATCTCGTGATGCCATTTAGTTAGTAGGCCTTCTATTTCTGGGTTCTTGAACCCGAGATTCACCCTACTTACTTCATGTTGATAGTGTTTGCTAGTTCCTTTAGGATATTAGTAACCTTGTGACAGTCCTCGAGGTCCGTGGTTTTTCCTTCTTCCAAATACCATGAACCATTAAGGCAGAAGTTCTTTGAACCAAAAGATCACAATCAAGAATGCTCTCGATAGGTTCTCCATTCTATATTGAGACTCTGCCAGTTCAACCTTTCTGCATGGGTTATCCGGAAGAAATATGTTGAATTTGTTCGGCATACTAATCCATGCATCCACAACTCAGAAAAACATATGTTCCTTTGAGTTGTCCCTCTTTGGTTGTCTTCTGACCTTCGTCTATCAATTGATAGTCAAGAGTATGCGTGCATTCGTTCATCGGTGCCTATTATTCTTGTGATTCGTCAAGCCATTCTATTCGGAATGAATAGGAGAAACAAACTCCAGAACCTCATCCATATCTAGGATTGGGTCAAAGCAATTGTATTCCGCAGACCAAAATGCCAATCTAGCCTTTGCTCTGCTCTACCTTGGCGTGTTACCATCTTTATGTCAAGAGTGTCATGAGAATTGCACCACCTCTTATGAATTCTTGACGCACTAATACTTCTTGCCATAATTGTTCATTCCTCGGTTCCCGTGTTATTGTAACCGGAACGCCGACAAGTGAACCATGATGTGTGAAATCAATACTCCTGGCAACACTGTTGCTCGGTAGTTAATGGACAATAATTTCACCCTTAGTGTGTTGGTTATCGAGTCAACATTCTAAGATTGATCGTACTACCTAGTCCATTTTTCCTGGTGTACTCTTTGATCAATGAGTTAGGATTTTGTCAATCCTTGCTTATTTGATCATATCGTATTGCCTGAAAAGCAAGATTGTTCTCGAGCTTAGTGACATATCGGTGGTTCGTGATTTTCCGAATATCTTCTCGGAAGTATCACCAAGTTGTCACCTGACCGCTATGTTGAGCTCGTGATCAAATGGTTTTCCTATAAACCACTCTTTCTCCAAGAACATGTGTTGGATATCCCTGAGCTAGTTGGTTGAGCTAGACAACAACTTGGAGGGTTGGAAGGTAAAAGCTTAGCTTAACTTAGTTCATCTCTAAGGGATATCTTCTGTGTGTGTGTGTGTGTTGAAGAAAGATGACATTTTCATCGATTGATCCTCGTGATCAATTGTCGGTGCTATTGTCATAACCAATCTTTGATTTGAGTATGGGCTAACGTCAAATCAAATCAGAACCAACGATATTCATAATGTTGTCTTACTCGTGGTTGTTTCCTCGAGCATACACCATTATATCTTTGGGCCTGACCAATGCTATCACCTTGTTCACATAGTCGTGGAATTCCATTTTATGGAGATCTCGATGAATTATTGTGAGCCCATCAACAACATCTTTATCTTCTCCATGATTTTGTTGGACATCAAGCTAGTGTTGGAAACTTGTGTAAGCATTTCTTCGTGTTTCGTTCATGAAGCATATGTTTGGATGAAAGAAGTGACTACCTCTGGTTCACGTGCAATTTGTGAAAGTTGCCGCCGTGAATCCGAGAAAGTTAGTTTTGCTTCCTCTGGAATCATCCCAAGTCAGTCATGCATATGTGCAAAGTATTCTATGGTCTGGAGACTTGCAACCTTCATTATATATGCATCCCTAGCACCCCAAGCCACTGATTGATTTGTTCGAGGAAAAGGAGTTGTTGTGCGAATACTAGTTCATGCGCAAAATTCCGATATCCTCAATGATGGTTCCCAACCAGAACTCGGTAGTGTTTTATTGTAAGACTATTCTGTGATCATGTTTGTCCTGGACAACATATTCACATGCGTGTAGCACAACCAGCTCATGTTTTGGATCTTACTACCGTAGTTCATTTCCCAAGAATCTCGCAACATTATCTCGTCGGTTTGTGTGGCAAACTTTCTTTTCCAGACATGTTGTCTGAAATATTACGTTACCAACCAGATCTGAATCTCAGGCAGATATGATGGTTGGAACCTCTTCCAAGAACTATGATATAGGTCCCAGTGAAGTGGACGCACCTAGCTGGAAGCACTATTGTTGTAGTATCTTGATTAATCCGTTTGCTCGCCTCCCACGAGGATCTCGCATGACTTATTCTAGAAGTTGATCCTTATGGATTTTGTGCTCCCGAAGTCCGACCTTTACTTGATGGTCATGTCGATGCTTTTAAGCATGATCATGGTAGCTAGAACATCAAGGAGAACATTAGAAGCGGAGTGCTAAATTTCTCTCGGTCGATCATCCAGATCTCGTTTCCTTGGCCTCGCTAAGGTGAAATCTGAGAAAGTGTTGTCTTCCTTTGCATCTGCATTGACCATCACTATTCATCATGGTAGTAAGATGTGTTGCCAGGATCCTCGGCACGGATGATGGTAAGACCCTGATGAATATGGAAATGCTCAAGTTCTTGAGAGGACGCTTAGTCTCTAGGTTATACCCTTGGTATCAACTGGAATGTGCCTTCCATTTGCCGAGTTGTTCTATAACCGTAGTTTCCTTTCCAAACTGAGTAAGCCTCTCCTTTGAATTCTTTCAAACGATCAATTGTGAATTGCCTCGGGCTAGTATGAAGAGTTTCAATGACCTATGTATCAAAAGTAATTCTTTTCGCCACTTAAGGGAATAAATCAACGAGTCACCTTTCCCAAGATGCCCCGTTACGGGATCATGGAAATTATTTCCTCGCCACCTTGACACCATCCACCATCTTTCTAAGCGTGGAATTGTTGCCCACCAAATCAAACCCTGTCGTTTGTTCTTCCATCCTGCTCGGTGTGTTTTGTGTCTCAACTCGAGATGTTTCAACATCTCATTCCGTGAGTTGATATTGTATAGCTCGATCTTCGAGAAGATCAATCCTAGAAGAGTTTCTTTCCGTCGCCATCGCGTGGATGAAGATCTCAAAAGCGAGGACGTGAAGATCAATGTATGCAACGAATCAACAACCTTATGATGTGCAACCTGGATCGTGAAGGTTATGTTAGCTTGTGTTCCCCCTTCACCTTAACCTACGCTTGAATCTCGGGACGAGATTCTTGTTTAGTAGGGGTGAGTTGTCACATCCCTAGCTTCTAGTAATGCACTAGGCTGCCTCATGTGTGCATCATGTTTAATCTTGAAAGAAACTTGAAATGGGGATTGCCTAAACCCCTAGCATCAAAGGAATTCACTAGGTTCACCTAAAATATTTTCAGTAAATCCAAATGGATATCAAAAATGTTCATCATTTATGGAAAATGCTGTAAACAAGAACTGTAGGTGATGCACATTTTTCCATGACATATTTGGGCTCTGAATTAAATCATACTCTATTTGCATTTGGGCATTTAAATGCTATAAAATATTTTAAACGCTCAAATAATCATAAATTAAAATGTTTATTGTTGGATATATTCTAACCAGTAGCCATGATTAGTTTTATGATTTTTGGAAATGCCTTAGCATTTTAATTAAGTCAAAACAATTAGAGAAAAATAGAAAACAGAAACAATTTAGAAAGGAGAGAGAGAGACTAACCTGGGCCAACTCACCTGTGCAGGCCACCTGGCGGCTCAAGTGGCCGGCCCAGCCCCCCAGCGCCCCCTTGTCATCTTCCTCCTCTGCCAGGAGGACAACCAGGTGCGTGGCGAGAGCCGACGCTGCCCTGGCCACCTCCTGCTTCCTCCCCGGGCCTTCTAGCGACGCCATGGAGAGGCCCCGTGGCCCCTCGCTCCTCTCCCTCACTCTCTGCTCTCTCCTTTGCCCTCTAGTCCTTTCCCCGAGCGCGACCGAACGCAGCCGTCACCGCTGATGAGCTCCCCCATGGCCACAGCCATCTCCGAGCCCCTCCGACGCGCCCCCGAGCTCCGCCGTGATGCCCCCATCCTCTCCGCCGAGCCACAAGACGCAGGACGCCCTGGAGCACCGTCGTCGACGCCATCTTCGTCATCTGCACCGACGGCCGTCGTCACCAGGCCATCCCCGAGCATGCTGAGATCACCGACGACCCCGCCGTGAGCTCCTCTACCGAACCCCTCTCTCCCTGCCGTCGTTCTCCTCCTCTAGCCCCGCTGTCCACCGGAGCCGAAAGCTCACTGCCGCCATGGTTCCTCACCGTCGTGGCCAGGGCCACCGCAGCCCACGCCTAAGCGCGTCACCGTGCTCGGTGGACCCCCAGGAGCGCGTAGAACCCGCCAGTTTATCCCCTAGGTCCCCGTAGCGTCGACCCCGTCCACACCCAAACTATGGCCGCCGCCGTGAGCTTGTTCCTGGCGAGCTCCGGTCACCCCGCGACCTGCCGCTGCCTCTGCTGGATGCGCGGACGCAAGGGCTATGCCATGGTACCCTCAGCAAGACAAACCGCCTCCCGTAGCGTGTTTTCGAGCCGCGCCGCCGTTGATTTGGTCGCCGTCGGCGAGGTTCCGGTGACGCTGACGTGGCACCATTAGTTTAGGTACTAATCGTGTTTAGTTACTGCGCAGTGTCGATGACATACGGGCCCCACTGCCTAATTAACCTAGTTTATCTTATGTTTAGTTTAAACTAACCCCACGGGTCCCACAGGTCAGTTTGACCTAGCCACGTCACACGTTGACTGACCCCACACGACAGAGTTGACTAGCTGATGTGTCTGTTGACCCGACCCCACCTGTCAGCGACACTAACCAGCACCGTGTCACTGACGAGTGGACCCCATTGGTCAGGTTTGACCCGGACCGTGCCCCGTTGACCTGCTAACGTCATAGTGACACAGTGCTGACGCAGTAACCCTTTTTCTGAATTTTTTTCTTTTATAAGAAATTCCAGAAAATAGCCAAAACTTGTAAAAATCATAGAAAATCAACCTTAGCTCAGAATGAAATAATTTATATATGAAAAATGATCAGAAAAATCCAATCTATCCATCTGTACCACTTTCATGCATGTTAGAACAACTTATGGCTGCTGTTTAGGCCAAATCATATAAATGGCATTTAAACTTTCACATATGGAGTTTGAATTTGAACCTAGGGTTCAAACCAACTCCATTTAACATGTTGCTAGTTGCATTAGCTCAAAACACAGCATATTGACATGTCATGATCATGCATCATATTGTGCACTGCATTGATTGTGTTTTCCTTCTCTGTTGCCGGTATTTGTCCCTTGTTCATTCTGATACAATCCCACTCTCTCGCTCCTGCTCTCTTTTACTGCATTAGGACAACAACGATTCAACTGTTACATGTTGCGGTACTTGAACCCCTTATCCTCTGCATGACCTGTCATTGCCACAATAAAAAGATGAAACCCACTAGCATGAGTAGGAGTTGTTTGAGCCCTGAAGTGCCTACTCATTCATGCTTATTTGTCATGCCTGCTAGTGCTTAGAGTTGAGTCAGGTCTGATTCATCGGGGATGAATTGGAATGTGGTGAACATGTCCTACTGTTGAGAGCTAAGTGTGTGAACACGATTTGGTAAAGGTAGCGGTGAGAGGCCATGTAGGAGTACATGGTGGGTTGTCTCATTGCAGCCGTCCTCAGGAACTGAGTTCTGTGTTTGTGATCCATGAACAGCTACTACCATGCATTGGAATGCTTACGTGCCCCTCTCGAATTATTAATCAACTCGATCTCTGTCCAGGAGTTGCAACTAGTTTCCGGTGTTTGTAGGTAGTGCTAGTAGTCTACCAAGTGGCACCAGGTACAGGTGGGCTTGGGACAGACTAGGTGCAGTGGCACGGTGTACCAAGTGGCACCCGGATGGTGGGCTTGGGAACCCTGCACACATCGTTTGGGGCCGTGAGCGACACCCCGACCGGATCTCCTTGCAGATGGAACCCGAATAGGCGATAAACCTGGACGAGAGACTTGTGTGGTTAGTCAGGTCGTGGCCGACTCCCTCGCCTGGCTTCCGCTTGAAGGTTGCCGAGATACATGACGTGTACATGGCGGTAAGTGGTGAGAGCGTGTGTGAAGAAGTACACCCCTGCAGGGTTAACATCATCTATTCGAATAGTCGTGTCCGTGGTAAAGGACTTACGGGTTGCTGTCGCAGTTCATAGACAAGTGAAAGTGGATACTCTAAAACGCGCACGATAAGCGTGAGTGCTATGGATGGCGTTCTCGTAGGGAGACGGGAGCGGATCCATAGTGGTGTATTGATTTGTGAATATGTGGACTCGGGTGCGCCACCTCAAAAGAGTTACTTGCAGTCGTAGTACAGGATAGCCACTGAGTCAAAGCTGGCTTGCTGCAGTTAAACCCCACCACCCCCTTTGTTGATAATGATGCATATGTATTTAGATCTGATGTAAGTCTTGCTGGGTACAATTGTACTCACGTTTGCTTAATTTATGTTTTGCAGAGAGACTTCAGTCTCGCTAGTAGTTCCGCGTGGACTTCGACGTTTAGCTTGTTACCTCAGCTACGATATTGTGCCGTCGGCAGGATCTGGTAGATAGTCAGGCTTCTCAGCCTTTTTCATTTGTAGATGTCTGTACTCAGACATGTTAAGCTTCCGCATGTGTTTTGACTTGTATGCTCTGAGTGTTGGGTCATGAGACCCATGTTTGTAATATCTCACTCCTCGGAGCCTAATGAATAAATACTTGAGTCGTAGAGTTATGTTGTGATGCCATGTTGTATTTACACATATCGAGCATATTGTGTGTATGATTGAAATGCTTTGTATGTGTGGGATCCGACAACCTAGTTGTTTATCCTTGGTAGCCTCTCTTATGGGGAAATGTAGTCTTATGCTTCCATGAGCCATAGTAGTCCTTCTGACCCGATTCACCGGAGTCCTGCTAGCCTCGCACTACTGCTCCGGAACACTTGATCGGCCGGGCATGTGATTCACTTCGTTCTGTGGTTCTGTCCTTCGGGAAATGTCACGCTGTGACAAACGGAGTCCTGCCTTGCTCGCTGACCAGTTCACCGGAGTCCTGTTAGCCCAGTGTTACAGCCCGATTTGCACGCTGGCAATCGACATGCTCGATGTTGATTCATGTATGCATGTCCCTGTAAGTTAGTGCCACTTTGGGTTCACGACTAGTCATGTCGGCCCGGTTCTCTATCAGATGGATGCTAGCGACACTATCATATACGTGAGCCAAAAGGCGCAAACGGTCCCGGGCCATGGTAAGGCGACACCCATGGGAATACCGTGCGTGAGGCCACAAAGTGATATGAGGTGTTACCGGCTAGATCGATGTGACTTGGAATTGGGGTCCTGACAATAGACATGACCGAGACACCTCTTTGTTCAATAACCAATAGCGGAACCTGGATGCTCATATTGGCTCCTACATATTCTACGAAGATCTTTATCGCTCAAACCATTATGACATCATACGTTATTCCTGTTGTCCATCAGTATGTTACTTGCCCGAGATTCGATCGTCGGTATCTTCATACCTAGTTCAATATCGTTACCGGCAACTCTGTTTACTTGTTCTGTAATACATCATTCTGCAACTAACTCATTACTCACTTTGCTTGCAAGGCTTCTTATGATGTGTATTACCGAGAGGGCCCAGAGATACCTCTCCGATACTCAGAGTGACAAATCCTAATCTCGATCTATGCCGACCCAACAAACACCTTTGGAGATACCTGTGGAGCATCTTTATAATCACCTAGTTACGTTGTGACATTTGATAGCACACAAGATATTCCTCCAGTATCCGAGAGTTGCATAATCTCATAGTCGAAGGAATATGTATTTGACATGAAGAAAGCAATAGCAATGGAACTGAACGATCAATATGTTATGCTAACAGATTTTCTTGTCCATCACATCATTCTCCTAATGATGTGATCCCGTTCATCAAATGACAACACATGTCTATGGTTAGGAAACTTAACTATCTTTGATTAACGAGCTAGTCTAGTAGAGCCTTACTAGGGACACAGTGTTTTGTCTATGTATTCACACATGTATCAAGTTTCCGGATGACTCTAAGTCACAAACTGGATACATATTTATATTGAATGGTGGAGTTGTCAGTTGTGCAGTTCCAAGCAAAGCGTCATGGCGGGATCTACGTGTGAAGCGAAGTACATAGCTGCTTCGGAAGCAGCAAATGAAGGAGTCTAGATGAAGGAGTTCATATCCGATCTAGGTGTAATATCTAGTGCATCGGGTCCAATGAAAATCTTTTGTGACAATACTCGAGCAATTGCCTTAGTGAAGGAACCTAGATTTCACAAGACAACCAAACACATCAAGAGACGCTTCAACTCCATCTGTGATCAAGTCAAGGAAGGAGACATAGAGATTTGCAAAATACATACGGATCTGATTGACTAAGCCTCTTCCACAATCGTAACATGATCAGCACCAAGACTCCATGGGTGTTAGAATCATTACAATGTAATCTAGATTATTTACTCTAGTTCAAGTGGGAGACTGAAGGAAATATGCCCTAGAAGCAATAATAAAGTTGTTATTTATATTTCCTTATATCATGATAAATGTTTATTATTCATGCTAGAATTGTATTAACTGGAAACTTGATACATGTGTGAATACATAGACAATACAAAGTGTCCCTAGTATGCCTCTACTAGAGTAGCTCGTTAATCCAAGATGGTTAAGTTCCCTGACCATAGACATGTGTTGTCATTTGATGAACGGGATCACATCATTAGGAGAATGATGTGATGGACAGGACCCATCCTTTAGCTTAGCATAATGATCGTTAAGTTTTATTGCTATTGCTTTCTTCATGACTTATACATATTCCTTTGACTATGAGATTATGCAACTCCGGAATACCGGAGGAATACCTTGTGTGCTATCAAATGTCACAACATAACTGGATGATCATAAAGATGCTCTATAGGTATCTCCGAAGGTGTTTGTTGGGTTGGCATAGATCGAGATTAGGATTTGTCACTCCGAGTATCGGAGCGGTATCTCTGGGCCCTCTCGGCAATGCACATCATGATAAGCATTTCAAGCAATGTGACTAATGAGTTAGTTGCAAGATGATGCATTATGGAACGAGTAAAGATACTTGCTGGTAACGAGATTGAACTAGGTATGAGGATACCGATGATTGAATCTCGGGCAAGTAACATGCCGATGACAAAGGGAATGACGTATATTGTCATTACGGTTTGACCAATAAAGATCTTCATAGCATATGTAGGAACCAATATGAGCATCCAGGTTCCGCTGTTGGTTATTGATCAGAGATGTGTCTCGGTCATGTCTACATAGTTCTCGAACCCGTAGGGTCCGCACGCTTAATGTTCGATGACGATTTGTATTATGAGTTATGTGTTTTGGTGACCAGATTGTTCAGAGTCCTGGATGAGATCACGGACATGATGAGGAGTCCCGAAATGGCCAAGAGGTAAAGATTGATATATTGGACGATAGTATTCTGACGCCGGAATAGTTTCAGAGTGTTTCGGGTATTTATCGGAGTACCGAGGGGTTACCGGAACCCCCCGCGGAAAGTAATGGGCCACATGGGCCATAGGGGAGAGAGAGGGCAGCCCACAAGGGGTGGCGCCCCCCCCCCCACCCACACACACGCATGGAGAGTCCTAATTGGACAAGGGGAGGGGGCGCAGCCCCCCTTTCCTTCTCCCTCTCCTTCCCCCTTTCCCCCTCGGAAAGAAGGAAGGGGCCGAATAGGACTAGGAGTCCAAGTGGGTTTCCCCCCACTTGGTGCGCCCCCTAGGCCAGCCTCCTCCCCTCTCCTCCTTAATGTATGGTGGCAGGGGCACCCCAAAGCACATCAATTGTTTCTTAGCCGTGTGAGGTGCCCTCCTCCACCGTTTACTCCTCCGGTCATATTGTCGTAGTGCTTAGGCGAAGCCCCGCATGGATCACTTCACCATCACCATCATCACGCCGTCGTGCTGATGTAACTCTCCCTCAACACTTTGCTGGATCAAGAGTTCGAGGGACGTCATCGAGCTGAACGTGTGCTGAACTCGGAGGTGTCATACGTTCGGTACTTGATCGGTTGGATCGCGAAGACGTTCGACTACATCAACTGCATTAAACTAACGCTTCCGCTTTCGGTCTTCGAGGGAACGTGGACACACTATCCCCCTCTTGTTGCTATGCATCTCCTAGATAGATCTTGCATGATCGTAGGAATTTTTTGCATGCTACGTTCCCCAACAGTGGCATCCGAGCCAGGTCTATGCGTTGGTGATATGCACGAGTAGAACACAAAGAGTTGTGGACGATGATAGTCATACTGCTTACCACCAACGTCTTATTTTGATTCGGCGATATTGTTGGATGAAGCGGCCCGGACCAACCTTACATGACCACGTTCATGAGACCGGTTCCACCGACAAACATGCAACTTGTTTTGCATAAAGGTGGCTGGCGGGTGTCTGTTTCTCCAACTGTAGTTGAATCAAATTTGACTACGGCCCGTCCTTGTTAAAGGTTAAAATAGCAAACTTGACGAAACATCATTGTGATTTTGATGGTAGGTAAGAACGGTTCTTATTAGAAGCCCATAGCAGCCACGTAATACTTGCAACAACAATGTAGAGGACGTCTAACTTGTTTTTGCAGGGCATGTTGTGATGTGATATGGTCAAGACATGATGTGATATACGTTATTGTATGAGATGACCATGTTTATCGGCAACTGGCAGGAGCCTTATGGTTGTCGCTTTATTATATGAAATGCAATCACCATGTAATTGCTTTACTTTATCACTATGCATTAGTGATAGTTTTAGAAGCAATAGCTGGCGAGATGACAACGACACTACGATGGAGATCAATATGTCAAGCCGGTGACGATGGAGATCATGACGGTGCTTTGGAGATGG
The DNA here is from genome assembly GCA_021605145.1 of Aegilops bicornis. Classification (NCBI taxonomy): domain Eukaryota; kingdom Viridiplantae; phylum Streptophyta; class Magnoliopsida; order Poales; family Poaceae; genus Aegilops; species Aegilops bicornis. The sequence goes on along the minus strand of CM038673.1, from coordinate 369,750,270 downwards.
AGATCAAAGGCACAAGATGATGATGGCCATATCATGTCACATATTTTGATTGCATGTGATGTTTATATTTTATGCATCCTATTTTGCTAAGTACGGCGGTAGCATTATAGGATGACCTGATGTGTGCCTTGCTATAAGTTTAGCAGGGAGGTACCAAAGTAATCCAGGAGTGGATCACTGGACAACGGTCAAGAACATCTTGAAATACCTGAAAAGGACTAAGGATATGTTTCTCGTTTATGGGGGTGACAAAGAGCTCGTCGTAAATGATTATGTCGATGCTAACTTTAACACTTATCCGGATGAATCTAAGTCACAAAACAGATACGTATTTATATTGAATGGTGGAGCTGCCAGTTGGTGCGGTTCCAAGCAGAGCATCATGGCAGGATCTACGTGTGAAGCGGAGTACATAGCTGCTTCGGAAGCAGCAAATGAAGGAGTCTGGATGAAGGAGTTCATATCCGATCTAGGTGTAATACCTAGTGCATCGGGTCCAATGAAAATCTTTTGTGACAATACTGGAGCAATTGCTATAAGTTTGCCGAGAGGTAAAGATTGATATATTGGACGATAGTATTCTGACACCGAAATAGTTTCGGAGTGTTTCGGGTATTTATCGGAGTACCGAGGGGTTACCGGAACCCCCCTGGGGAAGTAATGGGCCACATGGTCCATAGGGGAGAGAGAGGACAGCCCCCCCCCCCCCCCCCCCCACACACACACATGGGGAGTCCGAATTGGACAAGGGGAGGGGGTGCGGCCCCCCTTTCCTTCTCCATCTCCCTCTCCTTCCCCTTTCCCCCTCTGAAAGAAGGATGGGGCCCGAATAGGACTAGGAGTCCAAGTGGGTTTCCCCCCACTTGGCGCGCCCCCTTGGCCGGGCTCCTCCCCTCTATTCCTTTATATACGGGGGCAGGGGGCACCCCAAAGCACATCAATTGTTTCTTAGCCGTGTGTGGTGCCCCCCTCCACCGTTTACTCCTCCGGTCATATTGTCATAGTGCTTAGGTGAAGCCCTGCGCGGATCACTTCACCATCACCGTCATCACGCCGTCATGCTGACGAAACTCTCCCTCGACATTCGAGGGACGTCATTGAGCTGAACGTGTGATGAACCCGGAGGTGTCGTATGTTCGGTACTTGATCGGTTGGATTGCGAAGACGTTCGACTGCATCAACCGCGTTAAACTAACACTTCCGCTTTTGGTCTACGAGGGTAAGTGGACACACTCTCCCCCTCTTGTTGCTATGCATCTCCTAGATAGATCTTGCATGATCGTAGAATTTTTTTTCAAATTGCATGTTGCGTTCCCCAACAACCTTAGCACTATCAAGTTGCTTATCATCATAACCTCTTTGATTTTCGGCAACAATCCAAGAATAATGTTGATTAACATTATTAAAAACTTGTTGGATTATATCTAGAATAGGGACTTCCTTTTTAAGATTGTCATGAAAAATTTGATTATCCCCAAGCAAATGTCTTAATGCATAATCACTATTATAAAGAATTTCATCTATCATCGGTTTTTCACGAATCATACCATAAAAATCAAAGATTTCCCTTGCTTCCCGTATTATGTAATCAAATTCATTCATAAGAACGAGAGTGGCCAACTTTTTAGCCCTGGGATTTTTTATGACGGGCAGCTCAAAAAACAATCTTTGCAAGGTAGGATGAGTACAGATAAATTTATTTTCAAGTTTCAGAACTTGCGCTGAAATAGCTTCCGCATAGGATTTAGTCCTCTTAAGTATAGGTACATCATCAAGACTTAAATTTCCAAAGACAATTGAAAAATTCTTGGATACTTTCTTTTCCTATAACATTCCCTTGCCCCAAAACAAAAGTTTTAGCATCCAAATTGCCAGATCGTCCAATTTTAGGAGTTAGGCCATCATTTGTTTCTGCCATACTAAAATCACTCATGATTGCAAACAAAGGGTAGATTTCACAAGAAAATGGTGAACGAAAAAGAGGGTGAATAAAACAGCAAATTTTTGTGAAGTGGGAGAGAGGAAAACGAGAGGCAAATGGCAAATAATGTAAATTGCAAGGAGATAAGATGTGTGATTACGAACCTGGTAGATGTTGATGATGTCTCCCCGGCAACGGCGCCAGAAATTCCTTTTTATGCTTGCTTGAACTACGTCGGTATTTCCCCAAAGAGGAAGGGATGATGCAGCACATCAACGGTAGGTATTTCCCTCAGTGATGAGACCAAGGTTATCGAACCAGTAGGATAACCACGCAACACTACGTGAATGGCTCCTGCACACAAATAACAAATACTCACAACCCGACATATTAAAGGGGTTGTCAATCCCTTTGGGCAACGGCACCAGAAATTGGCAAGTAGACAAGATAATAATATGATAGATTGGATAAATAGATCTCGCGGGAACACGAGATAAAATAAATAAGAATAAATTGCAGGAAGGTATTTCTGTATTTGTGGTTTAATATATATGAAAATAAAAGAAAATAAAAATAGATCGCGAAAGCAAATATAATAAAGAAGAGACCCGGGGGCCGTATATTTCACTAGTGGCTTCTCTCGAGAAAAATAGCAAACGGTGGGTAAATGAATTACTGTTGGGCAATTGAAAAAACTTCAAATAATCATGACGATATCCAGGCATTGATCATTATATAGGCATCATGTCCAAGATTAGTAGACAGACTCCTGCCCGCATCTACTACTATTACTCCACACATCGACCGCTATCCAGCATGCATCTAGTGTATTAAGTTCATGGAGAAATGGAGTAATGCAATAAGAACGATGACATGATGTAGACAAGATCTATTTATGTAGAAATATACCCCATCTTGTTATCCTTAATAGCAACGATACATACGTGTCGGTTCCCCTTCTGTTAATGGGATCAAGAACCGTAAGATCGAACCCATCACAAAGCACCTCTTCCATTGCAAGATAAATAAATCAAGTTGGCCAAACAAAACCCAAATATCGGAGAAGAAATACGTGGCTATAAGCAATCATACATATAAGAGATCAAAGAAGACTCAAATAACTTTCATGGATAAAAAGATAGATCTAATCATAAACTCAAAGTTCATCGGATCCCAACAAACACACCGCAAAAAGAGTTACATCATATGGATCTCCAAGAGACCATTGTATTGACAAACAAAAGAGAGAGAAAAAGCCATCTAGATACTAACTACAGACCCATAGGTCTACAATGAACTACTCACGCATCATTGGAGAGGCACCAATGGACATGATGAACTCCTGCATGATGGTGTCTAGATTGGATCTGGTGGTTCTGGAACTTGCGGCGGCTGGAATTGATTTTCATCGACTCTCCTAGGGTTTATGGAATATTGGGGTATTTATAGAGCAAAGAGGCGGTGCGGGAGGCCACCGAGGTGGGCACAACCCACTCCCTCTTTGGTACTTCTTTTGCCCACTGGATGTCTTCTGGTCCAAAAAAATCCACAAAAAGTTTCGCTGCATTTGGACTCCATTTGGTATTGATTTCCTACGACGTAAAAAAACATGCAGAAAACAAACTGGCACTAGGCACTATGTCAATAGGTTAGTACCAAATAAATGATATAAAATGATTATAGACTAATTGTAAAACATCCAAGAATGATAGTATAACAGCATGGAACAATCAAAAGTTATAGATACGCTGGATACGTATCATGTATCCACACATGTATCAAGTTTCCGGTTAATACAATTCTAGCATGAATAATAAACATTTATCATGATATAAGGAAATAACAACTTTATTGTTGCCTCTAGGGCATATTTCCTTCATAATTAACTCCGGGTCGACAGAGAATTCATAATCCTTATCGGTAACAAAGATAGGTGAAGTAGCAAACTTAGGATCACATTACATTCTAGCATTCAAAGATTTTTCTTTTAGTTTGCATAATAATTTCTTAAGATCATCGTTATCATTGCAAGCAAGAAAATCTCTATCTACCTCCTCATCCATAACATAACCCTCGGATATCTTAGGTGATTCAAATCTAGGAGAGCTAGGTCTAATAGGTGTTTCATAATTCTCAGTTTCAGCATTCTCAATATCTTTAGCTCTAGCAAGTTGTTCATCAAGAAATTCATCTAGCGGCACATTATCATCAAGCAAGGTACTAGCATCATCATAAGCATCGTCCATAGCAGAAGTAGCATCATCAATAACTTGCGACATATCAGGATTAATAGCATGTGGTGGTGTTGCAAGTTTACTCAAAACAGAAGGTGAATCAAGTGCAGAGCTAGATGGCAGTTCCTTACCTCCCCTCATCCTAGAGGGAACGATCTTGGTTTTGGTATCTTTCAGATTCTTCATAGTGATAAATAGATAATAATCCCAAATGACTCAACAATTATAGCTAGGCTCCCCGGCAACGGCGCCAGAAAAAGGTCTTGATAACCCACAAGTATAGGGGACCGCAACAGTTTTTGAGGGTAGAGTATTCAACCCAAATTTATTGACTCGACACAAGGGGATCCAAAGAATATTTGTAAGTATTAGTAGTTGAGTTGTCAATTCAACCACACCTGGAGATTAAATATATGTAGCAAAGTGATCTGTAGCACAGTATATGATAGTTTTGATAGCAGTGGTAACCGTAGAAATGGTAATGGTAACATCAGTAACAGTTTTGTAGCAGTTGTAACAGTAGCAATGGTAATAGTAACTTAGCAAGATAAATATGTGGAAAACTCGTAGGCATTGGATCGGTGAATTCATTGGATGATATTCATCATATAGTAGTCATAACCTAGGGCGACAAGTAGTAGCTCCAGTTCAAAAATATAATGTAAGCATTTATTCCGTAAACAGTCGTACGTACTTATGGAAACGAACTTGCATGACATCTTTTGTCCTACCCACCCGTGGCAGCGGGGTCCATAAGGAAACTAAGGGATATTAAGGCCTCCTTTTAATAGAGAACCAAACAAAGCATTTACACATAGTGAATACATTAACTCCTCAAACTACGGTCATGACCGAAAAGTATCCCAATTACGGCCACCTTAGGGTTTACGGATCATAACACGTAATAGGTGCATATGACTTGCAAGATCGAATCTAGAACATAGATATAATGGTGAAAACATAAACGGTTCAGATCTAAAATCATGGCACTCAGACCCTAGTGACAAGCATTAGGCATAGCAAAGTCATAGTAACATCAATATTAGAACATAGTGGATACTAGGTATCAAACCCTAATAAAACTAACTCGATTACATGATGAATCTCATCCAACTCCTCACCGACCAGCGAGCCTACAAAGGAATTACTCACTCCTGGTGGGGAGCATGATGGAATTGGTGATGAAGGAGGGTTGGTGATGACCCACAAGTATATGGGTTCAATCGTAGTCCTTTCGATAAGTAAGAGTGTCAAACCCAACAAGGAGTAGAAGGAAATGACAAGTAGTTTTCAACAAGGTATTCTCTGCAGGCACTGAAATTATAAGTAACGAGTAGTTTCATAGCAAGATAATTTGTAACGAGCAAGTAACGATAATGGTAACAAAAGGCACTACTGCAGGATGCTGCTAACGCGACACTATGATCTGAGACCCTTTCACGAAACTGTGTGCGATGCATTAATCACAAACGGGGATGTAAAAAACCGTCAAAAAAGGTGCGAAACGTTTGCGATGGAGGACGCTGCTACCTCTTAAGCACTGCGTTGGATTTCCCCGAAGAGGAGAGGATGATGCAGCAAAGTAGCGTAAGTATTTCCCTCATTTTTTGAGAACCAAGATACCAATCCAGTAGGAGGCCACGCGCGAGTCCCTCGTACCTACACAAAACGATAGCTCAACGCAACGAACGCGATTAGGGGTTGTCAATCCCTTCACGGTCACTTACGAGAGTGAGATCTGATAGAGATGATAGATAATATTTTTGGTATTTTTGATATAAAGATGCAAGGTAAATTAAAAGGCAAAATAAAAAAGCAAAGCAAAAATAAAGTGATTGGAGATTGATATGATGAGAATAGACCCGGGGGCCATAGGTTTCACTAGTGGCTTCTCTCAAGAGCATAAGTATTTCTACGGTGGGTGAACAAATTACTGTTGAGCAATTGATAGAATTGAGCATAGTTATGAGAATATCTAGGTATGATCATATATATAGGCATCACGTCCGAGACAAGTAGACCGACCTGCCAGCATCTACTACTATTACTCCACTCATCGACCGCTATCCAACATGCATCTAGAGTATTAAGTTAATGAAAGCAGAGTAACGCCTTAAGCAAGATGACATGATGTAGAGGGATAAATTCATGCAATATGATATAAACCCCATCTTGTTATCCTTGATGGCAACAATACAATACGTGCCTTGCTGCCCCTTCTGTCACTAGGTAAGGATGTCGCAAGATTGAACCCAAAGCTAAGCACTTCTCCCATTGCAAGAGAAACCAATCTAGTAGGCCAAACCAAACTGATAATTCGAAGAGACTTGCAAAGATAACCAATCATACATTAAAGAATTCAGAGGAGATTCAAATATTGTTCATAGATAAACTTGATCATAAACCCACAATTCATCGATCTCAACAAACACACCGCAAAAAGAAGATTACATCAAATAGATCTCCATGAGAGAGGGGGAGAACATTGTATTGAGATCCAAAAAGAGAGAAGAAGTCATCTAGCTACTAACTATGGACCCGAAGGTCTGAGGTAAACTACTCACACTTCATCAAAGAGGCTATGGTGATGATGTAGAAGGCCCTCCGTGGTCGGTTCCCCTTTCGGCGGAGCTCCGGAACAGGCCCCAAGATGAGATCTCGTGGATACAGAAAGTTGCGGTGGGGGAATTAGGTTTTTGGCTCCATATCTGATCGTTTGGGGGTACGTAGGTATATATAGGAGGAAGGAGTACATCGGTGGAGCTTCGAGGGGCCCACGAGGCAGGGGCGCACCCTAGGGGGGGCGCGCCCTCCACCATCGTGACCGCCTCATGGCTTTCTTGACGGAGGGTCCAAGTCTCCTGGGTCTTATCTGATGAGAAAATCACGTTCCCGAAGGTTTCATTCCGTTTGGACTCCATTTGATATTTCGCTTTCTTGAAACACCGAAATAGGCAAAAACAAAGCAATTTGGGCCTCGGGTTAATAGGTTAGTCCCAAAAGTAATATAAAAGTGGAAAATAAAGCCCAATATAGTCCAAAACAGTAGATAATATAGCATGGAGCAATCAAAAATTATAGATACGTTGGAGACGTATAGCATCCCCAAGCTTAATTCACGCCGTCCTCGAGTAGGTAAATGATAAAAAGAGAATTTTTGATGCGGAGTGCTACTTGGCATAATTTCAATGTAAATCTTCTCAATTGTGGTATGAATATTCAGATCCGAAAGATTCAAGACAAAATTTCATATTGACATAAAAATAATAATACTTCAAGCATACTAACAAAGCAATTATGTCTTCTCAAAATAACATGGCCAAAGAAAGTTATCCCTACAAAATCATATAGTCTGGCTATGCTCTATCTTCACCACACAAAGTATTTAAATCATGCACAACCCCGATGACAATCCAAGCAATTGTTTCATACTTCAACATTTTCAAAACTTTTTCGATCTTCACGCAATACATGAGCATGAGCCATGGATATAGCACTATATGTGGAATAGAATGGTGGTTGTGGAGAAGACAAAAGAGGGAAGATAGTCTCACATCAACTAGGCGATCAACGGGCTATGGAGATGCCCATCAATAGATATCAATGTGAGTGAGTAGGGATTGCCATGCAACGGATGCACTAGAGCTATAAGCATATGAAAGCTCAAAAAAAGAAACTAAGTGGGTGTGCATCCAACTCGCTTGCTCACGAAGACCTAGGGCAATTCGAGGAAGCCCATCATTGGAATATACAAGCCAAGTTCTATAATGAAAAATTCCCACTAGTATATGAAAGTGACAAAATGAGAGACTCTCTATCATGAAGATCAATGTGCTACTTTGAAGCACAAGTGTGGTAAAAGGATAGTAACATCGTCCCTTCTCTCTTTTTCTCTCATTTTTTTTATTTGGGCCTTTTCTCTTTTTTTATGGCCTCTTTTCTTTTTTTCGTCCGGAGTCTCATCCCGACTTGTGGGGGAATCATAGTCTCCATCATCCTTTCCTCACTTGGGACAATGCTCTAAAATGATGATCATCACACTTTTATTTTTCTTACAACTCAATACTTAGAACAAAACATGACTCTATGTGGATGCCTCCGGCGGTGTACCGGGATATGCAATGAATCAAGAGAGACATGTATGAAAGAATTATGAACGGTGGCTTTGCCACAAATACGATGTCAACTACATGATCATGCTAGCAATATGACAATGATGGAGCGTGTCATAATAAACGGAACGGTGGAAAGTTGCATGGAAATATATTTCGGAATGGCTATGAAATGCCATGATAGGTAGGTATGGTGGCTGTTTTGAGGAAGGTATATGGTGGGTGTATGATGCCGGCGAAATGTGCGCGGTATTAGAGAGGCTACCAATGGTCGAAGGATGGGGAAAATGTGTATAATCCATGGACTCAACATTAGTCATAAAGAACTCATATACTTATTGCAAAAATCTAGAAGTTATCAAAGCAAAGTATTATGCGCATGCTCCTAGGGGGATAGATTGGTAGGAAAAGACCATCACTCGTCCCGACCGCCACTCATAAGGAAGACAATCAATAAATAAATCATGTCTCGACTTCATCACATAACGGTTCACCATACGTGCATGCTACGGGAATCACAAACTTTAGCACAAGTATTTCTCAAATTCACAACTACTCAACTAGCATAACTCTAATATTACCATCTTCATATCTCAAAACAATTATCAAGCATCAAATTTTTCTTAGTATTCAACGCACTCAAAAGAAAGTTTTACAAATCTTGAATACCAACCATATTATTATTAAGAAATTTACCATGCTATTTAAGACTCTCAAAATAATCTAAGTGAAGCATGAGAGATCAATAGTTTCTTTAAAACAAATCCACCACCGTGCTCTAAAAGATCTAAGTGAAGCACATAGAGCAAAATTATAAAGCTCAAAAGATATAAGTGAAGGACATAGAGTATTCTAACAGATTACAATTCATGTATGGCTCTCTCAAAAGGTGTGTACAGCAAGGATGATTGTGGCAAACTAAAAAGCAAAGACTCAAATAATACAAGACGCTCCAAGCAAAACACATATCATGTGGTGAATAAAAGTATAGCTCCAAGTAAAATTACCGATGGAAGTAGATTTAAAGAGGGATGCCTTCCGGGGCATCCCCAAGCTTTGAATTTTTGGTTTCCTTGGATTATCTTGGGGGGTTACATGGGCATCCCCAAGCTTAGGCTCTTGCCACTCCTTGTTCCATAATCCATCAAAAGATTTTCACCCAAAACTTGAAAACTTCACAACACAAAACTCAACAGAAATCTCGTGAGTCTGCTAGCTTAAAGAAAACAAAAGACCGCTTCAAGGTACTGTAATGAACTCATTCTTTATTTATATTGGTGTTAAACCTACTGTATTACAACTTCTCTATGGATTATAAACTATTTTATTAGCCATAGATTCATCAAAATAAGCAAACAACATACGAAAAACAGAATCTGCCAAAAACAGAACAGTCTGTAGTAATCTGTAACTAACGCAAACTTCTGGAACTCCAAAAATTCAGAAAAAATAGGACGACCTAGGCAAATTGTTTATTGATCATACGCAATTGGAATAACTATTTTATCACGTTCTGGTGAATTTTAATTATTGTTTTCGTGAACCGAAAGTTTCTGGAAATTACAGCAAGATCAAATAAATATCATCCAAGAAGATCCTATAGGTTTAACTTGGCACAAACACTAATTAAAAGATAAAACCACATCTAAATATAAGGTAGATGGATTATTTATTACTAAGCAGCAAGGAAAAATATTGGGTTGTCTCCCAACAAGCGCTTTTCTTTAAAGCCTTTTTAGCTAGGCATTGAGATTTCAATGATGCTCACAAGAAAGACAAGAATTGAAGCACAAAGAGAGCATCATAAAACACGTGACAAACACATCTAAGTCTAACGTACTTCCTATGCATAGGCATATTATAGGCCAACAAATTATTGTAGCAAGCAAAAACTAGCATAAGCAAGGAAACGGAAAGAAACAATAGCAATCTCAACATAATGAGAGGTAATTTAGTAACATGAAAATTTCTATAACCATATTTTCCTCTCTCATAATAATTACATGTAGGATCATAAGAAAAATCAACAATATAGCTATCACATAACATATTCTCAACACGATCCACATGCATGTGAAGTTGACACTCTTCCAAAATAGTGGGATTATCATTAACTAAAGTCATGATTTCTCCAAAGCCCACTTTTATCAAAAACTTCATAAGATTGAATGTTATCCAAATATGTGGGATCTAAAGTTGACACTCTTCCAAACCAACTTTAAATATTATTGCAAACACTATTATCAATCTTATATTCATCATGGGGCTTAAATAAATTTTCAAGATCAAGAAGAATCTCCCCAATCATGACTATTGGACATAGCAAAACCAGCATCCCCAAGCTTAGGGTTTTGCATATTATTAGCATAATTTACATCAATATAATTTATAACAAAATCATTGCAATCATGCTTTTTATTCAAAGATCTATCGTGAAGCACTTCATCACAATTTTCAGATTTACGGAATTCAGGCAAAAGCTTATAAAGATAATCTAGTGCATCCAAACCACTAGAAATTGGTTCATCATAATTGGACCTCTTAAAAAGATTGGCAAGCGGATGAGGATCCATAGATATTAGCTTCTTTGTTTAGGAATAAATACTCAACTATTTCAACCAAACGAGCAAACGAGCCAAGTAAGACATCAAGGCAAACGAAGAAGAGAGAGCGAATAAAACGGCAAGGGTGAAGTGGGGGAGAGGAAAACGAGAGGCAAATGGCAAATAATATAATGCGAGAGATAAGGGATTGTGATGGGTACTTGGTATGTTGACTTTTGTGTAGAATCCCCGGCAACGGCGCCAGAAATGGCTCGTTGTCGGGAGTCAAATCTTGACTTGACCTTGCGTAAGCCTCCCCGGCAACGGCGCCAGAAATTCTTCTTGCTACCTCTTGAGCACTGCATTGGATTTCCCCGAAGAGGAGAGGATGATGCAACAAAGTAGCGTAAGTATTTCCCTTAGTTTTTGAGAACCAAGGTATCAATCCAGTAGGAGGCCACGTGCAAGTCCCTCGTACCTACACAAAACGATAGCTCAACGCAACCTACGCGATTAGGGGTTGTCAATCCCTTCACGGTCACTTACGAGAGTGAGATCTGATAGAGATGATAGATGATATTTTTGGTATTTTTGATATAAATATGCAAGGTAAATTAAAAGGCAAACTAAAAAGCAAAGCAAAAATAAAGTGATTGGAGATTGATATGATGAGATTAGACCCGGGGGCCATAGGTTTCACTAGTGGCTTCTCTCAAGAGCATAAGTATTTCTACGGTGGTGAACAAATTACTGTTGAGCAATTGACCGAATTGAGCATAGTTATGAGAATATCTAGGTATGATCATGTATATAGGCATCACGTATGAGACAAGTAGACCGACTCCTGCCTGCATCTACTACTATTACTCCACTCATCGACCGGCATGCATCTAGAGTATTAAGTTAATGAAAGCAGAGTAACGCCTTAAGCAAGATGACATGATGTAGAGGGATAAATTCATGCAATATGATATAAACCCCATCTTGTTATCCTTGATGGCAACAATACAATACGTGCCTTGTTGCCCCTTCTGTCACTGGGTATGGACACCGCAAGATTGAACCCAAAGCTAAGCACTTCTCCCATTGCAAGAGAAACCAATCTAGTAGGCCAAACCAAACTGATAATTCGAAGAGACTTGCAAAGATAACCAATCATACATAAAAGAATTCAGAGGAGATTCAAATATTGTTCATAGATAAACTTGATCATAAACTCACAATTCATCGATCTCAACAAACACACCGCAAAAAGAAGACTACATCGAATAGATCTCCACAAGAGAGGGGGAGAACATTGTATTGAGATCCAAAAAGAGAGAAGAAGCCATCTAGCTACTAACTATGGACCCAAGGTCTGAGGTAAACTACTCACACTTCATCGGAGAGGCTATGGTGATGATGTAGAAGCCCTCCATGGTCGGTTCCCCTTCCCATGAGCTCCTAAGAGGCCCCAAGATGGGATCTCGTGGATACGTAAAGTTGCGCGGTGGAATTAGGTTTTGGCTCCGTGATTCGATCGTTTGGGGGTATGTAGGTATATATAGGAGGAAGGAGTATGTCGGTGGAGCTTCAAGGGGCCCACGAGGCAGGGGGTGCGCCCTAGGGGGGGCGCCCTCCACCCTCGTGACCGCCTCATGGCTTTCTTGACGGAGAGTCCAAGTCTCCTGGGTCTTATCTGATGAGAAAATCACATTCCCGAAGGTTTCATTCCGTTTGGACTCCGTTTGATATTTCGTTTCTTCGAAACATTGAAATAGGCAAAAAAACAGCAATTCTGGGCTGGACCTCCGGTTAATAGGTTAGTCCCAAAAGTAAAATAAAAGTGGAAAATAAAGCCCAATATAGTCCAAAACAGTAGATAATATAGCATGGAGCAATCAAAAATTATAGATACGTTGGAGACGTATCAGACGCATCAAACACGGTTCAGATTTTAGTTGGGTATGTGATGCAGGGCACACGGTTAACCCGTTCGAACTGTTTGCGATGAGGTAGAACAACAGAAACGGGCAGCCATATCAATGTGTGTGAGATATACTGCATACAGTTCGCTCCGATGAACCGTTTGCTATTAGGGAGTGCAACAAACGGTTAGCCAGATCAAGGTGTGTGATATAGGGCATACGATTCACTCGGACGACCTGTTTTCGATTAGCGAACGCAACAGAAACGGTTCAACTTAACAAGATGTGTGTGATACGTGGCAAACAACCGACTCGGATGAACTGTTTGCGATGAGAATTTACAACATAGATGGTTAATACAGTTAGTTTGTGTGTGATTCTATGTGTACAAAAAACTTTGAAAAATGCAAACTAGTTGCTTGCGGTGGCTAGGAGTATCGCACACGATGCATCTGCGAGTACTCGTCTGCGATGATTAGTAAGTTACACATGCATTTACTTATGTTAACACTTGTGTGATAAATAACACGTGGCACCGGATACGGTATTCGGGTTGTGTGTGTGCTCCACTCAGTCTTACCGCGCTCTAGCGAATGCTTCCCGTGCTCCACATGGGTGAATTGTAAAATCCACGCCTATTCCCTCACCGGTTCCCCGCCACCAGCTAACGGCTTGCTGCATATAACCCAGGCGGCAACGCACCGTCGCGACACTCTGCAAAGATCTAGTCCTCACCCATCTACCATTAGTTATTCCAAGCATGTCAGGCAACGACCAAAGCTTCGACGTCGACGCCTACCTGCGTTACATCTTCGGCGAGGAGAACGAGCCGGAGCAAGTCGGGGAGCAAGAGCTTCATCGGCCGGTGCAGGCACCATGGTCCATCGGCAGCGATATCGGCGTCACAGTCCTTGGGAGCACAATCGACATATTGCAGAGGAGGTGTGATGAGAAGTTTGCCATCCACCATGCAAAAGATCCAGAGCTGCTCGACGGCATGATCGACGACCCACCCGAAGAACCGCCGTCACCAGTGCTCATCGAGAGCCCGATGCCCCGCAAGGAATGAGCAGAGGACCTCTGTGATTCATTCAAGACAAAGGCAGCCTGCGGCTTCATCATTGCCCGCGGCGGCCGTGTCAACGTCGATTCTGATGAAGTGGTAGCCAGGCTCGAGCGCATCCTTGGCGGAGTTGATATCCCCGACAAAGCAGAACATCGCCAACGTGATATCTTGAGGATGTAGGTGATCGACGGAATTTGCTACCAGGCTAGAGACATGGAAATGGAGCGGTTCCGTGGATTTGTCATGCGCGCGATTGCACGCTGTCAAGCTCTTCTGGAGGAGGCCCAGCAGCCCCAAGAGCCTCCCAGCGCCAGAAGCTCCGTAGGCGGAGGCGAGTCAGGACACTCGGAATGAACATCCGCAAGGGTGCTATGCTGATGATGGAGTCCGAGAAGACCATCGTCGGAAGGCCGCCAGCTCAGCCTTTTAGCTTATATTTTATTATAATTGTATGCATATGTAGGTCATGAGTGTTCTGGGCCTTGCCCCATTTGGCATTTTAAATTATCCTTAATATGTAAGACAATTATTAAGAATTATTAACCATAGCCATTGTAACTTTGCCTCAACAGCGAGCAGAGCGCGCGCAGGGATACCAGAGCGGAGCGCGCCGCGGCCACCTCAACGGCGAGGAACCACGTGGTCAACCTTCTGCCATCAATAAATTTTGACCTTGTTTCTCATCACATTGCTGATTACAACGCAATAAGTAATTGCAAATCTGTTCACACATATCAAACTAATATGTGTTCACACTCCGAACCGGGCTTTAAAACTACCCACTCGAAAATTACTTCACAGTTCCTCTCCTCATCACCCACAAAACTAGTTTTTTCTGTCAAGTCATTCCGCCATGACCGGTAGGAGGAGTTTAGGGTGGACATATAACCAGGCAGCAAAGACCAAGGCCGCGGAAGCATTAGAGAGGTCCCACTGCGAAGCCGCAGCCACAATAGAGATGTCCCGGCGCGTCGCAGAGCCCTCGAACGAGCTCTCAGGGAACGCGAGGGCTCTCACAAGTGCATTCGCGGTGTCGGCCATCGCGACTCGCCGGTGTTCCTGAAGTCCTTCGCCAGCGATGACGACATTCTCGCTAGCGTCATACACAGCAGGAGCTGGTCGACGGCTTGATGAAGCTGCTCAAGATCAGCGATGCCTCAGTTGACAAGGCGACCGGCCTCGTCGAGCAACTCATGGGTGACAATGCGAAGCTCCTCAAGTTGGTCGCCGAGAAGGAGGAGGAGGCCGCCGGCTAGAAGATGATGCATGAGCAGAGTAGTGCCTCGGAGATGACGCTGAAAGCGGTCGTCGAGGAACTGATGGGTGGCATGAGGAAGCTCCGGATCGAGCGTGAGAAGGAGGTGAAGGAATCCGTGGCTGCTTTCAAGCAAAGTTGTGAGGAATTGAAGAAGGAGCTAGAATATTTTGCCGCCCGGTGATCCATCGACGAGTAGAGACAGTAGCGACCCATATCGTTGTCTGCAATTTCCTTCTTCTCTTGCCCCCGTGTCTTTGGGTCTTTGCCGCATGTGGCATTTTAAATTATCCGGAATATGTAAGACAATTATTATCTAAGCCATTGTAAATTTGTCGTCGTATTATCCATTGCCATTTTATTTGTGGTTGTATTATCCGTTGCCCTATGTGGCAATTTAAATTAGGGCAGAATACGAGTTGGAAACACGAACAAAGCAAATGCTGCCATGGGATCACAAGCAAACACCCTCCGTCCAGGTGCTTTAATTAACCAGTTAATGGAGAAGTTGTGAGCGAGGCGGGCGGCGGCTGGTGCATGGGGGTCAAAGAGCTCTCTTCCCGGTGAGCATGGGCGGCCTTGCTGCTCGCACGTGTCCCGTCGAGCCTGCGAGATGGACAGGATGCACGCGTCTCGTCGAGCCTGCGCGGTGAACTGCTCGCACGCGTCCCGTCGAGCCTGCACGGCGGACTTCTTGCGCTTGTCCCGTCTAATCAAATAGCTGCACGCACGCCACCAAGTATGGTTAAATTTCTACACGGTAAATATAATACAACCGTTTGCGATATTAACGTGTCGGCTTTTTGTTTCGAAAAGGACTTCGTTAGCTACTAATTAGTGCACCTCTTCTCAAACTGGACGATTTTTTTACTACGGCATATATGTCCCATGTCATGAAACCATGCCAAGTTTCATGTTTTTTGGGTGACTTTTTGATTTACTGGGATTTAAAAACCGAGATTCTCATTGTTTTAGGATGATGACAAGTTTGTAATTCATTCTCATTCCTTAAACGGGACCTAAACATGCACCCAGTGACACATGTACGATTTCCCACCCATTTTGCTTCACTGGAGCATGTGGTTGTAGTTCAAATTTGAATTATGGACTACATTAAATGCATAGAAAACTTAGTAATTAGTAATATATATACAATGGCCAAACGAACCCTGAACAGTTTCAAATTCTAGCCCGACACTCCTGTTATTCTATGTTGCCTGTAGAAAACAAAGTTCAAGGCGAGAAGAGGCAGCGATTATCGTTTCGCCCACAAGAGGGGCATGTTTCCCTACTGGAACCACGAGGGTTGCGACAGGCTCCGGTTTGTAAAAGGCTTGTAAACTAGCTTCACCCAAATTGGACAATTATATGTACCATCTCGTGACACCATGCCAAGTTTCATAATTTCTTGGTGAGTTTTGGATTTACAGACATTTAAAAATCGAGATTCGCAATGTTTGTGGCCAAGCCAGGACGGCGAGACGGTTGAATTCGTCCCATTCGTTCCATGGGACCTAAACATGCACCCCAAGGAAACATGTATGTTTTTTCTAGCCATTTTGGTGCACTGGAGCATGTATTTGTAGTTCGGATTCGAATGATGGACATTAAATGCCTAGAAAAATTAGTTAATGAATAAAAAAGGTCAAACGAACCTTGCATAATATCAAAGTTTAGCGCGAATCTCCTGTTGTTCCGTGTCACGTGTAGAAGAAAATACAAGGCTAGAAGAGGGAGTGATTATCATTTGGCCCACAAGGGGACACGTTTCCCTATCGAAACCACGAGGGTTCTTGCGACAGGCTCCGGTTTGTAAGAGGTTTGTAATAAAGCTTGGCCCAAATTGGCAATATTTTTACAACGACATATATGTGCCATGACATGACACCATGCCACCTTTGATGACTTTCTGGTGAGTTTAGGATTTATGGGGACTTAAAAATCGAGATTCGAAATGTTTGAGGATGAGCCAGGACACCGGTACGGTTGTAATTCGTTCCCATTCCTGGCATGAGACCTAAACATGCACCCAAGGACACATGTATAATTTTTCTAGTCATTTTCGTGAACTAGAGCATGTATTTGTAGTTCAGATTTGAATTATGGACATTAAATGCCTAGGAAACTCAATTAGTGTATAAAAAGGCTAAACGAACCCTGAATAAGTTTAAATTTTAGCACGGATAACCTGTCGTTCCATGTTGCACGTGGAAGAAAATACAAGGCGAAAAGAGGCAGTGATTACGTTTCACCCACAAGGGGAACATGTTTCCCTATCAGAACCACGAGGCTTCTTTGAGAGAAGCTCCAGTTTTTGTAAGAGGTTTGTAATAAAGCTTGGCCCAAATTGGATAATGTTTTTACCACAACATATATGTTCCATGACGTGACACCATGCCACCTTTAATGACTTTCTGGTGAGTTTAGGATTTATGGGGACTTGAAAACCGAGATTCGAAATGTTTGAGGACGAGCCATGACACCGGTACGGTTATAATTCGTTCCCATTCCTGGCATGGGACCTAAACATGCACCCAAGGACACATGTATAATTTTTCTAGCCATTTTGGTGAACTGGAGCATGTATTTGTAGTTCAGATTTGAATTATGGACATTAAATGCCTAGGAAACTCAATTAGTGTATAAAAAGGCCAAACGAACCCTGAATAAGTTTAAACTAGCAAAGATGCCCGTGCATTGCAACGGGAGAAAAACAATATATGTAAGCGGGTCAATATGCCACCATCTACTTCGGCGTCTGCCTATTACAACACCATTGCACGCCTCATCCTCTCCGAGTTTAGTAAATGTTTGGCCTATTTCCTATTATTTGTAGTTGAAATAGTTCATAACAAATATCAACCACTTCGATAATAATTGTGGCTATGTTGGTTTCTCTATTCCACCTTAGGGTATCTTTGATCAAAAACCTTTTCATTGAAAATTCAGAGGGTTGATTCCATATGATATTTTTTCTAGGTGCTTTTATTGTATGAGTGAATTAATCCTATAGAATTTTTTTGACAAATTCTTTTGCACTATATTCGTTAGGTAATTTCATTCCACACTAATTAACCTCTTGGAATGACACTTCATTTTATTAAAGTGCATTCTAAATAAAATAGCTCGCTCGCAAATTTAATCCAAAATCAAATGAGCAAATGCCACATCTGAACCCAAGGAATAAAATTCTAATATGTTGTTCACATATTGTAAGAAGATCATGTGTTGGCATTGAATGAAAGTAAAATTTGCAGTACATGCAAGGCATTTCTTTGTTTGTGCATTTGGGAAAGCGAGTCACATCACGGGGCAACGATGGGTGATGGATGCTAACGAGAAAATAAATCAATAGGAAGAAAAATTAATGGCAAACAATTCTTAATAGAAAAGTGTCTGTGAAATAATTTAAACTTGTGTGTTGGTCTATATCTGTTAAATAGAATTGAACAACAACAAAACTAAACTATGTATATATGTTGTGTCTTCCTAAGCATACATGGACCTGAAAATGTAGTGAACATATTTGGTTCATAAATGTAGGTTCATAAGAAGACAAAAGGTATACACACTTCCTATATTCCAAGTAGATCAGGCACAAAGTTCCTTAGGATAGCTTATCTTGTCTCACAATTGATACGGTGACAAGCAGTCAGTCGTCTCATGCCCATCCAAACTAATATTCTTTTGGTATGTGCATGATGATTGTCTCATGTGAAATTACATTAAGCTTACCTAAAGACCATAATAACTTGTGAACAGTAAATGATCCATAAACAACTACATGCATGCAAAGTGTTTAGAATTGTATGATAGACACACCGACACACACATCTTTGTATAATTGTTCTCTGCATGCATACATATTGCTCGAAAGTGTTGATGCTCCAAAGAGAAATTGCACTGAACATTCATGCTGATGGTCATGAACAAATCCCATGGCAGGCAACATCCCCCGGCGCCCACACACCAACCCTTTCACTTGGCGCTACGGTGTGGTGGACGGCGAATCCAGAGTCCGCGACAGGCTGGAGCCTCCTCCAAGGCCCCGCGATGATGAAGACCGCCACCGCCGCGATGATGACCAAGACAGGGAGGACCGGCGAGGCCGCGACAATGATCGTTCACGGTCTTCCTGGCGCGACCGTTTCTTCCGGAGCCGCTCTCGCGCCCCTGTGCGTAGGGCTGATGATGACCGCCATGGTTCGCGTCGCGAGGAGCGTGGTGGGGACCGTGGCCGAGACGACAGGCGCCGCGCAGAAGGCAGCTCATGGGATCACTCGACTGGAGCTCGCAAGATGGTCCATGGTCGCTCCCTGCCGCCTTCCCCACGCACTACCTCTAGCGACATCATCGAGATTACCCCTGTGAGCTCGGCTCTGGGATGGCTCTATGGCACGGCTTCCAGAGTGTCCAAGGTGCAGCCGTCGCTCACCATGGACAGCATCAAGACCACTCTTGTTCAAGCTTCCTCCTTCACGCCTGTGACTGCTATGGCTTCACCAACTCCCCCTGACCTGGATGCTGCGCCTGATGACGCACCTGAGGTCGCGCTCACCCCTACGACTGAGTTCATCCTCGACACTCCAACACCACCAAGCCTTGCTGAGACAACCCCGCCCCTCGGCGGCTCTACTGTTCTCTCGGAAGAGGAGGGAGGCACGCCCCTCTTCATCCCACGCATGCCGGCTCTTCTGCCTACTCCATCACCACGCTCCACTCCACCAAGGCCACCCAAGACAAGGCGCAAGACCTTGGCCGGAGTCACTGGCTTCCAGCTGCCGCGCCATAGCCCGCGTCTCCGGGCCAAAAACAGGAGTATGCCCATAGCCAAACTTGCAGAGCAGCTCATGTGTCATCATTTGGGCATAGTTGCTGAAGGAGAGCAAGTCACTGAAGAGGCCATTGGCAAGTTCACGGCAATGTTCCAGGGACGTCTGCCGGATATCACAGTTGCTGCCCTTCGAGCTCTGTTCAAGATGGACTGCGATCTCTCTGCTGCAGTTGAAGAGGCACTGATTCAGTATGGAGGGGAAGGAGGACCTGACCTGAGCGCTCCCACTGTGGAGGAGGCCTGAATGTCGAGATAGTCTGTTATGCTGTAGCCTAGTTTAATCATGTTAGCTACAACCTGCTATGATGTGTGTTTGCCTGTTTGTGGTGGCGTGTGTGCTCCACTGATGTTGGCCCTGGCAATGCAAAGTTCGTTTCAGTTTCAACCTGATGTAGTTCCTGTTTCAAGATGTTAGACACCAACCTATCAATCCTATGTTGGAATGTTCGTGGACTAAATAGCCCTGACCGTCGTGCGACGGTCCATGAGACTATTGCTTCTTCCTCATGCCATCTAGTTTGCATCCAAGGATCCAAACTCCAAGCCATCGACCAGTTCACGGCTGCGTACCTTGGGGGTCAGCGTCTAAAATCCTTTGCCCAGAGACCTGCTGATGGCACGAGGGGGTATCTTGCTCCTTTGGGACGACAATGTTGTGTCCATTACCAATGTCCAGATTGGTGCCTACTTCCTTTCGGCCTCTGTTTCCATGAAAAACAGCAATCAACCACAATCCTTCAATCTTACTACAGTTTATGGCCCTACTCGCAACAATCTCAAAGATGCTTTCTTCCTTGAGCTAAACTCTCAAAAGCCTCCTGCAGGAACCAAGTGGCTGGTTAATGGTGATTTCAACCAAATCTACAGGGCTAGAGATAAAAACCGTGCAAATGTGAATCGTTCTCGTCTTGTGAGATTCCATAATGCACTCAACTCCTCGCGAAGCTAAAGGAAATCCCCTTGCAGAATAGAAAATTCACTTGGAGTAACGAGCAAATGATCCAACGATGAGCAAGCTTGATGGTTTCTTCTGTAACGAAGAGTGGGATGTCATTTTCCCTACTCACATTCTCCATGCCCTATCATCTTCGCTCTCGGATCACTGTCCTCTCTTGCTTGCCAATGCATCTGGACCGAAGAGACCCAAATCATTTCGTTTCGAGAACCACTGGATCAAGATGCCTGGGTTCCAACAGGTTGTTAGTGACTCGAATGAGGATTCTCCCCATGGTGAACCCTATCAACGGCTTTTCCATAAGCTTAAGAGAACTAGTAGGAGGCTGCGTTCTTGGAGCAAAAAATTGTTCGCTGCTTCTAGAATTCAACTCCATATGGCCCTGGAAATCATCCTACACCTAGATATGGCACAAGAACATGGAGAACTTTCTCCTGATGAGAGGGACCTCAGAGAGAGACTAAAGAGGAAGGTCATTGGCTTGGCAGTCCTGGAGAAGGCTAGAAAGCGTCAAAATTCCAGAGTTACCAATCTTAAGGCAGGAGATGCCAACACTCGCTACTTCCATCTCCGTGTCAACCGCAGAAGGAGGAAGAACTTCATACAACGCCTGAAAAACAATAAGGGTTGGGCTACGGAACATGCTCACAAAGAGGACATCGTGCACCGACACTTCAAAAACATCGCCAAAAAGCCCCCCTCGCGTAGCATAGACTTCAATTGGGGGCTTCTGCATACCCCTGATTGTGATCTTCATGAGCTGGACAACGCCATCACAGAGGAGGAGGTGAAGGCTGCTGTGTTCTCCATGCCAGGAGACAAAGCCCCTGGACCAGATGGTTTCTCTGGTGCGTTCTTTAAGGCATGTTGGAGCATCATCAAGGCAGACATTATGTGTGCCATCAATCATTTCTCTGGTCTACATGCATCCCATTTCCACTGGTTGAATTCGGCAGATGTTGCTTTCATCCCTAAGAAGGATGGTGCTGATGACATCACAGATTTTCGCCCCATCAGTCTTATCCATGTCATTGCCAAGATTATTTCCAAAGTGATGTCCAACCGCCTTGCGCCACACATGAATGACCTTGTCTCGCAGGCTCAGAGTGCGTTCATAAAAAAACGATGCATTCATGATAATTTCATGTATGTTCGCAACCTAGCGAAACGCCTGCACCGCAAAAGGACCCCGGCACTCCTATTCAAACTCGACATCAAAAAAGCATTTGACTCGGTTAGATGGGACTTCCTCCTCGACTTGCTCAACCACCTTGGGTTCCCTCCAAGGTTCAGGGGCTGGATCTCGACTTTGCTTTCTTCAGCGTCCTCTCGTATTCTCCTTAATGGGGTTCCAGGGGCCCCCATCAAGCATGGATGTGGTCTGAGGCAAGGGGATCCGCTTTCCCCTCTCCTATTCGTGCTTGCGATTGATCCGCTACACCTAATCCTCCAGAAGGCCACCGCCCAAGGAAAACTCCATCCCCTCGATGGTCAGGCTATGTCAATTCGGGCCTCCCTCTACGCGGACGACGCAACTGTTTTCCTTGCCCCCATTAAGTCGGATGTTGAGTTCTTTGCCCGCACCCTAAAGAGTTTTGGGGAAGTCACTGGCTTGGTCACGAACTGTACCAAAAGCTTGGTTGCTCCTATTCGCTAGAGAACTCGACACAGTGGACATCTTGCACTCTTTCCCGCCAACCGCATTCTCCTTCCCAATGAAGTATTTGGGCCTCCCTCTCTCGGTCAAGAAGTTGAAAAGAATCCACTATCAACCGCTTGAAGACAAGATCGCAGCCCAATTGGCACCGTGGATGGGTAAACACGTTGCCTCTTCAGGACGTGTTGTGTTGGTCAAATCCGTGCTTATGGCCATTGCTATCTATTATATGACGGCGCTGAACCTCCCGGTTGAGGTGATGAACAAGATTGATGCGCTCCGACGGGCATTCTTGTGGGCTGGATGTGACAAAGTCACTGGAGGAAAATGCAAGATTAATTGGGAGCAAGTGTGCAAGTCAAAACTTCATGGTGGCCTTGGCATTCTCAATCTGAAAAAGTTTGCATCTGCTCTGCGCATTCGTTGGCTCTGGGGTGAGTGGCTTACTCCGATCAAGCCTTGGGTGGGATTAGGGACGCCATGCGACCGACAGGATAGAGACATCTTTGCGGCCTCCACAAAAGTCGTCGTGGGCGATGGTACTCGTGCCATTTTTTGGGAGTCTTCTTGGCTTGATGGTTCGCGACCCAAGAACATTGCACCAAAATTTTTTGAGCTGTCACAAAGAAGGAATTGCTCGGTCCAGAAAGCGCTCCTCAACAATTTTTGGGTGTCTCAGGTGAAGACCTCTCAGGGCATGACTGTTGACCATCTTCATGAGTTCGTCAACCTATGGGAGAAGCTATCTCATGTTCAGCTAATACCTGACATGCCTGACTCCATCATTTGGAAGCTCACCAAGGATGGTCACTATTCCGCAGCAACGGCTTATAGTGCGTAGTTTCTCGGTTTAGTCGACTCGGACTTGCCTCAAATTGTTTGGACAACTTGCCCCCCCCAAAATGCAAGTTTTTCACTTGGCTAGTCATCAACTATAGAATCTGGACGGCAGACCGGCTTCAGAAGCGAGGGTAGCCTAATTGCAACATGTGCCCCCTGTGCAAGCAAGTCCAGAATCGCGGCTCATCTGCTTTTTAAATGCCGCTACACGGTTAGAGTATGGAACATGATTAAAGCGTGGCTTGGCCTTCATGATATTTACCCGCAGAACTGGGCCATGGTTGACACGGTGAAGAAGTGGTGGAGCGCCAATGCTTCCAACAGGACGCAATCTCGACGACCGCTTACCTGCCTTATGCTGCTCGTCTCATGGGAAATTTGGAAAGAGCGGAATGCTAGGGTATTTCGTAATGTCGCAGTGCCTATTGGGGTTTTAGTAGCTAGAATCAAGGACGAGATGACGCTATGGTGTCTGGCCGGTGCGAAACATTTGTGTAATATCATGCCACGAGAGTGATACGTTGTATTTGGCCTTTGGCCAAGACCCCTAATACTCCTTCTTATTCAATGAAAATGGCAAATCTTTTGCCTTGTTTCAAAAAAAAAACAAATCCCATGTAGCCGCAGAAATTGTCATGTAAAATTCAGAAAGGGGGAGCTCCTTCCTCACCAACACGCGAACATTCAAAAAGTGACTACTCTTCGACAGCGGCCGTGCGTCAAGACGTCGCCGCGGCCGGCGGAACCAGCTCCTCGTCGATGGCGGTCGTACAGTGCATGAGTGTGTACTTACTGTGCATACGTGAGTTTGTTAGCTGCTTATGAAATCCATATACGCATACACGTACTGTGCATACTCTGCCTTGTTCCTCTCCTCTTCTCTCTCTCTCTCTCTCTCTCTCCTCTACAGAGAGCTTGAACCTGCCGGCGCCGGTGGCCCTCGCAAGCTCCTCTTCGTCCTCCTACATCGACTTAAGCCGCCATGGACGGCCGCTGCGTCTGCGTTGACGGCGGGCGGCCCCGCCGCTGGCGACGACCGCCTCCTCCACGCCTCCCTACTGCCCCTCCTCTCGCCCGGGCAGCGTGCCCCGCCCACGCCCATCATGTTGCTCGATGCCTCGCCGAACCACCCTGCCCGTGCGCCGCATGCACAACCCTGTAGCAGGCCGCCTCACACACAATCGCACGCGTCCTCCAGCGGGCCTCCCGTCTTGCCTGCAGCCGGCGGACCATGGTGCCTCTGCCGCCCGCTGGCTCTCTGCCCCGCCTCCAACTCCGACGCCTCCGTTTTCCCTCTCCTCCACTTCCCCGTCTCCATTCTGTCGAGCCCCTCCTTCTTCCCTCGTGCGCCGCAACAGGAGGGGAGCGCCGCGCCCCATCTCCTCTTCATTGAGCCGCCTCCTGCTCCGAGCAGAGAGCTCGCACTGCGCCCCACCGAAGGCCGGCCTTCACCCGGTGCGCCCAAACCAATCCACGCAGCAGGCAGCCACCGAGGAGCCCGAGCTCCTCCCATGGACCCCAGCTGCAGCTCGCTATGAGCGCCGCCCCTCCCCCTCCTCTGTTTTTCCTCTAACGAAGCTGCTATTTATTTTATCGTAATAATCCAATGAAGCCTGGGAGGAAGCCCATCACCATATCGGCCCAGTATAGCTGGCGTACGAAGTAGGAGGGACGATGTAGCACAAAGTAGCCATTCGAGTCGTTTTCTATACCGATGGCAACATTAGTTTCACCTCGCGTATATGTTTTAAATTTAGACTGTAAGCGTAAATTCATGAGAAGAAACGTATTGTGACGATGAATCACAAAGTCAATCCGTGCTTTATTATTAGGGATCCACAATGGTGGGGCGATAGAGCGAGGAGATGTGGTCTTTTCGCGAGTCATGTTTGTCCCATGAGATCTTGATAATGGTGACATTAGTCGGCATGGCGGCGACCAGGCAACTTGTGTTTTTTTCCTTCAGGTTCACCTCCGTGTTAGGGCAGTGGTTGTCTCCTCATTTGGTAGTCACGGTGACCCTCGAGAATGCAGTAGCGTCGATCAGTCTCTCCGACGATAACGTAACCGAATGGATTACGCATAAATCCCGTTTTATTAACATAATCGAAACATAAACCAGATAATACCTTCTTTATCAGGGTTTATTCTCTTTTTCAATGCTCACGTGCCCACAATTCTTCAAAATTAGAGTCTTTTTTTAGGGGGAACTTCAAAATTAGAGTCAAACCAACATATTCTCTTTCATTGACACGTACCCACAATATATTTCAATTATAGCAAACAAACATATTCTCTTTTATCGTCAAATAGCGTGTGGGACGCGCAATAGTTCACATCTGGGCCGGCCATTGACAAGCACCAAAACGACCTATATTTGCAAGGCATAATATAAATTTAAAAAAATGACGTGTTGAAGGATCGAACTCGCGACCTCAAAAAGTCATCCACGGGCTGCTAACCTACCAATTAATATTTAACAATATGTTGCAGAGTCAGATTAAAAAAATGCTTTTTTTCTGATTTTTGTGAAAATAAATTAACATTTATGAATGCCAAATATTTTTGAAAACATGAACAATTTTTGTAACCCCGAACAATTTCCAAAATGCGAACCATGTTTAAAAATGTCGTTCATTTTTGGAAAAATATGAACATCATTTGAAATAGGTAGATTTCTCTTCAAAAATTTTAAACATTTTTTGACAACATGAAACTTTTGAAAAAACATGAACATTTGTTTAATGTGTGAACATGTTTTGAACATTTAGAACAAGTTCAGAAAATGTGTTTTTGTAACCACTAACGTTATTTTGAATTTGCAAATATTTCACGAAAACAATTTTTAAAATCTGTAATATTTTTAAATGCAACTTATTTTGAAAATCTTAATTTGTGATACACAAACATTTTATGAAAAAGTGGAAACATTTTCTAAATTTTGAACACATTTTGGAACTGGATTTTTAAAAAAAATTTGAACATTTTACAAAAGAGGAACACAAGAATTATATTCTGATATGTTTTCTTCTAAAATATGGAAGAAAATTGAAACTTTGAACGATTTTTTCAATATTTTAATTTACGAGAAAAGGGAAAACAATCTAAAATTGTTAGGAAAAAAGAATGATGAAAGAAAAAGAGAAAAGAAAAGGAAAAAAAGAATATAGAGAAAAAGAAAATGGGCGGGCCCAGCTTTGGGCGTGCTGTGTGAACTTCCAACTATTTGGCGCTGCATGCGGAAAATAGGCTTTCTCTAAATTAACAAAAAAAGACGTATTGAAAGATCGAACTCGCGACCTCAAAAACTCGACCATCGACTGCTAGTCACTCGAACAAATGGGTCCTGCTAACTAATTAATATTTAAGAATATGTTGTAGCATCAGATTCAAGTTTTTGTTTTTTCTGAATTTTTCCAAATTTCAAATTAATATTATGAATTGCCGAATATTTTTGGAAACATGAATAATTTTTGAAACCCTGAACAGTTTAAAAAATTACGAACCATTTTTGTAAAATTTCATTCATTTTTGGAAAAAGACGAACATAACTTGAAATAGGTAGTTTTCTTTAAAAAAAGTAAACATTTTTTGACAACATGATCGTTTTGAAAAAACACGAACATTTGTTGAATGTGTGAACATGTTTTGAACATTTAGAAAAAGTTCAGAACATATGTTTTTGAACCACAAACATTATTTTGAATTTGTGAACATTTCACTAAAACAAGAATGTTTTATAAATCTGGAATATTTTTTAAAATACAACTTACTTTGAAAATTTTGATTTTTTTATTGTGATTCACAAACATTTTTAAAAATGGGAACATTTTTTATTTTGAACACATTTTGGAATGGGAACAAAACTAATTAAAGTTTTGAACATTTTACAAGATAGGAAAAAAATTTATTCTAACTTTTTGTCTAAATATGGAAAAAGTGAAATTTTGGACGATTTTTTTAAGATTTTAATTTCTGAGAAAAGGGAAAATAATGGAAAATTGGTAGGAAAAAGAATCAAGAAAGAAAAAGAGAAAGGACTAGGAAAAAATAGAAACATAACATATAAAAAGAAAATGGGCCGGCCTAGTCTTCGGCGTCCTGTGCGAAGCTTCAACTATTAGACGCTGCATGCGGCAAATAGCCTTTCACAGCTGTCTGGGCAGATAAATATTTCGGCTGGCTTCGCCGGGCCACAGCGCGTGCGGCCCATGTACGGAAATTATTTTATCTTTTCTAGCAGACGGATGGACAAGAATTTAGTACCACCTCGGATAGAAAAAACTTTACGTTGGTGAACGGATGAAAATATCGGAGAAACGCACGTTGCTTTATTAGTAGGTATAGATTTCAGCACGGATATCCTGTCGTTCCATGTTGCCCGTAGAAGAAAATACAAGGCGAAAAGAGGCAGTGATTACGTTTCGCCCACAAGGGGGACACGTTTCCCTATCAGAACCACGAGGCTTCTTTGAGAGAAGCTCCGGTTTGTAAGAGGCTTGTAATAAAACTTGCGCCACAATGGACGAAAAAAAATTCTCGACATATAAGTGCGATGTCGTGACACCATGGCAGGTTTCACGATTTTCAGCTTAGTTTTGGATTTACGGGGATTTAAAAACCGAGATTCTTCTCACGAAATGTTTTCAAATAGCACATGGTCACTCTGAAAGCCGACATTCATTCAAATAGCAAATGTTTTCAAATAGCACATATTTTAAAGTTTCATAAAAATCTGAAAAAATGTGGGATGTTAAGAAGGTGATGTTTTATTGCGACACAAAATTTCAAGTTGAAAAACATTATGAGATGTGAGCTATGAAAAAGACAAATTTTGCCCTGAATAGTGACATTACTATTCGGCACTATTCAACACTGATTTTTTCTTTTTCATAGCTCACATCTCGTAATGTGTTTCAACTTGAAATTTTGTGTGGCAATAAAACATCATCCTCTTAAAATCCCGCATTTTTTTGAAACTTCAAAACATCTTTTTCTCGTGGTTTTCACCGGTTCACCGAATGTTCGTTTCCGTATGATATTCCCCCTCCCCCTGCTGCACGCCCAATCTAAGTCGTGCGTTCTGAATGGCCAGAACCCAAACCCCACGGATCGTATGTGTGCACCGTTGGATGCTCCCAGATCGAACGGCAACCTTGAGCCCTTTCGACAGCACATGCAGTACATGGGTAAGCACTGTGACAAGGCCGTGTAGCTCACGCTTCCTTCTCTACTAAGTTTCCATTCAAAACAGGCTACCGTTTCTCGCCACTCCTCTCATCGGTTTCCCGCCTCTTCTCCCAGATATGCATGATGTAGATGTTCATTTAATTCTTATAGTTTATCTCATCCAAAATTAATTATTTTTATAAAAAAATTAAGATTCATGGAATTGTGCATTGTAAAGGTAAAAACAAAAACTGACAATTCATTTAGAAAAAAAGTTTGGGCAATTAAGATATGGAGGATTCTAGAGAACAAAGGAGAAGTGCTTGTGTTTTGAGGTTTGTGCATTATGCTTAAGTTCAACCATGGAGTCTTCTAGATTGTACATGTGGCAGAATCTGATGGAATGTAGATGATATCCAATGGCCAGTAGTGCTCGGATTTGCCATCTCTGTACCGTCGGATTGGCTTCATCCAACGAGCAACTTTCAAAGTTATTCGCACACTATATAGGTGTATAGATGTATATATATATATATATATATGTGTGTGTGTGTGTGTGTGTCCCATGCTAGACAAAATAAAGTTTGAGCGCATGCGTGGGACGACCCCCCCCCCCCCCCCCCGCTGCCGCCTCGAAGTTGGGAAACTGACATCATAGGTATTGAACCAGGCTTGGAGTCGGGTACGGTGTTCGGTTTGTAATGTACTTGGCGTGGCCCATCATTGTTGTGCTTTTGGGATTTTAACACATCATACACCATCGCATTCCATACATATTTTCGGGCCGCATGCAGTGTATACGGGATCTTCTGATCGACCACGTCTCCCTTGTGTGTTTTTTTTGTGACGACACGGATATCTGTGGGCTCCCCGAGTGTATATATATCATCCCTTTGACCGATAATGAGGGGTATGTGTTGGCCATGAATGGATTCCTCCTAGTTCCTGTTAGGGCCGGTCACCGTCAAATGTCGGTCAACCAAAGCTCGACCTAATGCGTTGTTAGGATTCCCTCCCAGATGCTCAGATTGCTGGGTTCGACCTACATCAAACCCTACGTACGTATCTCATCCTTAACTACCTTGCCTTCATGGTTGTTGTCTGTATCGAGAGGTAGGCACCACATCTAAATTGTACATTATTCTATATTGAAAACACACATCACCCCTTCCCAACGTACATCATTTTGGGCCGCATGCAAGAGGTGCTGGTTTTGTGGTCCTTCTCGTGTGATTTTTATGATGGTTCAATCTATTGGCCCAAGCGGTTTATCGACAACAACAACAGTCATTTGACCAAATGAAAGATTCATTGGTCCGTCTTATGGTAGGTCATGGCGACATGCATGTATGACCAAAGTATCGATCATTACGTGCATCCGTGTAACGCCCTCGATGCGGCTATATCTCCCACGTGTCGAAGCACGACTTAGAGGCATAACCGCATTGAAAGTAATGTCGCAAGTGAGGTAATCTTCACACAACCCATGTAATACATAAGGGAAAGAGATACATAGTTGCCTTACAAATGCCACTTCACATAATACATAAATAAACATCCATCATCCAGACATAATCAAGGTCCGACTACGGAACCAAAATAAAAGAAGACTACCCCAAATGCTACAGATCCCCGATCGTCCCAACACTGGCTCCACTACTGATCATCGTGAAAAGACACATAGTAACGACCACGTTCCTCGTCGAACTCCCACTTGAGCTCGGTTCGCCACCTGCACCGGCATCGTCGGCACTGCAACTGTTTGGTAGAATCTGTGAGTCACGGGACTCAAAGCAATCTCACACTGCGAGATCAAGACTATTTAAGCTTATAGGAAGGACAGAGTTGTGAGGTGGAGCTGCAGCAAGCGACTAGCATATATGGTGGCTACATTCGCAAAAGAGAGCGAGAAGAGAAGCAAGGCACGGTCGCAGCAGCTAGTAGCGATCAAGAAGTGATCCTGAAACTACTTACGCCAAACATAACTCCAACACCGTGTTCACTTCCGGACTCCGCCGAGAAGAGACCATCACGGTTACACGCGTTGATGTATTTTAATTAAGGTCAACTTCGGGTTTTCTACAACCGACATTAACAAATTCCCATCTGCCTCCTAACCGCGGGCACGACTTTCGAAAGATAATACCTGCAGGGTGTCCCAACTTAGCCCATTATAAGCTCTCACGGTCAACGAAGGATATTCCTTCTACCGAAGACCCGATCGATCTCGAATCCCGGACTACAAGACATTTCGACAATGGTAAAACAAGACCAGCAAAGTCACCGAATGTGCCGACAAATCCCGATAGGAGCTGCACATATCTCGTTCTCGTGGCACACCGGATGAGCCAGACGTCGGGTTGGCATAGACCCCGATTCCCCAAGGCGCCGGACATCGCTGTTGGACCAGCACTCGAAGGAGAACTGGCCCGGGGGGTTAAAATAAAGATGACCCTCGGGCTCGCGAAAACCCGGGGGAAAAAAGGCTTAGGTGGCAAATGGTAAAACCAAAGTTGGGCCTTGCTGGAGGAGTCTTATTCAAAGCGAACCGTCAAGGGGGTCCCATAAATCACCCAATCGTGTAAGGAACGCAAAATCAAGGAACATAACACCGGTATGACGGAAACTAGGGCGGCAAGAGTGGAACAAAACACCAGGCATAAGGCCGAGCCTTCCACCCTTTACCAAGTTTATAGATGCATTAATTAACAATAGATATTGTGATATCCCAACAATTAAACATGTCCCAGCAAGGAACAACACCTCCATGTTCCAACAAGGAGCAAACTTCATCTTCACCTGCAACTAGCAACGCTATAAGAGGGGCTGAGCAAAGCGGTAACATAGCCAATCAACGGTTTGCTATGGAAAGGATGGTTAGGGGCTTGACATGGCAATATGGGAGGCATGATAAGCAAGTGATAGGCATCGTAGCATAGGCATAGCAAAAGAGCGAGCAACTAGCAAGCAAAGATAGAAGTGATTTCGAGGGTATGGTCATCTTGCTCGCAAGGTTCTCGTAGTTGTCGAAAAGCTTGATCCTCGTAAGCGTTCTCAACAGGTTCCTCGTTCACGCACTCGCCTCCCGGCTCTACCCAAAGCAAGAACACAAACAATGGAACCACAATAAATCACGGGCGATGCACAAACCACATGATGCAAAACATGGCATGATATGCGAGATGTGAGATGCAATGCATATGCGTGCTCCGGAAGGAAACTGATGAACAAGGCATCAACTTGGCAAACCAAGTATGCCTCTGGAAAGGTGAGATGATTTCGGTTGAAATCAATATAAAGATCACCGGAATCGGATGCACGGTTTGCAAATGACAAGCAAAACAAGAATGGCACAAATCTGCCATTAACAGCATGATACAACATAGCAAGCAACAAAAAATTAAGCTACTGCGCCCAAACGTACCAACAAAGCATATGGAAGTGATCCACTCAAGATGCTTGACAAAAGATGAACACTGAGCTACGGCTAAATCACACCATAACAGGTCCAAACAAGCATGGCGAAAGTGCAAAATATATCAGGTTCACAGACTTGGTGAAAATACTGAACATGGCAGAATCAGCATCAGGAAGCAATGTTCAGAGCAAGCAAGCAACATGCTACAGGAACTTATAATCAGCATCAGGAAGCAATGTTCAGGGCATGCCATTGACAGAATTATGTAGGCATCTTCGCGAGCTCGATGCACTCACTACAGAGCATTTCAAGATAAACTAAGCATACATCCATATGGAATACATGGCATATAAGCTATACATGGCAGGAACAACATCATAGCATACACGGATCAACTACAACAACCTTGGCAAAATTGAATAACATGTAAACAACTTGCCAGGAAACATTCTATAGCAAAAGTAGAGCTCGATTGACTCAAGCTATGGCACTCCATAATTGCAAACAAGGGCACGGATGGATAGACCATAACCATATGTTCAAAACATCCTTACTGAAGTATCTCAAAATATGCATGGATCTCTCGGTAGCATCAAGTTTACATGGCATAAAAATATGAGCAAAACAGGGGCTGAAATCAGCAACATCATGAAGCCTAGTTTGCATGCTTGTGCTAGTCACCACAGAGATCACAAAAATACATGGCATACACCCCTGTAAAGATGGCATGGCATATTACAAAACACATGTAGGACTCAAGATCATAGGATGCACACATCAATCATGGCAAAAATGACAAAAGTGCATGTTCTGATAAGAATATGAAACTAACATCACATAGCCCTCTACTAACAGGATTTCGGGAATCAAGATGAGCTCAAATAAAAATGATGCAATGAGGTGAAATGATGTACTCGTAGAGATGAACAGTCCGGTATGCTATACGCCCAAAACGGAGCCACGAGTACAAAGTTTTCGCATGATGAAAATGCAACAAAAAATCTGCAGATAAAGACTTAGAGGAAAAACGGGGTCAACCTCGGGTGGATCTAGGGTTTGTCCGAGGCGCACGCGAACCGAGGCGAGGCCGGGCTCGCCGGAGTTGGAGGAAGGGGCGGCCGGCAGAGCTCCTCCGGGCCGGATCCGCCTTCCCGCTGCCGGATCTGGCCGGGCGGCGACGAGGGCGCTGGGCGGCGCCGGAGGAGCGGGCGGTGTCGGGCGGCGATCGGGCGGCGGGCGGCGGCCGCGACGGGATGGCCGGCGACGGCCTCGGGCGATCCGGCGGCGCGGGAGGAAGCGGCGCCAGGCGGCGTCGGTCAGCGCGAGGGCTGACGCTGGCCTCGCGTTCGCGGCCGGCGGCGGCGATGGGCGTGGCCCGCCACGTGGCGCGCGGTTGACGGGCGGCGGCGGACGGACGATCCGTCCGATCCGGACGTGTCCGTGGCGGAGGAGGGATTTCGCCTAGGGTTAGGTGGAATTGATCCGGATTTGGGGAGGGTGTTTTATAGGTAGAAGGAGCTAGGAAGCTCCAAACGAGGTGCGGTTTTCGCCCACACGATCGTGATCCGACGACGGAGAGCATGGAAGTGACTTAGATGGGTTATTGGGCTGTTTTGGAGGGGTTTTGGGCTGCAACCCAAAAGAGGCCTTTGCAGTTATGCGGTTAACCGTTGGAGTATCAAACGAGCTCCAAATGACTCGAAACTTGACAGGTGGTCTACCGGTGGTGTACCAAGGCCACCTGACAAACCTCGGTCCATTCCGAGAAAGTTTAGTAACCGCTCATGGAAAAATGTAAAAGGGGACGCCGGGGAACATAGGAGTGCCGGATTGCAAAAAGGACAACGGGGAAAATGCTCGGAATCATGAGACGAACACGTATGCAAATGAGATGCACATGATGACATGATATGATATGCATGACATAAACAAAATGCAAAACGAAAGACAAAAACCCAACCACGGAGGGAATATCATATCACAATGCTGAAAATGGCAAGAGTTGGAGTTACAAATAAGGAAAGTTACATCCGGGGTGTTACAATCCGCCCCGCTGACACGAAGTGGGACGTGGTGGGCCAAGCATCCTAGCTAGGTACGACATTATGTCATTATATACTCCCTCCATCCGAAAATACGTGTCATTAAAATGGATAGAAAGAGATGTATTTAGAACTAAAATACGTCTAGATACATTCCTTTTTATCCATTTTGATGACAAGTATTTCCGGACGGAGGGAGTATATCCTAGCTAGGTGGTTGTTAGGGTGCTTTCGGGTTTACAAAGCAGGTGCCACCAAAGTTATGCATTGTGTATTTAAAGTTTTAAACATCCCCAATATTCATACATATATTTGGCCACTTCCAGGTGGTTCTTGACTTCTGTCCCCTCTCATCGATCTTCAACGACGTGCCCAACCATGGGCCCGCAGGGTCAAAGTTGAGCATTGGAATTTTGAACATCACAGACCACCCTTTTCACTCATATATATTTGGGGGGCCACATGCTGGTGTGGCTGTCTTTTGACCCTCTCTAACGTTATTTTTTGCTGCAAAGACTCTGATGACCCTCAACGGACACGGGGTATAATATCTTAACCGTGTGCGATACAAGTGCGATGTGAATCACCACGATCGCGCAAGCGTGAGCAAATTATGGTGGAGGTACTAGCTCAACCGTGTGTGATGCAAGTGCGCTGAGATCACCACGACCACGCAAGCGCGAGCAATTTAAGGGGGGGGGGGTACTGGCTCAACCGTGTGCAATGCAAGTGCGCTGAAATTACCACGACCGCACAAGCGCGAGCAAAGGGTGGCGGTACTGGCTCAACCATGTGCGATGCAAGTGCGCTGAAATCACCACGATCGCGCAAGCGCGAGCAAAGGGTGGAGGTACTGGCTTAACCGTGTGCGATGCAAGGGAGCTGTAAAACCACCACCTGTGCAAGCTAAAGGCGGGTAAGTTTATTTGGAAATTAGGACGAACCGTGCGCGATCCTGGGCACTCCCGCCCCGCATCAATTCCTTTACCCAAATTTTAGTAGCCGTCGTACTTCAACCGTCGCCCACACTCCTGCAGCACCGACCTTATAGTAAAATTGCAGTACCGAGGCATTTGAACCGTCGCCCTCTCTCTTCCACCACCATCTCCACCCACCATTACTAAAATTTTCAGTAGCCGCAGCGTATCCTCAAACCCCACCCCCCCCTCCATAGTCCCCCACCCGCCCCCCTCCCCCCTCGAACCCTACTCGCGGCCGCCGCCGCCAACCCTGCCAGTCTGCCCGTTCCTCCTAAAGTTCAGGTTGCCCAGCGATTCCCATACCGTCGCCCCACTCCCCTGAGTTTTTAGATGAGGCATGCGGTGTCCCTCCCAGCCAGATCCACATCCCCTGCTCTAGAATGTCGCAGCCTAAGCTCGACCACATATCCGGGGAGCCCGACGAGCGTTCGTCCAAGAAGAGGTTTATCATGGCCTCTCCGGCGGACGTTGGCGAGGTGGCCACCGTTCGTCCCGACCTGTCGATCCCGGAGCAACACTTCGCCGCGGAAGCCGGCGAAGACGTTGACTACGTTGCCATGCCGAAGGCTTCATGTCAGCGGGCTAGCGACATCAGATCTCGGGAAAGCTGGCTACGACATCAAGCTCGTCCACACTGACGGCTTCACACGGGCCATGTCACATGTTAAGTGGTCCATCCCCAACCCCTCTGGTTCAACCGCCGTCGATCTCTTCGACGGCCCTGCCGCTGATCTCCTTCGCCAAGTGGTCAAGGATTTGTGAGCTTTATACGCCATCGAGCCCATTTTGTCACTTCTGAAGGACACGTTCCATGGCGGCAGCTTGGGATCCTCAATTGCCAAGTCAGATCTCATCGACCACGACCACGAGGAGGGCACTCATGAAGGTTCTTCCAAGGTGAAACAGCCCATCTGTGACATCAGAGATCGCACCATGGGTCTGTGCTCTTCCAACTGGAAGGATCCCGTCCATGAAATGTGAGGCAACATTCTATCAGCAAATCTTACCTTTTCTAGCTTGGCAACCCGTTCCCTTTGTTGTAGTAGGATTTGCCATGCGGTGCTTTAACTATGACGTGTTTAATTATTTCAGTTATGCAAAAATGTATTGTTCAATAGGTCATGTGATGTTTAAGTATGAATTGTCCACTTTAGTTTCACAAATGGCTATATGTGGTTGTTTATAGTGAGTAGATGCCTTGTTTATCTGTATTTGGTTGTTAGGTTGGTTGGAGTGAGCATTTTTTCAGTTATCGAGCAGATGCCTTGTTTATCTGTATTTGGTTCTTAGTTTGGTTGCAGTGAGTATTTGTCCAGCTTATCAAGCTGCATGCCTTGTTTATCTGTATTTGGTTGTTAGGTTGCTTTTTTAACATTTGTCCAGCTTATCAAGCTGCATGCCTTGTTTATCTGTATTTGGTTGTTAGGTTGCTTTTTTTAGCATTTGTCCAGCTTATCAAGTAGATGCCTTGTTTATCTTTATCTCGCTTGTTAGGTTGGTTGCAGTGAGCATTTGTCCAGCTTTTCAAGCATATGCCATGTTTATCTGTATTTGCTTGTTAGGTTGGTTGAGTGAGACTGGCATCCAGTTTCAATGGCTATATTTGGTTGTTATACTGGTCATTTATGCCTTGTTTATTTCAGTCATTCACAATGTGGTGTTCGTTATGTGCAAGTCGGAACTGTGCCGCTCGACTACATCAACACCAGTTTGAACGGCTATATTTGGTTCCAGTTATTCCTGGTGTAGTTAAGACATGCCCTTTATTTCAGTTTTACACATTTATCCAGTGTGATGTTTAAGCATTACCTACGTTCTATTCATTCTCAACAATACCAGTTTGAATTGCAATATTTGATGGCTGTTAAGCCTGTTGTCGCTAACATTGCCTTCCATTTTATATCTGCTTTAACAGCATACTGAAACCAACACATTCAAGCTATCATTTGGAGATGATGTTGTTTACCTTTGCTATATTTGTTTGATTTTAAGATTGTTGTACTTATCATGCCTTTCCAATACTTATGCAGGACAACAACGGGAGTGGCCACCATTTTCCGCTGAGGTTAGCTTCGTCCCTCGTCTTGTACTCCCCCCGTCATTCCATAATGTAGTGCATATAGATCCAGGCCTGGACACTAGTTAGCTTCTAATATTGACTTATTGCTTGTAGGTACATATGCCCTTGGCAAGGATCCACGCATCAACCCTTTTTGCGTATGGGGCAATGAGATATTGATGAACAAGCATCAAGTGAGGAAACTGATAAGGATTATTAGCAAAAAGATACGAATGGTGGCAAGAAAATTATTTGTTTATGCTCTATCCAACGCAACAGTGAGCTATAGGATGGTAACTACAAACTCTGCTGCCTTCTCTTTTTACTTCCCATAATGAGTTGTTAGACAACAATGTCTGAATCTTTTTCGTTCCCAGTGGTTCCCGAAGTAGTTCACTCAAGATTCCCTAGCAAAGTACATGATTGGTGGACACGCAATGAATGTTAAAGTATTTCACCCAGACTACAATGAGCATCTAGAAGTCCTAATGAAGATAGTGAAGGATGGACAGGCAACCATCACAAGGGGCTGGCCTAGAGTCGTGCGCGCATTATGCATGGAGTAGGGCACGATATGGGCATTCCGCTTCACCTTGTCCAGCAACCAGAATGTCTTTCGCCTCTCTCTTTATAGTCTTTAGTACAACTATGGTTCATCATTCTTTACTTGGTGCTTCTGTAGTTCTTCAGTATATGTACCTGTCCATCGAATTATGGATTCGTGGTTGAACCTATATTTGTAATAAACATGGTTGGATATGAAATAAGTGATTGCCTACTTTCAAATTCAAAACATGTGATTTTTAAATTAGGGATTAATTGGATTATTTAGGGATTAATTAGGGATTACACTACACATGGTTTGCGAAAGCGAAACATCTGCGATATACGTGGAGATCAGAAACGTTTCTAGGATCCAGTATGTGTGCGATCAATCTCCACTGCACACACGACTTTCTCTTGAAAACTATTTGCGTTAGGCCACCTTGCGCAAACATTTACCACATAAAAAGTGTTTGTGATGGACAGCCATTGCCACACAATTTCTTCTACGCACCGTGTGTGATGCATTTAATAACGCAAATGATAAAATTATTAATATCGTGTGCAATGGCAACGCTATCACAAACGATTTAACGGGAAAAATTGTATGTGATGTACCTGTTAACGGAAACGTTTTCCTTGGAGCGACTGTGTGGGATGTACATACAAACAGAAACGTGTAGCGGGGACTGACTGTATGTGATGTACTTGCGACCGGAAACAATTTCGATGTATAATTGTATTTTTTTAGCTCTACTGTACGTATTTCCGTATTTGAGCACTCGCCGGTCGCACACGACCTCATTTTGCCGAGCGTGTGTGCCAGGAGGGCATATCCTCGGCGGTTTCTGGGTCGTGTGGGAAGGACCCCCCTATCGCCCACACTCACTTGGCGACAGTTCCAAATGCCGTCGCGGAAAGGGGTTAAAAACCGTTTGTTTAGGACCGACACGCACCAGTGAGGGAAGCAAGGTAGCCCAATCCTTTTGTTGCAAAGGACAGGCCAAAACAATCTCTTGTGATAAGCAAAGCATTCTTGAGGGTACACGGGAATTTCATCTAGTCACTTTCATCATGTTGGTTTGATTCGTGTGTGCTACTTTGATAATTTGATATTTGGGTGGACCAGTGTTTAGTTGTTGTTCTTACTTGAACAAATCTCCTACTTATGATTAACCCCCCGCAAGCATCTGCAGCTACGAGAAAAGTATTAAGATAAAATCTAACCATAGCATTAAACTTTTGGATCCAAATCAGTCCCTTACGAAGTAGCGCATAAACTAGGGTTTAAGCTTCTGTCACTTTCGCAACCCATCATCTAATAAGTACTCCACAATGCATTCCCTTAGGCCCTAATAAGGTGAAGTGCCATGTAGTCGACATTCACATGACACCACTAAGGGAATCACAACATACATACCATCAAAATATCGAACACATATCAAGTTCACATGTACAATATTTCTCCCGTGACCTCAAGAACAAAAAGTAACTACTCACAAATGATAATCAGGCTCAAGATCGGAGGGGTATTAAATAGCATGATGGATCTGAACATGTAATCTTACACCAAATAAACCATATAGTAATCAACTACAAGATGTAATCAACACTACTAGTCACCCACAAGCACCAATCTAAGGTTCCGGTACAAAGATTGAACACAAGAGATGAACTAGGGCTTGAGAGGAAATGGTGTTGTTAAAGATGTTGATGGAGATTTCCCTCCCCAAGATGGGAGAGTTGTTGGTGATGATGATGATCATGATGATTTCCCCCTCCGGGAGGGAAGTTCTCCTGGCAGAATCGCTCCACTGGAGGGCAAAAGTGCTCCTGCCCAAGTTCCGCCTCGAGACGGCGGCGTTTCGTCCCGAAAGTCCTCTCCTTAATTTTTCTAGATCAAAATGACTTATATACCAAAAGAGGGGCACCGGAGGTGGGCCGAGGAGGGCACAACCCACTAGGGCGCGCCCAGGTGGGTTGTGTCAACCTGGTGGGCCCCCTCTGGTAGTAATTTGCTCCAATAATTCTTATATATTCCATAAAAAATCTCTGTGAAGTTTCAGCTCATTTGGAGTTGTGCAGAATAGGTGGCCTGATGTAGCTTTTTCAGGTCCAGAATTCCAGCCGCCGGTATTCTCCTTCCTTGTGTGAACCTTGCATATTATGAGAGAAAAGGCATTAGAATTACTCCAAAAAGAATTATTATGCATAAAAACAATATAAATAATAGTAGGAAAACATGATGCAAAATGAACGTATCAACTCCCACAAGCTTAGACCTCGCTTGTCCTCAAGCGAAAACTGAAATCGAAAAACATGTCCACATGCTTAGAGAGAGAGGTGTTGGTAAAAACAAAATATGGACATAGAATGTCGGTGTACAAAAGTAGGGGCGCTCCTTTTGACCTCTTTACTTGTGCGCGGACAGTCGGAGCCGCGCCCATGGCCACACTAAGCAGAGCAGGGGAGGGAAGCCGGAGAGAAGCCAGAGGAACAAGATGGTCAGAGGCAACGCCAAGGCCAAGAACACAAAGAAGCAGAGGGACGAAGCAGGTTCCCCCGGCAAGACCCTTGCCGGGGCAGCCTCAGCGGCCCCAGCAAGATCCTTGCCGGGGCAGCTCGCCCACACCAACAAAGTGAGCAGCCCTTGAGCCCACATGTTCCAACTCAACCAACTACATTGGGACCAGGGCTCGGGAGGCACCTCCGTGGTGGCATGCAGATCTTTGTCAAGATCATAAGCCACCTCAGCTGCTTGCCTGCCTATGTGGCGCCGCATGCGTCACTGTCCAGGGCGCGTGTCGCAACGAAGAGGAGCGGCGACAGACGGGACGGGCCTCGCTCCCCGTCCCCGATAAAGCTAGGGGACACCTAAGCGACACATTAAATGCGTCTTGTCCTATAATACGGGCGATAAGCTCACATTAATGTAGGCCTTTCCACCTCCTGTGTGCCATTGTGGCAGCCCCTTTCGACTATAAAAGGAGGCCCATGGCATTCTAGAGAGGGATTCGGCTCTTTTGAACTACGCCGCCACCATAGCTAGTTCGAGAGCTCAAGAACTCTATCAAATACACACCAAAGCAGGATTAGGGTATTACGCATCCTCGCGGCCCGAACCTGGGTAAACGATCCTTGTGTTGACTGCTAATCCTGCTCTTCTCGCAACCCCGCGCCCCGGCAACCGTAGTAGGGATTCTTGTGATCCCATAGGTGTCATTTCCCACTGACATCTTTGGCGCACCAGGTAGGGGGCGCAATTGTGAGAATCTGGTATAGTAGTTAACCTAGCAGTTCTTCATCGCCATGGCTCCCAAGAAGAAGATGATCACGGCGATCGGCTCGTCGGGAGCCGAACGGCCCGTGCCAGTGCGGACGAGCAGCGGGCCGGTGGCGGACAGGACCCGGGCTGCAGTCCACGAGCACCAGCATCGCTCTGGCAGTCAGAGCCTGGCGAGCAATGTCGTTCGTGCGCCCGGCGACGGGCCGCACGCCGCCAAATCCAAAGACGGAGTTGGGCCCCACGCAGGCGGCGCGGGGCCCTCCAGGAGTGTCGTTGTGCCACCCACGGGCGGCGCAGCAACCTCCAAGACGCCTACGCCGGTGCCCACAGCGCGCTCTTCCCAGGGTGCGCGCGATGAGCAGCGCCACCATGCTGGGGATCCCGGACACCGCTGTGAGAAGAGCCATGTGTATCGTCCGCGGGACGAAGGAGTCCAGCATGCTCACCGAAGTGCTGGCGAAAATGGCGCGCAGCCGCTGGGCCGTGGTAGAGCTCCTTCTAACGTAGTTAGAAGTCTAAGCGCGCCACGATCCACGTAGCTGTCACCACCACCCACGCCAGCAGAAGCTTTGGCGCGCGCGCAACTGCTCCTCGACTTCCCTCCTGCTGCGGAGAAGCTCGACGAGTGGAGAGCCACCATTCGGAGCCTCGTCGCTGTCGCCAACAAAAATGATCCGCGACCGGCGGGGCCCTCGGGCCGGCGCTCCACCGAGCCACCACATTCCAGCGCCGGGAGGACTGGGGGTGATGCGGTCATGATGCACTCTCCTCCTCCATGCTAGCCACCACGGGTGTCGGTCCGTCACGATGACGCTTGTGATAATATTTCCATAGCGTTGTCCGACCCACAGACCCACCGCGACCAATGCCAAGTTCTTCGAGAATGAGCTCATGAAGATGCTCGAACCACTATCGAGCGCCGGCGTGATACACGCCACCAGTCGGACAAGCGGGCGGGACCCGCTATGGACCAACAAGCACCGGGGGGCTCTGGTGGCCTACCTTATGAGGAGGGCTGCCCGGCCTTTACCTGTGAGCTGCGGCAGTTCCAGTGGCCGTCCCACCGCACGTTCAATCCCGACGTCGGCGAGAAGTACACTGGCAAGAGATCCATCCGTCAGAGTTCCTCAGCATCTACACCATCGCGATGCAGGCTGCCGGAGCTCGCGACGATTATACGTCTCCAACGTATCTATAATTATTTATTGTTCCATGCTATATTATATTATGTTTTGGATGTTTAACGGGATTTATTATACACTTTTATATTATTTTTGGGATTAACCTATTGACCGGAGGCCCAGCCCGAATTGCTGTTTTTTTGCCTATTTCAGTGTTTCGTAGAAAAAGAATATCAAACGGAGTCCAAACAGAATGAAACCTTCGGGAACGTGATTTTCGGAACGAACGTGATCCAAAGGACTTGGAGTCTACGCAAAGTAATCAACGAGGAGAGCACAAGGCAGGGGGCACGCCTACCCCCACCCCCCAGGTGCGCCCTCCATCCTTGTGGGGCCCACGTTGCTCCACTGACGTACTTCTGCCTCCTATATATACCTACGTACCCCCAAACTATCAGATACGGAGCCAAAACCCTATTTCCACCGCCGCAACCTTCTATACCCATGAGATCCCATCTTGAGGCCTTTTCCAGCGCTCCGCCAGAGGGGGCATCGATCACGGAGGGCTTCTACATCAACACCATAGCCTCTTCGATGATGTGTGAGTAGTTTACCTCAGACCTTCGGGTCCATAGTTATTAGCTAGATGGCTTCTTCTCTCTCTTTGGATCTCAATACAAAGTTATCCTCGAGCTTCTTGGATATCTATTTGATGTAATCTTATTTTGCGGTGTGTTTGTCAAGATCCGATGAATTGTGGGTTTATGATCAATATTATCTATGAACAATATGTGAATCTCCTCTGAATTCTTTTATGTATGATTGGTTAACTTTGCAAGTCTCTTCGAATTATCAGTTTGGTTTGGCCTACTAGATTGATCTTTCTTGCAATGGGAGAAGTGCTTAGCTTTGGGTTCAATCTTGCGGTGCTCGATCCCAAAGGATGTAAAGGGAAACGACACGTATTGTATTGTTTCCATCGAGGATAAAAAGATGGGTTTATATCATATTGCATGAGTTTATCCCTCTACATCATGTCATCTTACTTAAAGCATTACTCTGTTCTTATGAACTTAATACTCTAGATGCATGTTGGATAGCGGTCGATGTGTGGAGTAATACTAGTAGATGCAGAATCGTTTCAGTCTACTTGTCGCGGACGTGATGCCTATATGCATGATCATACCTAGATATTCTCATAACTATGCTCAATTCTATCAATTGCTCGACAG
This sequence comes from Aegilops bicornis, assembly GCA_021605145.1. Taxonomy (NCBI): domain Eukaryota; kingdom Viridiplantae; phylum Streptophyta; class Magnoliopsida; order Poales; family Poaceae; genus Aegilops; species Aegilops bicornis. Next base: position 369,707,096 of record CM038673.1, on the reverse strand, counting down.
TAATTCGTTTACCCACCGTAATACTTATGCTCTTGAGAGAAGCCACTAGTGAAATCTATGGCCCCCGGGTCTATTTTCCATCATATTAATCTTCCAACACTTAGTTATTTCTATTTGCCTTTTACTTTACTTTGCATCTTTATTTCTCTTTATCGTAAAAACACCAAAAATATTATCTTATCATATCTATCAGATCTCACTCTCGTAAGTGACCGTTGAGAGATTGACAACCCCTTTACCGCGTTGGTTGCGAGGTTCTTATTTTTTTGTGTAGGTGTGAGGGACTCGTGTGTGATCTCCTACTGGATTGATACCTTGGTTCTCAAAAACTGAGGGAAATACTTACGCTAATTTACTGCATCACCCTTTCCTCTTCAAGGGAAAACCAACGCAGTGCTCAAGAGGTAGCAAGAAGGATTTCGCGCCGCTGTCGGGAGATTCGCGCCAAGTCAAGTCAAGTCAAGACATACCAAGTACCCATCACAAACTCTTATCCCTCGCATTACATTATTTGCCATTTGCCTCGCTTTCCTCTCCCCCACTTCACCCTTGCTATTTTATTCGCCTTCTTCCCGTATGCCTTTCTGTTTGTGTTTCCACGTGCCTTCTATTTGCTTGCATGTTTGCTTGCTAAAAATCTATTGATATGGATCCACTTAAAGTGTTCTACTTGGATCATCTTCGATCCTTATGCGCTCGTGCTAAAACCCCAACTAGCCTAGTTGATGGGAAATCTTTAGATGAGCATGCTCATTTTGTGCGTCACCATTTGTCTGAAAAAGGGAGACTCTTATGGAATCAAATAAACAAATTGCTGTGTTATGCTTGGAATCATTTTGAAATTTGTGATATTACTTTTTGCTCTAAGAACCCTAAAAAACACCTCCCCTACCTATGTGAGTTTAATGAAAATGAGATCTTATCTTCTGATGCAAAGGGTGTTTACAGCTACTATGATATCGAAAAAATTGAAGAATTTGTTGCTTTTATGGGTTCTTATGAAGTTGCTTCTTTGATTGAAAAGTATGATATTACTATTTACGAATCTGAAAATTTTGACATACTTGAATATTGCTATGAAAACTATGTTCATAATGTCTATGTCAAAGAATTTATTGAAAGAATTACCGTTGCTTCTAAAGAAAATAATGATATGCATGAATCTATAGATAATTATGATTCCGATGATCTGATTGAAATATCCCTTGATGAACATGATGCTTGCTATCCTTGTGGCCATGATGCCAATATTTATGAAGATGAATTTGCTATAGTTCCTTACGTTAAACATGAGATCATTGCTGTTGCACCCATACTTGGTAGTTCCTTCGATAAAAATCATGATTGCAATGATTTTACTATAAATTCTCTTGATGTCAATTGTGCTAATAATATGCAAAACCCTAAGCTTGGGGATGCTAGTTTTGCAATGTCCACTACTTGTTGCAATGATCATGATTGGGGAGATTCTTCTTATGATCTTGAAAATTTATTTAAGCCCCATGATGAATATGAGATTGATAATAGTGTTTGCAATATTATTGAAAGTGGATTTGGAAGAGTGTCAACTTTAGATCCCACATATTTGGAGAATGTTCAATCTTATGGTATTTTTGATAAAAGTGGGTTTGGAGAGGTCATGACTTTAGTTAATGTGTTAATCCCACTATTTTGGAAGAGTGTCAACTTTGCATGCATGTGGATCGTGTTGAAAATATTTATTGTGATAGATATTTTGTTGAATTTGCTTATGATCCTACATTTAATTATTATGAGAGAGGAAAATATGGTTATAGAAATTTTCATGTTACTAAATTACCTCTCGTTACGTTAAGATTGCTATTGTTTCTTTCCGCTTCCTTGCATATGCTAGCTTTTGCTTGCCTTGATAATTTGTTTGCCTATAAGATGCCTATGCATAGGAAGTATGTTAGACTTAGATGTGTTTGTCACATGTTTCATGATGCTCTCCTTGTGTTTCAATTATTATCTTCCGTGTGAGCATCGTTGAAATCTTATGCCTAGCTAGGGGCGTTAAACGACAGCGCTTGTTGGGAGGCAACCCAATTTTATCTTAGTTTTTCGCTTTTTGCTTCTGTTTAGGAATAAATATTTGATCTAGCCTCTGTTTAGATTTGTTTTTATGTTTTAATAGTGTTTGTGCCAAGTTAAACCTATAGGATCTTCTTGGATGATAGTTATTTGATCTTGCTGAAAATTCCAGAAACTTTCTGTTCACGAAAACAATTGTTAAAAATCACCAGAACGTGATAAAATACTGATTCCAATTGCAGTAGATCAATAACAAATTGTCTAGGTCATCCTATTTTGGTAGATTTTTTTGAGTTCAGAAGTTTGCGTTAGTTACAGATTACTACATCGCTGCTTTTAGATAGATTCTGTTTTTCGTGTGTTGTTTGCTTATTTTGATGAATCTATGGCTAATAAAATAGTTTATAAACCATAGAGAAGTTGGAATACAATAGGTTTAACACCAATATAAATAAATAATGAGTTCATTACAGTACTTGAAGTGGTGTTTTGTTTTCTTTCACTAATGGAGCTCACGAGATTTTCTGCTAAGTTTTGTGTTGTGAAGTTTTCAAGTTTTGGGTAAAAGATTTGATGGATTATGGAACAAGGAGTGGCAAGAGCCTAAGCTTGTGGATTCCCATGGCACCCCAAGATAATCTAAGGACACCAAAAAGCCAAAGCTTGGGGATGCCCCGTATGGCATCCCCTCTTTCGTCTTCGTCCATCGGTAACTTTACTTGGAGCTATATTTTTATTCACCACATGATATGTGTTTTGCTTGGAACGTCTTGTATGATTTGAGTCTTTGTTTTTTAGTTTACCACAATCATCCTTTCTGTACACACCTTTTGAGAGAGACACACATGATTCGGAATTTATTAGAATACTCTATGTGCTTCACTTATATCTTTTGAGCTATATAGTTTTTGCTCTAGTGCTTCACTTATATCTTTTAGAGCACGGTGGTGGATTTGTTTTATAGAAACTATTGTTCTCTCATGCTTCACTTATATTATTTTGAGAGTCCTACAAAACAGCATAGTAATTTTCTTAAACTGAGAAATTAGTCCTAAAGTAATAGGCATCCAAGATTAGTAAAAAATTTCTTATGAGTGTGTTGAATACTATGAGAAGTTTGATACTTGATAATTGTTTTGAGATATGAAGATGGTGATATTAGAGTCATGCTAGTTGAGTAGTTGTGGATTTGAGGAATACTTGTGTTAAAGTTTGTGATTTCCGTAGCATGCACGTATGGTGAACCGTTGTGTGATGAAGTTGGAGCATGATTTATTTATTGATTGTCTTCCTTATAAGTGGCGGTCGGGGACGAGCGATGGTCTTTTCCTACCAATCTATCCCCCTAGGAGCATGCGCGTAATACTTTGCTTTGATAACTTGTAAATTTTTGCAACAAGTATATGAGTTCTTTATAACTAATGTTGAGTCCATGGATTATACGCACTCTCTTCCTTCCACCATTGCTAGCCTCTCTAATACCGTGCACTTTTCGCCGGTATCATACACCCACCATATACCTTACTCAAAACAGCCACCATACCTACCTATCATGGCATTTCCATAGCCATTCCGAGATATATTGCCATGCAACTTACCACCGTTCCGTTTACTATGACACGCTCCATCATTGTCATATTGCTTTGCATGATCATGTAGTTGACATCATATTTGTGGCAAAGCCACCGTTCATAATTCTTTCATACATGTCACTCTTGATTCATTGCATATCCCGGTACACCGCCGGAAGCATTCACATAGAGTCATATTTTTGTTCTAAGTATTGAGTTGTAATTCTTGAGTTGTAAGTAAATAAAAGTGTGATGATCATCATTATTAGAGCATTGTCCCAAGTGAGGAAAGGATGATGGAGACTATGATTCCCCCACAAGTCGGGATGAGACTCCGGACGAAAAAAAGAGGCCATAAAAAAAGAGAGAAAAGGCCCAAATAAAAGAATGAGAGAAAAAGAGAGAAGGGACAATGTTACTATCCTTTTACCACACTTGTTCTTCAAAGTAGCACCATGATCTTCATGATAGAGAGTCTCCTATGATATCACTTTCATATACTAGTGGGAATTTTTCATTATAGAACTTGGCTTGTATATTCCAATGATGGGCTTCCTTAAAATGCTCTAGGTATTCGTGAGCAAGCGAGTTGGATGCACACCCACTTAGTTTCTTTTGTTGAGCTTCCATATACTTATAGCTCTAGTGCATCCGTTGCATGGCAATCCCTACTCACTCACATAGATATCTATTGATGGGCATCTTCATAGCACGTTGATACGCCTAGTTGATGTGAGACTATCTTCTCCTTTTTTGTCTTCTCCACAACCACCATTCTATTCCACATATAGTGCTATATCCATGTGTAGGACCTTGAAGTATGTCTAGAGGGGGGGTGATTAGACTACTTGACCAATAAAAACTTAACCTTTTCCCAATTTTATAGTTTGGAAGATTTTAGCTATTTTAGGACAAGTCAAGCGATCATCACACAATTCAAGCAAGCATGCAAAGAGTATATAGGCAGCGGAAATTAAAGCATGCAACTTTCAAGAAAGTAAGGGGAAGGGTTTGGAGGATTCAAACGCAATTGGAGACACGGATGTTTTTGGCGTGGTTCCGATAGGTGGTGCTATCGTACCTCCACGTTGATGGAGACTTCAACCCACGAAGGGTAATGGTTGCGCGATTCCACGGAGGGCTCCACCCACGAAGGGTCCACGAAGTAGCAACCTTGTCTATCCCACCATGGCCGTCGCCCACGAAGGACTTGCCTCACTAGCGGTAGATCTTCACGAAGTAGGCGATCTCCTTGCCCTTACAAACTCCTTGGTTCAACTCCACAATCTTGTCGGAGGCTCCCGGTGACACCTAGCCAATCTAGGAGACACCACTCTCCAAGAAGTAACAAATGGTGTGTTGATGATGAACTCCTTGCTCTTGTGCTTCAAATGATAGTCTCCCCAACACTCAACTCTCTCTCATAGGATTTGGATCTGGTGGAAAGAGGGTTTGAGTGGAAAGCAACTTGGGGAAGGCTAGAGATCAAGATTCATATGGTAGGAATGGAATATCTTGGCCTCAACACATGAGTAGGTGGTTCTCTCTCGAAATGGTAAGTTGGAAGTGTAGGTTTGTTCGATGGCTCTCTCTACGAATGAAGAGGAGGTGGAGGGTATATATAGCCTCCACACAAAATCTAACCGTTACACACAATTTACCAAACTCGGTGGGACCGAATAGTTAAACTTCGGTCGGACCGATTTAGTAAACCTAGTGACCGTTAGTGATTTTCGGGGTGACATGCATCTCGGCGAGACCGATTCGGTTAGGGTTAGGGCATAACGTAATCTCGGTGAGACCGACATACAAACTTCGGTGAGACCGATTTGGTAATAAGCTTTCCAGAGAGTTGGTCAGGTAAACTCGGTGGGACCGATTTGCTCTTTTCGGTGAGACCGAAATGTTACAAAAAGGAAACGGAGAGTTTACATTGCAATCTCGGTGGGACTGATCGCTCACTTCGGTTAGACCGAAACGTTACGAAGGGAAACAGAGAGATTGCAACCCCATCTCGGTGAGACCGAGATCCCTATTGGTAAGACCGATTTGCTTAGGGTTTGTGGCAGTGGCTATGACTTTTGGAATCGGTGGCGCCGGATAGAAAGAATCGGTGTGACCGATTTTGGATTTAGGTTTAGATCATTTGTGGATGTGGGAAAGTAGTTGAGGGTTTTGGAGCATATCACTAAGCACATGAAGCAAGAGGCTCATTAAGCAACACCTCATCCCTTCTTGATAGTATTGGCTTTTCCTATAGACTCAATGTGATCTTGGATCACTAAAATGTAAAATGAAGAGTCTTGAGCTTTTGAGCTTGAACCAATCCTTTGTCCTTAGTATTTTGAGGGATACACTTTCATCATCCATGCCATGCCATTCATTGAGCTTTCCTGAAGCAATAGTCTTGGAATAGCATTAGCTCAATGAGCTATATGTTGTTATGAATTACCAAAACCACCTAGGGATAGTTGCACTTTCAATCTCCCTCTTTTTGGTAATTGATGACAACATATAGATCAAAGCTTCGACAAATGATAATAAAATTTAAATAACATCGTTGCTTTGAGAAGTATGTGATGAGCAAGAGCTCCCCCTAAATTTGTGCATGGTTTTAGATTTGCTTTGGACTGCAAATGCACAATTAATTAGGCTCATGGGTTACTCTTCCATGTCACATACATCTTGGTGGAGCGCTCAAAATAATAAACAATGAATGCATGCACTCATCATCAAGCATAGTGAGTGATCACATAAGATAGATAGGATAATATCATAATATCAAGCATGCATAAGTGTAGCTTATGATCAAACACATGATCATCAATGTCTCACAAGCATGAGTGATCACATAAGATAGATAGGATAATATCATAATATCAAGCATGCATAAGTGTAGCTTATGATCAAACACATGATCATCAATGTCTCACAAGCATAGTATCTCAACCAAAAGCAAACAAAGATTGGAAAACCACCAAATAAAGCAAGAGAGCAACAAAAGCAACTCTCTCTCTCTCTCTCTCTCTCTCTCTCTCTCTCTCTCTCGAAGCCTATGATCTATACATTTTTCTCCCCCTTTGGCAACAAGTTACCAAAAATTTCATAGAAAATGCATAGTGCTAGATCGACTCTCAGGCTTGATCTTCTGGTGGTGGTGTAGAGATGGCTCCTTGGATGAAAGCTTCAGTTGAAGTAGATGGAGCTGGAGGAGTTGATGCTGGAGCTGGTTGCACTGGAACTGCAGAGGCAGTGGCTGGTGCTGAAGTTGTTGCTCTTGTGTCAGGAACTGGCACAGCAGATGACCTCTGGGCTCTAGGCACTCTGGCAAATGCATTGGTGGTAGTCTTGCCCTTCCTCTCCTGCATGTCATCCTGCAGCTGCTCCACAACTGACTGAATCTCAGTTACCTTGACATCTAGATCATAGAATTTTTGTTCCATGATTCTCTCCAAGCTCTCCTGATTTTGAGTTAGGGTGGCCAATCCCTTCTCAATCCTCAGAGATGATGCTATCAAGTAACCAAGCTGCTCCTGTTTGGTCTTCAAGAAATACTCAGATGCCTCCTCTTGAGTTGGCATCTTGGCAGCCTTCTCCCTCTTTGCCTTCTCCTTCTTCTCCTGAGCTTGAACTGATTGTGGATCATCTTCATTCATGACAACCTCATTGTCCTCAAAGTCTGGATAAAGTGGAAAGTGTTCCTTATCCAACTGATATTTTCCTGTGCCCATCTTTGAGTTTATCAATTCTTGAATCTGAGGTGCATATCCACGGCTCTGTTACGATCTGTTGCAGTCCTCTTGATAGTTTCAATGATCAGGCTCATGACTTTAAACTTCTGTGGCACATCAAACACATGTAACATGTTGATGGCATGCCCTCTGATCATGTTATGGTCACCAGACTTGGGCAACAAAGTGTGCCTCAGAATCCAATTTATGGTTGGCAACCCTGACAGCAGAAAGTGAATTGATCCAAACTTGTGAGTCTCTAAAGCCCTGTTTGGAATTTCCTTGTACATGTGAGCCATTGAGTTGTGACCCATTTTCTTCTTTGCATAAATGTCTAGGTCATCCTCATTCTCCTTGGGGGCATTGATCAGACTTTCCCATTCTTCTACAGTGGACTGGTACCTTGTACCTTCAGACATCCAAACTATTCTTCCATCTGGGTAAAAAGTGTCTTTGTGGAGTAGAACTGCATGATAAGCTCATCATTCCAGTTGGTGAACTTCTGTCCAACAAAATCTGCAACTCCACAAGCAACAAAGTTGTCTTGCACTCCAGGATAGTGTTGTTCATTTTCCTTCATGTAGGTCCAGTCGACCCACCTCATATCACAAACTATGGGCTTCTTGACCAATAGAATTGTTTCATAGAAGTCCTATTGTTCCTTTGTGTGGAACCTGTAGTCAACATCAGTTCTTCTTCTTGAAGCATATGGATCTTCCATTCTCCACAGTCTCAGCCCTGAATCCTTCCTGATTCTCATGTTCTCAGCCACAGGATGGGCATCATTGTGGTCTGGTATCTTGGGCTTGAGCTTTCTTAGAACTTGTCCTTCTTCATCTTCCTCATCAGCATCCTCAGGCACTGGGGCCTTGTTCTTCTCAGCACCTAGAATACTCCTAGTATTCCTCTTTGGAATTTGCTTGGCCTTGGGGGCAGCTTTGGGTGTTTCCTTGGGCTTGGATGTTGCAGCCCCTAATCTGATTGCATATCCCATAAGCTTAGCTACCTTTGGAGCTGGTGCAGCAATTTCATCTTCCTCTTCCATCATGGAAGGCTTCCCAATAACTCTGGCTGTGGTCTTCTTGACCCTTTCCTTTCTTTTCTTCCCTTCTAGAGCAGCTGGTTCTTTGGGTTGGGTTTCCAAAGAAGCTTGGGTAGACCCTCTGGCTTTGGACATTGGTTGTCTTCCTGCAGGCCTTTTGGTCTTCATGACCCTTTCCTTCTTGAGCACCTCTTTCTTGGAAGTTGCCTCATCTTCCTCAGCTTTGTAATCTTCATCCTCTGAATCTGAAGTTCTTTTCCTCCTTTGCCTAGTTGCAGCCTTAGGCAAATTGCTAGGAGTACTTCTGCTCCCTTCATCTGAAGTTGAGGGACTAGTGCCCTCACTCAAGTTCATCTACGCTGTCACTTTGATCAGACATACTGCAAAAGCTGACTGCTGACCCTGTGAAGAGTTATAGATGAGATAGAAAAGTTGAGCATCACAAAATGCAGACGTTTTTGCAAAAGAATGACTCAAAAGCATTTCGGATCCACTGATTTTCAAACTCGGTGATACCGAAGCAGTTTTGGAACCTAAACTGTTGATCTCGGTTGGACCGAGTTTCAGTTCGGTGGCACCGAGACTGCTAGGGTTTCACAGAATCCTCAAATCGGTTGCACCGATTAGTAATTCTCGGTCAGACCGAGAGTCACTAGTGCAATGGCATAAGCCAAATCGGTGAGACCGAGTTTTTCAACACGGTGGGTCCGAGATGGTTTCGGCGGAAACCTAAACCTAAAAATTTGAATCACATCTAATCAATGAACTACTTTGGCTAGATAGAAGAGTTTCAATCGTGGCAATAATCAATATGAAAACAATGTGCCAGGAATCAGACGTGGATAGCACAAAGATTAAGTCCATACCCTAACTTGGCGGTGGACTTGCTACGGCGGCAACGGCGGGGTCGAAATCCGTTGACGCCAAGCGGAGACCAGTGACAGGAGGCTGCTGGCGGCGAGGAGGCGATCCGGAGACCACGATGGCGGAAGCGAGCTGTTGCGGCGAAGGGTTTCGAGAAATTTCCAAATTTTTGCCCGTGTCTATATCTAGCTCGACCACAGCCGGTGTGACCGAGTGGAACAACTTCGGCGGCACCGAGATGCATAAGCGTGTTCGATTCTGACCGTCGGTGAGACCGAAAAGTTCTAATCGGTTGCACCGAGATTGAAAACTTAGATCAACTTGATGATCTCGGTAGGACCGAAATGGAAGGATCGGTCAGACCGAGAATCACTAAGAGGTTTTGGAAGTTTAAGTCTATGACGAATCGGGGACTCCGAGTGCTCCTCACACAGAGTGGTTGAATCTGACTTGATCAAATTTTGTGATGTAGCATGAATAGAGTTTGAGACGTGAAAATCATAGATAGCTAAAGAAGGTTCTTAGGCATTCTTGTCCATCCACTTGGCACAAGGAAAATAATCCAAACAAACAAAACAACAAGTGGATGTCCTTGAATGAGTAAAATATGCACCAACATGCTCACACAATAAGATGGCAATTGAAATATGTGGCAAAGCATGCACGACCAATTTTAGCATCTATCAAGCAATTGGCGATGACTAGGTCATCTATATATGAGTATATTGACTTAAGAGTCAAATGAGAACATTTGATCATAGGTCATACTCATCGTTTAAGCTCAAGCGGGGTTACCACTTTTACATAATGCATTAATGTGTTCACACCATTAGAGTTGCTTTGACTCAATTCTTAGAGTTAAGCTCCCTCTAGATGTGAGATCCCCCTTAGAGGGATGAACTAACCTTGGGTTTTGTCGATGATGACTTCATGTAGGCGTTGAAGATGTAGATGCTCAATGTTGATGTAGATCATTTGGAGCAATCCTTTGGAGTGAGTTGCACTTTCAACTTGCCTACATGGGTTAGTCCCACAAGGAACAAACAAGTATATCCATAGACATAGAGTGATGCACACACAAGATGATGTCCATGAAAACATTAACCTTGTCCCTTGCCTTACCAACATGAGGGTTTGTGACTCCTTGAACTAGTGCAAGATGTGAAAGTTGATTGCACTTGTTCTTGCCAAAATTATATGAGTGAAGAATGTTGGCGGAGTCACCCTCAAGAACTCTCTAGTTCTTCTTCTTGGGATCCACATCATCTTTATGGGAATCCTTGGAGTTGTAGTTGTACTTGATGAAGTAGAACTTGGCGTAGTCTTGGGGACGAATCGAGCGAGGCTTTAGGTGCTTCTTCAAATGCATCAATCTCCTCTTGAAGCTTGTCCTTGCCTTTGTTCTTGTGGTCTTGTGGTGGAAGATCATCTTGAGCTTGTGTCCCCTTGAAGGAAGTAGGATCATACTTCTCTTGTTGAGGAACAAACTTTTTCTTGGGGTATTGATCTTCTTCCCACTCAACTCCATTGGCGTTGAACTTTCGTTCAAAACCAACACCTTGATTCTTCCGGTGCCTTCCTTGCTTGCGTACAATTTCCTCGAATTGCTTACTCCCGGCAAGGCTCTTGTAAACACCTTTCTCTATAATTCCCTTCAATAAACTATTTTCTTGCTCATGTGTAACTTGGCTAAGAGAATCATTAGTGGAATCAAGAGAACTACTAGAAGCAACAACATTGGATTTGACTTTATTATTGTTACTACTAGAGGAAGTATCTTTCTTGTACTTGTTACTAGACTTGACTTGAGGCATGTAAGTAGATAAGAGTAAACGCTTGGCAATGTAAGAAGAACTTTTCTTGCGGAGATCATCATTGATTGCCTTTAAGAACTCATGCTCTTGCTCAAGATTGAGCTTTTCAAAGCGTAACTTCTCATGAGCCCTTAAAAGTTCTCGATGATCTTCGAAGATAGTTTCATGAGCCAACTTAAGAGTGCTTAGTTATTTAGTTAGAAGCTCAATTTTCTCCTTATCATTGTCATTCGTTTGATTAGCATTATTAATTGACGTTTCATCATAGTTTTCATCACTAGAGTTGTCAACAAGTAAATCATCATCCACAAGCAAGTCATCTTCATCACTATTAAAATCAACATACTCGGGATGTGTTACCTTTGGACCTTTGGCCATGAAGCATCTTCCAATTCCTTATTTGGTGAGTCAAATATGTTGTAGGAGTTGGTTGACACAAGTGCTAGACCGGCAACACCTTCATATTGAGTATGTTCGGAGTCGGAGTGATAGCTTCTCTCGAAGTGATTGTCGGAGTCGGAGCCGGAAACCCATTCACCAACATGAGCTTGATGTCTTCGTTTTGTGTAGCTCCTTGATGACTTGTCTTTTCTTTCCGAATCCTTGCTTCTTCGTGAGGGTCTTCGTTCATAACGATCATCTCTACTCCTCCTCTCTCTTGGTGGTGATTCTTCTCTTTTTCTCCTTCTTATTGGAGAATCTTCTCTTCTTTTGTAGGGTGCCGTACACTCATTGGAGTAGTGTCCGGATCTTCCACAATTGTAGCAATTGCGCTCTCGACTAGAAGATCTCTTGTCATTGTAAGACCTTGACTTGGAGCTTCTTTCTTTGCTTCTACTTTTGTAGAATTTGTTGAAGTTCTTCCATTAAGCTCAATTCTTCATTGAAGGTTGGTTTCTCACTTGATGATGTGGGGCTTCACTTGAGGCTTTGTAAGCACCACTTGACTTGTTGTGAAGTTCCTCCTTATCCTTGAGTGACATCTCATGAGCAACAATCCTTCCAATGACTTCCGTTGGCTTGAGATCTTTGTAGTTTGGAATCATTTGGATCAATGTGCACACGGTACCATACTTCCCATCCAATGCTCTTAGGATTTTCTTGATGATGAATTTGTCGGTCATCTCTTCACTCCCTAAGCCGGCAATCTCATTTGTGATAAGAGCAAGCCTAGAGTACATTTCAGCGACACCTTCACCATCCTTCATTTTGAACTTGTCAAGCTGACTTTGGAGCACATCCAACTTGGATTCCTTGACGGACTCGGTACCTTCATGCATATCAATCAAAGTATCCCAAATTTCCTTTGCATTCTCAAGACGGCTGATTTTTTTGAATTCTTCGGGGCACAATCCGTTGAAGATGATGTCACATGCTTGAGTGTTGTACTGCAGCATCTTCAATTCTTCCGCATTAGCTTCACGGTTCGGTTCTCTCCCATCGAAGAATTCACCTTGCAAGCCAATACAAATAATTTCCCAAACGGCGGGGTTATGTCCAAGAATATGCATTTTCATCTTATGCTTCCAACTAGCAAAATTAGTACCATCAAAGTAAGGACCTCTACGGTGATAATTTCCCTCGCTAGACGCCATACTCTCCTAGGTTGTGAAACCAAGGCTATGACCACCAAAAGCTATGGAAATCAAAGCAAATGGAGACCAAAGCTACGATACAACATGTAGGACCTTGAAGTATGTCTAGAGGGGGGTGATTAGACTACTTGACCAATAAAAACTTAACCTTTTCCCAATTTTATAGTTTGGCAGATTTTAGCTATTTTAGGACAAGTCAAGCAATCATCACACAATTCAAGCAAGCATGCAAAGAGTATATAGGCAGCGGAAATTAAAGCATGCAACTTGCAAGAAAGTAAGGGGAAGGGTTTGGAGGATTCAAACGCAATTGGAGACACGTATGTTTTTGGCATGGTTCCCATAGGTGGTGCTATCGTACCTCCACGTTGATGGAGACTTCAACCCACGAAGGAGTAGCAGTTCTTGTGAGTCCACGGAGGGCTCCACCCACGAAGGGTCCACAGTAGCAACCTTGTCTATCCCACCATGGCCGTCGCCCACGAAGGACTTGCCTCACTAGCGGTAGATCTTCAAGAAGTAGGCGATCTCCTTGCCCTTACAAACTCCTTGGTTCAACTCCACAATCTTGTCGGAGGCTCCCAAGTGACACCTAGCCAATCTAGGAGACACCACTCTCCAAGAAGTAACAAATGGTGTGTTGATGATGAACTCCTTGCTCTTGTGCTTCAAATGATAGTCTCCCCAACACTCAACTCTCTCTCATAGGATTTGGATCTGGTGGAAAGAGGGTTTGAGTGGAAAGCAACTTGGGGAAGGATAGAGATCAAGATTCATATGGTAGGAATGGAATATCTTGGCCTCAACACATGAGTAGGTGGTTCTTTCTCAGAAATGGTAAGTTGGAAGTGTAGGCTTGTTCTGATGGCTCTCTCTACGAATGAAGAGGAGGTGGAGAGGTATATATAGCCTCCACACAAAATCTAACCGTTACACACAATTTACCAAACTCGGTGGGACCGAATAGTTAAACTCGGTCGGACCAATTTAGTAAACCTAGTGACCGTTAGTGATTTTCGGTGGATCGACATGCATCTCGGTGAGACCGATTCGGTTAGGGTTAGGGCATAACGTAATCCCGGTGAGACCGATTACACAAACTCGGTGAGACCGATTTGGTAATAAGCTTTCGGAGAGTTGGTCGAGTAAACTCGGTGGGACCGATTTGCTCTTTTCGGTGAGACGAAATGTTACAAAAGGAAACAGAGAGTTTACATTGCAATCTCGGTGGGACCGATCGCTCACTTCGGTTAGACCCGAAGCGTTACGAAGGAAATGAGAGATTGCAACCCCATCTCGGTGAGACCGAGATCCCTATCAGTAAGACCGATTTGCTTAGGGTTTGTGGCGGTGGCTATGACTTTTGGAATTGGTGGCGCGGATAGAAAGAATCGGTGTGACCGATTTTGGCTTTAGAGTTTAGGTCATTTGTGGATGTGGGAAAGTAGTTGAGGGTTTTGGAGCATATCACTAAGCACATGAAGCAAGAGGCTCATTAAGCAACACCTCATCCCTTCTTGATAGTATTGGCTTTTCCTATAGACTCAATGTGATCTTGGATCACTAAAATGTAAAATGAAGAGTCTTGAGCTTTTGAGCTTGAGCCAATCCTTTGTCCTTAGTATTTTGAGGGATCCACTTTCATCATCCATGCCATGCCATTCATTGAGCTTTCCTGAAACAATAGTCTTGGAATAGCATTAGCTCAATGAGCTATATGTTGTTATGAATTACCAAAACCACCTAGGGTTAGTTGCACTTTCACCATGGCTCACGCTCATGTATTGCGTGAAGATTGAAAAAGTTTGAGAACACCAAAAGTATGAAACACTTGCTTGGCTTGTCATCGGGGTTGTGCATGATTTAAATACTTTGTGTGGTGAAGATAGAGCATAGCCAGACTATATGATTTTGTAGGGATAACTTTCTTTGGCCATGTTATTTTGAGAAGACATAATTGCTTAGTTAGTATGCTTGAAGTATTATTATTTTTATGTCAATATTAAACTTTTGTCTTGAATCATTCGGATCTGAACATTCATATCACAATTAAGAGAATTACATTGAAAATTATGCTAAGTAGCATTCCACATCAAAAATTCTGTTTTTATCATTTACCTACTCGAGGACGAGCAGGAATTAAGCTTGGGGATGCTTGATACGTCTCCAACGTATCTATAATTTTTTATTGTTCCATGCTATATTATATTCTGTTTTGGATGTTTAACGGGCTTTATTATACACTTCTATATTATTTTTGGGACTAACCTATTAACTAGAGGCCCAGCCCGAGTTGCTGTTTTTTTGCCTATTTCAGTGTTTCGCAGAAAAAGAATATCAAACGGAGTCCAAACGGAATGATACCTTCGGTAACGTGATTTTCGGAACGAACGTGATCCAGAGGACTTGGAGTCTACACAAAGTAATCAACAAGGAGAGCACGAGGCAGGGGGCGCGCCTACCCCCCCTCCCCCAGGCGCGCCCTCCACCCTCGTGGGGCCCACGTTGCTCCATCGACGTACTTCTTCCTCCAATATATACCTACGTACCCCTAAACTATCAGATACGGAACCAAAACCCTATTTCCACCGCCGCAACCTTATGTACCCGTGAGATCCCATCTTTGGGCCTTTTCCGACGCTTCGCCGGAGGGGGCATCGATCACGGAGGGCTTCTACATCAACACCATAGCCTCTCCGATGATGTGTGAGTATTTTACCTCAGACCTTCGGGTCCATAGTTATTAGCTAGATGGCTTCTTCTCTCTCTTTGGATCTCAATACAAAGTTCTCCTCGATCTTCTTGGAGATCTATTCGATGTAATCTTCTTTTGCGGTGTGTTTGTCGAGATCCGATGAATTGGGGGTTTATGATCAAGATTATCTATGAACAATATTTGAATCTCCTCTGAATTCTTTTATGTATGATTGGTTGTCTTTGCAAGTCTCTTCGAATTATCAATTTGGTTTGGCCTACTAGATTGATGTTTCTTGCAATGGGAGAAGTGCTTAGCTTTGGGTTCAATCTTGCGGTGCTCGATCCCGATGTGATGTAAAGGGAAAGCGACACGTATTGTATTGTTGCCATCGAGGATAAAAAGATGGGGTTTATATAATATTGCATGAGTTTATCCCTCTACATCATGTCATCTTACTTAAAGCATTACTCTGTTCTTATGAACTTAATACTCTAGATGCATGTTGGATAGCGGTCGATGTGTGGAGTAATACTAGTAGATGCAGAATCGTTTCAGTCTACTTGTCGCGGACGTGATGCCTATATGCATGATCATACCTAGATATTCTCATACCTATGCCCAATTCTATCAATTGCTCGACAGTAATTTGTTTACCCACCTAATACTTATGCTCTTGAGAGAAGCCACTAGTGAAACCTATGGCCCCCGGGTCTATTTTCCATCATATTAATCTTCCAACACTTAGTTATTTCCATTTGCCTTTTACTTTACTTTGCATCTTTATTTCTCTTTATCATAAAAATACCAAAAATATTATCTTATCATATCTACCAGATCTCACTCTCGTAAGTGACCATTGAGGGATTGGCAACCCCTTTATCGCGTTGGTTGCAAGGTTCTTATTTGTTTGTGTAGGTGTGAGGGACTCGTCTGTGATCTTCTACTGGATTGATACCTTGGTTCTCAAAAACTGAGGTAAATACTTATGCTACTTTACTGCATCACCCTTTCCTCTTCAAGGGAAAACCAACGCAGTGCTTAAGAGGTAGCAGACGACAAGGTGCTTGCCAATTACTTCCCATTGGCACTGAAGCCTAATGTCATGTCTTGGTTGATGCACTTGCCGGCGGATTCCATTTCTTCTCGGTTGGATCTGTGCCATGAGTTCGTTGGCGCCTTCTCTGGAGGCCACCAAGCTCATGGCCAGGCCAGTGATTTGCATATCATTCCCTAGAAGGAAGGGGAAAACCTGCGCAAGTACATCCAGAGATTCAGCCGGGTGCAGTTCAACATCCCCGACGTTCATCCTGCTGCCGTGATCAGCGCGTTCCATCAGAACATGCGCAACCGCAAGATGTGCGAAGAGCTGGCGATGACCAAGGTTAAGGATGTGGCGAACTCTATGTTACGGCGATAGGTGCGCCCGGGCTGAACAGGAAGGAAGTACCCGGCGAGGACGCCAAAGTAAAACCGACTCATCGATGAAGACACACCGCCCGACGAAGAAGGGCCGGCATCGCAACAGGAAACGCAAGGGAAAGGCCGTGCTTGCCGTCGAGGGATCCGATAGCACCGGCGCCGCCAAGAAGGCCAAGGCAGACGACCCCCGCAAAGAAATCACTGGGTGCGCCGCTTGCCGGGCCTTGGCGGGTGCCGACAAGCCAGGGGGCTCCGACAAGCAGTACTGCAAGATCCACCGCACCAAGGGCCACGACCTCCAGAACTGCCGGCAAGTCGAGCTGCTTGCTGAGAAGCAAAAGGCCGAGTATGAGAGGCGGGACAAGGAGAAGGGTCAGGACGGTGCCGAGGGATCCGGCAAGAAGCATGGCGGCCAAGGAGGCCGCCGCGGCAAGGACAGCCAGCAAGAGAGGCCCGCCCGGGGCCGTGACAAGAAGCAATAAGACGATGATCATGATGAGGACGATGAGTCCGGCGAGCAAGAGTTCCAGAAGGCTGTAGAGGCCATGTGCATCGATGGTGGCGCCTCGCTGCATACTTCTCACCGCCAGCTCAAGCAGTGGGCGCGTGAGATTACAGCAGCGGAGCCGTCGTTCGACACTCAGAAGCCGCTGAAGTGGTCCAGCACGCCCCTCATCTTTGACGCCGAGGACCACCCTGAATGCACAACCGCGGTCGGGTGTTTGCCGTTGTTGGTCTCGCCAACGATACGCAACCTCAAGGTGAACAAGATGTTGGTTGACGGCGGCGCCGGCCTGAACTTGATCTCGCCCGTCGTGATCAAAAGGCTGCAAATCCCCGATGGAGACCTCGCAGCGAAGCACGCGTTTCAAAGGGGTCAATCCGGGAGGAGCCAGCGAAGGGAAGGTCTGCTTGCCCGTGACATTTGGAGGAGAGTTGAACTACAGGACAGAGAGGATTGTCTTTGATGTAGCCAGATCCCCTTGCCCTACAACAGGATCCTCGGCCGCCCAACACTGGCCAAGTTCATGGCGGCGGCGCACTACGCCTACAACACGCTGAAGATGCCTGGGCTGATGAACATCATCACCGTCCCCTCTGATAAGAAGGACATGCTGATCTGCGCCGACCTACTCTACCGAGAAGCAGTTGCAGCAGCTGCCGCCAAGGCACTTGCTCCTGCCGCTGAAGCCCTGAAGAAGAAGACTGGCAAGACCTCTCGCACCCACTCCGGCAAGCGCACCTCTTCGGAGTGTTGTGCTACCATCGAGGACGTGCCATAGAGCTCCACCGACAAGAGCAAGAAATACAAAGCTGAGCCACCGCAGACCAAGAAGGTGTCCGTTAGGGAGAATGGCACGGGAGGGGCTTTCACCATAAGCTCCACCCTCGATAGCAAATAGGAAGGCGCACCCGTCACCTTCCTGCGGGCGAATGTCGACGCGTTTGCATGGCAAGCATCCAACATCCCCGGTGTTCCCAGGGAGGTGATTGAGCACCACCTTGCTGTCTTTCCTCATGCGCGGCCCGTCAAGCATAAGGTCAGGAAGCAGGCTCTGGAAAGGCAGGAGTTCATCACAGAGGAGATCAGGAAGTTGGAAGCGGCAGGTTTGGTGAGAGGAGTGCTCCATCCGACATGGTTGGCCAATCCAGTGGTGGTGCGCAAGGCAAATGGGAAGTGGACGCTGTGTATTGATTACACGGATATCAATAGGGCTTGTCCCAAGGACCCCTTCCCGTTGCCGCGCATCGACCAGATTGTTGACACCACGGCCGGGTGTGATCTGTTGTCATTCCTCAACGCCTACTCAGGCTACCACCAGATCTTCATGACAAAAGAGGATGAAGAGAAGAAAGCATCCATCACCCCATGTGGTACGTATTGCTTTTTGCGGATGCCTTTCGGGTTGAAGAGTGCTGGCTCGACGTTTGCAAGAGCGGTCCAAATTGGTTTTGAACCCCAGCTCCATAGAAATATGGAAGCATACATGGATGACATAGTGGTCAAAACCAAGGACATGGCAACTCTTATACAAGACCTGGAAGAGACGTTTGCCAACCTGCGCAAGATCAACCTCAATCTGAACCCTGAGAAGTGTGTCTTCGGTGTTCCGTCCGGCAAGCTTCTCGGGTTCTTTGTGTCGCAGCGCGGGATTGAGGCAAACCTAGACAAGATCAAGGCTATTGAACAGATTGAGGCACCCAAGCAGATGAAGGATGTGCGTCGGCTCACTGGCTGCGTTGCCGCCATGAGCCAATTCATCTCCAAGTCCGCCGAGAGCGCCCTCCCCTTTTTCAAAATCTTGAAGAAGACAGGCCCAATGGAGTGGACCCCAGAAGCTGAGGCAGCATTGCAGGATCTGAAGAAATACCTTTCCTCCATGCCAATACTGGTTGCGCCTAAACCACAAGAGCCGTTGCTACTGTATCTAGCGGCAACGAATCAAGTGGTCAGCGCCGCACTGGTAGCATAGAGAGAGGTCGACGAGGAGGCAGTGGCAATGGCAGGACCGACGGATGGCAAGCCAGAGATTCCCCCACCAGGGCCTGGTGCCGGCAAGGCGAGGCCCCCGGCAGAGTCTCACGCCATCGGAGCAGTGCCCGCGCAGTCAAGTGAAGTGGTGCAGAAAAAGAAGGTGATGCAGTACCCGGTTTACTTTGTTAGCTCCCTCTTGCAGGGGGCTAGGTCGAGGTACTCCGGTGTGCATAAATTTCTCTTCGTCCTCCTTATGGCCTCGAGGAAGCTGTGTCATTACTTCCAAGCCCACGAGATCACTGCAGTCACTCGCCTCCCATTGCAATGGATACTGCACAACCCAGATGCGACCGGAAGGATTGTGGAATGGGCCTTGGAGTTGTCGAGCTTTGGGTTGAAGTTTGAAAGTACCTCGACAATCCAAAGCAGAGTCTTGGCGGAGTTCATTGCAGAATGGACCTCGATGCCGACGAAGAAATCCAGGAGACCGCTCTCCCCGGCAAGGAAGCAAGCCGCGACTGGATCATGTACTTTAATGGGGCTTTCTCGCTGCAAGGCACCAGTGGCAGTGTGCTGCTTGTCGCACCCACCGTAGAGCACCTCAAGTATGTGATCCAGATGCACTTTTCCAGGAAGATGTCCACAAACAACACCACTGAATACGAGGGGCTGCTTGCCGGTCTCAGGATCGCGGCGGACCTCGGGGTGAAAAAGCTCATCGTCAGGGGTGATTCACAGCTTCTTGTCAGACAAGTTAACAAGGATTATTAGAGTCCGTTGATGGAGGCCTATGTAGATGAGGTGAGGAAACTGGAGGAGCGCTTCGACGGTATACAAGCGAAGCACGTTCCCCGAGCAGAGAACGACATCGCTGACTACATGTCGAAGCGCGCGGCATTCAAGCTACGTGTGGAACCAGGTACCTTTTTGCTTCGGTTAACTCAACCATCCGTCGAGCCATCAACAGAGCAGAACAAGCGGAGGAAGTCAGGCCCCGGCAAGTACTTCTCCGCCGAGCCCCCAGGGGCTTCCGACAAGGGTGTTGCCGCGGATCCTGAGCCTGCCGAGGGACGGCTGGCTCCGGCAGGGCGCCAAGCCCTGGCTGTAGAGACGGCTGCCCCCATGGCAGAAGAGATGCCTTTGGTCCTTGCCGTCGAGCCCCAGGCTCCAGCATGGGCACAGCATACCGTCCACTTCCTCCAGACAGGGGAACTTCCTGAGGAGCAGGAAGAAGAAGAAAAAGTAGCCCGTCGGTCTGCCTTGTACCAGTTTGTCGATGACGTCATGTACAGAAGAAGACCGAACGGTGTGAAATTGAAGTGCATCCCCCAGGAGGAAGGACTGGAGCTGTTGGCAGAGATACATGGAGGCATATGTGGCTCCCACATAGGGTCAAGGGCCCTTGCCGGCAAGGCATTCCGGCAAGGCTTCTTCTGGCTCACCGCCCTTCAGGATGCAACGGCACTAGTAACCAAGTGTGAGGCGTGTCAGTTCCATTGAAATAAGCTTCATCAACCAGCTCAAGCCCTTCAAACAATCCTCTCTCCTAGCCATTTTTGGTCTGGGGGCTCGACATACTGGGCCCCTTCCCCCATGTTGTCGGGGGCTTTGAGTACTTGTACGTTGCAATCGACAAGTTCACAAAGTGGCCGGAGGTGGAACCGGTGAGGAAGGTGACATCACAGTCAGCCGTCAAGTTCTTCAAGGGACTAGTCTGCCGTTTTGGTGTGCCAAGCAGAATCATCACTGACAACGGCACGCAGTTCACAAGCCACACCTCATGCAATACATTCAAGACATCGGCAGCAAGGTCTGTTTTGCTTCCGTGGCCCACCCCCGGAGCAACGGCCAAGCAGAGAGGGCAAATGCTGAAGTGTTGCGAGGCCTGAGAACGAAGACTTTTGACAAGCTGCACAAGAGCGGAAGGCGCTGGATTGATGAGTTGCCGGCGGTTCTTTGGTCGATCAGGACGACACAAATCAAGCCACCGGCCAGACACCCTTTGCCCTAGTGTATGGGGCAGAAGCAGTTCTCCCCACGGAACTCATATAGGGTCACCTCGAGTGCTCGCTTATGATGAGGTTGAGCAAGAGCAGTTGCGGCAAGATGACGCAACGCTCCTTGAGGAAGATCGTCTTAGGGCGGCTGTGAGAGCAGCACGCTACCAGCAGGCCTTGCGCCGCCACCATAGCTGCAAGGTCCATGCCTGAAGCTTTGAGGAAGGTGACCTTGTTCTTCAGCGCGTTCAGTCGACCAAGAATTCCAGCAAGTTGACGCCAAAGTGGGAAGGCCCTTATCAGGTAATACGAGTCACCAGGCCCGGCGCAGTCCGCCTGGAGACCGAAGATGTTGTTCTAGTGAGCAACTCCTGGAACATCGAGCATCTTCGAAAGTTTTATCCATAAGGCACGGCTTGCCGGGGCCCCCGACAAGCCAACTTTTGTACAAGCTTTGCTGAAAGGCATGTAACCCTCTGTACAAAGCCAGGCGCAGACCCTGAGCATAAATAATTGAAGCGCTGGCGCCCTAAGTTATAGCATGCATGCTAGGTTAAGTCTCTTCCTCGGTTAGGGTTGATAGTGCTTAGCGGCGACTAACCCCTAGCCTAGAGGTCGAGTGTGCGTCTTTCTGTCCTCTTTGGTTTGCAGGGCACGTGGACATATCTCCTGAGCCGCTTGGGAGGAAGAGGATGGACCGACGCTCCGGCCCTGGCAAGCAAGGATCACCGGGGGCTGAAGAACAAGGATCCAACCACGGCAAGCCAAGGTTGCCGGGGGCTGCGGATTCAGATAAGTCTTTTATCCCCTGTTAAGCACTTATGTATAGAACTGGGACATATGAAACCTCATTTATATTCTTAAAACCACCGTGCTCCCCTTTTCCCGTACCCAACAGCTATCCCCTGGGTGGGAACTTGGTCGTAGTCGCGGTGGCAAGAGAAGTAAACGAGGGACCTAACCCTGCTTCGCCCCTGCCTCCGCCGAGAGCGTGAGAATGGTCGACCAAAGCAGGGGGACGGCAAGGCCTGTTGCCAAGCGGCACTGTTTATCTTAAAAATAACAAGGATTCATTCCTTGGCATGGGCCTCGCTTACGCACAGAGAACCAGGCAAACACCCTTTTTCATTAAAAACGTCCCATACAGGTACACTTCGTACGGAATAAAAAACATGAGCGAGGGGATTTCAAGTCTTAAAATTAACAAGTGCTCGCAGGCTTACAAACTAAAAAGAGATAAGGTGCCCGTAATCCCTTTCTTGTCCCTCTCCTCAGGAGGTGGATCAAGACAGTAGAGGGTAAAAGGGGTGCCTAGGCGAGGTGCGAGGAGCAGAAGGCACCAAGAGAACATCTTGGTGCCAGGAAAGGAGCTGGAAGACGAGGCAGCGGGCCAGCAATACGCGATGAAGGCGTCGGTGCCCGCGTACTCCGAGTTGACGGCCGCCACCCGCCTTCTTCGGCCCTCCTACGCCAGCCGCCCTAGGAGACGACGGGGAGCACCCCCATGGAGAGCTTGGCGAGGATGGCCCTGGGAAGGGCGCGTGGCTGAGGGAGGGGCGGCACGGTCAGTCGGAGTCGGCATCTTGCTGCTCGACTCCCTTGACGCCGCTATCGCTATCCTCCTCGTCACTCCCGCTTGAGGAGGAATCTACATCGTCGGAGGAGCTCTCCATGCAGCACTTCAGGCGAGTTCCAAGATCTCCGAAGACCTTGACGGAGAGTAGGCCGCCCTCCATTAACTTGAAGTAGAGTACGAGCCCAACCGTCAGGCTGTCGATGCGAGCAAATGTCTTCCATCCACGACGGAGATACATAACATGCAGAGCGGGGAAGTCGACGTCGACCCGCGTACCGCTGGTCCCGTAGCCCCTCTGTGCAATCTGAGTGTGTGGGGAGGATCGAGCTCCATATCCTCTGCAAAGGGGGTGGGGAGACGGAGATGACGACGCGGTGGCCGGCGCAGCCTTATGAAGAACTCGCGGGGGCCGGTCCCCGACGTGACCCTCCATCGCGGGAGGCGCCACTGGCGGAGGCACGGCCACCGCGTCACCTCGTCCTCCTCTCCCCCGACCTCGGCCACGCCCCCTCCCCCTTCTTCTTGTGGCTGGCTCCACCGCCACGGGCTCGTGAGAAGGAGGGACGCGCTGACGAGCAGCGACCCTCGCCGCCACCGTCGAAGGCCCAGCGCCTCCTCTCACCATGGCAGGTGGAAGAAAGAAGCGGAGATGAAGGAGGATGGATACTGAAGAATGTGGCGTGGCGCCCTCCCTCCCCCTCTTTATAAATGGGCGGGCTCGAGACTCGGCCGCCCCACTCAGCCAATCCAGCTGGCGGAGGCGCAAGGAATCAGGACTGACCCGCTGCCCCAATCAGCGATGGCCCAGTTTCCCGCCTCCGCAGCCCGCCACTTGCATGAAGGACGCGTGGAAAACATGCAGGATCGAAAGGACGGGTGAGGCGACCGTTCCCCGCCCCGTGATTGGGGGGGGGGGCGCCTTGAAGACTGCGACCCGAGTCCATCCAGTAAATGAGCCGCGCCTCCACGCCTCCCTGTTTTTATGGGGAAGGCGTGAGCCGCCTCTTTACTACGATGTGACGCATGCATGCGGAAACCGCCCCACGCATGCCTCCCACGTCACACATGACCCCCCCCCCCCCACAACGCGCGTTCAACGGGGGTCGTGGGGAAGCGCATCGGACGAAGAGTTATTGCGGTGAAAATCCGCCCCGCCTGCCCATGCACCGTTCTGGGCCTGGCCCAACAACGTGTCGCGCTTATGTGTGGCCCAGGCCCGGGGGCTCCTGTCAGTGTACAAAAGTAGGGGCGCTCCTTTGGACCCCTTTACTTCTGCACGGATAGTCGGAGCCGTGCCCACGACCACACTAAGCAGAGCAGGGGAGGGAAGCCAGAGAGAAGCCAGAGGAACAAGATGGTCAGAGGCAACGCCAAGGCCAGGAACACAAAGAAGCAGAGGGACGGAGTAGGTTCCCCTGGCAAGACCCTTGCCGGGGTAGCCTTAGCGGCCCCGGCAAGATCCTTGCCGGGACAGCTCGCCCACACCAACAGAGTGAGCCGCCCTTAAGCCCATAGGTTCCAACCCAACCAACTACGTTGGGACCAGCGCTCGGGAGGCACCTCCGTGGTGGCATGCAGATCTGTGTCAAGATCATAAACACACAAGATCAGATGAGGACCAGAAGACGGCAACCCTCGATGAGATCCTTGCCGAGGAAGGCCACAAGACCCCCGGCAAGATCCTTGTCGGGGATGACTGCGCGCCACGGCAAGACCCTTGCCGGGCCCCCAGCAAGGCCCTTTCCGAGGATATCAGCGGGGCCACTACCAGGCCCGCACTAGCCAAGTTTCTACCGTCGTTCGCATGCAGCTGCCAGCCCGACCAATTGGGCTGGCACCTGCGTGGCAACATGCAGCTTCCAGGCCAGATCAGCAAGTGCATGTGTGGCGGCATGCAGATCTTCGTGAAGACCCTACCACCGCACCACCTCAGCTGCTTGCCTGCCTATGTGGTGCCGCATGCGTCGCTGGCCAGGGCGCGTGTCGCAATGAACAGGAGCAGCGACGGACGGGAAGGGCCTCGCTCCCCGTCCTCGATAAAGCTAGGGGACACCTAAGCGACGCATTAAATGCGTCTTGTCCTATAATACAGGCGATAAGCTCACAGTACTGTAGGCCTTTCCACCTCGTGTGCGCCACTGTGGCAACCCCTTTCGACTATAAAAGGAGGCCCATGGCATACTGGAGAGGGATTCGACTCTTTTGAACTACGTAGTCGCCATAGCTAGTTCGAGAGCTTAAGAACTCTCTCAAATACACACCAAAGCAGGATTAGGGTATTACGCATCGTCGCGGCCCGAACCTGGGTAAACGATCCTTGTGTTGACTGCTAATCCTGCTCTTCTCACAACCCCGCGCCCCGGCAACCGTAGTAGGGATTCTTGTGATCCCACAGGTGTCATTTCCCACTGACATAGAAGCATCATTTATATTATTATAATAGCTACAAACTTTAACACAAAACTTTATCACATAATTTTTATCATAGATTTCTCATGAATAAGTAACAATTCATCACAACATCAAAGTATAGAGCATAAACTCTATTGAAAACCAACAAACTATGTTCTCAGTGAACTTTGCAACTACAATTCATCATCTTTTCAGGAAGGGTCACGTATCAGAGCCTTTTGGCAAGTCCACATACTCAACCATCATATAGTCTTCTATGATTGCTAACACTCACCTCATACACATGAGCACAAATTTTCAATCAGACACATAGAAAGATAGGGGTTTATAGTTTCGCCTCCCAATTTATTCACCTCAAGGGTGATGTCAACAATAATAACTCATGCCCACCCATATCCAACTGGATATATGTGCCTAGATCTTTCCTCACCACGTGGTGCTTGCCAAAAGAGAAAATAAAAAGGAATAGAGAGAAATACTTTGACTCTTGCATAAAAGTAAATTCATAGAAGTAAAAGATAGGCTCTTCACAGAGGGAAGCAGAGGTTACCATGTGCTTTTTGGTTGTATGCTCAATCTCTTAGTGCAAAAGAACATCATGCTATATTTCCCCTTATGATAGCAACCTTTATTATGCAGTCTGTCGCTTTTATTCTTTGCCATCACAAGTTTGTACCATGCTCAATTTTCTCTTACACTAAATGATCTAACACATTTAGAAGCAATTTTTATTGCCTTATTGCGCCGATGACAACTTGAAGGATCTTGCTCAATCCATAGGTTGGTATAGTGGACTCTCAAAACAAGATTTGGGTTGAGGGTTTTGGATGCACAAGTAGTATCTCTACTTAGTGCGGAATTTTGGGCTAGCAAAGATGGGGGGGGGGGGGGCGAGCACCTCATGTTAAAGGATCTATGACAATATAACTTCTATGTGAATAAGAACAAACATAAATCATTACGTTGTCTTCCTTGTCCAACGTCAACAATTTTGGCATATAATATTTTGATGGCGGCTCACCGTCGGTGTCAAAACCGGCGGATCTCGGGTAGGGGGTCCCGAACTGTGCGTCTAGGATCAATGGTAACAGGAGACGGGGGACACAATGTTTACCCAGGTTCGGGCCCTCTCTATGGAGGTAATACCCTACTTCCTGCTTGATTGATCTTGATGAATATGAGTGTTACAAGAGTTGATCTACCACGAGATTGTAGTGGCTAACCCTAGAAGTCTAGCCTATGAGTATATGGTAATGAATCTGTCCTATCCGGACTATGCCCTCCGGTTTATATAGACACCAGAGATATCTAGGGTTACATGGAGTCGGTTACATAGGAGGAAATCTTCATAATCGGTCGCCTAGCTTGCCTTCCACGCCAAGTAGAGTCCAATCCGGACACGGGTATAGTCTTCGGCCTTCATGTCTTCATAGCCCATCAGTCCGGACCAACAGATAATAGGCTGGACGCCCAAGGACCCCTTAGTCAAGGACTCCCTCAGTAGCCACTGAACCTGGCTTCAATGACGAGGAGTCCGGCGCGTAGATTGTCTTCGGCATTGCAAGGCGGGTTCCCTACTTCCGAACTCCAAGATAGCCTTCGGATGTGTCGATCGTATCCGGACATGTGTATATAATTGCAGAAAATAAAATACTCCATGAGTCCAATCTGCTGACAACTGTTTATGACATTGTATCACGCCTGCCCGGTTATTATTTCCAACCGTTGGCCAGCCCGTCGCCCCATGTCTCGGGAAGCGGATTTATTGGCACGTCTTGTCAAAGCAGAGATCGTGTCCCCTTATTCACGAGATTTTCAATAATGTAGGTATGGGTAACCCAACCGTCCCCGGGGTACAACTCTTTGAGGATAGGTAAGTTTCAAGACCCAGGAGGGGACACTCGATATTCTGGGCCTTTATATAGGGACCCAGACTTGTCTTTCTCTTATGCGCTTGCTTCTTCCTCAACCCCAGTCTTCTCGAGTTCCAACCCTCGAGTTCCAACCACCACCAGCCCCAATCATGTCCGGGTCCAGCCGCTCGGGCTGGTGGGTGGCCTCTTCCGTCATGGAGGAGGATATTGCGAAGCTCCGCGTAGCGAGGTACCTGACCCCAGAAATCCTTCACCGACTTCCCGCTGAGGGGCAGATTATTCCCACCCCCAAGTCCGGCGAGAGGGTAATATTTGTGTCTCACTTCCTCCATGGGTTAGGGTTCGCGCTTAACCCCTTCGTCCGGGGGCTCATGTTCTACTATGGGCTAGATTTTCACGATCTGGCCCGGACTCTTTTCTTCTTATCTCGGCATTCATCGTCACGTGTGAGGCCTTCCTCCGGACTCCTCCACACTTTGGTTTGTGGCTCAAGACTTTCGATGTGAGTCCGCGAGTGATGGAGGAGGAGCATTAGGAGTGCGGCAGCATTGTAATAAGCAAGCTTGCCAGCACGGTTTGGTTTGAAGGATCCTTCGCCGAGTCTTCCGAATTATGGCAGTAGGGGTGGTTTTATGTCAACGAGCCGCGGGGCTCCAAGTGGGTGGCTATGCCTGCGTTCCGACCCGGCCCTCCAACTCAGCTTGCTTCATGGGTCAACAAGGGATAGGACTGGGGATCCGTTAATGAGGTGCAGACTCTGCAAGGCCGCATCCGAAGCCTTACCGAGAAGGGCATCGATCTTGTGAACATCGTTCAAGTAATGATGGTCCGCCGGATCCTGCCGTGTCAACGGCGGCCTTTCCGTACGTGGGAGTTCAATCCAGAAGGGCGGCGGACTCTTCAGCACTTCTTCGACACTACGCATGAAGGAATGTGGAAGTTATATTTCGGGGAGCGAGAGCAATGGCCGGACACCACCGAAGACGTCGGCCTCAACTGCAATCATCCGGACACTCCGTTAAGTATTCAATCATCGTACACCTTTCATCCAAGCATCTCTTGACAAGCACTGAGCAACTCGTCCTTATACATGACTGGATAAATAAAGCGGTGTTAATCTGGTGTACGGCGCCCCTTCCCGAAGACCCTGCGTCCGCCCTACTGACGCGGATGTTGACTCCGACACTGTACCTGGTGTCTACAGAGGGGGGCGAGAGTAGGGAGCCCAGAGGCGATGCCCATCCTAAGGGCGATTTAAGCTCTGTGTTCGGGGAAACCGAACCCCTTTTGCCCAGGGGCAAAGGTGTGGAGGGAGCACTTCATGGCAAGAAGAGGGCTGCTTCTGGAGGTCAAGAGGGGAGACCTTCTGTCGGTGTCAAAACTGGCGGATCTCGGGTAGGGGGTCCCGAACTATGCATCTAAGGCGGATGGTAACAGGAGGCAAGGGACACAATGTTTACCCAGGTTCGGACCCTCTCTATGGAGGTAATACCCTACTTCCTGCTTGATTGATCTTGATGATATGAGTAGTACAAGAGCTGATCTACCACGAGATCGTAGAGGCTAAACCCTAGAAGCTAGCCTATGGTATGATTGTTGTTGTCCTACGGACTAAACCCTCCGATTTATATAGACACCGGAGGGGCTAGGGTTACACAGAGTCGGTTACAATGGGAGGAGATCTACATATCCGTATCGCCAAGCTTGCCTTCCACGCCAAGGAGAGTCCCATCCGGACACGAGACGAAGTCTTCAATCTTGTACCTTCATAGTCCAACAGTCCAACCAAAGGATATAGTCTGGCTGTCTGGATACCCCCCAATCCAGGACTCCCTCAGTAGCCCCCGAACCAGGCTTCAATGACGATGAGTCCGGCGCGCAGATTGTCTTCGGCATTGCAAGGCGGGTTCTTCTCCAAATTCCGAATACCTGTTAAATAGTGTCCGGCTTCTCATAAATGTTGCGCTTCTCGGCTTCCGCGTCCAATAATGGCCATCTCCCACGTGTCGAACGAATGCGAGCGGCCAGGGCATTTTTACATTTACCACCCTAGCTGCATGAACAGACTGTCTATTTAAAGAGACGGGGATACGCAGATCCAAATCACACCATCTTCTCTCAGCGAGCATTCATTGGAGCGCGCCTGAAAAAATCTATTCCAACATGGCCGGCCAACACGGCTCCTCATCTCGCTCCCGTAGCCCTAAGCCCGGAGATTGGAAGAAGTGTTCCGTCCCGCACAGTAAACTAGTGGAGCTACAAACCCAGGGATTTCTCTCTCCAGCATACA
Source organism: Aegilops bicornis (assembly GCA_021605145.1). NCBI lineage: Eukaryota > Viridiplantae > Streptophyta > Magnoliopsida > Poales > Poaceae > Aegilops > Aegilops bicornis. The sequence goes on along the minus strand of CM038673.1, from coordinate 369,677,685 downwards.
TGGTCCCTATTCGAGCCGGGCTTGCCACCTATAATGGCGGGGAGCAGGCGGAGAGCTTTCCTAACCCCTCCAAGGGGGACCGGGTATGCCTTGTTCCTTATTTATTAAGGGGGGTCGGATTTCCCATCCATCCGTTCCTCCGAGGGCTCCTGGAGTTTTACGGCCTCCAGTTGCATAATCTCACCCATGCCTCCATATTACACATCGCTGGTTATGTAGCCCTTTGCGAGCTATTTCTGGGCTGCGAAGCGCACTTCACGTTGTGGAAGAAGCTATTCTGCCTCGTGCCCCGTACCCAGGGGGATCAATATATCAAGTGGGCGGGGCCGAAATATGGCGCATCGCCGAGACCGGATACCTATCCGGTACCCTGAAGAAGGCGTCCGAAGACTGGCCTTCAGAGTGGTTTTATATGGAGGATGTCCCCCTCCCGGATCCTATTCGGATCGGCCTTCCTGAGTTTGACAACGCCCCTTTAAAGAAGCGCCTAAGCTGGCGACCACGGAGCCCTCGGGAGGAAGATGACAGAGACGTTCTTTACCTGATGGGCCGGATAAAGGTGCTGGCTCAATCAGGACTGACCATAACCGAGGTTATGTCAATATGCATTATGCGGGGGGTGCAGCCACTTCAATATCGAGGCCACCCTATGTGGGATTTCAACGGGGAAGATGATGCCACCCGCTGTGGTCGTAAGGGGCCGGACTCCATTGCCACTCTAGCAAAGATAATGTCCGGCTTGTACAAGGGAGAAGAAGAGGAGTTCCTCCGCATCATGCCACGGGACGGATTCTCCATGTACAACCCTCCGAGCTGGGTAAGCCGCCGCTTTTTATACCCTTCCTTTCCGCATTTTTGCAACAAATATCTTACTTTGCCCGTTCACCGCAGGAGCTGTGTAAAGCAGTAAGGGAGATCAACAGCCCGCCTCCACAACCAGAGGATCCTGAACGGTCCCTCGACCCCGGCCTCCAAGAGGATCCGGACATATTCGTGGAGCTGATTGACAGGATATTTTATCAATTAAGCTGCGATGAGGCCATGGTGGCTATTATAGCCGACTATCTGGGGCTACCCCCCGCCTCGCAGGTAAGTGAGACCAGAGTCCCAACCTTTGAGAAGTATCCCTTTTCATGCACTTCACCTACCATATTTGTACGGTGTTCTACAGGAAAGGTCCTCGGGACACCATGCTGAGCCCGTGGTGAATCGCCAACGAGGGGCACTGAAGCCGGGCAGGCTGAAATGGAAGGCGGTCCGGACAGAGACGCCGGCATAGAGGTACTTTACAAAACCTCACTCCGTGATCATCATATTTTAAAACATAGTAATGCCCATGTTTCGATGAAGGAAAAGCGCTCGCCGAACTATATCCGGAGAGATCGCTGATCACGCCTCTACTAGCCGGGCTCCAAGGCCAGACATAGAGGCGGAAGCTAACACGGGGCACCCGCCAGATGCTCCTTCGACAGAGGATGCGGACAAAATATCCGCCACAAATTCCGAGGTGGGAGCGCCATGAATCACAGGCGTCGCTGGGCCATACTCCGCGACGCGTGTTTCTCCCAAGAGGCTTTTGATGCCTTCAATTCAGGAGACGCGTACATTCGGGCTGCTCAAAATGGACTTGCCAGAGCCACAGATCAGTATGTAAAGGATATACGGGTAAGAAAATTTGATGATTATGTATAGCAGTAGCCCCTGAGACTTGAAACAAATGGCACAACTGATTTAAGGATCATTATTTGTGCAGGTTCTTTCAGAGAAGAATACCCAATTGTCTCATGAGCTTGAAGAGTGCAAGGCCCAGCTACGGGCCGCAATTGCCGCATTGAAGGAGTCCGAGAAGGCCTCCTCTGGTAAAACTTGTTTCAAAGAATCATGGGTACCATATAGAGTGCAGCATGCCTGCAAATCTGACAATGAAATTGCAGATGACACCAGAGTGAATCCGGATGAGCAACATGCCATACGGCAGCGGAAGGATGGCGAACGCGTGCATACGCACGTAATTCAAGAGAAAAATAATCTCCTAGATGCCAATACCCAGCTGAGTGTGGAACTAAAGGATGTTCGCGCCCAGCTGTCGGACTCCGTTAAGGAGAATAAGCGGCTTCGACGCGGCATTTTCAGTAAGTGCTTGAACGAACTTTAAAAAGCGTTCGGCGAAGAAGTCGGCTAATAGAGTTATGTCTACAGGCATGCTGAAGGGTCGTCCCACGGAGGAGATGCCCGAGTCTGCGGGTGATCTTCTACCGGAGCTCTCGGAACCGCACGAACAAGTTCGTCAGGTGATGCAAGGTATTGCCCAGGCCTTGTGGTCATCCGTCTCCACTTTGAAGGCATTGGAGAGCTTATGGAGAAGCTCAAGGAGCGCAGCAGCGCTTCCGATTATGGAAGATATCGCCTGCCGTCAAGGTGCCAGGGAAGCACAGGCCATGGTGAAGACGCGGTATACCAAGGCTGACCCAAACCACATGGCCGAGGTCGACACTGGGGGCCCGATGGGAAAGAGATCCCCGTCAGTTTGGTGTATCACTAAGTAGAATTAGCCGCCAAATATTCCCAACAGGATTGTAGGCTAGACAGCCTGTTGGATGGTATAGAAGAAGAAATTAGTCAGTCGAAGTGACTATGTAATTTAAATGACATGTAGAATGTCTCTAGCCGGATTATAAATCATTTGTCATGGCGGACCTTTTCGCTTCGACCTCCGGATCCGATAGTCGGGAGTATATCCGAATACCCGCTCAGTTAGGTAAAAACCGGGGTATGCGTGGAGACCAGGCGTAGGGGTCATAAGTGCTTGAACAGACAAGTACCCAACTAGTTATGTTATATTACATGGGTAGTAAGAAACATCTTCCAGGAGAATAGTTACATTAAGGGTTCCTTTCCACAGAGTACGCATGCCCTAATGTGCATGTCCGAACTGCGAGAAGAGACGCATGCAAAAAAACATCTGGGGGCAAGTGGAAAAAATAAAAAGTCATCTTTTATTCACCGACCGAATATTCCCTTAAGAACGCTAGCTTTCGGCTTCACCCAGTCTAAGGTACACATCCGGCTGACCCGGCAGTAATAATCGCAGAGGCGCTCCCCTTGTGCCCTAGCCGAATTAACGGGAACGTATGGCATAAATACAAGAGCCAGGCAACCCAGCTTGGCCAAAACTTAAGTCATATCGATGCATATCATGGCGAAAAAAGGTACATGCGGAAGAATAACACATGTTCGGGGCATGAAGCCAATAAAATAATTAAGCTTCTGTACAAGAAGCCCCCAGGTATAATGAGCGCGGCTAGCGCATCAAGATTGTGTAGATGAGACACAAATTAGCCTTTTGAGGCCTTGAGGAGAAACAAGAAAAAAGAGAGAGAAGACAGATAACGTATATGCAAAAAATGGACAGGGGAAGGAGACGAACATAGAGTCCGGCACTAGGTGTAGAATCTTCGGAGTCTGGTAGCGTTCCACGGGTTTGGCTCGAGTCGGTTATCCGATGCATCCCGCATACAGTACGCTCGGCCGGTCAGAACTTGGTCGATAATGAAGGGACCCTCCCATTTGGGCTTGAGCTTGTCCTTTTTCTTCTTCGGCAGCCGTAGAACTAGCTCGCCAACATTATAAGTTTTGGCCCGTACTTCTCTGCTTTGGTATCTTCGAGCCTGTTGCTGATAGAATGCGGAACACGCTTTTGCCACGTCACGCTCCTCCTCGAGGGCGTCCAAACTGTCCTGCCGATCGAGCTCGGCCTCTCTTTCTTCATACATGCGCACTCGAGGTGAGTCATGAATTATGTCGCAGGACAGAACCGCCTCTGCGCCGTACACCATGAAGAACGGTGTGTATCCAGTAGTCCGATTCGGCGTGGTCCGCAGCCCCCAGAGTACGGAGTCGAGCTCCTCTACCTAGTGCGTGTTTATTCCTTTAAGGACTGCACTAATCTAGGTTTAATGCCACTCATGATAAGACCATTTGCTCCCTCGACTTGACCGTTGGTTTGTGGGTGATATACGGAAGTGTAATCGAGCTTGATGCCCATGTTGCTGCACCATAGTTTTACTTTGTCGGCAGTGAAGTTCGTGCTGTTGTCAGTGATGATGCTGTGGGGGACGCCATAATGGTGTACAACCCCGGATATGAAGTCTATCACCGGTCCGGATTCGGCCGTCTTAACAGGTTTGGCTTCTATCCATTTGGTGAATTTATCCACCATGACTAGTAAGTATTTTTTCTTATGGGTTCCCCCTTTAAGGGGTCCGACCATGTCCAGCCCCCAGACCGCGAAAGGCCAGGTGATGGGGATTGTTTGGAGGGCAACGGGCGACATATGGCTTTGGTTTGCAAAAAGCTGGCAACTGACGCAACGTTGGACCAAGTCCAGAGCATCTGCTCGGGCCGTCGGCCAATAGAATCCTGTACGGAAGGCCTTACTTACGAGGGCCCGGGCTGCGGCATGGTGGCCACCGAGTCCGGCATGGATTTCTGCCGAGCTTCCGCCCTTCCTCTTCGGAGATGCACCTTTGAAGGACTCGGTGGTACTTTTCTTATAAAGCTCTCCCTCGTGGACTTTGTAGGCTTTAGATCGCCGCACAATGCAGCGTGCCTCATTTTGGTCCTCGGGAAGTTCCTGCCTGGTTAGGTAGGCCAGGAATGGTTCAGCCCATGGGGCGATGATGACCATTATAACGTGGGCTGAAGGTGTTATTTCGATGGCGGAGCCACCGATTATGTCAGAGTGTTCGGTATCTGGTGTTGTAGCCGGGTCCGGACTGTTGTTGCCGGTGTCCCCTTCCCATACCACGGATGGCTTAAACAGCCTTTCCAAGAAGATGTTGGGTGGGACCGTATCGCGCTTAGCGCTGATACGGGCGAGGATATCCGCCGCCTGGTTGTTTTCCCGAGCCACATGGTGGAATTCGAGCCCCTCGAACCGAGCTGACATCTTGAGGACGTCATTCCGATAAGCCGCCATTTTTGGATCTTTAGCGTCGAAGTCTCCATTTATTTGGGATATTGCGAGGTTCGAGTCCCCACGCACCTCCAAGCGTTGAATGCCCATGGAGACTGCCATCCGGAGACCATGTAGCAGGGCCTCATATTCGGCTGCATTGTTGGAGTCTGTGTACAGTATTTGGAGTACATATTGGACTGTATCTCCGGTAGGAGACGTCAGGACGACGCCAATTTCTGCACCAGCCAGCATTTTAGAGCCGTCGAAGTGCATAATCCAATTAGAGTATGCGTCGTACTCTTTAGGGAGTTCGGCCTCTGTCCACGGCGACAAAATCGGCCAATACCTGCGACTTAATGGCTCGCCGAGGTTTATATGTTATGTCGAACGGGAGGAGCTCAATGGCCCATTTGACAATCCGGCCCGTGGCGTCGCCATTGTTTATTATGTCATTCAGTGGCACTTCCGAGGCCACTGTAATTGAACACTCTTGAAAGTAGTGTGTAGCTTCCGGGATGTCATGAATACCGCATATGCTATCTTGTGATAATGCGGGTACCGTGATTTGCACGGAGTGAGGACAGTGGATACATAATATACCGGCTTTTGAAGGAGGAACTTGTGTCCGTCCGTTTCTCGTTCGACGAAAAGCACTACGCTTACAACTTGATGAGTTGCTGCTATGTACAACAGCATTGGTTCGCCGACGCTTGATGCGGCCAGGATTGGGTTGGTGGCCAGAATGGCCTTTATTTCTTCCAGTCCAGCCGTGGCCATGTCCGTCCACTCGAAGTGTTCGGTGCACCGAAGGAGACGATAAAGCGGTAACACCTTCTCTCCTAAGCGGGAGATAAAGCGGCTTAGGGCCGCCACGCATCCAGTTAATTGCTGGATTTGCTTGAGGTCAGTTGGGATGGCCAACTGTGACAGGGCTCAGATTTTAGCCGGATTTGCTTCAATTCCTCTACTGGAGACGATAAAACCCAGGAGCTTTCCGGCGGGTACGCCGAAGATGCATTTTTCGGATTGAGCTTGATATCGTATGTTCGGAGATTGTCGAACGTGAGCCTTAAGTTGTTTATTAGGGAGTCGATGTGTTTGGTTTTAACGACCACATTGTCTACATATGCCTCCACTGTTTTGCCGATCTGCTTTTCCAGGCATGTCTGAATCATGCGTTGATACGTTGCACCGGCGTTTTTAAGCCCAAAAGGCATTGTGTTGAAACAGAAGGGTCCGTATGGCGTGATAAATGCCGTTGCGGCTTGGTCGGACTCTGCCATCTTAATTTGGTGGTAGCCGGAGTATGCGTCGAGGAAGCACAATGAGTCGTGTCCTACGGTAGCATCGATAATTTGATCGATGCGGGGGAGGGGAAAGGGATCCTTTGGGCAAGCCTTGTTGAGGTCCTTGAAATCGACGCATAGGCGCCAGGATTTATCCTTCTTTGGTACCATCACCAGGTTTGCTAGCCAGTCCGGGTGTTTTATTTCTCTGATGAATCTGGCCTCCAATAACTTGGCTAGCTCCTCTCCCATAGCTTGTCGCTTAGGTTCAGAGAAACGCCGAAGAGTCTGCTTGACCGGCTTGAATCATTTTAGAATGTTAAGGCTATGTTCGGCCAGCCTACGTGGGATTCCTGGTATATCTTATGGGTGCCAGGCAAATATATCCCAGTTCTCGCGCAGGAACTCCCATAGTGCGGCGTCCACGGCGGGGTTTAACTGTGCCCCGATGGAGCCTGTTTTTGTAGGGTCCGTTGGGTGGACCTGGAATTTGACTATTTCATCCGCTGGTTTGAAAGAGGTGGATTTGGATCTCTTGTCGAGTATCACGTCAACCCTGTCCACAGTCGAGCATAGCGCAGTTAACTCCTCTACCACGAGGGCTTCGGATAGTGCCTCGAGGGCCAGTGCGGCTATTTTGTTTTCGGCGCGGAGCGCTATGTCCGGATCACTAGCTAGAGTGATAATTCCATTGGGCCCAGGCATTTTGAGCTTCATGTACCCATAATGGGGTATGGCTTGGAATATCGTGAATGCCTCCCGCTCTAAAAGGGCGTGGTATCCATCTTGAGCAGGGCCACCTAGAATGTAATTTCTTCGGACCTGTAATTTTTCGGTGTGCCGAATACCACATCTAGTGTGATTTTCCCAACGCAACGTGCTTCCCGACTGGGCATGATTCCTCTAAAGGTTGTGCTGCTTTGCTCAATGCGGTTCCAGTCGATTTCCATTTTTTGGAGAGTTTCTTCATAAATGAGGTTTAATACCATGCCGCCGTCCATGAGCACTTTAGTAAGCCGATAGCCGTCCATAATTGAACTGAGGACCAATGCGGCTGGTGCCCGGGCTGTTCGGAATTTAGGTTCGTCACTGGCATTGAAAGTGATAGCCGTGTCGCTCCATGGAGTTGTTGCTGCCACCTGGCAGATCTCGGCGAGGCTGCGGAGTGCTCGCTTGCGCCTATTACTTGAGGCGAATGTCTTGAAGACTGTAAAAACTGTATTGTAGTCCACTGATGTCTACTACACAACCTTCTTCTTGTAGACGTTGTTGGGCCTGCAAGTGCACAGGTTTGTAGGACAGTAGCAAATTTCCCACAAGTGGATGACCTAAGGTTTATCAATCCGTGGAGGCGAGGGATGAAGATGGTCTCTCTCAAGCAACCCTGCAACCAAATAACAAAGAGTCTCTTGTGTCCCCAACACACCCAATACAATGGTAAATTGTATAGGTGCACTAGTTCGGCGAAGAGATGGTGATAAAAGTGCAATATGGATGGTAGATATAGGTTTTTGTAATCTGAAAATATAGAAACAGCAATGTAACAAGTGGTAAAAGTGAGCGTAAACGGTATTGCAACGATAGGAAACAAGGCCTAGGGTTCGTACTTTCACTAGTGCAAGTTCTCTCAACAATAATAACATAATTGGATCATATAACTATCCCTCAACATGCAACAAAGAGTCACTCCAAATTCACTAATAGCGGAGAACAAACGAACAGATTATGGTAGGGTACAAAACCACCTCAAAGTTATTCTTTCGGATCAATCTATAAAAGAGTTCGTACTAGAATAACACCTTAAGACACAAATCAATCAAAACCCTAATGTCACCTAGATACTCCATTGTCACCTCAAGTATCCGTGGGCATGATTATACAATATGCATCACACAATCTCAGATTCATCCAACCAACACAAAGTACTTCAAAGAGTGCCCCAAAGTTTCTACCGGAGAGTCAAGAACGTGTGCCAACCCCTATGCATAGGTTTATGGGAGGAACCCGCAAGTTGGTTACCAAAACATACATCAAGTGGCACATGATATCCCATTGTCACCACAGATAAGCACGGCAAGACATACATCAAGTGTTCTCATAAAAGACTCAATCCGATAAGATAACTTCAAGGGGAAAACTCAATTCATTACAAGAGAGTAGAGGGGGAGAAGAAACATAAGATCCAACTATAATAGCAAAGCTCGCGATACATCAAGATCGTGCCAAATCAAGAACACGAGAGAGAGAGAGAGAGAGAGAGAGAGAGAGAGAGAGAGAGAGAGAGATCAAACACATAGCTACTCGTACATAACCACACCCCCGAGGTAGAACTACTCCCTCCTCGTCAGGGAGAGCACCCGGATGTTGAAGATGGCCACGGTGAGGGTTCCCCCCCTCCGTGGGTGCCTAACAGGTCCCAATTGGTTTTTGGTGGATCTGGAGGTTTTGCGGTGGCGGAACTCCCGATCTAATCTCTGTTCTGGAAGTGTTACGATACGTAGGTATATATGGGTGCAAGGGGTACGTCGGTGGAGCTTCGGGGGTCCCACGAGGCAGGGGGCGCGCCCTAGGGGGGTGGGCGCGCCCCCACCCTCGTGAGCACCTCCCGTATCTTCTGACGTGGGGTCCAAGTCCATCAGGTGGGTTTCCTTCCAAAAATAACTTCTCCAGTTGATTTCGTTCTGTTTTGACTCCGTTTGATATTCCTTTTCTTTGAAATACTGAAATAGGCATAAAACAACAAATCTGGGCTGGGCCTCCGGTTAATAGGTTAGTCCCAAAATTAATATAAAAGTGGAAATAAAGCCCAATATAGTCCAAAACAGTAGATAAAGTAGCATGGAGCAATCAAAAAATATAGATACGTTGGAGACGTATCAAGCATCCCCAAGCTTAATTCCTGCTCGTCCTCGAGTAGGTAAATGATAAAAAGAGAAGTTTTGATGCGCAGTGATACTTTCGCATAATTTAAATGTAAATCTTCTTAATTGTGATATGAATATTCAGATCCAAAAGATTCAAGACAAAAGTTTAATATTGACATAAAAATAATAATAGTTCAAGCATACTAACAAAGCAATTATGTCTTCTCAAAATAACATGGCTAAAGAAAGTTCATCCCTACAAAATCATATAGTTAGGCTATGCTTCATTTTCGTCACACAAAGATGTTCCCAACTTCTATACCCCCGATGAAAAGCCAAGCAATTGTTTCATAGTTAAATAATCTCAAACTTTTTCAACCTTCAAGCAATACATGAGCGTGAGCCATGGATATAGCACTATGGGTGGAATAGAATATGATGATGGGCATTGTGTGGAGAAGACAAAAAGGAGAAAGTCTCACATTGACGAGGATAATCAACGGGCTATGGAGATGCCCATCAATTGATGTCAACATGAGGAGTAGGGATTGCCATGCAACGGATGCACTAGAGCTAAGAATGCTCAACAAAAGAAAACTAGTGGGTGTGCATCCAACTTGCTTGTTCATGAAGACCTAGGGCATTTGAGGAAGCCCATCATAGGAATATACAAGCCAAGTTCTATAATGAAAAATTCCCACTAGTATGAAAAAGACAACTTATGAGACTCACTATATGAAAAACATGGTGCTACTTTGAAGCACAATATATGAGACTCACTTCATGAAGAACAAGGTGCTACTTTGAAGCAAAAGTGTGGAAAAAGAGGATAGTGACATTGCCCTTTTTAATTTTTTTATTTTTTTGGGCCTTTCTTTTTTTCTTTTTGGCCTTTCTCTTTTTTTTGGGCAATGCTCTAATAATGATGATCATCACACTTCTATTGATTACAACATAAGGATTACACTCGAAACTAGAACAAGATATGACTCTATATGAATGCCTCCGTGATGTGCGGGATGGTGCAATGAATCAAGAGTGACATGTATGAAAAATAATGCATGGTGGCTTTGCCACAAATACGATGTCAACTACATGATCATGCAAGGGCAATATGACAAAAGTAAAGTATGTCATGATGATGAACGGAACGGTGGAAAGTTGCATGGCAATATATCTCGGAATGGCTATGGAAATGCCATAATAGGTAGGTATGGTGGCTGTTTTGAGGAAGATATAGGGAGGTTTATGTGTGATAGAGCGTATCGTATCACGGGGTTTGGATGCACCGGCGAAGTTTGCACCAACTCTCAAGGTGAGAAAGGGCAATGCACGGTACCGAAGAGGCTAGCAAAGGCGGAAAGGTAAAAGTGCGTATAATCCATGGACTCAACATTAGTCAAAAGAACTCATATACTTATTGCAAAAATTTAGAAGTCATCAAAAATCAAGTACTACGTGCATGCTCCTAGGGGGATAGATTGGTAGGAAAAGACCATCGCCGTCCCCGACCGCCACTCATAAGGATGCACAAGCCGTGTACACTTCATGTTTCAAATTTGTTACACAACTTTAACCATACGTGCATGCTACGGGACTTGCTAACTTCAACACAAGCATTCTTTAAATTCATAATCACCCAACTAGCATGACTTTAATATCACTACCTCCATATCTCAAAACAATTATCAAGTATCAAACTTTTCTTAGTATTCAACACACTCAAAAGAAAGTTTCACATATCTTGAATACCAAGTATATTAATTTTAAGAAAAATTACCATGCTATTAACGACTCTCAAAATAATATAAGTGAAGCATGAGAGTTCATATATTTATTCAAACTAAAACCACCATTGTACTCTAAAAGATATAAGTGAAGCACTAGAGCAAATGACAAACTACTCCGAAAGATATAAGTGAAGATCAATGAGTAGTCGAATAATTATGTAACTATGTGAAGACTCTCCCTTTTAATAATTTCAGATCTTGGTACTTTATTCAAACAGCAAGCAAAGCTAAAGAAAATAAAATGACGCTCCAAGCAAAACACATATCATGTGGTGAATAAAAATATAGCTCCAAGTAAAGTTACCGATGAACGAAGACGAAAGAGGGGATGCCTTCCGGGGCATCCCCAAGCTTAGGCTCTTGGTTATCCATGAATATTACCTTGGGGTGCCTTGGGAATCCCCAAGCTTAGGCTCTTGCCACTCCTTATTCCATAGTCCATCAAATCTTTACCCAAAACTTGAAAACTTCACAACAAAAAACTTAATAGAAAACTCGTAAGCTCCATTAGCAAAAGAAAACAAAACACCACTTAAAGGTACTGTAATGAACTCATTATTTATTTATATTGGTGTTAAACCTACTGTATTCCAACTTCTCTATGGTTTATAAACTATTTTACTAGCCATAGACTCATCAAAATAAGCAAACAACACACGAAAAACAGAATCTGTCAAAAACAGAACAGTCTGTAGTAATCTGTAACTAACGCAAACTTCTGGAACTCCAAAAAATCTAAAATAAATTGTTGGACCTGAGGAATTTGTCTAGTAATCATCTGCAAAAAGAATCAACTAAATATCACTCTCCAGTAAAAAAATTCTAGCTAATCTCGTGAGCGCCAAAGTTTCTGTTTTTTACAGCATGATCATAAAGACTTCACCCAAGTCTTTCCAAAGGTTCTACTTGGCACAAACACTAATTAAAACATAAAACCACATCTAAACAGACTCTAGATGGATTATTTATTACTAAACAGAACCAAAAAGAAAGAAACTAAAATAAAATTGGGTTTCCTCCCAACAAGCGCTAACGTTTAACGCCCCTAGCTAGGCATGATGATTTCAACGATGCTCACATAAAAGATAAGAATTGAAACATAAAGAGAGCATCATGAAGAATATGACTAGCACATTTAAGTCTAACCCACTTCCTATGCATAGGAATTTTGTGAGAAAACAACTTATGGGAACAATAATCAACTTGCATATGAAGGTAAAACAAGCATAGTTTCAAAACTTTAAGCACATAGAGAGGAACCTTGATATTATTGCAATTCCTACAAGCATATATTCCTCCCTCATAATAATTTTCAGTAGCATCATGAATGAATTCAACAATATAACCAGAACCTAAAGCATTCTTTTCGTGATCTACTAGCATAGAAAATTTATTACTCTCCACATAAGCAAAATTATCCTCATCAATAATAGTGGGAGCAAACTCAACAAAATAACTATCATGTGATTGAAAATTAAGATCAAGATGACAAGTTTCATGGTTATAATTATTATTTAAAGCATACGTGTCATCACAATAATCATCATAGATAGGAGGCATGCTTTCATCATAGTAAATTTGCTCATCAAAGCTTGTGGGACAAAAAATATCATCTTCATCAAACATAGCTTCCCCAAGCTTGTGGCTTTGCATATCATTAGCATCATGGATATTCAAGGAATTCATACTAATAACACTGCAATCATGCTCATCATTCAAGTATTTAGTGCCAAACATTCTAATGCATTCTTCTTCTAACACTTTGGCACAATTTTCCTTTCCATCATACTCACGAAAGATATTAAAAAGGTGAAGCGTATGAGACAAACTTAATTCCATTTTTTTGTAATTTTCTTTTATAAACTAGACTAGTGCTAAAACAAGAAACAAAAAGAATCAATTGCAAGATCTAATGATATACCTTCAAGAACTAACCTCCCCGGCAACGGCGCCAGAAAAGAGCTTGATGTCTACTACACAACCTTCTTCTTGTAGACATTGTTGGGCCTGCAAGTGCACAGGTTTGTAGGACAGTAGCAAATTTCCCTCAAGTGGATGACCTAAGTGTCGGCGTTCTGGGAACGGGGTACCCAGACTTGCCTGCCTGCGGCCTGCGGCGTGGCTCAAGGGGTGGCCCAGCACGGCCCATCTTCATCAGCACAAGCTCAAGACCCTCGCGAGGGGCCAAGCCTCATGAGGCGGACGACTGAAGCCTCCTCGTGCACGGCCTCGTCAGGCTGGCTCATGAGGAGTCAGAGATCAAGGCGGGGTACCTCACGAGGTGCCTATGACGCAAGCCATGACAACCAAGGGCGCCAGGCGGGCGCCAGCCCGCGCAGTGTCCTCGTTTCCTCTTTGGTGCAAAGAAGGCAAGCGTAGGCGAGAGCATCAAGCAAAGGCAGCCATTTCGGTGCAACAAGACCAAGACCAACACATCGGCAGGAAGGAGGTCATCGTGGAGCCCAAGTCGGCGTCATCGTCAGAGCCTTTGGCGGCGAGGACCAACTTTAGTCAGGATAAGTGTACTAGATGTTCCCCTTCAAAATGGCCAATTGTTGGCGCCCTTCCCGCTCAATATTTGGGAAGAGGCCCAGGGCCTTTGCCTATAAATAGGACCAGCCAGCCACAGGGTAGAGGCATCCAGGATCCAAAATCCAGAACAGAGCTAGAGGTGGATCTTGAATCCAGAGAGAGAGAGAGAGAGAGAGAGCGATCGAACTCCACATAGCAGTTCATCACACCGGCCAAGAACAGACCCTCGCGAGGCTGTTCTTCCTTGTATTGTTCATCATCAGCCCCTGAGGCAATCCACCACACCACACACTGGAGTAGGGTATTACACCACAATGGTGGCCCGAACCAGTATAAACATTGTGTCCCTTGTGTTCCTCTTTGCGTAGTTTAGATCCATGCGAGGCGATGAGGTGCAGGTAGGTAGGGGGTGAGATCTCCGCGTGCACCCCAGAGTTCGAACCTAGAGGGTCCGCCGGAACCTGAAATCCGACACTAAGGTTTATCAATCCGTGGGAGGCGTAGGATGAAGATGGTCTCTCTCAAGCAACCCTGCAACCAAATAACAAAGATTCTCTTGTGTCCCCAACACACCTAATACAATGGTAAATTGTATAGGTGCACTAGTTCGGCGAAGAGATGGTGATACAAGTGCAATATGGATGGTAGATATAGGTTTTTGTAATCAGAAAATATAAAAACAGCAAGGTAACAAGTGGTAAAAGTGAGCGTAAACGGTATTGCAATGATAGGAAACAAGGCCTAGGGTTCGCACTTTCACTAGTGCAAGTTCTCTCAACAATAATAACATAATTGGATCATATAACTATCCCTCAACATGCAACAAAGAGTCACTCCAAAGTCACTAATAGCGGAGAACAAACAAAGAGATTATGGTAGGGTACGAAACCACCTCAAAGTTATTCTTTCGGATCAATCTATAAAAGAGTTCGTACTAGAATAACACCTTAAGACACAAATCAATCAAAACCCTAATGTCACCTAGATACTCCATTGTCACCTCAAGTATCCGTGGGCATGATTATACGATATGCATCACACAATCTCAGATTCATCCAACCAACACAAAGTACTTCAAAGAGTGCCCCAAAGTTTCTACCGGAGAGTCAAGAACGTGTGCCAACCCCTATGCATAGGTTCATGGGCGGAACCAGCAAGTTGGTCACCAAAACATACAACAAGTGGCACATGATATCCCATTATCACCACAGATAAGCACGGCAAGACATACATTAAGTGTTCTCATGAAAGACTCAATCCGATAAGATAACTTCAAGGGGAAAACTCAATTCATTACAAGAGAGTAGAGGGGGAGAAGAAACATAAGATCCAACTATAATAGCAAAGCTCGCGATACATCAAGATCATGCCAAATCAAGAACACGAGAGAGAGAGAGAGAGAGAGAGAGAGAGATCAAACACATAGCTACTGGTACATACCCTCAGCCCCGAGGGTGAACTACTCCCTCCCCGTCATGGAGAGCGCCGGGATGATGAAGATGGCCACCAGTGATGGGTTCCCCCTCCGGCCCGGTGCCGAACAGGGTCCCGATTGGTTTTTGGTGGCTCTGGAGGTTTTGCGGCGGCGGAACTCCCGATCTAATCTCTGTTCTGGAAGTGTTACGATACATAGGTATATATGGGTGCAAGGGGTACGTCGGTGGAGCTTCGGGGGCCCCATGAGGCAGGGGGCACGCCCTAGGGGGGTGGGCGCGCCCCCACCCTCGTGAGCACCTCCCGTATCTTCTGACGTGGGGTCCAAGTCCATCAGGTGGGTTTCCTTCCAAAAATAACTTCTCCAGTTGATTTCGTTCCGTTTCGACTCCGTCTGATATTCCTTTTCTTGAAATCTTGAAATAGGCATAAAACAAAGAATCTGGGCTGGTCCTCCGGTTAATAGGTTAGTCCCAAAAATAATATAAAAGTGGAAAATAAAGCCCAATATAGTCCAAAATAGTAGATAAAGTAGCATGGAGCAATCAAAAATTATAGATACGTTGGAGACGTATCATCCATGGGATGTTGCTCTGCGGTATTTTGAATGAGGAGATCCTCACCGCTTTTGGCGACCTGCCGGAGTACCCAACATGTTCTAAGGCTGTGTGTTGGTATGGTATCCACCATACTGTGAATTTTGCAGGGTCCGTTAAGCCATCCCACCAATACGGTTCCATGCCCTGTAGTGGGCTTTTGCTTTTTTTCAACTAGATCGGGTGACATACGAGGATGCACCCTTTTAGTTCAGACTGGGTTGTTTAGTCAGAGCCGGATTATCCCAAAATTTTGTTTCGGTTTTCCAGGCACTTTCCATCGCACAGTACTTCCGTTCTATGGCCGCCAAGTCAGCGAAGTGTGCTATGTTGCGGCGGCTTATGGCGTTAAGGATTCCCTTGTCCGTGCAATTATTACAGAAGAATGAGATTGCGTCTTCCTCACGGCAGTCCTTAACCTTGTTCATTACAAGGAGGAATCTGGCCCAATAGTGATGTACTGTTTCCTGGGGCTCCTGTCTAATGTGGGAGAGATCGCTTGTATCTGGGTGGGTGGGTGGATTTAAGTCCGGACCCTGACCCGATCTGAGACCCAAGGGCATGGGAGGTTCCGGTTTTGGAAGTTCAGGCTCCAGGATGTCGCCCAATAGGTCTGGCCCACTGCCTGATTCTAGGCTCGAGGCTTGGGCGTGTCCTTCCGTAGACGAGTATCCGGCTCGGAGAGCTCTAGAATCCGGACATAGTTTGTCCTCAAGATAGAGGAAGAATTGCCGCATCGTTCCTCCACCAACGCTACCTGATGGGTGACCGGCGGAGAGTTAATCTCCCTTTGGTCGGGTTTAAGCCCAATTCGATCATAGTCCGTAGTGACTCCCAAAGCGGCGATGTGATCCAAGAGCTTGTTTAGGGAGGAGAGCTCTATTGGATCCATCTGCTCGGCAAGTTCCGAGCTGACGTGGAGGCTGTTTTCGATGACCCGAGAAGTCATCGTCGGTATGCGAATTAACGGGCGGTCATGACGAAACCGCCTAGCCGGAGAGTTTGGCCGACAGCCAGGGTTCCCCCAGAGGTGACGCTGTCCTTGACAACGAGACGAGGCATCCTTCCTTACGGTGACGGCACAGTGGAACTCTCGATGAAAGCACCAATGTCGGTGTCAAAACCGGCGGAACTCGGGTAGGGGGTCCCAAACTGTGCGTCTAAGGCGGATGGTAACATGAGGCAAGGGACACGATGTTTACCCAGGTTCGGGCCCTCTCTATGGAGGTAATACCCTACTTCCTGCTTTATTGATCTTGATGATATGAGTAGTACAAGAGTTGATCTACCACGAGATCATAGAGGCTAAACCCTAGAAGCTAGCCTATGGTATGATTGTTGTTGTCCTATGGACTAAACCCTCCGGTTTATATAGACACGGAGGGGCTAGGGTTACACAGTCGGCCATACAATGGGAGGAGATCTACATATCCGTATCGCCAAGCTTGCCTTCCACGCCAAGGAAAGTCCCATCCGGACACGAGATGAAGTCTTCAATCTTGTACCTTCATAGTCCAACAGTCCGGCAAAAGGATATAGTCTGTCTGTCCGGATACCCCCAGTCCAGGACTCCCTCAGCTTCCAAGAAAGGGAAAATGCCATCGTCGGGCGGCTTGGGCCAGGCAAGCGATGCCGTCGTAGAGCTTGATGATGAGGACAAACCTCCGGCTAGACCGTAAGTGAAGCAGGGCATCCTCGCAGGTTAACACCTGGTGTTTCCCAATCGTCCTCCTCCTCATGAGACCTTCTTCTGGAGATGATGGAGAGTGACACGTCTTCTCCGGCCTCTTCTCCCAATAGGGCGGATAATCTCGAGTTGTCGTCCCAGAGGGCTCCACCCAACCAGCAGGTAGCGCAGGAAACAAGGAAGGAGGTACCCAAAGGTGGTGCCTCTGTCTCTCAGGGTTCGGGGACCAAGAATGACGGCCCCAAACTGTCCAGTTTATAGCCGGAGACAATGCTAGAGGCGGTAAGCGAATTCCTTCAAAGGAATGTCGTGCTCCGGCAGCGGTGTCCGAAGACCCAAGAGTGCCGGAGACGCTGATGGACATGCTGCGACGAGCGTCCGTTTCTGAGGAGCATCGTGCCTTAATTGTTGCGGTGGTCGAAAAGGTTTTATCCACGGAAAGCGGGTTGAACGAGGCCTTTACGAGCCTTCTAAGGGGTTTTGAGGTTTGTGATGTAATGTTTCCAGTTGAATAATATTGATAGAATGCACCTGTTGTGTATGCAGTAGCCCCTGAGAGTCGGATCTCCTTCCAAAGGAAGCGATCGGAGGATCAAAAAGATATGTTCAGGTGCTAACCTTGGTTTAATTTGGAATGCAGGCTGTCTCCCCTCCCGCCACTGCCCAAAATTCGGAGGTGACCGAACTGCAGCGAAAGCTGGATATTGCAGAGGATGACATTGCTTTGATCAACAGGCGTCTTCACGACTCGCAAGGTATATATTTCTTGTATTCCTTACACCAATGTGCTTGTAATTTAAGCCTGACCCTGAAAAGAGTTTGATATGAAATTTGCATGAATGCAGATGGTGCTGCCGCTGTGGAAGCCCTTCGGGCGGAGATAGCCCAGGCCAAGGAGCAGGCCTGGTTTAGTAATGCGGCTGCCGAAAAGGCATCGGCTGAATTGAAGGACGAACAAGCTGCGCGGTGTCAATACAAGGAGACGATGTCCACCATGCGCGCGAGTCAGAAGATGCGGCTAGCCGCTATAAACTTCTTGAGAAGGAAAATGAAGCCAAAACGGCTGAACTTGACAAGGCCTTACGAGAGGCGAGAGAAACGCGATCTGAATCCATATCAGCCCATGAGGAGATCCGGCAAGCTGGGGAGATTGTGGTTGGCAAGACCTTTTTGCTGCAGGCTAGGTTCGGCAATCCAAACTGCTCAGCTTAACCAAGTATGGAGTTCTCCGGACAATTTTTTAGATTTGTCGAAGAGTTCTTCCGATGCGGCGCAGTTTTATCAGGCGCAAGAGGGGTATGCAACGGACAAGCTTTTTTGTCACAATTTGGCGCGTCAAAGCGCCCTCTGTGGATGAATGAACAGATGTCCCAGTGGGCCGAGCCGCATAGGATATCCGGCGCAGCTATGAAGGACGTCATAGTCTGGTTGTGGCTGACTGAACCTGTTCCGAGTATTTACTTTGGCCTGGTGCAGCGGCTTGCTGATGTGGTGCCGCGTATCGATGCTGTGAAGCGGTCGGCGTGCATTGAAGGTGCACGGATGACCTTCGCCCGTGTCAAGACATTCTGGGGGAAGATGAAGGCCATCGACGTTGCAACGAAGAGTCCACGCAAAGGCAAGGATCGTCCAGAACCGGAGCGTTATTTTGAAGACGTTCTGGAGGCCGCCCGCTTGATAGAGGGTCAATGCTTGAAAAACATAATATTCGAGTGATGTGTACAAGGGTTGTAACAGACAACTTTATAGTTAATCTATTTTTATGTTTTGCTCGAGAGCTTGTATTCCTCCTGTGCGGCCATTTTAATATAAATTGAAAGTTTTCTAGTCGTCAGCTTCAGCCCCCTTGTAGGAAATATGGGGGTGTTCGGAAAAGCATTGAATCATTCTTTATCCTAGTCCATAAAGGAGGTGATAATGCGGCGAACCAGGCAATCGGACTATAGGGCGTTAACACTTTCACTTAGCCATAGGAGTTTTATGGTGGGGCTACGACATAGCCCCTGGTATGTATGCGGCGTATCCTAATATTGTGCCTTACATGTTTTGATCTGGAAAAGATCCTTCGTGTAACACGGAGAATCACTAAAGATTCGAATAAGTCGTCAAGTGCTTGACCAGCTCTCGCCGCATCATGACAGTCAGTTTTTGGCTTTCTCTACTGAGGCGCTCATCCGGTCAAAGCCAGGGCACAATTGCAGTAGTTCTCCCTTTACTACCATAGCCGATAGAGCGGAACATAGGGTAGCAAGCACAGGAGCCGGGCAACCCAACTATTGACCAAAGACAATGATTCGGAGCTGATGCATATAAGGCCAAACTTGCGACGCCGAAGTACGCTATAGAGCTGTTCGGACTTTTATTGGCGACTCATTTGTTCCCATACCGAGCCCCTAGCAAGTTATGCCGAGGTGTGTCTTGTAATGCAGCCGTTGCGGCCATACTCATTGTATGAAGAGTATTTAAGATTAGCTCGGATAAAGTTTACTAGGAGTGGAGCAATATGCCAATGATAAATTCATAAAAAAAGGAACCACAACCCGGCTATTTGACATGCGGGGGGTCGGGAACGGAGGAAAAGGGCATAATACAGGCTCAAAATAACGAGTGCGGTCTACAAAAAGCAATTTTGGACCTCCTGTCGCACGTCTGCGCCGCCCGTCCTCTGGGAGGGGAATTTTTAACGAAAGTAGCCCCTTAGGTTAGTGTACGGGTCCGAACTCCGATAGAGTCCGACTAGGTGTTGTCCTGATGGTTACCTGTTTTTAAGAGATAATAAAGAAAAATATGGAAAACAGATAAAAAATGTTATGGGAATGTTCGCAGGGTTGCCCGTATTGTGCTTCCGCCGGTGCCCATGGTATCTTAACTGTGTAGTGATGTACGCTGGTGTAAATCTTGCCAGTATAGCGGGTGGGTGGCGGAAGCCGAACAACTACTTCCGTTTCGAGAGTGGTCGAACTTCAGAAAGAAACTGTTTCTGGCCCCTGGTGTTCGGCTGGCGGGCCGCTCCGTCGTCTTTATCGCCTGGTGTCCTCCTCCCATTGTGTTTGGCGTTAAGCTTGCCTGCCTGCTTAAAGACCCAATAATTTCTGTTGGTGTGATTGGCGGGCTTATCAGGGTGGCCGTGAATTTGACAAGCTCGGTCCAATATCCAGCCGAGGGTGGATGGTTGATACGTCTCCAACGTATCTATAATTTTTTATTGTTCCATGCTATTATATTATGTGTTTTGGATGTTTATGGGCTTTATTTTACACTTTTATATTATTATTGGGACTAACCTATTGACCCAGAGCGCAGCGCCAGTTCCTATTTTTTCCCTTGTTTCAATGTTTCGAAGAAAAGGAATATCAAACGGAGTTGAAACGGAATGAAACCTTCAGGAGAAGTTATTTTTGGAAGGAAAGCAACCCGGGAGACTTGGAGTCCACGTCAAGGAATCAACAAGGGAGCCACGAGGTAGGGGGCGCGCCCTCCACCCTCGTGGGCCCCTCATGGCTCCCCTGACGTACTTCTTCCTCCTATATATACCCATATACCCTAAAACGATCGGGGAACAGAATAGATCGGGAGTTCCACCGCCGCAACCCTCTGTAGCCACCAAAAACCTCTTGGGAGCCCATTTCGGCACCTTGCCGGAGGGGGGAACCCTCACCTGTGGCCACCTTAGTCATCCCGGCGCTCTCCATGACGAGGAGGGAGTAGTTCACCCTCGGGGCTGAGGGTATGTACCAGTAGCTATGTGTTTGATCTCTCTCTCTCTCTCTCTCTCTCTCGTGTTCTTGATTTGGCACGATCTTGATGTATTGCGAGCTTTGCTATTATAGTTGGATCTTATGTTTCTTCTCCCCCTCTACTCTCTTGTAATGGATTGAGTTTCCCCTTTGAAGTTATCTTATCGGACTGAGTCTTCCATGACTTGAGAATACTTGATGTATGTCTTGCCGTGCGTATCTGTGGTGACAATGGGATATCACGTGATTCACTTGATGTATGTTTTGGTGATCAACTTGCGGGTTCCGCCCATGAACTTATGCATAGGGGTTGGCACATGTTTTCGTCTTGATTCTCCGGTAGAAACTTTGGGGCACTCTTTGAGGTTATATGTGTTGGTTGAATAGATGAATCTGAGATTGTGTGATGCATATCGTATAATCATACCCAGGGATACTTTAGGTGACATTGGAGTATCTAGGTGACATTAGGGTTTTGGTTGATTTGTGTCTTAAGGTGTTATTCTAGTACGAACTCTAGGGCTGTTTGTGACACATATAGGAATAGCCCAACGGATTGATTGGAAAGAATAACTTTGAGGTGGTTTCGTAACCTACCATAATCTCTTCGTTTGTTCTCCGCTATTAGTGACTTTGGAGTGACTCTTTGTTGCATGTTGAGGGATAGTTATATGATCCAATTATGTTATTATTGTTGAGAGAACTTGCACTAGTGAAAGTATGAACCCTAGGCCTTGTTTCCTAGCATTGCAATACCGTTTACGCTCACTTTTACCACTTGTTACCTTGCTGTTTTTATATTTTCAGTTTAAAAAAACCTATATCTACCATCCATCTTGCACTTGTTTCACCATCTCTTCGCCGAACTAGTGCACCTATACAATTTACCATTGTATTGGGTGTGTTGGGACACAAGAGACTCTTTGTTGTTTGGTTGCAGGGTTGCTTGAGAGAGACCATCTTCATGCTACGCCTCCCACGGATTGATAAACCTTAGGTCATCCACTTGAGGGAAATTTGCTACTGTCCTACAAACCTCTGCACTTGGAGGCCCAACAACGTCTACAAGAAGGTTGCATAGTAGACATCAAGCAGTTTCTGGCGCCGTTGCTAGGGAGGTGAGTGCTTGAAGGTATATCTTTAGATCTTGCAATTGAATCTTTTGTTTTCTTGTTTTATCACTAGTTTAGTTTATAAAAGAAAACTACAAAAAAATGTAATTGAGGGTTCCTCATATGCTTCATCTTTTTAATATCTTTTGTGAGAATAAGGATTCCGATAATTGTGCTCAAGTGCTAGAAGAAGAATGCATTAAAATGTTTGGCACTAAATATTTGAATGATGAGCATGATTGCAATGTTGTTAGTATGAATTCTATGAATATCCATGATGCTAATGATATGCAAAGCCACAAGCTTGGGGATGCTATGTTTGATGAAGATGATATTTTTTTTGTTCCCCAAGTTTTGATGAGAAAATTTACTATCATGATAGCATGCCTCCTATTTATGATGATTATTGTGATGACACGTATGCTATAAATAAAAATGATAACCATGAAACTTGTCATCTTGATCTTAATTTTCAATCACATCATAGTTATTTTTTTGAGTTTGCTCCCACTACTATTGATGAGAATAAATTTGCTTACGTGGAGAGTAGGAAACTTTATATGCAAGTAGATCATGAAAAGAATTATTTATGTGCTGGTTATATTGTTGAATTAATTCATGATGCTACTGAAAATTATTATGAGGGGGGAATATATGCTTGTAGGAATTGTAATAATATCAAGTTTCCTCTCTATGTGCTTAAAGTTTTGAAGTTATGCTTGTTTTGCCTTCCTATGCTAGTTGATTATTTTCCCCATAAGTTGTTTGCTCACAAAATCCCTATGCATAGGAAGTGGGTTAGACTTAAATGTGCTAGTTATATTCTTCATGATGCTCTCTTTATGTTTCAATTCTTATCTTTTATGTGAGCATCATTGAAATCATCATGCCTAGCTAGGGGCGTTAAACGTTAGCGCTTGTTGGGAGGCAACCCAATTCTATTTTACTTATTTGCTTTTTGGTTCTGTTTAGTAATAAATAATCCATCTAGCTTCTGTTAAGATGTAGTTTTATGTTTTAGTTAGTGTTTGTGCCAAGTAGAACCTTTGGGAAGACTTGGGTGAAGTATTTATGATCATGCTGTAAAAAACAGAAACTTTAGTGCTCACGAGATTAGCTTCAAATTTTTACTGGAGAGTGATATTTAGTTGATTCTTTTTGCAGATGATTACTAGACAAATTCCTCAGGTCCAACAATTTATTTTAGAATTTTTGGAGTTCCAGAAGTTTGCGTTAGTTACAGATTACTACAGACTGTTCTGTTTTTGACAGATGTTTTCATTGTGTTGCTTGCTTATTTTGATGAATCTATGGCTAGTAAAATAGTTTATAAACCATAGAGAAGTTGGAATACAGTAGGTTTAACACCAATATAAATAAAGAATGAGTTCATTACAGTACGGAGCTCACGAGTTTTCTGTTAAGTTTTGTGTTGTGAAGTTTTCAAGTTTTGGGTAAAGATTCGATGGACTATGGAACAAG
Source organism: Aegilops bicornis (assembly GCA_021605145.1). Taxonomy (NCBI): domain Eukaryota; kingdom Viridiplantae; phylum Streptophyta; class Magnoliopsida; order Poales; family Poaceae; genus Aegilops; species Aegilops bicornis. The sequence continues at coordinate 369,654,208 of CM038673.1, read as the reverse complement.
GAGTGGCAAGAGCCCAAGCTTGGGAATGCCCAAGGCACCCCAAGGTAATATTAAAGGATGACCAAGAGCCTAAGCTTGGGGATGCCCCGGATGGTATCCCCTCTTTCGTCTTCGTTCATCGGTAACTTTACTTGGAGCTATATTTTTATTCACCACATGATATGTGTTTTGCTTGGAGCGCCATTTTATTTTCTTTAGCTTTGCTTGCTGTTTGAATAAAGTACTAAGATATGGCATTATTAAATGTTAGAGAGTCTTCACATAGTTGCATAATTATTCGACTACTCATTGATCTTCACTTATATCTTTCGGAGTAGTTTGTTGTTTGCTCTAGTGCTTCACTTATATCCTTTAGAGCATGGTGGTAGTTTTATTTTGAAGAAATAGATGAATTATCATGCTTCACTTACATTATTTTGAGAGTCCTAAACAGCATGGTAATTTGCTTTGGTTATGAAACTAGTCCTAATATGATGGGCATCCAAGATGGGTATAATAAAAACTTTCATATAAGTGCATTGAATACTAAGAGAAGTTTGATTCTTTATGATTGTTTTGAGATATGAAGATGGTGATATTAGAGTCATGTTAGTTGAGTAGTTGTGAATTTGAGAAATACTTGTGTTAAAGTTTGTGATTCCCATAGCATGCACGTATGGTGAACCATTATGTGATGAAGTCGTAGAATGATTTATTTATTGATTGTCTTCCTTATGAGTGGCAGTCGGGGACGAGCGATGGTATTTTCCTACCAATCTATCCCCCTAGGAGGATGCACGTATGTTGGGATCGTAGGAGAAATTTAAAAAATTCTACGCATCACAGAGATCAATCTATGGAGTCATCTAGCAACGAGAGAGAGAGAGAGAGAGAGAGAGAGAGAGAGAGGAGTGCATCTACATACCCTTGTAGATCGCGAGCGGAAGCGTTCGAGAGAACGGGGTTGATGGAGTCGTACTCGTCGTGATCCAAATCACCGATGATCCTAGCGCCGAACGGATGGCACCTCCATGTTCAAAACACGTACGGAGCGGAGACGTCTCCTCCTTCTTGATCCAGCAAGGGGGAAGGAGAAGTTGATGGAGATCCAGCAGCACGACGGCGTGGTGGTAGAAGCAGCGGGATTCCAGCAAGGCTTCGCCAAGCGCTACTCGAGGAGGAAGAGGTGTCACGGGAGGGAGAGGGAGGTGCCAGGGCTTAGGGTGCGGCTTCCCTCCCTCCCCTCCACTATATATAGGGGCTAGGGGGCGCATGCCCGGGGGGGGGCGGCGGCCCCTCGGGGGGCAACGACCCCTTTAGGGTTTCCAACCAGGGGGCGCATGCCCCCTCGGGGGGCAACGGCCCCCTAGGGTTTCCAACCCTAGGCGCCTCGGTGGGGCGCACCAGCCCACCAGGGGCTGGTTCCCACGCCACTTCAGCCCATGGGCCCCTCCGGGATAGGTGGCCCCACCCGGTGGACCCTCGGGACCCTTCCGGTGGTCCCGGTACAATACCGGCCGGTGACCCCCGAAACTCTCCCGGTGGCCGAAACTGGACTTCCTATATATAAATCTTTACCTCCGGACCATTCCGGAACTCCTCACGTCTGATATCTCATCCGGGACTCCAAACAACTTTCGGTTAACCGCATACTAATATCTCTACAACTCTAGCGTCACAGAACCTTAAGTGTGTAGACCCTACGGGTTCGGGAGACACGTAGACATGACCGAGACAACTCTCCGGTCAATAACCAACAGCGGGCTCTGGATACCCATGTTGGCTCCCACATGCTCCACGATAATCTCATCGGATGAACCACGATGTTGAGGATTCAATCAACCCCGTATACAATTCCCTTTGTCTATCGGTACGATACTTGCCCGAGATTTGATCGTCGGTATACCGATACCTTGTTCAATCTCATTACGGCAAGTCTCTTTACTCGTTACCGTAACACATCATCCCGTGAACAACTCCTTGATCACATTGAGCTCATTATGATGATGTCCTACCGAGTGGGCCCAGAGATACCTCTCTGTCATACGAAGTGACAAACCCCAGTCTCGATTCGTGCAACCCAACAGATACTTTCGGGGATACCCGTAGTGTACCTTTATAGCCACTCAGTTACGTTGCGACGTTTGGCACACCCAAAGTACCCTTACGGTATCCGAGAGTTGCACAATCTCATGGTCTAAGGAAGGGATACTTGACATTAGAAAAGCTTTAGCAGACGAACTACACGATCTTGTGATATGCTTAGGATTGGGTCTTGTCCATCACATCATTATCCTAATGATGTGATCCCGTTATTAATGACATCCTATGTCCATGGTTAGGAAACCGTAACCATCTATTGATCAACGAGCTAGTCAACTAGAGGCTCACTAGGGACATGTTGTGGTCTATGTATTCACACATGTATTACGATTTCTGGATAACACAATTACATCATGAACAATAGACAATTATCATGAGCAAGGAAATATAATAATAATAGCCATTTTATTATTGCCTCTAGGGCATATTTCCAACAGTCTCCCACTTGTACTAGAGTCAATAATCTAGTTACATTGTGATGAATCGAACGCCCATAGAGTTCTGGTGTTGATCATGCTTTGCACGTGGAAGGGGTTTAGTCAACGGATCTGCGACATTCAGGCCCGTATGCACTTTACAAATCTCTATGTCTCCATGTTGAACATTTTCACGAATGGAGTTGAAGCGATGCTTGATATGCCTAGTCTTCTTGTGAAACCTGGGCTCCTTGGCAAGGGCAATAGCTCCAGTGTTGTCACAGAAGAGAGTCATCGGGCCCGACACATTGGGAATAACTCCTAGGTCGGTAATGAACTCCTTCATCCAGATTGCTTCATGTGCTGCCTCTGAGGCTGCCATGTACTCCGCTTCACATGTAGATCCCACCACGACGCTTTTCTTGCAACTGCACCAGCTGACTGCCCCACCATTCAAAATATACACGTATCCGGTTTGTGACTTGGAGTCATCCAGATCTGTGTCGAAGCTAGCATCAACGTAACCCTTTACGACGAGCTCTTCGTCACCTCCATAAACGAGAAACATATCCTTAGTCCTTTTCAGGTACTTCAGGATATTCTTGACCGCTGTCCAAAGGTTCCATGCCGGGATTACTTTGGTACCTTCCCACCAAACTTACGGCAAGGTTTACATCAGGTCTGGTACACAACATGGCATACATAATAGACCCTATGGCCGAGGCATAGGGGATGACACTCATCGTTTCCCTATCTTCTGCCGTGATCCGGCATTGAGCCGTGCTCAATCTCACACCTTGCAATACAGGCAAGAACCCCTTCTTGGACTGATCCATATTGAACTTCTTCAATATCTTGTCAAGGTACGTGCTTTGTGAAAGACCAATGAGGCGTCTCGATCTATCTCTATAGATCTTGATGCCTAATATGTAAGCAGCTTCTCCAAGGTCCTTCATTGAAAAACACTTATTCAAGTAGGCCTTTATGCTTTCCAAGAGTTCTATATCATTTCCCATCAATAGTATTTCATCCACATATAATATGAGAAATGCTACAGAGCTCCCACTCACTTTCTTGTAAACACAGGCTTCTCCATATATCTGCGTGAACCCAAACGCTTTGATCATCTCATCAAAACGAATGATCCAACTCCGAGATGCTTGCACCAGCCCATAGATCGAGCGTTGGAGCTTCCATACCTTGTCAGCATTCTTGGGATCAACAAAACCTTCCGGCTGCATCATATACAATTCTTCCTTAAGGAAACCATTAAGGAATGCCGTTTTGACGTCCATTTGCCATATCTCATAATGATAGAATGCGGCAATTGCTAACATGATTCGGACAGACTTCAACTTCGCTATGGGTGAGAAGGTCTCATCGTAGTCAACACCTTGAACTTGTCGATAACCCTTAGCGACAAGTTGAGCCTTATAGATGGTTACATTACCATCCACGTTTGTCTTCTTCTTAAAGATCCATTTATTTTCTATGGCTCGCCGATCATCGGGAAAGTCTGTCAAAGTCCATACTTCGTTTTCATACATGGATCCTATATCGGATTTCATGGCTTCAAGCCATTTGTCAGAATCCGGGCCCGCCATTGCTTCTTCATAGTTCGAAGGTTCACCATTGTCACAACATGATTTCCAGGACAGGGTTGTCGTACCACTCTGGTGCGGAACGTCTCCTTGTGGACCTATGAAGTTCAGTAGCAACTTGATCTAAAGTTTCATGATCATCATCATTAACTTCCTCTCTAGTCGGTGCAGGCACCACAGAAACATTCTCTTGAGCTGCGCTACTCTCCGGTTCAAGAGGCAATACTTCATCAAGTTCTACTTTCCTCCCACTTACTTCTTTCGAGAGAAACTCTTTCTCTAGAAAGGATCCATTCTTGGCAACAAAGATCTTGCCTTCGGATATGAGGTATAAGGTATACCCAATAGTTTCCTTAGGGTATCCTATGAAGACGCATTTTTCCGATTTGGGTTCGAGCTTTTCAGGTTGAAGTTTCTTGACATAAGAATCGCACCCCCAAACTTTCAGAAACGACAACTTAGGTTTCTTCCCAAACCACAATTCATACGGTGTCGTCTCAACGGATTTCGACGGAGCCATGTTTAAAGTGAATGCGGCGGTCTCTATAGCATAACCCCAAAATGATAGCGGTAGATCGGTAAGAGACATCATAGATCGCACCATATCCAACAGAGTGCGATTACGACGTTCGGACACACCATTACGCTGAGGTGTTCCAGGTGGCGTGAGTTGTGAAACAATTCCACATTTCCTTAGTGCGTGCCAAATTCGTGACTCAAATATTCTCCCCCATGATCTGATCGTAAGAACTTGATTTTCCTGTCACGTTGATTCTCAACCTCACTCTAGAATTCCTTGAACTTTTCAAAGGTCTCAGACTTGTGTTTCATCAAGTAGACATACCCATATCTACTTAAGTCATCAGTGAGGGTGAGGACATAACGATAACCACCACGAGCCTCAACACTCATTGGACCGCACACATCAGTATGTATGATTTCAATAAGTTGGTTGCTCGCTCCATTGTTCCAGAGAACGGAGTCTTGGTCATTTTGCCCATGAGGCATGGTTCTCATGTGTCAAATGATTCATAATCAAGAGACTCCAAAATTCCATCTGCATGGAGTTTCTTCATGCGTTTGACACCAATGCGACTAAGGCGGTAGTGCCACAAGTATGTGGGACTATCATTATCAACCTTACATCTTTTGGCAGTCACACTATGAATATGTGTAACATCACGTTCGAGATTAAATAAGAATAAACCATTGACCAGCGGGGCATGACCATAAAACATGTCTCTCATATAAATAGAACAACCATTATTCTCAGATTTAGATGAGTAGCCATCTCGCATTAAACGAGATCCAGATACAATGTTCATGCTCAAAGCTGGTACTAAATAACAATTATTGAGGTTTAAACTAATCCCGTAGGTAAATGTAGAGGTGGCGTGCCGACGGCGATCACATCGACCTTGGAACCATTCCCGACGCGCATCGTCACCTCGTCCTTCGCCAGTCTCCGCTTATTCCGCAGCTCCTGTTTTGAGTTACAAATATGAGCAACCGCACCGGTATCAAATACCCAGGAGCTACTACGAGCGCTGGTTAGGTACACATCAATAACATGTATATCACATATACCTTTGGTATTGCCGGCCTTCTTATCCGCTAAGTACTTGGGGCAGTTCCGCTTCGAGTGATCGTTTCCCTTGCAATAAAAGCACTCAGTCTCGTGCTTGGGTCCATGCTTTGGCTTCTTCCCGCAAGCGGCTTACCGGGCGCGACAACTCCTTTGCCGTCCTTCTTAAAGTTCTTCTTACCCTTGCCTTTCTTGAACTTAGTGGTTTTATTCACCATCAACACTTGATGTTCCTTTTTGATCTCCACCTCCGCTGATTTCAGCATTGAATATACCTCAGGAATGGTCTTTTCCATCCCCTGCATATTGAAGTTCATCACAAAGCTCCTGTAGCTAGGTGGGAGCAACTGAAGGATTGTGTCAATGACCGCATCATCCGGGAGATTAACTCCCAGCTGAGATAAGCGGTTGTGCAACCCAGACATTTTGAGTATGTGCTCGCTGATAGAACTATTCTCCTCCATCTTACAACTGTAGAACTTGTCGGAGACTTCATATCTCTTGACCGGGCATGAGCTTGGAAAACCATTTTCAGCTCTTGGAACATCTCATATGCTCCGTGCTGCTCAAAACACTTTTGGAGCCCCGGTTCTAAGTCGTAAAGCATGTCGCCTTTGAACGAACTGTGGAGTAATCATCACTACGCGACTGCCAGGCGTTCATAACGTCTTAAGTTGCTGGGAAAACAGGTGCTTCAAGGACATATGCTTTCTTGGCAGCTATGAGGATAATCCTCAGGTTACGGACCGAGTCCGTGTAGTTGCTACCATCGTCTTTCAGCTTGGTTTTCTCTAGGTGCAGCGTTGAAGTTGAGGGCAACATTAGCGTGGGCCATTTGATCTACAAGACATATTGCAAAGTTTTAGACTATGTTCATGATAATTAAGTTCATCTAATCAAATTATTTAATGAACTCCCACTCAGATAGACATCCCTCTAGTCATCTAAGTGATACATGATCCGAGTCAACTAGGCCGTGTCTAATCATCACGTGAGACGGACTAGTCATCATCGGTGAACATCTTCACGTTGATCGTATCTTCTATACGACTCATGTTCGACCTTTCGGTCTTCCGTGTTCCGAGGCCATGTCTGTACATGTTAGGCTCGTCAAGTCAACCTAAGTGTATTGCATGTGTAAATATGGCTTACACCCATTGTATGCGAACGTTAGAACCTATCACACCCGATCATCACGTGGTGCTTCAGAACAACGGACCTTAGCAATGGTGCACAGTTAGGGGGAACACAATTCTTGATATTTTAATGAGGGATCATCTTATTTATGCTACCGTCATTCTAAGCAAATAAGATGTAAAAACATGATAAACATCACATGCAATCAAATAGTGACATGATATGGCCAATATCATTTTGCTCCTTTGATCTCCATCTTGAGCGCCATGATCATAATCGTCATCGGCATGACACCATGATCTCCATCATCATGATCTCCATCATCGTGTCTTCATGAAGTTGTCTCGTCAACTATTACTTCTACTACTATGGCTAACGGTTTAGCAATAAAGTAAAGTAATTACATGACGTTTATGTTGACACGCAGGTCATAAATAAATCAAGACAACTCTTATGGCTCCTGTCGGTTGTCATACTCATCAACATGCAAGTTGTGATTCCTATTACAAGAACATGATCAATATCATACATCACATATATCATTCATCACATTCTTTTGGCCATATCACATCACACGGCATATGCTGCAAAAACAAGTTAGACGTCCTCTAATTGTTGTTGCAAGTTTTTACGTGGCTGCTATAGGTTTCTTAGCAAGAACGTTTCTTACCTACGCCAAAACCACAACGTGATATGCCAATTTCTACTTACCCTTCATAAGGACCCTTTTCATCGAATCTGATCCGACTAAAGTGGGAGAGACACACACCCGCCAGCCACCTTATGCAACTAGTGCATGTGAGTCGGTGGAACCTGTCTCACGTAAGTGTACGTGTAAGGTCGGTCCGGGCCGCTTCATCCCACGATGCCGCCGAATCAAGATAAGAATAGTAACGGCAAGTAAATTGACAAAATCGACGCCCACAACAACTTGTGTTCTACTCGTGCATAGAAACTACGCATAGACCTAGCTCATGATGCCACTGTTGGGGATCGTAGCAGAAATTTAAAAAATTTCTATGCATCACCAAGATCAATCTATGGAGTCATCTAGCAACGAGAGAGAGAGAGGAGTGCATCTACATACCCTTGTAGATCGCGAGCGAAAGCGTTCAAGAGAACGGGGTTGATGGAGTCGTACTCATCGTCATCCAAATCACCGATGATCCTAGCGCAGAACGGACGGCACCTCCGCGTTCAACACACGTACGGAGCAGAGAAGTCTCCTCCTTCTTGATCCAGCAAGGGGGAAGGAGAAGTTGATGAAGATCCAGCAGCACGACGGCGTGGTGGTAGAAGTAGCGGGATTCTAGCAGGGCTTCGCCAAGCGCTACTGGAGGAGGAAGAGGTGTCACGGGAGGGAGAGGGAGGCGCCAGGGCTTAGGGTGCGGCTGCCCTCCCTCCCCTCCACTATATATAGGGGCTAGGGGGGGCGCATGCCCCTTTGGAGATCCCATCTAGAGGGGGGGCGGCGGGCCTCGGGGCGGAGGCCCCTCAGGGGGCAACGACCCCTTTAGGGTTTCCAACCAGGGGGGCGCATGCCCCCTCGGGGGGCAACGCCCCCTAGGGTTTCCAACCCTAGGCGCATTGGGCCCTTGGATGGGGCGCACCAGCCCACCAGGGGCTGCTTCCGACGCCACTTCAGCCCATGGGGCCCTCTGGGATAGGTGGCCCCACCCAGTGGACCCCCGGGACCCTTCCGTGGTCCTGCACAATACCGCCGGTGACCCCGAAACTCTCCCGTGGCGGCAAATCGACTTCCTATATATAAATCTTTACCTCCGGACCATTCCGGAACTCCTCACGTCTGATATCTCATCCGGGACTCCAAACAACTTTCGGTTAACCGCATACTAATATCTCTACAACTCTAGCGTCACCGAACCTTAAGTGTGTAGACACTACGGGTTCGGGAGACACGTAGACATGACCGAGACAACACTCCGGTCAATAACCAACAGCGGGATCTGGATACCCATGTTGGCTCCCACATGCTCCACGATAATCTCATCAGATGAACCACGATGTCGAGGATTCAATCAATCACGTATACAATTCCCTTTGTCTATCGGTACGATACTTGCCCGAGATTCGATCGTTGGTATACCGATACCTTGTTCAATCTTGTTACGGCAAGTCTCTTTACTCGTTCCCGTAACACATCATCCCGTGAACAACTCCTTGATCACATCGAGCTCATTATGATGATGTCCTACCGAATGGGCCCAGAGATACCTCTCCGTCATACGGAGTGACAAATCCCAGTCTCGATTCGTGCCAACCCAACAGATACTTTTGGGGATACCCGTAGTGTACCTTTATAGCAACCCAGTTACGTTGTGACATTTGGCACACCCAAAGTACCCTTACGATATCCGGGAGTTGCACAATCTCATGGTCTAAGGAAGGGATACTTGACATTAGAAAAGCTTTAGCGCATTTAACTACACGATCTTGTGCTATGCTTAGGATTGGGTCTTGTCCATCACATCATTATCCTAATGATGTGATCTCGTTATTAATGGCATCCTATGACCATGGTTAGGAAACCGTAACCATCTATTGATCAACGAGCTAGTCAACTAGAGACTCACTAGGGAAATGTTGTGGTCTATGTATTCACAAATGTAGTACCATTTCCGGATAACACAATTATAGCATGAACAATAGAAAATTATCACGAACAAGGAAATATAATAATAACCTTTTTATTATTGCCTCTAGGGCATATTTCCAACAGTGTAATACTTTGCTTTGATAACTTGTAGATTTTTGCAATAAGTATGTGAGTTCTTTATGACTAATGTTGAATCCATGGATTATACGCACTCTCACCCTTCCACCATTGCTAGCCTCTCTAATACCGCGCACCTTTCACCGGTATCATACACCCACCATATACCTTCCTCAAAACAGCCACCATACCTACCTATTATGGCATTTCCATAGCCATTCTGAGATATATTGCCATGCAACTTTCCACCGTTCCGTTTATTATGAGACGCTCCATCATTGCCATATTGCTTTGCATGATCATGTAGTTGACATTGTATTTGTGGCAAAGCCACCGTTCATAATTCTTTCATACATGTCACTCATGAGTTATTGCACATCCCGGTACACACGGAGGCATTCATATAGAGTCATATCTTGTTCTAAGTATTGAGTTGTAATTCTTGAGTTGTAAGTAAATAAAAGTGTGATGATCATCATTATTAGAGCATTGTCCCAGTGAGGAAAGGATGATGGAGACTATGATTCCCCATAAGTCGGGATGAGACTCCTGACGAAAAAAAGAGGCCATACAAACAGAGAAAAGGCCCAAATAAAAAAATACAAAATAAAAACATGAGAGAAAAAGAGAGAAGGGACAATGCTACTATCCTTTTACCACACTTGTGCTTCAAAGTAGCACCATGATCTTCATGATAGAGAGTCTCCTATTTTGTCACTTTCATATACTAGTGAGAAATTTTCATTATTGAACTTGGCTTGTATATTCCAATGATGGGCTTCCCCAAAATGCCCTAGGTCTTCGTGAGCAAGCGAGTTGGATGCACACCCACTTAGTTTCTTTTGTTGAGCTTTCATATGCTTATAGCTCTAGTGCATCCGTTGCATGGAAATACCTACTCGCTCACATTAATATCTATTGATGGGCATCTCCATAGCCTGTTGATACACCTAGTTGATGTGAGACTATCTTCTCCCTTTTTGTCTTCTCCACAACCACCATTCTATTCCACCTATAGTGCTATGTCCATGGCTCATGCTCATGTATTGCGTGAAGATTGAAAAAGTTTGAGAAAATGAAAAGTATGAAACAATTGCTTGGCTTGTCATCGGGGTTGTGCATGATTTAAATATTTTGTGTGGTGAAGATAGAGCATAGTCAGACTATATGATTTTGTAGGGTTAACTTTCTTTGGCCATGTTATTTTGAGAAGACATGATTGCTTTGTTAGTATGCTTGAAGTATTATTGTTTTCATGTCAATATTAAACTTTTGTTTTGAATCTTACGGATCTGAATATTCTTGCCACAATAAAGAAAATTACATTGAGAATTATGTTAGGTAGCATTCCACATCAAAAATTTTGTTTTTATCATTTACCTACTCGAGGACGAGCAGGAATTAAGCTTGGGGATGCTGATACGTCTCCAACGTATCTATAATTTTTGATTGTTCCATGCTATTATATTATGTGTTTTGGATGTTTATGGGCTTTATTTTACACTTTTATATTATTTTTGGGACTAACCTATTGACCCAGAGCCCAGTGCCAGTTCCTGTTTTTTCCCTTGTTTCAGTGTTCCGAAGAAAATTCATATCAAACGGAGTCAAAACAGAATGAAACCTTCTGGAGAAGTTATTTTTCAAAGGAAAGCAACCCGGGAGACTTGGAGTCCACGTCAAGGAAGCAACGAGGGAGCCACGAGGTAGGGGGGCGCGCCCTCCACCCGCGTGGGCCCCTCGTGGCTCCCCTGACGTACTTCTTCCTCCTACATATACCCATATACCCTAAAACGATCGGGGAACAGAATAGATCGGGAGTTCCGCCACCGCAAGCCTCTGTAGCCACCAAAAACCTCTTGGGAGCCTGTTTCGACACCCTGCCGAAGGGGGAACCCTCACCGATGGCCATCTTAATCATCCCGGCGCTCTCCATGACGAGGAGGGAGTAGTTCACCCTCGGGGCTGAGGGTATGTACCAGTAGCTATGTGTTTGATCTCTCTCTCTCTCTCTCTCTCTCTCTCTCTCTCTCTCTCTCTCTCTCGTATTCTTGATTTGGCACGATCTTGATGTATCGCGAGCTTTGCTATTATAGTTGGATCTTATGTTTCTTCTCCCCCTCTACTCTCTTGTAATGGATTGAGTTTCCCCTTTGAAGTTATTTTATCGGATTGAGTCTTTAATGACTTGAGAACACTTGATGTATGTCCTGCCGTGCGTATCTATGGTGACAATGGGATATCACGTGATTCACCTGATGTATGTTTTGGTGATCAACTTGCGGGTTCCACCCATGAACTTATGCATAGGGGTTGGCACACGTTTTCGTCTTGATTCTCCGGTAGAAACTTTGGGGCACTCTTTGAGGTTCTATGTGTTGGTTGAATAGATGAATCTGAGATTGTGTGATGCATATCGTATAATCATACCCACGGATACTTGAGGTAACATTGGAGTATCTAGGTGACATTAGGGTTTTGGTTGATTTGTGTCTTAAGGTGTTATTCTAGTACGAACTCTAGGGTTGTTTGTGACACTTATAGGAATAGCCCAACGGATTGATTGGAAAGAATAACTTTGAGGTGGTTTCATACCCTACCATAATCTCTTCGCTTGTTCTCCGCTATCGTTGACTTTGGAGTGACTCTTTGTTGCATGTTGAGGGATAGTTATATGATCCAATTATGTTATTATTGTTGAGAGAACTTGCACTAGTGAAAGTATGAACCCTAGGCCTTGTTTCCTAGCATTGCAATACCGTTTACGCTCACTTTTACCACTTGTTACCTTGCTGTTTTTATATTTTCAGTTTACAAAAACCTATCTACCATCCATATTGCACTTGTTTCACCATCTCTTCACCGAACTAGTGCACTATACAATTTACCATTGTATTGGGTGTGTTGGGGACACAAGAGACTCTTTGTTATTTGGTTGCAGGGTTGCTTGAGAGAGACCATCTTCATGCTACGCCTCCCACGGATTGATAAACCTTAGGTCATCCACCTGAGGGAAATTTGCTACTGTCCTACAAACCTCTGCACAACGTCTACAAGAAGAAGGTTGTGTAGTAGACATCAATGGTCCATCCTGGTTTGCCTTAAATGGCTGCTTCCGTTGACCGGTTTTTGGATTGTGAAATCCGGCATTGACCGATGTGTCGCGTGAGCTTTCACTATTGTTGCGACTGTTGTGTTCGTTTAGCCGTGGCTTGCCATTGCCGTCTCGGATTTCGGAAGTGCCCGGGTCGCTGGCGTTGTTGCTTTTATGAGCAAGCCAGTTGTCTTCTCCCGCACAAAAGCGAGTCATTAGAGCGGTAAGGGATGTCATGGATTTAGGTCCTTCCTGGCCGAGGTGACGTGCTAGCCATTCGTCCCGGACGCTATATTTAAATGCCGTAGGGGCTTCCGCGTCTGGACAGTCGACAATTTGGTTCTTTTTGTCTAAGAACCTAGTCCAGAGTTCCCTGGCTGACTCGCCAGGCTGTTGGACAATGTGACTTAAGTCCTCGGCATCGGATGGCCGGACATATGTTCCTTGTAAGTTGTCATGAAAGGCGTCTTCCAAATCTTCCCAGCTGCCGATAGAATTTTCTGGCAAACTGTTTAGCCAGTACCGTACTGGCCCCTTAAGCTTGAGAGGCATGTATTTAATGGCATGAAGGTCGTCTCCACGAGCCAGGTGGATATGGAGGAGGTAATCCTCAATCCATACTCCAGGATCTGTCGTTCCGTCGTATGATGTGACGTTGATGAGTTTAAACCCGTCTGGAAATTCGTGCTCCATTACCTCGTTGGTGAAGCAAAGAGGGTGTGCGGCTCCTCTATGTTGGGCCACACAGTGAAGCACCTCCGTTGAATGCCGTTGGCGGCTCCGGGCGTGGTTGGTTCGGTTAAGCCCGGCTGATTGACCATCATCACCGGTCGGGGCATATCCCCTCGATCTGTACGTCGATCTTGTCTGTCCTGCTCCGCCCACTAAGCTTTGGCGGATGTCGCGATTGTTTTCCCGAACCGTGTTGTTCTTACGGCCGTATTGGTTAGTATGTTGTTCTGCTTGGGCTGCAGCTTTATCCGGACCGAACTGTGGTCGACCTACCGCATTGTTCAATGGTGGAATGGGCTTCAACGCCTTGCCATCGTGTGGAGGGAGCCACCTGTTCTTGGGGTGGCTTTTGTCCGGGCCACTAGGGCCGTATTCTATGGCGGCTAGGACCTCGGTCCATTTATCTTTGAGCAGATCTTGGATTGCTTGAAGCTGCAGCTGTTTTATTCTTAGATTCCTTGTTGTGGCTATTAGCCGGCGTTTAAAGCGCTCCTGCTCGAGAGGTTCCTCCAGCACGATGAATTCTTCGCTGTCGAGGCTCTCCTCCTCCTCGGAGAGGGGAAGATAATTACTATCCTCCGAGTCTCCATACATGACCTGTTCATAGGGGCTATCTTGCCCGCTTTCCTGGTCCTCCTGCTCGTATCCTGCCTCAACAGGGTCTTCGTTGTCCGGCGTATTATCACCTCCGGTGCTAGTATTGTTTTCTCTTGAGTGGCATGACTGAGAGTGGCGCAGGGGGCGCAGGTGTTCGGACTATGTACCAGGAGGCTTATCCTCGACTGGATCCTCCTTGTCATCGTCGAGGTCGTCGTTGGGTGTGTCTACCATGCACACGTCATACCAGGAAGTGGTCGTCCCGGGTCTAGCGGATAGTAAGTTCTGGCCCCGCCCCTCATCGTCGTCCAGACCATTGATGTCATTGGAGCATAGGCCAGGCATGTTGGTTGGGTCTTCGACGGTGGCTATGAAGTGGGTGGCGGGTGGGAAGCAAAATTCTCCATCGTCCGCCCTAAGGTCGAACCGCACATAGTTCGGCGATGAGCCGTCTGCCAGGGATAGGTTTTTTAGTGAGTTTAGTAGGTCGCCCATGGGCGAGAGTTGGAAGATATCCGCGGCGCTGAACTTGAAGATCGATAACCGATCGAGTTCGGTATCCACGAGCTCGCAGGGTTCAGAACTCGATATCGGAGACGAGTCCGAGGTTCCGTTGGTGCAGGTATCGTATGAAGAGGGATCTGCGCGCGGCCCCAACGCCACGGACTCGGTGGCCCCCGTCATGGGGTTGAGTTTCCCACCTTCGGACTTCTTGATCTGCTCCGGATCTAAGGCCAGAGTTGTCACACGAGCTATCTCCTGGATGCGGCCCGAGGACAGGTTTAAGCCATGTTCAACGGGGCGAAGGGGAGCGGTTGTCGCGGTCTCAAATCCGTCGAAGATCAAGTCCCCATGGATGTCCGCGACGTAGTTCAAACTTCCGAATCGGACCCGATGGCCAGGGGCGTAGCTATCGATCTGCTCCAGATGGCCGAGCGAGTTGGCCCGCAGTACGAAGCCCCCGAATACGAAGATCTATCCGGGGAGGTAAGTTTGTCCCTGGACCACGTCATGACTGATGGTCAAAGGGGCCATCGAACCTTTCGTCGACGGCATAGTGGAACTCTCAATGAAAGCACCAATGTCGGTGTCGAAACCGGCGGATCTCGGGTAGGGGGTCCCGAACTGTGCATCTAGGATCGATGGTAACAAGAGACGGGGGGCACAATGTTTACCCAGGTTCGGGCCCTCTCTATGGAGGTAATACCCTACTTCCTGCTTGATTCATCTTGATGAATATGAGTGTTACAAGAGTTGATCTACCACGAGATCATAGTGGCTAAACCCTAGAAGTCTAGCTTATGAGTATATGGTAATGAATCTGTCCTATCCGGACTATGCCCTCCGGTTTATATAGACACCGAAGAGATCTAGGGTTACATGGAGTCGGTTACATAGGAGGAAATCTTCATAATCGTTCGCCTAGCTTGCCTTCCATGCCAAGTAGAGTCCAATGCGGACACGGGTATAGTCTTCGGCCTTCATGTCTTGATAGCCCATCAGCCCGGCCGAACAGATAACAGGCCGGACGCCCGAGGACCCCTTACTTCAGGACTCCCTCACTCACAATTATAAAAGATGTCCAAGATAGTGTATTTTCATGTGAATCTTCTCTTCCCTTATTAATTCTTTCATGAATTGCATCATTGACCAATGCTATGTTTGTAAATCTCCAATAAAGTTTTCTACTTATACTCTTCCTTATGTGATGTCATTACTTACCATAAGATTAGCATATGATCTTTTTTCATTTATTTCCTTTCTTTTTATTGAACATGAGTAAATAAAACAAAACTCAAACTAAACTTTATTATATATCTCGCACACGATTACAAGGATAGATCACTAAGCAAGCACTCGAAAAGAAAGGATCGAACTAAACTTTTTATTCTACTAAATTGAAAGATAACTAAGGATCGAACTAAGATAAGTAAAGGCAAAAGATAGTGGTGGTGATACGATACCGGGAAACCTCCCCAAATCTTGGCACAAGCCAAGGGGAGCGCCCATACCAGATAATCAAGTCTCCTTTGGTGATGAAGAAGGAGGTTGTGGTGATGAAGTAGTGGGTTTGTCTTTCTCTTTCTCCAGCTTACGTCGGAGGGTAAAATTATCTATCCACAACTCATCGTTCTCCATCTGGAGCTTTATTATACTCTTGCATAATGCCTCCATACTTTCGTGCTTGAAACATGGAGGGACTGGTTCATCTTCATCTTCCTCATCAGAGAACCATATGTAGGGATAGGTGTCCTTGAATATATTTTTATCTAAAGGCCGATAAGAAAGTAGACACTCCTCGGAATTTTGATACGACATATTTTCAGATATGTCAGGAAAACAACAAGAGAAGAAAACTGGAGATTTCTCCGCGACACGGTGGTCAATATGGACTTGACTCTGAGATAGTAGCCTCCTTCTGTGAATCATTTCCTACTCATGTTGATCTCCCTAAAGAGAAGTGGTTTAAATATCACCCACCTATTAAAGAAGAAATCAAAGAACATGTACCAGTTAAAGAAGAAACTATACTTTATAATGTTGATCCAGTTGTTCCTTCTACTTATATTGAGAAACCACCTTTCCCTGTTAGGATAAAGGAACATGCTAAAGTTTCAACTATGGTTAATAAAAGCTATATTAGAACACCTAAACCTGATGAAAAAATTAAAGTAGAACCTAGTATTTCTATGGTTAAAGATCTCTTGGAAGAAGATATAGATGGGCATGTTATTTACTTCTGTGAAGAAGCTGCTAGAATTGCCAAACCTGATAAAAACGATAAACATAGACCTATTGTTGGCATGCCCGTTATCTCAGTTAAAATAGGAGATCATTGTTATCATGGTTTATGTGACACAGGTGCTAGTGTGAGTGCTATCCCTTACACCTTATATCAAGAAATTATGAATGAGATAGCACCTGCAGAAATAGAAGACATAGATGTTACTATTAAACTTGCCAATAGAGACACCATATCACCGATTGGGATTGTTAGAGATGTTGAAGTCTTGTGTGGGAAAATAAAATACCCTACTGAATTTCTTGTTCTTGGTTCCCCACAAGATGACTTTTGTCCCATTATCTTTGGTAGACCTTTCTTGAACACTGTTAATGCTAAAATAGATTGTGAGAAACAAACTATCGGTGTTAGTTTTGGTGATGAATCTCATGATTTTAATTTTTCCAAGTTTAGTAGAAAACTTCATGAAAAAGAATTGCCTAGTAAAGATGAATTAATTGGTCTTGCTTCTATTGTTGTGCCTCCTACTGATCCACTAAAACAATATTTGCTAGACCATGAAAATGATTTACATATGCATGAAAGAAATGAAATAGATAAGATTTTCTTTGAACAAAGTCCTCTACTTAAACACAATTTGCCTATTAAAACTCTAGGAGGTCCTCCTCCACCTAAAGGCGATCCTGTGTTTGAATTAAAACAATTGCCAGACACTTTGGAATATGCTTATCTTGATGAAAAGAAGATATATCCTGTTATTATTAGTGCTAACCTTTCAGAACATGAAGAAGAAAGATTATTGAAAGTTCTAAGGAAGCACAGAGCTGCTATTGGATATACTCTTGATGATTTAAAAGGCATTAGTCCCACTCTATGTCAGCATAAAATTAATATGGAACCTGATGCTAAAACCGTTGTTGATCACCAGTGTTGGTTAAATCCGAAGATGAAAGAAGTGGTAAGAACGGAAATATTAAAACTTCTAGAAACAGGTATAATCTATCCTATAGCTGATAGTAGATGGGTAAGTCATGTTCATTGTGTCCCTAAGAAAGGAGGTATAATTGTTGTTCCTAATGATAAGAATGAACTTATTCCACAAGGAATTGTTACACGCTATGGAATGGTAATTGATTTTAGAAAATTAACAAGCAACTAGAAAAGATCATTACCCTCTGCCTTTTATTGATCAAATGCTTGAAAGATTATCTAAGCACACAAATTTTTGCTTCCTTGATGGATATTCTGGTTTTTCACAAATACTTGTTTCTCAACCTAATCAAGAAAGGACCACTTTTACTTGTCCCTTTGGAACTTATGCTTATAGACGTATGCCTTTTGGTTTATGCAATGCACCTGCTGTCGTGGTTCTAAGTCTGACAGTAGAATATGGGGGTACGCAGGAGGAAGCAAGATCCTAGCTACGGTGAGATTGTGCACGCAAGGTTTACGAGTTTAGGCCCTTCTCAGAGGAAGTAACAGCCCTACGTCTCGGTGCCCGGAGGGTTGGTCGATTGGATTATGTGTGAAGTTACAGGGGGTGCGAACCCTTGTGCGAGTGGAGGGGGTCGCTTATATAGAGTGTACCAGGATCCCAGCCAGCCATGTTACAAGGGGTTCAATGTATGTTAAGGTGAGACGTTACTCGTAACGCCAACAATAAAAACATATAAATGATCATTAAGACTAAGGAGTGAACGCCTGACCGTTGCCATCCTGAGTGACTTTAGATCTTTTGTACTCCGAGTGGTTTCTAGTATGGTCGAATGATTATATCCTAGTCGAATGGAATTGGGTTATCCGAGTGGAATTGTTGGTCGAGTAGGTTGCACTCTGAGGTGATTTCAGTCGGTAGATGTTGCTATACTTTGAATGCCTCTGACTCTAGGGCAGTGTCCTTGGGAAGGGTGTCTAGGTCGGGCCTATTACCCTACCCTAGGTACATGTCATCGTCACTAGCGCCTGAATGGATCGAGGCCCGCGTGGAGAAGAGTTTGAAGATGGTTTCGACCCGATTTTTATGCTTCAGAGGCATTTTACCTGGGTCGGTGAACCATGCTGAAACTTCAACTTCATTTTCAGTCACCTTGATCCATTCAGAGTTGTCGAGTGAACTTACACTGATATGCTTTGAGCGTCAGAATGGTATGAAATCTTTGGCGCGATTGGTTGTGCTGTCGTTCCCGGATCTCCCGGGATTCGGAATTTGGAGAAGCGTGCGGGACGGAGAGAACCGCAGTAAACTGAACTGATTAGGCAGGGACGCCTCGATTCTTGTGCCACCTTTTTCACCATGTACCGAGCGTGCGACTGTTCGGGATTTCATATGATCGCTTGGGTCCACCAGTCAGCCACTCAGAAATGGGCCTATATAAGGCGTCGGGGTCGAGTATTCTGCACAGTGCACCTCATTCCCCTTCTTCCTCCTCTGCTTCTCCACCGCGTTCGCCTCCACCCGCGACACCGCCGCCCTGTCTGTGTGTAGTCTGTTGTGATGGGAAAGGACAAGACGGCGGCCCTGGAGCGCGCAAAGAAGGCGACATCGGCGGCGAAGGCAAGAAGACGAGTCGGGGGGTCGCCGTCGAGGTACGGCCTATCGCCCGGCTGGATCCAGGGATGCTGGATTCGATCCACGATCCAGAAGGAAGACTTGGAGGATCTGGTCGAAGGGGGCTTGATTTCCCACGGATCTTGGAGGCTGCCGGGAAATGAGACCGAGCCGCGGCCGCAGGAGGTTGAGTGCGTGCTACCTCTTGAGCACTGCGTTGGTTTCCCCTTGAAGAGGAAAGGGTGATGCAGCAAAGTAGCATAAGTATTTCCCTTAGTTTTTGAGAACCAAGGTATCAATCCAGTAGGAGACCACGCACGAGTCCCTCGCACCTACACAAACAAATAAATCCTCGCAACCAACGCAATAAAGGGGTTGTCAATCCCTTCACGGTCACTTACGAGAGTGAGATCTGATAGATATGATAAGATAATATTTTTGGTATTTTTATGATAAAGATGCAAAGTAAAATAAAAGGTAATAAAAATAGCTAAGTGTTGGAAGATTAATATGATGGAAAATAGACCCGGGGGCCATAGGTTTCACTAGAGGCTTCTCTCGAGAGCATAAGTATTACGGTGTGTGAACAAATTATTGTTGAGCAATTGACAAAATTGAGCATAATTATGAGAATATCTAGGTATGATCATGTATATAGGCATCACGTCCGAGACAAGTAGACCGACTCCTGCCTGCATCTACTACTATTACTCCACACATCGACCGCTATCCAAAGATGCATCTAGAGTATTAAGTTCATAAGAACAGAGTAACGCTTTAAGCAAGATGACATGATGTAGAGGGATAAACTCATGCAATATGATATAAACCCCATCTTGTTATCCTCGATGGCAACAATACAATACGTGCCTTGCTGCCCCTACTATCACGGGGAAAGGACACCGCAAGATTGAACCCAAAGCTAAGCACTTCTCCCATTGCAAGAAAGATCAATCTAGTAGGCCAAACCAAACTGATAATTCGAAGAGACTTGCAAAGATAACCAAACATACATAAAAGAATTCAGAGAAGATTCAAATATTGTTCATAGATAAACTTGATCATAAACCCACAATTCACCGGTCTCAACAAACACACCGCAAAAGAAGATTACATCGAATAGATCTCCACAAGAGAGGGGGAGAATATTGTATTGAGATCCAAAAAGAGAGAAGAAGCCATCTAGCTAATAACTATGGACCCGAAGGTCTGAGGTAAACTACTCACACATCATCGGAGAGGCTATGGTGTTGATGTAGAAGCCCTTCGTGATCGATGCCCCCTCCGGTGGAGCTCCGGAAAAGGCCCCAAGATGGGATCTCACGGGTACAGAACGTTGCGGCGGTGGAATTTGGTTTTTGGCTCCGTATATGGTAGTTTGGGGGTACGTAGGTATATATAGGAGGAAGAAGTACGTCGGTGGAGCAACATGGGGCCCACGAGGGTGGAGGGCGCGCCCTGGGGGGGTAGGCGCGCCCCCCTACCTCGTGCCCTCCTGGTTGATGTCTTGACGTAGGGTCCAAGTCCTCTGGATCACGTTCATTCCGAAGATCACATTCCCGAAGGTTTCATTCCGTTTGGACTCCGTTTGATATTCTTTTTCTACGGAACTCTGAAATAGGCAAAAAATAGCAATTCTGGGCTGGGCCTCCAGTTCATAGGTTAGTCCCAAAAATAATATAAAAGTGTATAATAAAGCCCATTAATGTCCAAAACAGAATATAATATAGCATGGAACAATAAAAAATTATAGATACGTTGGAGACGTATCAGTGCGTCCTCCTCGCGACTCATGTTGACCGTGGTTTCTCTCTGCCCCCTCATCCTTTTTTCCGGGGTTTCTTCAAATTTTTTGGAGCCCAACTTCATCACTTTTCCCCCAACACCATTACATATCTCGCTGCATTTGTTTCCATGTGTGAGAATTTCCTGGGTTGTCGACCGCATTGGGGTCTCTTCAAACACATCTTTACTTGCAGATGAGGGGTAGGAGTGCTTTCCTAGCTATGATTCTTCCCGATTAAATTAGAGGGTGGCAGTCGACCTGGTTTTATTGTAAGGACCAACCGACCCTTGGTCAGTCGACCGGCCTTCCTCCCTTCTCCATGGAGCGAGTCCAGCAGCCCTCTTCTTTCAAAGTGACTCCAGCAGAGAAAACAGAGGTGAACATGTTAGTCGAACGGGTAGTCCAACTAGTCCGTGATGGCGTGACTGATATGGATTTGCTTGAGGTGTTTCTCAGTCGACGCATCCAACCACTCCAGGTCCGCGATCATCATATGTGGATGTACTCGGGTATTGATGACACCACTCGGATCCACCCGGAGGAAGTCACCGAGTAGACAGTGGCGCAGTGGTTGCAGGGTATCACCGGAAACAAAGACAACCCCAGGGGGGTCCAGGAGGGTTCCACCACTCGACACCGTCAATGAACCAGACAAGGTCTAACTTTTACTGTCGAGTGTCTTCTTGCTCTGATTTGTAACTGTTCTCGAACCTGATTGATACTTGTGCAATTCTTTTCCTTGCAGATCTATACTGAGATGTACTCCATGCCGAATGGAGGGCAAGTCCAGGAGGGAGGGGCAAGCGGAGGCGAGAGCGCTGACGGGAAATTTGATGAAGAAGACGAGGAGGAGAGTGAGGACTCAAACAGTGGAGAGGAAGTCGACTCCCCACCTCGCTCTGAAAGACGCTCCAAGCAGACCCATGATCCAGCAAGTGTCCGTGGCAAAGCGGTAGTACCGAGTACGCATGCCTCGAAGCGCGCTCGGACATCCTCCCCTGTTCCGACTGAAAAGGCCCCGAAGCAGCCCAAGGTCGCACCTTCAAAGCCTCAGAAGGCCTTGCCTAAGATCAAAGTGGACGTCCCCGTTGCTTCTGGGTAATTATTGTGCTTTATCTCTTTGTTTCTGCATTGTTTGAAAACTTCTATAATTCAGTCGACTCATTCTCCTGCTTGACCGAGTGAGTTCTGAAACTTGCAGTGCCGCTACTTCTGGGACTTCTATTTACAAGGATGACGATGATGAGGAGATGGAAGACGCGGTCACTTCCAAAGCAGGTATGACTCCTTCCATCTTGCCTTCACTTTGTCAATTGTTTTAACGGTCGACTAAACTCTTGCGGTCGAGTCTTTTGCAGCTTCGCAGAATGTTATTGAACTTCTAGACGACGATTAGGATATGCCCCACAAGCCTACGGGAAGGAGGGCCAGGACCTCAGGTAGGAGGGTGCCAGCCAGCAAGACTCCCCAAACGATGTCAGTGCTAGAACCAGTGACCCAGTAGTCCAGAGACCTCATTCAAGCTTCTGTTACTTTTGTTGATCTTGTGTCAACTGAACGTCCTTCGTTGTCGACTGTCCAAGTCCCTGCCTCGTCCGTGCAACTCCATGTCTCAGATCCTCAGGTTGCTGCGACTGTTCCACCAACTCCGCTTTTCGTCACCCATCATGTCCCGGAGGACCAAGTGAGCGCTGCCAAGGAAGCCATACGCCAGGAAGACCTTATGATGGAGCAGATGAAGGTGGTGCACGAGGCTAGTCGGGCTGCCTATGATGCCAGCTCAGCACTCCAGACCAACGTCCGGGTTAGCTGGTTTCCGACTGATCTTTTAGCTTGACGCTTGTTCTGTTAGGATATGCTACCCGAAAAACCTTTAATGTGCATCTATTGTCAGTCTGCACCTTGCATCTGTACACCCACTGGGTGCTTCATCTTTTGCTGAATAGTTTTTTCACTTGAGTCGACTAGGTCGCTTTAGTGTGTCTTTGAACTAGTGGGGGCACGCAGAGTGCACCCACTGGGTGTAGTCCCCGAGGCCACCGTCGAATGTTTGATTCGGCGGGGGTCTTTGAACAAAATATTTCTTGACAGTTCTTCCACTCGGTCTGGGCGGACAATGTCGAGTGGAATCTAGACCAGTAGGGGAATGCTGAGTGCACCCATTGGGTGTAGTCCCCGAGACCGTAGCCGACTGTGGGTAGTTGGCTGTGGTCTGAGAATAACTGTTTTCTTCTTTTTTTTCTCGACTGGACGGACCAAGTCGATTGAACCAGTGGGGGCACGCTAAGTGCACCCACTGGGTGTAGTCCCCGAGACTACTGTTGAATGTTTGATTCGGTAGTAGTCTTAGAACTCTTTTTGTCATAACGAATTGAACTTGTACTTTATTGCTCAGAAGCAACCAATCTTTGTTCCTGTCGACTGACTGTCAACTGACTGCAGAGATGTTGTGAGCTCGGGGCTCGGTTTGCTGACTTGGAGAAGAAACATGCAGAAGGCTAAGGATGAAACTGCTGGTGTGGGAGGTAAAAGGCTTGCCGACTATCTCTCTTGACATCTTTTCCTTTCCTCCTTCTGACCCGAGTGTTATTTCCTTTAGAAAAAATTAGGCAGGCTCTGGAGAAGAACGACCTTGACCTTGCGGCCGCATAGAAAACGACACAAGAGAAATCAGCACTCATCGACAAGAAGCTGGCTTCAGTCCGTAAGTTAGAAGAAGATAACGCCAAGCTACAGACTGCTCTTGATGAAGCCAACAAGGAAGTGACGCGACTGAAGAAGGACAAGGGAACTCTGATCGACAAGGTGGAAGATCTCACTCGCAAGAGTGTAGAGCTGGAGGTTTATCTGGGAGGACTCGCCAAGAAGTTTTTCCTTATGCTTGAAGGTACTTTTCCTTGTCCGACTAATTTGCTGTTGTCGACTCGTCATATAGCTGTCGACTGACCATTTCTCTGTGTGCACAGAGTTCTGCCAAAACTTCGAGGAAGAGACTGGGTGAATTGAGACGAGCTTGGACCCCATCAATTCCCGTGTTAAGGATGAAGCTGCCATGAACGTACTCCGACTGGAATCGTCTTGCCAGTGCCATGGATTATCTTGCATGACTGAAGGTGGCGGTGTCACGGATTGACACGATGCTCTGGTCGAGGGTGACATTCTAGAATGATCTCGAGTCTCTTATGACTCGACTCAATGAGATCTCCGGTCGAGTGCAGGAATGGAAGAAGTCATCTGCCCGATGCGGTGCTAATGTGGCTCTGTCTCTGGTTCACGTCCATTGCAAAGAGGCCAAGGAAGAGAAGCTAGCAGCGCTCAAGGTGGCCAATACCGAGAAGCTTCAGTTCCAGTCCTTCATGGAGACCTTCATCGAAGTAGCCACTCGCATTGCAGACGAAATCGACCTGGATGAGTTCGTCGAGCCTGCCAGTCCTCCTCCCGCGGAGTGAACAAACTTTATGCCCTATTTAAATTTGCCTCGGAATGCCGAGTGATTTTGTAACTGTTAAACTCCTTCGGGCCTGATGCCCAAGCACTTTTATCTGCGGTTTGGAACCTCGCGAGATTTATCTGAACTTGGTTTTCCTTGAATATGCTTGTCTTTGACTTTGCTGCTTTTGAATCTCTTGACCGAGTGAAACTTGACTCTTAATTTGGAACTGGCATTGTATTCTTGACACAGCTCTGACGAGAGGGTTGTGGGCATGAACATTAGGTGTTTCCCACGACCTGCACCTCGTCGTCCTTGCGGATCAGGATGGAGCGTACATTATACTTGTGACGCAGCTTTGAGGAGAAGGTCACAGATGACCTGCACCTTGTCGATCGAGATGGAGCGGATGTTGTACTTGTGACGCAGCTCCGTCGAGAAGGACATGGACAAGGGCACTAGGTGCTGCACATGACATGCACCTCGTCGTCCTTGCAGATCGAGATGGAGCGTGCACTGTATTTGTGACTCTGCCACTCGGAGTGGTTTTTAACTTAGGCGAGTACGGGACTGCAGCTAAGCCTCCGAGTGAGATGGTTGCTCTTCACTCGGTAGGGTATTTAAAAATTAGGCGAGTACGGAACTGCAGCTAAGCCCCCGAGTGAAAGGGTAGCTCTTCACTCAGTAGGATTTTTATAACTTAGGCGAGTACAAGACTGCAGCTAAGCCCCCGAGTGAGAGGGTTGCTCTTCACTCGGTAGGATTTTTAAAACTTAGGCGAGTACGGAACTGCAGCTAAGCCCCCGAGTGAGAGGGTTGCTCTTCACTTGGTAGGATTTTTAGAACTTAGGCGAGTACGGAACTGCAGCTAAGCCCCCGAGTGAGAGGGTTGCTCTTCACTTGGTAGGATTTTTAAAACTTAGGCGAGTACATGACTGCAGCTAAGCCCCCCAGTGAGAGGGTTGTTCTTCACTCGGTAGGATTTTTTAAAACTTAGGCGAGTACAGGACTGCAACTAAGCCCCCGAGTGAGAGGGTTGCTCTTCACTCGGTAGGATTTTCAAAACTTAGGCGAGTACGGAACTGCAGCTAAGCCCCCGATTGAGAGGGTTGCTCTTCACTTAGAGTTTGTTTTTTGAAACTTAGGCAAATCAGGTTCGCAGTTAAGCCACCCGCTGGGGGTTTTTGAACACATGCATATGTAACAACAATCATTTAGGAGACTGTAAAATTGCTTCTTTGATAAACAAACTGAAAGGTACTTCTTATTACATCTCATCAGTCCGAATGTTTAAGTATGAAAATGGCGGAGCAGCTCCGCATTCCAAGTGCATGGCTCGTCTTTCTTGTGTTCCACATTCTAAAGGTGATACGCTCAGTTGTGGAGCACCTTGGTGATGATGAAGGGGCCTTCCCAAGCGGGAGCAAGCTTGTGAGGCCGTTGCTGATCCACTCAGAGCACAAGGTATCCTTCCTGAAATGCTCGACCTCTCATGTTTCTGGCATGGAATCAACGGAGGTCTTGCTGATAAATGGTCGACCGGATCAAGGCCATCCCTCTTTCTTCTTCCAGAAGATCAACAGCATCTTGTCGAGCTTGTTCTGCTTCGGCTTCTCAGAAAAGTTCTACTCGGGGTGCATTGTGAAGCAAATCACTCGGCAGCACGGCTTCAGCCCCACGGACCATGAAGAAGGGAGTCCGACCAGTCGACCGATTTGGTGTTGTTCTCAATCCCCAAAGGACCGATGGTAGCTCGTCCACCCAAGCACCTGCCGCATGCTTGAGGTCACGCATCAACCGGGGTTTCAACCCTTGGAGGATCAAACCATTCGCTCTTTCGGCTTGTCCATTAGACTGTGGGTGGGCGAATGAAGCGTAGTCGACCCGAGTGCCTTGGGAAGCACAGAAAGCTTTGAACTCATCTGAATCAAAGTTTGAACCATTGTCCGTGATGATGCTGTGCGGACCACCTATTCTGAATGTTAACTCTCTGATGAAGCTGACGGCGGTACTTGAGTTGAGATTTTTGATGGTTTTGGCTTCAATCCATTTAGTGAACTTGTCGACTGCTACAAGCAGATGGGTGAAGCCGCTCCTGCCGGTCCTCAGAGGTCCAACCATATCCAATCCCCAAACAGCAAATGGCCAGATGAGTGGAACGGTCTTCAAGGCTGATGCAGGCTTGTGGGACATGTTGGAGTAGAATTGACAGCCTTCACACTTGTCGACTATGTCTTTTGCCATTTCATGTGCTCGCGGCCAGTAGAATCCCGCTCGGTATGCTTTGGCCACAATGGTCTGAGAGGACGCATGGTGACCACAGGTCCCCAAGTGGATATCATTGAGGATCATTCGACCTTCTTCTGGTGTGATGCATCGCTAAGCAACTCCAGTAACACTCTCTCTATAAAGTTGTCCACCTATCATGATGAAGGCTTTGGATCGACGGATAATCTGATGGGCCTCATCTTCATCTTGTGGAAGCTCTTTCCTGAGAAGATACGCAATATATGGCACCATCCAATCAGGGGTGATGACCAAAACCTCCATGATTAGGTCGACCACGGCTGGGATTTCGACCTCAGTCGGATCAGTAGAGCTTTTTGGTTGCGGGGGCTCTTTTGTGAAAGGATCCTCTTGAACTGACGGGGTGTGAAGATGCTCCAAGAACACATTGCTGGGAATGGGCTCTCGCTTAGAACCTATCTTCGCCAATCATCAGCTGCTTGATTCTTGAGTCAGGGTATGTGATGGAGGTCTAACCACTACAAAAAAAAGACACATCCATGACATTTTGGGCCGAACGAAAAAAATTCCTGTCATACTTATGACACTTCTATGACGATAATTGTGATAAAACCCGATATCATCATAGATGTGGTGGGGTCCTACTTCTATTATAAAAAATCATGACAGAAAATGGGCTTTTCGTCCTGGGCGGGCCGGAGACACAGCTGTATGACATTCTTTGGGCCATCCATGACGGAAAAACCGTGGTAGAAGCGAGGGCGGAGAAAATATCGGGGTGTTCTCGGTTACGGTGGATGGTCGGGGTCGAGCGATGCGCGTTTCTCTCGTACACGCATGCGCGTGGATGCGAGTCGTTGGGCTCTAACTGAACCCGAGCGAGGCGTTGGGCTCTAACTGAACCCGAGCGATCGCACTGCAGGCTACGCGTTACTGAACCTGAGCGATCGATCGATGGCTGTTAACTAAACCCGATCGAGCGATTCCTTCGCTACTGCTGCTAATTGAAGCCGATCGGTGCTGCCTCTGGATGAACAGTGAGCGTTGCTGGGGGTTTGGATGAACAGTTCCTGGTGGGGGTGGATGAACAGGACCCCGTGGTGTTTCCTCTGGATGAATAGGACCCCGATCGATCGAGACGGTAGGGGCTGGATGAACAGGACCCCGTGGAGGGCAGGATGAACAGGAGCACCCCATGGAGGGTAGGATGAACAGTAGACGGTGGAGGGCTGGATGAACAGTAGCCCGTGGAGGAGGCTGGTTGAACAGTAGCCGGTGGAGTAGCGCGCGGTGGAGGCTGGATGAACAGGAGCCCGTGGATGAATAGTCGCGGGTGGAGGCTGGAGGAGGTCGACGGTGCATGAACAGTAGCCCGTGGAGGCTGGAGGGGGTCGACGGTGGAGATGAACAATATCCTGTGGAGTCCCGTTTTTCGGTACGCCACACCCCTCCCGATGAACAGGACCCCCGTTTCGACCGTAGCGCTCCAACACAAGTCTGTTTCCTCTGCTTTTGCGATGCACGCCACACCTCCCAATCAACAGGACCCCCGTTTCGACCGTAGGAGGTCCGTTTCCTCCGTTTTGCGGTACGCCAGACCCCTCCCGGTGAAAAGGATCCCGTTTCGACCGTGGCCGGTCGAACACAATGCCGTTTCATCTGTTCTGCGGTACGCCAGGCCTTGTTTCCATCGGATGTCCCGTCCAAGCCCTCCCGATGAACACGACGACGCATTTTGTTCCGACCCAGCCGGTTGACTTCCCATGAACACGACGACGACGCAGTTTCTCCGTTCCGACCCAGCCATGTACACGAGCCCTGGCCGTACGTATGCGAGAGTAGGCGTTCGAGACCCTGCCCGTATGTACGTACGTGGCTGTATTTTCTTTCTTACACACCGCCGCTATAATGCACGTGTACATGCTACGTCGGCGCCTCTACTACGACATCGCAGCGCCTCTACATCGACCGGTATGTACGCATTACGTTCGCGACCAGAATGACAACGCTACTTACACTTCGACCAGGTGGGTCCCGACTGTCAGGCACTTCCTTGCGTGCGAAGATGTAGCTGGTGGGTCCCAGCAGTCAGGGGGGCGAATCATTTTTTTGTTGCCCGGACGCACTTCCTTGCTTGCGAAGATGTAGCTGGTGGGTCCCAGTAGTCAGGGGGAAACATTTTTTCGCGAAATACGGTGGCCCGTCCGGTGGGTCCCCGCTGTCAGGTGGAGAAATAATTATTTTGCGCGTAATAAGGAGGCACTTCCTTGCTGCGGCCGTCGACCCAGCTGTCATCCTCTCCATGTACAGTCCACGTCCTTTGAAAGCCGTTCCTTGACCACGTTGACCACGCCGCGCCGAGAGCACCAGGGTGGTGGACGACGGTGAGGCCTAGGAAGGGGATGACACGGAGCCGGGGAACACACGGCAGTGGATGCCCACGCGTAGAGGAGTACGAGGGTTCACTGGTTCGCTGCGGTGTGAGGCTTTCGTCGCCGCAGAATAACAGGGGGTGTGGGTGAGTTGAGGGATGGCCTGGCCAACGGTGGGAATAGTAGGGGGCGGTGAGGCCTCCCCGGCAGCACAGCCGGCCACGAGAGGCAGGAGCATGCGGCACGACCGGCGCTGCTTTGGGCGGCTGGAGCAAGAAGACCAGAGGTTGAAGAAGCACTACGGCCGTTGGATGGACATCGTACGGTCACTGGTGCTATAATCGTGCATATTGACCAAGTTGACAAAGCCCTCCGTCCCCGTCAACTTAGTAGGCCCACAAGTCAGCCTCCCACTATACTGGGTCCCAGCTAGCAGGGGGAGTATTCATTTTTTTGTGCGTAATAAGGAGGCACCTCCTTGCGTGCGAAGATATAGCTGGTGGGTCCGAGCTGTCAGCGGCGGTAATGTTTTTTTCACAAAATACACAGGCCCTTTCGATGGGTCCCAGATGTCAGGTGGAGAAATAATTATTTTGCGTGTAATAAGGAGGCATTTCCTTGCGTGTGGCCATGACCCAGCTGTCAGCCTCTCCACGTACAGTCCACTTCAGGTGCATGTCGGTCGTTGACCACGTTGACCAGGCCGTGCCGAGAGCACCAGGGCGGTGGACGACGGCGAGGCCTAGGAAGGGAACGACATGGAGGCAGGGAAGACTCGGTAGTTGTTTCCCACGCAGAGGGGAGTACGACTGTACGAGGGTTCTTGGTTCGTCTGCCCGTCGCCGGAGAATAACAACAGTGTGGGTGAGTAGAGGGATGGCTAGGCCAGCAATGGGAGTAATGGGGCGGTGAGGTCACAAGGGCAAAGACAACCGGCTGGAGGAGAGAGCGAGCAGTCCCGCCGCGCATGTTTGAGCGGGCCGAGCAGGAAGAGCAGATATTGAAGAAGCACGACGGCCGTTGGATGGACATCCAACGATCCTTTGTGTGTCAACCTTTTTTTTAGGAAAGCCTCAAATCTGTGGAAAACATCATACAGCCCATCTGCCATTATTTCTAATAATTTACAACCCATTTGCTAATTCTTAAGGGTTTTTTTGAGCCCATATTATTTTTGTTAGCATTACAGCCCATATTGTGGCCACGGTTAAAAAATTATACGAAATTTTGCATATTTTGGTGCGGTCCGAACTATTTTTAATCTCGAAATTTTGAGTCACGTTCAAACTAATTTTAAAAATAAATATATATCAATATAAAATCCAACAAATTGTCCATGCATAAAAATCAATGCAATTTAAAATCTCGAAATGAAAAAAAGAAATTTAAAGCTAATTGCCGGTTTGATGTGTTTTAGAAATGTACAGCCCATTTCTCATTACTGATAGGCCATTTTCTCGGCCAGCCGAATGAAATCTCTCCTCGTCTTGAAAGATTTGCAGCCCAGCAGGCCTAGGAAGGGGACGACGCGGAGCCGGGGAAGACGGGGCAGTGGATGCCCACGCGGAGAGGAGTACGAGGGTTCACCGTTCTGGTCATGTGTGAGGCTGCCATCGCCGCAGGGCCTGGCTAGCGGTGGGAGTAGTAGGGGGTGATGAGGCCTCAACGGTAGCACAGCCGACCACTGGAGGCAGGAGCAGGCGGTCTCGCCGGTGCTGGTTTGGGCGGCTGGTGCAAGAAGAGCAGCGATTGAAGAAGCAGCAGGACTGTTCGATTCAAATCCAACAGTTACTGCTGCTAGAATCGTGTGTTGACTAAGTTGACAAGCCTCACAGACGCATCAACTTAGTAGGCCCTGTGTCAGCCTCCCAAACGGTGCGCCCCAGATGTCTGGGAGGAAACATTTTTTGTGTAATAAGGAGGCAGTTGATTGCGTGCGGCCGGGCCAGCGGAGGGAGTAGGGTGGGCGGGGAAGCTCAAGCGGCATCACAAATGGGCCACAAGAGGAGGGAGCAGACAGTCCCGCCGACGCTAGTTTAGGCGGCTGGAGCAGGAAGATCAGAGATTGAAGAAGCACGTCGGCCGTTGGATGGAAATCCAACAGTCATTGCTGGTAGAATCGTGTGTTGACTAACAAAGCCTTGCGTAAACAAGTCAGCCTCGGAATCTGTGGCGTGTACAGCCCATTTGCTATTATTTTTATAATTTTACTCACTTTCGAATTCATATGGAATTTATTGCAGCCCGTTTTCCATTTTTAGAATTGCTGCCCATTTTCTGGTCAAGCAGTGGTTAAAAATTTAACTAAATATGTGGGAAATTTTGAAAATTCGCAAATTTTTGCTGGGGAACAAGATATTCTTAATCCAAAAATTAGTAGCCATACTAAAACAAATTTAAAAATAAATTACTACTATGTCATGTTAAATCCAATGAAATACGTATAAGATATCAATGAAGAACAAAAACAAAAAAGAAACTAATATCCCATTTGCTTTTTTTTGGAATTTTCAACCCCTTTTGATATTACTTTTAACAGACACTGACCATACTCTTTGGCCAGGCCGGAATGCATCCCTCCTCGTCTTGAAAGATTTGCAGTCCAGTAAGTCGGAGAAAACAAATAGGCCTAGCTTGGGTATTCTTCAAAAAGAAAAACTGGGCTACGTATTTTCCCAAAGAAAAAACTGCTGGGCTGGTCATGTTGTTAGACGGGCCACCGAGACCGCACAACCCAGTTTATAACCTGCTCCTCCGAATTACTACTAAAGAAAGTTGTGCAATTCTGTCGTTAATTGACTATACGTTGAAAAGGATGAGGGTCACAGATATCAGCAGGGTGGATTAGAGTAAAAAAACGAGGGGTTCATCTGAGTAGTAAAAGAGGCGCTTGCTTGTGTTTGGGAGTGGACCTGGTGGGTCCGTACTGTCATACTCACAACTACAGTCCTCTCCCGATTCACTATGTTGACAGGGACCGTTTCAAAAAAAACTATGTTGACAGGGCCGGACGGCGGCGCCGCGGCGAGCGCACCAAGGCGGAGGATAAAGTGTTGTCGCCAATGTGCTGGGCTAGGTTGGACATTCTTACTGAAAAATAAAAATGGGTCGGATCTATTTACAACATTGACTACGATTTGCATGGGTCCACTGGTTGCAGGAACAAAATGCTGGGAGAAATAAGACTGGTCGCTACCTTTGCCAAAGAATAATATCGACTGAATGTAACGACACTATCATAGGAAATAATATCTTCCTGTTAAATCGTGAATTTAAAGAACTGGTGCATGAGAATTTAGCTTTACTTATTTATTTACTTATTTATGTTTAGGGGACCATGAACATGTACCTGGGCCGGATTCATGTGAGAGCCTCCCTTCCAGTTAATTATGGGCTTCTCTATTGGATCTTCATCAGTGGGCTGCGTGTTATCAACAAGTGGAAAATGTGTTCCATACGAGAAATAGTACGCACTACGTATGGTACGGGGCACTAAAGGATCGAACCGTGCAACGACTTCCAAAACATTGGGTTTGTCGTTCTAACAACACATTTATTCAACCAACAGACGAAATATACTACTGATTGTACATTGAAAATAGCAGCAGCAACAACCAGGGCTGGGGGTGCAACAGAAGCAGAATGCAGGCCAGAAGAGTGAAGACACAGCTCTCTCTTCCAAACCAAACATTAGCCATCATTACAAAAGGGCTACCAAAAAGAACAAGTGTATGCATCAAACTAAATAAAGATCCTACTACACCAAGTGTACACATCTAACTAATCGGCTCGGTTAGACGTTACTATTTATTAAGCTGTGGAGATTGGTGGCGGCTTGAACCAAATGGGTGCTGACGGGGAAACTCCACCAGGTCGAAGTCCGATACTTGCGACCCTCTCTCCTAGTTTGGGCTGCAGAACATGGCGGCACATATCAGGGTATGGTGCATGCAGAGACGCATGGTACGCTGTGTACACACATTTTTGCCTCATGAATGAAACCGCGCTGCCATCATGATCCTTGCCGTCGGTTATCTCCTGGTTAATCTGATAATTCAGTCTGACAAATAGAGAGTGTGTACCAAGGCTACATACCAACCTCCAGTAAAAAATTCTTGAAGGCCCAGAGAAGCTGGGATCCTGCTCAAAGACCTTGCAGTGACTGTGAATGTATTCCGCGAAACAACACGTCCGGTACGTGCGAACGATCATCAATCGTTCGCCGTCGTCTGACCGATCCAGGAACTACCTGCAACTGCCATGCCGCTTTTCTTTGAAAGGTTCTAGGATTAGGACGGGTAGGGACGCCAGGCGGCCTACAACATCATATCAAGTTGGAGTCAAATAACCCTAAAAAAAGTTGGAGTCAAATAAAAAAGGGCTCTTGATGTAGTCAATATTAAGAACAACATGTTATGAGCATGAATACTTTTTCAGTAAATGTTGACATTAATATAAGCAAGCCATCATGATATCATAGGAAAGTAACATACTGTTGTAAAAATTGTTTGTAGCGATGATTGGAGTGGGCCAGCAATACGTCCAGCCATAGAAGGAGTCGACAGCGTAAATGAAGCCCTTGTGTTCAATGGCATCAGAGAACCATGGAGGATGTATGATCCTGCGATGGACGTGCAGATTTGTCCACTTACCGAAGTGACCTATCAGATAGGTGAGACCGCGGTTGAAGAACGCAATTAGCCTGAAGTATTTATAATTCACAGATCTTGTGGGCACTTGGCAGATTACAACCTTGAGCAAATCAAACTTGGTATCATGTTGGCTACTGTAAGATTCCGAGTATTCTGGGTCGCGGTGCCAAAGCAGTGCAGTGTTAATCGAAGGAAGGGGGATCAATCGCCGGGTGTAGACCTCCACGAGCATCCAGCTGTCGCGACCGTTGACGAGCACCATCCAAGACGTGTTCATGACGACCCAGTACATACAGTTAATGTAGTTGAGGGTGACGGGGATCAGATCGCAGTCAAGGGGGTTGATGCTCGCCACCCTACGATCGTTATGTTGCGTGATATGCCGTTTCTGAAGATCAATCGGCATTAGCAAGCAAGGAGCTGGCTTAAAAAGCTCCGGCCTGAGGGCTTTGAGTAAACGGTACAGCCCCGACGGGCACGAGGCGAGTGGCATGGTACTGAGATTGTCCACACCTGAAACAATGAGCTTTATTGCCTCTGTGGGGAGCGAATTCCAGCCACTCTTTCGGCGGACGCTGCTCGGTTCTGCCATTGTTAGTGCTTGGGTTTCGGACGAGGGGGGAGGCGCCTTGGCGGGGATGTAAGATTGGACGAGGGGGGAGGCGCCTTAGCGGGGATGGAAGAGCGGACAAAGATGGAGAAGCGAATATGTTCTGCAGGAAGTGGACAGGTGGTGATGACTAAGGATGCAATTAACTACAGCATGCCTCTTGACTTACGAGACACATACCAGCAGCGTAGGGTCATATCGAAATCAGACAACTTTCTTGAGTGATCACAAGATCTTGGTACTCCGTCAAGACTGCTACTATGCCCTAACTTGCTTGAGTAGAGTAGGAGTAGTGGAGTAGGACTCTGCTCTACTACTAGCACCGAAGGAGTAGTATGTTCTAATCTAAAATAGTTACAAACTTCAATGCCTGAGCGTGGAACAACTACGAACCGCCATCAGTGCTAACTCCAATCCTGCAAGTCATGGATTTGTTTTTTTTACTTTACATGCGGATCTCAGAAGCCCTGCAAGTCATGTACCAGATCTTGACAGTGGAACCCACAGAGTACTTAGAATACAAGACTAAGGATGCAATTAACTTTTATAGAGGGAGAATCATACACATAATTAATTCAAATGGATTGGACATGACTCTATTATTCTCCAACGGCAACCGGCAAATTTCCTCCCGCGGGCCGAAGTAGGTTTCTCGGTTTGCATGCGGGTTTAACGGAGGGGTTTGATGGAGGTGAGGAGGCGTGTTCAGCCGGGCGTGCAGTGAACGGCGCAGTACTATTTGATTTGACAACTAAAACTAGTATATTATAAAAAACAAAGAAGAGTAGTAGAGATAGAGATAAGAATAGAGACTAGCGAGGAGCACCATCTACTGCTTCGTGAGCTACTCCTGCGCTCCGACGGCCGCAACGTCCCCTACATCCACTCCCTCCTGCGCTCCATTCGGCGGGCGCTGTTGAAATTTGGGGAGCGCACTCTCGTGACTGCTAGCAACGACGACTTCTTCCCCGACCTCGGCAACCTCTTCCTCAATGACATGGGCGACAACCTCAACGCCAATGGTGTTGCTCTCGTTTTGGATACTATAAAGGGTGTGATTCATGCCAAAAATTTGGGGATATACAGTTAGCACCTGCTTCTATGTTGCATCTATAATTAAGCTATGGCCGTTTCTTGGATGGGGTTTGGGTTTTATCGGCCAAATACACCCTAAGTCATCCAAAGGTCACCGTTTTGTTTTGGTTGCTACTGATAATTTTACAAAGTGGACAGAGGTTGTTCCTCTTAAAAATATGACTCATAAGGAGGTGATTAAATTTATTTTAGAGCATATTGTTTATCGATTCAGCATACCACAAACTTTAACCACAGATCAAGGTTCATCTTTTATATCGCATCAAGTACACGAATTTGCCTAATCACTTAAGATCAAGCTCTTGAATTCATCGCCATATTATGCTCAGGCCAATGGTCAGGCCGAGTCCAGTAACAAGATTTTGATTAAGCTTATCAAAAACAAAATAGAGGAACATCCAAAAAAGTGGCATGAGGTGTTGCATGAAGCATTATGGGCTCACCGAATATCTCAACATGGTGCTACAAAAGTGACACCATTTGAATTAGTATATGGACAAGAGGCCGTTTTACCTATTGAGGTAAATCTGGACGCACTTAAGTTGGCCAAACAAAATGATTTGTCGGCCATAGATTATCATAACCTCATGATGGATAGGATAGATGAGGTGTCAGATGAGAGGATGAAAGCTTTAAGAGAAATTGAGAGGG
This sequence comes from Aegilops bicornis, assembly GCA_021605145.1. NCBI lineage: Eukaryota > Viridiplantae > Streptophyta > Magnoliopsida > Poales > Poaceae > Aegilops > Aegilops bicornis. The sequence goes on along the minus strand of CM038673.1, from coordinate 369,618,096 downwards.
ATAAATTGAGAGTAGCCAAGGCTTATAATAAGAAAGTAAAAGAAAAATGGTTTCAGGTTGGGGACTTGGTTTGGAAAATGATTTTGCCTATTGGGTCCAAGGATAATAAGTTTGGAAAGTGGTCACCAAATTGGGAAGCACCATATAAAATTTTAGAAGTCGTCCCTGGAAATTCCTATTTAGTGCAAGGTTTGCAAGGAGAAAAATTGCCTAGAGCTCTTAATGGGAAGTACTTGAAGCAGTATTATCCAAGTGTTTGGCAAGATGCCTGAATGATAGTATTATGCGGCCGATGCTTGGTTATCATTGCCCTTAGAAAATATAATACATATGGCCGGTGCATGATTACCATTATCCTGAGGAAAATGAATTAAAATGGCCGGTGCTAGTCATCGCCCAAAGTCGGAGCTAAATGATTAACATGTTGATTAATGATTATGATGCAAGGTACAAATGATTTTTGGTAAGCAAGCTTTACCAAAAAACAGGGGGGCATGTGTTGATAGTCAAATTTGGCAGATTAAAAATATGGGTCATGATGCTAATGTGCTATGCTGAAGATTGTTTTTTAACTGAAGATATACACACGCTGATGGAGTTGGGGAGGTAAGAGTACATGAAGTTGAAGATTTAGACTCCAATTTTGCTCACGTACAACCACCATCAGGTATAAGATGAAGACGGGGCTACGGTTGAGATATGCTTGATTATTTTGGAGCATAGAGAGGAGCGGACGTTGCTGGTTATACTATTTTTATTATCAAGGAAACCAGGTTCCTGTTTAGATTTTGAATGTACAGATAAGGACCAAATCTTGTAAAACAGAGTTGTAACCAGATCGGTCTCCTGATCGATCAAAGGATCAAAGTCCAGATCGCCCTATATATACGTAGGGTCAGAGGCCGGTAGAGGGACACCCAACATCGACAAAAACATATCTACTTTATTTCCACGCACAGCTTTCCTTTTGTTCGTTTTCCCCCATCGACTTCTCTGCTCTTGCCTGCAAGTTCAGAGATCGCCATGGCAGTAGGCCAACCCTACGCCGCTGCACCCGGAAAACGGGACCTAGATGTCGCTTAGGTTCCGTTTGCCGTTGATCCGTTAAAAATCCAACCAGAAGAATCAAGTTTTCTTTGAGATCAGCAAGAAGAAGGCCGTTCTGTTCCTCATACAGAAAAACACAGCAAAAGAAAAGACCGGCTAGATTGTTGATCTATTCAGGAATTGAGTGTGTTGTCGTGCAAACGCTTTTGCCATCAACACAATTTGGCGACTCCGCTGGGGAATCGAGTCAATCGGCTATCATGTCTGACGACAAGGCCGAACTCAACACCGGCAACATCATCAAACCCACATTAGATGAGTTGTGAGAAGAATATTAGAAGTATGAGCAACGTTTGCAAGAATTTGAAGACGCTCAGCACCGGCGCAAGCAAGAGTTTGAAGATACAATGCTTTCCTGCTTCCAGAAGACTCGCCAAGGTGTCATCGTGAAGGGACCTGATCTGCCATCCGTCACCGAAGCATCGAAGGTAGGACCGGTAAGTGAAATTACACATGGTCTCAAGGAAGAGATGGCTATTATGATTGATCAATCAAGAGGGTGCATCTGTTCATAATACGCATGAAAATTATGTTAGAAATCTAGACAAGATGATCGCTGGTCATGTTAAAAATCTGTTTGAAAAGATGCAAGTTAGTAACTACGTGCTACCATCGGTGCCATATTCTCGGCTGCAGAAAGAGATAGGCAACCCTCGGCAACCGATGCTTCAACTTCAAATAATAATGTTGTTAATATGCAGCACGGGGCTATACCTTTCGATTCATCGGCGCTCTTCACACCTTCTGGAGTACCACAATATGGTTTGCCGATGAATTTGTTTGCTAACCACAATAGTAGTGGTCCGGCTGTTAGTGTTTCAACAAGTGTTGCTAGATCAGGGCATGCATATGCACCTCCTGCATTTTCTTCGTCAGGTCCTACAGCTAGCCCTTACAACTCGGTTCCATCTATGATCAATAATCAAAGCCGAGTAGATGTTATTCCAGCAAGCATTCTTGTGTCTTCATACCAGCCTATGTTACATTATATGCCCACAATGCCACCTCCGAATTTAACCAGTACACATGGTCAATTACCATCTAGTAATTTTAATAATTCTTTCAGAAATTTTGCACCCGCACAGTCGAACCAAGCACTGTAGCATGACCATAATATTCCACAACCTAGTACTGTAGGGCAACAACAGCAGATGGCATGAGATCGACCTATGGCCGAGCCTCACACAGGGGCTGATAATCTTAAGGAACAGTTGGCTACTGTCTTGAAGGATTCATTTGGGCTAGAACCAAAGGGGAATGCACGAGCTTATAGAAAGTCATATCCTGATTATTATGATACTTTTCAGTATCCTAGGGGGTTCAGGTTACCAGAGTTTGTTAAATTTACGGGAGAAGATGGTAGAACAACACTGGAGCATATTGCTCAATTTATTGTATTGTATAGTGCAGCGAGGCTAATGCTAGTGAAGTGCTAAAGCTGAGATTATTTCCGTTGTCCTTATCTGGCACAGCTTTTTCTTGGTTTTCTTCGCTTGCACCCAATTCTATTCATACATGGTCTCAGTTGGAACAGAAGTTTCATGAATATTTTTATAATGGAGATAATGAACTCAGATTGTCACATTTAACATCGGTTAAATAGAAGCATGCGGAATCTGTTGCTGAATATATTAGAAGGTTTAGAGATACACGAAACTGATGTTTTAATTTGGTAATTTCGAATAGGGATCTTGCTGATCTAGCTTATTCAGGTTTGCTTGTACATCTTAAAGAAAAGCTAGAAGGACATGATTTTGTGCATGTTAGCCAAGTTTTGCAAAAGGCTCTGGCTCAATAAAGCCGGGCAAAAGAATCTAGAATTTTTCATAGGTCTAGTGATAAAACTAGTAAAAATGATCGGCCTAGTATGAACATGGTTGAGTATGATTCTCAGTCATCAGATGATGAGGGTACAGATATGTGTGTGGCTGAATGGGATTGGGCTTCTAAGTCTAAACCATTTCTTTGCTCTGCACTAAAGCCGATTTCACATAAGAGGGAAGAAATAAAATATACATTTGATGTTTCCAAGTGTGATAAGATCTTTGATTATTTGTTACAATGGAAGCAAACTAAACTAAATAATGGCCATGTTATACCGTCACTAGAAGAACTAAAAAGGCGTGCTTATTGCAAATGGCATAATTCTTATTCTCATGCTACTAATGACTGTAATGTTTTCCGTCGACAGGTTCAATCAGCCATTAATGAAGGACGTTTGAAGTTTGATGAGCGGATGCAATTAGATGCTAATCCTTTCCCTGTCAACACGATTGATGAACAAGAAAGTTCTTGTTCGGCCATCTCAGGTCGAATCAGCAAGAGGAAAAAATATGGTGGTGGCTGAGAGTAGCTCAAAGTCTCTGGAAGAGACCAGGGAAGTGGCCAGAAAAGTGCAAATTGAGAAAAATTCTAGGGGTGGTTGTCGGATTTCGGGTTCCGGCAGACCCTTGAGGTTCGAACTCTAGGGTGTGCATGGAGATCTTTCCCCTACCAGCTCACGCGTTAATGGTTGCAAGGGATCTAAACTAGGAACGATGAATAGCACGAGAGACACGGGATTTATACTGGTTCGGGCCACCGTTGAGGTGTAATACCCTACTCCAGTGTGTGGTGTGGTGGATTGCCTCTGGGGCTGATGAAGAACAGTACAAAGGAAGAACAGCCTCGCGAGGGGCTGTTTCTGAGCTGGTGCAACGGACTGCTTGGGTGAGTCCAGTCGCTTCTCTCTCTCTCTCCTTGGTAGGTTCTACTTGTTCGTCCCCTTCTCTCTCTGGTGGCTAGTCCTATTTATATAGGGAGGCCCTGGGCCTCTTCCCAAATAATGAGCAGGAAGGGCGCCATTTTGAAGGGGAACATCTAGTACACTTATCCTGACTAAAGTTGGTCTTCGGCTGCCAAAGGCTCTGACGGTGATGCCGTCCTGGGCTCCACGATGACCTCCGTCCTACCACTCTGCTGGTCTTGGTCTTGTTGCACCGAAGCGGTAACCTTTGCCTGATACCTTGGCCTGTGCTTGCCTCCTTTGCACCAAAGGGGAAACGAGGACATCAAGGCGCAGTGGCGCCACTTTGGCGCCCGCCTGATCTCGATCGTCATGGCTTGCGTCACGGGACACCCTCATGAGGTATCCCGCCTTGATCTCTCCGCCTCCTCGTGAGCCTGCCTGACGAGGCTGCTCCTGAGGAAGGTTCCTATCGTCCGCCCCGCGAGGCTTGGCCCCTCGCGAGGGTCTTGAGCTTGAGCTGATGAAGCTGGGCCGCGCTGGGCCCCCACTTGAGCCACGCCGCAGGCCGCAGGCAGGCAAGTCTGGGGACCCCCGTTCTCAAAACGCCGACAGTAGCCCCCGGGCCCAAGGCGTGCCCGGACTTGGCTCAGCGGAGAAGCGAAGGGGCAAGTGCGAAGCGCCGCGGGCCCCAATAACCTGCGGCCTTGGGCGCTGCATGGCGATTGATTGATCGTGGGCGTCTTCACTTCCCCACGATCCCTCGGCAACCACATGACTTGGCAAGTCCCTGCACGCAGAAATGGGCCATGATTACCTGTGATCGTGGAGGCCGACGGTTGGCTTCCTCCAGCTATAAGTACGGAACGGTGCAAGCCCTTCCAGTCCATCCCCTCTTGCTACTCCTTTCTCTCCATGGCTCCGTCGAAGAGGTTCTCGGCCGCGCAGAAGGGAAAGGCTCGCAGGTAGGGCCTAACTCTCCCCCTACCAAGCGCGGTCGAGGCCATCCTCGCAAGCATCATGTGGCTCCCGTAGCAGCTTCCCACGGTCGTGGAGGTGATCCCCTGCGTGGTGATGGGCGCCAGGTTGTCGACGGGGGGCGCGCCGTGACTGTGCGGCCCCCTAGGCCGCGCTTCCACTCGGCGGAGGTGCTGCCGGAGTTCGTCGTGTGGTCGGTTGAGCCGACCAGCACCTGGCTCCAGCTTCCCCGCTTCTTTGTAGGCGAACTTCCGGCCGGTGCTCCGGGAGGCCCCTGGCTTCATGCGGACGGTTGTTGCAGCAGGGCCTCCTGGGCTTCGCTGGAGGTCTCCGTCGCCGGGAATGCGGCCCTGACCCGCGGCTAGCAAACATTTGCCCGCGCGCGTGGCCTAAGCCGGCGGTGGACCCTGCACTTCAAGTTTGACGGTGACGCCACCCTCTACGGGAGGGTGTTCAGAGAAGACGATCGCCGTGCCAGGTGCTGCCCCGAAGACGATGATCGCGGCCGTGTACCCAGCCCCAGCGATGATCGGGATGAAGATGACAGCAGGCGCGTGGTCGGCGGCGCTCAGGGCTCGTCGAGCTTCGGCGGCTCTCCTTCTGACAGCAGCTCCTCCAGCGGTGGCCGCGACCAGCCCCCATGCCGTCGCGCCCGCCTGGAGGGAGGTAGCGGGTCGGCCCACCGTCACGCCTCAGTGAAGCGCGATGAGGAGTCTGACTGAGCTCCGGAGGCAGTACGAGCCTTCGCCGCGAGTTGGTGCCGAGCAAGTCGTGCCTATTTTGTTTTTCTCCCCTCCCTGCGCAAAGAGAAAGTAGTGTAGGGCCCCGTGGGGGCGTGCTGAACTGTTGATGTTAATTATCATGATGTTTCCGCTATTTCTGTGCTGTGCTTTTGTGCCGCATGCTCGCGTGCAAGAATTACTTAGCTCGGGGGGAATTGTCGCGGTCTTTGTTTCCCGAGGCCGAGGCCTCGCCGCGCGCTTCATGTCCTGCAAGGATTAGTCAGGAGGGGTAGCTTCCAGTCTCAATTGTGGAGGTGACCAACCCAGGTCCTGTACTCGCGTCGCGATGCCCGTGGGGCACGGACTGGGAGGGGTGCTCCCGTAGTGGACCTGGATAGGAAAGCTTCAAACGACATGGGAAGAAAACACTCACGAGGGTGCCCGCGTTGCTCCCTCGCGAGACTCAAGCGAGAGAAAACGAGGCAAGTGAGCGAAAAAGGCAAAGAGTCACAAGCTAAGGACGACAGCAACTTCAATAAAACTTCAAATAGGAACGAACAAGCCAACTACAAAAAGCAAATGAAAAAGCTGCGTCTGGCACCTAATCTAGTCTTCGACGTCTTCTCACCAGCGCGGAGCTAAGTGCTGCCATTGGGCGTGGGCGGGAGCCCCCGAGGCCCGAGGGCGGCTCTCCGGAGACTCCGGGGCGTGTACAGCCCCAACTCATTATTACGTGAGTGTCACGGGCGGCGAGCTTCACAGACATTGGCCTTCTTCACAGGCTCCGGGCCTTTCTCGGGGAAATGAGCTTCACAGGCTCCGGGCCTTTCTCGGGAAAATGAGCTTCACAGGCGTTGGCCTTCTTCACAGGCTCCGGGTCTTTCTTCAAGGGTAGAACTTCCGGAGATGCTGGATGTTCCACGCGTTCGGGATGGGCACCCCCTCTTGAGTCTCCAAGCATGCAGAGCTGGGCCTGGAAACATGAACAACCTTGAACAGGCCCTCCCACATGGGAGAAAGCTTATGCAACCCTTCCCTGGAGAGGACCCGTCTGGGCACGAGGTCCCCTACCTCAAGAGTCCTGGGGCGGATGTTGCGGCAGTGGTATCGCCGCAGCGCCTGTTGATACCTTGCTGCTCGCAGCACGGCCTCTCGACGATGTTCCTCCCCTAGCACGAGATTCGTCCCCCGCATGGCGTCCTGCTACGCCTCGTCGAACACCAAGACCCGTGCGGAGCGACGCCTGACCTCGTGAGGGAGGACGGCTTCTGCTCCGTAGACGAGGAAGAACGGGGTCTCGCCAGTTGGCTTGGCCGCGGTTGTGTGGATGGACCATAGCACGGACTGAAGCTCATCGTGCTAGCCCCTGCCGCAGGCCTCCAGCTTCTTCTTGAAGGTCCTGGTTTTGAGGCCCTTCAGGACCTCCGCGTTGGCTCGCTCGGCCTGGCCGTTACTGCGGGGAGTGCGCCACCGGCGTAGCACATCTGCGTTCAAGGTTAGCACAAGATGCGTTTTGAAGAGATTGCTGGTGAACTGCGAACCATTGTCGGTGATGATGCGGTTGGGCACCCCAAACCGGCTCACGAGGCCCCTGATGAACTTGACTGCAGAGCCCGCTGGGATGGTGCGGACAGCTTCCACCTCAGCCCACTTGGTGAACTTGTCCACGGCGACGTAGAGGTAGCGATAGCCCCCTGGCGCCCGAGGGAACGGGCCTAGAATGTCCAGCCCCCAAACTGCGAATGGCCATAAGAGGGGTATAGTTTGCAGACCTCCAGCCGGCTGGTGGATCTGCTTGGCGTGAAATTGGTAGGCCTCGCAAGCCTTTACCAGCTCGACAGCGTCGCTGAGTGTTGTGGGCCAGTAGAACCCGCTGCGGAACGCCTTGCCAACAAGGGTTCGTGACGATGAGTGATGCCCATAGTCTCCGCCGTGTATGTCTTCCAGCAATTCCTTCCCTTGCTCTCGGGAAATGCAACGTAGGGACAAGTCATTCGGTCGCCTCCGGTAAAGCTCTCCATCCCTGATACAGTAGGTCGTGGATTGCCGCGCCACACGCTCCGCCTCCTCCTCCTTCTCCGGCAGGGTCCCCTATGTCAAGTAGCTCTTGAGCTCTGTAATCCAGCACCCTTCCTGAGGCTCCAATGCCAGGAGCAGGTGTGCTCCTGAGGCCGGGCCGCAGACCGGGGCTCCCGAGGCAGGCGGCTGGGGGAGCTCCTCCTGAGGTTGCGCCGCGCTTGATAATGATGGTGTCGTTGAGGGCCTGAAGAGTCGCTCTCCGAAGACGCCAGGCTCCTGAGGCAGCCGCCTGGACGCCCTCTTGGCGATATCATCCGCCTCTTGATTGGTGCCGCGAGGCACATGCTGCAGTTCCAGCCCCCAGAACAATTTCTCCATCCTACGAACCCCCGCAAGGTAAGCTTCCATGTGCTCGTCCTTCGGCTCGTATATCTTGTTGGAGAAGTTGACAGGAGTAGTGAATCACCCTTGATGGTGAGGCGCTTTACCCCCAAAGCGACTACGGCTCTCAGGCCAGCTATCAGGCCTTCATATTCTGCTATGTTGTTGGAGACCTTTTCCTCGTGCTGGAAACAGAGCTGCACATCGTAATAGAGCTTATCCTGAGTAGGGGATACAAGCACTGCGCCGGCCCCCGCGCCATGTCGGGAGAATGCCCCGTCAAAGTACATGACCCAGCCGTCCGGTGCCTCGCTCCCCGAAGAAAGTGATCCGTCTTCGCCTGCTTTGAGGCCGGGTGCCTCCGTCCATTCTGCCACGAAATCTGCCAATGCGGCCCCCTTGATGACTCTGGTTGTGCTGAATTCTAGCTGAAATGCTTGCAGTTTGATGTTCCACTCGGCGACTCTTCCAGCTGAGCTGGGGCTCCTGAGCACCCTCTCCAGAGGGTATGCTGAGACGACCTTGATGGGATGACCTTGGAAGTAGTGCCGCAGCTTGCGTGAGGCTACCAATAGCGCGAGGAGGAGTTTTTGGGGCATGGGGTACCGCGCCCTCGCGTCCCGTAGCACCGTGCTGACGAAGTACACGGGGTGCTCGACGAGGCTGTGAGCGCTGGCGCTGCTCGCGTCCTTCGTAGGTTGGGGCGCCTCCTGAGACGACGGAGCCCCCAGCGCTTGGTCGCTTCGTGAGGCCTCTCCTGCTCCGGGCGCGCTTTCCTGGCGCGGCTGGTCCCCTTCGGCCGCGGCTGCGGTCTTTGTGAGGCTCTCTTGGATTCGCTTCGCTTCTGCCCGGCGGGAAGTTGCGGCCTTGGCCTGATGCTCCTCCCTGACCGCTACCAGGGCTGCGCTGGAGGAGTAGAGGGTGGCCGCGAGGTAGAGCACCAGAGGCTCCCGAGGATGCGGAGCTACCATCACCGGAGGGCTGGTAAGGTACCTCTTGAGTTCTTGGAATGCCTTGTCGGCTTCTTCAGTCCATTCAAAGGGGCCCTTCTTCTTCATCAGCTTGAAGAATGGCAGTGCTTGTTCCCCCAGCTTGGAGATGAAGCATCCTAGCGCGGTCACGCGCCCGGTGAGTTTCTGCATTTCTCTGAGGGTCTTTGGCAGGCTCATGTCTTCGACTGCTTTGACCTTTTTCAGGTTGGCCTCGATGCCCCTATGGGACACGAGGAAACCCAGGAGCTTGCCCAAGGGGACTCCAAATACGCACTTCTCTGGGTTGAGCCGCAGGTCCACTTTATCAAGGCTCGCGAAGGTTTCTTCCAAGTCCTGTATCAGGGTTTTCGCCTCCTGAGACTTCAATACAATGTCATCGACGTATGCCTCAGCATTCCTCCCGAGCTGTCGGCCCAGGGCGATGTGCATCAGCCGCTGAAAGGTTGTGCCTGCGTTGCGCAACCCAAACGGCATGCATGTATAGCAGTACACTCCGCACGAGGTCAGGAAAGCCGTTTTTTCCACGTCTTCTACCGCCATCTTGATCTGGTGATAGCCTGAGAAGGCATCCAGGAAGCACAACAGGTCACACTCAGCGGTGGAGTCGACGATCTGGTCAATGCGAGGAAGCGGAAATGGATCCTGTGGGCAGGCCTTGTTGAGGTTGGTGAAGTCGACACACATACGTTCCTTTCCCCCCTTTTTTGGCACGACAACTGGGTTGGCCAGCCAATCCGGGTAGCAGACCTCGCGAATAACCCCTGCTGCCTCTAACTTGCGGGTCTCTTGGACGATAAAAGCTTGTTTCTCTGTGGACTGTCGCCTCGCCTTCTGCTTCACGGGGCGCATGTTGGGGCACACGTTGAGGTGATGCTCAATCACGCCCCTCGGGACCCCCGCCAGCTGATCAGGTCCCCACGCGAACACCTTCTTGTTTGCGCGCAGGAACTTCACCAAGGCCTCCTCCTGCTTGGGTTCGAGGTTTGCACCTATGGTGAACGTGGCGTCAGTGGACCCGTCCTCGTTGACTGGTACCTGCTTGGTTTCCGCCCTGTTTTGAGTGAATAGCTGCTTCTTCTTGGACGGCGCGGCCCCCTTGGGCTCGGGGGCGTCAGCGCTGGCGGGCCGTGCCGCCGCAGCCGCCTTGAAAACGAGCTTGAGCGCCTGCAGTGAATCTCCGGTGTTTCCTGACACGGTAAGGACGCCGCTGCTCCCGGGCATCTTCACGAGGTTGTACGCCGGGTGAGTTGCTGCCATGAACCAGTCCAAGGCCGGGTAGCCGAGGATGGCGTTGTAGGGGAGGCCGATGGGGGCGATGTCGAAGTCGATCAGCTCTGTGCGTAAGTTGTAGCAGGTGCCGAAGGTCACCGGAAGGCGACTTGTCCTGTGGAGGCGGTGGAACCGACTCCGACTCTGAAAAAAGGCCTGCTGGCTGGAGCCGCTCTGGTGGCACATGGAGGAGGCTGAAGGCCTCCATAGAGAGCACGTTGAGGCCGGCTCCGCCATCGATGAGGGTCCTGGTGACAGCCACTTTGCAAATGGTGGGGGTGCACAGCATCGGGAGCGCACCCGAACCGGCGGGGTTGGAGGGATGATCGTCCGAGCTGAAGAGCAGGTCGGCCTCGGGCGCCACCCAGCCCGGCGGGTTTCCCTGGCGCTTGGAGGTGGTAGCGATCTGACGGGTGAACGGCTTGACGTGGCGGTTTGAAGGTGGCGCCAGTGAGCCGCCCAGGAGAGCTGCAACGATCGGAGGCGTCGGCCCAGTGCAATAGGCGAGGTAGAAGTCGCACAGCTCCCCCCAACAGGCCTGCTGCTCGTTCCCCGCCGAGCCGGTGGGGGCGTTGGCGGCAGGCGACGGGGAACGACGGGGGCTTCCGCCGACGGGAGCCGTCCGGGCGACTCGAGCGGCGTGAGCAGCCCGACGCTCAGCGCGGGCTCGGCGAGCGTCAGCCATGGACACGACGGAAGATCACATGCGACCAGCGGAAGAAAGATTCCGGCGCGCCAAATGTCGGATTTCGGGTTCCGGCAGACCCTTGAGGTTCGAACTCTGGGGTGCGCACGGAGATCTTTCCCCTACCAGCTCAGGCGTTAATGGTTGCAAGGGATCTAAACTAGGAACGATGAACAGCACGAGAGACATGGGATTTATACTGGTTCGGGCCACCGTTGTGGTGTAATACCCCACTCCAGTGTGTGGTGTGGTGGATTGCCTCCGGGGCTGATGAAGAACAGTACAAAGGAAGAACAGCCTCGCGAGGGGCTGTTCTTGAGCTGGTGCGATGGACTGCTTGGGTGAGTCCAGTCGCTTCTCTCTCTCTCTCCTTGGTAGGTTCTACTTGTTCATCCCCTTCTCTCTCTGGTGGCTAGTCCTATTTATAGAGGGAGGCCCTGGGCCTCTTCCCAAATAATGAGCAGGAAGGGCGCCAACAATTGGCCATTTTGAAGGGGAACATCTAGTACACTTATCCTGACTAAAGTTGGTCTTCGGCTACCAAAGGCTCTGACGGTGATGTCGTCCTGGGCTTCACGATGACCTCCGTCCTGCCGCTCTGCTGGTCTTGGTCTTGTTGCACCAAAGTAGTAACCTTTGCATGATACCTTGGCCTGTGCTTGCCTCCTTTGCACCAAAGGGGAACCAAGGACACTGCGCAGGCTGGCGCCCGCCTGATCTCGATCGTCATGGCTTGCGTCACGGGGCACCCTCGTGAGGTACCCCGCCTTGATCTCTCCGCCTCCTCGTGAGCCTTCCTGACGAGGCTGCTCCTGAGGAAGGTTCCTGTCGTCCGCCCCGCGAGGCTTGGCCCCTCGCGAGGGTCTTGAGCTTGAGCTGATGAAGCTGGGCCGCGCCGGGCCCTCACTTGAGCCACGCCACAGGCCGCAGGCAGGCAAGTCTGGGGACCCCCGTTCCCAGAACGCCGACAGTGGTGAATCGATTAAAATTACAGTGCCAGCATTAGGCTCTGATGCTATGCAAAGTGCCAGGCCAAGAATGATCAAACCAAAGAGCCCTGAAGTTGATCGTTGGAAGATTAATGAGGGAAAGAGTAAGGCAATAAAAAAGAAAGAGAAGTCGAAGGTCACTTTTGATAAGCTTCTGGCTAAGTATGAACATGGCAAGGCTGGTCAAAAATATTTTGATCGGCCGAGAAACTTTAAGCGGCCGAGATCATCAGAACAGAGATTTACTGGGCCAGAATATCGACGTGGAGATTTTCATGCATCAGCTCCATATCCATTTAACGGGCCACCAATGCCTATGCCATGGGGATTCGATTTTGCTCCTTGTCCGCCATGGGGTTGGTGCGGACCATGGATGCCGCCTCCTCCGGTAATGCCTTTTGGACAGTTTCATACAGGTTGGGCTCCTCACAGAAGGCCGGTCTTTGATAGATTGTCACATCCAAATCATAACCGTTATGGTCAAAGGGATTGGTCTTATGGTAGAGGTGAGCTTAATCAAAAAGTATACCGTGTGAAGGAGACTAAGCATGTGAATGAGGAACCAGGTTCAATTACAGGTGAGAGACAACCAGGTTGCAAATTTGCAGGTGCCAACAATGGAGTACAGGGTGCAACGACAACACATGAGAAGGATGAGGCTACAGGAACAACAAACAGTAAGGAAGCCACAATACCATCCATGAGTAGTGATTCTGCTACAGTAAAAACTGGTTTGATTACTGCATGTGCTGATTCTGGAGCACCAAAAATATCAAATTGTGCCAACCTGAACAATTCAGAAATACAGAAAGTTGATAGGAATGTGCCTTTGCTGCCTGGGACAATGCCGCAACCACGTTGGTGCCCAAAGGGTCTTTCCAATTCACAAAAACGACGATTACAGAGGCTACGCATGGAGAAATTGAGGGAGGAGGAAGCCGAAAAATTGAGGGACAAGTTGTTGAATGAGTGGAAGCCTATGGTTCCCGTCTGAAAGGAGTGGAGAGTAAAACAAGCCAATGTACCCGATCCAAAGCCTAGTGATGATGAAGATGATCTGCTAGATGATGAAGGGTCTCCGATGATTAAAAATGGCTCTCCAACTTGCGATGGTATGGATGTTAATATGGTATTTGTATTGCCTTCAGAATTCCGGGCTGTGGAAGAAAGCAAAGCGGCACAATTGTGTCTTGGTCCCAGGGAAGCTATTTTTGAAAAGCCAGATGAATCAAGTCGTCATTTGAGGCCACTATATGTTAAGGGGCATATTAATGGGAAACCATTATCTAGAATGTTAGTTGATAGCGGAGCAGCTGTAAACTTTATGCCATACTCATTGTTTAAGAAATTGGGACGAGAGGACAACGAGCTTATGAAGACCTATTTGACACTTAATGGATTTGGGGGAGAGCCTACAGAAGCAAAAGGGGTTATCACTATGGAACTTACTATTGGAAGCAAGACCATACCTACGGCTTTCTTCGTCATTTGATAAGCAAGGTAATTATAGTGTCTTATTGGGTCGTGATTGGATACACACAAACAGGTGAGTTCCTTCTACTTTGCACCAGTTTTTGATACAGTGGGTCGATGATGATGTGGAAATTGTTCATGCAGATACGTCAACCTATATTGCTATGGCTGATGCTTCAGCTAATTGGCAACATGGTGATGCCCAATATTTTTCAGGGCTAGATCTTTCAGATTTTGATTTGCTTAGTGTAACCAAAGATGGGTTTGTACCTGTAGTTGTAAAGCCGGTTGTTGGAGCTCAGCTCGAGAATATGATATTATAGATGGGTAAAGAAGATAATTTAGATTGGTTACAAAAACGTGTGGAACAATATCGGTCTGATAAGAACGATATTTGTGAGGCTATTAATGATTTCGATGAAGTGCAAAAGTTAGGACAAGGTTTTTCGTCGGCTGATCCATTAGAAGAGATTATATAGGTGATGGTACTATTCCTAGGCCGACTTTTATTAATAGGAATATGACAGCCGATTACAAGGTAAAATTGATTGAGTTACTTAAACAATATGTTGATTGCTTCGCTTGGGAGTATCATGAAATGCCGGGTCTTAGCCGAGAGCTAGTAGAGCATCGGTTGCCTATTAAATCTGGATTTAGGCCTCACAAACAGCCACCTAGAAAGTTTAATCCTAGTATCTATGATGGGATTAAAGAAGAAATAGGGAGATTATTGAGAGCTAGTTTTATAAGGCCTTGTAGGTATGCTGAATGGATTTCTAACATTGTCCCGGTTGAGAAGAAAAATACTGGTAAGTTGAGAATATGTATCGACTTCAGAGATTTAAATAGGGCTACACCTAAAGATGAATATCCCATGCCTATAGCCGACATGTTAATTAATGATGCTTCAGGACATAGAGTTAGTAGTTTCTTAGATGGTAATGCTGGTTACAATCAAATTTTTATGGCCAAAGAGGATACTTCAAATTTTTATGGCCGAAGAGGATACTTCTAAAACGGCCTTTAGGTGTCCCGTTTTTGTTGGTTTATTCGAATGGGTTGCTATGACATTTGGTCTGAAGAATGCCGGCGCGACCTATCAAAGAGCTATGAACCTAATCTTTCATGATTTACTTGGTATAGTAGTAGAAATATATATTGATGATATAGTTGTCAAATCGGATAGTGTGGATCATCATTTAGCCGATTTGCGCTTAGCCTTTGAAAGAATGCGTCGGTATGATTTAAAGATGAACCCACTTAAATGTGCTTTTGGTGTGTCAATTTGGTAAATTTCTAGGATTTATAGTACATGAGAGAGGCATTGAGATAGATCCTAGTAAAATAGAAGCTATTAAGAAAATAGAGGCGCCGCAATGTAAGAGGGACATGCAGAAATTTTTAGGCAAAGTTAATTATTGGAGAAGGTTCATATCTAACTTGTCTGGAAAGGTTAATGCATTTACACCTATACTTCGGTTGAAGAGGGGAAATGAATTTACTTGCGGGGCAGAGCAACAACATGCATTTGATGAGATCAAAAATATTTGTTCTCGCCTCCTGTGTTGAGGGCACCTAAAGCGGAACACCGTTTGGATGTATGTTGCTGCGGAAGATAATGTTATTGGTGCTATCCTAACACAAGAAATTGATGAAAAGGAGTATGTGATAACATATTTGAGCCGACGTCTATTGGAAACAGAACAAAGGTATGTGTTTATTGAGAAGTTATATTTATCCTTATATCATGCTTGCACAAGATTGAGACACTATTTGCTATCTAGTACTTGTGAAATAGCATGCAGACCGATGTTGTCAAATATATGCTGCAAAGACTGATTTTGAGTGGCAGAATCGGTAAGTGGGCATATGCATTGATAGAATATGATTTGGCTTATAAGTCTTTAAAATCCATGAAAGGCCAAATTGTAGCTAACTCTATTGTTGATCATCGGGTTAGTGATGAAAATGATATAGAGGTCGGCTATATTGAGATATATCCATGGGAATTATATTTTGATGGCTCGGCTTGTAGAGAAGGACAAGATGTTTGATGCGGAGCATCCCACGATCATCCCCATGGACTTACAACAATCTCATCAAGAGCCAAGAGGACCCATGACACGAGCTAGAGCTAGAGCTCTCGAGAACGAGGTGACCTCTTTCCTTATTGATATCACATATGATCCACTCGAGACATGGCTACTACCTAAGTCCGATATGCTATGCATGATTAGGTGTCAAGGGGAACCTCCCGAGGATGCACGTGAAGATGGACAAACCACCAAGTCCGCGGATGAAGAGAACCAACGGAGAAGGCCGAGAACACCTTCCAGGCCCCGGACATCCGGCCATGGCCCCGGACATCCGGCCCCTGGAGCTTCTACCTCAACAGATCCAATCGGCCAAGTCTCCCGCGCCCGGACATCCGGCGTCCAAGCCCGGACATCCGGCCACCAGCCCGGAAATCCGGGCCCCAGCCCAGAAATTCGGCTCCCCTTTCCCGATTCGGCTGAAATGGTCGCCCCAGCCCGGACATCCGGCGCCTCGCGAAGGCCCGGACATCCGGCCCGACGCCCGGACGTCCGGCCTCCCCCACTGCCTTGATGCCTCAGGGCCTCGTCCCTTGTACCCCTTCGCCCGAGACTATATATACTTGTTCCCTTTCCTCTTTCTAGGGTTAGCATTGGATTAGCTCATATTCTTGTGTGAGAGCCTTTGCTCATCCACTTGGCTACTTCTCCACCGAGATCAGGACCTCTCCGGAGAAGATCCCCCAAGCGGATTCAAGACCCCCTTCTAGGGTGGACCCCCTCAAGACCTCCTCTCGGAGAAGAACGGCTACCGTTTGTATCTTACCTTTGTTGATCTTGAATCTTGTGCCACTCTATGCGATCGATAATCTAGCACTTGTGTGATTGATCTCTTGTCGGTTTCGTGATTACTCTCTCGTTTCTCTCGTGTTCTTCCGCGTGTTCCTCGTGATTCCCCGTAGGATCCGCTCCAACGTGAAAGATCGCCCATGTAGGGTTACACCCTACATCATCTATGGTATCATGAGCCACGTTGATCACGTTATTGGAGCCCCTACCCCTCTTTTTCTAGCTTGATTTTGTTGTTTTGTCCTAATTCCGAAAATTCCCCACAAAAATAGCCCCAATTTTTTTTTTTGTGATTTGTTCGTGTGATGAAGTTTTGTTGGATTTGATCCGTGGATTTCGTGTGTTGCAGGTAGATCTAACTTTCTCCCACCATTTCCACAATTTCCATCCACGAAATCCCTCGAATTTTGCCCCGGTTCCCACCTTCCCCCGCGGTTTTCATCCAGCCCGGACATCCGGCCCGATCAGCCCGGACATCCGGCGCCGGACATCCGGCTTCCAGCCCGGATTTCCGCCCCCGTAACAACAACAATCCTTCCTCCACCCCGATCACCGCCTAACTTTCGCCAAATTTTGTCCCGTGCCCACATACACTTCCACTTACCTCCACCACTTCCGCATAACACCACCTTAGCCTTCCCCACTTCCAATGCCGACAACGTTGCCAAATTTTGCCTTGAGAATTTGAGTTGGGGTTTTCCGTATCCTTTTGTGTTTCGGCTATCTAGGTACGGTTCAACATCAACATCACCATCGTTCATCTTCGTCAAGGACGGTAACATCGTCGACACCTTTGACATTACTTGCAATTGCATTGATAACCATCATAGCCCATCTTTCGCGTTGCTTACCCATCGAGACTAGCCATTGAGTATTGCCGGCAACGTGACTTGTGCACATTAGTGATCATACTCCATAGCATACATACCATACCAAAGTGGTGCATATCTTACCATCAACTTGTGTGTCACAAAGTTGTCATCGCATACACAATTGCTATCTTGGTTCGTGAAGTTTTGCATGAGAAAAGAGCTCAAAAGAGAAAGAGTCATTCAAGCTTTTAAGCAAAGAGAGAAAGATAAGCAAAGAGCTTATGAGCAAGAACCATAGCATCATACAACATTAAGATTGTCATACTTGATCATCTTGGATCAACACATCGAAACACCATACATATAGCATACTTGGGTAGAAGTCGTTGCATTTTGCTTAGTAGGTTGTGCACAAGTTCGTATCCGCCTATTGTGCAATCGTGCTAAGCGTCTCTCTAGTGTTGTGCAACAAGAGCATCTTGGTGAATTCCACATTTTGGCTCATCCTTGGTTGCATAACCCCATATTATCTTTTATGTGTGTGTTTCCGTGTACCTTATCTTGCTAGTGGTCTACTTGTTGCATTTGCAAATTTGTGAATCATTTCCAACGTTATTGAGTCTCACTTACAATTGCATCAAATTTTGTGCCACCATCCTAACCGAGCTCCACCATAAAGCTTTTACTTGTGTAGGTGTGAGAACCGACAAGAATCGGTACCAAGAGTGCTATTTCATTGTCCGCATTTGAGTGAACTTGATTCATCTTCAACATCGGTCAAAGGTACATTGGTATAAGTTCTTTTCCGTTCTACCACTCACATTTTGCTTGGAATGATGGATAGGCCAAGTTCTTCTACCAACCCACTCTTCAACGAGCAAGACGACGACATGTCTTCATATGTCACCAAGAACCACCTATTTGGTGCACAACGAGCGTTGCACCAAGAACAACAAGCAATGAGCGACCGCGCCGACAACCTCGCCACCGACTTGCGACTCTCCGAGCAACGTACAAGAGACTACTTCGACAACAAGTTCGAGGCTCACAAGCAAGAGAATGATGCAAGAATGGACGAGATCCGCGCGTTGATGAGAAACCGGCGTCATTCAACTTCTTCATCAACAAGACGGAGCCGCTCGAGTCGACATTCCGACGACACCTTCTACGACTCAAGTACACCGTCATCAAACACTCTTCGACGAGCCGCGCGCCAAGACCGTCATGCATCTCGCAACCCGCTACATGACAAGCATTCACAAGAGCAAGTTGATGATCAAGTTCCTCGTCCTCAATCTAATCAAGAGGCTTTTGCTCAAGCTCAAGAACGACAACGTCTTCGGCGCCAACAAGAGGAAGAACGAGCACGTCTTCACCAAGACGAACAAGACGCCAAGGCTCAACGTCTTCAACAACAACAACGTGAAGCGCAATCTCTTGAGGCGCAACGTGCCCTTCAAGAATCAAGTAGAGCCTTCGCCAATCGCAATCGCGAACGGCGCAATCAAGAGGAAGCCCTTCGAGAAGAAATCCAAGAGAGGAACTACCAACCTCATGCACAACGACAAGTTCCTCAAGCTCCTCCACAAGCTCGTCAAGCTCCACCTCAACCTCAAGTTCAACAAGGGCAAGTTGATCATGGTCTTCCTCCGCGCCAAGAGCAACATGAAGACGAATACAATCCACGCCAAGGACGTCATCATCAACATCGCCAACAACACAATGAAGAGCAACGCTACGACAAGCTAAAATTCACCATGCCCAAGTTCAATGGAAGCAATGACCCCGAAGACTACCTCTCATGGGCATTGAAGGTTGACAAAATCTTTCGCTTGCACAACTACGATGAAGCGAAGAAAATCGCTATGGCATCACTTGAGTTCCAAGACTATGTGCTCATATGGTGGGAACAAATCATTTAGCGACGACAAGCAAGAGGTGAACCTCCAATCACCACTTGGGCTCAAATGAAGGATGTCATGCGAGCACGTTTTGTGCCAACCTACTACAACCGCGACCTCTTCAAGAAACTCCAACTACTCAAGCAAGGAACAAAGAGCGTTGAAGAATACTACAAAGAAATGGAGATAGCCATGATTCGAGCCAATGTCAAGGAAGATGATGAGAAAACTATGGCACGTTTCTTGAATGGACTCAATCATCCCATCAAGAAGATCGCCGACTTCCAACCATAATCATCCCTCATTGAGCTCGTGCATCAAGCTACAAAGGCGGAACGCCAAGTGCAAGATGACTTCAAATGCCAAGTACTCATCCAAGACCTCTGACTTCTCCAACAACCAAGCGTCAACGACTCCTTCAACATCTACATCAACCAAGCTTTCTTCAAGAAATGACGACAAGTCAAGTTACAAGAAGACTTCGACAACCTCAAGTCGTCCTCCTCCTACTACAAGCAACATCAAGCCGCGTGCTTCATCCTCTACTCCGACCGATGAGACCATCAAGACAAGCTCCTTCAAGTGTTTCACTTGCGGCGGCTGAGGCCACAAGTCATACGAATGCACCAAAAAGCGCACCATGATCCTCAACGACGATGGCACATATGACTCCATGAGTGAAGAGGAGATGGAAGCTCTTGAGCAAGTGGCCATGCACCGGCAAGTGAACGAAGAAGAAGATGATCAAGTCTTTTGTGATGAGGATTCGAGCCCGCTCTCGTTGTCTCCAAGGTCTTGACTCTTCAACATCAACAAGAAGAAGACCAACGATGCCACATCTTCCACACAAAAGCCGGCATCAATGGACGGTCCATCAAGGTCATCATCGATGGAGGTAGTTGCCACAACTTGGCAAGTGAAGAACTATGCTCCAAGCTCCAATTGGTCAAGAGGAAGCACCCGCACCCTACAAGGTTCAATGGCTAAGTGACTCCAGCACTATCTGAGTCGAGCATACGGTCCAAGTCTCCTTCAAAATTGGTGCTTATGAAGACAAGTTGGAATGTGATGTGGTCCCAATGACCGTTTGCCACCTACTTCTAGGTCGACCATGGCAATTCGACCGTGGTGTCATCCACAATGGGCGTACCAATCACTATAGCTTCAAGATAAAAGGGAAGAAATATGTGCTACGACCTATGTCTCCTACTCAAGTGATAGCCGACAAGCAAGCCACACATCATAGAGAAAAGAGTGAGAAAGTGATCCACCCAAAAGTGAGTGAGACCCACAAGCCAAATTTGAGCGACTCTTCGCCTAGAGAGAAAAACCTCATCCTATTCGCCACCAAAAGTGAGATGAGAGAAGTGTGTGAGAACCCATCGAGTGTGATGCACTTTATCCTTGTGTGCAAGGATGGAGAACCAAAAACTAACATCATTCACGAGCTACCTTTGGTGTTTCAATCTCTTTTGCAGGAATTTCAAGATGTTTTTCCCGATGAGCTACCTCCGGGTCTACCTCCTCTTCGAGGGATAGAGCATCGAATTGACCTCATCCCCGGAGCGCCTCTTCCAAACAAAGCTCCATACCGAGTCAATCCGGAAGAAACCAAGGAGATTCAACGGCAAGTACAACAACTCATCGACAACGGTCATGTACGTGAAAGCCTAAGCCCTTGTGCCGTTCGGTTATTCTTGTGCCTAAGCCCGATGGAAGTTTCCGCTTGTGCTCCGATTGTAGACCTATCAATGCTA
Source organism: Aegilops bicornis (assembly GCA_021605145.1). NCBI lineage: Eukaryota > Viridiplantae > Streptophyta > Magnoliopsida > Poales > Poaceae > Aegilops > Aegilops bicornis. Next base: position 369,597,404 of record CM038673.1, on the reverse strand, counting down.
TTACCGTTCGATATAGGCATCCCATTCCTCGCTTAGATGACATGCTTGATGAACGTAGTGGAGCCAACTTTTTCTCAAAATTGATCTTAAAAGTGGCTATTATCAAATCCGCATACAAGAGGGTGATGAATGGAAAACTGCTTTCAAAACCAAATTTGGTTTATATGAATGGTTAGTGATGCCTATGGGTCTTTCGGAAGCTCCGGTACTTTTGTGCGTCTTATGCATCATGTGCTTCGTCCTTATATCGGAGTCTTTGTTGTGGTTTACTTTGATGATATTCTTGTGTTTAGCAAAACCATGAAAGAGCACATCAATCATGTAAAATCTGTGTTGCAAACTCTTCGCAAAGAAAGCCTTTATGCAAACTTGAAAAAATGCACTTTTGGGGTTGACAAAGTGGTTTTCTTGGGTTTTGTAGTTTCTTCAAAGGGTGTCCATGTTGATGAATCTAAAATTGAAGCAATTAAAACTTGGCCCCAACCCACCAATTTGCAACAAGTGCGAAGTTTTCTTGGTCTTGCGGGTTTCTATCGTCGCTTTGTGAAAGATTTTAGCACAATTGCCGCTCCTTTGCATGCTTTGAGCAAGAAGAATACTCCCTTTGTTTGGGGAACTTTGCAATCAACCGCTTTTGATGAGCTCAAGTCTTTGCTTACTCATGCTCCGATTCTTGCTTTGCCCAATTTTGACAAAACTTTTGAGGTTCATTGTTATGCAAGTGGTACCTAAATTTGCTGATTTTTGATGCAAGAAAAACGAGGAATTGCTTATTTTAGAGAAAAACTCTCCGGTGCTCAACTTAATTATCCAATCTATGAAAAAGAATTGTATGCTTTAGTTCGTGTGCTACATGTTTGGGAACATTACCTTAGACCTCATGAGTTTGTCATCCATACCGATCATGAAACGCTTAAGTACCTCAAAGGTCAAACTAAATTGAACAAGCGTCATGCCAAATGGAGTGAATTCATTGAATCTTTTCCTTATGTGATCAAGTACATTAAGGGTAAAGAAAATGTAGTTGCCGACGCTTTCACGCATATGCATGCTTGTCACTCAACTTGAGTTGAATGTTATTGGTTTTGAGCATATAAAAGACTTGTATGAGCATGATTCATCTTTTGCTTCTCCTTATGCTAAGTGTTTGACGCATACGTCTTGGGAACAATATTACATCAAGGATGGTTATCTTATGAGAGCTAACAAACTTTGCATTCCCGAGTCTTCTCTTCGTTTGCTCCTTTTGCAAGAGGCTCATGGAGACGGACTCATGGGACACTTTGGACGCGACAAGACATTCGCCACGCTCTCCAACAACTACTTTTGGCCCAAGATGTTCATGACGTCTCACGCTTCACCAACCGATGCTATACATGTCGCAAAGCTAAGTCTAAAGCTCAATCTCATGGTCTTTACATGCCCCTTCCAATTCCATATCAACCATGGGAAGACATTAGTATGGATTTTGTACTCGGTTTGCCTAGGACTCAAAATGGCAAGGATTCTGTTTTGGTTGTTGTGGATAGATTTTCTAAGATGGCACATTTCATACCTTGCAACAAGATAGACGATGCTTCACATGTTGCCAATCTCTTTTGTAGGGAAATCTTGCGACTCCACGGCGTACCAAAGACAATCGTCTCCGACCATGACGTCAAGTTCTTGAGTTACTTTTGGAAGACCCTATGCGCCAAGCTCGGATTCAAGCTCTTGTTCTCCTCGGCATACCATCCTCAAACCGACGGCCAAACGGAGGTGACAAACCGCACACTATCAACTCTACTCCGTGTCTTGATCAAGAAGAACATTAAGGAATGGGAAGCATGTCTACCCATCGCCGAAATGCGCCTACAACCGGCAAGACATTCAACTACCGGCAAGTCCCCTTTCGAGGTCGCCTACGGTTTCAACCCGTTGTCCCCATTGGACATTCTACCTCTTCCTCTCCAAGAGCGCACCAACATGGATGCAACTGAACGAGCAAGCTACATCAAGAAGATGCACGAAGACACAAGGCACACCATTGAGCGCCAAGTACAACGTCAAGCAAACAAGCTCAACGCCAACAAGCAACCCATCATCTTCAACATCGGTGATCTCGTGTGGCTACACCTTCGCAAGGACCGCTTCCCCAAAGAACGCAAGTCCAAGCTTCTCCCTCGAGCCGATGGACCTTTCAAGGTGCTAGCACGCTACAACGACAACGCCTACAAGATCGACCTACCTCGAGACAAATACAACGTGAGCGACATCTTCAACGTCAAGGACCTCGCACCATTCCATGGAGATGAAGCTTTTGATCCGAGGTCGGATCTCTCCCAAGGGGGGGGAGATGATGCGGAGCATCCCACGATCATCCCTATGGACTTACAACAGTCTCATCAAGAGCCAAGAGGACCCATGACACGAGCTAGAGCTAGAGCTCTCGAGCGAGGTGACCTCTTTCCTTATTGATATCACATATGATCCACTCGAGACATGGCTACTACCTAAGTCCGATATGCTATGCATGATTAGGTGTCAAGGGAACCTCCCGAGGATGCACGTGAAGATGGACAAACCACCAAGTCCGCGGATGAAGAGAACCAACGGAGAAGGCCGAGAACACCTTCCGGGCCGGACATCCGGCCATGGCCCCGGACATTCGCCCCCGGAGCTTCTACCTCAACAGGATCCAATCGGCCAAGTCTCCGGGGCCGGACATCCGGCGTCAAGCCGGACATCCGCCCCCAGCCGGATATCCGGCCCCAGCCTGAAATCCGCGCCCTTTCCGATTCGGGCTGAAATGGTCGCCCAGCCGGACATCCGGTGAGAGCTGACATCCGGCGCCTCGCGAAGGCCCGGACATCCAGCCCGACGCCTGGACGTCCGGCCTCCCCTGCCTGCGCGCAGTGCCTCAGGGCCTCGTCCCTTGTACCCCTTCGCCCGAGACTATATATACTTGTTCCCTTTCCTCTTTCTAGGGTTAGCATTGGATTAGCTCATATTCTTGTATGAGAGCCTTTGCTCATCCACTTGGCTACTTCTCCACCGAGATCAGGACCTCTCCGGAGAAGATCCCCAAGCGGATTCAAGACCCCCTTCTAGGGTGGACCCCCTCAAGACCTCCTCTCGGAGAAGAACGGCTACCGTTTGTATCTTACCTTTGTTGATCTTGAATCTTGTGCCACTCTATGCGATCGATAATCTAGCACTTGTGTGATTGATCTCTTGTCGGTTTCGTGATTTCTCTCTCGTTTCTCTCGTGTTCTTCCGCGTGTTCCTCGTGATTCCCCGTAGGATCCGCTCCAACGTGAAAGATCGCCCACGTAGGGTTACACCCTACATCAGTGTTGGTACTGTTGTAGTCTCACCAAGGGGTGCTGTTTTTGAAACATCAGTACGCTTAGAATATTTGTGTACCAATAACCAGGCCGAGTATGAAGCTCTTTTGTTGGGTTTGAAAATTTTAGAATCCATGGGTGTGAGGAGTGTACGAGCTTTTGGTGATTCACTATTAGTCATACAGCAAATTCGTGGGAATTATAAATGCTTTGATGGGTTACTAAATAACTATTTGGAGAAGTGTTTGGAAATCATCGTAGTCCTGGATGATTTTGCCATTAGCCATATATCTAGAGAAGAGAATGTTAAAGCTAATGATCTAGTACAGCAAGCATCAGGTTATCAAGTTAGTAGAGGAAAATTATATGTCCTAGGACAGCCGGTGTTACAGTGTGCTGAAATTTCTATGGCTGAACCTGATGATTGGAGAAGACCCATAATTAGATATTTAGAAGATTCTGACCAATCAGTAGACATAAAGGTTCGACGCCAAGCATTTAAATATACATTATTAGATGGTGAATTATATCGTTGGACACCAGAAGGATTGCTTTTAAAATGCCTAGGTCCAGACCAGTCCAAAGTTGCTATGGGTGATGTACATGAGGGGATGTGTGGTACACATCAGTCGGCTCATAAGATGAAGTGGTTGTTAAGAAGAGCTGGGTTTTATTGGCCGACTATGTTAGAAGGTAGTTTTAGATACTATAAAGGGTGTGATTCATGCCAAAATTTTGGGGATATATAGTTAGCACCTCCTTCTATGTTGCATCCTAGAATTAAGCCATGGCCATTTCGTGGATGGGGTTTGGATTTTATCGGCCAAATACACCCTAAGTCATCCAAAGGTCACCATTTTGTTTTGGTTGCTACTGATTATTTTACAAAGTGGACAGAGGTTGTTCCTCTTAAAAATATGACTCATAAGGAGGTGATTAAATTTATTTTAGAGCATATTGTTTATCGATTCGGCATACCACAAACTTTAACCACAGATCAAGGTTCATCTTTTATATCGCATCAAGTACGCGAATTTGCCAAATCACTTAAGATCAAGCTCTTGAATTCATCACCATATTATGCTCAGGCCAATGGTCAGGCCGAGTTCAGTAACAAGATTTTGATTAAGCTTATCAAAAAGAAAATAGAGGAACATCCAAAAAAGTGGCATGAGGTGTTGCATGAAGCATTATGGGCTCACCGAATATCTCAACATGGTGCTACAAAAGTGACACCATTTGAATTAGTATATGGTCAAGAGGTCGTTTTACCTATTGAGGTAAATCTGGACGCACTTAGGTTGGCCAAACAAAATGATTTGTCGGCCATAGATTATCATAACCTCATGATGGATAGTTTAGACGAGGTGTCAGATGAGAGGATGAAAGCTTTAAGAGAAATTGAGAGGAATAAATTGAGAGTAGCCAAGGCTTATAATAAGAAAGTAAAAGAAAAATCGTTTCAGGTTGGGGACTTGGTTTGGAAAACGAGTTTGCCTATTGGGTCCAAGGATAATAAGTTTGGAAAGTGGTCACCAAATTGGGAAGGACCATATAAAATTTTAGAAGTCGTCCCTGGAAATTCCTATTTAGTGCAAGGTTTGCAAGGAGAAAAATTGCCCAGAGCTCTTAATGGGAAGTACTTGAAGAAGTATTATCAAGCGTTTGGCAAGATGCCTGAATGATAGTATTATGCGGCCGATGCTTGGTTATCATCGCCCTTAGAAAATATAATACATATGGCCGGTGCATGATTACCATCGTCCTGAGGAAAATGAATTCAAATGGCCGATGCTAGTCATCGCCCAAAGTCAGAGCTAAATGATTAACATGTTGATTAATGATTATGATGCAAGGTACCGATGATTTTTGGTAAGCAAGCTTTATCAAAAAACAGGGGGGCATGTGTTGATAGTCAAATTTGGCAGATTAAAAATATGGATCATGATGCTAATGTGCTATGTTGAAGATTATTTTTAACTGAAGATATACACACGCTGATGGAGTTGGGGAGGTAAGAGTACAGGAAGTTGAAGATTTAGACTCCAGTTTTGTTCACGTACAACCACCATCAGGTATAAGATGAAGACGGGGCTACGGTTGAGATATGCTTGATTATTTTGGAGCACAGAGAGGAGCGGACGTCGCTGGTTATACTATTTTTATTATCAAGGAAACCAGGTTCCTGTTTAGATTTTGAATGTACAGATAAGGACCAAATCTTGTAAAACAGAGTTGTAACCAGATAGGTCTCCTGATCGATCAAAGTATCAAAGTCCAGATCACCCTATATATACGTAGGGTTAGAGGCCGGTAGAGGGACACCCAACATTGACAAAAACATATCTACTTTATTTCCATGCACAGCTTTCCTTTCGTTCATTTTTTCCCATCGACTTCTCTGCTCTTGCCTGCAAGTTTAGAGATCGTCGTGGCGATGAAACCAACCCTACGCCATGCACCGGAAAACGGGACCTAGACGTCGCTTAGGTTCCGTTTGTCGTTGATCCGTTAAAAATCCAACCAGAAGAATCAAGTTTTCTTTGAGATCAGCAAGAAGAAGGTCGCTCTGTTCCTCATACAGAAAAAGACAGCAAAAGAAAAGACCGGCTAGATTGTTGATCTGTTTAGGAATTGAGTGTGTTGTCGTGCAAACGATTTTGACATCAACACATGGTATTATTTGACCCCCAACAATGTGCATGGGGACTCCAAGGAGGTTCACCTGGACATCTGCATTACTAAGTTAAATGTTGATCATTAGTCTTCGCTTAATGTAATCCGCTGTCTAAGCATGTGGAGACTTCCATGCATGATCATGCTCTATTGGAGTATCGCGCATGAATAAAAGTGTATCCATTTATGGTTTAGTCTAGAATCTTCCATGTATGAATTTTTACTACAAGATCGGTGAAATACTTATGATGAACCATTTCTTACAGATCCTCTGCCCCCTTCCAAGTCATCCTGATTTAATCCCTCCGTCTAGGTGTATAAGGGCATGGTTAATACTTAAATAGTATAGCCAACTGTTGACTATAAGAAAGTGCCATGTCATTTGTAGCCAACATGTATAACAATGGATACTCAAAAACTATTTCTTGAAGATCATTTCCTGCAAAGCACAATAAGAGTTATTTCTTCACAAGTTTTGGATGCAGGTTGAACAATTGAACGCTTTTGTTTGCAAAAGATACTTTTTTATCTATTTCACCCGGATATTTGTGAGCTCTAGAGATGAAATAATATCCGAACAAACCTATCGATACTCGTTACACATGAGATGACCCCCACATCCTTTGTCAAAATAAACAACTCCCCGATCAATGCATTTCACTCTTCCGCAACAGCATACGGCACCTTACTATAGATAAGTATGACCAAAAATTGAACTAAAATTATATATAGTACGATAAATGATGATGCATGTCACCTAAAATTATATCATTGAAAACTATGTTCAAATACGAATCCAACGATATTAATTTTGTTGACATGCACTAACATTTTGTCAGTTAAATCTTCAGTCAAATTCAATGGGGGATAAACCACGACCGATGTAGTCATACTAGTGTAGAGGGCGGCGCTACACGGGAGTCTCACCCCGCTCGTGGTGCGGCAGTAAAGCCGTCATATCACAAAACCCAACCACTCCCAATAATAACTGGCCTGGTAAAATAAACGGACAAGCAACCATTACATCCCTCCGTCTTTTTGCATTTCATCTCTTTGCATTTACTTTCTCCGATTCATCTCGCACACTCGATCCCTAGGTACTACTCCTAGTATCCCTAGCTACTACTCCTAGGGACAGTTATGTTGGCGGCTTCCCCAGCTTTTCCCATAAGACTAGTCACAGTGGAGAGTAACATTAAGGTGCCTCACTCATTTATTTGGGCTTCTAAACTACTACTAGTAGTACCTCCGTCCTGGTTTATTCCTCACCATTGTAATTTGTGCTAAATTTTGACCAAAGATTAAACTGATAAAATGTTAGTGCATGTGACATGCACTAACATTTCATTAGTTAAATTTATGATCAAAATTTGACACAGATTACAATGGGGACCAATAAACCAGGACGGAGGTAGTAGTTATGGGATTACTAATCTCGAAGCCTAAAAGAATTGGCCCCTGGTACTCCTACAAGTACTAGTACTCAAGTTGGAATTCCAATTGCACTACACAACTTGTTAGGCAAAAAATTCGATACAGGGTGTAGGAAGCGGTTTGGGAATTTGCATGCCTTTCCGACCAGTGAGATACTCCGTACAAAGTACGATAGAGAAATAACCACAGAGAAGGAAGCTAAAAGTAAACAATCAAACGAGCATTTTTGCATTTGTTTTGCATTGAATTGTTTCACAAGCTTGACTAGTGTTGTTTTTTTACTTTTACAAACACCGCATCGTAATGTTAAAACATGCATTTGCACGTACATAAGTAATAGTAGTACTCTCTCCATCTAGGTGTATAAGTCTTCCCTCCTTGGTCACGGTTCACAACCAAAGATGACTTATTGACCTGGACGGAGGGAGTAGCACAGTCTGCAAGCATATATAGAGAGAGACGTGTAGTGCGATAGTATATAGTAAAGTTTGTGCTATATGCACGTACTTGCAAAATGCGTCTGAATACACAAGGTTTCCAAACTTTCCCTTTTACATACTTAATTAAGGACGCTAATAATTCCTAAACGTTCGGGATTTATCATTTGCGTCCCAAAACTAATGAGATCGCCTTACGAAACAAAAACTATACTCCTACTAAAAGCCATGGCGCTCACAGGAGCGCTTGCGACGCGCCACGAGTGCCCTGGTGTGCGGCCGTTTCCCAGCGCGCCGACACAACGCCTCTTCCTCAGCCTCGCAACTCGCGAGGTGCTGATTGACGGCTTGCCGGCAGGCGAGCGCGATCTCACCGGTGTGGTGATCCAGTGCCAACAGGTACTCCTCCTTGCTGGAAGCGTGCACCCGGTCCACGTACCGCCAAGCGTAGATGAGGCGCTTGGGCCCGATCGCACTCGAGGAGTCGGCAGGCGCCCTCCGCCACCCTCACGGCCCTCGCACGAAGCCTTCCGCCAAAGAGCCAATTGCACGACTCTCGGGACGCGACATAGGCCTCCCAGGCAGCTTGTTCCGCGGTGCGCTTCTCTTCCTTGGCCTTCTTCTCCGCCTCTATTTTTGCGCGCTCCGCTGGAGGCAAAGCCTCCCACAAGGCGACATCCATTTCTTTCCAAAGCTCCTCAAGGCTGGGGGGCTCGGCGGGCGGCGCGGCGTTCTCCTCGTAGCGGGGAGCCGACGCGTCCTCCGACGCGCGTGCTGGCGAGATTGGGAACGCCGACGCGTCCACCTCGACGCGTCGCGGCGAGGAGCGGAACACCGACGCTTCATCCTCGACTAGTGGCGGCGAGGAACAAAACAGCGACGTGTCGCGTAGCGGCGAGGAGCGGAACACCGACACGTCCTCCTCGACTAGTGGCGGCGAGGAACGGAACGGCGACGCATCGCGTCGCGGCAAGGAGCGGAACACCGACGCGTCCTCCTCGACTAGTGGCGGCAAGGAACAGAACGGCGATGCGTGACCGTCCGTGCGGTGCAGCAAGGGGCGCCTAGGGCTTGGGAGGGGCGGTGCCATGGTGGTCGACGTGAGAGGGAGGGGGAGGAGATAGCGATGAACGTGAACATGAGGGGGAGGAGATAGTGATGTCGTGGGAGGCGCAGTATTTATAGCGAGCAATGGCACACCTACGTAAGATATGGATCGAAAGAAGATCGATTTAATCGCAGGTTCAGTGCATCGACATGTGGGCGGACCCTGTTGGGCCCATATGTCAGTGACCCAATGCACCTGCAGTTAAGTAACAACTACGTGGGCATATTTGTTGGAATAAATTACGGGGGAGGGAAGGGGTGGAAATATTGCTGGTCACAACGGATTGTACGAGCGCGGGGGGAGGAGAGTCATGCATGCAGATTTTTTCCACACGGGGTGGAGTGGTGGGACCGCCGGAGGGAGAAGGGGAGTCTGGCAGGCATATTGTTTCCAGACATGGAGAGGAAAAGATTTGGAGACGAACGAGCTTCCTGCAGGTATGGGGAACGGTGCATAATAAGTCTCATCTTGCATGCCGAGCTAGGTATAGTCTCAAGTCATTAAAAACATACACGCCCCACACATGTTTGTATTTCAAGGTGCATTAAATTATTGCATGCGATGATTAAGGCTGGCCATAATGGTGGTATCTTAGCTGGTATCATGCACACGGGAATAGCAAACATGCTGATGTGGCAAAGAATTAAAGGAGAGAGGGGGGGGGGGTTAGAGTAACTAGTGTTCATGCATGCATTGGTAAACACATTTTTTTTGAAGAACTACAAAAACTATTCCACCGCCTCTATCTTGCTAAGAGTAGGTGAAATTTTTGAATCGAGCCCTTTAAACTAGAAGGAAGGTAGTAGTACTCTAATAGCTAACCTTGGCCCTGTTTGGATCCATGTGTTAGAGTTAGTTTGGGTTAGTTTGAACTCGACTAACCCAAAAAAAATCTAACCCACCCAAGAGGTGCTTATTTGGGTTACTCCCTCCGTCTAGGTGTGTAAGTCATCTTTCGTTGTGCACCGCGGCCAAGGCGGAGAGGAAAACGATAAAACTTAATGTCTTTTTTCTAATTAATAGCATTGCATGCAATGCACTAACCACTGCATGTCATGTTTGGCAGTCTCAAGTCATTGAAAGCATGCACGGCCCACATCTCTTATTGGTTGATATGTCACAAAACAAGAAACGAGGAGGGAGTTAATGTACGGTGCCTAAGTGTTTTGAGATTATTTGGTTTTTGTAAGGTGACTTACACACCTAGATGGAGGGAGTAGTTCTTCTCGGGACACTAAAAAACACATTTTTCTCTCGCTCTCCCCGCAGCCGATCCCTCCCCACTTCCTCGAAGCTTCTCGTCCTCTCCCTCCCTCCCTCTCGCACCGCCCATGAAGGCACCTCGCCGTATCCGCGCTCCATCTAACCCTGTCATCCAAACACCTCTTCTGCTAGAGTTACTTCAGGGTTAGTTCAGGATTAGAATCTTTAAATCATCTAATAGTAGTTCTTATACTCATTATAATCAATATTGTAGATATTGATATTTTTAGTATAAATTTGGTCAAACACTTTGCAAACGGTTGACGGAAGTAAAAAGGACCATAGGGAGTATCATGCATGCGGAGTAGGCAAAAAAATTGCTCATTTATAGCCGGTTGAAGTCTCAAAGGGCGCGACCGCGCGAGGGAGGCGAAGGTCGTGGGAGGCGCGACGGTTGACGGAATTAAGTGAAGTTACCCACGCGCCGGCATGGCGTCTTGACAAGCGTAAGCTATCTTTGTCGAGGCCTACGATATGGGTCTAGTAGACATGACACCTAGTGGGTCCCACATAGTTCTCGAGAACTCTTTGGGGGCTTGCAGCCGTTTATCCACCGGGCAAGCCAACAACCCCACGCTGTTCGCACGCCCTACTCGTCCCTGTCTTCTACTAGTACAGTACCTTACAATAGTTCACTCCCAGACGTCTCGTCCTTTCACATTACGGCAGTTCCACTAATCCTAACCCTCCTCCCAAATCCATGGCGTCCCAAATCTCCATGATCGGTGGTGAGTAAAACGTTAGAACCATCATCGGCGATGAGTTCGATGTCATCTACACCCATTCTTACGCAACGGTGAAAGAATGCCTTGCTCGCTTCAAACGCATGTTCGAAAACTCAAATGATGAGTGGGTCGTTGGGCTAGATGTTGAGTACACCACAGTCCTGTGAAGCGAGAAGAAACTAAAGGAGGCAGAGAAGAAGAAGCCTGCCGTGATCCAGGTTTGTGTGCATGACTTATGCTTGGTCTACCACATATGCCATGCCGACGTTGAGTGGGAGGAATTTAAGAAGTTCCTCAAGGGCGGCCGAGTCAAATTTGTTACTGTAGACTTTAGGAACGACAAGGAAATCCTAGGTCGATAGCCCTCGTTGTAGGCCAGCCCTTCGATCTCCAGAAGGCAAGCTTGGTGTCCTCCTCTCAGCCTTCAATGTTGACCCTGGCAGCAGCCATGATTGATTGTTCGTACGCTAAACTGAAGAAACCTCACCACGAGTTTCATCATGCATGGGAGTCGAAGACATTAGATGAAGATCACATTCTGCACGAAGCAATGGATGCCTACCTTTGTTTAAATATCTACAAGGGTTGGATGAAGAAGCAGAGCCCAGTGTCCGGTTCAAGCAAAGAAGCGTCGGCGAAGAGGAAGAGGGACGAGGACGAAGTCGAGGACGTGGACTCGGACTCGAGTAGGTGGCAGTGCCGTCGCTCATGCTGGTTCTACTGCAGTGTCAAGCGGACTAGTTGCTTAGTTTATTTTCAAGGGTGTGTTGTGTTGAGGCCCCAGTAGAACTATGTTTATGTTCTTTCTCGTTATTCAAACTCTTTAGTACGTACAATAGTACTAGTACTATGTCTTACTATTGTTCTTCTTGCAGTTGGTACTACTGCTCATATCTTCGTGTTCCTATTGTAGTTCATACGTTCGTACTAGTAGTATAATTTGGGTCAGTCGATTTGTGAAAGAAGTTCGACAGAGTGAAGGAAGAAGACAACAGGGTGCCCATGATCTATCTTATGAGTGTTGGGTGTGGAATGCAGTTCGCCGAAAAAATGGATCGTGCCCGGGGTTAAACGGATGGTCGGGGTGGGGGGAGCATGGCGGTGGCAGGCGGTTCAGGGGAGGGCGCGGCGGCGGAGGCGGGAGGTTAGGCGTATGGCAGGCTAAGAAGATGAACCGTGCATCTATTTCGGAGGTTGAAGAAGCCCTTCTAGCCATCCATGTTGCATGAAACGGCTCACAAGAGTCGACTGACCCGAATTGCTCCTTCAGATTGCAGGATCCACGTGGAATTCAAGGTCTCGAAGGTAGATTCCGCGTCCGCACCCGGTTTGCGGGATCGACGCGCGCGTGACCACTTCCGCCGCGACAGCCACCATGCGCGCCTCCTCCGCACGGGCAGAGACGACAATGACACGCTAGTTCCTCCTCGCCGGCATGCTGGAGCACACGCTCGTCCTCCTCTTCGTACGTTGCGTGCATAGACGCGGCTCCACCAGCTGCTCGCGTGCTTGGCAGCGCAGCGGCATCGCGAGGAGGGACTACAAACGACATGAGCGGGCGAGCCTTCAGCTTGGCGGCGACACGGCGGTGACGAGCGAGAAATTGTTGGCCAGAGCAGGCGGGCGCTAGCATGCACAACGGCGGCGGCAGCATATTGATGAGTGAGCGTATGGGAGCTTTGTTTAGTTTTATATAGGGTTGGTCAAACTTAAAATAAAACCGTACTAGTACACGTAAACATTGGACTTAGGCAGCGTTTTTATTAGTTACCACAGCCACGATACGGAATCCTGTGCAAGCACGTGAACCGCGGACGCGCGATCGATCGAACGGTGCGTCACCGTGTCGCGCTCGAAGGACATCCACCGAACCTTTTTGTGTGTGTGAAAACAATCCCCGAATATTACTCAACTTTTTTTCTAGGAAAAGTTCTTGATGCTACAATATTTCCATATATTTGAATTTAGCTCCAGTTCGTGTTTATTTGGATTTGGACGTTTTAGATGCGCCCTAGTTTTTTTAATACTGATTTTGGGGCTGTTTGGTTCCCAGCCACCGTTTGCCAAGCCAAAATTTGGCAGCCACAGTTTAGTTGACATGTGTTTGGTTTTTGCACACTTTGGCTTGCCACACTTTATTGCCCCTATGGCCCACTTGTCATAGAAACAATTTTTTGCCAACTTATGCCAAAGTTTGGTGTCCAAAGTGTGTGTGACCGAGAGAGAACGTGTGTATGTGTCCATATGTGTGTTGTAGTGGAAGGGCAATGTGGAGACGGTGTGCGTGTGATAGAGACATGGAGAGGTGTGAATGTGCAAATGATCATGCATGGGTGAGACATAGACAGATGTCGATACGTTGTGTATACATGAGAGAACGGTCTTCTATTTTACTTGTGTGTGTGTGAGAGAGAGAGAGAGGAGCATCTGTAACACAACAACCATCTCTCTCGATTCGTCCATCCCTCGCACGATCGCATGTAACACATGCATCAACGCGCACATTTTGACACCCTCACCCGCCCCTGCCCACCTCAAGGCCCGCACATCGCTCTCTATCTACATACGCACAATCTCTTCGTGAATACCCTGTTTAGTAAGTAGCTTTCCGTCACATACACACATTTCTCTCCTTAGGTTTGTTTTCTCTCAATATGTGACACACACACACACACACACACACAGCACACAACACACACACACCCCCTCCCCCGAGCACACAATTCATCCCCATCCAAGGTTATATGGCGACCACTCTCGCTTGTGCTTCTCTGCACCCCAGCATGCATAACACCTCAATCTTCAAAGAGGGCATCGAGGAGATCGAAGATCGACCACCATCAAGCGCTAGAGAATGCGGGGCCATTTGGAAGCAGGATGATGTGACGACGGCTGACTGACTCCTCCCCCACCCTCTCTCTCGCACAAAATTACCAATCCCTCTCTCCCCCGCACAAATTTATCAATCCCTCAACCCACGAGATCCTTCCCCTCTCGTCCATGTTTTTTCCAACTCTCTCATCAAACTTGTTGTCTCTTCTCCTTCCACGTGTACAGAATCCGGATGCACGCGCATCTCATGTATATTACATGTCTCCATATTTCTCACGGACCTAACTTCTTCCTCTCTCTTTCTCTCTCTATCTCCCTCTCTCTATTTCGTTAGGTTTGTCTCCTACTCTCTTGTCCACATACATACAATCTTTCCTGCCCTATCTGCTCCATCTTCTCAAGCTCTCTCTGCATGTTTCATTCACACATTGGGATATGTTCAAAATGTTGCTTTTATAATGGTTGATGTAGAGTTATTGTTCGTTTTGTTGCATCCTACAAACTAATAACTATGAAATGCATTTTGATTGTCATTTGACTGGGATTATGCAAGTTTGAGCATGTTGTGAAGTACTATAGACCTCGTATACATCTTGGAATTCGACAATGATTGTAACTATTGAATTGTATAGACCATTACATTCGAAGTCAGTAGCCTAATATATTTATTTCACAATTTCAACAAATGATTAATTTAATACATACTAAGAAAAAAAATGTGTACACCCTCCATTTTTATTTAAGTCTACGTATTAGCATTGGTCAAAGTCAAGTTTTGTAAACTCATAGAAAGTTTATAACAAAAAATATTAACATATACAATAACAAATAAATACCATTAGATTCATTATTGAATGTACTTTCACATCATACATATCTGTTATGGTAAATGTTTACATTTTTCTATAAACTTGGTCAAACTTTAGGAAGTTTGACTTCGGTCAAACCTAATATGCAGAGTTTACTAGTACTACTCGCTAGTTGCTTAGGCGAATCACCCAACACGCCACACGAGGAGTTCAGTGTCACAAAATTTTGAGGTCGGCGGGAAAATCTCTCGCGACCCTGATTCGAGCAGTGGGAAGTTACCATCATAGCCTTCGGAACAGGCCTACGGATGATGGTTGGTAGGGGTTGTTTTCGTAACTTTGGGTTCACCCTACCCAGCCAACCCCACCCCGGCACCCAGAGTAGTACACCTGAATACTCCCCATTTTCTATCCCCGCCGCAAAATAGACTTCTCCACGGAACCGCAGCCTTCGTGCTCCTCCCCTTCTACATCGGCGCACTCGTCCACCGCAGCGCATCTGCCTCATCGACGGCCTCGTACGCCGCACTGGAGCCGGTCCACCATCGTCGTCGTACATGGAGCCTCGTCCCCGGCACCGTCTTCCACGGTCTCGGATCTGCTTCCCGGAAGCCGACGCCAAGCGCAGAAGCACCACCGTTGTGGACAATGAACTGACTCCCGTTGCCGACCATGACTCACAGAGGTCGCCGCGACCATCGTTCTCCTCCTTGATTGGTAATGTGTGTATTGAATCACTTAGCAGTACATGTGCAGTTCCAATTTTGTTCATACCTACCCTTCAAATTTCACAGGTGCTATTGTTCCCGTAAAAGTAATTGGTTATAGCCTCCATTGTCCAACAGAATATCAGCTTGTAATTGTGCGTCGCTCCCTGCTTTCAAGGCCTGTGCTTGGGTAGGTATTTCATCCGCAACCAGTAGTGTGGCAAATGATGGATAGTTTTTTAGAACTAGCAAGATGCCCATGCGTTGCACGCATCAAGATGCATTTGTATGAGTAGTTTATCTTGTGGGAGAAAAGGATGAACGAGGGAATGCCTTATTTGCAAATGCGGAGAGGGGTGTGGCTATCTTTTTTGCAAAATTGCCACAATTTCCTTCATATCCGTTGGATATAAATCGGATGGCCTATATTGCAGGATAGTAGGAACACCATCATCACCAACTCTGTTTTTTATAAGAGAAGGGAAAAAGTAGAGAAAAAATAGAGAGTAGAGAAGTAGAGATAAATATTAAATATAAAATAAATATAACAGTAGAGAAGAGAGTAGAGATAGCAGAGACGTCGGGAAAGGATTGCGCGCGCGCGGGAACGGTCGGGCGTGCGCTAGTTTTGGCGCGCGGCGTCCGACGCGCTTTATAAAATCCAACGCCCTCCCACCGCTCTGTGCCTTCCCACCGCTCTCTCCCCTCTGTGTGCCTCGCCACCACTCTCTCCCCGCACTTTCTTGCCTCGTCGCCGCCGCACCACCATGCCGCCGCGTCGCCGGGGAACTTGGGGATACCGCGGCGTCCGCGCACGCCCCTCCGGCGGCTTCTCCGCCGAGATCCGGTTCCGCGGGATGCGCCTCGGCCTCGGCAATTTTGACACCGCCAACGAGGCCGCCCGCGCGTATGATGCGGCGGCGTGGCGCCTCTGGTGGCCTCATAGAACATTGAACTTCCCCAACGTGCCGACGCGGGAGCAGGCACAGGAGCTCGCGCCTTTGTCGCGGCTTATCACCGACAAGGATCGTCGCGACAACCGGAGGCGGGAGCACCGTCTCGGCATCGCCGAGATGGACGAGGAAGCCATGGCATTGTGGCACCAACGCTTCCCGCAGGACATCATCAACGAGCGTGAGTTCTACGAGCAAAGGAGGGCGAAGAGGGATAAGAGGAGGGCGGAGTGAGCCGCCTATCACGAGGACAAGCGTAGGCGAAAAGCGGACACTCAATTCAACATGCTAGGAGCAGCGTCGCCTTGGGAATCCGACGATGATCGGTATCTTCACGCCTACAGTCAGACGTCGGAGGAGGACATCATCGAGGAGGAGTAGTTGAATAATCTATTTTTTTATCTATCTATGCTGAGAACTATCCTCTACTCTCTATCTCTACTTCTCGATCTCAGCACTCTAAGCGCTTTTTTAAAGCGCCGCGCGTTGCGATTCTGTTGGAGGTGCTCTAACATGGCAGACGAGTGCTTTAATGTTGCCCACAAGATGCGCAAGTATTACTAGTAGTATATTTTTCTTACCATGTTGAGATTTTAAAACCACGAGTGCGAACATGCAGAGGAGCAATGAAGACCAAACATGGGATATTGGGGACATCTTCAAGGAGTGTGGCAAGTTAAAGAGGAGCTGCACCGAACCTGTAAAACAAGCTTTGGTAAGTAACACCCTTTCAATTACTTTCGTTTAGCCTCGTGTTCTTCGATGTGTATATGTTGTAGTTTCTGTTTCTCTTAAGCCTCGTGTTCTTCGATGTGTCATAAGAAGAGTCTTAATCGTCCTAATGCTTTCGTTTTTAGCTTGATGTAGGAAGTGGGTGTTCTCACCTTGTAGTCTGTTTTTATATTTTTTTTCCTTTTGAATTCACTTCTCCCAGTTATGTTTATCTGGCTTCTACTAAATGGATCTGCGTTGCTCTGAGTAATTATCTAAAAAAGAAGTAACTTCATGTCAGGATGCAGTTCCTGCGAGGAGGGAAGTATGGTCAACCTCGAGATCATGTTTCTAGAATGAGGCTGGATTACACACAAGGTGCCAGTTCCCTAATGATGCTGGATTAGACACAAGGTGCAAATTCCCAGATGATGCTGGATTACACACAAGCCAGGTGGAGTCATCAGTTGTTCGTGTCCTCATGGCTCTAGTAAAGGCTGAAAGAAAGCGTGCAGCAGCCCTTGAGAATGTAGATGAGTTCCTGAAGAAGCGAAAAGAGCAATCAGATGCTCTCTTCACCCATGCCAAAGAAGAGATGGAAGAAGCCATAAATAAGCTAGCAGAGGCAGAGCAGGCTAGGCGTCTCCTGCTATCTAAAACTGTTGTCAATACAAAATTTCCTTCATAGTAGCTAGGTTCAAATGTGTATCCAGTCAGCATGCCAGTTGTGATGTCCGTGCATCTATAGATGTGGCACAAAATATATTTTTTTGGGTCATGTAATAACATCAATTACTTTCCAAACAATAACAGACGAAGCATTCGACATGGTATAGTTCACGCGCAAGCCCGACATTCCAAGTTCAACTTCCACATCAAACTCATGTTAACAGATATCTCCACATTCATACATAATGTCCACAACCATGATTCACTTCAAAGCCAAAAAAAATTGAGGAGAGTTATGAATAAAGAAAAACCTCTAGTTCACGCTACCGGTCACGAGCACAACAAGTCAAGACCAAGCGTAATTAATTATATTTTGGTCACTTTTTGTGTTCTAAAATGCCGGCCGGCTCGCGGAAGGACGTGTTGCCGGCACACACGCGGATTCAATGAAGGCAGGTGGGGCAGTCTGGATCCGGTTGCATGCGGCGAGGAGGCGTGTTCAGCCGGGCCTGCAGCGAGTGGGGCCCTCTTGGTCGGCGTGCCAGTTCAATGCCTGCACTATGAGAGGTCGCGTCCGTGTCAGAGCAATCACTCCCTCCAGTCCTTTTTTGTTTGCGTATAAAAAAATCTCGTTTTCATTCACATTTTACAAGTAAAATTCATGGACAAACTTTGACCCAAAAAACGATGGGGACTAGTAAACCAGAACGGAGGTAGTAGTTTTTTTAATCAAAGAAGGGTTTCTTCCGATTTTCTTTACTGAAAACCAACATCTAAATCTAAACATAGTATTTGCCCTAGAACTACCAGGTTCAACATCTCGCAACATAATCCCATACAACCATATGCCAAGGAGGTACGTAGTACTATGAATTCCATTTTCGCTCCATTCCAATCGTTCTAAAAACTACTTAGTACTTATAATGCGCCATTGAAAATCGGAACTCTTAACCCCGCTAAAAAATGATGTTTTAAACATGGCTACTCGATCTGTGGCAACTAGCGAGCCACTGCCTCCAAGTCGTTCACCTGTGGTCCCGACCATCAACTCCTACGGATCAAATTATCACGCGAGCTGACTATTCCTACAAAGGTGTGCTTCCCCACATACCTGGTACCCACGAATGCAGCAATCGTGCACCTAGGGTTTTAGGGTTTATTTGTTAACATTGCCTTTACGTAACACTCATGTGTGCGAGACAACAAGAGATCAACTGCGTGTGTGCGCCTCTTCTCTTAGTATATGTACTCCACCGTTTGTCTGGTGTCCAAAAAATTATAATAACTACTAGCAATGTGCCAATGCGTTGCCACACGATCAAAGTAGATTAATACATATTCACTGTTTTGATAGAAAAAGTCTCGTTTTGAAAAACGTATATAACTAAAAAATGTTATGTTTCACTCAAAATATATTCCTTTGGCGGTTTTGATGAGATAAGGGAGGAATGTTGTTGGTTTCAAGATTCGAGAAGTGGTATATGTCTAATTTCTACTCTTACTAGCAAGATGCATGTGCGTTGCACAGAACATCAATATCTTGTGGGAGAAAAGGATGAACGAGGGAAGGCCTTATCTGCAAATGTGGAGAGGAGTGCGGGTAAATTGCCATAGTTTCGTTCCTATCCGTCAAATATAAATCGGATGGCCTATATTGCAGGATGGCAGGCCCACCATCATCAGCAACTCTGTTTTTTATCCCTACTCTTATAAAAAGCATAGTCGGTGATGATCGTGTGCCTGCCATCCTGCAATATAGGACGTCCGGTCTATATCTGACGGATAGGAAGGAAACTATGGCAATTTTGCAAAAAGATACCCACACCCCTATCCACACTTGCAAATAAGGCCTTCCCTTGTTCATCCTTTTCTCCCACAAGATAAACTACTCATACAAATGCATCTTCATGTTTCGTGCAACGCATGGGCATCTTGCTAGTTGTTGCAAAAAGACCATGTGAGAGAGAGAGAGGGAGAGAGAGGAGGAGGACGGAGTGCATGTGTGACAAAGACACAAAGAGTGTGTGTGCGAGAGGTGTCAACTTAAAATGAGGCGATAGTGTGTGTGTGCACGATCGAGAGGGCGTGTCTCAAGAAGGGAAGAAAAATCTACATAGATACAAGGAGCGGGAGAGAGACATGTATGAGATAGTGGAAGCACGAGTGTGCGGGTGTATAAACCTATCTAGAGGCTAGTCGATAAATGTTTGTGAGAGAAATACGAGTCGGGGGTGCGAAAGGGAGAGTTTTGTGTGTGTGAGAGAGAGGGGGTAGTCGGGAAGGGGAGTGGAAGCAGGAGTTGTGTGTGTGTGTGTGAGAGAGAGACAGGGGGGGAGTTTGTCTGATCGGTAAACAAATGAATAATGTCAGTCTGGGATGAAGACAAAAAGGAGACCGCAACAAATGTTGTGTCTACAGGAGAGAGAGAGAGTAATTTTAGTGGTATGATTCATATCTAGAGACATATAGGGTGTGAGAGAGAATCCTATAGAGAGAAACACAAAGTGAAAGACGAGTGGAGACTGTGTGTGTGGCGGTGAAAAAGAAAGCTTAGGTACCTAGTGATACGAGAGAATGGTAGAGACGTGAGAGATAATGAAAACCGTGTGATGTATAATGATAGGGAGAGTGTGACACTTCTCAAGGGAGACGTCGAGACCATGTTTGCGAGGATAGGAGAAACATGAAGTGAGCGTCTTGGTGAGCTGGAGAAAAGAGAGTGATAGCTACATGAAGGAGCATGCATGCGAGAGAGATGGCCATGAAAGGGGTGAACATAAAAGGGATTCAAATATTTGAATTCGAGATGATGATACATGTAATCCATACTCGAACCAAAATTGATCTATCAAACACGCATACTCATACGAATTCACGCGCATCTATGTTATTTAATATGTAGATATTAGTGATCCATACTTTTTAGTAGAACATAATTTGGCTTAATTTTTTGAATTCAGCCTTATGATTTTGAGATCATTGTATTTGTAAATCATATTATACATACAAAGGAGCAGAATTCATTGTTGTGCTTTTGAAAGTATATAAAAAATGATGTATATAGAATTTTATTCCAATCGAAAATGGATCCCGCCCGAAAAAAATAGAATCCAAATGGGATTCGAATTGAATTAACCTGATAGCGTGCTCTCTGCAAAATTTGAGCGAAGCGGGGAAAGTGGCGATGGTAACCAAACCAAAATGTGCGAGATGGAAATTACTATTGCCTATCCCTGCCACGCAAAGCCTATCTGCTCGATTTCTATAGGTTTCGATAGGGGTAGGTTTGTAATTTCACTCAAACATGACATAACCGCCTATCACCCGGATTCATACACGGTGGGCGCCAAAACACAGTGTGTCCTCGGCCGAAATCGACTCCCTCCCCGATTCATACACGGTGGGCGCCAAAAACAAACTCTTGTCGGCACATATTCGGTGTATGCGAGATTACCGTCCTATCCCCAACCGATTAATATTGCTGTGATGTAGGAAATTTGAAACGGGGGCTAAGTTTGTAAATTTCCTCGCATTTGAGACAAGCGCGCCCTGAAGACATGGTTCCCCACTTCCTCTCCAACTCCATTTCCCCATTCGTACTCCGTGGGTGCCAAAACACCCTCTCCACCCCAGCCTCCTCCGTCCGCCACCCCATCCACCACCATCCTACTCCACCATACCGGAGCTGATACCCCGATGCCGCCGTCCATTACAAGAGATCGACCTCTCTCATTCACGGCTTCGGACCGGGATCCTTGCATCCCGTCCTTTTGCTACATCCCCGCCGTCGTCCACCTTGCCGGCGCCGCTCCTACGACCGTCTCATCCATCGCGCCCCGCCGCCACCGTCTACCCTCCTAGATCTGCTCCCACGCCGCCGACAGCCATCGCTACCGCATCACTGTCAACTTCTCAGCAGATGCATACACGGCACCGCGCTAGAGGCGGTACTCATTCGTATCTGCTCAACTTATTTATCGCAGCAAGAAAATAGATTGCCACTGCTTTACTCTGATTTCTTGTCCATCACTTACTTGCTAGTTGAGAGCAAACATTGGTTCTTGAAGTTGCCTTTGTCCGGTTGCACCTTCAGATCCGCCATGGCACGCTCAACATTATACTCCCAATGCTTATGGTTTTCCCCTTTTATATTCCACACTAGTTAAATCACAATAGACTAAATTTCAAAATTGGGTCACCGATTTTTTGAGCTTGCGGAGTTATTTGGTGCGAACAAAGGGGCTCGGTGGGGACCTTTGGTTGTGGGGCGGTGGTGGGGCCTCGCCCGAACGAAGAAAACTTCGGCCTTGGTGGGGGCGGGGTGGGGTGGGGGTGGTGGAGGAGCACAGCGATGGGGGCCGATGGTCGGCCCGTGACCCGTCTGTGTTACAGATGGGAAGAATCAGAGATGAGGAAGAAGAAGGGTTAGGAGACATAGGATCTTCATCCAACCGCCTAAAATGGTCGACTGGCCCAAATGCAGACATGCCTTTATATTCCGTACCATCATCATACCTGCTTAGCACTGCTCCTGAATCCATCAAGCTAAATAATGTGCCACTCATAATTCCAAACTTGTTGCTCAAGTACGAATCTGATATGATGCTGATATTACTAAAACAGATAACATTTAATTGGTCAGCTAATGTTCCTACTTTACTTTTGAAAAACCACGTGCACCACATATAGAGAGACAGCAGGGAGTTGCTTTCTTAATGCGCTTTGGTTCATCATGTGTGGGCATTGCGCAACGAACATTTTATTATCCAAAATCTGTTTGCTCTTCTTTAGCATGTTCCTCTTCCATTCTTCTTTAATAAGTACTCTCTATGTTCCTAAATACAAGTCTTTGTATAGATTCCACCATGGACTATATATGGAGCAGAATGAGTGAATCTACACTCTAAAATGTATCTGGATACATCTGTATGTGATCCATAGTGGAAATCTGTACCAAGACTTATATTTTGGAACGGAGGGAGTATGATAGTAGTCTGATATGTTCCTTGTAGTGAATATGAGCAGGGACATTTGCAGTGTAGAGGTCTATACGGTCGGTTGGTATGGACACTTTGAACCGTCGGGCCTCTTTGATTCGTAGATTTTGTAAACATGGGAATAGGATTTGCAGTGGCCTGCCCACTTGAATCCTATAAGAATAGCAAGGAAATGCGGGGAGCTATGTCGCCTTTAAGAGTTACACTGATATTAATAGTATCGCAGCTTCAGTTGAAGAGAGCTGGTATCCGAAGCCTTTCTAGCCGTACCGGCAATACTAGCACATATATTCCAGCAAGTTTCACTTTGCTGATTTTACTCTGATGCTTACGGTTTTCCTGTTATATCTACACTATGATCTGTGTAGCTTCTTTGTGTTGCACTAGTATCAGTCCACTCTTGAAGCTAAACACCGCAATGACTTACAAAATTGGCACCAAGGCATTGAGTGCCATTCTGGATGCAATGAAACTCATACGCTCACCACCTGTTGATTCTTGTTCAGAATATGATCCTAATGACTATTCTAACCTCGAGGAGTCAAAGGAAGATGGCTTGTCCTATTCACCCATCAAGGTGCATGTTCTAATTTGGCAAGGTTTTATTGATTGCGTGTATCTTGCATATGTTGTCTTGCATTTCTTCTACTTTGTTGCACCGCCATCTGCTTAGTTTACTCATCATATATGTCGAGATGCCATGCCCATCCATTATCAATACATATTCCATCTGTCATCATACCATGTTTTTCCACTCAAATGATGTTCTTGTGCATCAGACATCAAAAGGAAGAGGGTGATTGGTGAACCTGAAGGAGCACCAAAGAAAGTCCTTGAAAAACGTGGTTGTCTTGGGAGAAATCGACGACATCCCACTTATATTGGCTGCACAACCAGTGACACAAAACGTAGGACCGACTCCAGCAGACTGTACCCATACTTCACTGGCCACACCACTAGTCGCACCACACAGGACCTGCACTCCAGCAAAAGGTATGCCGATTTCAGTTGCCATAGCACCAGTCGTACCACAGAAAAATCTCACTCCAACAAAAAGTACAGCAAGTCCACCGGCCGAAGACCTATCCGAACTGCAGAGACGGCCAATTCCTGTAGATTGGAACCCCATTCCAGTTATTCTTAGTTTAAAAGACAATGCTTTCAATGTTGTTAGGGACTACGTGCATATATTCCCATCATGGGAAGATTATAGCGAAGACAAACACCATTTTCACATCTTCTTGTCCCACTTACGTGTAAGTGCTATTATTCATGGTGATTATTTTCCTGTTTTCTATTGATTGAACACATCAATGATTTACATTACATTGTTGTAAGTAGGCGAGGGTCAATCTAGATAGTCATGACGAGCAAAGCTTGCTTGCACTTTTCAAGGAAGCATTGCAGCAGTATTGGTGTTACCTGAGGAAATCACACTTTTATGGCAAGTCTATAAACGAATTTCTGGTGAAGTCTCCTATGCTAAATTTAGAAGACATTGAATGGAAAAACCTTGTTATGCACTGGTCTCGTTCCGAGGATGAGGTACTGTCTATGATATCGCATGACAATTTGAACTTCTACTTTTCCGCATGTGCCTTGCGGATCTTTTTTGCAGGAAATCTGCTCGACAAATAATTCCGGTTTGAAAAGAACGACGGGATATCACAAATATGTTGCCCGCTGCTTTGCTCTTGTTAGTACCTGTTGTCCTGTATCACTGTACTTGCATACATATCTGGTTCATTATGTGACAACAGTATGCATGATAGCTTGCTTATCAATTGTTCACTCCAAATTATCTGATCTGTATGAATGGTTACATTAGTGTAGAATATATCCAATGCCAATGAAAATTTTTAGCTCTGCATTGTTCTTGTAAGTACATGTTGTCCTTTATCAGTGTACTTATATTGCAGGTAGTTGTTCATCTACCATCACTCTGCAGCTTATTTTCCTTTGCCCTCCATTTTCTACACATAAGATCTATATTTACTCTTACCATAAGGTTGGATAACACCGATGGTCTTGAAGAAGTTTAGCTCTGCATTGCTCTTGGCTGTACCTTTTGCGTGTATCGTTGTACTTACATTTATAGCTACTTGGTTATGTAGCATCACTCTTCATCTTATCTTAAATATTCTCCATTTTTTCTTATATTGTCACATCTATATTAACTCTTAACAAAATGTAGAATAAAGGCAATGCTTATGAAGAATATTCTGTGGTAAACTTCTTGAATTCCCCCCCCCCATCAGCATGGACAAGGGCTTTATAGAGCCTGCCTTCACCAATAATGTAAGTTTGTCCTTCTCAAGCCTTCAAACTTTGTTGTGTATATTTGGTTAGGCATGACTGCAATAGCTGTTTATTTTTTGTGTTTGCATTAAATTGCATGTTTAAAGTTCA
Organism: Aegilops bicornis; assembly: GCA_021605145.1. Lineage (NCBI taxonomy): Eukaryota > Viridiplantae > Streptophyta > Magnoliopsida > Poales > Poaceae > Aegilops > Aegilops bicornis. Next base: position 369,572,348 of record CM038673.1, on the reverse strand, counting down.
TTATGTAGTTCATAAACAAAAGTTTGTCCTTCTCAATTTAAGTTTTCAGTTGTACAACCAAGTTCCTTCTTCATACCATGTAAATTAAACTATACAGAGCAAGTGATCTTCTTTTGCACTGCATGTATGCTTTTGTTCTTGATCCGTAATCCTGTGGTGTGGTGAACCTACCCACTACAGCACAATGCCATATTCTGCTATGTCTTAACTATGAACAATGTCATATCATTCTACTATTATTTAAACCGTCTCTTTATTTGCCAATCTGAAATGGGATAAATTGAAAGCACACTAACCATTGATACTTATGAGTTCTTGATCCATGAATCGAGTGGTGTCGTGAAGCTGCCAACTCCTTCACAATGTCATTTCCTGCCATGTCTTGACCTGAACAATACCATATTGTGTTAATGCAATTTTAAACTGTGTCACTTTATTCAAAGAAGAAATGTGATGAATTTTCAAAGATCGATACTTTTATGTGAAAAACCTGTCATTTGTCTGCTTGTTTATCTTTCAGAGTGAGGAGGATATAAGTGTTAAACAAGCGCAGTCTCATCAGCTTGCTCAGATGCTTGAGCTGCAGCTCCCCGGTAGGGCTAACCTTTCTTGAATTCTATTGAAGTGTTGTCGGTTTTGTATATTGTTTTGTTGGTGTGTTTAGTTGCACCGGTGGCGATCTTTGATGCCCCGTGTATGTAATCTGTTGTCTGCTTGTGCTTTATTATCATAGTGGTGAATTTTGATGCCCAGTGGATGTAATATGCCGTAATTTCTTTATTGTATAGTCTAGGTTTTTTCTTATTCACGATGCTGCAGTTATTTTACTGTATATATATCCTGTCTTCGCAGTAAATCGGCCAAACCGTAAAATTACGGTACATAATCGGGCCGTCATGCAATCACAATGTATGATCTGCATCATGGGCCCCATCATCTTGGTCTGTTAGAAGGCCTAAATGTAAACTGGCCCACTAGTAGAGTCGGGCCTTTAATAGGTCGTGTAAACCACCGGCCCTCTTTTCGCAAGAAAACTCAATGGACTTTTAGGAGGCTGAGAAGTAGGTTGGGCCTGAAACGTGCCGAACAGCTCACGGGCCGGCAGAAGCCCGAAATGCACCCCGGCCCATGATTGTGCCAATCAAATCACGGGCTTTTAACAGGCCAAAATTGTCTCGGTCCTTGTTTGGCCCAATTAGATTATCATCGCGAAAGGTGTCGGATGCAAACCGGGCCGTAGTTAGGCCCAACTATATGACGGGCTTTTAACAGGCCGAAATTAATATAGGGCCAAAATGTTAAACGGGCCCTTAACAGGCCGAAACTAATATCAGGTCGAACTACTAAATGGGCCTTTAGCAAGTGAGCCCAAAAGCATAGCGTCCAGTTGACGGGCCGAATCTGATATGGGCCATAATTTAGCCCAAAGCCTCTTAAAGGGTCGGACCTGATCTGGGCCATAATTTGGCCCAGAACGTGGTAGGCTTTTAACGGGCCAGATCTCATATGGGCCATTTTTAGGCCCGGAACGTGGCAGGCCATTAATGGACCGGATCAAATATGGGCCGACATTCGGCCCAAAACATGGCAGCCAGTTAATGGGCCGGCCTACTAGGGTCCTCAAAATCTTGTGGGCCTCTGGTGGGCCTGCCCATTAATGTTTCGAAATCTCGTGGGCCTTTAGTCAAGGCGGCCCATTATGGTCCACAAAAATCTTGTGGGCCTTCACCTGGGCCGGCCCATTATGGCCCGCGAAAATCTTGTGGGCCTTTACCTGGGCCGGCCCATTATGGCCCGCAAAAATCTTGTGGGCCTTTAGCTAGGCCAGTCCATTATGGTCCGCAAAATCGCGTGGGCCTTTAGTTGGGCCCATTTAAACTTTATGGGCCACTTTTGGGCCGGTCCACGTGTCAACATATCATAGGCGCATCTCGCCCATTGGATGAGTGACACCTGCGCCAATGCGGAGCTGACACGTATTTCCGTCAGCGAATTCGAATTTTACATGTGGAAAATCCCCATTGGTCTGGGCTGTTAACGGGTTACCGGGCCCGATAGCTTAACAGCGTTCCATTACGGTGGCTGCCACGTGTCGGTCACCCTTGACAAAAGCACTTCTGTGACGCGCGATTTATCGTCATGGAAGTGGACACTTCCGTGATGATAATTTTGGTAATGTCATGGAACACTTCTACGACAGCACAAGTATGACTATCTTGATTTTGTCATAAAATTGTCATGGATGTACATGCATGACATAAAACGTGACCTACTGTGACAAACACGTATCATCACTAAAGTGTATTTTTTTGTAGTGAACCCTTCAAACCTTTTTAACAACTTTCTCGCTGCATTGCAATAGCCAGTCATAGCTGGGCTCCTGATGTCCCACTCCTTCATCACTTGATTGACCACTAAATCTGAGTCGCCATAAACCATTAGGCGACGGACGCCGAGTGAAATGGCCATACGCAACCCGTACAGAAGTGCCTCATATTCAGCTTCATTGTTGGAGGAATCAAAGTGAATCTGGAGAACATAACTGAGTTTGTAGCCTCGTAGGGATACCAGGACTACCCCAGCACCAGAACCATTCAGCATCTTGGACCCATCAAAGAACATAGTCCAATGTTCCGAGTGAATCTGAGTCGGTTGTTGCTGCTCACTCCACTCGGCAAGGAAATCTGCTATTGCTTGGGACTTGATTGCTTTCTTTGCCTCAAACTTGATATCCAACGGAAGGAGTTCAATTGCCCACTTTGCCACTCGACCAGTTGCATCTCTATTGTTCAGAATTTCTGACAATCGAGCATCACTGATGACTAAAACCGAGTGATCTGAGAAGTAGTGTGCAACTTTTTTTGTAGTCAAATAAATTCCATAAACAAGCTTCTGATAATGCGGATATCTCTGCTTGGACGGAGTCAAGACTTCAGAAATATAGTACACTGGGCGCTGAACTTTGTAGGCTTTGCCTTCTTCTTCCCGCTCGACCGTGAGCACTGTACTAACAACTTGTCCAGTGGCTGCAATATAAAGCAGTAAAGGCTCTTTGCTAATTGGGGCAGCAAGCACCGGCTGGGTGGTAAGCAGGGCTTTGAGCTCTACAAACACTGCGTCAGCTTCAGGAGCCCACTCGAACTTGTCAGATTTCTTCATCAGTTGGTAAAGAGGCAATGCCTTTTCACCGAGACGAGAGATGAATCGACTCAAAGCAGCCAGACAACCAGTAAGCTTCTGAATGTCGTGCACACGCACAGGGTGTTTCATTCGGAGGATTGCACCAACCTTCTCTGGGTTTGCATCGATCCCTCGTTCGGAAACGAGGAAACCGAGTAACTTTCCACCTGGGACTCCGAATGTGCACTTCGACGGATTAAGCTTGATACCATATCTTCTCAAATTGGCAAAGGTTTCGGCAAGGTCAGTCAGTAGGTCGAAACCTTTTCGTAACTTGACCATGATGTCATCCATTTATGCTTCCACATTCCGACTGATTTAACTGAGCAGGCACTTCTTAATCATGCGCATGCAAAGATGTCCCGGTTCTCACGGAGGAACTAGTTGAGCGCTTCTTCCTATTTGATGTCGAGTGTTGTTGAAATATGAGTCGGAGCAGCATTGGGATCGGTCGGGTGAATGTGAACTGGCTTTGTTTCACCGGATGACTGAAATGCAGACTCTGAAGCAGGCTTCTTATAACACAACAAATCACTCGGATCTGCATTTTTCTAATATTCTTGCATTTCTACTGATGCCATCTGTTCATCGGCAATCTTTGAGCCCTTCTGGAGGCACTCTTATGCTCTCTGCTGATTATAAGTGACTGTGATCACGCCCTTGGGACCAGGCATCTTCAGCTTGAGGTACACGTAACATGGTCGAGCCATGAACTGGGCATATGCAGGTCTACCCAGAATAACATGATAGGCACTGTGAAAATCCACAACTTCAAATGTCAACTTTTCTTTGTGGTAATTCGTCGAATCACCAAATGCCACATCAAGAGTAATCTGGCCGAGTGAATCGGATTTCTTCCCAGGGATGACCCCGTGGAATCGCATATTGCTTTCGCTGAGCTTGGACATCAGAATGCCCATCTCTCGGAGAGTCTCAGCATACAAAATATTTAGACCACTGCCACCATCCATCAAAACCTTGGTCAGCCGAGCGCCCCCAACGACTGGGTCGACCACCAATGCTTGCTGCCCTGGGGTAGCAACGTGTGCTGGATGGTCAGACTGGTCGAATGTAATGGGAGTCTTTGACCACTTCAAATATGTTGTCATTGCCGGAGCAACCATGTTCACTTCTCTATTGATGACTTTTAGTCGACTTTTGCTCTCAACATCAGCAAAAATCACTAAAGTGGCATTGACCTGGGGGTAACCATCATCCTCCTCTTTGTCTTCATCCTTATCAGTTTCCTTCTCTTTCTCACTGGGCTAGCCCTCTCGGAACTGGTGGATAAGGAGTCGGCACTGTCGAGTGGTGTGCTTGGGATAAATCAGGTTCCCCTCTTCATCCTTCTTGGTGTGTATATGACACAGCAAATCTAGCACATCATTTCTTGCTTGATCTTTCACCTTCTTAGGGATCCAGGGTCCCTTAGGATTTCCTTTGAATTTTCCTTGGGTCACAACTGCGGCTTCACCAGGACCTGCGGGTTCGGCTTTGCGCTTCTGCTTCCGACTGGAATTCCCTCCTCCGGTGTCCTGGGCGACTGGTTTGTTCTTGCCACTGTGGAGTCGGTCCTCTTCTTCATCATTAGCGTATCGAGTAGCTATTTCCATCATTTGGGCCAGAGTCATATCTCCCGTCCGACTGAATTTCAGGTTAAGCTCTCTGTATCGAACACCCTCCTTGAAGGTGCAAACAGCTTGGTGCTAAGACACATTTTCTACTGTGTGATGCAAAGTGGTCCATCTCTTGATGTAATCCCTCAAAGTTTCATTCAGTTTCTGCACACAATGCTGCAATTCAGTCAGCCCTGCAGGTCGTTTGCAAGTGCCCTCAAATGTCCTGACAAACACTCGAGCTAACTCTTCCAACCTGAATATACTACCAGGAGCCAGCTGATTCAACCAAGCTCTGGTTGAGCCTTCCGACATCAGCGGGAGATGTTTCATGGCTACATCGTCATTGCCACCACCAATTTGCACAGCCACTCGGTAATTATCGGGGCGGGCTGATCTGGCCCACGAACACCTATGGGACTGGCGGACCGAGCGTGAGTGTTCGAACCCCCCTCTACGTTGCGCATGGGCCTCCTTTTATATGCTCAAGGGGTCTCCGACAGGTGGCAACGTAGACAAAGGTACAAATGGAAAAGTAGTGGTTGGTACACCTACTTGTACAGGTCTGATATACCATACCTAACCACGGCGGCGGGGACAAAGGCATTAAATTCCCGTCTACGTCGCCCTAACAGTGCAAACAGGGACCGTCAGGGGCGCCACCGCTTGCCACGATGGCAATCTTGTCAGCGTCGCTTGCCACCTCGCACCGCTGGCTGCACAGCCGCTCGCCACGCGCGCCTGGAAAGGTCCCATGGCGACACGTTAGTGGATGCGCTGGAGCGTAGGTACAGAGAGGTGATGCTGACAAGCGCCTTCTTGCGGTTGTTGTCTTGTCGCGCCGGAAGCTTGTCGCTCATCGGGCCTTCCGGCAAGCTCCTCTTGCCGGGGCCTTGTCTTGTAGGTGCCTTGAGTGGCCTTCCCGGCAAGCTCCTCTTGCCGGGGCCTTGCCTCCCAAGCGCTTTGGGTGGCCTTCCCGACAAGCTCCTCTTGCCGGGGTCTTGTCTCCTTGTCTTGAATACTTTGTTCTTGAATGGCTCCAAAGGAACCACGGAGGACCTTGGTGGTCACCCAGTGAGCCATGCCGTGGAGGGCTGCAACTGCCCGTGCACAAGTTCGGGATACTAGGATACCCCTACTCTAGTACACCGACAGGAGCCCCCGGGCCTGGGCCACACACTGTGCCGAGCACTGTTGGGCCAGGCCCAAAACAGGGCACGGGCACACGCGGCTCGGGTCACGCCGTAACTCACCCCGGACCCACCACGCCCCCCACGAATGGCACGCATCGAGTGCGGCGTCGTCTGAGAGATCGTGGGCGAGATCGTGGGGGTTGAGGGCGGTCGCGTAGATTAGGCCGCCGGCTTTTTCTTTTTCTTGCCGCTGCTGGTCATGTCATAGGAACAATCCATTAGAGCTGCGGCAAGCTATCTTGTAATATAACTCTATTTTGGGTATCAATTGCTATGTTATTTCCTTTACTTGATTCCTTCCTTTGTATGTTTTGCCCTACACTTTTAGGGAACTTGTCGGTACTGGCACACAGGCCATGGCTGAAGTGCTTGAGACGTCAAGACTTCTTTGGCGGTGCCGCTTTCGACAAGCAACCTTGTCGCAACTAGTCGCAGCTCTCTTAAGTTGTTGAGCAGACTCGAAACAAAGTAAGGGCGCAACTAGCTACAAGTTGGTTCCTCTGCGCACAGGTTTTCCATACAAAGTACGGTCGTTCGAGGAAGATAACTTAAAAAAATTTAAAACTGATTGCTCAAACTTTGGCAACTTAGCTTTTCTGTCGTTTGCTTCCCGGTAAGGCTAGACTCCCTTCAGCGACGCTTGGTCCACACCATTACCTTCTCCTTCCCCCCCGGCAAACTTGTTTGCGAGGGAACCTTCCCTTCTTTGAGAGAGAGAAGAAAGAAGAGAAAATAAAGATATGGAGCCTTACGCCTCATTATTGCTTACCGGGGTAGGTGCTGCACAAAATGTCAGATAACGCATGCAAAATAGAAGTAAAAAGCATGAAATTGACAAGGTGTGCGAAGAACGCTAGCTTTACTTATGCACGGGGTCTGCGCCCGGCTTTGTACAAAGGATTACATGCAACAGCGGAAAGACTTGTACAAAAGGTGGTTGCCGGAACAGGTTTCGGCAACCGCGCCTCTGAGTAAAACTTACGAAGATGCTCAATGTTCCAGAGTTGCTCACCGAATGCCATCTTCGGTCTCAAAGCGGACAGCGCCAGCCTAGTGACTCGTTTCACCCGGTGAGGCCTTCCCACTTGGCGTCAACTTGTTGGAATTCTTGGCGGACCGAACGCGCCAAGAACAAGGTCGCCTTCCTCGAGACTTCGGCATTAACTTTGCGGCTATGGTAGCGGCGCAAAGCTTGCCGGGTACCGAGCAGCTCGTGACAAAGACTCAAGACGATCCTCCTCAAGGAGCATCGCGTCATCTTGTCGCAATCGCTCTTGCTCAAGCTCATCACAAGCGAGCACTCGAGGCGATCCGTGATACGAAGTTCCGTGGGGAGAACTGCCTCCGCTCCATAGACTAGAGCGAAAGGTGTCCGCCGGTGGCTCGATTTGGCGTCGTCTGATCGACCAAAGAACCACCGGCAACTCCTCGATCCAGCTTTCTTCCGCACTTGTGCAGCCTGTCGAAAGTTCTGGTCTTGAGCCCGCGCGACTTCAAAGCATTGCCCTCTCCACTTGACCGTTGCTTCTCGGATGAGCAACAAGCGAAGCGGCGAACCTTGGCGCCAAGATCTTGGACGTCTTGCATGAAGGTGCGGCTCGTGAATTGCGTGCCGTTGTCGGTGATGATCCTGTTAGGGATTCCAAACGGCAAACAATCGACTGAAGAACTTGATCGCCGATCTTGTCACCTTCCTCATCGCTTCCGCTTCCGGCCACTTTGTGAACTTGTCGATTGCAACGCATAAGTACTCAAAGCCCCGACAACTTCGGGAAAGGGGCCGAGATGTCGAGCCCCATACCGAAAATGGCCAGGATAAAGGGATCGTCTGGAGAGCTTGAGCTGGCCGGTGTATCTGCTTGGAATGGAACTGCACGCTTCACACTTGGTTACTTGTGCGGTTGCATCCTGGAGGGCTCTCGGCCAAAAGAAACCTTGCTTAACGCTTTGCTTGGCAAGTGCTCGCGCCAAGGTGGTGACCACATATGCCTCCATGTATCTCTCGCCAACAGCTTTTGTCCTTCTTCCCGTGAATACACTTCAATTTCACACCGTTGAGTCTTCTTCATGCAGGTGTCTTTGTCGACAAACTGGTACATACTTGGTGACGGGCTACTCTTTCCGCTTCTTCTTGCTCTTCGGAAGTTCTCCGTCTCAAGGAATTGGACAATCTGTTGTGCCCATGCGGGAGCTTGCGGCTCGACAACAAGGACTAAAGGCACATCTGCTGTTGCGGAACATCCGCTTCTACGGCAAGAACTCGCGGCTCAGCCGAGCTTGACGCTCCCGGCAAGCTTGCCGGAGCAAATCTTGTCGGGAGCGTGCGCTTCAACGTAAACAAACCCTAGGGCTTGTCGGAGCAGATCGCTCCTCAAGATCGCTGGTGTCGATCTTGGGGACCTTCTTGGCAGCGGCTTCGGGAAGCTCTGCCGGAAAGTAGTCACCAGAGATCAACTTCCTCTTCTTGCTCTGTCCAGTTGATGGCGTTACAGACGGTTGAGTCAGCTTGAGCACAAAAATTCCTGGTTCCACAGGTAACTTAAGTGCGGCGCACTTTGACAGGCCATCAAGAATGTCGCTCGAGTTCTTGGAGCATGTTCCATTTGTAGGCCCAAAGTGCTCTTCTAGCTTTCTCACTTCATCAACATAAGCTTCCATCAATGGACTCTGATAACTCTTGTTCACTTGGCGGATAACAAGCTGTGAGTCACCCCTGACAAGGAGCTTCTTGATCCCAAGGTCTACTGCGATCCTTCATACTCTGCAGTATTGTTTGTTGCTTGCTCCTTGGGAAAGTGCATCTGGACTATGTACTTGAGGTGCTCTCCGGTGGGTGCGACAAGTAGCACGCCCGCACCGGTGCCTTGCAGCGAGAAGGCACCATCAAAGTACATCAGCCACTCTTTGCTTGCTTCCTTGACGGGGATGCTCGTTTCTGGAGTTTCTTCATCTTGTGTTGGCGTCCATTCCGCTATGAACTCCGCCAATGCTCTGCTTTGGATAGTTGACGTGCTCTCAAACTTGAGTCCAAAGCTTGATGTTCCAAAGTGCCCACTCGACAATCCCGCTTGTTGCTTCGGATTTTGCAAGATCCTCTTTAGCGGAAAGCGAGTGACAACTGTGATCTCACGTGCACGGAAGTAATGGCGCAGCTTTCTCGAGGCCATGAGGAGGCCGAAGCAATTTCGCACACCGCAGTACCTTGACCTAGCCCCTGCAGAAGGAACCGACAAAGTAAACCGGGCGCTGCACCATTCTTTCTCGCATCTTCTCATGTGTCACAAGCAGATCCGTCCTTGTCGGGACCAGAGCTTGCCGGTGAAGCCCCCGCTTGTCGCCGGATGCATTTGCCACGGTTGCTAGCTCATCATCCGCCTCCCTTTCCGCTACTAACGCAGCACTAACCACTTGATTGGTTGCCGCTATATACAGCAGCAACTTCTCTTGCGGCCTAGGTGCGACAAGTGTTGGAGTGGAGGACAGGTATCTCTTCAAGTCCTGCAGCGCAGCCTCCGCTTCCGGAGTCCATTAGATCGGACCTGCCTTTTCAAAATTTTGAAAACGGCAGGCGTGCTCAGCAGAACCTAGAGATAAACTCGCCGAGAGCAGCTACGCAACCGCAAGCCTTCAGACATCCTTGACGCGCTTTGGTGCTTCAATCTGCTCAATGGCCTTGATCTTGTCGGGATTGGCTTCAATTCCCCGCTGAGACACGAAGAACCCGAGAAGCTTGCCGGAAGGGACTCCAAACACGCACTTCTCGGGGTTGATCTTGAGGTTGATCTTGCGCAGATTTGCAAAGGTTTCGTCTAAATCTTGAATCAGAGTTGTCTTGTCCTTGCTTTTGACCACTATGTCATCCATGTAAGCTTCCACATTTACGTGCATTTATGCGGCTCAAAAGCGTCATGGACTACTCTTGCAAATGTTGAACCAGCATTCTTTAACCCGAAGGGCATCCGTGACGTAAACAAAGATGTGCCACATGGGGTGATGAATGCGGTTTCTCCTCATCCTCTTACGCCATGAAGATCTCGATGGTATCCTCGAATATGCATCAAGAAATGAAAGCAAGTCACATCCGCCGTGGAGTCAACAATGCAGTCGATGCGCCGCAAGGGAAATGGGTCTTTGGGACAAGCTTTATTAACATCGGTAAAGTCGATACAAAGCCTCCATTTCCGTTAAGCCTTTGGCGCATTTACTACGAGATTGGCCAACCACGTAGGATGGAGCACTCCTCCGACAAGGCCTGCCGCTTCCAATTTCTTGATTTCTTCCGCAATGAATTCTTGGCGCTCCACCGCTTGCTTCTCGACTTTACGCTGACGGGCGCGATGAGGACAGACGGCGAGATGGTGCTCAATTACTTTCACAGGAACACCGGATGTCGATACCGCCACGCAAACACGCCGACGTTCGCCCGCAGAAAGCAACAAGCGCGCCTTCCTATTTAGGGTCGAGAGAGGCACTGATGGTGAAGGTACCACCAGTGCCGTCCTCCTTGGCGGACACCTTCTTGGTCTCTGGCGGAGCCGCCATCGTCCTCTTACACTTGCCGGTGGAGCTCGATGGTGCGTCCTCGACGGTAGCGCAGCACTCAGGAGGTGCGCTTGCCGGAGTGGGCATCAGAGCTCTTGCCGGACTTGGTCTTCTTCTTTCCCCCGGGAGCTTCAGCGGCAAGTGGCTTGCAATCTGTCGCAGCTGCTGCTTCCCGGTAGATCTTGTCGGCGCAGATGAGAGCATCCTTCTTGTCGCCAGGGACTGAAATGACACTTATCGGCCCCGCATCTTGAGCATGTTGTAGGCATAGTGAGAGGCCGCCATGAATTTGGCGAGTCTTTGGATGGCCAAGTATCCCATTGTAAGGCAATGGAAAAGTCGAACGCGTCAAAGTGACCCTCTCGATTCGAAGTTCAACTCGCTGCCAAATGTCACCGGCAACGTGATCTTTCCCTTCGGATTGCTCCTTCCTGGATTGATTCCTTGGAATGTGCCGGTCTCCTCGAGCTCGCCATCAGGGATCTGGAGTTTGTGGAGCACCGCGCAGGAGATCAGGTTCAAGCCGGCCCCGCCATCAACTAACATCTTGGTGACCTTGAGGTTGCGGATAGTTGGTGAGACCAACATCGGCAAGCACCCGACCGCAGTTACGCCGATCGGGTGGTCCTCAATATCAAAGATGATAGGCGTCTTTGGACCATTTCAGAGGCTGCGTGACTCGATGGATGGTTCTGCTGCATTGACCTCCCGCATCCACCGCTTGAGCTGGCGGTGGAGGTATGCGCAGAAGCACCGCCACAACGCCAGGACCTCTGTGGCTTTCTAGAACTCCTGCTCATCGGTCTCGTCATCATCCATGTCTTCATCATCATCGTCGTCTTCATCCTTGTCGCGGCCGCGGGGAGGTCTGTCTCCTTGCCGCTGCTTGGCCTTGCCGCGGCGTCCTCCTCGGCCGGGACGTTTCTTGCTAGCTCCTACAGCACCTTCCTGGGCCTTCTCCTTGTCGCGTCGCTCGTATTCAGCCTTCTGCTGTTTGACAAGCTGCTCGACCTTCTTGCAGCTCTGGAGGTCATGGCCCTTGGTGCGGTGGATCTTGCAGTACTGCTTGCCGGAGCCGTCCTGCTTGTCGGCGACCGCCACAGATTGGCAGTTGGTGCCAGCCGCAATCTCCTTGCCGGAGCTACCATCCTTGGCTTTCTTGGAGCCACCTCCGTTGCCGGACTGCTCAACAACTAGCACATCTCTGCCTTTCTTTTTCCTGTTGCCCCGCCGACGGCTCTTCTTTGCCGGGGCGGTCTCCTCACTATTAGATCCTCCTGCTTCAGTATTCTCTCCGGGCAGTTTCCTCCCTTCCTCAGCACGTGCACACTTGTCAGCCAGGGCATATAGCTCGCTGACGTCTCTGATCTTGCACATCGCCATCTCCCCCCGCATCATGTGGTTTCGCACGTTCTGATGGAACGCGCTGATCACCGCGGCAGGGTGGACGTCTGGGATGTTGTGTTGTACACGGCTGAATCTTTGAATATACTTGCGCAGGGGCTCTCCTTCCTTCTGGGCGAGCAGATGAAGGTCGCTTTCTTGGCCATGGGGCTTGTGGTCGCCTGTAAAGGCGCCGACAAACCGATGGCATAGATCTGCCCAAGAGGATATGGAGTTGTCCGGCAAGTGCATGAGCCAGATCTCGACATTGGGCTTGAGCACCGCGGAAGTAGTTGGCAAGGATCTTGTCGTCTCGCCCCGCAGCTTGCACCGTGATGGTGTAGATGCCGAGGAACTCCGACGGATGCGTCTTGCCGCCATACTTCTCTCGGTACATCTGGTTTGAAATTCTTCTTCTTTGGGCCCTTTGGACTTGCCGCAGCTCACGAGTGAACGCAGGACAACCTACCGCTGCACGGCAAGTCGCCTCGGTTCCTATGGCGCATGCATGTCAACAGAGGCCCAGGCCGCTTGTCGGATTGACGCCGCTTCTTCGGGCGCTTCGGCGCGAAGTTCGAGCGTCTTCTTGCCGCTGCTCGTGAAGAACTTGGTGCCGATCGCGATGAGCTCGTGGATCCGGCGACGCAGTGGAGTCGCTGCCGAGGTGGATCCGCGAAGTCGGCGATCTTGGCCTTCGGGCGGAGAGTGCATGGTGGTCGCACCCCACCGGTCTCGCCGCCACCGCTCGTGTTTGGCAGTCCTGTCGTGGCAGCGATGTACTCGGTTGTCATGGAGCTGCGTCGCCGTTGGCGAAGCCGATGAGACTTCGAATGGTGGCCTCCATTCATCGACCTTGTCGGCCGTTGAGGGTAATCCAGAGCAGCTGAGCTCTCGCCAATGCTTCGCTGGAGTGGTTGGTGGCGATGGCGAACGATGCGAGGAGCGGATATGCTCGGACTTCTAACTATGTCGAAGGAAGCGATATATCGCCCAAGCGACCGTGCCTCGCCATGCAGCATGTTGGCGTGCATGCTGGTCTTGAGCATCCCGAGATCCACCAGCTCGATCTTTGTCCAACGAGCGTATGGCATTGTGAATGCCATGACGCTGTTGGTCCCGCGCCTCCTGAGACGGGCGCGGTGCATGCACGGACGCCAAGGTCTGCGCAGCCTTGTCCTTGGACTTGGCAGCACCGTGAGTTCCTCCGTCGCCGTCCATTCTTCTGCCGGCGTCTACCCCACCACCTGTTTGCTCCGGTGGTGGTGGGTTCGACGCGGACGGAGCTTCTGCCGCCAAGCCTTCTTCTTCGTGGCATGTTGATGAACATGATGAAGATCTAGCTCGCGTGGACGCCGGATCAGGTTCACACAACCTCGACGCCCCCTACCTGGCGCGCCAAAGATGTCGGGGCGGGCTGATCTGGCCCACGAACACCTATGGGACTGGCGGACCGAGCCCCTTTCGGTTCGGCAGGGAGCGGAGGTCGCACGAAGAGCAGATCGAGACGAAGCACACGAGAGGTTTCACCCAGCTTCGGAGCTCTCCGGAGAGATAACACTCCTACTGTTGCATGTCTGGATGTATTGTGTTCTTGCTCAGGAGCGCTGAGTGCTACAGTACACACGAGCTGCTAACGAGACTGAGCTTGAGTGTTCGAACCCCCCTCTACGTTGCGCATGGGCCTCCTTTTATATGCTCAAGGGGTCTCCGACAGGTGGCAACGTAGACAAAGGTACAAATGGAAAAGTAGTGGTTGGTACACCTACTTATGCAAAGGTACAAGATACCATACCTAACCCGACGGCGGGGACAAAGGCATTAAATGCCCGTCTCACGCCGCCTCTAATAAAGGCAAACAGGGACCGTCAGGGGCGCCACCGTTCGCCACGATGGCAAACCTGCCAGCGCCGCTTGCCACCTCGCACCGCTGGCTGCACAGCCTCTCGCCACGTGTGCCTGGAAAGGTCCCAGGGCGACACGTTAGTGGATGTGCTGGAGCGCAGGTACAGAGAGGTGGTCTGCAGCGGCAAGCGCCTTTGCCGCAGCTTGTTGTCTTGTCGCGCCGGAAGCTTGTCGCTCATCGGGCCTTCCGGCAAGCTCCTCTTGTCGGGCCTTGTCTTGTAGGTGCCTTGAGTGGCCTTCCGGCAAGCTCCTCTTGCGGGCCTTGCCTCCCAAGTGCTTTGGGTGGCCTTCCCGGCAAGCTCCTCTTGCCGGGGTCTTGTCTCCTTGGCTTGAATACTTTGTTCTTGAATGGCTCCAAAGGAACCACGGAGGACCTTGGCGGTCACCCGGTGAGCCATGCCGCGGAGGGCTGCAACTGCCCGTGCACAAGTTCGGGATACTAGGATACCCCTACTCTAGTACACCAACAGTAATCTTCTAGCCAAGTGTCAGGCTTCGACTCACCAGTGAACTTGCTCACTCCCGTAGCCAACCTGAAGTTGGGAGGGATTTCTGCAGCTCTGATGGCTCTGCTGAAGCACTCAGGTCCGGAGACATGAACTCTGTTGCCAGTCGGACGATCTCTGTCTTGCCCTTCTCTGTGTGCTCAGTTTCTGTCGACCATTCCTTGTACAAGGATTGACCTTGCATCAAATCCGGGCTCTCTTGGGTCGGCTGGGACCCTCCGCTCATCACTATACGGGCGCCTGTCATCATACTATCGGGGAACGTATGACCCGCCTCTCGGAGGAGGCGTAGGCACTCGACGACGGTCATCACGGCTGAGTCGGTGATCGTACTATTCATGATTCCGAACCAAGTATTGTTCCTGACGGTGCCCATGTCCCTCACGCCGCAGAGGGGATCTTGGGCTGTGAGCTGACTGGACTGTATCTGCTACCACGGACCTGCTGTGGATCATGTTACGAGACTAAGAAACGGCTGTGTTCTGCTCTCCTGCTGCCGTGAGCAGTGCTCGGATCTGCATCAAGCCTCTTCTAGCCTCTGATTGTGATGGTTGAATCAACTCTGCTATACGGGCAGCAGCTGTAAGATTCTGAATCGGAGTGCGGTATACCTGATATTCAGGCAGGAACAATTGTCCTTGTCTGGATTCGGGAATCTGCCGTTGAGGGGGCTCGTCGAGTGAATGCTAAAGGTTCTCCAGTCGTGCGCGCTCATCCAAAGTGGCCAGCGCACAGCCTCCAAGGCATGAGCCTCGGAGGTCTCTCCGACGATGGGAGTGTGGAGCGCCTCCACGTTGCGACGGTGCAGCTCCTCCCTCTGCTGCGAAGTGAGGGCTTCAGGACGATATTCTTCGTGAACATGCGACGGATCGCCACCACCATCACCGCCGCCACTGCGACGGAAACCAGGCGGGCTGCGAGGCATGTCGACCATCAGGACTTCCATCGCAAGGTCGCTACTGTCGCACTCGGATAGGGTCTCGACGGAGCTAGTCGACAGGTCGAATAGCCCGTAGAGAGATCCGTCGGGCTCAATTGCCTTGACTTGAGGGGTGGCCGATTGACGGGCCACCGCATGCTTAACCCGCCGCTGGAGTCGTGACCGACCAGATCGCTTGCGGCGACGAGCGGCGGGGAGCAAAGACGACACGTGCGTCGACCGATACTGAGTCGACGGCTGCCGTAGAAGGACATCGTGGACACACGCGCGAAAGTGTGTCGCCCTACAGACGGGGAGCATCTCGACATTGAGGGGGGCCTCCTAGAGCCAGGTGGAGCCGTCGGCGATGAAAACAAGCGTGTCAAGATGGATCTCGTGGCCCGCAGCCAAGCCGCCGCCGGAAACCATGATGATGGAGATCGAGAAAATTGCAACCTCATCGGAAGTCGCTAAGACACCTGCCCCACGGTGGGCGCCAACTGTCATGGTTCTAAGTCTGACAGTAGAATATGGGGGTACGTAGGAGGAGGCAAGATCCTAGCTACGATGAGATTGTGCATGCAAGGTTTACGAGTTCAGGCCCTTCTCAGAGGAAGTAACATCCCTACGTCTTGGTACCTGGAGGCTTGGTCGATTGGATTATGCGTGAAGTTACAGGGGGTGCGAACCCTTGTGCCAGTGGAGGGGGTGGCTTATATAGAGTGCGCCAGGACCCCAGCGAGCCCATGTTACAAGGGGTTCAATGTACATTAAGGTGAGACGTTACTGGTAATGCCAACAATAAAGACATATAAATGATCATTAAGACTATAGAGTGAACGTCTGACCATTGCCATCCTGAGTGACTTTAGATCTTCTGTACTCCGAGTGGTTTCTGGTACGGTCAAATGATTATATCCTGGTCGAATGGAATTGGGTTATCCAAGTGGAATTGTTGGTCAAGTGGGTTGCACTCTGAGGTGATTTCAGTAGGTAGATGATGTTGTACTTTGAATGCCTCTGACTCTAGGGCAGTGTCCTTGGGAAGGGTGTCTAGGTCAGGCCTATTACCCTACCCTAGGTACATGTCATCGTCACCTGCTACCTTTCAAAGATGTATGACTGCTATATTCTCTGACTTTTATGAAAAGATTGTTGAGGTTTTCATGGACGACTTCTTTGTTTATGGGAAGTCTTTTGATGATTGTTTAAGCAATCTTGATCGAGTTCTGCAGAGATGTGAACAAAGAAATCTTGTCTTGAATTGGGAGAAGTGCCACTTTATGGTTAATGAAGGTATTGTCTTGGGTCATAAAATTTGCGAAAGAGGTATTGAAGTGGAGAAAGCTAAGGTTGATGCAATTGAGAAAATGCCATGTCCTAAAGATATAAAAGGTATTTGTAGTTTCTTAGGTCATGCTGGTTTCTATAAGAGATTTATCAAAGACTTTTCTAAAATTTCTAGGCCTCTTACGAGTCTTTTGCAAAAGTATATTCCTTTTTTTTTTATGATGATTGTTTAGAAGCCTTTGAAACACTCAAGAAAGCCTTAATTTCTGCACCTATTGTTCAACCACCTGATTGAAACTTGCCTTTTGAAATTATGTGTGATGCTAGTGATTATGCTGTTGGTGTTGTTCTAGGACAAAGAGTTGATAAGAAATTGAATGTTATTCATTATGCCAGTAAAACTCTAGGCAGTGCTCAACTTAACTATGCTACTACTAAAAAAGAATTCTTAGCAGTGGTATTTGCTTGTGATAAATTTAGATTTATATTGTTGATTCCAAAGTAATTATTCACACCGATCATGCTGCTATTAAATATCTTATGGAAAAGAAAGATGCTAAACCTAGACTTATTCGATGGGTCTCTTGTTACAAGAATTTGATTTACAGATCGCTGATAGAAAAGGAGCTGAGAACTCCGTAGCTGATAATTTATCTAGGCTTGAAAATTTGCCTGATGACCCACTACCTATTGATGATAGTTTTCCTGATGAGCAGTTAGCTGCAATAAATGTTTCTCATAGTACTCCTTAGTATGCTGACTATGCTAATTACATTGTTGCTAAATATTTACCACCTAGATTTACATACCAACAAAAGAAAAAATTCTTCTATGATTTAAGACATTACTTTTGGGATGACCCACATCTTTATAAAGAAGGAGTAGATGGTATTATTAGATGTTGTGTACCTGAGCATGAACAGGGAAAAATCCTACGGAAATGTCACTCCGAAGCTTATGGAGGGCATCATGCTGGAGATAGAACTGCTCACAAGGTATTGCAATCTGGGTTTTATTGGCCTACTCTCTTCAAGGATGCCCGTAAGTTCGTCTTATCTTGTGAGGAATGTCAAAGAATAGGTAACATCGGTAAGCGTCAAGAAATGCCTATGAATTATTCACTTGTTGTTGAAGCATTTGATGTTTGGGGATTTGATTACATGGGACCTTTTCCTTCCTCTAATGGGTATACACATATTTTGGTTGATGTTGATTATGTTACTAAATGGGTAGAAGCTATTCCAACCAGTAGTGTTGATCACAACACCTCTATTAAAATGCTTAAGGCAGTTATTTTCCCAAGGTTTGGAGTCCCTAGATATTTAATGACTGATGGTGGTTCACACTTTATTCATGGTGCTTTTCGTAAAATGCTTGCCAAGTATGATTTTTTTTGCGGATATCCAAGTATGATGTTAACCATAGAATTGCATCACCTTATCATCCTCAGTCTAGTGGTCAAGTTGAACTTATAAATAGAGAAATAAAATTAATTTTGCAAAAGACTGTCAATAGGTCCATGAAGAATTGGTCTAAGAAATTGGATGATGCACTTTGGGATTATAGAACAACATATAACAATCCTATGGGTATGTCTCCTTATAAAATGGTTTATGGAAAAGCTTGTCATTTACCCCTTGAGTTAGAACATAAAGCATATTGGGCCATCAAAGAACTCGACTTTGATTTCAAACTTGCCGGTGAAAAGTGGTTATTTGATATTAGCTCATTAAATGAATGGAGAACCCAAGCTTATGAAAATGCAAAATTATTCAAAGAAAAAGTTAAAAGATGGCATGACAAAAGAATCCAAAAACGTGAGTTTAAAGTCGGAGAATATGTTCTTTTGTACAACTCTCATTTCAGATTCTTTGCAGGAAAACTCCTCTCAAAATGGGAAGGCCCCTATGTTATCGAGGAGGTTTATCGGTCTAGAGCCATCAAAATAAATAATGCCGAAGGTACTAACCCGAAGGTTGTCAATGGACAAAGAATAATACATTATATCTCAGGTACGCCCATTAATGTTGAAAGTAACATTATCCAAACTTTGACACCGGAAGAACACATAAAAGAGTCCTTCTGGAACACTCCAGAATCGTGAAAATAAGGAGGTACGTGATACGGTAAGTAAACGGACTCCGAAAAATCCGCAAAAATATTTTTTATCAGTTTTGGAATATTTAGAAAATTAGGAAAATAAGAGAACTTCCAGAAAGCGTACCCTGGTGGGCACAAGACGCTAGGGCACGCCAGGCTTTCCTGGCGCGCTCAGGTGGGTTGTACCCACCTGGGACACCTTCCGAACTCTGTTTTCTACCGTATGCTTGTCCTCCAAGATAAAAAAATCTATATATACTTCCCAAACCTGTTAACCACCGTATCACGGAGAAATCCTCTGTTCTCTTTTCTTGCTGTTTTCGGTCAGATTTATTAAGCCAGGCATCATGTCTTCCTCCTCCTCCAACAACATGGAAGAAGATGGTTGGTTGATGAAGATCGAGCTGAAGACGGAGGAGCCCACGGACGCCGTCAAGGGAGAAAAGGGCAAGAAGGCTACCGTAGATCCACCCTCTATGGCAGAACAAGCACTGTCGGTAGAGGAGGAAGAAGAGGAAGATATCCTTAAGCCTTACCTCACTCACCTTACTCCTGCTGAGATTGAAGCCTTTCGTATCATTGAAATAGTTCGCATACAAAATAAGTATCTTACTAGCAAAAATATTCTGCATCAAGAGCATATCATCCATCTCCGGAGCATCATCCTTCGATTGGAGAATCTCTTGATCCTTAAAGGACAATTTCGCTTCATCACCACCATCATCTTCTTCACCACTAAAGGAGAATTGAGTATCAAGTATGGGCACTCCCCTTGGCTTTCGCCAAGCTTGGGGGAGGTGCCCCGGTATCGTATCATCCCACTATCTTTTTACCTTTACTTGTTTTAGATCGATCTTTTGCTTTAGAAGAATAAAAGTTTAGTTTGATCCTTTTTTCTTTGAGAGTTTGCTTAGTGATCTATCCTTGTAATCGTGTGCAAGTTATATAATAAAGTTTAGTTTGAGTTTTTGCTTCTTTACTTTCATGTTGAAAATAAAGAAAAGAAATAAGGAAGAGAAAAAAGACAAAGGAAATAAATAAAAGAAAGGAAATAAATCAAGAAGATCATACACTAATCTTATGGTAGGTGAGGAAACCACATAAGGAAAAGTATAAGTAGAAAATTTTATTAGAGATTGACAAGCATAGCATTAGTCAATGATGCAAGTCGTGAAAGAATCAATAAGGGAAGAGAAGATTCACATATCAATATACTATCCTAGAAATCTTTTTTGATTGTGAGCCCTCATCAAAATATTATATGCCAAAATTGTTGACGTTGGACAAGGAAGACAACTTAATGGTTTATGTTTGTCTATATTCACATAGAAGTCATATTGTCATAGATCCTTCAACATGTGGTGCTTGCCCCCTATGTTTGCTAGCCAAAAATTCCGCACTAAGTAGAGATACTACTTGTGCATCCAAAACCCTTAAACCCAAATCTTATTTTCAAGTGTCCACCATACCTATCTAGGGATTGAGCAAGATCCCTCAAGTAAGTTGTCATCGGTGCAAAAAGGCAATAAAAATTGCTTCTAAATGTGTGAGATCATTTAGTGTAAGAGAAAATTGAGCGTTGCAAGAACTTGTGATGCTGAAGAATAAAAGCGATAGACTGCATAATAAAGGTCGCTATCACAAGGGACAATGCAATGTGACGTTCTTTTGCACTAAGGGGTTGAGCATACAAACAAATAAGCGCACGGCAACCTCTACTTCCCTCTGTGAAGGGCCTATCTTTTACTTTTATGTATTTACTTTTATGCAAAGAGTCAAAGTTTTCCTTCTATTCCTTTCTTTTTCTCCTTTGGCAAGCATCATGTGGTGAGGAAAAATCTAGGCACATATATCCAGTTGAATATAGATAGCATGAGTTATTATTGTTGACATCACCCTTGGGGTGAATATGTTGGGAGGCGAAACTATAAGCCCCTATCTTTCTATGTGTCCGGTTAAAATGTTTTGCTCATGTGTACGCGGTGAGTGTTAGAAATCATAGAAGATTATATGATGGTTGAGTATGTGGACTTGCCTAAAGGCTCCATACGTGACCCTTCCTGAAAAGATGATGACTTGTAGTTGCAAAGTTGGTTGAGAACATAGTTTGTTGGTTTTTAATAGAGTTTTTGCTTTATACTTTGATTGTGTGATGAATTGTTACTTATTCATGAGAAGTCTATGATAAAAGTCTTATGTTTAAATTTGTTGCTGCTATAATAATGAACATGATGCTTCTATGTCAGTATTTTGTTTTATCGACACCTCTCTCTCAAAGCATGTGGACATGTTTTTCTATTTCGGTTTTCGCTTGAGGACAAGCGAGGTCTAAGCTTGGGGGAGTTGATACGTCCATTTTGCATCGTGTTTTCTTACTATTATTTATGATGTTTTTATCCATAATAATGCTTTCTGGAGTAATTCTAATGCCTTTTTTCTCATAATATGCAAGGTATACACAAAGAGGGAGAATTCCGGTAGCTGGAAATCTGGACCTGGAAAAGCTACGTCAGGCTACCTATTCTGCACAACTCCAAATGAGCTGAAACTTCACGAGGATTTTTATGGAATATTTAAGAAATATTGGAGCAAATAACTACGGAGGGGCCTACCAGTGGGCACAACCCACC
The DNA here is from genome assembly GCA_021605145.1 of Aegilops bicornis. Lineage (NCBI taxonomy): Eukaryota > Viridiplantae > Streptophyta > Magnoliopsida > Poales > Poaceae > Aegilops > Aegilops bicornis. The sequence goes on along the minus strand of CM038673.1, from coordinate 369,551,087 downwards.
TAGGCGCCGAGGATCCCAGCGCGCCCAGGATCCCAGCGCCTCGGTAGGTTGTGCTCACCCAGGCCCACCTCCGGTGCCCATCTTCTGGTATACAGGTCATTTTGACCTAGAAAAAATAAGGAGAAGACTTTCGGGACATAGCGCCGCCATCTCGAGGCGGAACTTGGGCAGGAGCACTCTTGCCCTACGGCGGAGCGATTCCGCCGGGGGAACTTCCCTCCCGGAGGGGGAAATCATCGTCATCATCATCACCAACAACTCTCCCATCTTTGGGAGGGCAATCTCCATCAACATCACCATCTCATCTCAAACCCTAGTTCATCTCTTGTGTTCAATCTTGTTACCGGAACTATAGATTGGTGCTTGTGGGTGACTAGTAGTGTTGATTACATCTTGTAGTTGATTACTATATGGTTTATTTGGTGGAAGATTATATGTTCAGATCCAATATGCTATTTAATACCCCCTCTGATCTTAAGCATGATTATTATTTTTTAGTAGTTACTTTTGTTCTTGAGGTCACGGGAGAAATCATGTTGCAAGTAATCATGTGAACTTGATATCTGTTCGATATTTTGATAGTATGTATGTTGTGATTCCCTTAGTGGTGTCATGTGAACGTTGACTACATGACACTTCACCATATTTGGGCCTAAGGTAATGCATTGTGGAGTAGCAATTAGATGATGGGTTGCGAGAGTGACAGAAGCTTGAACCCCAGTTTATGCGTTATTCCGTAAGGGACCGATTGGATCCAAAAGTTTAATGCTATGGTTAGAATTTATTCTTAATACTTAGTTGCGGATGCTTGCGGGAGGGTTAATCATAAGTAGGAGATTTGTTCAAGTAAGAACAACACCTCAGCACCTGTCCACCCACATATCAAATTATCAAAGTAGCGAACACAAATCGAACCAACATGATGAAAGTGACTAGATGAAATTCCTGTGTACCCTCAAGAATGCTTTGCTTATCATAAGAGACCGTTTTGGCCTGTCCTTTGCCTCAAAAGGATTGGGCTACCTTGTTGCATGATAACCCACAAGTATAGGGGATCGCAATAGTTTTCAAGGGTAGAGTATTCAACTCTAATTTATAGATTCGACACAAAGGGAGCCAAAGAATATTCGAAGGTATTAGCAGCTGAGTTGTCAAATTCAACCACACCTGGAGATTAATTATCTGCAGCAAGTAATCAGTAGCACAGTAATATGATAGTTTTGACAGTAGTGACAGCAGCAACGGTAACAGTAACAGTGATAGCAGTAATTTTGTAGCAAGTGTAACAGTGATGACAACAATAGTAACGAACCAAGATCAATAAGGATAAATTCATAGGCATTGGACTTGTGACTTGTTGTATGATATTCACCATGTGACAGTTGTAACCTAGGGCGATACGGCACTAGCTCCAGTTCATCGATATAATGTAGGCATGTATTCCGTAAATAGTCATACGTGCTTTATTAAAAGAACTTGCATGCCATCTTTTGTCCTACCCTCCCGTGGCAGCGGGGTCCATATTGGAAACAAAGGGATATTAAGGCCTCCTCTTAATAGAGAACCTGAACAAAGCATTAACACATAGTGAATACATGAACTCCTCAAACTACGGTCATCATCGGGAGTGGACCCGGTTGTTGTCACTCCGGGGTTGCCGCATCATAACACATAGTAGGTGACTATAACTTGCAAGATCGGATCTAAAACATGGATATCATGATGAATTCATAAACGGTTCAGATCTGAGTTCATGGCACCCCGGCCCAAAGTGACAAGCATTAAGCATAGCAAAGTCATAGCAACATCAATCTAAGAACATAGTGGATACTAGGGATCAGGCCCTAACAAAACTAACTCGATTACATGATGAATCTCATACAACTTCTCACCGACCAGCGAGCCTACAAAGGAATACCTCACTCCCGGTGGGGAGCATCATGGAATTGGCGATGGAGATGGGTTGGTGATGACGAAGAATGAAGATCCCCCTCTCCGGAGCCCCAAACGGACTCCACATCTGCCCTTCCGATGAAGAATAAGGCTTGGCGGCGGCTCCGTCTCGTGGATCGTGATAATTCTTTCTCCCTGATTTTTTTCTAGAATAATGTGAATTTATAGTATCAGGGGGGTCATCAGCGGGGCCACCAGGTGGGTACAACCCACTTGGGCAGGCCAGGAGAGGGGGCGCGCCCTGGTGGGTTGTGCCCAACCAAGGGCCCCTCTCTAGTGGGTCTTGGCTCCAGAAATTCTTATTATTGATCTAAAAAATCCTCGCAAAGTTTCGTTCCATTCCGAGAACTTTTATTTCTACACAAAAACAACACCATGGTAGTTCTACTGAAAACAGCGTCAGTCCGGGGTTAGTTTCATTCAAATCATGCAAATTAGAGTCCAAAACAAGAGGAAAAGCGTGAGAAAAAGTAGATACGTTGGAGACGTATCAACTCCCCCGAGCTTAAAACTTTGCTTGTCCTCAAGCAATTCAGTTGATAAACTGAAAGTGAGAAAGAAAAACTTTTACGAACTCTTTTGCTCTTGTTTGCATAAATAAGGATAAACAGCACCTTGGTTTTTAGCCAGCATTATAACTAACCATGTCAACAATAACTCTTAAAGATTATAATGACTCATATCAATGACATAATCAGCTAGCGAGCAATAATAAAATATCTCAAACAGCAACACGTTGTCAAAACAACCATGATATAATATGACAATAGTGGTATCTCGCTAGCCCTTTCTGAGACCGCAAAACAAAAATGTAGAGCACCTCCATAGTTCAAGCAGCGACTAAACATTGTAATTCATGGTAGAAAAGATCCAGTCATGATGCACCCAACATTAGCTATACACAATGCATAAATCATGACAAGCAGTTTCTACTCAGTTTCAGCGCTTGTTTTTAGAAGGTGATGACACAACATAAAAGTAAATAGAAAGTCCCTTCGCAGAGGGAAGCAGTGATTTGCAGAGGTGCCAGAGCTCAATTTTTAAAATAGAGATAAATGATAATTTTTAGACATGCCCCTTCTCATTCACTTCACGACCATCAGTTATCAACATCTTCCATGCTAAGCATGCTAGTGGCAGTTCCCAAGAGGTAAAAGTAAAGGTTTTGACTCCATTGGGAGTTTTTGTTTGATTATTCAAGAGATGAACTCTTTTTCATGTTTGTAGTTTGGGACCGGGCATCCCTATTAACGCCCATTTCCTCGTGTGATGGCGAGTGAATAAACACTCGACCTGAGGATAACCCGCTTAGCACAGAAGATATCGACCACCTCCTGTCTTCCATGAATGATCCAGGAACACAAAAAGGATAATTTTTCAGAAGTTTTTAGAGGTGGCACATGCAAATTTACTTAGGACGGCAGGGTAATACCGCATATAGGTAGGTATGGTGGACTCATCTGGAATAACTTTGGGTTCAAGGTTTTTGATGTACAAGCAGAATTCCCACTTAGTACATGCGAAGGGTAGCAATTAAGATTGAGAAGCGGCCAGCTAGAGAGCAACAACGATCATAACCAGGCATTATGCATAAGTAACATTGGACACTAGCATTACTAGGATATGAACACCATGAACATAAATATTATAGAGGCTATGTTGGTTTTGATTCAATTACATGCATGAACATGTACCAAGTCAAGCTACTCGAACATTCAGAGGAGGATACCATATCATCATACTACATCACAATCATTTTAACGCTATGTTGATATCCAAGATAAATCATTATCCACTCCCAGCTACTTATGCATGGCATGAGAAACTATAATCTCTAATTGTCATTGCAAACATGTTTAATCATAATGGGTCAAGCCTGGATACTAGGTTAAACATATTTACACAAACAGAACAAGTCGAGTTCATACCAGTTTCTCTTTGCCACGGCCAGTTCATCGAATATCGTCATTATTGCCTTTCACTTGCACGATCGAATGATATGAAAATAATAATAGTGCAAGAGTGCCATGGACTAAGCTGGAATCTGCAAACATTTTATTCAACAGGAGAAAACAAGGTAAAATGTGCTCTTATTACTTCAACAGTTATTCATATGAGAGCCACTCAACATTTTCATCGTGGTCTTCTCCTCGGTAAGACTCGAATAAAAAGGAAAAGAAATTCAGAGAAACACATTGAAATATTTTTGGAGTTTTTTGTTTTCTTCAACAAGCAAATAAAAAGCAAAAACGAGAAAAACTATTTACACGGGAAAGCTCCCAACAAGCAAAGGAGAAAAAGGAAATCTTTTTGGATTTTCTTTTTAGTACTACTACTAAGCATGCATAGAAAGTAAATTACTACAACTAATTTTTTGGTTTTTCTAAAGTTTTTCAAACACACAATAAGAAAGCAAGAAAATAAATCTAAGCATGGATAATACCATGAAAAAGTGTGAACACGGACAAATAGAATGATATGTGAGCATTAATATAATGTCGATGAGAACACGTACTCCCCCAAGCTTAGGCTTTTGGCCTAACTTGGTCGTCGATCACTAGCCTGGAGGGTACTAGTTGGCGTGGTAGCTCACCGAGGCTCTCGGTGCGGATGCTTCAGCACGTCGTGCCACCAACACTACTGCGTTGTGAGCTCGGTCCTCGCTCTCAAGAACAAAATATCTTTCCTTGCTGTGATAATCAAAGAGAGTAGGTGCAGGAAAATACGTGTCCACAACATGTGATTGGTTAAACAACAAATTATAAGTGAAGTTATCAGCCCTTCCCTTGAGAATCTTATGCTCTTTTAAAGCATCAAAATCTAAATACCGAGTGGGTAGGATAGGATCAAAGGGACAAGGTGAAACACCTAGCCCTCGTGCTAGACGGGTGGCATAAATTCCACCATAGAACCAGCCACTTTTGGCGTTATGCTGAAGTCTACGTGCAACAATCGCTCCAAGGTTATAATTCCTTTCACCAGTGAGAGCGGTGTGAATGAGGCTCAAGTCTGGCGCATAGAGTATGCTACAGTCTTGCTTGCCTACTATGCATTTCCCGTTAAATAAATCGAAATACTGGATTGCGGGAAAGTGAACGCTCTTTATTCTTCCTTGTCTCACTCCTCTATTTTCACCGTAACAAAGGCTAGTAAAGAAAGACTCATACTCAGCCTTTGGTGGCTCATCAAGTGAACCCCAAAATGGAAGTTTGCAATGGTAAGCAGAGTTCTCTAGTGGAATAGTAAATGGATTATCATAAAGCATAAACGACACCCTAGACTCACGAGGAAAATATTTAAATTCTTTGACAAATGATTCTGTGAGAAGATGGCGATGTTCACACTTATCTGAGAGGTAGGGACCGAGACCGGCATTGTGATGTAGCGACCCGACCCGAATGGATCAAGTCTATGTGCTCAGGTGTCATCCCTGGATCAGTAATGCTGACACCACACAGTACTTCGAAGGATATATAACAGAGTAGCAATCACACACTTATTACATCGTTGTCCAAAAGAGGACTTATTACAATAAATATGGCTTAAGGCCATCTAATAACGATAACAGCGGAAGACTTGGAAGATAAGTGAGTCCAACAACTCCATCGGCATCACCGAGTATAGAACCACGACCTAAAACACCTTACTGTCAATGCGAAAAGTCTGCAACATGAAAAGTTGCAGCCCGAAACGGGTCAAAGACATGGAATATGCCGCAATGTAACACATAGAGAGTAATGAAGGAATAAGCCTATACTACATGCACATATGGCTGGTGGAAAAGCTCTACGGTTACAGTTTTGCATAAAGCTAGTTTTTCCCTACTGCAAAGGAATAAATTTGTTTAACTATCATGGTGGTTGTTAAACATTGAGAATGGTTGACAGCATCCTCAATCCCAATTAAACATACTCATTAAAAACCCAACAATATTAATTAGAGTAACATGTTGAGATTCACATGATATTCAAGTACTAGATACTCAAGATGTCCATAACCGGGACACGGCTAATCATGATTAGTTTATACACTCTGCAGAGGTTTATGACTTTTCCCCACAAGACTCGATCGCCTCCGTTTGGTTTCTCGCACTACATGGTGTTTGAGAGACGGATGACCGAGACCTAGTCTTTCAGAAGTGCTAGCACCTTACTTGTGGGTAGACCGTACCAACCTACAACCCCTACATCTGCTAGTCTACCCGTAAGAGTTTGCACAACTTACTCAGCTATGCCAGAGCCCAAAATGGCTTGTGGCTGCACACAGAAGTTACTAGCATGAATGATCTTATGATCCCTTTGAGCCTGGGTGGCGGTCCGAAGAAAAACAGGCAAGTCTCGATAGAAACCAGTGCCTCAATCCACCCGGATGTGTGTTTAAGTTGCCACCTTAAATAAACCGTTAATTTAACAATCTCACATCTGTCATGGAATACACTCACCCAATCCACGTCTACTAGCATAGCATGGCATAATAAGCAAACGCAGTAACTCCCAAGGTTTCATAAGTAAAATAGGTAATAGGTACTACCTCAATCTACTTCCCGTCCCACAATTTAATTAGATCCTAATCATGCAATGTTTGAGGATTGATCTAATGCATAAACTGGGTAGTAGAAAAGGTATGATCAAGTGTTACTTGCCTTGTCGACGATCTGCGAAACCTAGAGATTCAAATAACAAGCGGCGCACTCAGGGTGATCTATCGCAGACAAACAACAAGCATACAATAAGTACTCATCTAATGCACAGGTAAATCTCGAATAAAAGATCTGACCGTAAAGTTCAACTTAAGAACCCTGGTTGCAAAAGAAAACGAATCAAACAAAACAACGGAAAACATCCGGCTAAGAAAACTGCTTTGGTTCTAGCAAGTTGAAACTAGGTCAAATTTTGCAGTAGCAAAACTTTGTTTAAGTAGATTAGTCGGAACGGCGGTTTCAAACGAAACTCCAGCGCTTGAATCACCCGATTCCGATAAACGAGCGAGAAGATAAACTAGAACGAAAATCTGATCTGAAATCGAGATCGGAAAATAACGGATTAAATCCGATTAAAAGAAAAAAAACGACGAACGGTTAAACGAACAGACGTTCGTTAACCAGGAATAACCGGTGAACACGTTCGTTAAAACGAACGGATCGGTGAACGTTCACTAATCAAAAAAACCGGAAAAAAAATAAAAATCGATCTAGGTTTTAAAAAAAAACCGAACAACGACAAAGAAAACCGGAACGGTTTTATAGGGGAAAACCGAACCGAGGGGAGGGTGGCGCGGCGGCTACCTCGCCGAGGTGGGGCTCCGGCGGGCGGCGGCTATGGGCGGCGGCGGCGACTGGCCACGGGCGGGCGGGCACGGCGGCGGCGGCTAGCGGCGGCGACTATGGGGAGGCGGCGGCTGGGTTGGGAGGAGAGAGAGGGGAGGGGGTATATATAGGAGGGGTGTTGCTTGGGGAGGGGCAAGCAAAGGGAGGAGGAGGAGGAGTCCTCCTCGGACTCGCCCGGCCAGCGCCGGGCGCCATGAGGTAAGGGGCGGTCACTGGGCCCTTGGCCCAAAGTGGGCGCGCGATTTTTTTAAATATAATCACGCCAGAAAAAACGAATAAAATAAAATCTAAACGAACACCAAAATTTACAAAGTAAATTTTTCCCGACTCCTAAAAATGAGTCGAACAAAATGAACTTTAACACGGGGCCAAAATGCAAATTTTAAAATACGCATTTTTCTAAGGCAAATAAACTCCGAAAAATCCAAATTTTGATTTATTTATTAAACCTTCATTTTTCCTAAATTTTGGGAAAGTCATATTATTCCCTCTCTTATTTTTGATATTGGAAAAATATTTGAAGAATAAATAAATAAATCCAATGATCCTCTTTTCATAGTTTTGAGAGAACTCAAATATGAAAATTTGAAATCTCCAACTCTCTCCGAGGGTCCTTGAGTTGCGTGAAATTTCTAGGATCGGCAAAATGCAAGAAAATATGATATGCATGATGACTTAATGTATAACATTCCAAATTGAAAATTTGGGATGTTACAAACCTACCCCCCTTAAAATGAATCTCGCCCTCGAGATTCGGGTTGGCTAGAAAATAGGTGAGGATGATCCTTGAGCAAATCTTCTTCTCTTTCCCAGGTGGCTTCATCCTCAGTGTGGTGGCTCCACTGGACTTTGCAAAACTTGATAACCTTGCTGCGAGTAACTCTGCTGGCATAATCGAGAATCTTGACTGGTTTCTCCTCATATGTCAAATCATCCTTCAACTGAATTGCTTCAAGTGGCATCATATCTCTTAATGGTACTTCGCCATCTCGGCGTGACATTTCTTCACCGAGAAACATGGAATACATCATGAACTCCCGACAGTCCCTCCGCAATTCCAGCTTATAAGCAACTTCTCCCATGCGTTGCAAAAATCCTATACGGTCCAACGAAACGTGGTGCTAACTTTCCTTTAACTCCAAAACGCTTAACTCCTCGGTGGGATACTCTAAGATATACTGTCTCCAACTTCATATTCTATCGCCTTGCGTTTTGAATCCGCATAGCTCTTCCATGCAGGACTGGCTACCTTGAGCCTATCGTGAATCAACTTAACCTTCGCTCGCACTCCTTAATCAAATTTGGTCCAAACAATCGACGGTCTCGGCTTCGTCCCATGATAACGGTGTCCTGCACCTCCTTCCGCATAAAGCCTCGAAGGTGCCATCTTCAAGCTGGTTTGGTAATCGTTGTTATAAGAAAACTCTGCATACGGCAAGTTATCATCCCAACTAGATCCATAATCTAGTGCACAAGCTCTCAAAGATATCCTCCAAAATCTGATTGACTCTCAATCATCCATCGGTTCTGTGGGTGGAAAGTCTTTGAATTCCAGCCTGGTTCCCAACGCTTCGCGTAACCGATTCCAAAACTTTGAGGTAAATTGGGTTCCTCTATCCGATACGATACTCCTCGAACTCCGTGTAAACACACGATTCTGGTCATGTATATCTTTGCCAACTTAGCACGCTATAGGTAGTCTTGACCGGAATGAAATGAGCTACTTTCTTCAAGCGGTCGACTATAACCCAAATCGAGTCATAGCCGAGCGAGTCTTTGGCAAACCTGTGATGAAATCCATGCCTAGTTTATCCCACTTCCATTCGGTATCGGCAATGGTTGCAACAATCCTGTCCGCTTCGATGCTCGCCTTCACTCTCGACATACATCACAAATCGCTACGCATCATGCGATCTCCTTCTTCATTCCGGTCCACCGTAAAGTATTCTTAAAATCCAAATACATCTTGGTATTTCCGTGGTGAATCGAATAGGGTGAATATGTGCTTCTTGCGTAATCAACTTCCGATCTCCGTGTCATTTGGCACATACACACGGTCCTCAAACCATAGGGTATCGTGCTCATCCTCACGAAATCCCTTAGCTTTTCCTTCGCTCATTTTCTCCTTTATAGATGCAACTTCCTTATCCGCCTTTTGGGCTTTTACGATTTTGTCCATTAACGAGACCTAATCTCCAATGTTGCTACATAGCCTCTCGGAACTATTTCCAAACATAGCTCTCGAAGGTCCTCGGCTAACTCCTTGGGTATTCCTCCCATCTTTAGTGTATTGACGTGGCTCTTACGGCTCAATGCGTCTGCTACGACGTTAGCCTTCCCGGTGATAATGCAATCTCATATCATAATCCTTAATAAGCTCCAACCATCTCCTCTGCCTCGAGATTTAATTCCTTCAAGCGTGAAGATGTACTTCAAACTCTTGTGATCCGTGTACACCTCACAATGATTTCCAATGAGAAAATGTCTCCGTGTCTTCAATGCATGCACAATACCGCTAACTCCAAATCATGTGTGGCATAATTCAACTCATGAGGCTTAAGCTGTCGTGAAGCATACGAAACAACTCTTCCTTCCTGCATAAGCACCGCTCCAAGTCCTCGACGTGAAGCGTCGCAATACACCTCATAATCCTTGGTCTGATCTGGCAAAATTAACACCGTGAGGTAACCAATTTTTTCTTTAACTCCCTGAAAACTTGCTTCACAATCCTCACCCATATGAACTTGGTATCCTTTTTTCAGCAATTCCGTCATAGGCTTTGCAATCCTTGAGAATTCTCAATGAATCTTCGGTAGTATCCTGCGAGTCCAAGGAAACTCCGGATCTCTCCAACTGTCGTTGGTGCTTCCCATTTGGTTACGGTCTCAACCTTTGTGGGGTCAATCGCTATCCCTTCTCCGGATATAACATGTCCAAGAAATCCAACTTCCTTTAGCCAAAACTCACATTTCTTTGAACTTGGCGTATAGCTGATGTTCCCTTAGTTTCTCCAAAACCAATCGCAAATGTTCCTTATGTTCCTCTTCATTCTTCGAGAAAACCAAAATATCATCTATGAACACCACGAACTTATCCAAAAACTCCATAAACACTTTGTTCATCGTGTTCATGAAATAGGCAGTAGCGTTAGTCAGTCAAATGACATAACGGTATATTCATATAGTCCATATCTCGTGGTAAATGTTGTCTTAGGTATGTCCTGCTCTCGAATCTTCAACTGATGGTACCCTGATCGCAAATCGATCTTGGAAAACACTTTAGCTCCTTGCAAACGATCAAATAGATCATTTATCATTGGTGGTGGGTACTTGTTCTTGATTGTTACTGCATTCAATCCACGATAATCAACAACCATCCTTAACGATTCATCCTTCTTCTCCACTAACAAGACGGTGATCCCCAAGGCGAAGAACTTGGGCGATATAACCTTTATCCAATAGCTCCTTTATCTCGCTTCTTGATTTCCGCCAAATCCTGTGCGGGCATCCCGTATGGTCGCTCGATATTGGGCCCACACCGCAAAAGCTCAATCAAAAACTCAATGTCTCTATCCGGTGGCATTCCTGGCAACTCTTCCGAAAATACATCAGGGAAATCCTTCACCACTAGTACTTCTTCCTTCACAACTCCTGATAAGGAATTTACTTGTGCTCTCCTCGGCTCATGCCGTGATACATACTTGATCCTTCTTCCTTCTGGTGTGGTGAGCAAAATTGACTTAGTGGCGCAATCTATGTCCCCTCCATACTTCGATAACCAATCCATGCCTAATATCACATCCAATCCTTGGGATTCCAGAACTATTAGGTCCGAGGGAAAAACATAATGTCCAATACTTAATGGCAATCGATCACACCATATACTAGCCATGTATTCTGCTCCAGGTGAGGTTACTAGCATGGGTGACCTAAGGGCTTGGGTTGGTAATTTGTACTTATCCACAAATCCCCTTGATATGTATGAATGCGATGCACCAAGATTTCGAAAAGAACAACCGCAGAAATGACTTAACCAAAACTTACCGACATCGTGCATCGGGCTGATCTTCAACTTCCTCCACATCAATGTGGTTCACCCGTCCCTGTTGAAAGGGTTTGGCTTCTTTCCGTAGATTCCATTGCCATTTCCATTCTCGCCTTCTCGATACCATTTGCATAATGCCCGCCTTATGCGGCACTTAAAACAAGTGATGTGGCTCAGTCTACTTTGGTTGGTGTTGACGGGTTGGTGCGGTTCTGTCCATTGCTTCCTCCATTCCCTGCTCCCATTCTTGGTGCCATTATGGTTGTGCGAATTACCTCCTCCATGGGTATGTCAAACCGAACTCCCTGTTTAGGGGTATAACGGGCTTCATTGGCTCCAGAGTTATACTTCCCCGCCCATACTTTCTCTTACGATTCTCAATTTGTCAGCTGCTTTCCTTCAATCATGAGGGCACGGTCTACCAACTCCCGGTAGTTATTGAAACTTGCTACCATCAACTGCATGCTTAACTCATCATTCAGTCCTTCCAGAGACTTCTCCGCTTAGTCGATCTGTAGTAACGCTATCCGGGGCATAACGTGCTAATTTACTAAAATCGTCCACATATCGCCAACAGTCCTTCCTCCTTGGCGTAAGTTGCTTGAAACTCACGCTTCTTCATGGCCATAGCTCCCGCCGAGACATGGGCGGTCTTGAAAGCTTCTTTGGCCGATCCCATGTGACAAAGGTGTCACAGTGGTAAGTGGCGGTAAAATTCTCCCACCATGCTGCTGCGGGTCCTTCAAGCTGGTGTGCGGCAAACTTCACCTTCTCTCCATCTGTACATCCTGCAGTGGTAAACTCCCTCCCTACCTTACGGAGCCAATCATCTGCTACTATCGGCTCGGTGCTACTGGAAAACACCGGCGGATTCAGCCTTAAGAAACGTGTCAAGTGATCCACAGGTGGTGGTGGTGGTGGTGGGTTGTTGTTGTTGTTGTTGCCTTGATTTTGTACCAGTGTTTGGATCAAAGTGTTCTGCTGCTGAATCAACTGGGTGATCTCTGGCGGGAAAACAAACTCGGGGTCGCGTCTCGGAGGCATCTGATGGGTTTAGAAAAGACGAGAAATTAAGAATAGAGTGGGGTCTAAGGAGAAACACTACCCAAATGTATATGAGCAAATGCACACAAAATCACTTCATTCAGTTCAAATAAAGGGCTTACAACGGTCTAACTATCGCAAAAGTGCGTGAACTAAAAATGTTACATGGAGGAATACTACTAATATGTGGGGTCATCTATTAATTTGAACCGTGGAAGACTCCATGATGTCTCGCTCCAGCCTTCATCTTCAAGTCGGGTTCACTTGGATCCGAATCGGGTCATCGATGTTGATGTAGTCGCTGGACAGCCGACGTACTTGTCTTCATTCTTGAGCGCCAATTTCTTCTTGAGTTCTTCAATCTCGTACTTAAGATCGTTATTGTGTCTTGCTAGAGCTACGATCTCGCCCATGTAGTCCTTTGCGTTAGACTTCAGCCTCCTTCAAGTTCGATGATCCTTCCCTTCGCATTCTTCAATTCGAGCATATCATTGCACATCCGGTTCTCCGCGTCGAATGTGCTGGTTTAACTCTGGATGAAAGCTGCAATGGATCTATCCTTCTTGGTGCCGACTATCTCCCATTGTTCATCTCGGCGTCCACAAATCGATAGATGGTGTCCTTGAGGTCTTCTTGGTAAACTTCTCCAATGCGTCCCATGGTGATATGAGCTGCCATGCTCTTTCCTGCACTCAGGTTGGTGCACTAAAAACACTATCTATAGGCTTGGTGATTGGGGCGAATGTCCTTCCCCTAACGTGAGCTTGAATCTTCCAAGCTCCTCTTCAGCAGAGTGGCGTTGAAAGTTCCGGTGAAGCTTGGTAGTCCAATGTTCAGTACTTGGTGACTTCCTTCAAGTGAAATCCAAAAGGTGTGCCTTCATCCGTTGGGTGTACTTGATCTTCGGCGTCCTTCATCCTAAAAGAGTAGAAAAGATGAGGAGTTAGAAAATGAGAAGAGAGTAGTGATCTATGGCTTTAACTTAGTGGTCGTGTCCTACCAACAGGTGCTCGATACCATCTCTCAGAGCGACCCGACCCGAATGGATCAAGTCTACGTGCTCAGTGTCATCCCTGGATCGTAATGCCGACACCACACAAGATTTCAAGGATTTATAACAGAGTAGCAATCACACACTTATTACATCATTGTCCAAAAGAGGACTTATTACAATAAATATGGCTTAAGGCCATCTAATAACGATAATAAATGGAAGACTTGGAAGATAAGTGAGTCCATCAACTCCATCGGCATCATCGAAAGTATAGAACCACGACCTAAAACACCTTACTGTCGTTCTAAAAGTCTGCAACATGAAAAGTTGCAAATTAAAACGGGTCACATGGAATATGCCGCAATGTAACACATAGAGAGTAATGAAGGAATAAGCCTATACTACATGCACATATGGCTGGTGGAAAAGCTCTACATACAGCTTTTGCATAAAGCTAGTTTTTCCCTCATCGCAAAGGAATAAATTTGTTTAACTATCATGGTGGTTGTTAAACATTGAGAATGGTTGACAGATCCTCAATCCCAATTAAACATACTCATTAAAAACCCAACAATATTAATTAGAGTAACATGTTGAGATTCACATGATATTCAAGTACTAGATACTCAAGATGTCCATAACCGGGACACGGCTAATCATGATTAGTTTATACACTCTGCAGAGGTTTATGCACTTTTCCCCACAAGACTCGATCGCCTCCGCTTGGTTTCTCGTGACTACATGGTGTTTGAGAGACGGATGACCGAGACCTAGTCTTTCAGAAGTGCTAGCACCTTACTTGTGGGTAGACCGTACCAACCTACAACCCCTACATCTGCTAGTCTACCCGTAAGAGTTCGCACAACTTACTCAGCTATGCCAGAGCCCAAAATGGCTTGTGGCTGCACACGGAAGTTACTAGCATGAATGATCTTATGATCCCTTTGAGCCTGGGTGGCGGTCCAAGAAAACAGTAAGTCCTGATAGAAACCAGTGCCTCAATCCACCCAGATGTGTGTTTAAGTTGCCACCTTAAATAAACCGTTAATTTAACAATCTCACATCTGTCATGGAATACACTCACCCAATCCACGTCTACTAGCATAGCATGGCATAATAAGCAAACGCAGAAGTAACTCCCAAGGTTTCATAAGTAAAATAGGTAATAGGTACTACCTCAATCTACTTCCCGTCCCACAATTTAATTAGATCCTAATCATGCAATGTTTGAGGATTGATCTAATGCATAAAACTGGGTAGTAGAAAAGGTATGATCAAGTGTTACTTGCCTTGCTGACGATCTGCGAAACCTAGAGATTCGAAATAACAAGCGGCGCACTCCGGGTGATCTATCGCAGACAAACAACAAGCATACAATAAGTACTCATCTAATGCACAGGTAAATCTCGAATAAAAGATTTGACCAGAAAGTTCAACTTAAGAACCCCGTTGCAAAAGAAAACGAATCAAACAAAACAACGGAAAACATCCGCGAAGAAAACTGCTCGGTTCTAGCAAGTTGAAACTAGGTCAAATTTTGCAGTAGCAAAACTTTGTTTAAGTAGATTAGTCGGAACGGCGGTTTCGAAACGAAACTCCAGGCGCTTGAATCACCTGATTCCGATAAACGAGCGAGAAGATAAACTAGAACGAAAATCTGATCTGAAATCGAGATCGGAAAATAACGGATTAAATCCGATTAAAAGAAAAAAAACGACGAATGGTTAAACGAACGGACGTTCGTTAACCGGGAATAACCGGTGAACACGTAAATTTACAAAGTAAATTTTTCCCGACTCCTAAAAATGAGTCGAACAAAATGAACTTTAACACGGGGCCAAAATGCAAATTTTTAAAATAAGCATTTTTCCTAAGGCAAATAAACTCCGAAAAATCCAAAATTTGATTTATTTATTAAATCTTCATTTTTCCTAAATTTTGGGAAAGTCATATTATTCCCTCTCTTATTTTTGATATTGGAAAAATATTTGAAGAATAAATAAATAAATCCAATGATCCTCTTTTCATAGTTTTGAGAGAACTCAAATATGAAAATTTCGAAATCTCCAACTCTCTCCGAGGGTCCTTGAGTTGCGTGAAATTTCTAGGATCGGCAAAATGCAAGAAAATATGATATGCATGATGACTTAATGTATAACATTCCAAATTGAAAATTTGGGATGTTACATGTGAATATATTGCTCAAATTCCTCCTTGATGCCCACACGCACCATATATTCATCGCAAGGCCATAAGCATGTTTTGGTGGCGGCATCTCGCGTGGAACTTTCACTTGGTTCAATGTAAGACCGGCGAGCAGAACTGTCACTAGAGGATTATGAATTCTCTGTCGACCCAGAGTTAATTACTTTGGTTGAATCTGATCCTTTCCATGGTTATGAAACTGAAACTGTTGTGGCAGATCTTACTAAGTTGAATGACATAGCCACCCTTTTTACTCATGATGAGAAAACTCGCTATTACTTTATTCTCAAATTATTTCCGTTCTCATTAAAGGGTGATGCTAAAGCTTGGTACAATACTCTTGCTCCTGGTTGTGTGCGTAGTCCCTAGGATATGATTTAGTACTTCTTTGAAAAATATTTTCCTGCTCATAAGAAACAAGCTGCCTTACATGAAATATTTAACTTTGTGCAAACTAAAGAAGAGAGTCGCCCACAAGCTTGGGGGAGGCTTTGCCAGTTACTTAATGCTTTGCCTGATCATCCTCTTAAGAAAAATGAAATACTTGATATCTTCTATAATGGACTAACCGATGCTTTTAGGGACTTCCTAGATAGTTGTGTTGGTTGTGTTTTCATGGAACGAACTGTTGGGCAAGCTGAAGAATTATTGAATAACATATTGAAAAATTATGATGGTTGGACTCTTCCTGAACCACCGGCTAAACCCACTCCAAAGAAGAGAGTATATTATATATCAATCCTGAAGATATGCAAGAGGCAAAGAAATCTATGAAGGAAAAAGGTATTAAAGCTGAGGATGTCAAAAATTTACCTCCTATTGAAGAAATACATGGGCTTAATACACCACCACTGCCTAAGGTGGTAGAGGTAAATTCTCTAATTCAGTTCAATGAAAATGACAATCCTCGCAATATGCATCCTAGTCAATGCCTTTATGAGTTTGAAAACTACATTACAAAACAAGATCACTTCAATGCAAATGTTATGAAACAATTGAAATATAATTTTGATATGATTGCTCGCTTGAGTGACTTGTTATTTAGAATCTCAAATGTTGTTAGAGGTGTTGGAAAACATGCTTCTATGGTTCAAACTCAGTTAGAACAAGTTGCTAAATCTCAAAGAGAATTACTTGATGAAATGAATAATAATATACATGACTTTGTTGTTAGAGTTGCAACTAGAGGAGCTAAAATGACTCAGGAACCACTTTATCCTAAGGGACACCCAAAAAGAATTGAACAAGACTCACAAAGAAATAACACTAATGCACCTAGTCCTTCTAGAAAGAAAAAGGAAAAGAAAAATGATAGGACTTTGCACACTTCTAGTGAACCTGAAATAGAGAAACCTCCTGATAATGAAAATGAAACTTCTATCTCAAATGCTGAAACTCGGTATGGTAACGAACACTCACCTAGTGATAATGAAAAATATAATGATGAGGTTCATGAAGACACTCAACCAAACAATGAAAAAGAACCAGACAATGATGTTGAGATAGAACCACATGTTGACCTTGATAACCCACAACCTAAGAATAAAAGATATGACAAAAGAGACTTTGTTGGTAGAAAACAAGGTAAAGAAAGAGAACCGTGGGTTCAAAAATCTATGCCTTTTCCACCCAAGTCAACTAAAAAGAAAGATGATGAAGAATTTGAACGCTTTGTTGAAATGTTGAGGCCGCTTTTTATGCACTCGCTTGATCGATATCCTTAAAATGCCTCCTTATGCAAAGTATATGAAAGACATCATCACTAATAAGAGAAAAATACCGAACCTGAAATCTCCACTATGCTTGCTAATTATACTTTCAAAGATGGAGTACCTAAAAACTTGGAGATCCGGGAATACCAACTATACCTTGCTCTATCAAAAAGAATTATGTGAAAACTGCTTTGTGTGATTTAGGAGCTAGTGTTAGTGTTATGCCTTTCTCTTTATATAAAAGACTTGATTTGAATAAGCTCACACCTACTGAAATATCTTTGCAAATGGTTGACAAATCAACTGCCATACCTATCGGTATCTATGAGGATGTGCCCGTTGTTGTTGCTAATGTTACTATTTTAACTGACTTTGTTATACTTGAGATGCCCGAGGACGACAACATGTCGATTATCCTTGGTAGACCCTTCTTGAATACTGCAGGGGCTGTTATTGATTGCAATAAAAGCGATGTCACTTTTCATATCAATGGTAATGAGCATACGGCGCACTTTCCGAAGAAACAATTCCAAGTGAATGGTATTAATGCTATCGAAAAATCTCCGACAATCACTATTGGAAGTTTTCAAATACCTATACCTACTGTCAACAAGAAATATGATATGCTTATTGTTGGGGACATTCATATCCCCATTGAGGTAACTTAGTGATTTATGAAAGTTCTTTGGTTTCATGCTAATCGAAAGTGGTTGTTAATAAGACCTGATCAACCTTATTAATGAATCATTTTTTAGCGGTATGAAGTTGATGAATTTAGTAAGCACTACCTTCTGTCCTTACTTTTAGTTTTCTGTTTTTATTAGTTAAATAAAATAAAAATGACATATTTTGTTTGTTTTCTAAATTTCCCTTGCAATAAAAAATGACCCAAAAATAAAAGTTCTCAGAATGCCCTGAAAATTTAATACGATTTTTTTTATATTTCTGAATTTCTGGTGCAAATAATATCAGAGGGAGGTGCATCAGGTGGGCACAACCCACCTGGCGCTGCTTAGGACCCCAGGCGCGCTTCGGTGGGTTGTGGTCCCCACGTGGGGCCCCTCACTTATCTCTTCATCCCACATCATCACTTACCTCCAAAAAAAATCTCCATTGCTCTCTCTCTCTCTCTCTCTGTCTCTCTCTCCCGTGTTCTTGCTCTCGAACCTGTGGATTTTGATCTCTTTGCTCGAAGCTCCATTTCCGAAACTGTTTCGGGGGATTGTTGCTTGGTATGTGACTCCACCTTTTGTCCAATTAGTTTTTGTTTTAGTGGTTTGTATTTTGAATAATTAGCTACTCTTGGTGCTGTTGTAGATGAGTTTGCATGTTAAATTCTTAGAGTTCTAAGTAGTTTGAATGCTTGATATGGCTTCTATGTATCCCTATGAGTAGTTGCTATCGATTTAATAAAGTTTTGTTGACAAATTTTTGTTACCCAAGAATTTTTCAGAAAACTGTACACGGACATGATGAACCTATTTGGAAGGAGTTCTTCGAGGAGGAGATCCTCGGGGGCATCTTCTAGTGACAGTTCTGCTCGCCGGTCTTATGTTGAACCAGGTGAAAGTTCCACATGAGATGCCGCCACCAAAACATGCTTATGGCTTTGCAATGATTATATGGTGCGTGTGGGCATTAAGGAGGAATTTGAGCAATATGTTCACAATGCCGGTCTCGGTCCCTACCTTTCAGATAAGTGCGAACAACGCCACCTTCTCACTGAATCATTTGTCAAAGGATTTAAATTATTTTCTCGTGAGTCTAGGGCGTCGTTCATGCTTTATGATAGTCCATTTACCATCTCACTAGAGAATTTTGCTTACCACTGCAAGCTCCCGTCTAGGGGTTCGCTTGACGAACCACCAAAGGCTGAGTTCGAAACATTCTTGACTAGTCTTTGTTACGGTGAAAGGAGGGGCGTGACACAAGGTAGAATAAAGAGCATTCATTTTCCCGCAATTCAGTACTTTGCATTATTTAAAGGGAAATGCATAGTAGGCAAGCAAGACTGTAGTACGCTTTGTGCTCCAGACTTGAGCCTCATACGCACTGCTCTCACCGGTGAAAGGAATTATAACCTTGGAGCAATTGTTGCACGTAGACTTCAGCACAATGCTCACAATGGCTGGTTCTATGGTGGAATTTATCCATGCGTTTAGCATGAGGGCTGGGTGTTTCACCTTTGCCCTTTGATCCTACCCTACCCACGCAGTATTTAGATTTTAACACCTTAAAAGACCATAAGATCCTTAAGGGAAAGGTTGATAACTTCACTTACAATTTATTGTTTAACCAAACTTCTATTGTGCATACATATTTGCCTGCGCCTGCTCTTTTTGACTATCGCAGCAAGGAAAGATATATTGTTCTTGAGAGCGAGGCCCGAGCTCACAATGTAGTAGTGGAGTCAACATGGCAGGCCAAGGCATCCGCACCGAGAGCCTCTGTGAGTTACTACACCGACTACTACCCTCCAGGCTACTGATTGATTACCAAGTTAGGCCAAAAGCCTAAGCTTGGGGGAGTACGTGTTCCTCACCGACATTATATTCATGTTCACGCATATCATTTCATTTGTCGTTGTTCACACTTTTTCATTGTATCATCCATGCTTAGATTTATTTCCTTGCTTTCTTCTTGTGGGTTTGAAAAACTTTAGAAAAACCAAAAAAATTAGTTGTAGCTAGTTTACTTTCTATGCATGCTTAGTAGTAATATTAAAAAGAAAACCCAAAAAGATTTCCTTGTTCTTCTTTTATTTGTTGGGAGCTTTCCAGTGTAAATAGTTTTTCTCGGTTTTGCTTTCCCCTTTTATTTGCTTGTTCTAGAAAACCAAAAACTCCAAAAATATTCCAGTGTGTTTCTCTGAATTTCTTTTCTTTTTATTCGAGTCTTACCGAGGAGAAGACCACAATGAAAATGTTGAGTGGCTCTCATATGAATAACTGTTGAACTAATAAAGAGCACATTTTACCTTGTCTTCTCCTGTTGAAGAAAATGTTTGCAGATTCCAGCTTAGTCCACGGCACTCTTGCACTATAATTATTTTCGTATCGTTCGGTCGTGCAAGTGAAAGGCAATAATGACGATATTCGATGAACTGGATGTGGCAGAGAGAAACTGGTATGAACTAGACTTGTTCTTTTTGTGTAAATATGTTTAACCTAGTACCCATGATTAAACATGTTTGCGATGACAATTAGAGATTATAGTTTCTCATGCCATGCATAAGTAGCTGGGAGTGGATAATGATTTATCTTGGATATCAACATTGGGTTAAAATGATTGTGATGTAGTATGATGATATGGTATGCTCCTCTGAATGTTCGAGTGGCTTGACTTGGTACATGTTCATGCATGTAGTTGAATCAAAACCAACATAGCCTCTATAATATTTATGTTCATGGTGTTCATATCCTACTCATGCTAGTGTCCAATGTTACTTATGCATAATGCATGTTTATGACCGTTGTTGCTCTCTAACTGGCCGCTTCTCAATCTATTTGCTAGCCTTCACCTGTACTAAGTCGGAATTCTGCTTGTACATCAAAAACCTTGAACCCAAAGTTATTCCAGATGAGTCCACCAGACCTACCTATATGCGGTATTACCCTGCCGTCCTAACTAAATTTGCATGTGCCACCTCTAAAAAATTCCTAAATATCCTCTTTGTGTGCCTGGATCATTCATGGAATGACAGGAGGTGGTCGGTATCTTCCATGCTAAGCGGGTTATTCTCAGGTCGAGTGTTTATTCACTCGCCATTGCACGAGAAAAGGGCAGTAATATGGATGCCCAGTCCCAAACTGCAAACATGAAAAAGAGTTAATCTCTTAAAAAATCAAACAAAAACTCCCGATGGAGTCAAAACCTTTACTTTTATCGCTTGGGAACCGCCACTAGTGTGCTTAGCATGGAAGATATTGATAACTGATGGTCGTGAAGTAAATGAGAAGGGTGCATGTCTCAAAATATCATTTATCTCTGTTTTAAAAACTTGAGCTCTGGCACCTCTGCAAATCACTGCTTCCCTCTGCGAAGGGGCTATCTATTTACTTTTATGTTGTGTCATCACCTTCTAAAAACAAGCGCTAGAACCTGAGAGCACAACTGTCATGACTTATGCATTGTGTGTAGCTAATGTTGGGTGCATCATGACTGTATCTTTTCTAACATGAATTACAATGTTTAGTCGCTGCTTGAACTGTGGAGGTGCTCTGCATTTATGTTTTGCGGTCTCAGAAAGGGCTAGCGAGATACCACTATTGTCATACTATATCATGGTTTTTTTGACAACGTGTTGCCGTTTGAGATACCTTATTATTGCTCGCTAGCTGATTATGTCATTCATATGAGTCATTATAATCTTTAAGAGTTATTGTCGGCATGGTTAGTTATAATGTTGGCTGAAAACCTGGTGTTGTTTAAGCTTATTTATGCAAACAAGAGCAAAAGAGTTCGTAAAAGTTTTTCCTTTTTCACTTTCAGTTTATCAACTGAATTGCTTGAGGACAGGCAAAGGTTTCAGCTTGGGGGAGTTGATACGTCTCCAACGTATCTACTTCTCCTAACGCTTTTCCTCTTGTTTTGGACTCTAATTTGCATGATTTGAATGAAACTAACCCCGGACTGACGTTGTTTTCAGCAGAACTACCATGGTGTTGTTTTTGTGCAGAAATAAAAGTTCTCGGAATGGAACGAAACTTCACGAGGAATTTTTATATAATATATAAGAATTTATGGAGCCAAGACCTACCAGAGAGGGGCCCCTGGGTGGGCACAACCCACCGTATGCCGCCTCTCTGGTGCGCCAGTGGGTTGTCCCCACCGTGGCCCCCGACCTCAAATCGACGCTATAAAATCCTATTTTTCCGGAAAAAATCAGGGAGAAACAATTATCGCGATCCACGAGATGAAGTCGCCGTCACCTCCTATTCTTCATCGGGAGGCCAGATCTGGAGTCCGTTTGGGGCTCCGGAGAGGGGGATCTTCGTTCTTCGTCATCACTAACCCTTCTCCATCGCCAATTCCATGATGCTCCCCACCGGGAGTGAGTAATTCCTTCGGAGGCTCGCTGGTCGGTGAGGAGTTGGATGATATTTATCATGTAATCGAGTTAGTTTTGTTAGGGCTTGATCCCTAGTATCCACTATGTTCTTAGATTGATGTTGCTATGACTTTGCTATGCTTAATGCTTGTCACTTTGGGCCCGGGTGCCATGAACCCAGATCTGAACCATTTATGTTATTATCATTATATCCATGTTCTAGAGCCGATCTTGCAAGTTATAGTCACCTACTATGTGTTATGATCCGGCAACCCCAGAGTGACAATAACCGAGCCCACTCCCGGTGATGACCGTAGTTTGAGGAGTTCATGTATTCACTATGTGTTAATGCTTTGTTCCGGTTCTCTATTAAAGGAGGCCTTAATATCCCTTAGTTTCCAATATGGACCCCGCTTCCACGGGAGGGTAGGACAAAAGATGTCATGCAAGTTCTTTCCATAAGCACGTATGACTATTTACGGAATAGATGCCTACATTATATTGACGAACTGAGCTAGTGCCATATCGCCCTAGTTTATAACTGTCTCATGATGAATATCATCCAACATGTCACCGATCCAATGCCTACGAATTTATCTTATATTATTCCTGCTAAGTTACTACTGCTATCATCACTGTTACACTTACTACAAAATTACTGCTATCACTTTTACCGTTACCGTTACTACTGTTACTATTATCAAAACTATCAAACTACTTTGCTACTGATTACTTGTTGCAGATAATTAATCTCCAGGTGTGATTGAATTGACAACTCAGCTGCTAATACCTTCAAATATTCTTTGGCTCCCCTTGTGTCGAATCTATAAATTTGGGTTGAATACTCTACCCTCAAAAATTATTGTGATCCCCTATACTTGTGGGTTATCACCAACTCCTCCTAATCGTCCTCCGCCTCGTTGGGGAAGGCCTCCTACTCATCACCGGATCCGTCATCTCCATCGTTGTCGGTGCTGGACATGGTGGATGAAGAGGGGGAGGGGAACAGTCAAGAAGTGGGAGCAGAAGAGATGAAGAGTGGAATGAGAGTGAAATGGAGCTAGGGTTTACTCCATGTGGGTTTTTTAGTGGGGACCGAATTGGGTCGGATGTGCCAGCGTGGCCGGGCTGACATGGCGGACGTGCTAGGGCCTCCCACATCCGCTCTAGATATGGGCCGAATATGAGGTGTGCCGGACATCCTAGACGTTTGGGGCCAGTTTGAGGAGTCCCGCTGGGTCGGGTGTTTTGACTGATTACCTATTGTGTTATCCACCCAGACGTATAGAAAGGGTTGGGGGCACCCAGCTGTAGATGCTCTAAATAGCATTATTAAGGATGTTAGAACAAACAATAGCAGGCTAGGCCCACTTACATAGCGATCTTACCCGTTGAAGAGAGATATACTTCCTCCATCCCAAAATAAGGCCCGCAGATTTAGTACAAAGTGTGTAGGAAGTATAAAAATGTAAGAGTATCTCCAGCATTGGTTAGCTTGTTGGTAAAAATGTCCATGTCATCAGCAAATAATGTATCATACAAGTACTCAAGTGGTTATGATAAGATTGACCAATAGGAGATGCAGGAAATGAAATTTGCCCTCTATTTTATCTTAAAGATTATGCATAAGGTGTTGGTTCTATTGGGAAACATAGTAGAAAATAAAAAATACCCTACAAACACCCAGGAATAGTATGAAGATGCATATAGGGTTTGGATCAACGATCGTACCGAGTCTGAAGTGCAGCTGAAGTAGACGAGTCGGTGTATATCATACTTGGAGTTCCATGAACCGTTGATGACGATCCCGCGAACCGCCCTCAAACGCCCTCAAATGGAAGGCCAAAAGCACGACCTCTCTACTTGGTTGCAAGCGTACGGTCTTCACGATCCGGCAGCGCTTCACCGTGCAGAGCTAATCGCCGCCAAAGAATTAAACGGGAGAGATTAAAACCACACTAGCTTCTAATTATGAGGATTAGAGGAACTAGGCTATCTCTAATTAGTTAACTAGGTCCAATTATAACTAGAACTAGATGAACTAGAGGAGGCTCCAAAACTTGTGTGTAGAAAAGGGCTAAGACATCAATTCCTCAAGTATATATAGGTTAGAGGGGAGGAGGGCTGCCAAGAGGAGGGCAAGGACTCCCATCCCCTTGCGTCGGCCAAGGGGGCAAGTAGGAGTCCTTCACCCTCCCCAATTCGGCATCCCCTAGAGGGAAAGGGGGGTGCCTCCCCTCTTGGGCCTTAGTGGCCCAAGTTGCCTTCCACCTCTAGGCCTTTTTAAGGCCCATTGATATTTAATTATTTCTAAAAGCCTTCTAACAATTTCTAGAGCCTTATATATATATATATATATAATTTAACATCACCAGAAACATTTTCCACTTATATACTATTTATCTGTAATACCCCATATTGCCCGATAAACTCTAAAACCCTTCCATGACCCCGAAACGCTTCTAGTTCCTCTTGAAAGTATTTTGAATGTTAATGAAACAATTCCACAAATAAATCCTCAATACTCTCGTCCTACCAACACTCAGCAGATTGTGATTACCTTAAACTTGTGACCCCGTAGGTTTGGTAAATCATAGACATGAACGTAATCCCTTCGTTCAATGACCGATAGCGGAACTGTGGACGCCCATATCGATCCCTATGATTATATGAATGACATTCGAGTGAACTTTTGGTTATCATGCGATGTGTACTTTCCTTTGCGGTACTTTACAAATGCCGGGATGCATCGTGTATCCTTTTGAGTCACACACATGCTCGCTATACCGTTGTTCGTGTTACCAGTTTTGTTCTTCTTTCTCGTTGATACGTTCCAGCATCCCCGTGACATAGTCACCTGTGTCTAACTAGACGATGATGGATGTCGTAACACCAAGAGGGCCCTAAGAACATCTCTCCATCGTTGGAGGAGCAAATCCCACTCTTGAGCTATCTAGTCCCTTGTCAAACTTTTTGATGAACCCGTAAGTTGTCGTTATGATCACCTAGTTACAGATGGCGTTTGAGCGACCCGAAAGTCCATCGTATGGTAGGAAGTGATTACGATATTCTCATGGTCTAAGGAACTAGAACACATGTGATAACCCACAAGTATAGGGGATCGTTTGTAGCCTTCTTCGATAAATAAGAGTGTCGAACCCAATGAGGAGCTAAAGGCAGAAATATTCCCTCAAGTTCTATCGACCACCGATACAACTCTACGCACACTTGACGTCTGCTTTACTGAAAAGAAGTATGAAATTAGTTTGTAGGAGTGATGCTAGAACTACTTTGGAAGAATAAAACTAGAAGTACTTTGCAAGATAATAAAAAGCATGTAAATAAAATCTAGGGGCTGTTTAGATAAAGACACAACTAAGTTATTGTTGTCTACTACACAACCTTCTTCTTGTAGACGTTGTTGGGCCTCCAAGTGCAGAGGTTTGTAGGACAGTAGCAAATTTCCCTCAAGTGGATGACCTAAGGTTTATCAATCCGTGGGAGGCGAGGGATGAAGATGGTCTCTCTCAAGCAACCCCGCAACCAAATAACAAAGAGTCTCTTGTGTCCCCAACACACCCAATACAATGGTAAATTGTATAGGTTCACTAGTTCGCCAAGAGATGGTGATACAAGTGCAATATGGATGGTAGATAAAGGTTTTTGTAATCTGAAAATATAAAAACAGCAAGGTAACTAATGATAAAAGTGAGCGTAAACAGTATTGCAATGCTAGGAAACAAGGCCTAGGGTTCATACCTTCACTAGTGCAAGTTCTCTCAACAATAATAACATAATTGGATCATATAACTATCCCTCAACATGCAACAAAGATTCACTCCAAAGTCACTAATAGTGGAGAACAAACGAAGAGATTATGGTAGGGTACGAAACCACCTTTATTCTTTCCAATCAATCCGTTGGGCTATTCCTATAAGTGTCACAAACATCCCTAGAGTTCGTACTAGAATAACACCTTAAGACACAAATCAACCAAAACCCTAATGTCACCTAGATACTCCAATGTCACCTCAAGTACCGTGGGTATGATTATACGATACTAGTTGACTCGTTGCGCCAAATGGCGCAGAGACCCGCTAAAGCCATGTTGTCGATAAAAATAATTTTATTTTGTAAGGACATATTCGATATTGGTAGTAGAGAGTCCATGTGTTAAATCGTGCTATATTGAAAATATGTTTATCATGCTGAGAAATATGAGGTTGAAAAAAGTCATATTTGTATAACAGGTATATACCAATTAAGGAAGTACTTTTTTAGTTGAAAATATAGTTAGCACGTTGAGAAATACGACTTTGAAAAAAAACATATTTGTATAAGATGTATAGACCAGTTAAGGATGTATTTTTTAGCAATGTTTGTATCAAACTTTTATTTTCCATTTGCATGAAAAATCCTCCGGAGTAGAATATGGCGCAGAGGCCCATTTAAAACCATGAATGCATTGAAAATACTTTCATTTGTTAATAACTTTAGATATGAGCAACTACTCCCTCCGTCTCAGTTTACAAGTCCTACGCCAGATACCTAGATTGCCAGTTTTATCACCCTAATATAAACTATATAACACAAAAATTGTACATTTTGAAAATAGAACATCTGAAGTTTATATTGGTATATTTTTTGTAATATATGACTTGTATTATGTTGGTCAAATTAACGACCTAGGGGTACACGCACGCCCTGTAAACTGAGAGAGGGAGTACTTAAAATACCAATGCAACCCCTTTTAACAAAACTAATAAGGATTTCTCTTTACCAATATATACCCGAGCGTGCATAATTTGTAATCAATCACATTTTCAAACATGGGATTGAAGTAACTTACACTTTGCATTTAGCATATGATGAGATAGGAATGAAGGTTTGGTTATTCTTTGAGGATTCACCAAATTTCAGTACACACATGCACATACCTAATAAAATTCGATTAGTGGGTCCAAATAGTTGAGCAAGCAATTAGAAGGTCTGAATAGTTGTAAACTTGAATTTAAAAAGAGAGGTAAACATACGTGACACAATAAAATGTACTCCCTCTGTCCCATAATATAAGACGTTTTTGCAAGCTATGTTAACTTGCAAAATGGTTTTTAATTGTGGGATGAAGGGGATACTTAATACATGATGAACATTTTGTATAGGAGAATCACTTAGAAATAGTGGTCAATTACATGATATAATTTGGTTCTATACAAAAGGAAATTTTATCTTTTGTGTATATATCCTAGAGACCACCCCCTTGCATGAACTCTTTGCTCTTTAAGTCGAATGGCATAGCTCCTGCCTTTGTAAGAAAGGACTCTGCAATATCCATCAATGTCAAGCGAAAAGGATCGTGTGATGCATCTCTACCTATGCAAAACAATGAAAAACCATACATGCTATCTACATACTCTCATAATCTAGAAGCATGCCTTCAGTTGCGTAGAAAGCCATAAAACAAAAGGTGGCAGAAGACCAATCAGAATTAGCTTTTGCCATACAGTTCATGAGCTAAAGTTGAGCACAGTATAAGTAAATTTGATCCGAGCGATAAAACAACTTTTAGAAAGTATGCATGGAAACATCTAAACATGGAAGCTGTAAAATTATGGAGAATAAAAGAGAAGAGGCAAAACAACAAAGGAGTTGTTGGACATACAATTCAAACTGGGCGAGGAATCGGTTCCATTGTAGTAGACCGATAAGGATTAAAAGCAGATTAAAGAACCAGATGTTGATATTTTGTTTGACAAGGAGAGCAATGAACACACTTGTCAATGCTTTATTGCTAAGATGAATTTACAGAATGGGCGAAAAAAACTACCAACCGGATGATACTGTGCTGCGACCCAAAGAAAAATGGATAAACATGAAACTAACAGTTAGCAAACCTAATTGATATAGATGTTGCTGTGTGCATTTATGCAATCCTACTTACATACTTTAAAATGACAAGCCAGATATGTATATTGGTAATAAATATGACCTTGTGAGTATTAGCATCAGTGTTAAATCCAGTATGTCAAAAACATGATTAAATAGCAGAAAACATATGAATGTATTAATAGGATGTAGTTCTTCCAGTCCGAGGGCTGAACTTTTTTAAGTACAACAAAGTGGTGCAAACATGTAAATTCAACCGTTACCAGAACAAACATAATCAAAAGCGACGAGATGATAACTATCTAATCATTTTAAAGTCTCTTGCAAGCAAAGCTAAATCATGTTAAAGTCAGCAAGAAAACATTTGTTCCAACATAAAAACAACAATATTAGGTTCTTGTTCCACAAGGCCACAACAGGTCCTCGATCTACCAAGCCATACTAAGAGAAGAAACAAGTAAACACACTGAGTTTTTCTCTTCAACAGTGAAAAAAGTATGTACTGCCATAGAGCTACACTTACAGTAGAAATGTAAATCGGGCCAAAACAGAAGCAAACCTCATTTGAGAATTCTCGGATGCACTGATAGGAGTGATATGTGAGTAGCTTGACTGTGATCTCCCATCCACCAGTTTTCTGTAGTATAATATACTGTGATCTCCCATCCACCAGTTTTCTGTAATATAATATGCAAAACCCCTCAGTTTTTATCAGTAGCATCTTCAATTTCTAATAAAGCAAATCTATGTGCTGATTCTTTAGCTAGTTCACTGAAATTCCTAATTTTTCGAGTTCATCCATGGTAAGATCCACAATCTTACATGTTTTATATAGGAAAACATGAGTAAAATCAGAGAATGAAGATACTGGCAAAGGGCCACCAAAACAGAGAAGAGGCATGTGTATATCAGGTCTAAAGCACATTCATGAGAATGTAAAAACAAATCAGTTAGTAAGCTCGACAAAACAAATGGCAATGTGTAACATGGAGCAAAGGAACATCAGTTTGGCAGCGTTCGGTACTGCAGGGATAGGGGGAACATGACAATAATATATACGTACATTCATAGGAAACGTATATCATCCAACCAAGGGGAACATGACAAAGATACATAGATATGACGAAATTTGCAGAGGATGATCATCAGTTCTCTCAAGCAATCGAATGGCAATCCTTTTCTACAGAGGAAATGACTACATATATTCTCTAATGAATGTATGTACTTCTGTAATAACTTAAGAAGTTATAAGAGCACCACTTCCAGCATCTCCTCTATTAGAAATTTTATTATACTCCCTCCGTCCGGAAATACTTGTCATCAAAATGGATAAAAGAGGATGTATCTAGATGTGTTTTAGTTCTAGATACATCTCTTTTTATCCATTTTGATGACAAATATTTTCGGATGGAGGGAGTATAATTTATTAAAAGTTTCCACATTTCCTTTTAGAGGCTTGAAACTACTACACAAGTCAAAAGAAAAAAATGGGAAGATCATACATTAAATTCTGAGTTGCATCTTTCTAGTGATGCGAATTATCCACATAAAACTCTCATTCTATTTAAGAAGTTCTCATTTTTCAGTTATATACTCGCTTTGCTTAACTAATCAGGCATGAGAATAGGCTGTATTTTTCAGCAGCTCATTCGCCCATTACCTTCTCTCTTTTTTCCAATTAGCTTGCAAGGTAAAGTCTAAAAACATGCACAATGCACTACATTCACAAAAGTACTGTAATAGCAAGCAAGATATGCAGCTCATGAAAAAATTCACACTTAAATAAAATAGATCTTAATAACACAGAGTGTATGCAAAAGAACATCATCCAAATCATTATTGGGGCAAGATGGAAACTTCAAAAGAACATGCATCACATAGTAAAAAACTGACAGCAGGATCAATAATTCCAGCCCACTATGTACAAGTATATTGGGTAAGCATTAGAATCTGAACCATTTATTTTCCATACCAATGCGCTGATGCTTCAGGGTTGATCTCTCTATTCTGAATGTTGGGTAAGCATTAGAGCCACTTGAGTCTTGAGGCTTTAGAGTTCACATGCTATAAACTTGATATCTAGTCGTAATTGAAATAAAATGAGACCAAATATAAACAATGGCTCCATATCTGGTGAGTAGTACAGGGTGGGGTTGAAAGCAGACTATAACCATAGCATCAAGATTCACCAACAGCCCAACCTGCAAAAAGATCTCTACAAAACATAATCAAAGTGAAACCAAATGGAATCGCATGTAATCAGAAGCAGTAGCACCCAGCACCCATGGAATATCTCAAATACTAACATGCAGGAATTTTAATGTGGCAAGGTCCCAGTGGTAGATAGAACACTAATTTTGAAATTAGAATGACAATTAGAAGAACCGTCATGTGGGAGTAAAGATAGAGAACTCACGGAAGTGACATGCCTTCACACTTCATATCCATCCTCCAGCCTCATCTTTGTACTATTTATGAAACTCGAGTGGTGCTTTGATTGTAGACCTCTCAAAATCTAGTAGGATGTGAACAAATAAAGTGATTGAATATCAAAAGCATGCATGGACCACAAATCGTGAAAAAACAAAATAGGAGGACCAACATGTTCACGAGCCATGGAAAACTGTTCTTCACCAAAATTTACTGCATCTTATTTCCTTTCCTTTTCTTTCGAAAACCTGCACAATTCACAGTGTGTATGTTATTTCCTTTTCTTTTCTTTCAAAAACCTGGACAAATCAAAATAGGAGGACCAACATGTTCACGAGCCATGGAAAAGTGTTATTCATCAATACTGAGCCAACCAAATAGACTCGCTAATATGTGCCAAGGTACTTAGTCCAAGCATGATTTTGTTTCTAAAACTTTCATTACAAGCACTGTCACTCAAAAATCCTAGTAAAATAGAACAATAGAGAAATGTATATAGTCCATGGGAAACCTCACCTTAATCGACTGCCTGAGTTTGTCCTTATCCTAAAACCTGAGCTCTACATCAAAGAGCATAAGAGAAACCAATGAGACACAAAAACAACAGCAAGGGAGAGGCGTTGGGAGTGGGTGTAGAGAATGAACCTGCTGCGTTTGGGACAGCAAAGCTGAGGGCGGAGTGATCCACTCCTCGTAGTGCACGGATGCCCTCATCCACAAGACAAAGGGGGAAATAAGAGAGAGGGTAAAGGGAGAGGGGGAGAATATTAGAGGCAAACCTGAACTATCTCGACCTCGCTGGTCCTGCTACTCCGGCCGGTGAGCCTCCATCCACGGCCGACCTCGCCCCCATTCACCGCTGCACGACCTCATTGTTCCTACTGCTCAGGCCGTCGAGCCTCCCTCCACGGTGACCCCACTGCTTTCGCCCGCAGGCGCCAACCTTCTGCACAGCCCAGGCCCGACCCGAGCGCCGCCATGGGGCCTAAGCGACGGAGCGACGACGAGGTCCTTCCCTGCCTCGGACTGGATCTGTGGAAGCTGGTAGCTGGTGGAGGCGCCAGGGCAACGGTGGGGAAGCGGGAGGAAAGGGCGTCGACGGGAGGACGGAGGCGACGAGCGGGGAGAGGAAGGCGGCGAAGTGGGAGAGGAGAGGGAGCGAGAGTGGAGGCTGAGGAGGCGCGGGCTCGGGACCAGAAGGGTTGGCGGCTAGGGTTTGACCGTTTGGATGTTTTGCGGGTCGAGCGCGGCGCGCGGGGGGAGGTGATTGGCGAAATCCCTCGCGGACATGGGCACACCTCACCCAGTCAACGAGCGCGTGAGACGAGTCCACCCGTCATTCGCCAGCCAAAACGACCACGAGGTGAAATTGGTTTTAACCGCGGGGGAAGATCAGACGGCCCAAACGCGCCAAATGGATGATCTAACGGCCAGAAGTGGACAAAATTGGGGGAGCTCCATGGAGGCAAGTTGGCTAGCATCCTTATAGGTTTAAATGCATCACACAATCTTAATTCATCTATTCAAACCAACACATAGAACCTCAAAGAGTGCCCAAAGTTTCTACCGGAGAATCACGACGAAAACATGTGCCAACCCCTATGCATAGGTTCATGGCTAACCCGCAAGTTGATCACCAAAACATACATCAAGTGAATCACGTGATATCCCATTGTCACCACAGATACGCATTTACAAGACATACATCAAGTGTTCTCAAATCTTTAAAGACTCAATCCGATAAGATTACTTCAAGGAAAAACTCAATTCATTACAAGAGAGTAGAGGGGAGAAGAAACATAAGATCCAACTATAATAAACAAGCTTATGATACATCAAGATCGTGCCAAATCAAGAACACGAGAGAGAGAGATCAAACACATAGCTACTTTGGTACATACCTCAACCCCGAGGGTGAACTACTCCTCCTCATCATGGAGAGCGTCCAGATGATGAAGATGGCCACAAGTGAGGGTTCCTCCCATAGGTGCCGTAACGAGGTCCTGATTGGTTTTTGGTGGCTCTGGAGGTTTTGCGGCGGCAGAACTCCCGGTCTAATCTCCGTTTTGGAAGTTTTAGGGTACGTAGGTATATATGGGTGCAGGAAGTACGTCGGTGGAGCTTCGGGGGCCCCACGAGGCAGGGGGCGCGCCCCCCACCCTCGTGAGCACCTCCCGTATCTCTTGACGTAGAGTCCAAGTCTATTCGGTTGCTTTCCTTCTAAAAATAACTTCTCCAGTTGATTTCGTTCCGTTTTGACTCTGTCTGATATTCCTTTTCCTCGAAACACTGAAATAGGCATAAAACAAAGAATCAATGGGCCTCCGGTTAATAGGTTAGTCCCAAAAATAATATAAAAGTAGATAATAAAGCCCAATATTGCCCAAAACAGTAGATAATATAGCAAGGAGCAATCAAAAATTATAGATACGTTGGAGACGTATCAGTTACTTTTAGTAGAGAGCTTTCGTCAACAAGAAAGTTATTTGTCCCTAGGCGGTCGATAACAAGTACCGGTAATCATTCTTGCAATTTTATACGAGGGAGAGGCATGAGCTAACATACTTTCTCTACTTGGATCATATGCACTTATGGTTGGACCCCTAGCAAGCATCCGCAACTACTAAAGATCATTAAGGTCGTGAAACCCAACCATAGCATTAAGTATCAAGTCCTCTTTACTCCCATACGTCATACCCCACTTACTCAGGTTTAAGCTTTTGTCACTCTCGCAACCCACCATAAGCGAACCGTGAACATATTGCAACACCCTACAGCGGGGGCCCCTCACGTTTGCGCGAGGACGGAGGGCACCATAGGACAGCACCATAAATAAAATATACGATCATATCAACCAAGATCACGATTAACCCACAGGACAAAATGGATCTACTCAAACATCATAGGATAGCCAAATATCATTGGGAAATAATATATGGAGTTGAGCACCATGTTTAAGTAGACATTACAATGTGGGGACAGTGTTACACCACTACATAGAGGGGGAGAAAGTTGGTGTTGTGGTAGCAAGATTGTTGATGTAGATCGTCGTCTCCGATCGTTCTGCTGCACTCCGGCACATCGAAGCGAGGGGAGAGCCCCCCTACTTCTTCTTCTTCCTTGGCCGCCCCCTGGATGGGGAGGAGAATTCCCCCTTTGGTCCATGGTCTCCTATGGCGGCGGAGGGGCGGGAGTCCCTCCGAGATTGGATCTCCCTCTCTGTTTTCTTCTGTTTCGCGCTCCCCAGATCTGGTCGAAAACCGTTTCTTATATTCCCGGAGATCCGTAAATCTGATTGCGTTGAGATTTTAACACGATTTTTTCCGGATATAAGCTTCCTTGCGCCCGAAGTAGAGCTCCAACTGACGTACGAGGTGAGCACAACCCACCACCACGCGCCTGGCTTAGGGGTGGTGCACTGGTGTCTTGTGCCCTGTGTGGGCCTCCGTTTGTGGTGATTCCAACTCCCCAAAATCACATATATTCCAAAATAATTCTTTGTGAAATTTTATTGCATTTAGACTTTGTTTGATATGGTTTTCTGCGATACAAAAAACATGCAAAAACAGGAACAAGAACTGGCACTGGGCACTGGATCAATAGGTTAGTCCAATAAATCATAAAAAAAGTTGCCAAAAGTATGTGAAAGTGATATAATACTTGCATGAAATAATATAAAAAATTATAGATACGACGGAGACGTATCAGCATCCCCAAGCTTAATTCCTTCTCGTCCTCGAGCAGGTAAATGATAAGAAAGATAATTTTTGATGTGGAATGCTACCTAGCATAAACTTGATCATATATCTAACCATGGCATGAATATTAAGACATAAGTGATACAAAGCAATAGTCTATAATTTGACATAAAGACATCAATACTCAGGCATCCCAACAAACAATCATGTCTTTCAAAATATCAACGCTAAAGAAAGATATCCCTACAAAATCATATAGTCTTGTCATGCTCTGTCTTATTAACACAAAGTATTTATCATGCACAACCCCGATGACAAGCCGAGCAATTGGTTCATACTTTTTAACGCGCTTCAGCTTTTTCAACCCTCACGCAATACATGAGCGCAAGCCATGGATATAGCACCACGTGTGGAATAGACTATGATGATAGGGGTAAATATAAAGAAGACAAAAAGTAAGAAAGTCTCACATCAACGCGGCTAACCAACGGGCTATGGAGATGTCCATCAATTGATATCAATGCGAGGAGTAGGGATTGCCATGCAACTAATGCATTAAGATCTATAAGTGTATGAAAGCTCAATATGGAAACTAAGTGGGTGTGCATCTAATCCTATAATGAAAAATTCCCACTAGTATATGAAAGTGACAACATAGAAGACTCTCCATATGAAAAATATGGTGCTACTTTGAAGCACAAGTGTGGTAAAGTATACTAACAATGCCCCTTCTCTCTTTGTTTATTTTTTTTCTTTTTCTTTTTTTTCTTTCTTTTTTCTTTCTTTTTTTTCTTTTTTTTCTTTTTATATTTTTTCTCCATTGTCCGGAGTCTCATCCCGACTTGTGGGGGAATCATAGTCTCCACATCCTTTCCTCACTGGGGCACTACTCTAAAAATGAATAATGATGATCATCACACTTCTATTTACTTATAACTCAAAAGAAACAAAAATTACAACTCGATACCTGTGACAAAGTATGACTCTATCTGAATGCCTCTGGCAATGTACCAGGATGTGCAATGATCTAGCATAACATGTATGAAAAATGATGAATGGTGGTTGAGCCACAACTACTATGTCAGTTATATGATCATGCAAAGCAATATGACAATGAATGCTCAAGTCATCAAACAGAAGCGGTGGAAGTTGCATGGCAATATATCTCGGAATGGCCATGGAAAATCCATAATAGGTAGGTATGGTGGGCTGGCTGTTTTGAGGAAGATATAATAAGGCTTATGTGTGATAGAGCGTATCATATCACGGGGTGTGGATGCACCTGCGAAGTTTGCACCACGTCTCGATGTGAGAAAGAGCAATGCACGGTACCGTAGAGGCTAGCAAACTGCGGAAAGGTAAGAGTGCGTATAATCCATGGACTCACATTAGTCATAAAGAACTCATATACATATTGCAAAAGTTTATTAGCCCTCGAAGCAAAGTACTACTACGCATGCCCCTGGGGGATAGATTGGTAGGAAAAGACCATCGCTCATCCCCGACCGCCACTCATAAGGAAGACAGTCAATAATAAATCATGCTCCAACTTCATAGCATAAGGAGATACTATACGTGCGTTCTTCGGGAATCACAAACCTTAACACCAATATTCTTACTAACCACAACCGTTTACTAGTACCTCCCACATATTATCATCTCTATATCGCAAAACTATTGCAAGGAATCAAACATATCTCTACTCCTAATGGACCAATTGGTTGAATAGTCCCCCCACTTTCAACCGGTTTATTTCCAACCGGTTTATTTTCAACCGGTTTATTTTCAACCGGTTTATTTTCAACCGGTTTTGTCCCATCAACAGCGCCACGCCCACCCACCGAACCCCATCAACAATACCGCCACGATCAGATCGCCTGACGCCGATCCCCAAACCCCATGCCGCCGATCCCCATACCCCATGCCGCACTCCACAGATGTTAGTGATCCGCGGCAATTGATCTCACAAGACTCTATACCCGATCTCCTCAACAGGTCAGCCGCACGCTTTCGATCGCGATCACAGACTCCCCATACCCGATCTCCTCAACAGGGGCCGCCACGCTTCTAGATCATTGCAATCGCCACGCCACGCCGCCACATTTCTAGATCGCGCACACATGAACGTATGCGGTCAGCGACGCAAAGACGGTTTCAACCCTGTATGTTTTCCTGATATGCATTGCATTGTCTGATGGAGTCGTGTTCTCACTTGGCCGCTTCTGATCAATTTATGTGCAAAAGTTACAAGTGTCTCTAAGCGCCACTGTGGTCAAAAATCCACCACTACTCAATAGTTCGCTAGAGGAACAAGGGCTGATAGATCACATGAGTAGTAGTTTTGTCAAAAATTATCTACGCCTCCTCTTTTTTGCTAAGGTTCAACTGCATCGAGATTCCCAAAGTGACACCCGCATAGTACAAAGCCTTTACCTAACTGTAAAAGGGAAAAACAACATACAAAATTAGTGTAGCCTTGCAGATAGTTACACTTCTTATTGCTCAGAAACACAACAGTAGTTTAGTATGTAGCAAAGCAAACAACTTGAAAACTATGGTTCAAAATTACTGTAGTTTTGCATTACAATTACAGCTTGTTGTTGCAATGTAAATCCAGCACTGTAAACAAACAATGTAGTTTAGTATCCAGCAGCAAACAACCTCAAGACATTTGCCATCTGCATTTCGTGTAGCAAGGTCTGTTCGACATGTCTTTCTAATCATTCTGTAACAACCTGCCCTTATGGACTGAATTTCACGTGATCTGCAAGTTTACAAGTTTTTGCGTGATACCTGAGTCTGTTTGACGTGTCTTTTTTAATAGTTACATATGGAGACTCCACAGCAAGCCAATGAATGCATTTAACTTCATCACATGTACCTCGGTATATGTTCACCTATAAATTGTGCATATGTTCACATGTACAGCAGTCAAACATATATATGTTCAAGTACATATGTGTTACAAAGCGATGGAGGTGACAAGTATTGACGATCAGAACGAAGGGATTATACCGTGGCCAATGATGTTGACAATATTTACCCACGTAGTCCAGGTATAAGGTTTACTTTTAGCCTTCTTATTTGGATGATACTTAAAATACCTAAAATACTTGGGCACAACCGATTCTAATGTATCAACATCTTTATTTCTACAACGGATGATACTTGAGATGTATGGTGATAGCACATATGATACTCCGTATATAAACTACCTCCTTGTATGTGTTCAGCTACATATTTTGTTATACATGTCAAACACCATCACAAGAGATGTTGCAGACCCGATGGAAGGACATCTTTGTGACGATTCTAATGAAGGGGTTATACCGAGCCGACGATGTTGCCGAAAGTACATATGATCATCAACCTTCCCATCTGATTTCGGGTAAGTATTATGTTGCCGAAAGGTTAAGACCATGTGCCTACAAGTTTGCCTTGTTTGGGTCCAATATATTGTTATGCTAGCATGCAACATGACAGTTGGCAAGAGAGGCCGCATAATGTTCCACGCCATCCTCAAAGTGATATCAATGATGCAGATCAACCATCCTCTATGGACCTTGACGAAAAAATAGAGTTGAAAAAAGCTCGGAGGCGAGCTGCTTATAGAAAAGAAAAAGAGGAGGCTACCGTCAAGCAACAAGATGAAAATCTGTCCGCCTCACGATATCGTGTAAGAATGCTTTATGGGAAGGCAATTGCAATGATATTATATATACTAACTCCATTCCAGAGTGTAATGTTAAGATCATTTCACATGCAGATATGCGGTATGTGGGTGGGTTACCTCTCGGGATATCACTAATGTGACAAGTATCGACGATCGTAACGAAGGGATTATACCGTGGCCGATGATGTTGACAATATTTACCCACGTAGTCCGTATAAGGTTTACTTTAATCCTTCTTATTTGGATGATACTTAAAATACCTAAAATACTTGGGCACAACCGATTGTAATGTATCAACATCTTTATTTCTACAACGGATGATACTTGAGACAGATGGTGATAGCACATATGATACTCCAGGTATATAACTACCTCCTTGTATGTGTTCAGCTACATATTTTGTTATACATGTCAAACACCATCACAGTAGATGTTGCAGGCCCGATGGAAGGACATCTTTGTGACGATTCTAAATTAAGTAACCATTTGATCTCAACACATTTTGCCGTACACTTTTGCAGGATCAATAGAAAGTAGTGGATATGAAAATTAGATAAAAAATGTTTTGTTTAGGTTTGGCCCCCTCAGACTTGTCCATCAACATTCTAAAACCATCAACCTTGTGGTCTTATCTGAGGTTAAGTGGTTTCAAAGATGACATTGGCCTTGTATTTGACTCAGCCGGGCTAAGTGGTTTCAAAGGGAACCTGGTGGGCTGGTTGTTGTTGTACTCACAATATCACAGACCCTCACACATATATAATCCCAGGCTTGCATATACGATGCGGTGATTGTTCGACATAAACTTGCGAGTAGCACAGGAACCTACTACTACTAAGCTACTATAATAATCAAGTCACATTTTGTTCAATTTGCTACCATGTAGTTGTGTAGAGGATGTACCTGGCTGGGCAAAGTCGCTCGAGTCTGCTCTGTCTCACCATCAAAAATCACCACCATGGCCGTGTCTTGGCCGTCAGATACGTCTTCGCCTGGCCCTTCCTGTGAGGTCGGGTCACGGCTCCTCGATACATCGGTGAGGAGGATATCAGGTCATGGAAGCAAAAAGGAATAATTTTCTTCAAGTTGCTACCAAGTAGAGGATGTACCTAGCTGGGCAAATTCGCGATGAGTCTGCTCTCATCACGTATGGTTTGCAGCAGTTCCACGCCCCTTGTCACCAACTATTGTGCAAACAACAAAATCCAAGGCTGTTAATTGCCATCTTTCATAAACAAAACATTTAAGATTGTTTGTTTGTTAATTTTACTTGATTTATAGTACATGTTGAACTGATTAGATACACATAAATTATATAGAAAGTTCATGTTTACCTCTTCAAATTGAACAATATTAAAAAGAAAAAAATTAAATAGACTAATAAGATATTTCATTTTTATCGGAAAATTTTATAATAACTAATAAGTAACTTAGTGGCATGCAATCAATGATAAGTTTTTATTTAATTAATACAACAATTTAATTTTTAGTAAGTTCTGATTTCTGACATATTTTCAAATTTATTAAGAGGTGTGCGTTTCATGAAAAAAGGAAAGCTATCTGCACCATACATAAGTACATATCTGAAAAAGGAAAGATATCTGCACCATACATAAGAATATATCTGAAAAAGGGAAAGATATACGCTACCCAGCCTTCCCCTGCATGGCCTACCTATATATGTTAACCTCATGTGCCATCCCTCATCCCCCTCCTTACTCTCCCTTCCCCCATCACAGATATCAAAGGATCAAAATACCCCGACTTGGAGGACAAATTCGAGGAGTACCTTCAGAAGCAAGGGGCATCAAGAAGACGAGTTCCTCTAGGTATGCAAATTTGGATCTTTCTCTTCCGTAAAAGGGTAACAATTATTATATTAGGATCATGTTTGGTCAGCTTACCATCAAATTCCAAAAAACACCAAAGGAGATAGTGCCATCTTATAAAAAGATCATAGCCAATACAATTGATCATAGATCTAATCAAGCAGTCCTATTAGGTGGGCTGCAATCGAATACAAACAGTTCTTTCAGATATTATAGGCTAATGCCTATTCTCGACATCGCACGTGTGTCATACACCTAACTTTTGAAGTCATGACCATAGTTGACTGCCTAACTTTTTAATGAAATATCATATATATATTTCAGCCGGAAAAACCAACAAATAACTTATTAAGTGTTTCAACATGCCGTAAAACAAACAAATATGATAGGACTGCTTGAAGATATATATCATCGTAGTCATAATATTAAGTCATTACATGTAATAGAAATTGCTTGAGGACAAAATGATACGATGGAATAGTCTAAAATTATTCACAATGGATATGTAATACTCTAATACCAACTATATCCCTACTATATCAAGATAGAGCAAGTAATACAATGAATATAACAAATTGAAGACAAAGGTCAAAGCACATCATCCGGACAAGCAAGCAATAAGAGCAAAGTTGGGCAGGAAGATCTGTTGCTTATCTTTGTGAACTGTTCTCTTCCTCTTTAAGTACTTTTGAACTCTTTGTACAGCAGCTCTAGCATTTTCAATCTCCATGCGTGCATTAGTTCGCTCTTCGTCAACAATTCTCCTAGCATCTTCGTAATCATGTGAACAATATAGAAAGTGTGATTTGTGAAAATGAAAAATGGGAATATACCAAGATTAAGCATACTTTATATGGATAAACGATGTTTATAAAAATACAAAAACGATGCGCCAATCCAAGAGGAATTGGAACATGCTTTACTCACAAATCATTGCCAGCATGTTATTTTCTTAACCATGGTAAGAAAATCAGGCAGAACTCCTAAAAATTTGTTGTTCAACAAACCATCGGCAGGCCCCTGAAAGTTTGCTGTGCATTTGCAAGAAAAGAACACCATTTCAAATTTGTAGTACTGTTTGTTCTCTGTTTCAAGTCCCAACAAAGGCAAAACTTCAGCTTGGCTTGCTTAATCATGGCAGATACTTTACATTTAGCAGGAGGCGTAACTAAGTTTTCCTCCAAAGCCGAGTAGCAAGCAGGGAAAATACACATGACATTTGATAGTACATTGTAAACATAGAACACAAAATGGATAATGGTACTAAAATGTGCTACTCATTATATATGAACATCACAGTTTCTTGTTTTCCCCTAATTTTCTATTAGTACAATTATTTAAATTATGTAATGTCAATTATGTTTTCTATAGAGAAAATAGTGTGTTATTTTCACTACTATTTTTTCATATACTATATATGATTATATTATGCAGTAGAAAACATCATTTATATTTGCTCAGCGCAATCTCTTTCAATCCTACCAATCCGCGTGTACCCAATTCTTCAAACACACAAGTGATCGACTCAAAGAAAATACAAAATCCATGACAAAGAACAAATCACCTGGTGTCATTTCCCTTGGCTGCAGCATCAGAGGACAATTCCTCTCCTCCAACTTGAGATCTCAAAGCCCTTCCACGCTTCGCGAACAAAGAAACAAAATTCAAGACGGTTCTGCGAACTTGAGATCTCAAAGCCCTTCCGCTGCCCGCCTGAGATCGAAGCCCGATCGGGAGCGGCGCTGGGCGGAGAGGCCCGGTCCGCGGGTGGACAAAGGGGCAGGAGAGGGCGGCGATCGACCGGGTCGCCCGGCGGGCGGGATTTGAGCAGCCCCCGATCACGGGATCGCCGCTGCTGGCACGGGAGGAGCGAGGCGTGGCGGGCGGGCGGCGTGGAGCCGCGCGGCCATACGGGCGGGGAGGGAGAGGGCCGAGCTGCCGTGGGGTGGAGAGGGCCGGGCGGGCGAGACTATACGCGACCCGCCAACCGATCAAGCCGGCGATCGAGCGGGCGCCATGGAGAGGCCCGTCCCGCAGTGGACAAAGGGGCAGGAGAGGGCGGCGATCGACCTGGTCGCCGGCGGGCGGAGAGTCGGCTCCCCGATCAGCGGGATCGCCGCTGGTACGTGAGGGAGCGAGGGCGCGGCGGGCGGCGAGGATGCGCGCGCCATACGGGCGGGAGGGAGAGGGCCGAGCCGGTGGGGGTGGAGAGGGCCGGTGAGGCCGCCGAGATTTGTCGCCGCATGGGATCCGGCGGTCGGCGGGTGGAGCATGTGGCGCCATGCTCGCCGACGCACGCCAAGGGAAGGGGAGACGGCGAGAGGTAGTCAGTGAGTGTAGGGAGTGTGGTGAGTGAGTGGGGAGTTTTGGATGCGGCGGGGAGG
Source organism: Aegilops bicornis (assembly GCA_021605145.1). Taxonomy (NCBI): domain Eukaryota; kingdom Viridiplantae; phylum Streptophyta; class Magnoliopsida; order Poales; family Poaceae; genus Aegilops; species Aegilops bicornis. The sequence continues at coordinate 369,508,859 of CM038673.1, read as the reverse complement.
ATAAGCCTAGGGTTCCAAAGTGAGTGGGAATATGGTTTGGGCCTGCACGCCAACAGGCTGTGGGCCGCCGAGCCGCCCATTAGGCAACCTAGGCCGTGGAGGCCACCACGCCTTCCTGGCCGGTAAGTGCCGCCCACTTGTCGTGTTATAATGTAATCCTTCGTAAAAATATAATGTGGATAAGGTAATTAATTTTATAGTCATTTTATTATGGGGCTAAGTTTGGGTGCAGGTTTGGCCGTGCTGTGTAGCTAATTTGGGTCTTGTGTGCAAATTTTGCTCGACGAAATAAATGCTATACTCGCATGTGTAGGTTTTTAAAAGTATACATACCTCGCAGAAACAATAAAATTATATATATTTGTTAAATATTGTTCATAAAAATAAATATTTTTTATATTTACCTTTCATATATTAAGGGTACCACAACAAAACTTGGTTGATGTATAAATAAATCTACTAATTATAAATAATTATAATTATGTAATCTACCTTGGGTGCATGTTTTTCTTGAGGTAGACAAATTTCCATGGCCTATATAAATAATTTAAATAATTTTCATATGACTACTCATTATATATGAACATCACAGTTTTTTCCCCTAATTTTGTGTTAGTACAATTATTTAAATTATGTAATGTCAATTATGTTTTCTATAGAGAAAATAGTGTGTTATTTTCACTAATATTTTTCAGATACTATATATGATTATATTATGCAGTAGAAAACATCATTTATATTTCATCATATATATTTCATCGTAGATACAAAGTGATGGGTTCTGTATGTATATTATACATGAAAACACGAAAAGTATTATTTTTATATTTTTATTTTTTCATAATATAGGAGACATGGATATGGACTTTGGAGATGCACGGAAAGTATCCATTGAGGGTTCATATGCGATGTTGCTGAAAGGGGACGAAAATTCACAACTTAAAAATGTTGAAGAAGTTATATCTCATAACAAACCAAAAAAGGATGCTAATTTACATGTTATCCCACAAGGTATTTTTTAATATTACTATCAATCTTAATTTTGTGATGATATTGCCTTCTCATATTCAACTATTTTTGCTCAGTTTGATTGCTAAATTGGCTCATTTATTTACATATTCGAGAGACTATGTTTGTACGCCTAGGGATATTACAGTCATTGAATCAATCAAGGCTGCCCCCAAGAATACCCAGTTTGTGGACATTGGAGATGCCTTGTTATCAATCGATGATTTGGAATGCCTTATGAAAGATGATATGTTCTTACATGACGGTGTAAGACCAATTGCACAAACTTTGTAATTAATAATATGAACAATATTTAATATCATAAAATGTAAATATAATCTAAATGTTGTTTACAGGTGATAAATGCTTACATATATTGCATGCTTGCTCACGACCATCTACAAAACAGAGCGGGTGAAAAGGTACACATTGTTAGCACGCTTGTATCCGCCGTATAAAAGAAGACGGGAAAAAGACATAGACCCATCAAAATATCACCGCATTGTGCATCATGTTAATACTTATGTACAGCAAGACATGGTTAGTTTTGGCTCGTTATCCATGCATATAATTATGGATTGTTTTTAATTCATATGTATAATGATTTATTAATATTTATATCTAATTGCGATCGTGACTTGTATGATATTTACACCAGTTATTCATTCCGATTAACATGCCGGGCTACCATTGGTATCTAGCAGTCGCCAATGCCAAAAACGTGAGATTCAAGTACTGGACTCACTTGGTTCTCGTCAACCGCAATGACCTTGCTACTACGGTAACTATATTTTTTTACTCATCTTCACATATGTTTTTGTTTATGCCGATCCCTAATATTTCATATATATATAATAGTTACTAGGACTTGAGAAGCGCCTGAAACTTGTAGATCATAGTCCGATTTAATCGTAGATCATAAGTGGCCTGATCTCAATGTTACAAAATGGACGGTTGTAGAGCAGTTTCATGAGGCAATACAAACCGATGGGTAAGCACTTGTTACAATGGTTTGTTCATTTGATTCATTTGCGTGATATTCTAAAGCATTATTTTATAATTTTTAGCATATCATGTGGACTGTTTATGCTAAATTATATGGAATATTGGACATCACATGGACTGTCAGACGAGTTCACGCAGGTATTACATCTTTATACATTATCTCGTTATTTTATCTCAAATAATTATATAAATGGTTTTTATATATATTTTGTAGGTGGATATGAAACATTTTCGAAAAAAATTAGCTGTCATTTTGCTCGATTCAGAGTTGAATAAGCTAAAAGGAGGTCCCGTGATACCATCAACCTAAACCTACCGATGAAGAAACTTTAGCTGATTCTCGATCTCGAGATCCTCGAGAATCCATCGACGTAGTCAAAGACAAACGCCCTGCCCCAATCACTATCATACCCACAGATCAACGTGAATTACTTGCCGCCTCTGCAACTACGCCATGTCGATCGATGATGTCGGTGTTTGGAGTAAGTATCATGTATCAATATTTAATGTGCGTATGTATATTATTGTTCTTCTTACCGTCCAATTTTTAGGGAGGTATGGGTCCGGAGCTCGACACCCGATGCAATGGGCTTAAGTCTTAAGAAACTTCAGTGTACTTAACATGGACCAGTCCATGGACAATGATTGCTTCAACACCGCAAAGGCGTATGTCGGCATGTGACGAGGGAGTACTGTTCACAGACCCTCCTGTACACTACATGGATCTACGATTTTGTGTAAGTTATCATAACTCTTCATTCTATGTGTCATTAGTATTAACATGTTGAAACAATATTTCGCTTTTTTGCTTAGTCCACGATGCTAGAGTCAACACGAGGTCGTAAGTTTTATGAGAAGCAAACTATCCAGACGTTAGCAACATTATTTGATAGCTGGCCTGGGATGGACAACGACATCTCATCGTGCAACAAGGTAAGCAAAATAGTTTGTCCATTGTTATCATGGTTTATTGTTTTTTCTAATAGCCCAATTGTAGATTTATCTTCCCTATGCATCTATCGGTCGATACATCTTGTACGTCATCGACAAAGAGGCACGTCGACTATATATTATGGATCCTATTCAAACATCACAATCGTTAGAGGAAAAAAATATGAGGCATGCACTGAAACTAAAAAGTTTTGCAAGGGATTTCAAAGAAGCGATCGAAATAAAGTTGCCTGGTTGGAATTATGATATATCTAAATGGCAACGTTTATTTCCGTTCGGTGTTCCAACAGTATAGACTGGTAATGAATTCATAACAAAAACATTTACTTTTGTTATAACTATATTTTTATATTAATAATTTAAAGTTTTACAGGAATGTGTCTGGATATTTTGTTTTTCATTTTATGCTCTGGTGGAACGATAAAGAATTGGTCAAGCCGATTTGCGCGGTGGGTATTGTGCGTTACATGTTTTAAGACCTTCGGCGTGAAATGTTCATGCTAACTACATGTATTGTTTGTGCAGGATGGGTATGAATTGAGGAAGCAGTTTTTTTTATATTTGCTAAAACATCGTGGGAATGAAGCTAAAATAAACTTTCCTGACATTGTGAAAGAATTTCTTAGGCGCATCATCTAGATATTAATAGTTTTGTAATAGATGTTTAGTTGGAACATCGCTCAGTTTGTTACATGGACGTGACATTAATTTTTCTTTGTGTTATCAATTTAATTTGCAAAAATGGACTCCATGTATTAAATAATTGTGTTTGAGTTATATTCTTTGTACGTGTGAAAGACCTATTGTAACTCTTTTAAACTATATCAAGAGCCCGTGGCAACGCACGGGCACTCTACTAGTCATATTCAGTGATCCATAAGTTTTATGTAGGATTTTATGACTAACCATGCAATTGACCAATTCCTGTTGACTCTCTAAATAGATATAAGTGAAGCAAGAGAGTTTAATTATTTCTATAAAATACCATGCTCTAATAAGTATAAGTGAAGAAAAAGAGCATTCTACAAATAACGGTTTTCTATGTGAAGAGAAACAGGCAATCCAAACTTCAAATGATATAAGTGAAGCACATGAAGCATTCTATAAAGCCACACTCAAAAGATATAAGTGGAGTGCAATGAGCATTCCATAAATCAACCATGGACTATCTCATACCAGCATGGTGCATAAAATAAAAGTGAAAAATAAAATGCAAAAGACACTCCAAGATTTGCACATATCACATGAATGAAACAAAACCGAAGACATACCGATACTTGTTGAAGAAAGATGGGATGCCTTCTGGGGCATCCCCAAGCTTAGACACTTGAGTCTCCTTGAATATTTACATGGGGTGCCTTGAGCATCCCCAAGCTTGAGCTCTTGCCTCTCCTCCTTATCCTCACATCGAGACCTCCTCGATCGTCGAACACTTCATCCACACAAAACTTAGCCGAAATTTTAGTGGCGGGGTTAGTGAATATGGCAATGAAATCCCATCATGTACTGTTGTAACATTATTGTATAATTATAAACAAACATTACCCACCGTATGTTATCACAATTCTATGGCCCCAAGTCAAGGAGGCTTCAACAAGAATTCAAACATATGCAAATAATGAAGCTATAACAGCAATATGTGAAAACAGGACAGTCTGTAAAGATTTGCACATCAACCATACTTCTGTAACTCTAAAAATTCTTTAAAAATTATGAAAAATAAAAAAATTGTATAGAAAGACGGTACAAAAGGTTTCATAACCGTTTGACGTTCCAGTAAAAAATGTAAAATCACGCACTACAGCCAAAGTTTCTGTTTTGCACTGCACAAACCAACAAGCAATTTAAACATCCTAAAGGCAAATCTTGGCACATTATTTTTATAATAAAATGGAATTGTACAAGGGTATAATTATTTTTGTTGAAAAGTTTCTACAATTAAGATTCACAAAGTTTCCATGAGCATGAACAAATTTCAAGGACGTCCCCCACTTTCACAATGCTCGTCTCTCTCACTTTCGCTTTTCTTTTTGTGAAGTTTTAAGGTCCCCCCTATATTTTATTTGTTTTTGAACTATATAAAAGCACTCAACAGAAATAAATGACTCTTTAAAACTTCCAGGCTGTCTCCCTGGCAGCGCTTTCTTTAAAGTCATTAAGCTAGGCGTAAAGTGCTCAAGTAATGGATCCACCCGGATCCCAAGGTATATCAAAGCCAATTTGAATCAAAAATGATTTGGAATTTAGTAGTGAGCACAAAGCAACATATATCAAGCAATGGCGAAGTCTAACTCTTTTCCTATGCATCGACATGTCATACAAGAATAATTCATGAACATCAAGTAAAGGCCAATACATAGCATAAGCAGTTTCTTGCAATTTTATGGTGTTGGAAACATAAAGAGGCGGAGATGTAGTACCTATCTCAAAATAATTGAAAGTAGGAGCAGCAAGCACATGCATATTATATTCAACAAAATTATCACGTGCAATGGTAAAAGGCAACCCATCAGTATAATCCTTAATAAGAACAAACTCCTCTGATATAGTGTAGTTTGGAGAATTCAAAAAGATAATTGGACTATCATGTGTGGGTGCAATAGAAACAATTTCATGTTCAACAAAAGGAACAATAGCAAGTTCATCTCCATAAGCATAATTCATATTGGCATCTTGGCCACAAGCATAACAAGCATCTAGTTCATCAAAAAGGGATATTTCAAATGAATCAACGGGATCATAGCAATTATCATAGCATTCGCTCTCCTCCGTTACTCTCATTAGAAGGTGGGCACGGGTAGCTAATCCGCTCTTCTTCCGTTTGTTCTTCGCTCTCCTCATCATCTTTTTCATCCAATGAGCTCACAGTTTCATCAATTTCTTCTTCCATAGACTCCTGCAAAATATTAGTCTCTTCTTGGACAGCAGAGATTTTCAAGATAAATTCATCAGTATTGGAATTATATTTATAATTACCATAGCAATGTTTAAGGATGGCAAAATTTTCAGGTCTATAAACTGAATCATCAGAGTCTTCAAACTTTTCAAACAAAGATTCAATTTCATAAGCACCCTTAAAAGCAACAAATTCTTCTATTCGTTCCACATCATAATAATCATATATACCAATAGCATAAGAAGCCAAGGTTTCATTATCATTAAATTTGCATGAAAAGGGGAGATGTGGAGCATTCATCCTAGAGCAACAAGTATAATCATATCTCAAGCATAGCTCCCGAGCATACTAATGCAACATATGAATCTGATCCCATAACAATTTCCCTTTGTGAGTCAAGCTATAATCCCCAAAGTATTCACGTTGATCCATCGTTGCTCCCATTATATAGTTGAAAGGGGTTTTCTCAGGATTATCAAAGTAGTGCATAATATCTTTCACATAATGAGCATCGAGGGTTTTAGGAGGTTCCCCATCTCCATGTGTAGCAAGTACCACTATTTTTTTTGGTGTTTCATGTTCCATATCCATAACTAAAGATAGAGAACAACTTAGAACAGGAAATAAAAACTACTTGGTGATAAAGCAAACAAGCACACACGAGAATATTCACCCCACGCTATAAATCCCCAGCAACGGCTCCAGAAAAAGGGTCTTGATAACCCACAAGTATAGGGGATCGTTGTAGCCTTCTTCACTAAATAAGAGTGTCGAACCCAACGAGGAGCTAAAGGCAGAACAAATATTCCCTCAAGTTCTATCGACCACCGATACAACTCTACGCACACTTAACGTCTGCTTTACCGAAAACAAGTATGAAACTAGTTCGTAGGAGTGATGCTAGAACTACTTTGCAAGAATAAAACTAGAAGTACTTTGCAAGATAATAAAAAGCATGTAAATAAAATCTAGGGGTTGTTTAGATAAAGACACAACTAAGTTAGTTTAGTAGAGAGCTTTTGTCAACAAGAAAGTTATTTGTCCCTAGGCAATCAATAACAAGTACCGGTATCATTCTTGCAATTTTATATGAGGGAGAGGCATGAGCTAACATACTTTCTCTACTTGGATCATATGCACTTATGGTTGGACCCCTAGCAAGCATCCGCAACTACTAAAGATCATTAAGGTCGTGAAACCCAACCATAACATTAAGTATCAAGTCCTCTTTACTCCCATACGTCATACCCCACTTACTCGGGTTTAAGCTTCTGTCACTCTCGCAACCCACCATAAGCGAACCATGAACATATTGCAACACCCTACAACGGAGGCCCCTCATGTTTGCGCGAGAACGGAGGGCTCCGTAGGACAGCACCATAAATAAAATATACAATCATATCAACCAAGATCACGATTAACCCACGGGACAAAGCGGATCTACTCAAACATCATAGGATAGCCAAATATCATTGGGAAATAATATGTGGAGTTGAGCACCATGTTTAAGTAGATATTACAGCGAGGGGGAGAGGTGTTACACCGCTGCATAGAGGGGGAGAAAGTTGGCGTTGACGGTAGCAAGATTGTTGATGTAGATCGTCATCCTGATCGTTGCCCCGGCGGCACTCCGGTGCCACCGGAAGCGAGGGGGAGAGAGCCCCCCTACTTATTCTTATTCCTTGGCCTCCCCCTAGATGGTGAGAAGAATTCCCCCTCTGGTCCATGGTAACCTATGGCGGCGGAGAGGCGGGAGCCCCTCCGAGATTGGACCTCCCTCTCTGTTCTCTTTTATTTCACGCTCCCCAGATCTGGCCGAAAACCGTTTCTTATATTCCCGAAGATCCGTAACTCCTATTGCGCTGAGATTTTAACACGATTTTTTTCTAGATATAAGCTTCCTTGCACCCGAAGTAGAGCTCCAATCGACGTATGAGGTGAGCACAACCCACCACCATGCGCCTGGCTCAGGGGTGGTGCACTGGTGTCTTGTGCCCTGTGTGGGTCTCCATTTGTGGTGATTCCAACTCCCAAAAATCACATTATTCCAGAATAATTCTCCGTGAAATTTTATTGCATTTGGACTTCATTTGATATGGATTTTCTGCGATACAAAAAACATGCAAAAAACAGGAACTGACACTAGGCACTGGATCAATAGGTTAGTCCAATAAATCATAAAAAAAGTTGCCAAAAGTATGTGAAAGTGATATAATATTGGCATGAAACAATCAAAAATTACAGATACGACGGAGACGTATCAACATGCTAACACTCCATATTATAACGATTGATTTCAGACGATATTATCTCAAAGTATAACAAACAAGATTGGGTCGATTCAATATGATCGCTCTTCTAACGTCATACTCTGAATGTTGTTTTAGGACTATCTTACACTTAACGATATCCTGAGATCCGAAAACATGATCACCAACAACACTTGAGTCAGTCTTAGAGGCAACTATTCTTTACCGTTTATCATTCCACACGTGCATATGAGTTTTCCACTGGTCACATATTTCAGGATCATAGTAGTTATATCATGAAATATAAACTCTTAATTGTGAAAATGGAAATATAAAATATAATATTATTGCCTCTAGGGCCTATTTCCAACAGGTTCACTTTCATACAACCTTACTAAAAGATCGTGGATGTCGCCTAGAGGGGGGGTGAATATGCGCTTTAAAATAATTACGGTTTAGGCTTGAACAAATGCAGAATAAACCTAGCGGTTAATTTGTCAAGCACAAAACCTACAACAACTAGGCTCACCTATGTGCACCATCAACTTATGCTAAGCGAGATAAACAACTAGGTGATAGCAAGATATATGACAAGAAACAATATGGCTATCACAAAGTAAAGTGCATAAGTAAAGGGATCGGGTAAGAGATAACCGAGGCACGCGGAGACGATGATGTATCCCGAAGTTCACACCCTTGCGGATGCTAATCTCCGTTTGGAGCGGTGTGGAGGCACAATGCTCCCCAAGAAGCCACTAGGGCCACCGTAATCTCCTCACGCCCTCGCACAATGCAAGATGCCGTGATTCCACTAAGGGACCCTTGAGGGCGGTCACCAAACCCGTACAAATGGCAACCCTTGGGGGCGGTCACCGAACCCATACAAATTGCTCGGGGCGATCTCCACAACCTAATTGGAGATCCCGACGCTTTCCCGGAGCTTTACACCACAATGATTGACCTCCGAACACCACCAAGGTTGGGGCTACCTCCACAACTTAATCGGAGGCTCCCAACTACACCAAGAAGCTTCACCACAATGGAATATGGCTCTGCGGTGACCTCAACCGTCTAGGGCGCCCAAGCACCCAAGAGGAACAAGCTCAAGGGTACCAAGCACCCAAGAGTAATAAGCTTCTCAACTTGTAACTTCCACGTATCACCGTGGAGAACTCAAACTGATGCACCAAATGCAATGGCAAGGGAACAAAGAGTGCCCAAGTCCTTCTCTCTCAAATCCCACCAAAGCAACTAATGCTAGGGAGGGAAAAGAGAGGAAGAACAAGAAGGAGACCACCAAGAACTCCAAGATCTAGATCCAAGGGGTTCCGCTCACCTAGAGGAGAAAGTGATTGGTGAAATGTGGATCTAGATCTCCTCTCTCTTCCCCCCCCCCCAAAACTAGCAAGAATCCATGGAGGGATTGAGAGATAGCAAGCTCGAAGAAGGTCAACAATGGGGGAATAACACGAGCTTAAGAGATAATGTTCATTGGGGAAGAAGAACCCCTTTTATAGGGCCTCCCGAATCCAACCGTTATGTGCTCAACCCGCACACGAGCGGTGCTACCGCTCCACGAGAGAGAAAAACATGAGTTGAAGTTCTGCCAGAGAGGTAGTACCACTTGGGGAGAGGTAGTACCGCTTATAAGAGGTACTGCCGCTCGAGGGTAGAGGTAGTACCGCTTATAAGAGGTACTACCGCTCGTGGGGAGAGGTAGTACCGCTTATAAGAGGTACTACCGCTCGAGAGGAGAGGTAGTACCGCTTATAAGAGGTACTACCGCTCGAGGGGAGAGGTAGTACCGCTTATAAGCTGTACTACCGCTCAACTACCGCGAAACCCGACACAAGAAATGCAAGACAAAATCGAGGCGGTAGTAGAGCGGTACTGGAGCGGTACTACCGCTTGACGCTACAAGCGGTACTACTGTCACGCCGATGATACTACCGCATGGAGAAAACCAGAACTACCATAACTTTTTCATATGAGCTCCGAATTAAGCAAACTCAAGCTTGTTGGATAGAGGAAGACGAGTAGCATCAAAACAGCATAACCTCCAACATTGAAAACATCATAGAAGATGCATCAGTGAACTTCGTTTTCGATGAACTCGAGCTTGTCATCAAGATGATCATAAGCTCCAAAACTCACAAAGAGAAACACCAAACAAGAACTAAGAAAGATGATGCAAGGATGCAATGGTTTGAGCTCTCTATGACGATCAAGTTACTTATCGAAAGCCCCCCTTAATAGTACGACAATCGATCCTATAACCCGATCTCCCACAACTACCATGATACCGGTAAAATAGAAAACCTATCAAGGGCAAACCTTTGCCTTGCACATAGTCCACTTGAGCTGGATGATGACGATCTTGACTCCCTCAAGCTGGATCACCTTTCTTGATTGCATTGGCTCCGTGAAGACTAGTAGATTGCTCCCCCATACACCACTATGGGTGAGCCACTCTTCGGCACATCTTCACAAGTCCATTGCCACCACAATGGACGGAAAGCTTCAAGCATATGATCTCTTTGTGATGATCCTACTTGAACTTGCACACCACAACCTAACCCCACAAAGAACTCTCACGAAAACCATGGGTTAGTACATAAAGCGTAATTGACAATGCTTACCATACCATGGGATCGCTTGATCCCTCTTAGTACATCTTCTATGCTTTATGTGTTGATCAACTTGATTCACTCTTTGACTTAGTCTTGATCAACCTTGAATCTTTCCAACTCTCTTCATTTGGATGATGTCTTGAAGGTAAACATGAATGATCACACACTCTTCTTCTTCAAGACATGCTTGCAATAAGTTCAACCCTAACAAGACCAATCTTTGGATAATTCCTTAATAGCACCTTGGTCATCACAAACTCTCCTTGAAACCAACAAATGGACTCCAAGAAAAGCCTATGGACAAACCCTTCAAATATAACTCAAGGCAACCATTAGTCCATAGAGATTGTCATCAATTACCAAAACCAAACATGGGGGCACCGCATGTTCTTTCACTTACCATCTCTTTGTTTATTACATGACGTATCATTAAAGAAGCTTAAATGGTAAATTACTGGCAACTGTCTTACACTTATTGAAGATGCCTAAGGGGAGTGGACTCTTATGCAAGATTTTGCCTCTATACGTGCTCCTACAAATACAATAAATATAAAGAAGTTAATGAGATATGGCTGATAAAAGTAGTAACCTTATAACCAATCTTATTATATGAGTGATTATAAATGATAGTTATAGATGACATGGCAACATCATATAGTCAGTTGTTGGCTATACAATTAGCCTTGCTCTTAGACCATCTCCAGTGGCACCTGATAAATTATTCGTTATTATTGGGCTATCCCGGTAATGTTTTTTCATTTTCTTTCGTGGGTTATTGGGGTTGCCTTCGCATCATCCAAAAAAGGTTTATCTTAATATTCCATTTCTCTATTCCTCTGTCACCGTAATACAAAAAATTATTTCTACACATCATTTTGAATCCACATTTCGCATGTTTAAAACTTAAAGATAAATACAAAATTAAACACACAACATATGTTTTAGATGAAACATAAAGATCAAGCATAAATGGGATCAAACAAAGAGCATCGCACACTCCCACTTGCACCCCCTTCCCATCCTTGGCGATAAAATTTGTGCATTCTTCAGCTCGACGTACCTGTCATGTCTTGCATCAAGCCCAATGGTATCCATGAACATGAACTTGATTTGCTCTATTTTTTAAGGATAGTAAAACCGAGCCTAAAGCGACCTTCTCAGCGATTCACATTTTTAGCCGTCCGTTTTCATGATCTGAGTGTTTCTGGTCGTTGAATCTATGTCTAATGCAATATTGGGTCTATTGTCCAGTGGGCAGCTGATTCACAGGCCGAAACGTCACCATGTGGTAAATTGGGCTGCCAACCCATATAACCAAGCGAGGACAGCCCATTTGGTCTGATGTGTGTCACTGGATAACCAAAACCAACCCCACCCCTCCCGACCCGCCTCCTCTTGAGCCTCTCCGCCTTACACACATACAACAATGGGGATGGTACACAGCGATGCGTCAACTTCCCACGCTCGTCGCAGCCTTCCGGCCCTGGGATGCCATTGGGCATGCTGCTGCCCTCCAGTGGGGCGCCAGATTGACACCACCTCCTTCCTCGAGAGGGCATCATCTGGGATGATGCTTCGCATGGAGAATGGTACGTTGATCTTCGCAGCCTACAGATACATCTTCAATTGTAATGACGCCTTAAAAGCGGAGATCCATGCGTTGATGTGAGGTATGTCATTCACCATTCAACATTCAGATAAGTCGGTCATTGTCCAATCAGATTCTTCAAATGCTTTGGCCGCCCTCGGGGGTGACTGCTTGACTAGATCCGCCCATGGTCACTTGGATGCTGAGATTAAGGCTCTTATGGTTGATAGAGAGTCTATTCCACTTAACATTGCTAGAGATCAGAATAGGGTAGCACATCAACCGGCTCATTATAGCCATATTGAGGCTTGTAGTGCGGTATGGTTGAACTCGAGCCCTTCGTATTGTGAGGACTTGGTGTCTTGAGATTGTAACTCTATCGTTTTCAAATACAACTCTCTTTAACCTCGCAAAAAGAAGTAATTCCCTCCGTTCTTAAATATGAGTCTTTTTAGAGATTCCAATATTGATAGGTTTACACTCTAAAATAAATGAATTTACACTCTAAAATACATCCATATGTAGTTCATATTGAAATCACTAGAAAGACTTATATTTAAAAACGGATGGAGTATATAGGATGTGCCACTTATCGCCGGTAGAGAAGATGGAAGTAATATTTGCAGCCGCTTATTAGTGGTTTCGTCATTTTTTTCTATAACGAGACGCCGAAATCACTAATTAAGAAGTACTCCTTCAAAGATCACTCCCACCTCCTCAGGTTGCGATAAGTGGCGCACTGCATGCGCGTCACTTATCGTAACCTGTGAGTTTTCTCTTTTTTTACATCCGTTTATTCAAAATGTTTTATCTCTTAAATCGTGAGTCCAAATCTCGAACCGTTTTCACCATTGGATTCCTCGCGTTGAGATCTTCAAAATTAGACCCATGTTGATAGGTTTTGATGAACTTTTTTTCACGACAAAAGCAGGAAAAAAACTAGACATAAAAAACCGTACCAGGAGCCCTTTCAAAAGAGGTACGGCCGTTCCTCTCGCGAAAGCACAACTGTGTGTCTCACAAAAGCAAAACCATGCCTCTCGCGGAAGGAAAAAAATAGAAAAGGCGGTTTTTTTCGTTTTGGAGAGGCACGACCGTGCCTCTCGCGGAAGCAAAACCGTGCCTCTAGCGGAAGGAAAAAAATACAGAAAACATGTTTTTTTCGTTTCCGATAGGCATGGGCGTGCCTCTCGCGAAAGAAAAATTGTGCCTCTCGCAGAAAGAAAAAATAATTTCCGTAGAAATTATTTTTTATTTTTTGGATTTTTTGTCCAAAATCTAAGGAAGGCCGATGAAAAGCAAAAAGTCAAAAAAAAAATCGAAAACAAAACCGTTTAAAAAGCCGAACACGTGTGTGACAAAATAAAAAAAAACTAAATCCAAAGAAAACACCCAGGACGCGACACATGGCGGCGGCTGAGAGCGCGCCAAGTGGCATGCACTCAGCCCACCCAAGTAATCGTTGGGGGCTCGTGAAGGAGGGCTAGCCGACCAAATGCTTTTCTTTTGAGACAATCGCCAACCAGTTGCTTTTTTTTTGAGAAATCTCGCCACTTTATTATATAATAGCAATGTTCATAGGTACACGAAGTTGGTCATGGGGGACTCCCAGCCAAACATGCCGACGTACCCCTAAATTACAAGCGAACTTGACAATATTACGAGCCTTGAAATTGTGATTTCTACGCTCAAAAACAAAAACAATCGAATTGAAATTGCTTCTCCGATTCGTTATTTCATGTACTATAGCCGAATGAGGACCTCTTGTTCCTTCTTTTATATCTTGAACCACTCCTTTGCAGTCTGAGGCAATCATCATGTTTGTCACCTGAAGATCCTCTGCAAGAGCTAGAGCCTCCCTGCACGCAAAAGTCTCCAGGGTTATGGGGTTAGTGATGCCACGGTAAACAGCCGCCGATGAGCCCAAATACAATTCTGTGTGGTCTCGGCATACCGCTGAGACTGCCCCGCCGCGTCTATGACGCCCAACAGCTCCATCAACATTGATTTTCGTGAACCCCACAGGTGACGCTATCCAACTCCTTGGCCCTCCTCGCGGTGCTGCTACCTGTACATGGCGCTCATTAGGCTTCTCCAGCTGCTGCAGCTCGTTAATATAAGAGGTCACGAACGATGAAGTGTGCATCGGGGATTGAAAAATGCCTACGTGGATCGCCTTCCTTCTGGCGTACCATATCGCCCAAAGAGTCACAACCATTGTTGTGAACGACTGTTGATCAAGATCATCGTTCAGCCTAAACAACCAGTTCTTGGCGCTGGTCTCCTCATTCTCCACCATTTGTGCGACCAGGGCCGGGTCTGATAATGCCCAAGTGCAGCGGGCCGACGTGCATGACACCAGAGCGTGACGCCATGAATCAGGGGAGCCACACAGCGGATAAGCGTCACGTGTTGCCATGTTCCTTCTGTTCAAAATGTCCATTGTTGGGAGAGAGTGGCGGGCTAGGCGCCACAAGAAAACTCTGACCTTTGATGGCACCGTCAGCGACCAAAGTGAGGACCAGTCTCGCTCCTCTCTGTCGTTGCTCGAGGACCCACTCCTGCCTTCCGGCCAGTTTTCCCGAGTGATTTTTGTTTTGATCATAAACTTGTAAGCTGAGCTCACCGTAAAAAGTCCCTTCTTCTCCGGATGCCATGCCCAAAAATCCTCTATATTGCTCATGTATATAGGGATCCGCAATATCGCCTCTGCATCAGTTGGCAAGAACAACGCTCGAACTAGGTTTTCATTCCAAGAGGCCATTGCTGGAAGAAGTAGCTCAGAAACAAACTGAGGCGGGTCTTGGGCCAGAGACACAATTGGCCGCAATGATCCCTCCTTGGGTATCCAGTTATGATCCCAGATCCTTGTCGACTGTCCATTGCCAATCCGCTGAATTATGCCCTGTTTTAGGATGTCTCGACCCTCTAGGATAGCTCGTCAAATCTGCGATGGACGTGAGCCCAACTCTACCATAAGAAACTCCGTGTTTGGGAAGTAAGATGCCTTGAGTATCCTCCCGCTCAACGATGATGGATCCTGCAGCACCCTCCACGCCTATCTAGCTAAAAGTGTAATCGACTTGATTAATACCTCCTTGCCCCCAGCAGACAGACACTTGCCCATCCATCCTTTCACCTTGTCCCACACGCGATCGCTCAAGTGTTTGAAGGTGCCCTTTTTTGAATGTCCAACATTTGTGGGCATTCCAAGATATCTGACACTCAAGGACTCATTACCGAAAAAGGCTTTCGCCAAATAAAGCAAACCGCCACAGAGCACACATACATGGACTAGTTCAAACACACGCACCCAAGTCCCACAATCAAGTACAAAGGTTATGCTGAGGGCACAGCTCAACAAGCCCAAAAAAAGATAAAAAGAAAAGCGCCGAGGCGCGAAGGGGCCAGACAGGCGCCTAGTCGGGATCCGGCGGAGGCAGCGAGGGCGGCGGGGAGAGACGGATGGCCATCGAGCGGAGGTCGGCGATGAAGGCAGAGATGGCGTGGCGGTCATCAGGACGGCTAAGCGGCCGCCAGAGCTGCAAGAAACCAGACAGTTTGAAGATAGCGTCAGTAGCCCATCGAAAAGGAGCACGCTGGATCATGAGCTTATTACGGATCATCCCGAGGGTCCAAGTGATGACCCCAATCTCAAGCCACCTAATGTGGAGAGATGCTAGGAGGGAGGCCTGGAGCTCCGTATACAGGTCGGGGAAGTTGGTGTGGCACCAATTTCCACCCACCACCTTGCGGAAACAGCTCCACACGAATTGCGCGGACACACACGAAAAGAAGATGTGATTCGAGTCTTCGGGGGTGGCACAAAGCGGGCAAAGGCTAGAGCCCGGACCATTGCATTTGCGAACCTCAACGCCAAACGGGATCCTACCGCGAATCCATTGCCACATGAAAATCCGGATTTTCAGAGGTAGGCGGATGGACCACACCGTGGCAAGGGGGGAGGAGCGGAGGATGGGGCGATGGACTGGTACAGCATCTTGGTGGATAATTGGCCCGAAGGCTTGAGTCGCCATCTGACCCGATCCTGGCCACCGTCCACCACAGTATCATGGAGAGCCACACAATCTAGCAACTCACGCCAAGCGGCGGATTCCGGGGGGCCAAAAGGTCTCCGGAAAGCGAGGCGCCCTAAGTCAATAAGGGCCCTCTCCACTGAGACTAAAGGGTCAACCGCGATGGAGAAGAGGTCAGGGAAGCGCGTAGTGAAGGGGGAGTCTCCGGCCCACCGGTCAAACCAGAACAGGGTCTCCGAGCCGGACCCTACCGAGATGGAAGTCCCGATGCGAAGGACAAGGAGAAGCTGGACGACCGATTGCCAGAACTGCAAGCCACTAGACCTCTGACAGAAGGCAAGGGGCTGTCCATGCAAGTACTTATTCCGGATGATGTCGAGCCAGAGGCCACCATGGCCTTGCGAGATGCGCCAGAGCCATCGGGAGAGAAGGGCGATGTTCATGCGCTTGGAACACATGATACCGAGGCCGCCATGTTCCCTAGGTTTGCAAATGTCAGGCCAGCTGACCATATGATATTTATGCTTATTGTTGTCGCCGGCCCAATAGAAGCGGGACTGGATCTTGGCGATCTCGTGGTGCAGAGTCTCGTGGAGGCTGTAGAAGATCATGAGGAACAGGAGGAGGCTGGAGAGGGATGAGTTAATGAGAATGGTCTGGGACGCCCTAGACAGCCATCTACCCTGCCAAGGTTCGATGCGCGTCTGAAGCTTGGTCACGGTCGAGCGTAGATCCGCGACAGTGAGCCGAGAGTCGCTAATAGGCGTTCCCAAGTAGGTCGTGGGGAATGAAGCAAGGCGGCAATTGAGCCGGATAGCGATGGCAAGGGACTCGGCCTCAGAGTATCCCATCACCATCACATCGCTCTTGTCGAAGTTGATCTTAAGGCCAGACATTTGTTGGAAGCAGAGGAGAAGGAACTTAAGGTTGGGGATGTCCAACTCAGAGCCTTCGACCATGATGATGGTGTCATCAGCGTACTGGAGGAGGGAGATCCCAGAGCCGCCAGCTAAGTGGGGAGTAATCCCGCGAATGTGGCCAGCAGCCTTCGCTTTATCTAGGATGGCGGCAAGTGCGTCCACCACCATATTGAACAGGAAAGGGGAGAAGGGATCGCCTTGTCTAACCCCACAGAGTGTGGGGAAGTAGGGGCCAATCTCCCAATTAATGTTCATGGCAGTGCGACCGCAAGAGACCATCTGCATAACCCTGGTAATCCAGTGGTCGTCAAAGCCCTTCCGGAGCAAAACTTCCCGAAGGAAGGGCCAACTAACAGTGTCATAGGCCTTATGGAAATCAATCTTCAAGAATACCGCCTTGAGGTGTTTAGATCGGACCTCATGGAGTACTTCATGAAGAACTAGCACCCCATCCAGGATATACCGCCCCTGAATAAAGGTGGACTGGTTGGGGTGGGTAATGTGGTCAACGAGGAGGGTCACCCTATTGGCGTACCCTTTAGCCAGAATCCGTAAGATCACGTTGATGACCATGATTGGACGAAATTGGCGGATGCCAGAGGCACCCGGCACCTTCGGGATGAGCGAGATGATTCCATAGTTGAGGCGCCCGAGGTCAATGGAACCAACATAGAACTCCTCGAAGCTGGCCATGATCTCAGGTTTAATTACATTCCAGAAGGCCTGGAAGAATTTCACCGGAAGACCGTCAGGACCCAGAGCGGAGGTGGGGTTCATGCCTCGAATGGCAGCCCAGACCTCGACCTCGGAGAAAGGGGCCGTGAGGGCCGCATTCTCCTCATCTGAAACCAGCAGGGCACCGGTCCAGCAGTCAGGAGCCAGGGAGAGGCCGCTCCTAGGAGCAGCAGAGAACAAGGATCTGTAGAAACCGTCGACATGGCTACGAATGTCACGGGGGTCCTGCAGGAGGGAGGCACCATCCCAGAGAAGGGGGATGGTGTTGCATCTATGCCGGCCATTTGCGATAGCCTGAAAATAGGCCGTGTTCGCGTCGCCCTTCAAGACCCATTTTTGGGCCCCACGGAGGTGCCAATAAGCCTCCTCATCAGTGTAGATGACGGAGAGCTGGTCTTCTAAGTCGTAGCGGGAGAGCCACTCGTCCGGAGAGAGGCCGATGGAATCGGCACGAAGGTCAAGGGCTTGTATGGCGGCCAACAAGGCCTTCTTACGCTCGCGGAGGTCACGTCCCAAGTTAGCGCCCCATCCCTTCATGAACTGCCGGCCACGCTTGGCACAGAAATGCCAAGAATCAATAGCCGAGGGGGACGAGGGTGGGAGTGAGCACGGGCTTCCACCCAGCGGGTGACAACAGCCTCCACAAAACCGATTTGGGACAGCCAAAATGTCTCAAAGCGGAAACGAGGGAATTGGCGGATGCTCATCGGCAGAGGAGAGGAGAAGGGGCACGTGGTCGGAGCCGATCCTGGTGATGGCACGAAGGGAGGCAAGAGGGCAACGGAGGTCCCATTCCGGGGAAACTAGAACCCTGTCCAGCACGAATTGGGTTGGGGAGGCCTGACGATTGGTCCAGGTGAACCTGGCACCAATCCTATCAATCTCGCGAAGGCCGAGATCGGCAATGCAGTCATTAAACATTTGCATCCGTGCAAAGTTAACGTCCGCGTTGCTCTTGTCCTCCGCGAAACGGAGGAGGTTGAAATCGCCTCCAACGACCACCAGAAGGGAAGCAGCCGAAATTTTCCGGTGGATCTCCTCGAGGAAGGAAGCAGATCTACTATGGTCGGTCGGGCCGTAGACAATGATGACTTCCCACTTAAAATTAAGCGACCGCTCAAAGAGTTCCATGCTCACAAAGAATTGCCCCCGGTCCATGCTTCCCACCTCGAAGGCGGCATCCTTGACACCTAGAAGGATGCCACCCGAGTGGCCTATGCTCCCACTAGAAGGGAGCCAATGCCAAGGAAAGAGGTGAGAGCTCAGGCGGTCAAGCTCCGGGAGGGAAAATTCTGTACGCATGGTTTCTTGGATGGCAACAATGTCAATGTGTTCATCACGCATGTATTCCACGAGTTGGCGGCGTCGGCCATCATGGCCGAAACCGCGGATGTTCCAGAAGAGGGCACGCATTAAGGCCCCATTGAGGGGCTGCTTGACCCCAGGACGCGGGATGCGCTTTGGGCGCGGAGGGCGGCGGTGCGGGACCGGGTACGACCCCGAAGCTCGGCCGAGGCGAGGGGGAGGAGGCCGTCGGGCTGCCTCGGGGGAGCCGGGGGGGCATCTGCCACAGGGGGGAGGGAGCAACAGGCGAGAGCAGAGCCGCGCGGGCCTCTGCTAACCTACCGTCGAGAATCTCGCGAGCCTTGATGGCCTCGATCTGGACTAAGAGGGGAGCAGCCTCCCCCTAAAGATGATCGCAGAGTCGGTCGCAACTTTCGCGAGGTGGCCAAGAGGCACCGACTCTAGCGCAGAGAATGAGCAAGTAGCAGCAGAAGGGGGGACAGAGGGGGTACCTGGCTCCAGGTTTCGGGCAGCAGCCCGGATCTCCGCCCGGGCGGTGATGGGCAGAGCAGGACTGCCGTCGTGGCGAGCCGCGTCGAGCCGGGCGCTCCGGCAGGAAGCTGTCACCGGGGAGGAGGCAGACCGGCCACGGCGGGAGTAGGACGCGGTTCGCGAGGGGGGGGGGGGAGGCTAGGCGGCCAACAGGGTGGTCACCCGAGTCCCCCTCTCCGCATCAGGCGCCTCCGCGGGGACAAGCTGAAGAACCTGCGCGGAGCAGTCAAGGGGCGAGGCAGGCGACGGCGGAGCAGTCGGGGAAGAGGGTCGGAGCGCCAGGTCGGAGACGGAGCCGGGGATGGTGGCGGCGGGGGCGGGCACGTCGCGGAGGATCGGGGCGGGCGGCACCGGCAATGCAGGCCGGTCCACGGTAGTCGCCAGCAAGCCCGACCCGGCCGGGACAGGGGGACCGAGAGGGGCGCCGGCCGCCGGCGTCGACACGGGGGCCACGACGCCGTCTCCCATGGACGAGGCAGGGGCATCCATAGATGGGACCAGAGGATCTGTGGGAGAAGGCAGCGGCCCCACCCAGGCCGGCACGGAGCAGCCAACGACAGCCGGGGAGCGGGGGGAGGACGCCGGGAGGACCACCAGGCCGAAACTTGATGCGTCGCTCCCCTCGCCGATCTCGCTACCCGGGTCAGGGGAGGCGTCCCAGGAAGTTGGGGAGATGGGGAAAGGGCCGAGCACCGCCTGACGGCCCTGGGGTCCAACAGCGGGGGGTGGATGCACCAGAGACGGAGAGCGGGAGTGCGAGTCATCGGATCCCCCATCATCGTCGGAGCGGGGGGAGCGGTGAGACCGGGGGTGGTGGCGGCCATGGTAGTCTCCATCGGTCCCGGGGTTGCCACCAGGAGGCCCATCATCGGAGAAGCGGGGGTGTCCCACGTGGTTGGGAGGTCCGGGGCGATCCGGAGGTCAAAGCCCTGGTCGTTCAAGAACACTCGGATGGTGGCGCGCAGCTTGGAGGAGTCCATACACTTGACCTTGACCCGGACCTCCTCCACTTTGCGGAGGGAGAGCTCGTCCACCACCACCACCTTGCCCAGGATCCGGGACATCTGGCGGATGACCACCTCAGACCGAGCAATGTCTGGGAGGCCGCCCACCAAGATCCAGGCCGTGTCCAGGACAGCCACAGCCTTCGGGTCGAGGATCGGCTCGGTGATGTCGACGACGAGCTGGTGGAGGGCGAGGGTGATCTGCCCGCTGTGGGTGGCGTAGCCGTAACTAATGGCATCGGGGAAGATCACAGTGAAGATGTTGCCGGCGGTGGGAGTGACCACCCAGTCCCACTGGCGCCGGTATAGGTGGTTGAGCTCAGCCTCAATCATCTCAGGGGAGGCCACCCCATCCACCACCGTGACGACTGCCTGAAGCGAGGGGGTGGGAGGAGGGATGTCCGGGACCTTGAGATGGAAGAAGCCCAACCCCTGGATGCCATGACTGTACATCATAAGCTCGGCCGGCACGGGGCGATCCGGGCACAATAGGGCGGGGTGGCCCGAGTCCTTGCAGATATAGCAGCACTGAGGGTTGACGCAGGAGAATTGGGAGTGGCCCGCCACACCGCAATTGAAGCACGGGGGCGGGGGAGGCCGGACACCGGTCCCGGGGCGAACGAGGAGCCCGGGGCCAACGGAGCGGGAGTGGGCAGGATGCCGCGACCCGGACCACGGCGCTTCTTCTTCTTAGCTAGGCCTTGGCGGCCACAGCCTGAGCACCACCCACACCGGTCCCGAACGTGGGAGGGTCCGCGACGGTGGCATGCGGGGGACGATTCGGCCGCAGAGGGGTTGCCGAGCTTGCCGACGGGGACACAGGCGTGGAGGGCGCGAATGTGATGGAGAGCGCCCACGACGCTGGGGTGAGGCGGCGACGCCGCGCCATCAGCCCCGGCTACCGGCGGCGAGAGCGGCCATGCCGGTCCGAGCGTCCCGGGGACCAGCGGTCCTCCCGGTGTTCGTCTCGGAGAGCACGCAGCTCCCGGCGGACCGCATCCGGGGACGGGCGAGGCCGGTCATCATAACGGCGTTTCCAACGGGCCTCCCCATCATCTCACTCCCTGGGCATGGCCGGACGGGATGGGGGAGTAGGGAGGGGAGGGGGAGGGGAGCTCGGGGCGCAAGGGGGCGATGCGGCCGGCGGGGGAAGGGGGGAGCAGCTACGGACGCGAGCAGGGGGGTGAGAAGGGATTCGAGGGTGGCGGCGGAGAGAGGAACCGAGGCGAGGGGCAGCCCGTAGGGGGGCCAAATGCCCGAGGCGGCCAGAATGGGCCTAGGGTTGCGCAGAGGCCCAACCCGGCCAGGCCGGCCCATGTGATAGGCGGGAGGCCCAGCCAAGGGAACGGGCCGCAGTGCAGGGCACGGGCCCAGCAGTCCTCGCCCGCAATCGACCGGGCCCAGGGGGCGCGGGGTGGATGCCGAAAGGGTTTCCCCTCCACGGGCGACCGCCCCGCCGCCGCCGGCGGCGGCGCGAGGATGCGAGATGAGGCCTGCCAAGTCCAGTGGGGGGCTGAACCGGGCGGAGGACGAGCGAGAACGATCCAAAAGAGGTGATGAAGGGGCGAAAGGGGGACGAGCGAGCGAGGGGAGCAGCGAAGGGCTTGGCACGGTTCGCCGACCGCGGGAGAAACGACGACGAGGGGGGGTACCGCCGCAGAGCGACGCCAGGAGGCACCGGCCCTGCCCATCTCCGAGTGACCCGCAACGCCCCAGGCACGTAGCCGGCGACGGGCGGAGGCGGGTCGCCAGGGCAGTCGCCAGAGCGCTCCATCGCTAGTGTCCTTCACCTTTTTCTGCACGTGTGATTCACCACTGTCCCTCAAGGACTCATTAGGGACCTGGAGACACCCCTTCACTGCATACAATCTGTGGGCATCCTTTGCTGAAGAAAATAGATGATTTTTCCTTGTTAATCTGTTCACCCGAGGCCATACAATAAGTATCCAAAAGGTGTGACACTTCTTCTGCTCCATCGACGCTCGCCTGGAAGAACAGCAGGCTATCATCCGCGAATAAAAGGTGGTTCCCTGACGGAGCCAATGGAGCCACCTTAATGCCGCTGAGCTGGGATGATCCAATCTGAGATTTTAACAGGTATGAAAGGCCCTCCGCTGCCAACAAGAAAAGGTATGGAGAGATGGGGTCTCCCTGACGAATACCTCTGGATGGTGAAAACTCTTCCAATTTGCTCCCATTAAACATAACTGAAAAAGAAACTGTTCTGACCATGTTCATGACAATGGAGACCCATGGTGCTACAAAACCCAGTTTCCTCATGATAGCTTCCAAATAGTTCCACTCCACTCGATCATATGCCTTCACCATGTCGAGTTTTAGAGCACAATAGTTATTGTTCTTTGACTTATTCCTCTTCATAAAGTGCAAACACTCATACACTGAGATTATGTTATCAGTTATAAGCCTACCAGGCACAAATGCTGACTGCTCTTCAGAAATAACTTTAGGAAGTATTATCTTCAACCGATTAGCTAGAACCTTTGAAGCTATCTTGTGAAAGACATTGCATAAACTAATCGGTCGACATTGAGATAAAAGAGTTGGTTTTGATACCTTAGGGATTAATACCAAAACCCTGACATTCACACACTCCGGGCTTTCTTCTCCTCGGACTATACTCAGAACAGCACGTGTGACCGCAACGCTAGTGCCTCTAGAAGAAGTGCGCCGAGAACCCGTCCGGCCCCGGGGCCTTAGTCGGGAACATCTGAAAAAGAGCCTTCTTAACTTCTTCCTCACTGTATGGCGCCAATAGAGTCTCATTCATCACTGCTGTCACCTTTGAGGGCACATGTTGAAGCGCATCATCTAACCCCTCCACCCCCTCCGAGGTGTATAAGGCTTTATAGAAGTCAAGTGCCAACTGTTGCATCTCTGATAAATCGTCTGTAAGCTGCCCATCTTGCTTATGCAATGATTTTATCAAATTTTTGCGCCTTCTATTTGAAGCTCGGAGGTGGAAAAAGTGTGTATTCCTATCCCCCTCTAACAGCCATGCCACCTTTGATCGTTGGCGCCACATTATTTCTTCCCGAAGATATAGTTCGATCAATCGATCATTTGTTTTGATCTCAACATGGCTCGGTGCAGTCCTCGCTGGATCACTCCTGAGTTGCTCCAAGTCTTTCTTCAACCTCCTTATTTCTGACTTTACACTCCCAAAGGTTGACTTGCTCCACTCACCCAAATTATTAGACAAGGATTACAGGTTTGCTCGGACTTCCGCCGCTGTTAGATTAGGGCCGTTCACCTCCCATGCATGCTGGACCGTGGGGATTAGCTCGGGATGCGTGTCCCACATGCACTCATAACGAAACTGTTTTTCGCCATGCTTCCCTCTTTCCGGTGGAACCAACATTAGATTTATAGGAGAGTGGTCAGAGGTCGCAGCTGTGAGATGATCCACTGCTGCAAGGGGGAACCGAGCGCACCACTCGGGCATGCCCAATGCCCTGTCGAGCCCGACTCTTGTATATGATCCACCAGTCACCTTCTTTTCGAATGTCCACTTGCGGCCCTAGTAGCCAAGATCAATTAGACCACACACATCGACTGCATCACGAAAACCTTGAATCTGGGTTTGACTTCTCTGGCCAATTCCCTCGTGCTCATCATAGCGGAGAACCTCATTGAAATCCCCAATACACAACCAAGGCATGTTTTGAAGGGCTGCCAGGTCTTTCATTGTGTCCCACATTCTGTAACGGGTGTGTGTTTGTGTCTCTCCGTAGAAGCATGAGAGCCTCCAAGGGTCTCCTCCCGTGTCTGAGATCTTGACATCAATATGATAATGCGAATAGCCCAAAATCTCAATCTTTATTTCGTTATTCCAATACAAAGCTAAACCACCGCTCCTACCAGTGGAACCAACAGCAAAAGAAGAATCAAAACCTAGAGTACTTGATAAACTTTCAGCTCTATCCTGGCCAATCTGTGTTTCAACGATACAGAGTACTCTAGGGGCAAACTTTAGAACGATTTCTCGCAGCTCTTGAACTGCCGGGGCGTTGCCTAGTCCCCGGCAGTTCTAGCTTAGGCAACTCACTGTGCTCGGCGGTCCTCCACCGGGGAGGCTGCCGCTTTAGCTCAAGAATCTTCAAGCCCTCGAGTTCTTCCTCCCGCTCGAGTTCAGCACCTTCTCTGTCTGCTGCGAGAGTCTTGATCGTTTTGGGTCTTGTTTCGGTGGGGGGCTAAGGGATAGACCTGCTGCACCACCATTGTTTTTCTCCATAGGCACAATATCCAGGCTTGTGATAGCCGCTGCGGGAGCGAGCAGACCCACTACCTCTTCAGATGTCCTTTTGCGACTTGCATCATTGTCCTCCATATCAGTATCTCCGCCCTCTTTCTCATCATCCTGCGTTTTCCGTCCCGAGTTGCCTCATCCCTCTTTACCCCTAGTTCTTTGCCCATTGTTGTGACGTCTAGTGCCCCATGCCGTAGTAGCAGGTGCCCTCAGGTTCTTGAAAACCAGGGCGGAGGGAGGGTGTACACCATCACCATGTTCCTTGAATTCGTGGCCTATCATACCACGCACCTGGCACCAATCGGGGAGTCGCTCACATTTCACCGCAAAAATTTCTCGCTGACCACCACAGACTATAGAAGTCGCTTTCTTCAGCTGCTTATGGACATCCAGACGAATTCTCACTCTATAGAAATTACCTTCAAAGTCAAAAGATGACAGCTCTGACTCCACAAACTCGTCGATCTTTGCTGCCAAGGCCTTAACCTTTCCGTGGTAAGCAATGGGTAGTCAAGGATTCTCACCCAAATCTCGAATTTGAACAACTCAATCGATGTGGGTTTAGAGTATCCATCATAAGGAACAATGATCACGGGGTTGCCCCGAAAGTGCCATGGCCCCCCTTGCGTCACTCTTTCCCAATCCCCTAGGCACTCAAACTGCATGATGAACAAGTTCTCTTCTAGGGTTTTTTTATCTTGACCCTTCTTACTAGATCCCATGCTGACCACATGTTGCGAAAGAACCAATAGGTGCTTAAGGTTTTGTCGATGTGAACACGAACCAAGGTCATCCACTTGAGATCCTCCTCTGGTGGCGCGTCGTCCTCCTCGAAGACGACGTCGTCTAGGTCATCTTCTTTCAGGGCGAGTTCCTGCATGAGGTCCTCGAGCTTCCCCTTCCCCTTTGCTACGGGACGCGGCCGGAGTGCCTTGCTTCGCCATCTTCAGGAAAGACGGATCCGATCTCGCAGCTTCGGCGCCGCCAAAACCCTAACACCACCAGACCCGTCTAGCCTCCCACCAAGGCCGGGAAGCAGTGCTAGACTGCCCCGTAGTCAGCCCGAGTGGAATATGTCAGGCGAGCGGCGGCGTATGACGGAGTTTTTCTCAACGTCGCCGGTGGCGGTGAGAGGAAGCCGAAACCCTGGCGAGAGGGAAAGAAGTGGAGAATAAGGGGTCCCCACAAAAGATAGCTAAACTATTGATCTCCGCCAACCAGTTGCTGGCCCGCCCCTAGACATAACTGGGCCCAAGTCAACAATGAACGGGCCGACGAAGCCTGTTCTACAGCGTCATCATCATTTCGTCTAGCTTTATCACCTAAAAAACCCACCATCCACTCGTCTCCTTCCTCCGCCATCGTCCCCGCGGCACCATGGCCACGGCGACACCACAGCAATGCTGGCTTCCGGCCCGCGCGCGCCCTCCTCCTGCCTTGGCTCCCCTGCGCCTTCGCCACCTCACCAGAGCAGCCTGCTCCTACCACTTCCCGGGCCGCCGCACAGCAACGGCAAGAAGGAGAGGAAGAGCCGCCTTCGCCTTCTCCCCCAGGTAGCAAATTAGCGCCTCTCTTGGGCGAAGAATACAGTCAGGGGGCATGTGCTGTTTAAGTTTGACTGGGTTCTCTGCTGTTGTATTTGTGTAGATGCACGTTGGAGACGGGTGGCCCGGCCTTTGATCCTCTAGGTCTCTACAGGGAGGACCCGTCCAGTTCTGATTATCAGTCTCCCTTCTCGACATTTTTCGGTGTCCTGTCTCCAGTGTTCGGGAGCTCCAGTGGATCCAGGAAGGAGAAGTCATCCTATGGCCGAGGAGCAGCAGGTTGCAATTCGAAGCTAATCCCTTCTCCCTCTATTATTTTTGACAAAGTATAGTCCATGATAATTTTGTCAGCGCTTTAGAAGGACGCCACCTTGCACAAACGCCACCTTGCACAAATGTTTCTTTTTAGATGAAAGGCGCAAGGAGCGCCTGACTTAATAAATAAAGCCAACACAGGCCACTTAGTCTTACAAAATCTTACAACTGAAAGGAGAATAAAAGTGCCAAAATCTTACAAAATCACTTAGAATCTTAGCATTACAGAACCGCTCAAAAGACATAGCCCTACACAGATACAAAGGTGCTGGGCAGGGCTTGATGGCTTCACAGGATGTTGTTTCTGTTGATGCCGTGAAAATGTATGATCGTGTGAAGCACCGGGCTGGCCGCGTCACTGGCCTTCCTCTTCCCTGGAGGGCACCACTGCTGAAAGAAAAGATACCATTTGAAAATATTAGCTGGATGACTTGGAAATTTCCTTCTATAGCAATTTTGTTGCAAGTGGTCCACAGCGCCCAAGCTAAGGCCGCAAACGAGCGCTAGGCTAATCTACGTTGCTGGCCTCTCGTGGTGCACAGCAGAGCAAGCTGTTCAACCATGGAGTTCAGTGGCCAATTAGCGCCAAAGCTGTCCCCGACACAGCTCCATAAGAATATATTAGGGGCACAGCGGAAAAGAATGTGGTCGACGGGCTGTCGCAAAGGGCGCAGCAGCCGTTGCCTGGACCTCTCTGTTTCTGAAGGTTAATTGCAGACGGCAGACGATTTAACACAGCCCGCCAAAGGGAAATACGGACTTTGAGCGGAAATCTTGCTGCCCAGAGGGCCTTAGCATATCTCACCTTAGGACCTTGGTTAAGTTCGGCGTATAAATATTTTACTGAAAAGTCGCAAGACGCCTCATGATCCCAACTTATTGAATCCTTTTCGGTGGTTAAATTAGTATTAGCGAGCTGAATTTGTAAAGCTTCCCATGAGGCAAGCTCAGAATCATTGAGGTTACGCATAAAAGCCAGATTAATTTGGCCGGCGACAAACACATTGCTAACTAGGATCTCAGGGTCCTACGCAATGACAAATAGCATAGTGACGTTTGTCATCAGTCCATTTTGAAAGCCAGAATTTGGTGCCCTTGTTCCCAATCTCGAAGCGAGCACCCAAATTGAATATCTCTTTGTATTTTTGGATCCTATTCCAAAAATGGGAGCCCTTGGTCTTAGTAGCGAAGAGTGAAGAATCTGAGAAGTACTTAGCTTTGAGGACACGAGCCCACAAGCTGTCATCGTTCTGAGCAATTTTTCAAATCCACTTACTAATCAGCGCAAGGTTCATTTTCTTGAAATTAGTAATACCTAGGCCTCCCTGGTCTTTAGGTTTGTAAATGTCCGCCCATCGGACCATATGGTATTTGCGCTTGGCCGCGTCCGCTTCCCAGAAGAATCTGGCTCTAACCTTTGTTGAACTGCGCATGGACGCCACCCCCGAGCAAGAAGAGGACCATCGCGAAGGTCAGGTTAGCCGACAAACATGCATTGGTAAGAGTGAGTCTCGTGCCTGAAGACATGAGTTTCCCTTGCCAAGGGTCAACTCGTGTAATAACTTTACTAATCGCCGGATCCCAATCAACACCAACACCTGTTTATCCGAGCATGGGAGGCCAAGGTAAGAGATGGAAATCCGATTTGTGGCAGTTAAGAAGAGGGCAATTCATACACACTCTCAGCCTCATTCACACCTACCGTGCATACTTCACTTTTGGCAAAGTTTAATTTTCATCCTTGACATAGCTTCGAAGCAAATTAAAAGGATCTTGATAGTGGCCAAACTTCGTAGATCGGGCTCAAAAAGAAGCATCGTGTCGTCATCGTATTGGAGATGAGTCACTCCTTGAATGAGGTGGGACGCCACCCCTTTGAGGCGACCAGCCTCTTTGGCTTTGGTTAGCATCGAAGAAAGCAAATCTGCAATTATACCAAATAGAAGGGGAGAGATGGGATCCCCTTGATGCAGGCCTCTCTTATTGTGAAAAAACGGGCCAACCTGTCCCCATTGATGCAAATTGCAGTATGTCCTCCCGAGACAAGCTGCATAATCCTGTGAATAAAGCCTGCTTGGAACCCTTTCCGTTGCAGAACTTCTCGAAGAAAAGACCAACTAACTCGGTCATGCACCTTTTGAAAGTCAAGTTTTAGAAGAACATCAGGAAGTTTCTTGCGCTTAAGCTTGTGAACAATTTCGTTAAGACATAGCACCCCCTCAAGGATAAAACGGCCTTTAATAAAAGCCATTTGCGCACGGTCGACAATTTTAGCCGCTAATAGACCCAATCGCATCGCATACTTTGACAACCAGTTTGAAGAGCACATTGATAAGTGCGATAGGTCGGAATTGGGATATATGGGTCTTAGGATTAAAGCTGGAATAGCAAACTTAATACGTCTGATATTGATCATTCAAGCCCGCCACCTGCCTCAGTGACCAACGATTTGAGCATCCCCCATTGTTCGGGATTTTTGGCGCTTGTCCCCTTCTCAAAACATGTCCCAACATGTAAATATTCTTCTCCTTAATTAAAAGGCAGCGCTCCTGCCGGTTCCTCGGGGAAAGAAAGTAATATGCTTGTAATTGATAAGCCTAATGGGCTGCCCACAAAAAAAAATCTGCCTCTTGATTACTCATCCACATTTTGTCAAAATTTTGGTTGTAGGATCTTCTTGATGAGAAATTTCTTGAACCAGTCTAAAATTTCAACTCCAATTTAGCCGAAACATATACATGATATTTAGTTACTATGAAAATTCAGTTGATATAGGGAGTGCCGAGTCGACTGCTACTATTTACGTATTAAGCAGGTATGACTGGTGGCGTTGTCGTTCATATATTTGCAGCTCGAGTCCACTTCAGTTTACCCAGTTATACCTATATAATGTATTTTAATCTGATTGGAGCAGCTGCAATGGAGGACAGTACTATTGACTTTGGTGACTTCTTCAAGGGTCCTCTACCCGGGAAGTTTCTGAAGCTCCTTGGGTTTTTGGCATTATCTCGACTTGGTGTGTATATACCTTTGGGTGGAGTGAACCAGGCAGCTTTTGCTGGTAATCTTGACCAGAACAGTCTGCTGGGCACTTTAGATTCTTTTTCTGGTGGAGGTATTGGCCGGCTTGGAATATGCTCCCTCGGCATTGTTCCATTCATCAATGCACAGATTGTGTTTCAGCTCCTTACTCAGCTTTACCCAAAATTGCAAGAGCTTCAGAAAAAAGAAGGGGAGGCAGGCAGAAAAAAGATTCTTCAGTACACAAGATATGCATCTGTTGGTTTTGCAATTGCCCAGGTAGGTTAGAGTCTTGGAAATATTTGAGCAGCTCTTGGATATCTTTTTTTGTCAAGATAATTCTTTGACTAGTTAAAATTACAAGAGCAGCTGTTGGAATTTTTTTTATGTCAATAATTGGTTCTGAAGCGTCGGTACCTCAAGGTTTCCATGGTACCAAAGGGGATACCTTGTGTGTATGACTTACTTTTGTCGGGACGGATGAAAAGCTTTGTAATGTTGTGCGATCAGTGATCACATGCTATATTAACTGACTATCTACTTAACAGCATACCATGTTAAACAGTTCGAATTATGTCAAACATGCCACACAATTTGACCACATAACTTGCAATATCAAGGTAATATCACACTTCCGTTTGTGTAAACTTATACCTTCTATGTACACCGATGATTTATCTTTGACAT
This sequence comes from Aegilops bicornis, assembly GCA_021605145.1. Taxonomy (NCBI): domain Eukaryota; kingdom Viridiplantae; phylum Streptophyta; class Magnoliopsida; order Poales; family Poaceae; genus Aegilops; species Aegilops bicornis. The sequence goes on along the minus strand of CM038673.1, from coordinate 369,478,166 downwards.
GGCAAAGAAACTCAAAATACAACGAACTTATTCCTGATGCCAAATCATGTGCTTTGCGGTCATAAACAATGAAAAAAAGTCCTAGTATTAGTCAGTTGAGTCCGTCTGATGCTTCTGTTGTCAGACATTTTTTGGAGAATGATATACTGCTGTGTGTACATTTCATTCTAGTACGAGTTTGCACATTATTAGTAGTATCATTTTTATTTTTAATGTAACTTCGTTTGCTCTATTTATCTTCCCATCCGCTTCAAATTTAATTTCTGTACCTTTTGCTAGGCTATCGGGCAAGTTCTTTTTCTTCGTCCTTATGTTAATGACTTCAGCACAGAATGGGTACTAACATCTGTGACTCTATTGACGCTTGGATCGGTCTTCACAACTTTCCTTGGTGAAACAATATCTGAGTTGAAACTCGGGAATGGAACATCTCTTCTTATCTTTACAAGTATAATATCGTATTTGCCTGCATCATTTGGAAGGACAGTTGCAGAGGGATTTCAAGCAGGCAATTATGTTGGACTTCTCACAATCATATTGTCATTCTTTTTCTTGGTTCTTGGGATTGTCTATGTCCAGGTGAGAAAATATACTTTGCTTTTCAAGATAAATATAAATTTGTCGGAGTATGATTTGCTTAATTCACATCATTTCTATGGTTTCAGGAAGCTGAGAGAAAAATACCACTGAACTATGCTTCTCGATACGGCAGTCGAACTGGAGGACCCCAACGTTCTGCATATCTACCTTTTAAGGTTCGTAATGTTTCCATATGGTTTCATTTAATTTCTGCCTCTCCACATGTTGGACGTGGATCGATTTTAGGTTTTGAGATCGGTTAACACATACAGAACACAAATAAGCCGGGGCAGTCATTATAGTTAGAGAGTAGCCAATTGTTTCAAGAGTTATTTTGATTAAACTGAAAATAACTCAATCTCTTCATACTATCTCGAGATGTGCATGGTTTTTTGGAGTGCAAACAAGCGTTTGCACATCTTTTCATGAAGGGGAGAAGCAAGACCACAATAACAGAGTTCAGAAATCCAGTACGTTCACCCATATGCAGAAAACAACATTTTTCAGCACAAGGACACTTAAGTCGAGGACAGCAGTGGACAAAGAACTCCCTGGGCGGGAGCACGCGCGGCACTGTAGATACTAATCGAGTCCCCGGCGAGGCTGGCAAGCATGTTCCCTGACTCAGCAGCAGCGCCGACCACCACCAGCGCCACCAACGTGAAGATGATGGCAGCGAGAGTGGTGGTGTCTGCTCCATGCGGGACCGGGCAAGGAGGGAGCGCAAGCGGCATCTTTTACCGAGGGGGAAGGGGAGATGGCTAGGGCCGATTTCTCTGTAATTCCACCGGCGGATAGGGACAATCACATATACTCTTTCGATTTTTGGCTCAGAATCTCGGGAAGCTGGGGTTGCCTCACTTCTGGCCATACACATGAATTGGGAGCAGCTGGCTGGGGAATCGATGGGCAAAGCCCTTTTTTTTCGAATATGCATTAAGAAAGGAGAAGAAGGGGAGCCTTGGCGCAGCGGTAAAGCTGTTGCCTTGTGACCATGAGGTCATGGATTCGAGTCCTGGAAACAACCTCTTGCAGAAATGTAGGGAAAGGCTGCGTAATAAAGACCCAAAGTGGTCGGACCGGGCTGCCTTTTTAATAAAAAAAGCAGATGATACAAACGCCAAAGAAGGCATGACCCATACAACACCACAGAGGCACAACCCGACATAATCAGCTGGGGAATCTGAAAAGAACTGGCCCTTAGCCTCCTGGCTCCTCACAACTGCAGCTGCGTACTGCTCTCGATCACCCTCATAAAACCTTGATGTCTTGCCACCTCTCACTCACAAGACCTCTTAGGGTTTTCATTCCACTTGTCTCAGCATTTCAGTCTGGGCAACTGGCCTTGCTCCTGAGCCAGACCAGTTCAAAGTGGTGGCTTAATCTGAATGTGCCAGTGGGTTGCAGTCAGCCCAACTGCCCTCCAAACATGAGCGCGTGACCCTGATGCTGTTTTCTTCCTCCACTGCCTTGTGCAAATCACGCAATTTCTTCCTTTGAATGAAAAGCTCACAGATGTCCTGTGTATTCTTCAAAAAGAGTAAAGAACGTAATTTACTGTACTCTGGCAAAGCAATGGCCTGAGGTCCTTGGGGTCATACAGACTCCTGACCTTCCTAGGCACTGGATCTGCCCCTGGGTACAGAAGATTCAGAATGTATTATTCTCAAATCATGCTGTAGTGTGTAGCATTACCTCCATATCTTTTTTTTGGGGGGTTTGCCAGTAGTGGTTTTGCCTCTATTTACATCCCATTTTGTATTGCATAATGTGTTTATGCCACCAAAACATTGGGCTTCTCTCCTTTGTGCCATTTGACTGGTTGAATGCTGGAAACGTACCACTTAACCCCTCCTTTTGATCCCTCCTCTTTGTTTTCTCCGTATTTTCCTTTTGTTCCCTGTTACAAACCTGATCCTTTACTCTTCAGACACATCACTAGTGACCATGTGAGACGTCACCCTTGTCTCCTTCCCGAGAAGAACATATTAGGTGCTCCCAGGCTTGGGGATACTTCCCTCAATCCCTGACCACACCATCTCTTCCTTGTCCTCATGTAGTCATGGTGTGGAGTCCAGCGATGGTGGTGTGTGCGGTTGCTAGTTTTTTGGTTCTTTTCACCACAAATCAAGCAAACCAACCCAGTAATGGAACCTATTGAGGGAACTAAATGAATGAATCTTCTTTTCCATCAGAACATTGTGATTGATTCAATCCCCTTCCGTTTTCCCCACTGTGTGTGTGTGTGTGGGGGGGGGGGGGGCAGATAGTAAGGCAGTGGTAAGACCATTTTGGTCTTCTAGTGAAAAATTTATAAGATCAATGCTTTTTTGGGTAAGAAGGCAAAATTATACAGTAAGAGGGGCAGATCCATAAAGAGGAAGTTCCAGTTTCATACACAATCTTTCTCTTAAAGTGTTGGTTAGAATTTCAATATTTTTTAGTTGCTTACTGTTAATTTTTTCTACAAGAGTTTTATGTTATCTGAGAGTACAAATTAAAATTTTCAAATCATTTTCTAGATGTCACACGCATAAGAGTAAAAAAGAACACCAGAGGGGGAGGCACCCCTGGGTTTTAATCAAAGAAGAAGCAAGAAACTTGGTTGCAATATTCACTCTGTGGGTAGTCGTACTTGGCTGGCTTGGAGCAGCAGACAATCACTAGTGCTCAGTTCTCTAGATCTCACAAGCATGAAACATGGCGTGAGGAATTCACTCATTTATTCATTTATATGAACCGATAAAGATTTGGAGCATCTTGGACTGCCAAAATGTATTCTGTTCTTCGTTCGCAAATGAATAAGATCAAACTGCTAATACTCACAATTGTGCTAACATTGTTCTGTCTTTCAGCCTCACAGTGTTCCTGTTTTTAACTTATTATATGTAACCTACCTTTCAATCCATTACAAGCAGGTCAATAGTTCCGGTGTCATGCCTATCATATTTTCTACATCTTCATTGGCTTTGCCTGCTACTTTGGCACGTTTCACTGGCTTAGATTTTCTTAAAAAGGCTGCCATAGCCCTAACTCCAGGAGGTAAACTGAATATTTCTAGTTTATTTAAAAATTGTTATTTATTATCAGGAGAACCAAGATGCCATAAAACACCTATTGTTTACAATAATCTCATTCTGTTAACTGTCTGCTGCAGGTTCTTTTTATCTTCCAACTAATGTATTGCTTATAGCCTTTTTCAATTACTATTACACTTTTCTTCAATTGGATCCTGATGAACTTAGTGAGCAATTGAAGCGAACAGGTGCGTCAATACCGCTTGTGCGGCCAGGAAAAAATACAGCTGCCTTTATTAAAACAGTGAGTTGTTTCTCTTCCATCAGAAAGGATGCATTTTTTGTCTAAATTTTGGAGTATTGCATGACTATGTACTTCATTTGCTCATTATTGCAACGTGGTAGCTTTTCATTAGGCTAACTGCATAACCAGATTCTATGCAGTGGGTATGTGGGGAAGAGTAGTTATTTGTATGTGTCTTTGTATGGTGATAAGCGCTAATTGTTCTGGTACTGTATAAACATTTGGCAAGGTAGTATCCCATATAGCTCAGCTGTAAACCTTTTAAAAGGCACAAGTATCTACTCATTTTTTCCCTCCCAAGTGTTCTCAACCTCGGAATCAGATCACTGCTTTCTCTTCCTCCAGGTGGTTGTCTCATGGGAAGTTGCGAGTTCCACTTTGAGTTTTTAATCCAAAGAAACATGGTTTCCTTAGCGGTGGTTGAGGTCAGGGGACTTCTCTGAATGAATGTTTAAATCTGAATTTTTAAATTGGGAGCATGGAAGGGTTGGTGTCACCTGATACTTTCCCTGATACCATCTCCAGAAAACCATTTTCCTATATATATACCCTTTGCATTTTACCTGTTCTATAAGGGGCTTTCTGCATATTGCACCACACCTATACGTGTATATGTACTGGCCTATGGCCACCTGGGAATACAAGTTGCTTTTTCCCTAACAGGACGGATGGTGGCGAGGTAGTGCTGTCGGATCCATTGATTGCAACAAGAAAAAGCTTCCACTAGGTTCTTAATCAAATAGCTAATCACTGCCTCCAGAAAATCTGATACCACCCCTCAATGATGGTTATCGCAGGGTCATTGAGCACGTGGAGAAGGCACCGCTGCTCTTTGAGTACCACTGTACCAGGATGGGTTGCTCGGTGTTGATCTGGACTGTAGCAGTCAACCTGAATTTTATTGTGCTTCAGTGCAGCAACCTACAGCACCTCGTGGTATCTTTGTCTGAGGAGGTCATGCCCCATGTGGGCAATTATGTATATGCCGGATGGCCGAGCTCCTGGACAGATGGCTTCGCAGGATGATTTTTCAAAGTGGTTTGGTCCATCATCAATGCGGACATTCTCAAGGTCCTTGCACCTCATCAACAAGGCGCTCATCACTCTCGTGCCAAAGAAGGTGGATGCTCAAGAAGTTAAGGACTTCTGGTCTATGATCCTCTTCAGGTCGCCAAGTTCTCTAAACTTGTCTCCGTGGTTCATGTGAAACAAAGCACATTCATCAAAGGTGCATTGTGTCCAGGACAAATTCTTCTATATACAATCCGCTGCTAAGGCATTACACGTGATGAAGCTGCCAACGTTGCTACTTAAGGTGGCAAACTTTGATACCGTGCTCCTATTTGGGGTTTCGGTAACAGCAGAGGAATTGGATCGCTAGTCTCTGGGCGCTTGCGCATCATCCTCAACGGTGTCCCGGGGCAAAAAATACGGCATGGTCAAGGCTTGAGGCAAGGAGATCTGCTCTCTCTAGTTCTTTTATCCTCATGGTGAAGGCTCAACAACCTCTTCTTCAAGATGGATGACCTCGGGCTGTTAATTGGTCATGTCAACACTGAACACTGATGATGTGGTGATGTTTCTGTCCCCCACTAAGAAGGATTTGGACAAGGTTAATGCTCTCCTGAACTCTGGATGGGATTTCGGGGCTGCGCACGGATGTGAGGTGTAAAGCTTCATACACTAGCCAACGCAAAAAAAAGTCCGAACTGATGGAAAGGGCTGAGGGGTAACAACAATTTTTGGATAAATTACGAAAGCCAAGACTTGAACTCAGAACCTTAGGCTCTGATACCATGTCAAGCTTCATGCACTAGTCAACTCAATCAAAAGTTTGAACTGATGAAAAGGGCTAGGCAATCCACATATACACTTCAACACACCCTCTCACGTGTGACGCGGGAAGTCAACACGTGAATACTCAGAGGTATGGCTCAAGAGGGCTATACGTGGACACAGAGGGGGTAACAGCAATTTTTTGATAAATTGCGAAGGCCAGTACTTCAATTCAAGACCTTAGGCTCTGATACCATGTCAAGCTTCATATACTAGCCAACACAAACAAAAGTTCGAACTGATGGAAAGGGCTTGGCAATTCACATATACACTTAAGCATGAGGAAGTGTGTCGTCACTCCCATCTTTTGCCGCCCGGATGAGATCCAACTTTCCCTGTCAGAGGTCCCTTGTGCTGTCAAGCATTTCCAGTTGGGGTGGTCCTTGATTTGCTTTTCTCAATCATGGCTGCGCAGCAAAACTTGCAATCTCTACTTGACAAGGTGGTAGCTATATCGCCACAAGCTTGGAAGCTAGAATGTTCACGGGAGGGTGGTCAGCTGGTGCTCGCCAAGACGGCACTGTCTTCCATATCCGTTTATATATGCCGTCACTTGTGATACCGTCATGGCTGATCAAATCGAACGATAAGTGCCATAGAGCCTTCATTTGGCGGGGTACGGAGGAGATCAAGTACCATAGCGTCCTCAAGGCTCATGATATATGCCCTACCCATCCAGAATCTGGGTCGGCCTCCCAATGTAGCGTGAGAAGACTGTGAGAGATATTTCATGTTGCCTCCATGTTTGTAGTTGGCAATGGGTTGCTGACCTTTTTTGGATGAAACACTGAATTGATGCATTCGATAAAATCCATTGTCCCGTCCCTTTGGGTAGCAACCAGACTCGTGCCACCAAAACTGTTGCCAGGCCTTGCAGGATAAATCTTGGGGCAGTGACATCTCATGCATGCTTACCATGCCAATCTTGGCGGAATACCCAATGCTCTGGAGCCAGGTCAGCCACACCACCCTTATTGCCAGCAAGGAGGATGTGGTTCTATGGTGTTTCACTCCTGGCCTATGTCAGCATATTGTGCCGCCTTCTTGGGACCAACATTTTTCCATACCACAAAATCCTTTGGTAAGCCAAGGCACCTTTGAATTGTCAGCTTTTCTGTGGTTTGACCTACCATACTGCTGCTAGACGACAGATAAATTGGAAAGCCATCATCTCCCTAGTCACACAACCTGCCCTTTTTGTTCCCTTGAGCAGGGAGATAGTAGAGCACCTCTTCATGAGGTGCATGTGGTCCAAAAAGCTTTGGGGCCTCTCCATTTGACTGGGCATGACTGTAGGACGCCTATGGCCAATGCCTCCTTGAGAGACTGTTGGACAACGAAGCACAAGTGTACCGCAAGAGAAGAGAAAGGACTTCAAGTCGATGGTTGCTTTCGTGGTATGGTCTTTTTGGTGTGAGAGCAACAAACTAATCTTCCAGGTGATGAGCAATGATCTGATTGTTGTGTGGACAGTATCAAGGCAGAGGCTCAACATTGGCGCCGCACCTTCCACCATTAGTTGTTTGAGCAGCTGTGAGGCCTGGGTTTGTTTTAGCTTGTTCTGTGGTTGCTGGGTCTGTTGTGTGAACACTTAGGACATTTGGGCTTATGTTGTTTCCCAGAACTCTTGTGCTTTGTTTTGCTTGAAAATATATGCAAAAGCTTGCTTGCAAATTTCGTAGAAAATCAGTATTAGACACTAATCGGCTTGTCTGCACTTTAGCTTTTTGTGAAGCTCACCTGCTCCTCTCTGTTAGGAAATATGCAACTTGTATTTCCTGGGGGCCAAAGGCCAATATATATATACATGTACAGGTGGTAACTATTCAGGTAACCCCTCATACAACAAGGAAAATACATTGGCTATACATGAAACATAATATAACTCTAACACCCCCTCAAACTCAGGGTAGATCCACAACACTAAGTTTGGAGAGATAAAACCCTTGTGCTCTAGTCTGGGCCTTCGGAAAGAAATCCGCCAACTGTAACTCGGAAGGCACATATTGAAGAGCAATAACCTGGTCCTGCACACCAACATGCACAATGGAAGCATCAACACCAATATGCTTGGTGAGCTCATGCTTGACAGAGTCACGCACTCAACACTGATAGCACCCGTACTATCAGACAATAGTGTAGTAGGTGTAATAACAGACACACCAAACTCTTGAAGTAACCATCATAACCAAGTCACCTATGCCGTCGAAAGAGCTATAGCTCACAAATCAGCCTTTGGACCTAAACGGGAAGCTGCAGCCGTAACCAAGTCACCTCTGCCGTCCAAAGAGCCATAGCTCACAACCAGCCTCTGCACTTGAATGGGAAACTATAGTCTGTTCTTCGTCTTCCAAGCAATGAGCCACCGAGAAAAACACAGTAAGCAGAAAGTGAACGGCGATCCGAGAGATCACTAGCACGTGTAGCATCTGAATTGGTCTGAAGTTGTAACTAACTAGAGTGGGGAAAGAAAAGATAGTGAGAAATCGTGCCACGAAGATATCGTAGAACACAAAGGTGACTAGCCGAAGTGGGAGCAGAAACAAACTGACTCAAAATATGGACAAGATAGGAGATATGCAGACGAGTGACAAATAATAGACAAGTCTCCCAACAAGATGACAATAACGCTTTGGATCAGACAAGGGATCACCATTAGAAGGATAGAGGTGAACACTGAGCTCCATGGGAGTCTCAACAATGCGCTCATCAGTAAGAGCAGCACGAGCAAGATCTTGGATATACTTTTCTTGGGAAATAAAGAAGCCACTAGAGCTAGAGAAAACCTCAATCCCAAGAAAGTAGCGAAGAGGACCAAGATTAGACATAAGAAACTGCTCACTAAGACGTGACTTAACAAAGGCAATGTACTCAGGGTCGTCGCGAGTGATGATCATGTCATCAACATATAGAAGAAGAGTCGACCATGAGGAGAAAGGACACAGGATCATGAGCGCTTGCTGAAAAACTAGCGACATTCACCATAGAGGCGAAACGCTCAAACCAGGCACGAGGGGCTTGCTTAAGGCCATAGAGAGAGCAACCAAGACGGCATATTATGCCATCAGGAACAAAATACCTGTTAAGTTTCATGCACTAGCCAACGCAACCAAAAGTCCGAAATGATGGAAAGGGCTAGTGCGATCCACATAATACTGTAACACCCCCTCTCACGTGTGATGGGGAAGACAAGTCAACACGTGCAACCGGGAGAGAGCGACGACGCATGAAACTCACGTATGACTCAAGAGGCCTCTACGTGGACACAAAGGGGGCTACCAGCAATTTTTAATAAATTGTGAAAGCCATGGCTTGAACTCAAGACCTTAGCTCCGATACCATGTTAAGCTTCACGCACTAGCAAACGCAACCAAAAGTCTGAACTTATGGAAAGGGCTAGGCAATCCACATATACACTTCAACACTCCCTCTCACGTGTTACGCGGAAAGTCAACACGTGGATAGAATCAGAGGTATGGCTCAGCTCAAGAGGCCTATACGTGGACACAAAGGGGGGAACAACATTTTTTAGATAAATTGCGAAAGCTAGGACTTGAAGTCAAGACCTTAGATCTGATACCATATTAAGCTTCATGCACTAGCCAACGCAACCAAAAGTCCGAACTGATAGAAAGGGCTAGTGTATCCCACATATACACTTCAACACCCCCTCTCACGTGTGACGCAGAGAGTCGACACATGGATGGACTCAGAGGTATGGCTCAAGAGGCCTATACGTGGCCAAAGGGGGGCGGCAACATTTTTTCGATAAACTACGAAAGCCAGGACTTGAACTCAAGACCTTAGGCTCTGATACCATGTTAAGCTTCATGCACTAGCCAACACAACCAAAAGTCTGAACTGATGGAAAGGCTAGGCAATCCAAATATACACTTCAACACCTCTCTCACGTGTGACACGGAAGTCAGCATATGGATAGACTCGGAGGTATGGCTCAAGAGGCCTATACATGGACACAAAGGGGGGCAGCAGCAATTTTTAGATAAATTGCGAAAGCCAGGACTTGAACTCAAGACCTTAGCTCCGATAACATGTTAAGCTTCATGCACTAGCCAACGCAACCAAAAGTCCGAAATGATGGAAAGGCTAGGCAATCCACATATACACTTCAACAATACCGAGGTGGTGGCTTCATGTAAACCTCCTCATGTAACTCACCATTAAGAAAGGCATTCTTTGACATCAAGTTGAGGTACAAAACCCATGGTGAACAGAGGCCACAACCAGAAGTGTGCGAACAGTAGTCATATGGGTCACAGGAGCAAAAGTCTCATCGTAATTACGACTATGCTCCTGCTGAAAACCATGAGCCACAAAACGAGCTTGGTAGCGCTCAAGAGAACCATCAGAGTGAGTCTTTACCTTGTATGCCCACTTACAAGTGATGGGACAAACATGGGGAGGAAAAGAAACAAGATCCCACATGTCGGTGCGCTCAAGAGCAGCAATTTCTTTGCCATCGCAAGCTGCCATTCGGGGTGAACAACAACATCATGATAAGAACTCGGCTCAAGAACAATAGCGCCAACGCGTGGAAAACCAAGGTGGTTAACAGAAGGAAGCGGACTAGCACGTAAGCCATAAGTAGGCTAAGACAAGGAAGATGGCACATTAGATGTACCTGAATCCAGAACCCACAAGGATGTACCTGAATGTGTAGATGGTGGTCGCTCAGTGCCAGAAGCATCAGTCATAGAATCTGAACCTGCAGCACCCGTGGAAGGAAAACCTAAAGTGGCTAGCATACGCTTAAGTCGCACAATATCCTGCTCAGTCAAGGAGACAACTGCGGGTGTCGGAGTAGAAGCATGAGTCCCAGAAAAAGATGTGCGCCCCTTGTTGCGCATGTGCCGCTTCTTTATGAAGCAATCAGACTCGGGATGACCATCCTTGTTGTAGTGCCCACAATGACTACGAGAGCGACCCTCACTACCAGGAGTAGTGGGAAGGAGCGACGGAGCACTAGAGCGGGAAAGAGCCAGTGCAGCAGACGTTGTAGCAGCGAGCACAGAGCGAACCTCAAAAGTAAACCAGTACCACGTAGGCGAGTCTCCTCAGCATGAATCTCAAAAAGCGCCTCCATATGAGAAATACGGTCACGAGCAAACAATTGAGCGCGCTGTGGCTCAAACTCCTAACGGAGCCAAGACAGGAACTCATAGAGGCGATGAAACTCCAAGTCTGACCGCACAGTGTGGCAACACTAGCAAAAACCACAACTAGCAGTGTGAAGAGAGTCAAGTTGGCACCAGATTGCAGAACCCTATGTCTAGAACTCGTCAACAGTGGAGTCGCCCTGCTGAAGAGCATGCTCCTGGTGAAACACAAACATGTATAAGGCATCACCAGAGGCTGATATCGCTGGCCAAGACGGGTCCACATCTCAAAGACGTAGTGAGGCCCATAAACTTAGTGGTAAGCTGAGGCAGACTGGAAGTGAGAACAGCTGCAGCACGATCATCGTCATCAAACCACTGAGTGTAAGCAAACATAGCCTCATGGTAAATAGGAAGAGCCCACAGCCGCAGCACGAGCATCGTCATCAAACCACTGAGTGTAAGCAAACATAGCCTCATGGTAAATAGGAAGAGCCTCCTCATAGGCCAAGACCTGCTGGGCATAAGCACGAATTGCAGCAGCATCAACAACTTTAGCCGCATCCTTAGCAGCCAGAGAAGCATCCGCGGTAAGAGTCGGTGGCATCTACGGGGTAGGAGCCATAGGAGGAACCGGGCGTGGCGGACATGGGATCAGCGGCGAAGCTATGTGTAGCTGTGGGGTCAACTGACCCCACAGTTTTTTTGAAAATAAGCCTAAAAACACTGTTTACTTACTGTTCATATTGAAGAAAAAAATCCAAAAATACCATTGACCCCACAGATACTTTAGGCTGGCCTTGCCGCTGCATGGATCTCACCGGAAAGAATGAACTAGAGACGAATGCCACACATGAATGCGCATGAAGGCAATGAACTCGGTGTAGTTAGTACCATACAAAATCACTGCACAACGAGGACTGGACGTAGCCTGACGACGAAGACAACCAGCCGAATCAGCCCCGAGGCCGGCAGTTTGATTCAATCGAAGGCGCAGCCAACGGGGCCGTTGAGCTGCAGGGTGGACCGGAGCAGATTAGGAGCCTCCGATTGCTGCGTGCGGGAGGCCATGGAGCGTCACGGCTCTGACTGTCACGGTTGTGGCCTGATCCAGTGGGAGCTTTGACCTGCAGGGCTGGGCGACGTGGACGCAGGCTGCAGGGCCTGGGCGGCGTATCGGGAGCCGCTCCTGGAGCCGGCGCGGAAGATAGTGGTGGCGGAAGGGAGTTTGATGTGGTGGAGACCTGTAGACGGGCGGGATCCAGCGGGCGGCGAGGTGAGTTGACCTGTGCGGGCCGGGAGAATGCAGATCGGGCAGATTGGGAGGCGAGCAGTGGATCGGAGAGCAGCAGCAACCAGAAGGAGACGGCAGCGTGGGGAGGAGGGAGCAACGATGGCCAAAAAAACAACGGCAGCGACGCGGGATTAGTCCTTAGCACGAGTAAAACCCCTCATACAACGAGGAAATTACGCAGGCTATACATGGAACATATATAACTCTTAACACTCTCTTTCTGGTGTTTTACTTTATTTATTTTTCCTTTTACAGAAGAAATTTGTGATTTATTTGTTCACTTGCATAATCAATTGGAGATACAGTTTGATAGTTGAAACTCAGACTAACCAACAAAAGTTCCATGTCCTATTCATATTGGCGGGTCAAATGCCAGTCCTTGCTAGTGGTATGGGTCACTGTATAATCGTCTGATGCAGAACATAACATAGGATGATAAATGCTACACCTTTTACAATTGGCACTTTTTTCCTTTTATTAGATTCTTCATAAATTTACTATTCCACTGCATATGTGATACTAATTTGTATGACACAGTTGTGCGTTTTCAGACAACTGGACAATATTTCTCACTTTCAGTAGGAAATCATACCACTTTTAGTTTGGAGATCAGTGGTGACCTTACTCCTGAAATGTTCTCTGTCAGTATGCCACAAGTACCTCTATTTGATGTTGAAATGTCTAGGTCCCTTATTTCAGATAACTAGTCATGTATGCATGTGAGAAAGCATGTTGCACTTCAGCCATGCATCAATTTTGGACAAATAGACTTAGAAGTACCACATCCGATAAGAAACGCAATCAGCGAACTGAAGCACATCTAATTTTGTCCACGGTATCTCAGCAATATCTCACACTAAAAATAGTTTTATCTAATTGCAGGTTCTTAGTCGTATCTCTGTCCTGGGATCTGCCTTTCTCGCTGTACTAGCTGCTGGACCATCTGTGGTTGAACAAATCTCTCACTTGACAGCATTTCGGGGATTCGCTGGTACATCAGTGCTTATCCTTGTTGGATGTGCAACCGACACGGCTCGGAAAGTTCAGACAGAAATAATTTCTCAGAAATATAAGGACATCGAGTTCTATGATGTCAAAAGTTCTGACAAATGATTATCTTCCGAACGTGTACTTAAATATAATCTCGTATAAATGATTGTTGTGTCATTTGGTAGTATTTCATTTTTCTTTTTCTTTTTCTCTTCTGTGTATATCAGTTAGATCTCTTCTAGAGGATCAGAGTTCGGAAAGCACCAGTATGCAAATATAATGTTCTTCAAGCCAACTCAATTATTTCTCTTTTCATGCATAGATATGCTACACTATTGCAACTCCATATTAACTGGCATGCCAGTTTACGCATATGCGCATATTTTGTTCTCACCTTGTTTATGTGGATAACTCTCTTTCTATTATTTGATTTTTTTATCTTGATGCTTTTTTTTTTCATTATCTTACCTTGTCCAGCTCAATACATTTCACTCATCGTCGTATGTGTGGAGTTACCTCACATTCAGTAAGACTCATCTTGTCTGTAACATACCCCTAGATATTAATGCATGTACAGGTAATATTAGAACCAACTTAAACATGTGAGTACTATTTATGAATCAAATTATTAATATCCGAGATACAATAATCATACAGAAGCTAACATCACCATTTGATTTTTGAGACAATATAAGATCACCCTTTATTTAGGTTTAGTACTTACGTCATTTGATGATTGCATAATATATATGGGGAAACTTGTGTGAGATTTCATGTTAGGTGCGATCAATGAGATCATTTTTTTTTTGAAAAAAATCTACATGTTTAAACATTCTCAGAAAATTTATAGTCACACATCAATGGTTGATGTTCAACCTTAAAAAACTTGCCATTTTGACGGCTCAGAGCTGGGAAGTAATGCTTGTATAAACATCTCTTCACGGAGAAATCGCTCGTTTGTAGGAGATGGAGTTAAAGAAATCAGTCTGCCATCGTTTGTCGAGCAACTCTCCAGCCCTCTAGCATTGAGCTCAGGATGAACAGTAGTAAAATTCAAAAAATAAAATCTGCATTTGTTTGTGGCAAACTTTGACAAACAAAATTGTGTGCTTGAAAATTTTCAGCAAGAAATGACATTCATGGAAGTCCTGGCAAAAAAAAAATCAGCACTTCAAAATGCTTTAAAAAACAACATTTTTGGAGCATCGATTTTTTCCACGATTTTCTCGAATGTCATTTCATGATGAAGTTTTGCAAGAACACAAAATATTTGTCAAATTTTACCACAAAAAGATTTCAAATTTTTTTTACAATATTTTTGATTTTACTGTTCATCAAAGAGCATTTGAGCTCAGGAGTAGATACTCCGCGTCCGAAGAGCATCAGCTTTACGGTTCTCCCTTGTGGATAATGTAGGTTCCCTCAGGCATCCCAAATTTCATATGAAGGAAGCTTATTGTTTACATTATGCTAAAATGTATCTTTTCTGTTCACCTGTAATGTCGCACTTCATCTTAAATATTGAAAATATGTAGAAAACATGGTGATTCTTATTGCAGGAGAATTAGCAGTAATCAAGAAGCCACCTGCCCGTTGAGCAAAATCAAGTCATGGGGACTGTTTTATGTCTCGACGAAGATCTGCTCATAGTTGTCTCATGATCATGTTGTTAGAGTTATAAATATTTGTCGTATATATCCCCGTTGTATAAGGGGTGTCCTGCATATTTACCACACATGTACATGTGTATATATATTGGCCTACGACCATCTGAAAATACAAGTTGCATATTTTTTAATATGGTATTAGAGCCTTAGGTATTATTTTCACGTGCAACTTGTGCTCTTCCCGATTCAATCTTGCGCGCCGCCGTGCTTTATTTGTTGGTCGTTGTTGTCTTCCTCTCTCCCAACGACCAATACCTTTCTTCCTTCCACCCCAGCTTCCACCTTCTTTCTTTACAATTAGAACCCACATTGTCTTCCCCAGATTAGGTGAGCCCGCACTGATCCGCGGGAGAGGTGGATGCCATGGGGGGTGCGACAAAGAAAGGGAGCCCATTGTCGCTGTTGAGCGCGGGTGTCCTCCACATGGGGGCAAAGGGTGGTCGGAGGTTGCCATCATCATCGGGGCCTGGCTCCTACTACACCAGGGGCGAAGAGGAGCAGCTGTTTAGGTCGAGAATGGGAGGATCTAGGAGAGGAAGGGGAGATAGAACGGGGTGCCCTATGCGATGGTGCTCCACATCGGGAGGGCGGGCTTTGGAAGTCGGTGTGATGGGAATGAAGGGATTGACCCGTACAGTGATGCGTGGGGATAAGAAAAAGCGGTTGGGGAGGGAAGAAGGTTCGTGGTGGGAGGAAAAATCGGTAGGAGGGTGAACTCATATAGGGAGGGGACGAAATAAAAAATAACATCTTACAAACACCAAGTCCGCTCCAATAATAGAAATATATAGAGGAAATTGTACCATGGATTTTAGGAGGCTATATCTCGACTCTTATCCCGACTGGATACATTCAATAAAAAAACCAAGCAGATTACTCATACATCATAATTTAATCACAAATAAAAAACATTATAAATAATTACTCATACTGAAAGATCGTGGATGTCGCCTAGATGTGTGTGTGTGTGGGGGGGGGGGGTGAATAGGCGCTTTAAAATAATTACGGTTGAGGCTTGAACAAATGCGGAATAAACCTAGCGGTTAATTTGTCAAGCACAAAACCTACAACAACTAGGCTCACCTATGTGCACCAGCAACTTATGCTAAGCAAGAAAAACTACTTAGGTGATAGCAAGATATAAGACAAGAAACAATATGGCTATCACAAAGTAAAGTGCATAAGTAAAGGGCTCGGGTAAGAGATAACCGAGGCACGCGGAGATGACGATGTATCCAGTACACACCCTTATGCGGATGCTAATCTCCGTTTGGAGGCGGTGTGGAGGCACAATGCTCCCCAAGAAGCCACTAGGGCCACCGTAATCTCCTCACGCCCTCGCACAATGCAAGATGCCGTGATTCCACTAAAGGGACCCTTGAGGCGGTCACCGAACCTGCATAAATGGCAACCCTTGGGGGCGGTCACCGAACCCGTATACTTTGGCAACCCTTGAGGCGGTCACGGTGCCGTCAAATTGCTCAGGCGATCTCCACAACCTAATTGGAGACCCGGCGCTTGCAGAGCTTTACACCACAATGATTGAGCTCCGAACACCACCAACCGTCTAGGGCGCCCAAGCACCCAAGAGGAACAAGCTCAAGGGCACCAAGCACCCAAGAGTAATAAGCTTCTCAACTTGTAACTTCCACGTATCACCGTGGAGAACTCAAACCGATGCACCAAATGCAATGGCAAGGGCACATGGAGTGCCCAAGTCCTTCTCTCTCAAATCCCACCGAAGCAACTAATGCTAGGGAAGAAAATGAGAGGAAGAACAAGAAGGTGAACACCAAGAACTCCAAGATCTAGATCCAAGGGGTTCCCCTCACATAGAGGAGAAAGTGATTGGTGGAAATGTGGATCTAGATCTCCTCTCTCTTTTCCCTCAAAAACTAGCAAGAATCCATGGAGGGATTGAGAGTTAGCAAGCTCGAAGAAGGTCAACAATGGGGAAGAACACGAGCTCAACGAATTCAATCTCAACGGGAAGAAGATCCCTTTATAGGTGGGGAGAAAATCCAACCGTTATCCCCTCACTCAGCCCATACGACGCGGTACTACCGCATGGAGCTGCGGTACTACCTGATCGGCTGCGGTACTACCCATGATCGGTCTTGATCTTGCCCGCAGGTTGCGGTACTACCTCAAGTGTGCATCTTGGCGGATGAAGGCACATTGCGAGCAACGAACCGTAGAACCGCCGGGTACTACTGCAGCCCCTATGGTACTACCGTAAAGGCAGGCAACACTAGTCATGAGAGAAAGCACGGAGTAAAAATTACTTCCGTACCTACTTCCGCCGAGGGAGGACTGCGCAAAAATCCGGCACGCGGTACTACCGCACGAAGAGCGGTACTACAGCGTAGGCGCGGATGTAAAAATTACATCCGCCCCTACTTCCGCTCATCTTTGCTAAGCCTGGCGAGCCCATCATACTACGGCGCTCAAGGCGGTACTACCAGCGTAGGGCACGGATGTAAAAATTACATCCGCCCCTACTACCGCTCGAGTAGTCAAGCGCTGGCACGAGGCCGCGGTACTACCGCTCCCATAGAGCGGTACTACCGTCGAGCACTGCTGATACTACGCGGTGGACTGCGGTACTACATAAGGGCCTGCGGTACTACCGCTCCGGAGAGCAAGACTACCGCATGCCCCGGATCAAGAACACTAGGAGTCCTTCATTTTGCAGAGAAGACAACAGAGGAAAACAATAAAACCAGAACTGCCATAACTTATGCAAATGAGCTCCGAATTGAGCAAACTCAAGCTTGTTGGAAACAAGACAACGAGTAGCATCAAAACAACGAAGAAACAGAGAGGTATGCCTAACAAACAAAGGAGTGAAACCTCCAACAGAGAAGAAACGGCATATCCTCCAACATCGAAAACATCATAGAAGATGCATGCAAACTCCGTTTTCGATGAACTCGAGCTTGTCATAAAAATGACCATAAGCTCCAAAACTCGCAAGGAGAAGAACCAAACAAGAACCAATAAAGATGATGCAAGGATGCAATGGTTTGAGCTCTCTACGAACGATACGATCAAGCAACTCATCGAGAGCCCCCCTTGATAGTACGGAAATCGATCCTATAACCCGGTCTCCCACAACTACCATGAGACCGGTAAAATAGAAAATCTATCAAGGGCAAACCTTTGCCTTGCACAAATTCCACTTGAGCTAGATGATGACGATCTTGACTCCCTCAAGTTGGACCACCTTTCTTGATTGCGTTGGCTCGATGAAGACTAGTTGATTGCTCCCCATACTCCACTATGGATGAGCCACTCTTAGCTCATCTTCACAAGTCCATTATCACCACAATGGACGGCAAGCTTCAAGCACTTGATCTCTTCGTTATGCATCACTTGAACTTGCACTCTGCAACCTAACCCCACAAAGAACTCTCACGAAGACCATGGGTTAGCACACAAAGCGTAATGGACAATGCTTACCATACCATGGGATCACTTGATCCCTCGGTACATCTTGTGCTTTGTGTGTTGAATCTTTCCAACTCTCTTCATTTGGATGATGTCTTGAAGGTGGACATGAATGATCACACAATCTTATTCTTCAAGACATGCTTGCAATAAGCTCAACACTCACATGACCGGTCTTTGGATAATTCCTTAATAGCACCGCTGATCATCACAAACTCTCCTTGAAACCAACAAATGGACTCCAAGAAAAGCCTATGGACAAACCCTTCAAATACAACTCAAGGCAACCATTAGTCCATAGAGATTGTCATCAAATACCAAAACCAAACATGGGGGCACCACATGTTCTTTCACATACATTGTAATTTCATAGGTGACACATACACAAGCTATGTCTCCTGTTGCGACCGTGCCCCGTACTCCTTCGCAATGTGCTATCTCACGGCCATGCGATTAGGGTCTCTTGCCTCTTGCCGGCGCGGCTCAGGTATGCCCCGTCTCCTGTGGCTTAGGCCATGGAGATGCGATGGATCTCGGCTTTTACTGGTAAGAGGGTTCTTGCTCAGTTTTTACGTGTCTTTTTGTGTCTTCTTAGGGTTTGTATTATTCTTAGGAAGGCGTGGCGGGGATGACTACCTAAAAATAAATTAAGGTTCTTTTCACCCAGTCGTGTCTGATACGTCTCCGACGTGTATATATTTTTTGCTTGTTCCATGTTGTTATATTATCATTCTTCGATGTTTTACAATCATTTTATAGCAACTTTATATCATTTTTTGAGACTAATCTATTGACATAGTGCCTAGTGTCAGTTGTTGTTTTTTGCTTGTTTATTACTTCGCATAAAATCAATACCAAACGGAGTCCAAACGCAGCGAAACTTTTTGGAGATTTTTTTGGACCGGAGGACGCAACTTGGGCCAGCGAAGTACCAGAGGGGAGCTCTGAGGGGAGCACAACCCAGGCGCGCCCTGGTGGGTTGTGCCCACCTCGGCCACCTCCCGCACCGCCTCTTTGCTCTATAAATACCCCGAAAATCCAAAAATCCTAGGGGAGTCGACGAAACACAATTCGAGCCGCCGCAAGTTCCAGAACCACCAGATCCAATCTAGACACCATTATTTTTGGGGTTCATCATCCTTATTGGTGCCTCTCAGATGATACGTGAGTAGTTCATTGTAGATATACGGGTCCGTAGGCAGTAGCTAGATGACTTCCTCTCCCTCTTTTGATTCTCAATACAATGGTCTCTTGGAGATCTATTTGATGTAACTCTTTTTGCGCTGTATTTGTTGGGATCCGATGAACTTTGAGTTTATGATCAGATCTATTTTATCCATGTAAGTTATTTGAGTTTTGATCTCTTATATGCATGATTACTTATAGCCTCGTATTTCTTCTTCGAATCTTTGGTATAGTTAGGCCGACTAGACAGCTTTTTCTTGCAATGGGAAGAGGTGCTTTGTAATGGGCTTGATCTTGCGGTGCTCAATCTCAGTGACAGAAGGAGACATGACACGCATGCATCGTTTCTATTAAGGATAAAAAGATGAGGTATATTCCTACATGAATAGATCTTGTCTACATCATGTCATCGTTCTTAATGCATCACTCCGCTTCTCCATGAACTTAATACACTAGATGCATGCTGAATAGCGATCGATGTGTGGAGTAATAGTAGTAGATGCAGGCAGGAGTCGGTTTATTAAACTTGGACGTGATGCCTATATAATGATCATTGCCTGGATATCGTCATGATTATTTGAAGTTCGATCAATTTCCCAACAATAATTAGTTCACCCGCCGTATGCTATTTTTCTCGAGAGAAGCCACTAGTGAAATCTACGGCCCCCGGTCTATTCTTCATCATATTTGCTTTCTGATCTATTTTTATTCGCTTTTATTTTCAGATCTATTATTCCAAAAACCCAAAAATACCTTGCTATAATTTATTGTCATTTATTTTATTCCGCGTTCGTTAGAGATCTATTTATCCAATCTATCATAATTTTATTTCGTCTGTTGGGGAATGTAGCATGCAATTTCAAAAAAAATCCTACGATCACACAAGATCTATCTAGGAGATGCATAGCAATGAGACGGGGAGAGTGTGTCCAGGAACCCTCGTAGACTGAAAGCGAAAGCGTTTAGTAACGCAGTTGATGTAGTCGAATGTCTTCACGATCCAACCGATCCAAGTACCGAACATAAGGCACCTCCGTGTTCAAGACACGTTGACGCGATGGCGTCCCTCGAGCTCTTGATCCGATTGAGGATTTAGGGAGAGTTCCGTCAGCACGACGGCGTGGCGACGGTGATGATGAAGTTACCGGCGCAGGGCTTCGCCTAAGCACTACGACAATATGATCGAGGTGTTAAACTGTGGAGGGGGTACCGCACACGGCTAAGAGATTGTCGATTGTGCCTTTGGGGTGCCCCCTCCCCCGTATATAAAGGAGGGGAGGAGGAGGCCGCCGGCCTAGGGGGCGCGCTGATAATCCCCAAGTGCAGGGACTCATCATAGCAATTCCCAAAGGTGGAAGTGATAAGTATGGAGTGTTGAACCCACAAGGAGCTAAAGGTAAGATCAATATTCTCTCAAGTCCTATATGTCCCTGATACGACTCTACGTACACCAAACGTTTGCTTCCAACTAGAACCGAGAAATAAAACTACGTTGTGGGCATGAAGAGGATAACTTTGCATGATATCGGAGAGATAAAATATAAAAGTAGGTGTTGTTATCATAAAGTTAGAATATATTACTAAATATTATAAATAGTGAGTGTGGAATAATGATGGATCAGTGTGCGGAATTGTCCTAGGCAATTGTTAACAAGACCGATAATCACTATTGCAATTTCATATGAGGGAGAGGCATAAGCTAACATACTTTCCCTTCTTGGATCATATGCACTTATGATTGGAACTCTAGCAAGCATCCGCAACTACTAAAGATCATTATGGTAAAACCCAACCATAGCATTAAAGTATCAAGTCCCCTTTATCCCATACGCCGTGACCCACTTATCCGTGTTTATGCTTCTGTCACTCAAGCAACGCAGACAATAAGTAAACCATGGACGTATTGCAACACCCTACAGCGGGAATTTCTCACGCTTGCGCGACACGGATGGCACAATAGGACAACACCAAAATAAAACATACAACTCATACCAATCTAGATCATCAATCAACCCAAAGACAAAGGATATCTACTCAAAACATCATAGGATGGCAACACATCATTGGATCATAATATGTGGCATAAAGCACCATGTTCAAGTAGGGATTACAGCGGGTTTGGGAGAGTGGACCACGTAAAAGAGATGAGGATGGTGATGTTGATGAAGACGATCACTGTGGTGATGATTCCCCTCCCGATGGCACTCCGGCGCCACCGAGAGAGAGGAGGAGAGGTTCTCCCCCTTGTGCTTACTCCTCCATGGCCTCCCCCCTAGATGGGGAGAGGTTCCCCCTCTGGTCCTTGGCCTTCATGGCGATGATGGCCCCTCCGGGATCCTCCTCCATGGCCTCCGGTGATGATGGCCCCCTACGGGAGGGTGCCAGACATGGCCTAGATTGATTCCTCGTGGCTACAGAGGCTTGAGGCGGCGGAACTTCCGATCTAGGTTAATTTCTGGAGGTTTGGGTATTTATAGGAGAGGTTGGCATCGAGAACAAGTCAGGGGGGGCCCACAGGTAGTCCACGAGGCACAGGGGCGCGCCCAGGGGGGTGGGCACGCCCCCCACCCTCGTGGGACCCACGGGACTCCCCTCCGGTAGATTTTTGTTCCAGTATTTTTTATATTTTCGGAAAAATTCTCCATCGATTTTCAAGCATTCGAGAACTTTTATTTCTGCACAAAACAACACCACAGTGAGTTCTGCCGAAAACAGCGTCGATCAGGTTAGTTCTAATCATATCATACCAAAATCATAATAAACAATAGTAAACATGGCATGAATACTTCATAAATTATCGATACGTTGGAGATGTATCACGCGCCATGGTGGGGAGTCCTACTAGGACTCCCAAGTCCTAGTAGGATTACCCTTTCCTTTTCGGAGTAGGAAAGAGGGAAAGGGAGAGGGAGTAAGAAAGGGCAAGGGGGGCGCCTCCCCTCCCCTAGTCCAATACAGATTCCATGGGGGGGCACCTTTTCTTGGCCTGCCTCCTCTTCTCCCCAATGGCCCAATAAGGCCCATTACTTCCCCGGGGGGGTTCCGGTAACCCCTCGGTACTCCGGTAAAATACTCGAATCACTCGGAACCATTCCGATGTCTGAATATAACCTTCCAATATATGAATCTTTACCTCTCGGCCATTCCGAGACTCCTCCTCATGTCTGTGATCTCATCCAGGACTCCGAACAACCATCGGTCATCAAATCACATAACTCATAATACAAATCGTCATCGAACGTTAAGCGTGCGGACCCTACGGGTTCGAGAACTATGTAGACATGATCGAGACACATCTCCGGTCAATAACCAATAGCGGAACCTGAATGCTCATATTGGATCCTACATATTCTACGAAGATCTTTATCGGTCAAACCGCATAACAACATACGTTTATTCCCTTTGTCATCGGTATGTTACTTGCCCGAGATTCGATCGTCGGTATCATGATACCTAGTTCAATCTCGTTACCAGCAAGTTTATTTACTCGTTTCCTAATGCATCATCTCGTAACTAACTCATTATCACATTGCTTGCAAGGCTTATAGTGATGTGCATTACCGAGAGGGCCCAGAGATACCTCTCTGATACACGGAGTGACAAATCCTAATCTCGATCTATGCCAACTCAACAAACACCATCGGAGACACTGTAGAGCATCTTTATAATCACCCGATTCGTTGTGACGTTTGATAGCACACAAAGTGTTCCTCCAAAGATTCGGGAGTTGCATAATCTCATAGTCAGAGGAATATGTATAAATCATGAAGAGAGCAATAGCAATAAAACTAAACGATCATTATGCTAAGCTAACGGATGGGTCTTGTCCATCACATCATTCTCCTAATGATGTGATCCCGTTAATCAAATGACAACACATGTCTATGGTTAGGAAACTTAACCATCTTTGATTAACGAGCTAGTCAAGTAGAGGCATACTAGGGACACTTTGTTTTGTCTATGTATTCACACATGTATCAAGTTTCCGGTTAATACAATTCTAGCATGAATAATAAACATTTATAATGATATAAGGAAATATAAAATAACAACTTTATTATTGCCTCTAGGGCATATTTCCTTCACTCTCCCACTTGCACTAGAGTCAATAATCTAGTTCACATCGCCATGTGATTTAACACCAAAAGGGTTTACTAGAGTCAGCAATCTAGTTCACATCGCCATGTGATTAACACCCAAAGAGTACTAAGGTGTGATCATGTTTTGCTTGTGAGAGAAGTTTAGTCAACGGGTTTCCACATTCAGAGCCGTGTGTATTTTGCAAATTTTCTATATCTACAATGCTCTACACGGAGCTACTCTAGCTAATCGCTCCCACTTCCAATATGTATCCAGATTGAGACTTAGAGTAATCCGGATCAATGTCAAAGCTTGCATCGACGTAACCCTTTACGACTAACTTTTTGTCACCTCCATAACCGAGAAACATGTCCTTATTCCACTAAGGATAATTTTGACCGCTGTCCAGTGATCCACTCCTGGATCACTATTATACCCTCTTGCCAAACTCATGGTGAGGTACACAATAGGTATGCTACACAACATAGCTTACTTTCTAGAACCTATGACTGAGGTATAGGGAATGACTTTTCATTCTCTTTCTGTTTTCTGCCGTGGTCGGGTTTTGAGTCTCAACTTCACACCTTACAACTCAGGCAAGAACTCCTTCTTTGACTGATCCATTTTGAACTCCTTCAAAATCTTATCAAGGTATATATGTACTCATCGAAAGTCTTATCAAGTGTCTTGGTCTATCTTTATAGATCTTGATGCCCAATATGTAAGTAGCTTCACTGAGGTCTTTCATTGAAAAATTCTTATTCAAGTATCCTTTTATGCTATCCAGAAATTCTGTATTATTTCCAATCAACAATATGTCATCCATATATAATATCAGAAATGCTACAGAGCTCCCACTCACTTTCTTGTAAATACAGGCTTCTCCGAAAGTCTGTATAAAACCATATGCTTTGATTACACTATCAAAGCGTACATTCCAACTCCGAGATGCTAGCACCAGTCCATAAATGGATCACTGGAGCTTACACACTTTGTTAGCACCTTTCGGATTGACAAAACCTTCTGGTTGCATCATATACAACACTTCTTTAAGAATTCCATTAAGGAATGCAGTTTTGACATCCATTTGCCAAATTTCATAAAATGCGGCAATTGCTAACATGATTCAGACAGACTTTAAGCATAGATACGAGTGAGAAACTATCATCGTAGTCAACACCTTGAACTTGTCGAAAACCTTTTGCGACAATTCTGTAGATAGTAACACTAATATCAGCGTCCGTCTTCCTCTTGAAGATCCATGTAATCTCAGTGGCTCGCCGATCATCGGGCAAGTAAATCAAAGTCCATACTTTGTTCTCATACATGGATCCCATCTCAGATTTCATGGCCTCAAGCCATTTCACGGAATCTGGGCTCATCATCACTTCCTCATAGTTCGTAGGTTCGTCATGGTATAGTAACATGATTTCCATAAAGGATTACCGTACCACTCTGGTGCAGAGTATACTCTGGTTGACCTACAAGGTTTGGTAGTAGCTTGATATGAAGTTTCATGATCATCATCATTAGCTTCCTCACTAATTGGTGTAGGAATCACTGGAACTGATTTCTCTGATGAACTACTTTCCAATTCGGGAGAAGGTACAACTACCTCATCAAGTTATACTTTCCTCCCACTCACTTCTTTCGAGAGAAACTCCTTCTCTAGAAAGGATCCATTCTTAGCTACAAATATCTTGCCTTCGGATCTGTGATAGAAGATGTACCCAATAGTCTCCTTTGGGTATCCTATGAAGACACATTTCCCCGATTTGGGTTCGAGCTTATCAGGTTGAAGCTTTTTCACATAAGCATCGCAGCCCCAAACTTTAAGAAACGACAGCTTAGGTTTCTTACCAAAGCACAGTTCATATGGTGTCATCTCAATGGATTTAGATGGTGCCCTTTTTAACGTGAATGCAGCTGTCTCTAATGTGTAACCCAAAAATGATAGTGGTAAATCGGTAAGAGACATCATAGATCGCACCAAATCCAATAAAGTACGGTTATGACGTTCGGACATACCATTATGCAATGGTGTTTCAGGTGGCGTGAGTTGCGGAACTTATTCCATATTGTTTTAGATGAAGGCTAAACTCGTAACTCAAATATCACCTCCACGATCAGATCGTAGAAATTTATTTTCTTGTTACGATGATTTTCCACTTCACTCTGAAATTCTTTGAACTTTTCAAATGTTTCAAACTTATGTTTCATTAAGTAGATATAACCATATCTGCTTAAATCATCTGTGAAGGTTAGAAAATAATGATACCCGCCACGAGCCTCAACACTCATCGGACCGCATACATCAGTATGTGTTATTTCCAATAAGTCAGTGGCTCGCTCCATTGTTTCGGAGAACGGAGTCTTAGTCATCTTGCCGATGAGGCATGGTTCACAAGCATCAAGTGATTCCAAAAGCCCATCGACATGGAGTTTCTTCATGCGCTTTACACCAATATGACCTAAATGGCAGTGCCAAAAATAAGTTGCACTATCATTATTAACATTGCATCTTTTTTCATCAATAATATGTGTATCACTGTGATCGAGATTCAGTAAACCATTTACATTGGACCATAGAAGGTTTTATTCATGTAGACAGAACAACAATTATTCTCTGACTTAAATGAATAACCGTATCAGAATAAACATGATCCAATCATTTATGCTCAACGCAAACACCAAATAACATTTATTTAGTTCCAATACTAATCTCGAAGGTAGAGGGAGTATGCGATGGTGATCTTATCAACCTTGGAATCATTTCCAACACACATCGTCACCTCGCCCTCAACTAGTCTTTGTTCATTTTGTAACTCCTGTTTTGAGTTATTAATCATAGCAACTGAAGCGGTATCAAATACCCAGGGGCTACTATGAACACTAGTAAAGTACACATCAATAACATGTATATTATATATACTTTTGTTCACTTTGCTATCCTTCTTATCCACCAAGTATTTGGGGCAGTTTCGCTTCTAGTGACCATTTCCTTTGCAGTAGAAGCACACAGTTTCAAGTTTGGGTCTAGCTTTGGGATTCTTCATGGGAGTGGCACTTACTTGCCATTATTTTTGAAGTTCCGTTTCTTTCCCTTTCCCTTTTACTTGAAACTAGTGGCCTTGTCAACCATCAACACTTGATGCTTTTCTTGATTTCTACCTTCGCCGATTTCAGCATCGCTAAGAGCTCGGGAATCCTTTTTCGTCATCCCTTGGATATTATAGTTCATCACGAAGTTCCAGTAACTTGGTGATAGTGACTAGAGAACTTTGTCAATCACTATCTTATCTGGAAGATTAACTCCCACTTGATCCAAGTGATTGTAGTACTCAGACATTCTGAGCACATGCTCACTGGTTGAGCTATTCTCCTCCATCTTGTAGGCAAAATACTTGTGAGAGGTCTTGTACCTCTCGACTCGGGCATGAGTCTGAAATACCAATTTCAGCTCTTGGAACATCTTATATGCTCCGTGGCGTTCAAAACGTTTTTGAAGTCCTGGCTTTAAGCCGTAAAGCATGGTGCACTAAACTATTAAGTAGTCATCATACCGAGCTTACCAAACATTCATAACGTCTGCATCTGCTCCTGCAATAGGTTCGTCACCTAGCGGTGCATCAAGGACATAATTCTTCTGTGCAACAATGAGGATAATCATCAGATCATGGACACATTCCGCATCGTTGCTACTATCATCTTTCAATTTATTTTTCTCTAGGAACATATCAAAAATAAAAGGGGACCTACATCGCAAGCTATTGATCTACACCATAGATATGCAAATACTATCAGGACTAAGTTCGTGATAAATTAAAGTTCAATTAATCATATTACTTAAGAACTCCCACTTAGATAGACATCCCTCTAGTCATCTAAATGATCACGTGATTCATATCAACTAAACCATGTCCGATTATCACGTGAGATGGAGTAGTTTTCAATGATGAACATCGTTATGTTGATCATATCTACTATATGATTCACGTTCGACCTTTCGGTCTCAGTGTTCCGAGGCCATATCTGCATATGCTAGGCTCGTCAAGTTTAACCCGAGTATTATGCACGTGCAAATATGGCTTGCACCCGTTGTATGTGAACGTAGAGTTTATCACACCCGATCATCACGTGGTGTCTCGGCATGACGAACTGTAGCAACGGTGCATACTCAGGGAGAACACTTATACCTTGACATTTAGTGAGGGGTCATCTTATAATGCTACCGCCGTACTAAGCAAAATAAGATGCATAAAGGATAAACATCACATGCAAACAAAATATGTGACATGATATGGCCATCATCATCTTGTGCCTTTGATCTCCATTGATACGTCTCCAACGTATCTATAATTTTTGATTGCTCCATGCTATATTATATTCTGTTTTGGACATTATTGGGCTTTATTATACACTTTTATATTATTTTTGGGACTAACCTATTAACCGGAGGCCCGGCCCAGAATTGATGTTTTTTGCCTATTTCAGAGTTTCCAAGAAAAAGAATATCAAACGGAGTCCAAACGGAATGAAACCTTCGGGAACGTGATTTTTGGAACGAACGTGTGTCGGTGTCAAAACCGGCGGATCTCGGGTAGGGGGGTCCCGATCTGTGCGTCTAGGCTGATGGTAACAGGAAGCAAGGGACACAGATGTTTACCCAGGTTCGGGCCCTCTCGATGGAGGTAAAACCCTACTTCCTGCTTGATTAATATTGAAGATATGGGTAGTACAAGAGTAGATCTACCACGAGATCGTAGAGGCTAAACCCTAGAAGCTAGCCTATGATGGTATGATTGCAATTATGATCGTCCTTCTAAGGACCAACCTCTCCGGTTTATAAAGACACCGGAGAGGGCTAGGGTTTACATGGAGTCGGTTACAAGGAAGGAAATATAATATCCGGATCGCCAAGCTTGCCTGCCACGCCAAGGAAAGTCCCATCCGGACACGGGTCGAAGTCTTGAGTCTTGTATCTTCACGCTTCAATAGTCCGGACGATGTATACAATCCGGCAGTCCGGATACCCCCTAATCCAGGACTCCCTCAGTAGCCCCTGAACCAGGCTTCAATGATGATGAGTCGGTAGCGATCTTGTCTTGACATTGGAGGGCGGGTTCCTCCTCCGAATACTCCAAGGTAATTATCGAACACTTGAACCGTGTCCGGATCCACAAGATGATCTTCGCATGCCACCGTAGAGAGAATGATATTTCACAAATGCAATCTGCTGACAACTTTTTAGGCAATGCGACGTGTCATTACGGTTGGGTCATTATTCGAACCATTTTCCCACAACCAGCCACAGCGCATATTGCGAGGCAGTTTCCTTGACACGTCTTGTCAAAGCAGAGATCGTGTCCCCTTATCATGGGATTCTCATCAATACGGTTACAGGTAATCCAACCGCACCGCTAATCGCGGCGAGCGGGAGGCAAACAGGCTCCACCGGGCAAGTGGTGATGCGCAAATAGCACTTACCGCCCCTATAAAGAGACAAGGCCTCTTTCTCTTTACCCACGCCTTTCTCCTTCCGCTAGCTCATTCCCCTCCATTCGAGCCCTAACGCCCAAGCACTCTTCTTTTCCACCAAAGAGAGGCTTTCCAGAGATGTCCAGATCCGAAGCAGGAGGCAGATGGATGGCCTCTACAGTCTGGGAGAAGGATATCAAGAAGCTCCGGGACGCCATGTATCTGGCCCAGAAGATCGGCCACCGTCTCCCACCAGCGGGACAGTTCGTCCCTACTCCGGAACCTCACGAGAGAGTCGTGTTCCTTCCCCATTTTGTCTGCGGGCTTGGGTTTCCCCTGCACCCATTTGTTCGCGGAGTCATGTATTACTACGGGATTGATTTTCATGATCTTTCCCCCAACTCCTTCCTCAATATCTCGACGTTCATCATCGTGTGTGAGGCCTTTCTTCGGATCTCACCTCACTTCGGCCTGTGGTTGAAGATTTTTAATGTGAAGCCCAAGGTGGTGAGTGGCGAACACGCCGAAAAGGCGGCGCCATGGTGAGCAAGATGCCCAAGGCCGTTTGGCCGAAGGGCGCTTTCAACGACTCCGTCAAGGAGTGGCGGCAGCAGTGGTTTTATATCACTGAACCGCGCGGCAAAAAGTGGGCTGCAGCTCCTGAGTTCAGATCCCGAGCTCCACTGCGGCTCGCGTCCTGGCCCAAGAAGGGCCCGAACTGGTGCTTGTTCGATGAGTTGTCATTGCTCCAGACACGCACCCAGAGTTTGGTTGACAAGGACATCAAACTCGTCGACGTGGTCCAGGTGATGCTAGTTCGCCTGGTTCTCCCTTGTCAGCGCCGAGCCTGCACTCTGTGGGAGTTCGACCCAACCGAGCACCAAACCCTTCAGGAGCTCTACGGCTCCTCCCACAAGGATATCTGGAAGGTGCTCTTCAAGCCCGTCAAATCGTGGCCGGGCTCCGCCGAGGACCGTGGGTATCAATTATCCCATGCTGCAAGCCCGGCAAGTTACAGTCACGCTCTGTCCATCCATGCTCCGGTTGGCATGTCATGAGGGAGACATCTTAATCGTGTTTCGTCGTGACCTCAGGGATGGATAAAGAAGGTGGAGCAGATTCATTGTCCGACCCGCTGCGGAGGAACTGCCGGACCTCTTCTCGAAGATCTTTGGTCCCTGCGCCTTTACGAGGCACCAAAGAAGGAGGCCTCCAAGAAGGTCAAGAAGACCCGGAGTGGCCTCCGTCACCGCATGAGGCTTCGGATGCAAAATCCGAAGACTCAGCGGCAACTCCTTCTTGGAAGACGAAGAGGAAGAAGCGGAAGGAGGACGAGCCTCACTCTGAAGGTGGGAAGAAGCGTGTAGCTTCCTCGTCCCTGGAGGCCGAATCGCCCAAGAGGAGAAAAGGTTCCCTCCTAGAGGCATCCACCACGGCAGCTGATAGCAGCCCGGAGTGGGATCCCAGGGCCCAGCCCCTGGAGAAGTCGTAAGTATACAAAATCTGAACACGCATATGCGCCCGGGATTGCTTTTGGGTATAGTAGTTTTAACTGTTGCTATATTTTGCACAGTCCGGCAAAGTCTCGCGCCGGACAATCCTCATCCGAGGATTCGCTGAGCTTGGACGCCTTGGCGAGCGAGACGCCTCTAGAGCCCCTTCCCTGAAGTCCCGGCGCGACACTGTGGTGTCGTCTCAATGGGGCTCGGACCAGGGGGGCATATCACTGGAGCCGGACACACGGGAGCGATGGCCCCTGAGTGTGTCATCAGCGGGGGCGATCTTGGGTTCGGCCTGACAGTAGGACAAGGTCGAGAGACCTCCAAGGCTCCCGGATCGGGCGAGCAGCCACCTTCAACGGTGGGAGGCCTGCCTACTCCGCCGGCAACCTCTGTTCAAGCAGAGTTGCCAGGCGGTCTATCGACAGTGTTAAAGAACGCGTCTATCATCGATGAACATCTGACCCTTATGGGTGCGGTGGTTGAAAAGAATTAGTCCGCCGAGAGCGGGCTGAACGAGTCCTGCCTTGGCCTTATAAAGGCCTTTGAGGTATGTTTCCTAAGAAACCTTTGAGGAATCGTCATAATATGAGTAGTAGCCCCTAATACACTGTCCGGCGAAAGAAAGGGAGCTGGGCAGGGGATCAAATCCTCTCCTGTCATGGAAACTTATGTTAATGACGTGTACCTTTTTGTTCAAAAACAGGTGTCTGCGGAAAAAGACGGCCGCTCATAATGCGGAAGTGTCTGAACTGAAGCGGAGCCTGGAACGGGCCGAGGAAGAACTTGGCCGCGTTGGGAAGCAATTAGAGGATAGCAAGGTATGTTGAAACATTGTCTTGCATTAGGCACGAATAAGTAATTGTGCTTATTGAAAAGTATTTGCGTTGTATGCCCTAGGAGCGAGTGCCGAATATGAGGCACTGAAGAAGGCTGTGGATGATGCCAACGAGAAGGCTGCCGCTGAGCAGACGCCGTGAAAAACACGAGGCCAGGGTTGTCACGGCTGAGCGGGAGCTCCATGAGGCTGTGAAGAAAAGCGAGTGCTTGGAGCAGAGTCTAATAGGGAAAGAATCCGAACTCGCCCAAGTGCTCCAAGCCGCAGAAGATGCTCGGGAGGAAGCCCGAGGCGCTGTACGGGACATTCAAGAGGCCCGGAAGGTTGTGGCTGGTAAGGCCTTCTGTATTCTTAGCCATTTGCTCATGATAATTGGAAGGATTCTAAGTGGCAAGCTGAATTCTTATTTTTCCAGGGGTGTTTGCGGATCTTCCTCGCAGCGTATCAGATGCCGCCCAATTCTACCGAACCAAGGAGAAGAAGTCTGCGGAGAGGGATTTCTGGTCGCAGTATTTGACACCGAACTATCCGGTGCCCTTTATCAATCAGCTGAAGCAGCTGGTCGAACTGCACTAGGCGGCCGAACTAGCCATGAAGGACTTGATTGTCTGGCTATGGCTGGCGGAGCCAATTCCGAGCAGTTATTTCGGGCTCGTGAAGCGGATTGTGGGCGCCTGTCCTCGGCAATCTTTGTTAGCGATCGGTCTGCATAGAGGGTGCATGTATGGCGTTTGCCCGTGCAAAAGTGCATTGGGGAAGCTTGGCGGAGAAGCCGATGGTGAGGGGCCGCCAGAGGGTAAGGAGCATCGCAAGCCCGAATCGTACTATGAAGGTGTACTGAAGGGAGCCCGCCTTGCGGCGGATAAATGTACCAAAGACATTATATTTCCCTGAGGGCATTCATGCCGCTTTTTGTAATATGGGATAATGGCACTTTTATTATATATTGCCTGTTTTGTTTGAACACATGTTCTTCCTGTGCGGTTGTTTATTATATGTAGATCCTGAGAGTTGGCCAGTCGTCGGCTTCTACCCCCACGTAAAAAGAAGACGGGGGTGTTCGTGATATATCTGAACGCTCTTTATCCCACAGTTGGGTCCTTTTAAGGAGGTGTTTCTCACCACGAACCAGGCAATCGGACTATAAGGCTTTATTACTCTCACTTAGCCATAGGAATTCGAGTATGGTCGGCGCAGCCCCTAGTGTTCGTAAGGCGAGCTAGGGGCTCTATTGGCGCTGATCGAAGACCGATCCGTCCTTTCGGCATTTATAATGGCGTTGTGCGGAATAAATCTTTAAGGATTTTACAACCACTCGAGCAGTGACCAGCTCTCATTTGTATCATGACGGTCGGTTTGGCTTTCTCTCTTGAGGTGCTCGTCTGCGGATCCGGACACAATCGCAGATAGTTCTCCTGCGCTACCTTAGCTGATATAACGGAATGTAAGGTACCAAAACAAGGGAGCAGGCAAACCCAACCAATGACCCAAGACATGATTCGAGCTGATGCATATAGTGCTATAAGTTCGAGTGCGAGAAACGACCAACAAGGTGGTCGGACTTTATTGCCGTATTATGAAGCCCTGGCATAATCGGGCGTAACACGAGGTGTCGATGAAAGCGACGGCGGTAAGTGTTATTTAAGTCTACGCATTGTAGTAAAATGATATGTCTATGCATATGAGTACGATGTATGATTATGAAAAGAGGTGTTTTTGGCGGTACTGTGATGGCCGGACTGGAGTGGTTTGTTAGTGGATCAAGTGATTCCCCACCTCCTTCTAACTGCATGGTCCTTCCGTTATGTGTCCGGGCTGATTCCACGCCGCCAATCTTGTTCTACGTCAAAGTTAGTTTGTAAAGGCAAATGCTTGGAGGCAGCTGAACGTCCTCCTTTAGTTGGTCTAAAGGGTTCCTGATCGGTCCCTGGTGAACCCGGCCGTTATACCGTGAAATAGCGCGGACTCCTCAGTTGGTGTCCGGATAGTTGGCTGTCATATCAAAATTTTGATAGGCATGCGCGACTCGCTACTCCAGCAGCTGTATGATTTCCGCTTTAAGGGCGGGATTCGGCCTTGCCCATAGGTGTGATTGCATCACACGGTGTTGGCCTGAGAGATTTACCATGTGGAATCTAGTCAACGTGGTTCATCCCGTTAGCATACGGTAAGTTACCGCATGGTGGGGAGGTGCCGAAGATTTATTCTTTGGTGTAGCATTATTTGGTGATCCGAAGACAACTGTTAGAGTGGTGGGCCAGTAAAACTTGGCCTTTGCACCTGGCATCTTTGAGAAGATGTTGTTTGTGGTTTCACACCTGCGGGGGCTATGTGTTATGGAGGCGGGGGGTCTCTTGACGGGCGCCTCCCTTCATTGTTTCCGACACACGACCAGCCGCTTTATTTTGAGGATCCGGCATTCTCTATTGGTATGCTTTGCCGTCCTTCTAGGAGTACCATGAATTTCACATGGTTGATCGAGTGTGTGGCTCAAGTCGGATAGGTCTGAGCTGTTCTTTGTCCGCTGACTGGACTGGGAGTGGCTGGAATTAGCCCCAGCTTTCCTGACTTGACGCTTATGACTATTACGCCGAGGCTTGAGGATGCTTCTTCTTGTGTCCTTCGTATTGTCTTGGACCGTAGTGGTGTGTTGACGTCGGGGTATGTGCCTCGGGTTCTCCTGCTTAGGTTGGGATGGCCGGTTGTGCCCTGTGTGACCTTCGTCGGGGCGGTCGGGTCCGTATCTTTCGGTGGCCAGGACCTTGGTCCATTTGTCCTCCAGCAAATCTTGGTCAGCTTTAAGCTGTTGTTGCTTCCTTTGCAGGCTCTTTGCCGTGGCCATGAGCCGTCGCTCGAAGCGAGCTTGTTCCACTGGATCTTCAGGCACGCCGAATTCATCATTGCCGAGGCTTGCCTCGTCCTTGGAGGGGGGCGTGTAGTTGTCCCTCTCCAAGTATCCCACAATAGCCAGTCCGGCCTTCTGAAAGGCAAGCCGACTAGGATTATATTCGTCTTCGGCGCCATCCGGATTGTTTTCGTCTTACGGGCGGTATTCTTTGTGGCGGGGCTTGGAGCGGCGCCGACGACGCCCATGCTTTGCTTTTCTCCCTGAGGGATTATCTTCCGCTGCCTCATCGCCATTGGTTTCCTTCGGAGTGTCCGCCATATACATATCATAAGGG
This sequence comes from Aegilops bicornis, assembly GCA_021605145.1. Lineage (NCBI taxonomy): Eukaryota > Viridiplantae > Streptophyta > Magnoliopsida > Poales > Poaceae > Aegilops > Aegilops bicornis. The sequence continues at coordinate 369,443,650 of CM038673.1, read as the reverse complement.
GAGGCGTCTGTCCACCGCCCAGTGAGCGGTGCTTCGTGTTCTTCTCCTGCATCATCGTCTATACCGTCAATGTCTTCAGAATTGAAGTCCAGTACGCCGGTTAAGTCATCGACTGTGGCAATGAAGTGGGTGGTCGGTGGGCAACGAATTCCTTCATCGCCTGTTTCCCACTCGAGTTGGACATAGTTCGGCCAAGAGCCTCCTGACAAAGAGAGAGACTTTAATGAGTTCAGCATGTCACCGAAGGGCGAGTGCCGGAAGATATCCGCAGTGGTGAACTCCATTATCGGAGCCCAACCTGACTCGACTGGACCGGGAGTGCGCGGACCGGAACCAACATCCGGATACGAATCCAGGGGTCTGGATTCACAGGCCACCATAGAGGTAAGGCCCGTGTTCGGCTCCACCGCTGATGAGTCTTGCGACACGTGGGCGAGGTCCAGCCCCGTCCTCGGGCAACGCAGCCTGCTCGGATTTAGGTCCGAGGCTACTGCGGGGTGACACCCGAGATTTGTCCGACGGAGTCTAAGCCGTGCTCGTCGTGGATCGTCCGGTGCTCACTGGCATAGGCGAATCCGTCGAAGATCCGGTCTCCGCGGATGTTCGCCCGTGCGATTCAGGTTTCCGACCTTGACACGGTGGCTAGCGTGGCTATCGCTCTGCCTCCGGATGGCTGCGAATTGGCTGCAGGCGAGGCCGCCGGACACGAAGATCTGTCCGGGAGAAAGGTCTCACCGGGACCGTGTTGTTGACGGTGGTTGAAAGAGCCATCGAGCCCTGCAGCGACGACACGGAGGAACTCTCAATGAAATCACCAATGTCGGTGTCAAAACCGGCGGATCTCGGGTAGGGGGTCCCGATCTGTGCGTCTAGGCTGATGGTAACAGGAAGCAAGGGACACAAATATTTACCCAGGTTCGGGCCCACCCGATGGAGGTAAAACCCTACTTCCTGCTTGATTAATATTGAAGATATGGGTAGTACAAGAGTAGATCTACCACGAGATTGTAGAGGCTAAACCTTAGAAGCTAGCCTATGATGGTATGATTGCAATTGTGATCATCCTTCTAAGGACCAACCTCTCCATTTTATAAAGACACCGGAGAGGGCTAGGGTTTACATGGAGTCGGTTACAAGGAATGAAATATAATATCCGGATCGCCAAGCTTGCCTTCCACGCCAAGGAAAGTCCCATCCGGATATGGGTCGAAGTCTTGAGTCTTGTATCTTCACGCTTCAATAGTCTGGACGATGTATACAGTCCGGCTGTCCGGATACCCCCTAATCCAGGACTCCCTCAACGTGATCCAGAGGACTTGGACCCTACGTCAAGACATCAACCAGGTGGGCACGAGGTAGGGGGCGTGCCTACCCCCTCCCCCCAGGCGTGCCCTCCACCCTCGTGCACCCCACGTTGCTCCACCGACGTACTTCTTCCTCCTATACATACCTACGTACCCCCAAACTACCAGATACGGAGCCAAAAACCTAATTCCACCGCCGCAACCTTACATGCCCGTGAGATCCCATCTTGGGGCACTGTTAGGAGCTCCACCGGAGGGCATCGATCACGGAGGGCTTCTACATCAACACCATAGCCTCTCCGATGATGTGTGAGTAGTTTACCTCAGACCTTCGGGTCCATAGTTATTAGCTAGATGGCTTCTTCTCTCTTTTGGATCTCAATACAATGTTCTCCCCTCTCTCGTGGAGATCTATTCAATGTAATCTTCTTTTGCGGTGTGTTTGTTGAGATCGATGAATTGTGGGTTTATGATCAAGTTTATCTATGAACAATATTTGAATCTTCTGAATTCTTTTATGTATGATTGGTTATCTTTGCAAGTCTCTTCGAATTATCAGTTTGGTTTGACCTACTAGATTGATCTTCCTTGCAATTGGAGAAGTGCTTAGCTTTGGGTTCAATCTTGCGGTGTCCTTTCCTAGTGACAGTAGGGGCAGCAAGGCACATATTGTATTGTTGCCGTCGAGGATAACAAGATGGGGTTTTTATCATATTGCATGAATTTATCCCTCTACATCATGTCATCTTGCTTAAAGCGTTACTCTGTTCTTATGAACTTAATACTCTAGATGCATGTTGGATAGCGGTCAATGTGTGGAGTAATAGTAGTAGATGCAGGTGAGTCGGTCTACTTGTCTCGGACGTGATGCCTATATACATGATCATACCTAGATATTCTCATAACTATGCTCAATTATGTCAATTGCTCAACAGTAATTTGTTCACCCACCGTAAATACTTATGCTCTCGAGAGAAGCCACTAGTGAAACCTATGGCCCCCGGGTCTATTTTTCATCATAATAATCTTCCAACACTTAGCTATTTCCATTGCCTTTTATTTTGCTTTTATTTTACTTTGCATCTTTATCATAAAAATACCAAAAAATATTATCATATCATATCTATCAGATCTCACTCTCGTAAGTGACCGTGAAGGGATTGACAACCCCTTATCGCGTTGGTTGCGAGGATTTATTTGTTTGTGTAGGTGCGAGGGACTCGTGCGTGGCCTCCCTCTTGGATTGATACCTTGGTTCTCAAAAACGGAGGGAAATACTTACGCTACTTTGTTGCATCACCCTTTCCTCTTCAAGGGAAAACCAACGCAGTGCTCAAGAGGTAGCAAGAAGGATTTTTGGCGCCGTTGCCGGGGAGTCTACGCAAAAGTCAACAAACCAAGTACCCATCACAAACCCTTATCTCCCGCATTACATTATTTGCCATTTGCCTCTCATTTTCCTCTCCCCCACTTCACCCTTGCCATTTTATTCGCCCTCTCTTTTCCGTTTGCCTCTTTACCGCTCGCTTTGTCGTCATGGCTAGTCCTTTATCAACTCCGTTGTCTCCTGAGTTTGAAGTTTTTAACTTCAAATAAATACAAGGAGAAAACTTAAAAGATGCTTGGTTTAGAATGATGGAGTCTTATGGCAATTGTACCTTTGAAGTAAACCTTAAAATTCTGCTTCGCAATTTTTATGTTGGACTGAATATGTCTCATAGACAACTCTTGGATTGCGTTGCCAAAGGCAATTTTATTGAAATTGATCCTAGTATTGCGCTTGAAGTTATAGAAGGTATAGTGGGAACACTACCTCAACAAAAGGGGCCTCATCATACCCAGGAAGAAAGCATGAAGTTTTTGAGAAAATTTCTTGAAATGTGAAAATTTTACAAAAATCTCTTGAACCTCTAAGTGTGTTAGTGGAAATCTTCACCGCATGAATATGTTGATTACCCTTTGCAATAAGCGGTTGGATTCTTTAGATCTAAAAATTTCTGAATATGAAGGGAAATGTAAAGAACCTCCCGGATTCGAGCATGATTCCACTAAAAAATTGAAAGCCAAAGATGGCAATACCTAGATCTATCCTTGCTTTTATGACTAGCTAGGGGCGTTAAACGATAGCGCTTGTTGGGAGGCAACCCAATTTTATCTTTAGTTTTGTGCTTTTTGGCTTCTGTTTAGGAATAAATCTTTGATCTAGCCTCTGGTTAGATGTGTTTTTATGTTTTAATTAGTGTTTGTGCCAAGTTTAACCTATAGGATCTTCTTGGATGATAGTTATTTGATTCTGCAGAAAATTCCAGAAACTTTGTGTTCACGAAAATAATTGTTAAAAATCACCAGAAGTGATAAAATATTGATTCCAATTACTGCTGATCAATAAACAAATTATCTAGGTCTTCCTATTTTGGCTGAATTTTTGGAGTTCCATAAGTTTGCGTTAGTTACAGATTACTACAGACTGTTCTGCTTTTGACAGATTCTGTTTTTCCTGTGTTGTTTGCTTATTTTGATGAATCTATGGCTAGTAAAATAGTTTATAAACCATAGAGAAGTTGGAATACAGTAGGTTTAACACCAATATAAATAAAGAATGACTTCATTACAGTACCTTGAAGTGGTATTTTGTTTTCTTTAACTAGCAGACTCACGAGATTTTACATTAAGTTTTGTGTTGTGAAGTTTTCAAGTTTTGAGTGAAAGATTTCATGGATTATGGAACAAGGAGTGGCAAGAGTCTAAGCTTGGGGATGCCCATGGCACCCCCAATATAATCTAAGGACACCTAAAAGCCAAAGCTTGGGGATGCCCCGGAAGGCATCCCTCTTTAAATCTACTTCCATCGGTAACTTTACTTGGAGCTATATTTTTATTCACCACATGATATGTGTTTTGCTTGGAGCGTCTTGTATCATTTGAGTCTTTGCTTTTTAGTTTACCACAATAATCCTTGTTGTACACACCTTTTGAGAGAAACACACATGATTCCGTAATTATTAGAATACTCTATGTGCTTCACTTATATCTTTTGAGTTATATAGTTTTGCTCTAGTACTGCACTTATATCTTTTTAAAGCACGGTGGTGGATTTGTTTTATAGAAACTATTGATCTCTCATGCTTCACTTAGATTATTTTGCGAGTCTTAAATAGCATGGTAATTTGCTTAAATAATCCTAATATGCTACGTATTCACGACTAGTAAAAACTTTCTTATGACTATGTCGAATACTAAGAGAAGTTTGATGCTCGATGATTGTTTTGAGATATGGAGGTAGTGATATCAAAGTTGTGCTAGTTGAGTAGTTGTGGATTTGAAAAATACTTGTGTTGAAGTTTTCAAGTCCCGTAGCATGCACGTATGGTAAATGTTATGTAACAAATTTGAAACATGAGGTGTTCTTTGATTGTCCTCCTTATGAGTGGTGGTCGGGGACGAGCGATGGTCTTTTCCTACCAATCTATCCCCCTCGGAGCATGCGTGTAGTGCTTGGTTTTTGATGACTTCTAGATTTTTGCAATAAGTATGTGAGTTCTTTATGACTAATGTTGAGTCCATGGGTTATACGCACCCTCACCTTTCCATCATTGCCAGCCTCTTCGGTACCGTGCATTGCCCTTTCTCACATTGAGAGTTGGTGCAAACTTCGCCGGTGCATCCAAACCCCGTGATATGATACGCTCTTTCACACATAAACCTCCTTATATCTTCCTCAAAACAACCATCATACCTACTATTATGGCATTTCCATAGCCATTCCGAGATATATTGCCATGCAACTTTCCTCCTTTCCATTTATCATGACACGTTCATCATTGTCATATTGCTTTGCATAATCATGTAGTTGACATAGTATTTGTGGCAAAGCCACCATTTATGATTCTTTCATACATGTCACTCTTGGTTCATTGCATATCCCGGTACACCGCCGGAGGCATTCATATAGAGTCATACTTTGTTCTAGTATCGAGTTGCAATCATTGAGTTGTAAATAAATAGAAGTGTGATGATCATTATTTTCTAGAGCATTGTCCCAAGTGAGGAATAAAAAAAAGAGAGAGAAAGGCCATAAAAAAAGAGAAGGCCCAAAAAATGAGTGAAAAGAGAGAGAAGGGACAATGTTTCTATCCTTTTTACCACACTTGTGCTTCAAAGTAGCACCATGATCTTCATGATAGAGAGTCCCTTGTGAAAGTGCTAGTTATCGACTAGAGGGGGGTGAATAGGCGATTTTTAGGAAAGTCTTCAAAACATGGATGTTTCGAAAACAAACAATAGAAATGCCCTAATTGATATGAAATGGAAGATAAACTACAACAAGCAAACCATAGTCAAGTATGCAATAACATGAAAGTACAAGACTAATAGCAGCTTGGTAGTAAGGATCAAGATGGAAGATAGTGAGAAGCCAAACAACTATAGTAGTCAAGCAATGAAGTCAAACAGGTATGACAAACATGCAATGACTTCACGAAGACAAACTCTAAGTAAAGGAAGGGAGAGGATAGAACCAGTCACTTGTTGAAGACATATGATTTGTTGGACCAGTTCCGATTCTTTGTGACAACTATACGTGCAGTTAGGGAGGCTGAGATTTAACTTTCGTAAGACCGCGTCTTCACCTTATTCCCCTTGAGCTAAGGACACACAGTCCTCGCCCAATCACTCTGGTAAGTCTTCAAGGTAGACTTCCAAACCTTCACAGATGCGTTCACCGCAATCCACAATGACTCTTGGATGCTCGAGCGCGACGCCCTAACCGTGGAAGATTCACAGTCCTCAAGTGCAATAAGTCTTGAGTCACGCAGACAGAAAGACTTGATGATGCCTAACACTCTTAGGCTCACGGGTGTTTGGGCTTTGTCCTCGCAAGGATTTCTCTCTCTCAAAGGCTTCGAGGTGGGTTGCTCTCAAAGCGACAAAAAGCCGTGCACTAACTCTGAGCAGCCACCAATTTATGGTGTAGGGGTGGGCTATTTATAGCCACTAGGCAACCCGACTGATATGTCCGAAATGACCTTTGGTCACTAAAGGAACCGACACGTGTTCCAACGGTCGATTTCAAACACACACGATAACTTTACTTGGGCTACAAGCAAAGCTGACTCATCCAGCTCTGGATAAGATTTGCTCTCATTGTCTCGCTCGAAGAGATAGGATTTGGGTTGAGCATCACTTCAATCATTCTGACTTTGTTCACTTGGACCCCACTTAACAGTACGGTGGTTCCTATGACTCAACAAAGAAGAAAAGGAAACAACGAAATGACACAGTCTTTGCGCTCCATATTATTCACTCGATGTCTTCTCATGTCATAGACTTCAATATGCATATCTTCACATACCACCATTGTTGTCAATGTCTTCATACATTTTTAGGGGTCATCTCCGGTAGGTAAACCGAATCAATGAGGGACACTACCTGTGTTATCCTGCAATTCTCACAAACACATTAGTCCCTCAACCACATTTGTCGTCAATACTCCAAAACCGACTAGGGGTGGCACTAGATGCACTTACAATCTCCCCCTTTTTGGTGATTGATGACAAACTAGTTGAAGTTTTCAACGGGGATAAAATATGTGAAATTGTAAAGGATAGGGTATTGTCTTCATAAGTGGCAAAGGCTCCCCCTGAAGATGTGCATATAAGTAGTTTGCTTTTGGAATGCAAATGCACATGGCAGGTTGTACTTGTGGAGATCCTCTTCAACTTACGAAGATAATTCATCATGCATGAAATGATATAACTAAGAGAATGATATGCATAATGAAAAATGGACGTCTGCAGAATGATCTAAGTGCGGAAGTTATCATCGCACATGCGGAATTTATCATCGCATCACAGAAAAGCAAATAAGTAGCAGACGACCATCGAGTTTAAGTGTTACAACTCAAAGAACCAAATGTATCAAAAGCGAGAGTTGTAAATAGTAGGCAAAATATAAAGCAACCGCCCATATGAACCCGCTTGAAGACTATCAAACTCATATGCTTCTCCCCTTTTGTCGATGGGACCAAAAGGTTTGAATACATAGAGCATCTACTCGTCCTCATGAGGAGTAGGTGAAGTAGCAGGGTTGTCGTTGTTGGTTGGCGGCGCAGACGAACTTGGTTCAGTGTCGATGCATGCAGAAGTAGGTGGCGGTGAAGTAGCATCGTCTTCATCATCGATCACTCTGGCATTCACTGTTGCCGCGGAGGAAGAATAGTCAGAGTCTTCAAGTGATGGAGTTCGACGTAGGACAACATTACGTGGAGGAGTGGAGTCAAACTTGAAGCGTTCAGTGAAGCCATCGTCTTGAAGATCTGCTTCAAAGATCAGCGATGTCAAACTCTTCCATGTTCGCCGATAGGTCTCGTGGAGTGACAAAAGCATTCTTGGTGGCAAGATTTGAATGCGATTGGCGTCCACCAAGAGGCTTTGCATCCGCCGCTTGAGCCAAGATGGTGATGCTTATCTTGTTTACGATGCGATTGCCACAAGAAGTTCTCGATCATTTAGGACGTGAGAGCGCTTCCGAGGCCTTTGTGCAATTGTGCTCTCAGTAGCTTTAGTTTGCGCACGGTGAGGCAGACGAGTGTTCCCAGCCAGAGGATAGACACGAGTTACTGCTTGGACGCCTTCCATGGGTTGAGTGAAGCTATGGTGATCCGCATTTTGAAGACAAAAAGGCTTCTTGGCAGGCTCAGGGTATATGGCTTCAACTGACATATCAACCTCTGGTAGAAAGATCAGATGATTGCGAGCAGAGGGCTGATAGTTGATAGCAGAGTGCATCTTGATGAGGCGCATGACCCATGGAGCATAAAATTTCGGACCAAAAGATCAGATCCAGACGCAGCCAATTGCGGATGAAGAATTCTTGCGTATTGAAGGTGATGCCATTGAGGATGTAAAAGACCAATGTCTTCATGGCTCCTTCAAGTTTTGCAGATGATGAATGCCCTTTGATAGGCCATAGAGTTACTTTGATGATGTGATATATTGTATGAGGCAGATACTCAAGGTCATCAACAAAGAATTCCTGAGGGTATTCAGCGTCATGTGGCAGAGGCTTCATCATGCTCAACATCTAACTCATGTTGGGCTCTGGCTTATGGAAGATGCTCTCCAGTGCATCGCGGTGGAGTTGACAACCAGGTTCAAACAGCACTCCGGTAGTGGGTAGGCCTGTGAGCTCAATGACGTCAAGAGCTTTGGCTTCATGATGAACATTTCCTGTCATCCACTCGAGAACCCATGTCTTTGTATCTCTGTAGTAGCCGCGGATGTGGAGTGTAGCATAGAATTGAAGCAAAAGTTCTTCATTCCAATGTTCTTTATGCATCACAAAGCCGAAGCGAGACCGGCATCACGAAAGCAATCAAGTGCTTCTTCTAAGCGAGGCGATCCGGCCAATGGCTTGATGTCGAGGCGCATATGAGGGTAAATGTGCCCTTGATCATAGAGAACGTATGAGTAATAGCTTCATTGTTGATAGCTCCAGAAACGATCAGATGATATCCTTGGCCTTGAATAGGGGTTCTTTGCTCTGTCAAAGAAAGTGTTGTGGGCTTTGAAGCCATTTGCATTGAAGGACCCTGTAGAGGTGGCAGTACCTTGGAACCTTGGCAGTCGTGGCTTTGGTTTACGGACACGAGGCCTATGCTCAATATGATAATCAAAGCGAGGACCCGATTGGCATGAGGCGGAGGGACGAGAATGGGCCATCCATCGGCGGTGATTAATCGACCATAGTTGTATGCTTGCTCAATTGTATGAGGCCTTGGTGGCGGAATAGGAGCGATGGCAACAACAGAGGCTTGAGCTGCACTGAGATGCTTGAGCAGCGATTGCCTCATTGGCTTCAGGAGTTGTTGGTGCAGGCTCCACATTTGCTTTAGCCATGACTACGTCATTGGCTTCATTGGTGTTGGTGGTGGCAGCCTCAAGATTTTCAACCTCCACTTGCTGAGCTGGAGGGTCGGGCACTGGCACGTTCACATCAGGAATAGCTTCTTCAATAAGAGAGGGAGTAGGGACACGTTCTTCTTCTTCTTGGGTGTCTTCGGCTGATGCGGCCGGATTGTCTTCAGCAGCTTTGGCTTCAGACTCGGAGACATTCACAGTTGGAGTGGCTTCTGAAAACACTTGACGTGCAACAGGTTGGTGGTGCACTTCTCCTTCTGGAACGCTCGAAAGAGGAACTTGTGGCCTTGGTCCTTTGCGAAGCCTGCGAAATGCTGGCGACGCCTTTGGAGATGGAGTTGGCTGGGCCTCAAGGTCTTCCTCTTCTTCTTGTTGTTGTTGTTGGGGAGTGACTTGTTGTTGTTGGGGAGTACTAGGGGAGTCTTCTGGTTGTGGGTGATCAGCCCATGATGCATCCTGAGCAATTGGCGTCAGAGGATGACCAATGCTGATGAGTTCATTTGTTAAATCGAGAGCGGCGATGATACCAGGTTGGGTTCGATCTGAGGAAGAACTTCATCATCTTCAACATTGTCATGATGACCAATGTCTTCAGTAGCGGTGGGATCAACTGCTGGAATGTCTTCAGCTTCATGAGCCTCTGTGGAAGTAGGCTCATGAACTATCATCCATCGTTCTTGGATTTCAGATGCAGGGCGAATCACAGAAATAGGTTCAACAACCAAGGGTTCTGTGGGAGCATCCCGATTCTTCTTGCTTTTGTGTTTCTTCTTGGAGGGAAAACCATCAGAGGCTTCAGGATTTTTCCTTTTTCTGGCTTCAGCCTCAGCAGCCCTCGTCTTCTTCTGTTTAGAAGCGGTTGATCTGACCTTTGGCTCCGAGCCAGTCATGCTGCTTGGGAAGATTATGCGAGGTTCTTCCTGCCTTGAAGGTGCGGATTGGTCAGTTGATAGCTTCTTCTTCTTTGCAGCCATTCTGGGGTCAATGCTAGGACGGCCAAGAGCCTTGCGCTTCTCAGCCTCATTGTAGGTTAGCACACACTTGTCAACCAGACTCTTCATGCGCTCACGAGAGCCTCTAGCTTCTTCACGCTTCTTGAGAAAGGCTTCTTTGAGCTCGTGCATCATGATCTTGAAGTTTTTGACATCTTGCACGCTGAGCGCAGCCATATGCTTCTTGAACTGAGCCTTCTCATAGTCGATCTTGTGCTTCAGTTCAACGATCTGTTGAGCAAGAGCTAGCTTCGAAGCAATGGCGCCATTGAAAGAGACGCCGAGGCCAATAGGAAGTTGCGAGATCTTCAAAGGCGATGTTTGGGGTGTCAAACCACTCATCAATGAAGTGATGGATGATTGCCACATCAAAGAGAGGCAAATTATTGAAAATCTCTGCTTCTTGTTTGCTCTTGATAAGTTGCTCAAGGGCATCATCTGCAAGATCTTCATCCTTTAGACGAGATCAATGTGCTCTTCTCGCAGAATGGCGGCGAGTCGATGTCGGATCAGTATTCTTGACAAATTTCTTTTTCTTCTCCGTCTTCTTGGATATACGGGATTGATCTTCAGACTGCACACTGGCTTCAGGAGGTGCAGTGGCCAATGGCTTCACACGTGAAGCTTTTGGAGGAGCAGCTGACTTTGAAGCCTTAGCCTTCTTTGGCTTCATCGGCTTTGGGGCTGGAGCTGGGGCTTCATCAGTGTCAGCATCATCATCTGAATGATCCACTTGGGCACCTTGGACCGCGATGTGAGTGATGAGGCCATCAAGGTTGTAGAAGGGACCGATGACATTGGGTTGACATCACGTGAGCCGTCGGCCACGAGGAGCAGAGGGACCAGGGTTGAAGTCTAATCCCAATGACTTCTTGTTTTCCTTGGCCGAAGCCTTTGTGTGCTGGAAGTTGCGCTTGAAGAGATTATCGTCACGACACCAGAGCAATGACGTTGGGTTGGCATTTTCAGGCTGAGGTCCACAGACCATACAAGGATAGAAACCCTGTGCAATAGCTTCAACCCTGTTCTTGGGTGGAAGGCCTCGAAAGAGAATATCACCCCAAGGGCTTTTGATAGCATTCTTCTCAGCGTATTCCTAGGTCACGAACTTGTACTTGAACCATTGTTCAGCCCAATATCGACGAATCCATTGGATTCGCGTCTTGCGCTGATTGTAATTATCTTCGGGATTTGTCTTGTAAAGCTCTGCGAGGTCATCAGGCAGATCTTTTGAGGTTCCCCCACGATGCTGTTTGCCGCCCTTCCTAACTGATTGCTCTGTAGCCATGAACTTCAAACTGAATGGCTTCAATACGTTCAAAGGCTTCAAAGGCTTGCGTTTGTTGGACAAACAGGAACTGGCTTCGGGAGAGTTAATTTGATGCTGTAAGAATGCTGCAAACGAATCACGCACTATGAGAACCAAGGGATTCTCCCACGGACATGTACTGTGACAAGATTAGGGATGCGAGGGAAGGGGAAGAGGTCATATGCATTCTCAAAAGATTTTGAAGATAAATCAGTTTGAAGACATTGACCTCATGATGCAAAGACATTCACTTATCGTTGAGAGTTGGTTCAGATTTGTACGAATCCGTGAATAGGTACAAGTGAGGAATCTAACTAGATATGAAGCTTAAGTGAATATACTAGGCAGTATGAGATGCGCATGTAATAGATCTAACATTGTATAGGCAGAAACCAATTTTGGTAAGTAGGATGAATCTTTGAGGATCAAAAAAATGGTAAAAATAGAGTTATATTTACCACTCGAAGAACTGCTAAACGGGAAGAATAGGAGACCGAGCAGTTCAATCCACCGTGCCCTAACTTGGCGACGGAGGACACCTACGGCGGCGTAGGAGAGGACGATGCCCGCGGCCGGCGTGAGGACGGCGTCGGAGAAGTCGCAGCAGCTAAGCGCTTCGTCGCCGGCGTCGTCGAGAGCTAGCGGTGGCGCTAGGGTTTTGACGAGGTGGAGAGGTGGAGGAAGGTTTTCTTTAACGCAGGGGACATGTATTTATAAGGAGGTGTGCGGCACAGCGTAATTACGCAAGTTCCCCTGGCGGTTCACATCTGAGGGGCACGTGGCAGGCATGCAACATACTCTGAGTTGTCCCACGTTCCCACACCCGCCAGGTTTGTCGGATGGTCGTTCCGGCTTCTCCGGATTTCAACAATAAGGATGAATCATTTAAAACAGACTTAAAGTTTGTCTCTGTGTCTTCTGCTGACAAGGACGCAGAGAAGACATTCGACAGTTTCAATAGAATGCATATGATTTGGACAGATAGAGTTTGAGATAGAAAGCATGGAGAGATTAGGATCCGATCACATTCACTTAGTTCAAAAGATTCAACTAGGAAGACACAGCTATAAGTGAATGTTGTAGAGGACATAACACTATATATATATATATATATATATATATGTATATATATATATATATATATCAGAAAGCAACCAAATCAACATAGTGAAGAAAATCATGAAGATAGGTTGAAGTTGAAGACAAATCAAATGCGAAGATATTGCAGAAATAACGCCATGAGTGAAACACTTCAAATAGAGAAATTTGGTGGTGGCGTTACTCCACCGTATAGGAAGTATTAGACCCGGACACGGTGCACAATTATCGTGGCGCTCCAAGTCAAATTCCACGTTAATGTATTCACACTCGTAATGTAAGTCTTCATTGATTGAAGATATACTTTACTTTGTGTGTTGCACATCTAAGTCATCAACATGCATAAGTGTTAGGATGTGTGCCTGATCACAGGACATTTGAGGATTCCAAGATATTTAGCTCACACCATAACTTGCAAAACCTTTTTCTCATCCAGGGGCTTTGTGAAGATATCTGCCAGTTGCTCTTCAGTGTTGACGTGAATGATGTCAATATCTTTCTTCATGACATGATCCACGAGAAAATGATGACGAATTTCAATGTGCTTTGTCTTCGAGTCTTTGGACTGGATTGTTGGCAATCTTGGTGGCGCTTTCGTTGTCGCAGAAGAGAGGTACTTGTTTCAGATTGATGCCATAGTCCTTGAGAGTTTGTTTCATCCATAGAAGCCGAGCACAAGAAGATCCAAAGCAGAATGTATTCAGATTCAGCAGCTTGAGAGTGATACGATTACGCTTCTTTGAAGACCAACGGACAAGTGATCGTCCCGTAAAGTGACATGTGCACGATGTAGACTTGCGATCCACCTTGTCACCAGATAATCAGCATCCAAAAATCCAACCAAATCAAATTTTGAGCCCTTTGGATACCATAATCCGAGTGTTGGGGTGTGAGCCAAATATTGAAGAATTAAGCTTCACGCCTAAGTGATGCGATTCCTTTGGTGCCGCTTGGAATCGAGCACACATGCAAACACTAAGCATAATATCTGGCCTAGATGCACATAGGTAAAGTAAGGAACCAATCATGGAGCGGTATACCTTTTGATCAAACTCTTTACCATTGTCGTCGGGACCCGGATGGTGTTTGGTAGCATTGGCGTCGTGTAACCTTTGCAATCTTGCATTCCAAACTTCTTCAGACAATCTTGGAGGTATTTTTCTTGAGATATAAAGATTCCATTCCTTTGCTGACGAATTTCAAGACCAAGGAAGAACTTGAGCTCTCCCATCATGGACATCTGATATTGCTCTTGCATCATGTATCCAAATTCATCACTATACTTCTGGTTGGTGCAGCCGAAGATAATTTCATCCACATATATTTGGCATACAAACAGTTCACCATCATATGTCTTCGTGAAGAGTGTGGGATCAGGGGATCCAGGTTTGAAGCCTTTGCTCTTTAGGAAGTCTTTGATCGTATCATACCAAGCGCGAGGAGCTTGTTTGAGGCCATATAGTGCTTTATTTAGCTTGTACACCATATCAGGATGTTTTGGATCTTCAAAGCCAGGTGGTTGAGCGACGTATACTTCTTCTTCAATCTTGCCGTTGAGAAATGCACTCTTCACATCCATTTGATATAGCAAGATGTTGTGGTGGTTAGCATAGGCTAGTAGTATGCGAATAGCTTCAAGCCTAGCTACAGGAGCAAATGTTTCATCGTAGTCAATTCCTTCAACTTGAGTATATCCTTGAGCCACAAGACGTGCTTTGTTTCTGACGACTTGACCATGCTCATCTTGCTTGTTTTGATATATCCATTTTGTGCCAATTATGTTATGCTTGCGAGGGTCAGGATGCTTGACATGTTCCCAAACATTGTTCAGCTTGAACTATTGAAGTTCTTCTTGCATAGCTTGTATCCATTCTGGTTCCATAAAGGCTTCAGCAACTTTCTTGGGTTCTGATATTGACACAAAAGAAAAGTGCCCACAGAAATTTGCTAGCTGTGTTGCTCTTGAGCGAGTAAGCGGACCGGGTGCATGGATGCTATCGATTATCTTCTCAATTTGTACTTCATTTGTGACTCGAGGATGAATTGGACAAAGACTTTGCTCTTGCTGATCATTATCATCATTGGGAGGATTATCTTCAGACTTGCTTTTACCAGTGTCAGCAAATGTGATGTGACTCTTGTCTGATGGACGTAAGGTTGAGTCCATGAGAAGACTTCGATCACCAGTCATATGATTAGTGCATCCGTTGTCCATAATCCATTCTGAAGAATGAGGTGTCATACCCTCTGATGCAGTTAGGGATAGGCTTCACCAAGAGTATTGTGAAGCATAAACATTTGATGGACAAGAGGATTATTGAAGCTCGAGATCAAGATTAGGACAGAGATAGGATGAATGGCAAACGATTCAGAACAAAATACACAGTGAGACCATTTGGGCATTTGATCTTGCGTCCTACAAGATGTTTTAGGTCCCCAAAGAATAGCATCGAGCGCCTTTGATTTTCGGCTGGAGACCCTTTCCTGCAAAAGAGAGTTAATTCTTCTTAACCACCCACATCTTTAGGGGTGGCTTAGAAGCAATGAGTCTAAGTGCAGCATCTTAGAACTTCGGCTTTGGAGCCCTAGCAAATAGCCTTGCAGGAGATGAATGATACTCATATGAATAAGCAGAAAAGTTCTTAGTTCTATGAACATAGCGGTTTGAAGACACACGCTCATATTCATAAGATTGAGTACGGTTTCCTGCAAAACATTGGCGTTAGGGTGACTCGGTGAGTCCTCTGTGCATGTGAAGCCTTTGGACCATATGACACCTTAGGTCTGGGGTTTGTCTTCTTCCCAGGTGGTGTCATGATGACATTCACTAGAAGATTCTCAAGACAACTTTTGGGAACCCAGATCTTCTTCATAGGTGGTCCATTCCTGCAGTTAGTACCAATATACACAGCAAACACTTCACCATTCTGATTCTTGAACAACTTATAGTTTGCATCAAAGGATTCATCAATGATAATAGGGTTAGCACAGGTAAAGCCAGATAAGGTGGATGGATCCACTGAAGGTCCCTTTGTATCAACCCACGTGGTTTTGGGATACTGCTCAGGCTTCCAAAGAGGAACCATCAACATTCATTTTCCTCTCGAACCCAACACCCTCTTTCCTAGGGTTTCGGTTCGTAATCTGCTTTTGAGGACATCGCTAAGTGTCCGATGCCCTTTCGAACATTTATACATCCTGTTTCAAGCAATGTCTTCAACCTAGCATTTTCATCGGCCAATAGTAGTGGCATCCTCCGCACAGGGTTAGTTACCACATCAGTAGTTGAAGACAATGCAACAATGGCGGCGATGGAACATTCAACAGAGGTAGCTTATCACGCTCAATGCATTTTAGACATGGTGGTTCAAATCCATCCTGAGCGGAACTGATCTGTTGAGCGCGAAGTGACTAATTCTCCTTTTGAAGATCTTCATGAGCCGCTCTCAATTTCTCAAGCTCTTGCTTCCTTTGAAGATAATCATAGGAGAGCCTTTCATGAGTGGTTGAGAGAGATTCATGACGACTTTCAAGTTCTTGGTACTTAGCATGAAGATTTTTTATGTCTTCAACTAAGGACTGTGAACGTGTCATTTCAGCGTCCAATAGGTCATCACTTTTGTCTAACAATCTTTGAGTATGTTCCATAGATTTTTGTTGTTCAGTTGCAATTTTAGCAAGTGTTTTGTAGCTGGGCTTGGATTCACAATCAGAGTCATCTTCACTTGATGTTTGAAAGTAAGCATCACGTGATTTTACCTTGGCACCACGTGCCATGAAGCGATAGGTGGAGCAGGGTCGTCCATGTCATCGGCTTGACGTTGGTGTGGAAGTCATTGTCTTCAGTGTTGAAGATGGACTTGGCAACATAGGCTGTGGCTAGAGCCAGACTTGCAATTCCAGGGTCGGACTCCTCTCCAGACTCCACTTCTGCCTCCTCAGAAGCAGACTCCTCCTCTGAATCCATTTCCTTACCAACAAAAGCACGAGCCTTGCCAGATGAGCTCTTCTTATGAGATGAAGACTTTGATGAGGACTTGGAAGAAGACTTTGAAGATTTCTTCTTCTTCTTGTCATCAGAATCAGATTCCTTGCTCTTCTTCTTCTTCTTCTCATTGTCCCACTGCGGACACTCAGAGATATAGTGTCCAGTTTTCTTGCACTTGTGACATGTTCTCTTCTTGTAGTCATGACTAGAAGCTTCATCATTTCTTGAGCTGGATCGTGAAGACTTTACGAATCCTTTCTTCCTAGTGAACTTGGAACTTCTTCACAAGCATAGCAAGTTCCTTTCCAATGTCTTCGTGGATCATCGTAACCGCCATTGATTCTTCTTCGATGAGGAAACAACTTTTGCCTTCAAAGCGCGAAGTTCGGCCATAGTCGGGGCCATAGATATCTCTTTTCTCGAGAAAAGCTGGAACTCATGTGTGTTGAGCCTCTCAAGTATATCGAACGGATCGAGTGTCTTGAAGTCGGGGCATTCTTGTATCATGAGGGCAAGGGTGTCAAAGGAGCCTGTCAAGTGATCTCGATAGTGTCTTGACGATTTCATGCTTGGTAATCTCGGTGGCGCCGAGAGCATGAAGCTCATTTGTGATGTCGATGAGGCGATCAAGCGTGAGTTGGACATTTTCATTGTCGTTTCTCTTGAAGCGGTTGAAGAGGTTGCGAAGAACACCGATCCTTTGATCTCTACGGGTTGAGACGCCTTCGTTGACCTTGGATAGCCAGTCCCAGACTAGCTTCGGCGTTTCCATAGCACTCACACGGTCATCTTGTCCTTTGGTCGATGACCACAGATGATGTTCTTCTTGCAGTAGAGTCGATTGAATGAACTTCTTGACATCGCTAGGGTGACACCTTCACCAGCTTTTGGGAACGCCGTTCTTGACGACATACCGTAGGTCGACATCAATGGCTTCAAGATGCATGCGCATCTTATTCTTCCGATAGGGATAGTCGGTTCCATCGAACACGGGCAAGCAGCGGAGACTTTGATTATCCACAGTAGTCGACATAGCTAAAACTCCGGTGGTTAAACCAAATCACACGTAACAAGGAGTACCTTGCTCGATACCAATTGAAAGTGCTAGTTATCGACTAGAGGGGCGGTGAATAGGCGATTTTTAGGAAAGTCTTCAAAACATGGATGTTTCGAAGACAAACAATAGAAATGCCCTAATTGATATGCAGCA
The DNA here is from genome assembly GCA_021605145.1 of Aegilops bicornis. Taxonomy (NCBI): domain Eukaryota; kingdom Viridiplantae; phylum Streptophyta; class Magnoliopsida; order Poales; family Poaceae; genus Aegilops; species Aegilops bicornis. Next base: position 369,425,833 of record CM038673.1, on the reverse strand, counting down.
GAAGATAAACTACAACAAGCAAACCATAGTCAAGTATGCAATAACGTGAAAGTACAAGACTAATAGCAGCTTGGTAGTAAGGATCAAGATGGAAGATAGTGAGAAGCCAAACAACTATAGTAGTCAAGCAATGAAGTCAAACAGGTATGACAATGTGCAATGACTTCACGAAGACAAACTCTAAGTAAAGGAAGGAGAGGATAGAACCGATCACTTGTTGAAGACATAGGATTTGTTGGACCAGTTCGATTCTTTGTGAAAACTGTGCGTCACGGTTAGGGAGGCTTAGATTTAACTCGAGAAGACCGCGTCTTCACCTTATTCCCCTTGAGCTAAGGACACAGTCCTCGCCCAATCACTCTGGTAAGTCTTCAAGGTAGACTTCCAAACCTTCACAGAGCTGCGTTCACCGCAATCCACAATGACTCTTGGATGCTCGAGCGCGACGCCTAACCAATTTGGAGGATTCCACGATCCTCGGGTGTAATAAGTCTTGAGTCACGCTTGAGGCAGAAAGACTTGATGATGCCTAACACTCTTAGGCTCTGGGTGTTTGGGCTTTGTCCTCACAAGGATTTCTCTCTCTCTCAAAGGCTTCGAGGTGGGTTGCTCTCAAAGCGACAAAAGCCGTGCACTAACTCTGAGCAGCCACCAATTTATGGTGTAGGGGTGGGCTATTTATAGCCACTAGGCAACCCGACACGATATGTCTAAAATGACCTTTGGTCACTAAGGAACCGACACGTGTTCCAACGGTCGATTTCAAACACACACGGCAACTTTACTTGGGCTACAAGCAAAGTCGACTCATCCAGCTCTGGATAAGATTTGCTCTCATTGTCTTCGCTCGAAAACATAGGATTTGGGTTGAGCATCACTTCAGTCATTCTGACTTTGTTCACTTGGACCCCACTTAACAGTACGGTGGTTCCTATGACTCAACAAAGAAGAAAAGGAAACAATGAAATGACACAGTCTTCACGCTCCATAGTCTTCACTCAGTGTCTTCTCATGTCATAGACTTCAATATGGATATCTTCACATACCACCATTGTCGTCAATGTCTTCATACATTTTTAGGGGTCATCTCCGGTAGGTAAACCGAATCAATGAGGGACACTACCTGTGTTATCCTGCAATTCTCACAAACACATTAGTCCCTCAACCACATTTGTCGTCAATACTCCAAAACCGACTAGGGGTGGCACTAGATGCACTTACACCTTGTTTTGTCTCTTTCATATACTAGTGGGAATTTTTCATTATAGAACTTGGCTTGTATATTCCAACAATGGGCCTCCTCAAGTGCCCTAGGTATTCGTGAACAAGCAAGTTGGATGCACATCCACTTAGTTTCTTTTGTTGAGCTTTCATATATTTATAGCTCTAGTGCATCCGTTGCATGGCAATCCCTACTCCTTGCATTAACATCAATCGACGGGCATCTCCATAGCTCATTGATTAGCCTCGTTGATGTGAGACTTTCTCCTTTTTTGTCTTCTCCACGTAACCCCCATCATTATATTCTATTCCACCCATAGTGCTATATCCATGGCTCACGCTCATGTATTGCGTGAAAGTTGAAAAAGTTTGAGATTACTAAAGTATGAAACAATTGCTTGGCTTGTCATCGGGGTTGTGCAAGATGAGAGCATTCTTGTGTGACAAAAATGGAGCATGACTAAACTATATGATTTTGTAGGGATGAACTTTCTTTGGCCATGTTATTTTGAGAGGACATAATTGCTTAGTTAGTATGCTTGAAGTATTATTATTTTTATGTCAATATTGAACTTTTATCTTGAATCTTTCGGATCTGAATATTCATACCATAATTAAGAAGAATTACATTGAAATTATGCCTAGTAGCATTCCACATCAAAAATTATGTTTTTATCATTTACCTACTCGAGGACAAGCAGGAATTAAGCTTGGGGATGCTTGATACGTCTCCAACGTATCTATAATTTTTTATTGCTCCATGCTATATTATATTTTGTTTTGGACATTATTGGGCTTTATTATACACTTCTATATTATTTTTGGGACTAGCCTATTAACCAGAGGCCCAAATTTCTGCATTGCTGTTTTTTGCCTATTTTGAGTTTCGCAGAAAAAGAATATCAAACGAAGTCCAAACGGAATGAAACCTTCGGGAACGTGATCCGAGGACTTGGACCCTCGTCAAGACATCAACCGGTGGGCACGAGGTAGGGCGCGCCTACCCCTGTGCACGCCCTCCACCCTCGTGGGCCCCATGTTGCTCAACTGGCGTACTTCTTCCTCCTATATATACCTCGTACCCCCAAACTACCGAGACACAGAGCATAAAACCTAATTCCACCGCCGCAACCTTCTGCACTGTGAGATCCCATCTTGGGCACATTAGGAGCTCACGGGAGGGCATCGATCACGGAGGGCTTCTACATCAACACCATAGCCTCTCCGATGATGTGTGAGTAGTTTACCTCAGGACCTTCGGGTCCATAGTTATTAGCTAGATGGCTTCTTCTCTCTTTTGGATCTCAATACAATGTTCTCCCCCTCTGGTGGAGATCTATTCGATGTAATCTTCTTTTGCGGTGTGTTTGTTGAGACCGATGAATTGTGGGTTTATGATCAAGTTTATCTATGAACAATATTTGAATCTTCTGAATTCTTTTATGTATGATTGGTTATCTTTGCAAGTCTCTTCGAATTATTAGTTTGGTTTGGCCTACTAGATTGATCTTTCTTGCAATGGGAGAAGTGCTTAGCTTTGGGTTCAATCTTGCGGTGTCCTTTCCCAGTGACAGTAGGGGCAGCAAGGCACGCATTGTATTGTTGCCATCAAGGATAACAAGATGGGGTTTTTATCATATTGCATGAATTTATCCCTCTACATCATGTCATCTTGCTTAAAGCGTTACTCTGTTCTTATGAACTTAATACTCTAGATGCATGCTGGATAGCGGTCGATGTGTGGAGTAATAGTAGTAGATGCAGGCAGGAGCCGGTCTACTTGTCTCGGGCGTGATGCCTATATACACGATCATACCTAGATATTCTCATAACTATGCTCAATTACATCAATTGCTCAACAAGAATTTGTTCACCCACCGTAAATACTTATGCTCTCGAGAGAAGCCACTAGTGAAACCTATGGCCCCCGGGTCTATTTTCCATCATAATAATCTTCCAACACTTAGCTATTTCCGTTGCCTTTTATTTTGCTTTTATTTTACTTTGCATCTTTATTATAAAAATACCAAAAATATTATCATATCATATCTATCAGATCTCACTCTCATAAGTGACCGTGAAGGGATTGACAACCCCTTGTCGCGTTGGTTGCGAGGATTTATTTGTTTGTGTAGGTGCGAGGGACTCGTGCAACCTCCTACTGAATTGATACCTTGGTTCTCAAAAACTGAGGGAAATACTTACGCTACTTTGCTGCATCACCCTTTCCTCTTCAAGGGAAAACCAACGCAGTGCTCAAGAGGTACCATCAATCTCCAAAGCACCGTCATGATCTCCATCGTCATCGGCTTGACACCTTTTCCATCGTAGCGTCATTGTCGTCTCGCCAACTATTGCTTCTATGACTATCGCTACCGCTTAGTGATAAAGTAAAGCAATTACATGGCGATTGCATTTCATACAATAAAGCGAAAACCAGAAGGCTCCTGCTAGTTGCCGATAACTTTTACCAAACATGATCATCTCATACAACAATTTATATCTCATCACGTCTAGACCATATCACATCACAACATGACCTGCAAAAACAAGTTAGACGTCCTCTACTTTGTTGTTGCAAGTTTTACGTGGCTGCTACGGGCTTCTAGCAAGAACCGTTCTTACCTACGCATAAAAACCATAATGATTTTTCGTCAAGTGTGATGTTTTAACCTTCAACTAGGACCAGCCGTAGTCAAACTCGATTCAACTAAAGTTGGAGAAACAGACACCTGCCAGCCACCTGTGTGCAAAGCATGTCGGTAGAACCAGTCTCATGAACGTGGTCGTGTAATGTCGGCCTGGGCCGCTTCATCCAACAATACCGCCGAATCAAAGTAAGACGTTGGTGGTAAGCAGTATGACTATTATTGCCCACAACTCATTGTGTTCTACTCGTGCATATCATCTACGCATAGACCTGGCTCTGATACCACTGTTGTGGAACGTAGCATGCAATTTCAAAAAATTTCCTACGATCGCGCAAGATCTATCTAGGAGATGCATAGCAACGAGACGGGGAGAGTGTGTCCACGTACCCTCGTAGACCGAAAGCGGAAGCGTTTAGTAATGCGGTTGATGTAGTCGAACATCTTCACGATCCAACCGATCCAAGTACCGAACGTACGGCACCTCCGTGTTCAGCACACGTTCAGCATGAGGACGTCCCTCGAGCTCTTGATCCAGTTAAGGACGAGGGAGAGTTCCATCAGCATGACAACGTGGCGACGATGATGATGAAGTTACCGGCATAGGGCTTCGCCTAAGCACTACAACGATATGACCGATGTGTTAAACCGTGGAGGGGGGTATCGCACACGGCTAAGAGATTGTTTGTTGTGCCTTTGGGGTGCCCCCTCCCTCGTATATAAAGGAGGGGAGGAGGAGGGGGCGCGCCATGGTGGCGATTCCTACTAGGACTCCCAAGTCCTAGTAGGATTCCCCTTTCCTTTCCGGAGTAGGAAAGAGGGAAATGGAGAGGGAGTAGGAAAGGGCAAGGGGGGCGCCGCCCCCTCCCCTAGTCCAATTTGGACTCCATGGGGGTGCCACTTCCCCTTGGCCTGCCTCCTCTTCTCCCCAATGGCCCAATAAGGCCCATTACTTCCCCGGGGGGTTCCGGTAACCCCTCGGTACTCCGGTAAAATACCCGAATCACTCGGAACCATTCCGATGTCCGAATATAACCTTCCAATGTATGAATCTTTACCTCTCGGCCATTCCGAGACTCCCCGTCATATCCGTGATCTCATCCGGGACTCCGAACAACCTTCGGTCATCAAATCACATAACTCATAATACAAATCGTCATCGAACGTTAAGCGTGCGGACCCTACGGGTTCGAGAACTATGTAGACATGATCGAGACACATCTCCGGTCAATAACCAACAGCGGAACCTGGATGCTCGTATTGGCTCCTACATATTCTACGAAGATTGTCGGGGAGGCTGATCGTACCCACGAACACCTATGGGGCCGGCGGACCAGGCCCCTTGTAGTTCGGAGGGGGGCGGAGATCGCACGAAGAGCGGATCGAGGCGAGGCACACGAGCAGTTTACCCAGCTTCGGAGCTCTCCGGAGAGATAAAACTCCTACTGCTGCTTGTTTGATCTATTGTGTTCTTGCTAGGGAGCAATGAGAGCTACAAAAGCTAGCGTGAGTGTCTCTGGTCTATGGCCAGTCGAATGAACCGAACCAGCCGAACCTGCGGAACCTTTTCTATGTTGCACTCGGGCCTCCTTTTATATGCTCAAGGGGTCTCCGACAGGTGGCAACATAGATGAGGGTACAAATGTAAAAACAGGAGTTGGTACACCTACTTGAGCAAAGGTACGATGCAAAATACCTAACTCGACGGCAAGGGACAACAACAATAAATGCTCCGTCATTGTCGCCCAAAGCGATTACCAGAGACCGTCAGTGCGCCTCCGCTTCCACGATGGCAAGCTTTGTCAGCCGCTTATCGCTGCTCTCTCCATTGGCTGCACATTGCTCGACACGCAGCAGCATGGAAGCGGTCCCATGGCGACACGTCGCTGGGTGAGCTGGAGCGGAGACGGAGAGAAGTTGCATGCTTTGCGGCAAGCGCCTTGCAGCGGCCGAATCCTTGTCGCGCCCGGAGACTTGTCGGCGCTCGAGCCTTCCCCAAGCTCCTCTTCTTGCGGGGCCTTGTCTTCTGCGTGCATAGGTGGCCTTCCCGACAAGCTCCTCTTGTCGGGGCCTTGTCTTCTCAATCAAATACTTTGTTCTTGAATGGCTCCAAAGGAGCCACGGAGGATATTAGCGGTGTGACGAGGCAAACCTTGCCGCTGGTGCTGCTGTCTAGCGGCATCTAGCACGGGATACTAGGGTACCCCTACTCTAGTACACCGGCAGGAGCCCGGGCTCGGGCCGTCCTGCAGCCGAAGTGCTTGTCGGGCCAGGCCCGTAATCAGCACGGACACACGCGGCCTCGACCACGTCGCACTTCGCCCGGACCCACCACGATCCCCACTAACGACACGCACCGGGGCGTGGCGTCGTGCGAAGATCGTGGGCGCGGTCGTGGGGGGTTCTTTATTGATATAAGCGGAACGTCCGCCCCTCCTCCCTTTATAAGCGGAGGAAAGCGAGGCAGGCCGACCACCCCTGCCATTGCCGTCTTGTCAAGAAACCACCGCCGCTCCCTCTTCTTCTCCGGTGCGAAGAGCGGCGCCCGCCCTTTCCGCCGCAAGCACACTCCACGCCGTCGACCTCCTCCGCCCCCCTCGCCATGGCTCAAGGCCGATAAGGAGAAGGGCGTCAAGTCGCCGAGGCGCAGCGGCTCATGGCGCTGCGCAAGGAGCGAGCCATCTTCCCCCAGCTCGGCGCCGCACGGAGCTGCGGGGACGTCTTCTACCTTTTACGGTCGACGGAGACTCGTGCGCATCCAGCGCGCGAGGGTGCTCCCGCCTCCGCCGCTGATTTGGCCCCAACAGGTACCCTTTCTTCGCCCTTTTCTTCTATTACGGTCTTTGCCCGCCCGTTTTACGAAGTTCTTTTGCGACATAATGAACACCTTTAGCCTCCGCCTCCTTGATTTCACCCCCAACGCCATCTTGACCATGGCCGTTTTCGCACATTTGTGTGAAAACTTTGTCGGAATCCACCGAATGTGGCACTCTTCCGCCATTTCTTTGTTCCCGTGTCGAGAGAGGAGAGCCACTTGGGAGGGATAGCACAGGTCTCTAGGATCGGCAAGAAAGAGGCCTACCTAGAGGGGAGTTTCGAACAAGTGGGAGGAGTGGAGAGCCAACTGGTGTTGGGTCGTGAGGAGAACCCACAGCCCTTCACCGTCGTCGCCAAACCCCAATAGTGCTTGGCGGCAGGATTGGAGTAACTTGGCGCGGAGGATGCGGCTGAAGATAGTCTGTGACCAGATTCTGCGCCTCGGGCTTGCTTTGGGTTGATCAGTAGGAGCAGCTTGGCGCAGACTTCATTCGCGCCCGCATCGCTTCCCTTGCAGGGAAAGGAGGAGGCCTGCTTGGGAGTTCGAGAATGCGGCGGATATCATGAGGTTGCGCCCGGCTGAATTGGAACTTCACCGTCATGGAAATTTGGCCCTCGGTGTTGCTCGAGCTGTTCAAGAACGACCCGAACATCCGTAGTGGTTCAGGTTGCCGCGAGGGTCGTCCCATGCAACAACTCGGCTCGGCCGCATCCAGCGCCATGATGCCATTGTGCGACTCCCACGGAATCGTCCCAACATGGCAGGAGCCCCCTGACGAGATCGTGCAGCAATTCTTTGATGACTTAGAAGAAGTGCCAATCCGCGCCGACGAGTAGAAGAGGCTCACCCGCGACACCACCGACCAGGAGATGGCGAGGATCGCCACCGGGGTGGAGGAGGTGGCAGCAGCCGCTGCCGCTGGAGCCTTCGGGTTCACCGTGGAGGAGGCGGAGGCGGCGAAGGCGGCAAGCCTTGCCGGCGAGGGAGGTCGCGGCGAGGACGAGCTTGTCGGGCCGAGGCGGGTCGAGTGGACCCGACGAGGGCGCTTCCCCACCGCCAAGCGACTTGCCACCACTGAGCCCCCGATCAAGGCCGAGGCGTCTCTCAGGGTCGAGAGGCAGTCGGGCGGCAGACCGGCTCACAGAAGAAGCGCCGCTCGGCCCAGCTCCACCGCGGCAAGCGAGGTTGCATGAGGCGCCCCAAACTACTGGCGACAAGCTGGCGGAATCTTCTCAGGCCACCGCCAGCGCCTCGCCAGCGGCCAAGAGAGCCCACTCCCCACCTCATCATCGCACGGAGGCGGGCCGAGTTTGACTTCTCCGCTCGGCTCCGAGGAGGAAGGCGAAGAGTAAGCTTCGAGATTGTGCTTGTATTTCTTCAATTTTATTGCTTCATCTTGAATCTGATTTGCTTCGTTGGACTCTTTCCTTTTCAGGACGCTGGCCCGAAGCGGCGAAGAGGGCCAAGATCCCGGCAGTCGTCGTTGAGGACGATTCTCCCATGGCGGACGGGGCAGCGTCCGAGACCGCCTTGCCGGACCCGGCAACCCTCCCTCAGGGCAGCCCCCAGCACAGCCCCCAGAGTAAGTGTGCAGTTTTCTTCTTACTATTGGGTGTGCATGGGTGCTCCTTCATTGTTGATATCTCTGTGTGCTTGTGTAGGGCAGAGCAGCCTCATCGGGGAGGGCTCGGAAGCCGCCTCCGAGATCCTGCCCGCTGCCACTCGCCGCCAAGGGAGAACTCCCGGCAAGGGAGCTCCCTCCGACAAGGGAGGCCACCCGGCAAGGGAGGCCACTCCGGCAAGGGAGGCTACCCGGCAAGGGATTTGCGCCAGTGACCCTCCAGTGATCGAGGTCATAGCTGCGGATCCGTTGCAGTAACTCCCTTACACGAAATTTTCCCTTGGGCTTGCTTTCTTTCGTTTCTCTCTTTTTTGAATATCTGCTTGATCGCTCTTTCTTCGTCTGGCGCAGACCCGATGGAGGTCGAGGCCGCGGCGAGGAGAAGCTGCAACACCGGCCGGTCGCCGTCGAAGAAGAAGAGGTCGTCGTCGTGGAGGAAGAGGCCGTCGCCGATGAGCCTGTTGGCGAGGAGGCCACCGAGGCTGCCGACGCGGAGGCCGGCGAGGGGTCGGGCGATCGTACTGACGGCCGACGACGCGGTGGAGTCGCTGTCGAGGTGGATCCGGTGAGTCGGCGATCTTGGCCTTCTTGGCGGAGAGTGCACGGTGGTTGCACCTCCGACAGTCTCGTCGCCACCGGCTCGTGCCTTAATAAATCACGCCACGCGGCAATGATGGCGTCGGTTGCCGCGGGCGTCGCCGTTAACAAACCGATGAGGCTCTGGATAGTGGCCCTCCACTCGTCGACCTTGTCGGCCGTTGGAGGAGAATGTCGAGAAGCGGTGAGCCCTCGCCAGAGCTTCTGCTGGAGTAGTGGGTGGCATTGGAGAATGGTGCGAGGAGCGGGACACGCTCGGACTTCTAACTACGTTAGAAGGAGCAGCGCCCCGTCGCTGATTTGGCCCCAACAGGGTACCCTTTCGTCGCCCTTTTATTCTATTGCGGTCTTTGCCCGCCATTTTCCGAGTTCTTTTGCGACATAATGAACACCTTTAGCCTCCGCCTCCTTGATTTCACCCCCAACGCCATCTTGACCATGGCCATTTTCGCACATTTGTGCGAAAACTTTGTCGGAGTCCACCCGAACGTGGCACTCTTCCGCCATTTCTTTGTTCCCCGCGTCGAGAGGAGAGCCACTTGCCGGAGGGATAGCACGGGTCTCTAGGATCGGCAAGAAAGAGGCCTACCTAGAGGGGAGTTCCGGAACAAGTGGGAGGAGTGGAGAGCCAATCGGTGCTTTGGGTCGTGAGGAGAATCCATGACCCTTCACCGCCGTGCGCCAAACCCCAATAGTGCGCGACAAGGATTGGAGTAACTTGGTGCCGGAGGATGCGAAGCTGAAGATAGCCGTGACCCGAATTCTGCGCCTCAGGCTTGCCGGGTTAACAGTAGGAGCAGTTGGCGCAGACTTCATTCGCCGCCCGACGCCATCCCCTTGCAGGAAAGGAGGAGGCCTGCTTGGGAGTTCCGAATCGGCCCGAACATCATGAGGCTGCGCCCGGGCCTGAATTGGAACTTCACCGTCATGGAGCTGGATTCAGCTGCTCGAGCTGTTCAAGAATGACCCGAACATCCAGAGTGGTTCAGTTGCCGCGAGGGGTCGCCCCATTGTGCAACAACTTCGGCGCTCGATCGCATCCAGCGCCATGATGCCACTGTCACGACTCCCGGGATCGTCCCGACTGGCGAGAGCCCCGACGAGGTCGTGCAGCAATTCTTTGATGACTTAGAAGAAGTGTTGATCCGCGCCGACGGCGAAGAGGCTCACCGGGACACCACCGACCGGGGAGATGGCGAGGATCGCCACCCAGTGGAGGAGGCGGCAGACGCTGCCAGCCGGAGCCTTCGGGTTCACCGTGGAGGAGGCGGACGCGACGAAGGCGGTAAGCTCTGCCGAGCGAGGGAGGTCGCCGGCGAGGACGAGCTTGTCGAGCCCGAGGCCGGTCGAGTGGACCCGCCAAGGCGCTTTTCCCACCGCCAAGCGACTTGCCGCCAATGGAGCCCGGCCTCCGCCGAGGAGGCGTCTCCGCAGAAGTTGAGACGAGCCGGGCGACAGACCGGCCCACAAGAAGAAGCGCCCTGAAAGCGCTTCCACCGCGCAAGCGAGGTTGCAGCGGAGCGCCTCACTGCAGCGACAACCGGGCGGAATCTTCTCGAGCCGCCCGCCTCCGCTAAGCGGCCAAGAGAGCCCACTCCCCGCCTCATCGCACTGCCGAGGCGGGCGAGTTTGACTTCTCCGCGCCGGCTCCGAGGAGGAAGGCGAAGAGTAAGCTTCTCGAGATTGTGCTTGTATTTCTTCAATTTTTATTGCTTCATCTTTGAATCTGATTTGCTTCGTTCTCGACTCTTTCCTTTTCGTGACGCCGCCTGCATACAGCGAAGAGGGCTAAGATCCGGCAGTGCGTCATTGAGGACGATTCTCCCGTGGCGACGGGGGCCGTCTGAGACCGCCTGCGGACCCGGCAACCTCCCTCGAGGCAGCCCCGGCCTGGCCCAGGTAAGTGTGCGATTTCTTCTTACTATTGGGTGTGCAGGGGTGCTCCTTCATTGTTGATATCGACTGTGTGCTTGTGTAGGAGCAGAGCAGCCTCATCGGAGGGCTCGGAAGCCGCCTCCGAGATCCTGCCCGCTGCCACTCGCCGCCAAGGAGAACTCCCGGCAAGGGAGCTCCCTCCAGAGCAAGGAGGCCACCCGGCAAGGGAGGCCACTCTGGCAAGGGAGGCTACCCGGCAAGGGGACGGCGCCGATGACCCTCCAAATGTCGAGGTCATAGCTGCGGATCCGTTGCAGTAACTCCTTACACGATATTTTCCCTTGGCTTGCTTTCTTTCGTTTCTCTCTTTTTTAATATCTGCTTGTTGCTCTTTCTTCATCGACGCAGACCCGATGGAGGTCGAGGCCGCCGGCGAGGAGAAGCAGCGGCAACACCGACGAGGTCGCCCGTCGAAGAAGAAGAGGTCGTCGTCGTGGAGGAAGAGGCCCGTCGACGAGCCTGTTGTTGGCGAGGAGGCCACCGAGGCTGCCGACGCGGAGGCAGCGAGGGTCGGGCGATCGTGATCGATGGCCCTGAGGCCGCAGGAGCTGCAAGCGCTACACCGACAGCCGACTCGCCCGCCACATGGCCAGTTCGAGGAGCTCAAAGCCCGGTGCCTACCGAAGGCGGCGAAGGCGTCTTCATCAAGCTCCCCTGGAGCCGAGCCTCGAGGCGCCCGAGTCGGCGAGACCTTCGACGGCGAGCTACTCGCCTCATTGGCCGACGCTGTGGACGCGCTTGGGCAAAGCAAGCAGCATGTCCGAGGAGGAGCGCTGTTGAAGAAGTTCTTTGTCGCTCTACCGCACCGGCAGCCAAGTTAGAGACCGGGAAGCCCTTGTTGCGAGGCGGAGGCGGACATGGAGAAGCGCGCCGAGGAGCTCCGGGCGCCAACAAAGAAGCCCTCCATGACGTGGCGGAAGCGGGGGGCAACTTGCAGAAGGCGCCCGGCCTTCATCCTCGAGAAGGCGCGGTGATCGAGGAGCAATGGGTGGCTGCCGAGAAGCTTCGCCCTTGAAGCGAGTGGCGCGGAAGGTCAATCTGGACAGCCACGAAGAAGACCTTGCAGCAGGAGTCGCTGGCAGGCGCCAGAAGCGAAGGACGCCGCCCAGCCGCCGATGCCGCCAAGGAAGAGCTGAAAGGCGAAGGTGGCATTGGAGGCCACCCTCAAGAAGAGCGGTGAAGAGCTTGCCGTGCTCAAGCGTGGCCGAGAAGGATGCCTACACCCTTGGCAAGCTGCAGAGCCGTCTGTGTGACAGGCCAAGGAGCTCGGCGCCGCCAAGGATTCCAAGGCAGATCTGGAGCTGAAAATGACCACTTTGACGCAGACGTTGGATGGCGCCCGGAAGGCGGGAGGTGGGCTTGTTGGAGGTGATCAACGCCAAGGAGGAGCTGGCTTTGGCGAATCTTGTCTCCGTCGAGAACACCTTGAGGGAGAGCGTGGAGCCTTGGACCGAAGGTCTTGTGGACACCGCCGCCGACATCCACAACGAAATGATGGAGCTGGGATGGCGGACCTTGCATCACTCCTCCGACCAGCATCTCCAACCCAGCGCCAAGCTCAGCAATTCTTCAAAGGCGTGGCGGCGGGCCTCCGGCTGACTCGAGAGGAGGTCCCGGCAGCTGGCCGAGGAATCACGCCTGGTCTGATGCGGGAGCCCTCGAGAAGGTGTTGATGAAGGTGGCCTTCCATAATCCGGGCCTCAACCTTAACGGCGTCCTCCGATCCACCCGCCTGAGAAGCCAACGTGGAGGAGCTCAAAGCCCTTGTCGCACCCATTGTGGACAAGGTGAACAAGATCAAGCGGATTGAGGGCGACCCGCGTGGACTAGGCCGCCAACCTTATCTTTCCCTTGTCATTCCGATCATGTTTAGAACACTTTGTTAGATCAGCGACAAGTTATTCTATAATATACTCTATCTTAGGTGAATCGATCAATGCAATGTTATTTCCTCTACTTGATTCCTTCCTTTGTACGTTTCTGCCTTACACATTTAGGGGACTTGTCGGTCTGCGGGCACTTTTGCCGCATGGCCGAGTGAACGTCGACAATTTCGTGGCGATGCCGCCTCCGACAAGCAACCTTATCGCGACTAGCCGCAGCTCACTTAAGTTGTTGAGCGGACTCGAAACAAAGTAAGGCGCAACCAGCCGGCGAGTTGGTTCCTCTGCGCCTGAGTTCTCCATACAAAGTACTATCGTTCGAGGAAGATAACTTAAAATTTTAAAAATTGATTGCTTAAACTTTGGCAACTTAGCTTTTCTGTCTCTTGCTTCCCGATGAGGTGAAACTTCCTCGAGCGGCGCCTGGTCCATAGTATTATCTCCTCCTCCTCCCCTGGTTAACTTGTGCGCGAGGGAGCCTCCCTTTCTTTGAGAAAAGAAAAAGTAGAGGAAATAACGTTATGGAGCCCAATGACTCGATTCTGCTTATCGGGTGTGGTTGCTGCACAAAGTGTTAGCCAAAACATGCAATAAAATGATGAAAGCACAAATTTGACAAGCTGTGCGCAACACATAAGCTTTACTGATGCACGGGGTCTGCGCCCGGCTTTGTACAAAGGATCACATGCAACAGCGGCAAGACTTGTACAAAAGGTGGTTGCGGGCCAAGTTCCGACAACCGCGCCCTATGGGTAAAACTTACGAAGATGTTCAATGTTCCAGGAGTTGCTCACGGAATGCCATCTTCGGTCTCAAAGCGGACGGCGCCGAGCCTAGTGACTCGTTTCACCCGATAAGGGCCTTCCCACTTAAGGCGTCAACTTGTTTGAATTCTTGGCGGACTGAGCGCCAAGAACAAGGTCGCCTTCCTCGAGACTTCGGCATTAACCTGCGGCTATGGTAGCGGCGCAAGCTTCTTTGGTAGCGAGCAGCTTCGCCGACAAATGACTTTGAAGACGATCCTCCTCAAGGAGCGGTAGCGTCATCTTGTCATGACTGCTCTTGCTCAAGCTCATCATAAGCGAGTACTCGAGGCGATCCGTATATGAGTTCCGTGGGGAGAACTGCCTCTGCTCCATAGACTAGAGCAAAGGGTGTACGGCGGTGGCTCGATTTGGCGTCGTCTGATCGACCAAAGAACCACCGGCGGCTCCTCGATCCGATTTCTTCCGCACTTGTGCAGCCTATCGAAAGTTACGGTCTTGAGCCGCGCAGACTTCAAGATTGCCCTCTCGCTTGACCGTTGCTTCTCGGGTGAGCAGCGAAGCAAAAGCAGACCTTGGCGCCAAGGTCTTGGACGTCTTGCATGAAGGTGCGACTTCGTGAATCGTGTGCCGTTAGCCGGTGATGATCCGGTTAGGGACTCCGAAGCGGCAAACAATCGACTGAAAGAACTTGATCACGATCGTCTTTGTCACCTTCCTCATCGCCTCCACTTCCGGCCACTTTGTGAACTTGTCGATGGCGGCGTACAAGTACTCAAAGCCCCGGCAACTTCGGGGAAGGGGCCGAGGATGTCGAGCCCCGGACCGAAAATGGCCGGGATAAAGGGATCATCTGGAGAGCTTGAGCTGGCTGGTGTATCTGTTTGGAATGGAACTTGCACGCTTCACACTTGGTTACTTGTGCGATTTGCATCACGGAGGGCTGTCGGCCGAAGAAACCTTCTTAGGAAAGCTTTGCTTAGGCAAGTGCTCGTCTTGCCAATGTGGTGACCACATATGCCTCCATGTATCTCTCGCCAATGACTTCTCATCCATCTTCCACAGGAATACACTTCAATTTCACCTTTGTTGAGTCTTCTTACATCAGGTATCTTTGTCGACAAACTGGTACATACTTGATTTGCCGGGCCACTCTTTCCGCTTCTTCTTGCTCTTGGGAAGTTCTCTGTCTGAAGGAAATGGACAATCTGCTGCGCCCATCTTTGGAGCTTGTGGCTCGACAACAAGGACTAAAGGCACATCTGTCACTGCTCTTGGGAACATCACTTTCCACGGCGAGGACTCGAGGTCCCGCCGGAGCTTGATGGTCCCGACAAGCTTGCCGAGCAAGACTTGTCGGGAGCATCTGCTTCATGAAACAAACCACAGGGTGCAGCCGGAGCAGACTGCTCCTCAAAGACTGTTGGTGTTGATCTTGGGGACCTTTACAGCGACGGCCGGGAAGCTCTGCAGCCGGAAAGTAGTCACCGGAGGCCAACTTCCTCTTTTGCCTTGTCCTGTTGATGGTGTTACGGTTGGCTGAGTTAGCTTGAGCACAAAGATCCACAGTTCCCACGAGTAACTTAAGTGCAAAGCACTTTGTGAACCCGTCAGCAATATCATTCCGAGCTCTTGGAACATGTTCCATTTGCAGGCCGTCAAAGTGCTCTTCTAGCTTCCTCACTTCATCCACGTAGGCTTCCATCAACGGACTCTGGTAATCTTTGTTCACTTGGCGGACGACGAGTTGCGAGTCACCCCTGACAATAAGCTTCTTGATCCCAAGGTCCACGGCGATCCACGAGACGGCAAGCAAACCTTCATACTACTGCAGATTGTTTGTCGCTTGCTCCTTGGGAAAGTGCATCACGAATGACGTACTCGAGGTGCTCTCCGGTGGAGTGCGATAAGCGGCTTACGCAAGACCTTTGGCGCCTTTGCGTGAGAAGGCACCATCAAAGTACATCGCCCACTCTTTGCTTGCTTCTTTGGCCGGGAATGCTCGTCTCGGAATCTCTTCATCCGTGTTGGCGTCCATTACGCTATGAATTCATGCCAACGCTCTGCTCTGGATAGTGGATGTGCTTTCAAACTTGAGACCAAAGCTTGACAGCTCCGGTGCCCACTCGACAATCTGCACGTGCCGCTTCACGGATTACTGCGGTATCCTCTTGATGGAAGCGGTGACAACTGTGATCTCATGCGCTTGGAAGTAATGGCGCAGCTTTCTCGAGGCCATGAGGAGGCGAAAAGCAATTTTTGCACACGTAGTACCTTGACCTAGCCCCTCAGCAGGAGGGAAGGCCCGACAAAAGTAGACCCAGGCGCTGCACCATCCTTTTACGTAATACGGTCATGTGTCTGCAGCGGACTCATCCTTATCGGGACCAGAGCTTGTCGGTGAAGCCCCACACTTGTCATTTGGATGTGCTTGCCGTGGGCTTTGGCTCGTCATCCGCCTCCTCTCTCACTACTAATGCAGCACTAACCACTTGATTGGTCGCCGCTATATATAGCAGCAACTTCTCTTGTGGCTTAGGTGCGACAAGTGTTGGAGTGGAGGACATGTATCTCTTCAAGTCCTGCAGCGACCTCCGCCGAGAGTCCATTTCTTTGGACCTGCCTTTTTCAAAATCTTGAAAAATGGCGGCCGCTCAGCCAGAACCTAGAAATAAACTTCTTTGAGCAGCGACCACGCATAGCCGGCAAGTCTTCGTACATCCTTGACGCGCCTTGGTGCTTCAATCTGCTCAATGGCCTTGATCTTGTCGGGATTAGCTTCAATCCCTCATTTGAGACACGAAGAACCCGAGAAGCTTTAGGAATGGACTCCAAACCACGCACTTCTCGGGGTTGAGCTTGAGGTTGATCTTGCGCAGATTCGCAAAGGTCTCGTCCAAATCTTGAACCAGAGTTGCTTTGTCCTTGCTCTTGACCACTATGTCATCCATGTAGGCTTCTAACATTTCTGTGCATCTGCGGCTCAAAAGCGTCATGGACTACCCTTGCAAATGTTGAACCAGCATTCTTCAAACCGAAAGGCATCCGTATGAAACATTATGTGCCACATGGTGTAATGAATGCGGTCTTCTCTTCATCTTCTTCAGCCATGAAGATCTGATGGTATCCTGAGTATGCATCAAGAAATGAAAGCAAATCACATCCAGCCGTGGAGTCAACAATCTGGTCAATGCGCGGCAAGGGAAATGGATCTTTGGGACAAGCTTTATTAACGTCCGTGAAGTCAATACAAAGTCTCCATTTTCCATTTGCCTTAGCTACGACTACGAGATTGGCCAACCACGTAGGATGGAGCACTCCTCGACAAGGCTGCTTGCTTCCGGTTCTTGATCTCTTGACTATGAATTCTTGGCACTCCTTGCTTGCTTCTGACTTTTTGCTTGTGCGGGCGCATGAGGACAAGCGGCCAGGCGGTGCTCAATCACTTTCACAGGAACACGGGGATGTCGGGCGGTTGCCATGCAAACACGCCGACATTCGCCCGCAGGAAAGCAACAGCGCGCCTTCCTATTTAGGGTCGAGAGAGAGGCGATGGTGAAGGTACCACCGATGCCGTCCTCCTTGGCGAGCACCTTCTTGGTCTTGGCGGAGCCACCATCTTCTTGCACTTGCGGTGGAGCTCGATGGTGCGTCCTCGTGATAGCGCAGCACTCCGAAGTGGTGCGGTTGCCGGTGTGTGCATCAGAGCCCTTGCGGGACTTGGACTTGGTCTTCTTCCCCCCGGGAGCTTCTGCGGCAAGTGTCTGGCAATCTGTCATTTCTTTGCATCCGGAAGATCTTGTCGGCACGCAGATAAGGGCATCCTTCTTGTCGCCATGGGACAGAGATGGCGCTTATCGGGCTGGCATCTTCGATGGGTTGTAAGCGTAGTGAGAGGCTGCCATGAACTTGGCGAGTCTTTGAATGACCAAGTATCCCATTGTAAAGGCAATGGGAAATCGGCAACGTCGAATGTAACCCTCTCGATCCACGAAGTTCAGCTCGGCGCCAAATGTGACCGACAACATAATCTTCCCCTTGGCTTGCTCCTTCCCGGATTGATTCCTTGGAAGGTACCGGTCTCTTCGAGCTCATTGTCAGGATTTGAAGCTTACGGAGCACCGCGGAGGAGATCGATTCAAGCGGCCCCACCGTCAACTAACATTTTTGTGACCTTGAGGTTGCGGATGGTTGGTGAGACCAACATCGGCAAGCACCCGACGCAATTATGCGATCGGGGTGGTCCTCAATATCAAAAATGATAGGCGTCTTCAGACCACTTGAGAGGCTTGCGTGACTCTACGGATGGTTCCGTTGCATTGACCTCCCGCATCCATTGCTTGAGTTGGCGGTGGGAGGTATGCAAGGAAGCACCTCCGTCAACGCAGAGGACCTCCGTGGCTTTCTGAAACTCCTGCTCGCCAGCGTCGTGCGTCCTCCATATCTTCGTCGTCGTCATCATCTTCATCCTTGTCGCTGACGGAGAGGTCGATCTCCTTGTCGCCTGCTTGGCCTTGCCGCGGCGTCCTCCCGGCAGGGCGTTTCTTGCTTGCTCCCCGGCACCTTCACAGGCCTTCTCCTTGTCGCGCCGCTTCGTACTCAGCTCTCTGCTGTTCGACAAGTTGCTCGACTTTCTTGCAGCTCACGGAGGTCGTGGCCCTTGGTGCAGTGGATCTTGCAATCTGCTTGCGGAGCTGTCACCTTGTCGTGGCCGCCACCGGCCCAGTGGTTGGCATCAGCGGCAACCTCCTTGCCAGAGTCGCTAGCCTTGGCGTTCTTGTCGCCACCTCTGTTGCCGGACTGCTCAACAGCTAGCACTTCTCTGGCCTTCTTCTTCCTGTTTCCTCGCCGCCGGCCCTTCTTTGCTTGAAGGCGGTGTCATCCTTGTCGGATCCCCTGTACGCATTCTCTCACAGGAGTCTCCTCCCTTCCTCGGTAGCGTGCACACTTGTCGGCCAAGGCGTACAGCTCAGCGTCCTTGACTTTGCACATCGCCATCTCCTCCCTCATCCTGCGGTTCCGCACATTACGATGAAATCTGGCTGATCACTTGGCGGGGTGGGCGTCTGGGATGTTGTAGTGCACTGCGGCTGAACCTCTGAATGAACTTGCGAGGACTCTCCTTCCTTACAGGCGAGCAAGTGAAGGTCACTCTCTTAGCCATGAGGTTTGTGGCCACTGTGAAAGCGCCAACAAAGCGATGGCGCGAATCTGCCAAGAGGATATGGAGCTGTCGGGCAAGTGCATGAGCCAAGATCGGCGTTGGGCTTGAGCACGGCGGGAAGTAGTTGGCGAGGATCTTGTCGTCTCGTCCCCCTGCAGCCTGCACAGCGATGGTGTAGATGCTAAGGAACTCCGACGGATGCGTCCTGCCATCGTACTTCTCTGGCACGTCTGGCTTGAAGTTTTTTACGGCTGGGCCCTTTGGACTTGCCGCAGCTCACGAGTGAGCAGGGCAACCTACAGCGTCTGACGGCAAGTCGCTTTGGCCCCTCCGGCGCGCATGTCAGCAGAAGGCCCAGCAGCAGCTTGTCGGATGACGCGCGCTTCTCTTGGTAGCTCGATCACGAGTTCGGCGTCCTCTTGTTGTCGCTCATGAAGAACTTGGCGCTGATCGCGGCGAGCTCATGAATCCGACGGCGGTGGAGTCATTTGTCGAGGTGGATCCGGTGAGTCGGCGATCTTGGCCTTCTTGGCGGAGAAGTGCACGGTGGTTGCACCTTCGGCAGTCTCGTCGCCACCGGCTCGTGCCTTGTCGTCACGCTTGCGGCAATGATGGCGTCGGTTGCCGCGGGCGTCGCCGTTAGCAAAGCCGATGAGGCTACGGATAGTGGCCCTCCACTGCGTCGACCTTGTCGGCCGTGGGAGGGTAATCAAGGAGCGGTGAGCCCTCGCGAATCTACGCTAGAGTAGTGGGTGGCATTGGAGAAGCGGTGCGAGGCGGGACACGCTCGGACTTCTAACTACGTTAGAAGGAAGCGGCGCCCGTCCGGCGACCGTATCTCACTTTCGTGCCCGGCATGTTGGCGTGCATGTTGGTCTTGAGGGTCTCGGTCCAATGAGCGTATGGCGTTGTGAAACGCCATGGCGTCGTTAGTCCCTCGTCTCTGAGATGGTAGCGGGGATGTGCGGGCGTCGAGGTTTGCGGTGCCTTGTCCTTGGACTTGGCAACATCGCGAAACACCTGCCGTCGGCGCCCGTTCCTCCGCCCGATGTCTGCCCCACCACCCGTTTGCTGCGGTGAGGGTGGATGCACGCAGCGGGCGGCTCTGCTGCCGCGAAGCCTTCTTCTTGGTGGCATGTTGAGGAAGATGTTGATAGCGCTGCTTTCGTGTGAGCGCCGGATCGCATAAGCTGCGGTCGGGTGCTTGCCGATGTTGGTCTCACCAACCATCCGCAACCTCAAGGTCACAAAATGTTAGTTGGCCCGGCGGGGCGGCTTGAATCTGATCTCCTCCGCGGTGCTCCGAAGCTCCAAATCCTGACGGCAATGAGCTCGAGCAGGCCGGTACCTTCCAAGGAATCAATCCGGGAAGGAGCAAGCCGAAGGGGAAGATTACGTTGCCGGTCACATTTGGCAGCGAGCTGAACTTCAGGACTGAGAGGGTTACATTTGACGTTGCCGATTTCCCCCTTACTTTGTTTCGAGTCCGCTCAACAACTTAAGTGAGCTGCGGCTAGTCGCGACAAGGTTGCTTGTCGGAGGCGGCACCTTGCCGGCCAGGTTGCGGCGTTCGCACTCGGCCTTCGCGGCAAAAGTGCCCGTGCCGAACCAAGTCCCCTAAATGCGTAAAGCGAAACATACAAAGGAAGGAATCAAGTAGAGGAAATAACATTGCATTGATCGATTCACCTAAGATAGAGTATATTACAGAATAACTTGTCGCTGATCTAACAAAGTTTTCTAAACATGATCGGCGGCGACAAAGGGAAAGATAAGGTTGGCGGCCTAGTCCACGGTGCGCCCTCAATCCGCTTGATCTTGTTCACCTTGTCCACAATGGGTGCGACAAGGGCTTTGAGCTCCTCCACGTTGGCTTGGTGGCGGCGGGGATCGGAGGGCGCCGTTAAGGTTGAGGCCGGATTGCGGAAGGCCACCTTCATCAACACCTTCTCGAGGGCTCCAGCGGACCGGGCGTGATTCCTCGGCCAAATGCTTCTGGGACCTCCTCTCGGAGTCGCCGAGGCCGTCGCCACGCCTTTGAAGAATAAAATTTGAGCTTGGGCTGGGTTGGAGATGCTCGTCGGAGGAATGCATGAGTCCGCCATCCCAGCTCCATCATTTCGTTGTGGATGTCGTGGCGGTGTCCACAAGACCTTCGGTCCAGTGCTCCACGCTCTCCCTCAAGGTGTTCTGGACGGAGACAGCATTCGCCAGCAGCTCCTCCTTGGCGTTGATCGCCTCCAACAAGCCCACCTCCCGCTCTCTGGCGCCATCCAACGTCTGCGTCAAAGTGGTCATTTTCAGCTCCAGATCTGCCTTGGAATCCTTGGCGGCGTCGAGCTCCTTGGCCCTGTCAGCGAGACGGCTCTGCAGCTCGCCAAGGGTGTAGGCATCCTTCTCGCGCTCACGCTTGAGCACGGCAAGCTCTTCGCCGCTCTTCTTGAGGGTGGCCTCCAGCTGTGCCACCTTCGCCTTCAGCTCTTCCTTGGTGGCCTCGGCAGCTGCGGCAGCGTCGCCCGCTTCACAGGCGCCCGCCAAGCGACTCCTCGCGCGCGGCAAGGTCTTCTTCGTGGCTGTCCAGATTGACCTTCCGCTGCGCCAGCTCGCTTTCCTACGCGGCGAGCTTCTCGGCAGCCAGCCACTGCTCCTCATCAGCTGCGGCCTTCTCGAGGATGAAGGTCATGCGCTCCTCTGCAAGTTGCCCCCGCGCTTCCGCCACGTCGCGGAGGGCTTCTTTGTTGGCGCTCCGGAGCTCCTCGGCGCGCTTCTCCATGTCCGCTCCCGCCCTCGCGACAAGGGCTTCCCGGGTCTCTAACAGCCTGCGGAGTGCGGTAGAAGCGACAACAACTTCTTCAACATTTGCTCCTCCTCGGACTACGCGCTGCTGCTGCTTGGCGCGTCCACCAGCGTCGACCCTAAGCGGGCGAGTAGCTTCGCCCGTCGAAGGTCTCGCCCTCGGCGGCGCCACAGGCTCGGCTCCCGGGGAGCTTGATGAAAGCGCCATATCGCCCGGCCTTGGTGAAGCACGGGCTGGGGCTCCTCGGGCTGACCCCAGCGGCGTGATGGGGAAGTCATTTGTCGGTGTGGCGCTTGCCGCTCCTGCGGCCTCGGGGCCGTCGATACGATCGCCCGACCCCTCGCCGGCCTCCGTCGGCAGCCCGGTGGCCTCCTGCGCCATCGAGGCTCGTCGGCGGCGGCCTCTTCCTCCTGACGGCGACCTCTTCTTCTTGACGGCGACCTCGTCGGTGTTGCCAGCGCGTTTCCTCCTTGCCGGCGGCCTCGACCTCCATCGGGTCTGCGTCGGGACGAAGAAAAGAGCGATCAGCGAGATATTCAAAAAAGAGAAATGAAAGAAAGCAAGCCCAAGGGAAAATTTCGTGTAAGGGAGTTACACTGCAAAGGGATCCGCAGCTATGACCTCGACCCGGCTGGAGGGTCCTTGGCGCCCGTCCCTTGCGGTAGCCTCCCTTGCCGGAGTAACCTCCCCTTGCCGGGGTGGCCTCCTTGTCGGAGGAGCTCCTTGCCGGGAGTTCTCCCTTGGCGGCGTGGTGGCGGCGGGCGAGGATCTCGAGGCGGCTTGAGCCCTCCCGATGAGGCTGCTCTGCTCCTACACAAGCACACAGTCGAGATATCAACAATGAAGGAGCACCCTGCACACCCAATAGTAAGAAGAAAACTGCACACTTACTGCAGGGGCTGTCTTTGAGGGCTGCCTGAGGAGGTTGCCGGGTCCGGCAAAGGCGGTCTCAGACGCGTCCCCGTCAGCCACGGAGAATCGTCCTCAACGGCGACCGTCGGGATCTTGGCCCTCTTCGCGCTCTACGGGCGGCGTCACGAAAAGGAAAGAGTCGAGCAAGCAAATCAGATTCAAGATGAAGCAATGAAAATTGAAGAAATACAAGCACAATCTCGAGAAGCTTACTCTTCGCCTTCCTCCTCGGAGCTGGGCGCGGAGAAGTCAAACTCCGGCCCACCTCCGGTGCGATGAGGCGGGGGAGTGGGCTCTCTTGGCCGCGTGGCGGAGGCGCGTCGGCAGCGGCTCGAGAAGATTCCGCCCGGTTGTCGCTCACAGTGTGAGGCGCTCCAGCGGCAACCTCGCTTGCAGCGGTGGAGGCCCAGCGTCGGCCCAGCTATTCTTCTTTGTGGGCGGTCTGTCGCCCGGCTCGTCTCCAACTCTGCGGAGAGCGCCTCCTCGGCGAGCCGGGGCTCCAGCGGCAAGTCGCTTGGCGGTGGGGAAAAGCGCCTTGGCGGAGTCCACTCGACCCTGGCCTCGGGCTCGACAAGATCGTCCTCGCCCGGCGACCTCCCTCGCTTCGGCGAGCTTGCCGCCTTCGCCAGCGTCCGCCTCCTCCACGGTGAACCCGAAGGCTCCAGTGGCGGCGGCTGTCTGCCGCCTCCTCCTGCAGTGGCGATCCTGCGCCATCTCTGGTCGGTGGTGTCATGGTGAGCCTCTTACGCTCGTCGGCGCGGATCGGCACTTCTTCTAAGTCATCAAAGAATTGCTGCACGACCTCGTCGGGGGCTCCTGCCAGTCGGGGCGATCCGTGGGAGTCGCCGCAGTGGCATCATAAGCGCGGATGCGGTCGGCGCCGAAGTTGTTGCACAATGGGGCGACCCCTCGCGGCAACCTGAACCACTCTGGATGTTGAGGTCGTTCTTGAACAGCTCGAGCAACCTTGAATCCAGCTCCATGGCGGTGAAGTTCCAATTCAGGCCAGGCGCAGCCTCGCGATGTCCGCGCGTTACGGAACTCCCAGCGGGCCTCCTCCTTTCTGCAAGGGAAGCGTCTGCGGCGAATGAAGTCTCATGCCAACCGCCTCTGTCGACCCGGCAAGCCCGAGGCGCGAATTGAGTCACGGCTATCTTGACCGCATCCTCCGGCGCCAAGTTACTCCAATCCTTGCCGCGCACTATTGGGGTTTGGCGCCTTGCGGCGGTGAAGGGCTGCGGATTCTCCTCTACGACCCAGACCAGTTGGCTCTCCACTCCTCCCACTTGTTCGAACTCCCCCTCTAGGTGAGCCTCTTTCTTGCCGATCCTAGAGACCGAGCTATCCCTCGGCAAGTGGCTCTCCTCTCTCGGCGCTGGGAACAAAGAAATGGCGGAAGAGTGCCACGTTGGTGGACTCCGACAAAGTTTTCGCACAAATGTGCGAAAACCGCCATAGTCAAGATGGCGTTGGGGGTGAAATCAAGGAGGCGGAGGCTAAAGGTGTTCATTATGTCGCAAAAGAACTCGGAAAACGGCGGGCAAAGACCGCAATGGAATAAAAGGGCGACAAAAGGGTACCCTATTGGGGCCAAATCAGCGACAGGGCGCTGCTCCTTCTAACGTAGTTAGAAGTCCGAGCGTGTCCCGCTCCTCGCACCGTTCTCCAATGCCACCCACTACTCCAGCAGAAGCTCTGGCGAGAGCTCAGCTGCTCCTCGACTACCCTCCAACGGCCGACAAGGTCGATGAGTGGAGGGCCACTATCCAGAGCCTCATCGGCTTTGCCAGCAGCGGCGCTCATGACAGCGGCGCCATCATTGCCGCGGCGTGGCGACAAAACGCGAGCGGTGGCGGCGAGGCTGTCGGAGGTGCAACCACCATGCACTCTCCGCCAAGAAGGCCAAGATCGCCGACTCACCGGATCCACCTCGACAATGACTCCACCGCGTCGCCCGGCCCGTCAATCGATCGCCCGACCCTCGCCCGACCTCCCGAGTCGGCAGCCTCGGTAACCTCCTCGCATAGCAGGCTGCGTCGGCGGCGGCCTCTTCCTCCACGGCGACCTCTTCTTCTTCGACGGCGACCTCGTCGGTGTTGTTGCAGCGTTTCCTCCTCGCCGCGGCCTCGACCTCCATCGGGTCTGCGTCGGGACGAAGAAAAGAGTAGTCAAGCAGATATTCAAAAAAAAAGAAAGCGAAAGAAAGCAAGCCCAAGGGAAAATTTCGTGTAAGGGAGTTACACCTGCAGGATCCGCAGCTATGACCTCGGCCATTTGGAGGGTCATGGCGCCGTCCCTTGCCGGGTAGCCTCCCTTGCCGGAGTGGCCTCCCTTGCGGGGTGGCCTCCCTTGTCGGAGGAGCTCCCTTGCCGGGGAGTTCTCCCTTGGCGGCGTGGTGGCGTGAGGCGGGATCTCGGGAGGCGGCTTTCCGAGCCCTCCTGATGAGGCTGCTCTGCTCCTACACAAGCACGGTCGAGATATCAACAATGAAGGAGCACCCCTGCACCCAATAGTAAGAAGAAAAGCGCACACCTGCAGGGGGCTGTCTTTGAGGGCTGCCTGAGGAGGGTTGCGGGTCCGGCAAAGGCGGTCTCGGACGCGTACCCGTCGCCCGCAGGAGAATCGTCCTAGCAGCGACCGTCGGGATCTTGGCCCTCTTCGCCGCTCTGGGCGGCGTCACGAAAAAGGAAAGAGTCGAGAATGAAGCAAATTAGATTCAAGATGAAGCAATAAAAATTGAAGAAATACAAGCACAATCTCGAGAAGCTTACTCTTCGCCTTCCTCCTCGGGCTGGCCGCGGAGAAGTCAAACTCGGCCCGCCTCCGGTGCGATGAGGCGGGGAGTGGGCTCTCTTGGCCGCTTAAGCGGGCGTCGGCGGCTTTGAGAAGATTCCGCCCGGTTGTCGCTGCAGGTGTGGCGCTCACAGCAACCTCGCTTACCCAGCGGTGGAAGCGTCGGCCAGCGCTTCTTCTTTGTGGGCGGTCTGTCGCCCGGCTCGTCTCCAACTCTGCGGAGGCGCCTCCTCGGCGGGCCGAGGGGCTCCGCTGGCGGCAAGTCGCTTAGCGGTGGGGAAGAAAGCGCCTTGGCCGGGTCCACTCGACTGGCCTCGGGCTCGACAAGCTCGTCCTCGCCGGCGACCTCCCCTCGCTCGGCAGAGCTTGCCGCCTTCGTCGCGTCCGCCTCCTCCACGGTGAACCCGAAGGCTCCAGCGGCAGCGGCTGCTGCCGCCTCCTCCACTCTGGTGGCGATCCTCGCCATCTCCTGGTCGGTGGTGTCCCGGGTGAGCCTCTTCTGCTTGTCGGCGCGGATCGACACTTCTTCTAAGTCATCAAAGAATTACTGCACGACCTCGTCGGGGGGCTCCTGCCAGTCGGGGCGATCCGTGGGAGTCGCGCGGTGGCATCATAAGCGCCGGATGCGGTCGGCGCCGAGTTGTTGCACAATGGGGCGACCCCTCGCGGCAACCTGAACCACTCTGGATGTTCGGGTCGTTCTTGAACAGCTCGAGCAGCACGAATCCAGCTCCATGACGGTGAAGTTCCAATTCAGGCCGAGCGCAGACCTCATGATGTCGCCGCGTTACGGAACTCCCAAGCAGGCCTCCTCCTTTCACCGCAAGGGAAGCGATGCGGCGGCGAATGAAATCTGCGCTAACCGCTCTATTGTCAACCCGGCAAGCTTTGAGGCGCAGAATTAGTCACGGCTATCTTCAACCGCATCCTCCGGCGTAAGTTACTCCAATCCTTGCACGCACTATTGGGGTTTTGGCGCCTGGCGGTGAAGACTGTGATTCTCCTCTACGACCCAGCACCAGTTGGCTCTCCACTCCTCCCACTTGTTAGGAACTCCCCCTCTAGGTAGGCCTCTTTCTTGCCGATCCTAGAGACCCGAGCTATCCCTCCGGCAAGTGGCTCTCCTCTCTCGACGCTGGAACAAAGAAATGGCGGAAGAGTGCCACGTTCGGGTGGACTCCGACAAAGTTTTCGCACAAATGTGCAGCAATACATGGTCAAGATGGCGTTGAGGGGTGAAATCAAGGAGGCGGAGGCTAAAGGTGTTCATTATGTCGCAAAGAACTTCCGGAAAAAGCGGCAAAGACCGCAATAGAATAAAAGGGCGACGAAAGGGTACCCTGTTGGGGCCAAATCAGCGACGGGGCGCTGCTCCTTCTAACGTAGTTAGAAGTCCGAGCGTGTCCCGCTCCTTGCACCATTCTCCAATGCCATCCACTACTCCAGCAGAAGCTCTGGCGAGGGCTCAGCTGCTCCTCGATTACCCTCCAACGGCCGACAAGGTCGACGAGTGGAGGGCCACTATCCAGAGCTTCATCGGCTTTGCCAACGGCGACGCTCATGACAGCAACCGACGCCATCATTGCCGCGGCGTGACGACAAGGCACTAGCCGGTGGCGGCGAAGGCTGTCGGAGGTGCAACCACCGTGCACTCTCCGCCAAGAAGGCCAAGATCGCCCGACTCACCGGATCCACCTCGACAATGACTCCACGGCGTCGTCGGCGTCGATCTGATCGCCCGACCCCTCGCCCGGCCTCGCGTCGGCAGCCTCGGTGGCCTCCTCGCCAACAGGCTGCGTCGGCGGCCTCTTCCTCCACGACGGCGACCTCTTCTTCTTCGACGGCGACCTGTCGGTGTTGCCAGCGTTTCCTCCTGCGTCGGCCTCGACCTCCATCGGGTCTGCGTCGAGACGAAGAAAGAGCGATCAGCGAGATATTCAAAAAAAAAGAAAGCGAAAGAAAGCAAGCCCAAGGGAAAATTTCGTGTAAGGGAGTTACTGCAAAGGGATCCGCAGCTATGACCTCGACCATTTGGAGGGTCATGGCGCTGTCCCTTGCCGGGTAGCCTCCCTTGCCGGGAGTGGCCTCCCTTGCAGGGTGGCCTCCTTGTCGGAGGGAGCTCCCTTGCCGGGAGTTCTCCCTTGGCGTGCGTAGTGGCGTGACGGGGTCTCGGGCGGCTTCCGAGCCCTCCTGATGAGGCTGCTCTGCTCCTACACAAGCACACGATCGAGATATCAACAATGAAGGAGCACCCCTGCACCCAATAGTAAGAAGAAAAGCGCACATTTACTCTGGGGCTGTCTTTGGGGCTGCCCTGAGGAGGGTTCTTTGGAGTGCAGCAAAGCGGTCTCGGGCCGCGTCCCGTCGCCACGGGAGAATCGTCCTCAACGACGGCCGTCGGGATCTTAGCCCTCTTCGCGCTCTGCGGGCGGCGTCACGAAAAGGAAAGAGTCCAGAACGAAGCAAATCAGATTCAATATGAAGCAATAAAAATTGAAGAAATACAAGCACAATCTCGAGAAGCTTACTCTTCGCCTTCCTCCTCGGGTGGCGGAGAAGTCAAACTCCGGCCCGCCTCCGGTGCGATGAGGCGGGAGTGGGCTCTCTTGGCCGCTTAGCGGAGGCGTCAGCGGCTTTGAGAAGATTCCGCCCGGTTGTCGCTGCAGTGTGGCGCTCACGGCAACCTCGCTAGCCGCTGATGGAGCGCGCCGAGCCGGCGCCGCTGTGGGCCGTTCTATCGCCTGCTCGTCTCCAACTTCTGCGGAGGCGCCTCCTCGGCTGAGTCAGGGGCTCACTGGCGGCAAGTCGCTTAAGCGGTGGGGAAAAGCGCCCTTGGCGGGTCCACTCGACTGCCTCGGGCTCGACAAGCTCGTCCTCGCCCGGCGACCTCCCCTCGCTTCGGCAAGGCTTGCCGCCCGCCGCCTCCGCCGCCTCCGCCTCCTCCACGGTGAACCCGAGGCTCCAGTAGCGGCTCTTGCCGCCTCCTCCTACCTCAGTGGCGATCCTCGCCATCTCACAGTCGGTGGTGTCGCGGGTGAGCCTCTTCGCTTCGTCGGCGCGGATCGGCACTTCTTCTAAGTCATCAAAGAATTGCTGCACGATCTCGTCGGGGCTCCTGCCATGTTGGGACGATTCCGTAGGAGTCGCACAATGGCATCATAAGCGCGGATGCGGTCGGCGCCGAGTTGTTGCAGTGGGGCGACCCCTCGCGCAACCTTTGAACCACTCTGGATGTTGAGGTCGTTCTTGAACAGCTCGAGCAACACCGAGTCCAGCTCCATGATAGTGAAGTTCCAATTCGGGCCGGGCGCGACCTCATGATATCCGCCGCGTGCGGAACTCCCAAGCGGGCCTCCTCCTTTCTGCAAGGGAGTGATGCGGCGGCCGAATGAATCTGCGCCAAATGCTCCTCTGATCAACCCGGCAAGCCTGAGGCGCAGAATTGAGTCACAGCTATCTTCGACCGCATCCTCCGGCGCCAAGTTACTCCAATCCCTGCCACAAGACTATTGGGGTTTGGCGCCTGACGGTGAAGGGCAGGGTTCTCCTCTGACCCAACACCAGTTGGCTCTCCACTCCTCCCACTTGTTCGGAACTCCCCTCTAGGTAGGCCTCTTTCTTGCTGATCCTAGAGACCCAGGCTATCCCTCCGGCAAGTGGCTCTCCTCTCTCGGCCGAGGAACAAAGAAATGGCGGAAGAGTGCCACATTGGGTGGACTCAGACAAAGTTTTTAAGCCCAAATGTGCAGCAGCCATGGTCAAGATGGCGTTGGGGGTGAAATCAAGGAGGCGGAGGCTAAAGGTGTTCATTATGTCGCATAAAGAACTTCGGAAAAGCGGCGGGCAAAGACCGCAATAGAAGAAAAAGCGAAGAAAGGGTACCTGTTGAGGCCAAATCAGCGGCGGAGGCGGGGAGCACCCTCGTGTCGCGGATGCGCCTGAGTCTCCGTCGACGAGAAAAGGTAGAAAGGCGTCCGCAGCTCCGTGCGCCCGAGCTGCGGGGAAGATGGATCGCTCCTTCTTGCGGCCCATGAGCCAGCTGCGCCTCGGCCGACTTGGCGCCCTTCTCCTTATCGGCCTTGAGCCATGGTGAGGCGGAGGAGGTCGACGGCGGTGAGTGTGCTTGCGGCGGAAGAAAGGGCGCTACTCTCTTCGCACCGGAGAAGAAGAGGGGGCGGCGGTGGTTTCTTGACAAGATAGCAATGGCGGGTGGTCGGCCTGCCTCTGTTTCCTCCCTTATAAAGGGGAGGAGAAGTGACGTTCGCTTATATCAATAAAGAACCCCCGACGGCCGCCCACGATCTCTCGAGCAGCGCCACGTCCGGTGCGTGCCGTTAGTGGGGATCGTGGTGGGTCCGGGCGAGTTGCGGCAGCGGTCGAGGCAGCGTGTGTCCGTCTGCGATTACGGGCTGGCCCGACAAGCACTTTCGGCACTGTACGGCCCGAGCCGGGGCTCACTGACCGGTGTACTAGAGTAGGGGTACCCTAGTATCCCGTACTGCGTGCTGCAGACGATTCTGCGGCACCAGCGGCAAGGTTTGCCTCGTCACCGCCAATATCCTCCGTGGCTCCTTTGGAGCCATTCAAGAACAAAGTATTTGATTGAGAAGACAAGGCCCCGAGCAAGAGGAGCTTGTCGGGAAGGCCCTCGAACGCAGAAGACAAAGGCCCGGCAAGAGGAGCTTGCCGGAAGGCTCAGGCGCGACAAGTCTCTGGGCGCGACAAGGATTCGGCCATGACAAGGCGCTTGCGGCATGCAACTTCTCTCGTCTCGCTCCGGCTCACCGGCTGACGTGTCGCCATGGGACCGCTCCATGCTGCGTGTCGAGCAGGTGTGCAGCCAGCGGAGAGCAGCGATAAGCGGCGTGACAGGCTCGCCATCGTGGCGGCGAGGCGCACTGACGGTCTCTGTTGCCTTTGTTTGGGCGACAATGGCGGGCATTTATTGCTGTTGTCCCTTGCCGTGAGTTAGGTATTTTGCCTTTGTACACTGTTCAAGTAGGTGTACCAACTCCTGTTTTTACATTTGTACCCTCATCTATGTTGCCACAGCCGGAGACCCTTGAGCATATAAAAGGAGGCCCGAGTGCAACATAGAAAAGGTTCCTTGAGTTAATTTGGTTCGGTTCATTCATCTGGCCATAGACCGGTAGACACTCACGCTTAGGTTTTGTAGCTCTCATTGCTCCCTAGCAAGAACACAATAGATCAAACAAGCAGCAGTAGGAGTTTTATCTCTCCGGAGAGCTCGAAGCTGGGTAAGCTACTCGTGTGCCTCGCCTCGATCGCTCTTCGTGCGATCTCCGCCCCCTCCGAACCACAAGGGGCACAGTCCGCGGCCCCATAGGTGTTCGTGGTGCGATCAGCCTCCCGACAATCTTCATAGAATATGTAGGAGCCAATCCGAGCATCCGAGGTTCCGTTGTTGGTTATTGACGGAGATGTGTCTCGATCATGTCTACATAGTTCTCGAACCCGTAGGGTCCGCACGCTTAATGTTCGATGACGATTTGTATTATGAGTTATGTGATTTGATGACCGAAGGTTGTTCGGAGTCCCGGATGAGATCACAGATATGACGGGGAGTCTCGGAATGGCCGAGAGGTAAAGATTCATACATTGGAAGGTTATATTCGGACATCGGAATGGTTCCGAGTGATTCGGGTATTTTACCGGAGTACCGAGGGGTTACCGGAACCCCCCGGGGAAGTAATGGGCCTTATTGGGCCATTGGGGAGAAGAGGAGGCAGGCCAAGGGGAAGTGGCACCCCCCCCCCCATGGAGTCCAAATTGGACTAGGGGAGGGGGCGGCGCCCCCCTTGCCCTTTCCTACTCCCTCTCCATTTCCCTCTTTCCTACTCCGGAAAGGGAAGGGGAATCCTACTAGGACTCCCCACCATGGCGCGCCCCCTAGGCCGGCGGCCTCCTCCTCCCCTCCTTTATATACGAGGGAGGGGGCACCCCAAAGGCACAACAAACAATCTCTTAGCCGTGTGCGATACCCCCCTCCACAGTTTAACACATCGGTCATATCGTCGTAGTGCTTAGGCGAAGCCCTATGCCGGTAACTTCATCATCATAAATGCCACGTTGTCGTCTTGATGGAACTCTCCCTCGTCATAGCTTGGATCAAGAGCTCGAGGGACGTCCTCGTGCTGAACGTGTGCTAAACACGGAGGTGTCGTACGTTCGGTACTTGGATCGGTTGGATCGTGAAGATGTTCGACTACATCAACCGCATTACTAAACGCTTCCGCTTTCGGTCTACGAGGGTACGTGGACACACTCTCCACGTCTCGTTGCTATGCATCTCCTAGATAGATCTTGCGCGATCGTAGGAAATTTTTGAAATTGCATGCTACGTTCCTAGCGGTGGTATCGAGCCGTGTCTATGCGTAGATGATATGCACGAGTAGAACACAATGAGTTGTGGGCAATAATAGTCATCTTGCTTACCACCAACGTCTTACTTTGATTCGGCGGTATTGTTGGATGAAGCGGCCGGACCGACATTACATGACCACGTTCATGAGGTAGTTCTACCGACATGCTTTGCACACAGGTGGCAGGTGTCTGTTTCTCCAACTTTAGTTGAATCGAGTTTGACTACGGCTGGTCCTAGTTGAAGGTTAAAACATCACACTTGACGAAAAATCATTATGGTTTTTATGCGTAGGTAAGAACGGTTCTGCGTGCCTAGAGTGGCCTTCCCGACAAGCTCCTCTTGTCGGGGCCTTGTCTTCTCAATCAAATACTTTGTTCTTGAATGGCTCCAAAGGAGCCACGGAGGATATTGGCGGTGACGAGGCAAACCTTGCCGCGGGGTGCTGCAACTGTCCGTGCACGAGTACGGGATACTAGGGTACCCCTACTCTAGTACACCGACAAAGATCTTTATCGGTCAAACCGCATAACAACATACGTTTATTTCCTTTGTCATCGGTATGTTATTTGCCCGAGATTCGATCGTCGGTATCATGATACCTAGTTCAATCTCGTTACCAGCAAGTCTCTTTACTCGTTTCGTAATGCATCATCTCGTAACTAACTCATTAGTCACATTGCTTGCAAGGCTTATAGTGATGTGCATTACCGAGAGGGCCCAGAGATACCTATCCGATACACGGAATGACAAATCCTAATCTCGATCTATGCCAACTCAATAAACACCATCAGAGACACCTATAGAGCATCTTTATAATCACCCAGTTACGTTGTGACGTTTGATAGCACACAAAGTGTTCCTCCGGTATTCAGGAGTTGCATAATCTCATAGTCAGAGGAATATGTATAAGTCATGAAGAAAACAATAGCAATAAAACTAAATGATCATTATGCTAAGCTAACAAATGGGTCTTGTCCATCACATCATTCTCCTAATGATGTGACCCCGTTAATCAAATGACAACGCATATCTATGGTTAGGAAACTTAACCATCTTTGATTAGAGCTAGTCAAGTAGAGGCATACTAGGGACACTTTGTTTTGTCTATGTATTCACACATGTATCAAGTTTTCGGTTAATACAATTCTATCATGAATAATAAACATTTATCGTGATATAAGGAAGTATAAAATAATAACTTTATTATTGCCTCTAGGGCATATTTCCTTCATGGTCAACTCGCTGATCTCTGACGCCGTTTACCGTAAAGGGACTGACAACCCCTTATACGCGTCGGGTTGCGAGTATTTGTTATTTGTGTGCAGACACAGTTTAAACAGTATTGCTTGGTTCTCCTACTAGTTCGATAACTTTGGTTTCATAGCTGAGAGAAATATCTACCGAAGCAGTACTGCATCATCCCTTTCCCTTCGGGGATATACCGATGCGGATACGAGCCATCAGTGTCTCGGTGGTGTGTCTAGCGTCCTCGAAGGGCGCATGGAGGTGTATCTCTGGTAGATCCTGCATGGTTGATTGGTGCTTGTCTTCAGTGGAACTACTTGGATTCGATCTTCGTTCATTTGCGTTGGTATGCCTACAGGTTGGATACTTCTGATCTTTGCTTCACCCATTGACAACATACTGTGAGGTCTTAGCATGATGACTTCTTGACTGCCTACTATAATAAAATTCATCCGACTCCGATAAGGGAGAGGCAATGATGGCAACGTGCTTTTCGGCATTCTTCAGTGCTTGTAGTCGTCACTAGGTGGTTTACTATCCTGGATATAATTTTTGCTACTTCTGTTTTTTTTTCTTTTCGAAAAACCCCTCAGATCTATTAGCAACACCAGCTGCTGCTCTTTGTACTGTCGTGATATTTGATGAATAGATCGTGTTTTTTTAAAAAGCTATGTCTCGTGTTTTTAGATATAGGAAAAACCTCAATTGTTAGCTTTGAGCTCTCGAGGGAAAAAAAGAAAACAAAATCACTGACAGACACGAACGACTTGGGAAAAGCCAGATCTCGCGTGCCCCGCGGCTGTGACAGCCACCACCACCACCACCAGAGGAGTAAGCAGGCAGCAGCAGCGGCAGCAGATCGCGAGAGCTGGGGAGCAGCAGAAGGAAGGAGAGGGGAGAACGATGCTGCCCACGACGGCGTCCAAGGGCCGGGGGGCCGCCCGCTCCGCCCCGCCGCTCTTCGGCCCGTATCTCCGCCGTATCGTCAAGGTTGGTGTTGGTCTCCTCCTCCTCCTCGGAATCCACATTCATTCGTCCGGATCTCTTCGCCATGCATATGGCGCTGATCTGGCGTACGGGTTTGCAAGGCCGCGCGGTGCTTCAACTTCTGCGATTTGCGGGCCTGGTGCCACGAAAACCTCGAATCTCGTTAGGGTTTCATATGTCGCGGAAATGCGGGTTTGCCCAAGGTAGGATGAATACCACATAGGAGGGATCTTAGTAGGTTTGGTTCAATTTCTGCTTCCTGGGGGCGTTTGTGGAGTGGATTCCCCGCACCCTCAGCGTAGCATCTGCGAGAGGCTAAGCGGAGGTAGGTCAGTGTCTGAGTTCGAGGATGCATAGTTCAATCCACTTTCAGATTTCCAGGCCATCTGGTTAAGTTTGCATTACTCTGCACCAATGAGCTGGGAGCTGATTTAGTTATTTGAATTTACCTGATCCTTGATGCATCAATCAATGGGTTTAGGAATGGGTGTCACCTTGGATTCAAGACTGTCTAACTTGGCCTTAAAGGGTAGGTTCTTGTGCTTTTATGTTGATCTGGGATATTGGTATATTTTGATTGATTATTGGGATTTTTTAGCTATCTCGTGTGAATTTGGGAACTGAGTAGAATTACTTCACCTGAGTTGTACATTTATATGCACTGCAGAGTTGTCAAGATTTTTGCTCATATGTGTTGTTTCCTCTTAATAATTATAACTGGGGTTCAATTGTTACAACAAGAGGTTTCTTAAAACCTTCCTACACATACAGGGAATTAAGATAAACAACCTTGTCAAAGAAAAAGAAAAAGAAAACATTTTTGAAATCTGGACATTATATGTAGATTGTTGTAGAATTGAGTCTGTCTTGATGCTTGGATTTTGAAGTTGTGTTCTAGCACAGATTGTGTGCATCCAATGTAATTAGAACAGTTACATTGCTTCATTGCAATAGTACGAGGGACAAACTTTTGGTTCATTGTTTCCCTTACTTGTGGTTCTGTAATTCAGTTTGTTACTTTGTCACAACTCTGAGAATTTTCTTCCTAGAGTAGCACCTCTGTCAAGAAAATGTTCAGTATGCAGCCTACAGACAGCACAGGCACTTTAGATGATTCTACCTGTTTACTAAACAGGCCCCTGCATTCAAAATATGAGGCATAAGTCTTTAAGTTTGTTTCAAATATGAGATATACATGCAAAGTTCATGAACTTCTCGCTCTTTTGCCATCATTTATCTTCCTCCCTCCCTTTATCACTTATGAGCGAACATTCACATTAAGTCACTGATATCTTCTCTCTTATTCCAAATACCCCCAAGACTTTAACAAAAGGATATCATGGTCATTTCCCTCTACCATTCTCTCTCTCCCCCAATGTTATCTAAGGCTGGAATGTCCAGCTTTGTTTATGGGATCACTGTTTAAATCTTAGCTATTCTGTAGAAATTTTGAGCAAAGTTAAGTTAATACGTAAACTTGACCCGCCGATCTTCTAATAGGAGACCTAATTGGAGACTATCCTGACTATTTTGTGATTCATTGTTTAGCTGCCCTGAGTAACTAAGGAAAATGCTCTGATTTTCTTTCCTATGAGCCTTTTCTGGCACTGTTTGTACATATCCCAATGGGTTTGTAACGTGTTATCTCTTATAATTATTCATATGTCAGTGATTCTTATGGTACTTTGGTCGACGAATAATGTCATTGCTTTTCTCAACAGTGGCAGCAAATGGATATCGAATACACGTTTTGGCAAATGGTTCATCTCTGTACTTCACCAAAAGTAGTGTACGCATTCTGCACTCAGTCCAGCTCTAAATACTTTGCATTAGCTGTTATACCATAGTAATTGTTTTCTGCAGATATTGTCGTAGTAAAACTAGCACCTCTTGCACACTGATGGATTGTTATCATCTAATTTCTCAATGCTAATGTCCCTACTTGCTAAGTTCGAATTCAAGGACGAGTGAAATAACATGATCGGTAAAGGTTTGAAAAACTTCATTCTAAGATTTTACAATCCACACCACCATGATTACCAAAAAACTATCCATCGACCACCTTATAGCAGGACCTTCTTCTGACCCACTTATGCCTGCACACAAACCCTAGCTAGTTTTTTTGCTAGGGTTGAGGGTGGCAGCTGAGCTTATCTAGGGCCAGAGTGGGCCCTACCCTCCCCAGGTTCTAGAAATTTCCCATGATGTTATTTCATATATAACATAATTTTAGATCACATATGACACACTATGTTAACTTGGCCCCCACTGTTTTGGCTCCTAATAAAAATCATGCTCAAGCTCCACCACTGCTTGAGGGTTGCATCCGCACCTTCATTTCATCATTCAAAGTTGTATAGTTTTAATATGAATGGCTCATTTCTAGTTTTCACTTTGATGTTGATTATATAGTTAGGCACCTGACTTGCTTTTGTCTATTTGTATGCACCATGTTGCGATTATGGAAGACAGCTATCAGCACACCAAATATCACAAGCGTACGTGGTCTATTTCTATTATTTCCTCAACATAAACGTGTTTGCTGGAATTTAATTGATGAACTTCCATACTATTGTAGTTCTTTATCTGCATTTGATATTATGGCAGGTTCCTGATATCTTTATTCTTATTTACAGAAACAAAGAACCAGTGGGCTCGGGATGATCCTGCATTTATTGTCATTCTAATTCTTTTCCTTGTGTTTGCGACATCAGCTTACTGTGCAGCGTGAGTCCTTTATACCCTTCTATTATCTCTGGACTTTGCAAAAATAAAATAAAATTCACAGGGAATTATCTTCGTGATTCCCTTCTGTATTGGGTGCAGGGAATATATCTTGGTGATGGTTTAAATCTATCTTTTTGTTTATAATCTATTATATATATTCTCATAGTTAATAGATTAATGTGTTTCTTTTATTTTCTGTTGTATCAATTTGTTGGCTTGCTTTTCCTTTTTATTCAATGTTTTAACTCTTGTCTTTGTTCTTTAGGTTTGGAGAGAGTGCGCCCCATGCTGCTTTAACAATCATCTCGGTTGTGTTTGTCCATTTCTTGTTTGCTGGGCTAGCTTTGGCCACTCTTTGCTGGTAAGTCTTCATGCTGTAGACTTGGAAGTTGAAGGCAACACTAACATCATGTTTTTGGTACTCCTCAGTTGTGTCACTCAGTTTTACTTTTTTTTCCTGTTTGGGTGGTATTCCTCAACATGCAATGGAAGTCGAAGCATGTTGTCATTCCATTCGAAAATAAGTGACGTGGTTTTAGTTCAAATTTGAAACGGAGGGAGTAGTGGAATAAAGTTTGGTTTCATGCTGACAATTGGTTTACTGTTATAACTTCTTATTTTTGAAACGCCTGCTTCTTCATCATTACTCTAGAGGTGGTAGCAGCATTGTACTTCCTCCGTTCATAAATATAAGATGTTCTAACTTTTTTCTGATGTATATAGATATGTTTTAGTATGTTTGTTCACTCAATTCAGTCTGAATGTAATTCATATTGAAATATCCAAAACATCTTATATTTGTGAACAGAGGGGAGTAGTTTTTAATCTTCATTTCTTGCATATGTTTACATTTTGCGGCCTAGTGTTCAACCAAATGTAGCACTCGTAGTGCGTAATGACTAAACTATTAAATCTGTTAGAAAATACTCCGTCTGTACATAAATATAAGATGTTTTAGAGACTTGTGTCAAGTCTCTAAAACGTCTTACATTTATGTAGAGAGGGAGTACTTAGTACACATGCGAATCTGTAAATGGAGAATGTAAACTAACATCTGCTATGCTTCGATGCAGGTTTCTTACCAATTCTTATCTGAGGGAGGAACCTAATAGCCATGTGGTCGAACAACGTGTCGAGTGGTAATTGTCCTATCTTGTACTACAAGTGCATTTTCTTTGAGTCGTATTTCCACCATTTGGAGGTGATTTTTTATTTTTTTATCATCACTGCATCAACTCCTGGAACATTTTAAGCTAACAGAATAGTTGTTCTATGACACTCACAGACCCATGATAGCATGTTTCTGTATTTTGCATTGAATGTCAACTCCTGTTCAGTTATTCTTGTGTTGACTAGTAACAAAGTTAAGAGATCATAATTGCTTCTTCCAGTATTTTGTTCTTGAGGTTATGATCAGTATCTGTAGTTACGAAAAACAAACATTTGCAGGCTGTATGCGTTTGATGTTCACTGCAACTCGTTCTTCCCTGCATTCGTCATCCTATATGGTAATAATAAAGGATTTATTCTCTCTACCTGAAATTGGTTCTACTAGCTTTTATGGTAGTGTATCTGATAATTTCTCTTCTCAGTGCTTCAATACTTCTTGTCGCCTCTGTTGATCGCACATGGATTCTTGCCTGCCCTATTATCAAACCTCCTGTTCATGGTGGCAATTTCTTATTATCACTATCTGAACTTTCTAGGATATGATGGTAAGTTTAGTCTAATCTTTAAATCGACTTTATTGTATGTGTTTTTAAGACTGTCCTAACGAAAGTGAACTTTGGCTGCAGTTCTTCCATTTTTGGACCGAACGACATTTTTCCTGTACCCAATCGGGCTTGTCATCATACTATCGCCACTCAGTAAGTGCATTTTATACAGCACCAAGTTTTCCCCCTCTGAAAATCATCTTACATATTTCCCTTTGTCTTGTAGTGATACTCATAGGGTTTAATCCAACACGATACTTTCTGAGCTTGTACTTCCGGTAAGAGTGGTAACTAGTAAAAGAAGACTGGTGACAGAACTAATGGCAGATTGGGACATACAGTTTGAAATAGCATTTTAGATCTCTTGTGCTATCAGGGAAGAGCGAGCCTAAAAAAAGCTTAGATCATATTTGGTGCCTGTGGAAGGCCATCAGCGAGCGCCTTCTGAATGGCGTCCATTATGGTGCCAACTTGTTCATATATGTGTTGTTTCCTTTGATTTAAGCCCAAGGATTGAGTGTACAATTTTATTGTGAAGTACAGTATCATATTAAATTGGCATC
Organism: Aegilops bicornis; assembly: GCA_021605145.1. Lineage (NCBI taxonomy): Eukaryota > Viridiplantae > Streptophyta > Magnoliopsida > Poales > Poaceae > Aegilops > Aegilops bicornis. Next base: position 369,387,058 of record CM038673.1, on the reverse strand, counting down.
AACATTGCATGTGATCTTTCCATCAGCTTCTTTTACCTGCCACCTTTCCTCTTTCTCACCACTAACAGTTTTAGAGGTACACGAAGGTCTGGATTGTTCCTTTGCACTTATGATGGTACTTGCCTAGTCTTCAGTATTTTCCTGACTAGTTAATGTTTTTTAAGCGACGGCCACGCCACTTGTGCCCATTGTTGCCTTCGTACAGCCAAGCGGCAGCCAAGCGGCTTACAGTTGGTTACACCAGCGGGTTTTTTTTGTGTCTGGGAAATTTCGGGTACCAGTATGAGAGTAACTACTCCCTCTCTTCCTATGTGTTTTAGTGTATGTTCATCCATTTTGGTCCGTATTTAGTCCACATTAATATATCTAAAACATCTTATAATTTGGAATGGAGGAGTATATGTTAGGGCATCAACAATGCTAACCACCAAAATGGACACGCTATTTGTCCGTGGACTGCTTTGGACTAGTCTGGAAATAGATGTGGGAGCCATTATTTGTCCGTGCACTAGTCAAGACCAGTTCATAGAAATAGATGCAGGAGGCGACCATCCAACCCCATCTGCTAGAGCATCTCAGGGGTAGATATCAGGTGATACCACCCTTTACATGCTCCCATGATATAGATTTTGAAAAGTCATATTTAGATGTTTCAAACAAATCTGGAAAAAAATGTGGATGTTCAGAAGATATGTCCATAACTCCTAAAAAAATTCAGATCAAAATTCGAAATGTACATTGAGCAACAAAAAAGACCAATCCATAGTGTCATTTCTAACACTATTCATATTTTGTCTTTTTTGACACTATTCATTCCAGATTTGTCTTTTTTGTTTCTCAATGTACATTTTGAATTTTGATCTAAATTTTTTAGGGGTTATAGACATATATCTTCTGAACATCCATGATTTTTTTCAGAATTTTTTGGAACATCTAAATGTTATTTTTCAAAAGTTGAGTATGGTAGCATCTGAAGGGTGGTATCATGTGATATTTTCCCAGCATCTCAGACCCTTAAGGGCAATCTTCAACACCGACCTCCAAAACAGACACCAACACCGACCCTCAAAACAGACACTATTTGTCCTTAGACTAGTCCGGACTAGTTGGCCGGCCATTCAACTCGTACCTCGAACGCCCGTCCAGATTTGGCCAATTTCATTTCAAATGCATAGTGATATGAGCAAATTATAGTGCGGTGTTCATAGCACCATATCAAAAAAGAGGCTAATGTTCATATTTTTATATCTGCCCAATCAAAAAAGTATCACTCAGTGCATAAAAATGACACTTTTGCTCTACCCATATAGGATATCCGAGCCTCCACGCTCACTTTGCCACCGACTCCTCGGCGGATGCTGGGGACTTCCCGCCGAGCCGCTAGGTGGCGTAGAAGTGGGGAGGCTGGTATTGTTTCAGCTGAGACCGCGTGTGCATGGACAATGACGATGGCGTCGCCTTGCGTCCCAAGCTCTGCCCAACCCTTGCACCCTGCCCACGGCCACACCCTCCGCCCTTCTTTTGTCGACCATCTCTTTATCCTTTGCCTTCTTTTTGAGGCGGCGAGTTTGCCGTGTCGCCGAATTGATCTTCCGGACAACCGCCTTCATCGGATCCTCCACCTCTATCGCCTCCGACAGCTTTTCGTATGGATCCATGTGGAGGCGACGATGAAAAAGGGTGGGAATTGGGGGTGGAGAGTGGTGGGATGGTAGCGGAGAGGGTGAAGAAATGGGGAGGGGGCTTGCTGCAGAAATAGTTCGATTGATTCCAAATGCGCGGGCTTTGCCTCGGTTTTGGGTGGACTGGTGGTGTCAGAGTTCTACGTGGTGGGTGTCCGGACTCCCACAAAGACCCTCTGGTTTGCTTCCGGTTTTGTAACGCCCGGATAATTATGCTACAGTAAACAACTGTTAATGGTGCCATGTCATCGATTATTTTTACTGTTGTTAAGTTCGCGTTGATTCAAAGTCGGTTCCAAAATCAAATTTAAAATTAGTAAAAAGTAAAGACATAAGCAAATAAAAGAAAAGGAGAAGGCAACAAAAAAAAAAGAATAGGGGAGAGGCCCCTGCCTCTCCTTTGGATCTTAACCCGACTAAGCCCACAGGCCCACCCCGCCTCAGATAACCCTCCCCCGAACCGAAACCCTAACCCGGTTGCCCGTTCCCCACTCCTCCCCACTCGCCCCACTCCCCACGTTTCCTCGCTCCTCTTTGCCCCGATCCAGATCGAGGCGGCAACCAAGAATCGCGCCACCCTCGCTCCTCGGCGCCGTCCTCGGCCCGCCTCGCCGCCGTCGCCTCACCCATCCCCCCTGAAGCCCTCCCTCGCTGCGACGCCCCGGACGCCGCGCCCCAAGCCCCGTCGCCGACGGACGCTGCTCGCCGGAGCCGCTCCGCGTTGCCTCGCCTCCTCATCTCTCCCTCGTCGGCTCCGTCAAGCCTCGCCGCCTCCGCTTCCCTTCAACGCAAGTGAGGTCCCAGGCCTCTGCCTCCCTCTCCTTTCCTCTGTCGCCGAAACCGCCGCGCTCCTGCCGCTGCGCCCGCCTCCCCTGCTTCTCCTCCCACCGCAGCACAAGTTGGTATCAGAGCCGACTGCCTGTAGGAACCCCCCCTTTCCAACTCCTTGACCGAAGTTGAGTCTAGTCTTTGAAAAACTGATTTACTAACATGGCTGTGTGGCTTACGGCCCACGTCGCCAATTGGGTGGTATTAGGATCTTTTATTCCTCGTCTATACTCTGGGACTTTGATCTCTCTTCTATTCGAGTTAAATGATTTTGCTAACTCTATCATAGGTTCTCGTGATCACATCCATCCGGAGATTTTTATTACGCCTTTCTTGAATTGGGAGCCAGGATCTGCTTCACATTGTTCATGGGCCGCAGGATCCTTTTATCGAGGGCACCCTGCGGCGTCCCCTACAGATTCCTCGCTCTAGTGGTTTTCTCCGACGTGGATCTAGCCTTTGCTATGTCTCGTTGTTGTATCCCTCCATCGCGTGCCAGCGTGCCGCGTAGTATGTCTAGGATGATTCTCTTGTCCGAACTCATACTAACGTGTAAATGGCTCCGTATATGTATATGTATGTCTTTAATGACTACTGTTTTGTACATACTGCGCCTTTACTCATTGTTCAAGTTACATCATGAATGACTCCATACACCTGCTCCAACCTCTTGTTAAAACTGCTCCCTGATGTTCTTAGCAGGATGGCTGACGATCCTCCACCTCCACCCTATATTGCCACAATGATGCAACAGTTTGAGCTGAATCGTCAGTTTATGACTGGAGTAATCGCTCAATTTCCAAACCAGAATGCTCATCAACAGCCTACCCCAATAACACTGCCAGAATTTGTGCGCCTCAACCCATCCAGTTTCCGCAACTCCACCAATCCTATGGATGCTGATGATTGGCTTCGTGACATCCTGTTTGAGATGGAGTCAGCTAATGTTGCCCTTGCCAGTTATGTCACCTTTGCGACATTTCACGAAGGGTTCAAGCTGCTCAATGGTGGGAAAGCCACGGTATATGCTGCCCACAGGCTGTAACCACTTGGTAGGAACTTGATTAGCCTTAGTACCGCGACACATTCCTCAAGGTCCGATAGACCACCGGAAGAAGGAGTTCCGCAAACTCTCACGAGGGCACAATGATGTAGATGAATATCGGAGGAAATTCCTTGAATTATCTCGCTATCTTGAGGATGATGTCTGCCTTGGCGCCGCATAAGCGGTGAGAAATTCCGTGAAGGACTGTGTCCCGATATAAAGCTCGCACTGGTTTCTCATGATTGTGCAGACTTTGCGACACTTGTTAGCCAAGCTTTTCGAACAGAAACTGGCCTGACTGAGTACCAGGAGTCGCTCAAGCGTACTCGAGATGCTACCCCATCCTCGAGTCAGCCTGCTCAGAAACGTCGAGTCTGGATCCCACACAATGTTCATCACCGACCTGCTCCAACACCAAGGCCGTCTTATGTTGCACCTCGTCTGCCTCTGCCACCGAGACAACTAACAGTTCAGGGTGCATACTCCAATACTGTGGCTCCTCCCCGTAATGATGGCTTATGCCACAAGTGTGGACATCCAGGACACCTTACCCTTGATTGTCACCAGGGTCAGTCCCAGGATGCACCACGTCCTCCTGTTGACCGTAAGATGGGTTGTCGAAACCGTCGACTCAGAAACCGTAATATCATACCACCTGCTATTGTACTTGGCCATGCCAATCACGTCGATGCTGAAAAGGCTCAGAAAGAACCGACTATCATGCTGGGAACTCTATATGTGAACTCAGTACCAGCCTATGTTCTCTTTGATTCAGGGGCATCACATGCTTTTGTGTCCCAAAAATTTGCTCAGTCACATGAGTTGTACCTGGAAAAATTACCCACTCCTCTAATGGTTCAGTCCCCGGGATCCAAGTGGCAAACCACAATGGTAAGCGCTCACAACCAAATCGAGATTGGAGGTCTACTTTTTCCGGCTTCTCTCATTGTACTCGGACCTTCCAACATAGACATCATTCTTGGTATGGATTGGTTGACAACCCAAAATGCTAAGATCGACTGTGCCGCCAAGACAGTACAGCTCACTCATCCTTCGGCGGTTGATCAACTGCTCAACTCAGATGGTCCAGGATGCCGAGAATCAGATATATGTTCTAAATGCATTGAATGCTTCACCTCTCGAGGGAATAGAGAACATTCCAGTCGTTCGTGATTTTGAAGATGTCTTTCCAGAAGAACTTCCAGGAATACCCCCTGCTAGAGCTATTGAATTCATCATAGACTTGAAGCTGGGTACTAGTCCTATTGCCAAGCGGCCATACAAGATTCCGGCACATGAACTCCTTGAACTTAAGGAGGAAATCGACATATCTCTTCACAAGGGATTCATTCGTCCTAGTTCCTCTGCTTGGGGAGCACCTGCTCTCTTTGTCAAGAAGAAGGACGGAACTAATCGTTTGGTCCAAGATTACCGACCTATCAACCAGGCAACAATTCAGAACAAGTATCCGCTTCCCAGAATCAACGATCTGTATGATCAACTTGCTGGTTCCTCAGTATTCTCTAAGCTCGATTTGAGGTTGGGTTACCACCAGATTCGGGTTCATGAAGAAGATATTCCCAAGACCGCCTTCTTTACTCGCTATGGTTCATATGAGTACACCGTCATGTCCTTCGGCTTGACCAATGCTCTAGCAACATTCTCTCGTCTGATGAACTTATCTTCATGGAATACCTCGACAAGTTCGTCGTGGTCTATATGGATGATATCCTTGTGTACTCCAAGAACAAAGAAGAACATGCCGAACATCTGCGTCTTGTTCTGGAAAAGCTTCGAGAACATCAACTATATGCCAAATATTCCAAGTGTGAATTCTGGCTTCCCGAAGTGACCTACCTTGGGCATGTTATCTCCAAGGATGGTATTGCCGTCAACCCCGAACGAGTTCAGGCTATTCTCGATTGGACTCCTTCGAAGAATGTCAAACAAGTCAGAAGTTTTCTCGGACTCGCCAGCTATTGCCATCGATTTGTCGAGAACTTCTCCAAGATCGCCAAGCCCCTGACTGGTCTGCTCCACAAGGGCGTCAAGTTCGAATGGACAGAAAAGCGTCAGGAAAGTTTCCAGGCACTCAAAGACAAGCTGAATTCTATCCCAGTGCTTGCTCCTCCCGATACTAAGAAGGATTTCGTCATTTACTGCGATGCTTCACGACAAGGATTAGGCTGTGTCCTAATGCAAGAGCGTAGAGTGATTGCTTATGCCTCTCGTCAGTTGCGCCCTAACGAAGAGAACTACCCAGCTCATGACCTCGAGCTTGCTGTCATCATACATGCCTTTGAAATAGTGGCGACATTACCTTCTTGGTAATCATTGCGAGATCTTCATGACCACCAAAGTCTGAAGTACTGTTTACTCAGCCAGATTTGAACCTCCGTCAGCAGAGATGGATGGAGATCGTAGCAGACTTTGACATGGGTATTTCCTATACACCAAGCAAGGCTAATGTAATGGCTGATGCCTTGAGCCGCAAGTCATATTGCAACCATCTCGAGGTTCGCAAAGTTCAGCCCTCGCTTGTTGAAGAATTAAGTCGAACCTCCATATTGTTCCTCCGGGTGCACTCACTCCCGCTCCTAAGGAGTTTCACAAGATGAACCTCTGTGTTATTCCCCAGGGTTCCCTCAATACCCTGGTTGTTGAACCAGATCTCTTGGATTCCATCAAGAGAATTCAGGGATATGACTCTCAAGTTGAGAAGATTAAACGCTACCTCGCCGAAGGAAGGCCGTCATTCTTCCTTTGTTGATAATCTTTGGCGCTTTGTTCTTCAAAGGTCGCCTAGTGGTTCCTTCAAAAGACAACCTGGATATGACTAAGGAGGTTATGAAAGAAGCTCATGATACGCCTTTGTCTATCCCTGTAGCACCAAGATGTACCAAGACATTCGTCAGAGATTCTGGTGGTCAAACATGAAGCAAGATATTGCCCGCTATGTTGCTGAATGTGACGTTTGTCGTCGTATCAAAGCAGAACATCAAAGGCCTGCTAGAACCCTAAAACCTATCTCTATTCCTGAATGGAAATGGGACCATGTTGAAATGGACTTCGTCACTGGATTTCCCAGACCGCAGAAAGGTAATGATGCTATTCTTGTCGTCATTGACCGGCTTTCTAAAGTTGCACACTTTCTGGCCGTCAAAGAAAGCGATCCTTTGCTAGTCACCGGCAACTCTCTATATGTCGAGAATTGTTTCACTTCACGGTATTCCGCGGTAATCGGCTCGGGCCGTGGCAGCTTATTCACTTCAAGATTACGGGCAAGTTTTCAAGAAGCTATGGGAACTCATCTGTCATTCAGCACCGCTTTTCACCCCCAGTCTCAGGGACAAGTTGAACGCGTCAATCAAGTTCTCGAAGACATGCTTCGAGCTTGTGTCATTTCCTTTTGCAAGAAATGGGAGGAATCTCTCCCATACGTTGAGTTCTCCTACAACAATAGCTATCAAGCTAGTTTGAAGATGGCCCCATTCGAAGTGTTATATGGACGAAAGTGCCGAACCCCTCTGAACTGGTCAGAAACTGGGGAACGTCCACTCTTCAGTCCGGATATTATCCAACACACCGAAGAACAAGTCCGCGTCATTTGCGAGAATCTCAAGACTGCTCAGTCACGTCAAAAGAGTAATTATGACCGCCATCATAAAGACATGGTCTATCAACCTGGCGAAAAGGCTTACCTTCGAGTCACACCAATGAAGGGTGCACACCGCTTCGGGATCAAGGGCAAGCTAGCTCCTCGCTATATTGGTCCTTTCACTATTCTCGAGAGGTCGTGGAAAAGTGGCACACCAGTTGGAGCTACCGTCAAACCTTTCTCAGGTTCATGATGTATTCCACGTGTCACAACTCCGCCACTGCTTCAAAGACCCAATCCGAGCAGTGGATCATGAAGTGCTCGAGTTGCAACAGGACCTCTCCTATAAAGAGCATCCAGTCCGCATTCTCGACCAAGCTAAACGCCGCACACGTCAGAAGGCGATCAAGTTCCTCAAAGTCCAGTGGTCGCATCACTCTGAAGATGAAGCCACTTGGGAATGCGAGGATCGTCTGCGTGATGAATATGTTGGGGAACGTTGCATAAAATGAATTTTTTCCTACGTTCACCAAGATCAATCTATGAGTTCATCTAGCAACGAGAGAGAGAGAGATGAATCTACATACCACTTGTAGATCGTGTGCAGAAGCGTTCAAGAGAACGGGGTTGAGGGAGTCGTTCTCGTCGTGATCCAAATCACCGGAGATCCTAGCGCCCGAGCAGACGGCACCTCCGCGTTCAACACACGTGCGGTCAGCGTGACGTCTCCTCCGTCTTGATCCAGCAAGGGGAAAGGAGAGGTTGATGAAGATCCAGCAGCACGACGGCGTGGTGGTGGATGCAGCAGGACTCCGGCAGGGCTTCGCCAAGCAACTGAGGGAGGAGGATGAGGTGTAGCAGGGGGAGGGAGGCACCAAGGGTTCAGGGTGCGGCTGCCCTCCCTCCCCCCTTTTATGTAGGCCCCACAGGGGCGCCACTGAGATCGGATCTCCCGAGGCGGCGGCCAAGGGGGGAGGCTTGCCCCCCAAGGCAAGTGGGGCACCCCCCACCCTAGGGTTTCCAACCCTAGGCGCATGGGGGGGCCCAAGTGGGGGGCGCACCAGCCCACCAGGGGCTGGTTCCCTCCCACTTCAGCCCACGGGGCCCTCCGGGATAGGTGGCCCCACCCGGTGGACCCCCGGGACCCTTCCGATGGTCCCGGTACAATACCGGTAACCCCCGAAATTCTCCCGATGGCCGAAATAGCACTTCCTATATATAATTCTTTACCTCCGGACCATTCCGGAACTCCTGTGACGTCCGGGATCTCATCCGGGACTCCGAACAACATTCGGCTTGCTACATACTTATATTCATACAACCCTAGCATCACCGAACCTTAAGTGTGTAGACCCTACGGGTCCGGGAGACATGCAGATATGACCGAGACGGCTCTCCAGTCAATAACCAACAGCGGGATCTGGATACCCATGTTGGCTCCCACATACTCCTCGATGATCTCATCGGATGAACCACGATGTCGAGGATTCAAGCAACCCCGTATTCAATTCCCTTTGTCAATCGGTATGTTACTTGCCCGAGATTCGATCGTCGGTATCCCAATACCTCGTTCAACCTCGTTACCGGCAAGTCACTTTGCTCGTACCGTAATGCATGATCCCGTGACCAAACACTTGGTCACTTTGAGCTCATTATGATGATGCATTACCGAGTGGGCCCAGTGATACCTCTCCGTGTCTGAGTGACAAATCCGATCTCGATCCGTGTCAACCCAATGACACTTTCGGAGATACCGTAGTGCACCTTTATAGTCACCCGATTCGTTGTGGCGTTTGGTACACCCAAAGCACTCTTACGGTATCCGGAGTTACACGATCTCATGGTCTAAGGAAAAGATACTTGACATTGGAAAAGCTCTAGCAAAGCGAACTACACGATCTTGTGCTATGCTTAGGATTTGGTCTTGTCCATCACATCACTCTCCTAATGATGTGATCCCGTTATCAATGACATCCAATGTCCATAGTCAGGAAACCATGACTATCTATTGATCAACGAGCTAGTCAACTAGAGGCTCACTAGGGACATGTTGTGGTCTATCTATTCTCACGTGTATTATGATTTCCGGATAATACAATTATAGCATGAATAAAAGACAATTATCACGAACAAGGAAATATAATAATAATCCTTTTATTATTGCCTCTAAGGCATATTTCCAACAGAATACCCCGCTTTGTATCCTTCTACCTCCTAAATCTCGGGACGAGATTTCTTGTAGTGGAGGAGAATTGTAACGCTCGGATAATTATGCTACAGTAAACCACTATTAATGGTGCCATGTCATCGATTTTTTTACTGTTGTTAAGTTCGCGTTGATTCAAAGTCGGTTCCAAAATCAAATTTAAAATTAGTAAAAAGTAAAGACATAAGCAAATAAAAGAAAAGGAGAAGGCAACAGAAAAAAAAGAATAGGGGAGAGGCCCCCGCCTCTCACTGGATCTTGGCCCAGCTGGCCGGCCCACCAGGCCCACCCGGCGCCCCTGTATAACCCCTCCCCACCGAACCGGAAACCCTAACCCGGTTGCCCCGTTCCCCCACTCCCTCCCCACTCGCCCCCACTCCTCCACGTTTCCCTCGCTCCTCTGCCCCACCGTCCCGATCCAGATCGAGGGGCGGCAACCCCGACGACCGCGCCGCCCCGCTCCTCGACGCCGGCGCCCGTCCTCGGTGCCGCCTCGCCGCCGTCGCCTCACCCATCCTCCTCGAAGCCCTCACTCGCTGCGACGCCCCAGACGCTGCGCCCCAAGCCCCGTCGCCGACAGACGCTGCTCGCCGGAGCCGCTCCGCATTGCCTCGCCTCCTTATCTCAACCTCGTCGACTCCGTCAAGCCTCGCCGCCTCTGCTTCCCTTCAACGCAAGTGAGGCCCCAGGCCTCTGCCTCCCTCTCCTTTCCTCTGTCGCCGAACCCGACCGCCGCGCTCCTGCCGCCGCGCCCGTCTCCCCTGCTTCTCCTCCCACCGCAGCACTGCTTGTTGCGCTGCCGCTGAGCTGCTGCTAGTGGAGTTCCGCTCCCCCTCGCGCCTCCTCCTCCCAACACCGCCTTGCCGCCCGCCCGCTCCATGGCCGCGCCCCGCTTAGCTCCGCCACTGAGAGCTCTCAGCGACCTCGCCCAGCGCCGGTGCCGCTCTGGCCGACGCCACTTGTGACGCCCGGCCTTGCTTTGGTGGCCTCGGTATGACACCGGCCACCCGTATGCCCGTGCCCGCCCCGATATGCCCCTTGGGCCTATGACACGAGGGGCCCACGCCCCCTTTTCTGTTAAAAAAGGTGTTAAAAAATAATATTTTTAAAATAATAATAATAATTAATTAGTTAAATATTTAATTAACTTAATTAATTAATCTTAGTTAACCTAATGAAGTAGATTAGTTATTATAAAACTGCTGTTAGCTAGATGAGCCAATGACAAGTGGGACCCAAACACTATTAACCTTTTGACTAGTCAAATGTTGACTGGGTCAACTCTGCTGACTGTACCATTCCTGGACCCCATTGGTCATACACTCAGGCTAGTGTAGAGCTAGCTGGCAAATGTTTATTCTGTTTTAAATTCGAATTAATAATAAATCTAGAAAGGCATTAAACTTTAGAAATTAATAGAAGATAATCCGTAACTAGGATGAAAAAGTTTTCTACATGAAAGTTGCTCAGGACGACGAGACGAATCCGAATACGTGATCCGTTTGTCTGCCACATGCCCCTAACTACCTGAACATGCAACTTTTCCTCTCCGTTTCATCTGACCGAAAATGCTAAACCCCGGGAAACATTCCCGGATGTTATCCCCCTTCGCCGGTAACGTGTAGCACCGCGTTAGAACACGTCTAGCTCTGCCTGTTGTCCTGTTATGCTTGCTCTGTATTTACTGTTTCTTCCCCCTCTTCTCGCCGGTAGACCCCGAGACCGCTGCCGCTGTGATCAACTACGTCACCGACGACACTCCTTCCTTTCAGCGGAGCTTCCAGGCAAGCCCCCCTTTGATCATCCCGATATCGCCCATTCCATTCTCTCATGCTTGCATTAGATTTTGCTACTGTTATTGATTGCTCCTATTCTGATGCATAGCCTGCTTTTGTACCTGCTATTGTTACCTACCTGCTTATCCTAAACTGCTTAGTATAGGTTGGTTAGTGATCCATCAGTGACCCCCACCTTGTCCTTGTTGCCCATGCTTCATCATCGATGACTCAATCAATGTGATCGACGACCAGAGCCCGACACCTCACATCACATCACGCCCCTTTTTTTTGCTCGACTCTGCAGAACTACTATCGAGTGCGAGGGTGATCCCTCATAACACACTCCTGATGATAATTCTGTAGTGTAGCTATTCGGTCATGGTCATCGAGGGTGATTTCCTATTTCACCATTCCCGGTACGGCTATGTCGTTCAACACCTCAAGTGTGAACCTCGAGGGTGGTCCCTCTTATGTTCACCTTGATGATTATATTGAGTGGAATCCTCCGGGGGTGATTCCTCAGGTTTTACCCTTGATGTTTGGACACACGGTTACCTTGCCTTTACTGGAGACCTTGGTGAAAGTCGGGCGGGCCCGGAGAGCACCCGCAAGATGGTTACGAGGCACGGCCGGGAAGTCTGGCAGCCCTCGAGTGGGCTGGGCTTGCCCTTGCCGTATTTCCTCGAGACGGGGCGACGGGGTCACATTATCGTGAGTCTCTGCTCGTCTCCGCGAGCCCCCAATGCACTAACAGGTTTGGGTATTTGTTACGAGTTGGCCTTTGGCCTTTACGCACTAACCACCACACGAGAATAGATATGGGCCTCGACGTCGTGGTACCAGCCGAAGCTTTGTCAGATGTCCAGTTCAGCATTGTGGCACGGTCGGATCGTGCCATCCACTACACGGGTGGTGCTGGTATCCACCCTACACACAACGACTCGGAGTGCAACGGGCGATGGGCCCAGACCCCGAAGTGCTAGGATGTAGACCGGCGGGGACCTCTCTGCTGAGCCTAGGTAGGGCTGCGACGTGTTGATTTTCTGAGGCCGGGCATTGACCCGAAGGTGTGTCCGCCGAGTGATCGGCGTGTTGGGTAACGTGGTGCACCCTGCAGGGAAGATCTTTATTCGAATACCGTGTCCACGGTAATGGGCCTTCAGACTTATATCTTGATCTAATACAACTAGAAATGGATACTTAAGATATGTGGCTCAGGATTGGTTTCTCGCAGGGAGTCGAGGAAGGATCTCTGGGCATTATTGCTACAACATGCTTGATAATTAAACTGCTATTCTTTACTCTTCTTCATGCTGCAAGATGCTTGGAGCTGCTTGAAGATGCTAGTCTTCGATAGGCTAGGCCTTCCCCCCTATTCTGGCATTCTGCAGTTCAGTCCACAGATACAGCCTTTCCTTTTGATACCAATGCATACTTAGTATAGATCTGATGCTTGCGAGTACTTTGGATGAGTACTCACGGTTGCTTTGCTTCCCCTTTTCCCCCTTCTTTCTTCTTTCCGGTTGATGCAACGGATGGTGGATCCACAGGCGGATGCCCTTTGCGGATGGATACTACTACATGGAGACCGTCGACGACCAGGAGTAGTTAGGAGGTCCCAGGCAGGAGGCCTTGCCTCTTCGATCGTTATTGCTTTTCTGTTTGCCTTCTTAAGGCATCCTTTCTTGTTTAACTTATGTCTGTACTCAGATATCGTTGCTTCTGCTGACGCTTGTATTCGAGCCCTCGAGGCCCCTGGCTTATAATATGAAGCTTGTATTATTTCATTTTGTGTCTATAGTTGTGTTGTGATATCTTCCCGTGAGTCCCTGATCTTAATCGTACACATTTGCGTGTATGATTAGTGTACGGTCGAGTCGGGGGCGTCACAGGTTTGCGGGAAACAGACACCCAGACTGGTCCGCGGACAAATGCGGGACAACGTTGGATGGTTCATGGCGTCCGGACAGCTCGATATGGATGGTTGCGGGAGGTTCGCATCGGAGATGCCCAAACCCCCTATCTAGGCAGACAGTTCAAACACTATCCAGATCATCTCCAACCAGACCCCTAACCCCCACCCCACTCAGTTCAGACACTGCGCCGACAAAAAGAAATCCATATTTAATCTATTAGTTCGGCAACCCGTATGTTGGGCGGGTTTGGGGCCGTTCGGTCCATGACCTACTCCTATTCGACCTCTCATCCTCGACCTGCCCTCTTTCTCTCTATTTTTTCCTCGACCACACCCTGCCTTCCTCGTCTGCCCCGAACGTCGTTACCACCCTGGATGCCGCCTCGGTATGTCCTGCTTTGCCTGGCATACAACTCATTCACCATGTGTTCGTGAAAATATCCAAGCTATTATTAAAGCCCCTTTTGCATATTTGTATGGACACAATGGATTAGTTGGAGGATGAGTTTGTTTACCTGGAGGTTGATGAGTTTATTTACAAGGAGTTCATCATCGATTTGTCGTCAACGGACAGTGATGACAAGAATGATGAAGAGTTGATGTGAGCGTCCTCAAACAAATGGAGAAGAAAGAGGAGCATTTTCTCAACTTCAGGGGTTCAATTCTATATAGGATAGTCGTTACATGGGATAGGATAAAGGGCCATAGGTATTTCTACATCGACTACTTCTAAGCCGAGCTGGTACTTCACGAGGGATTTTTGCGGCATTGCTTCCGGACACACATGCATTTTTTCTTGCGCATAGTGGAGGGTGTGAAGGATTATGATCCTTACTTCACGCTGATAAAGGATGCATGCGGAGCACCTTCATTCTCCCCTCTTTAGAAATGCACCGATGGTCTAGATGGGAGAGGGCACATGTATTGACGCAATGATGAGATTTGCCTATGCCACAGTGAAGGCGTTTGGACAGGAGTACTCGATAGAACCACATGCCGAGGACACACAAAGCTTTTGGCGATTGGAGTAGCAAGGGGGTTTCCCGGTATGATCAATTCAGTCCATTGCATATGTATCACAACTCTTAATTGGTGCATCGCTCTATTGCTGTCAAGCCCGAAAACTTTAGTGTTGGTGACATTGTCTACTGACGGCAATCTGTTACAGTATCAGGTGGACTGGTCACAATGGGTGAATATGACATTATCCCGTGCCGAGGCATCTAGGAGGCGGTGGATATGAGATCAGCAAGGCATGGGGCATGCTCACGGCTTATGCTCGGTGGTGGCTTGAAGAGTTCACAAATCTCATGTTTTGACAGATATGGATGCAATGGTTGCATTCCTCTGCTTTCTCAGGGCATCTCCAGCCGCGCCCCCAACAGGCCCTTTTCAGGCGATTTTGCCGCGCCGGCGTCAAAAAAAGGCCCCAGTCGCGTTCCCAGAAGTCCGTTTTTCGTCGGCACGGGCCAAAACTGGTGCCGGCGGACCCGAAGTGAACCCGGCGCCTGGGGCGCTTTGCCGGCACAAGCGAAAAAGGCGCGTGGGCCCGCCCTGGAGGCGACCCGAGGGCCTTTTCCCCGCCGTTTCTTGACGCTTTTCCCTCGCATCTCTCCCGCTCGCTCGCCTTCCTCCCGCCATTCTCTCCCTTTCTCCCGCCAAACCCCCTCCCTCGCTGCGAAGAAGTAGCCATGCCGCCGAAGAAGTACGCCATGCCGCGCGCGGCGGCAACCGCGACTGGCGCCGTGGCCCAGCCGAAGCAAAGGAAGCCGAGGACGCCGCCATCGAAGCCACCGGGCCTATCGAACACCGAGTGGAGGGTGGAAGTTCAGCGGCCTTGAAGCGATCACCGCCGACAAAGTGAAACGAACCATAGCCAAGAAGGCCCGCGACAACGCGGCAGCAGCGGCGGCGTCTTCCTCATCGGTCGACCGGCGGGATGAATCCACCCGTCGTCGCCCACGCCCGATCGCTCCACAGGGAAAGCAAGGCGCCGGATCTCCATGGTGTTCATCGTCGCCCGGCTACGCCGACGGCGATGCGGACGGTGGGTTCAACCCAAACGTGACCTTCCCTCATGGTCACCCCGCTTGCTGCGCCCTCGCCCGCCGCCGTCGGCGTCATTACCCTCCATACAACTACTCGCCGCCCCGCTGCCTGGCGTCCACACGGCGCCCCATCTCTACCGTGGACCGCTACCCTTCTCGCACCTCGGCGGCGCCTACGACACGGGAGCCGACATGGGCGACATCATCGCCAGCGGCAGGATCGACCGCGGCCGCCGCGTCTCCCGGGTTCGCCACCCAGGACGAGGTAGTGGACCTCAGCGACGACATGGAGGCCGAGCTCGGCTACGTCTACAGCGACGACGCGCAGGAATCCGAGGAGGAGGAGGAGGACCAGGAGGAGGAGGAGGAGGAGGAGGAGCCGGCTCCTGTTCCGACGAAGGGGCGCCAGAAGAAGAAGAAGCGGGCGGCTAGGTCAGGCGAACTGCGCATCAAGTGGACGTCCAAGGAGGAGGAATGCCTCGCGAAGCATGGAAAGTCGTCTGCCTCGACCCGACCACCGCACGAACCGAGCTTGGAGACGTCTTGGGACCGCATCAAGGCGAGTTCGACGGCGGAAGCTCGTCGACCCCTACTTCAAAGGCGTCTACATGCAGCGGGGCTCCAAGGCGATGGCGAACCATTGGGGGCGTGTCCAGTTGGCGTGCAACAAATGGCATGGAATCGTCGAGGAGGTCGCGGCTCGCCCGGAGAGCGACGCCAGCGTTGAGGATCGTGTACGCACGCCGTTCGCCCGCATATCTTCGTCCCCTCGCCCGCCGCCGCCAACTGTTTCGTCCCTCCGCAGCTGCTGCGTATGTTCGCATGTATCGGGCGACAACCAAGACGCCGACTTCAAGCACCTCCACGTCTACAAGCGCGCATTGACAAGTGCGAAGTGGGCGGAAGTCCGGCGATGCCCTCGACAAGGCCAAGGAGACATACAAGTCGGACGCGGCGACTTGGTAGCGTCGGAGAAGCGGCGGCCGGCGGCAACAAATTGGCAAAGAAAGCGAAATGCGCCCGGCCGCGACAACCGCGCGATTGCAGGAGTCCATCGAGCATTGCCTCGCCGACGCCCAGGCCGGGCCGTCCTACGCGAAGAAGACCGAGGCGCGGTGGTCGTCGCTAATGAAGACCAACGCCATCAAGCTCGACCTGCTCCGGACGAACATCGCCCGTGAAGAAGAGGAACACCGACATGGCTTTTACGATGGGCGGGCGGACATGCTCGAACAACGACGAAGCTCAAGGCGTGGTACACGGTGCAGCGCGGCCTCATCTGAGCGAGCTGCCGCCGGCAACGCCCGGCGACGCCCGGCACGCCCACGACCACCACGGACGCCAAGCCCGAGCAGCGCCTCTACGCCGCCGCCCAGCGGTGCGAAGCCGCGCCGGCGCAGCCCGGCACGAAGCAGCTCCGACACCGACGAGCCAGCGCCGCGCCGACTCCGCCAGCGCTCGAGCCGACCCGAGTGAATCGTTGCGCACACGAACTTGCGGCGGCGGCGCTCATTTTTTATGTCACGAACTTCGTCCGATCGCCGGATTTGCGGCGTCTTTTGAGAGCGGAACGACCAAGTTTAAATGGCCCGCATTCTGGGGCCGGCGCGTGGGGGCGTGACTGGGAGCTAGGTCGCCCCCAGGGACCGAACTAACGCTGGCACGCCCCCAGGCCGCTCTATTGAGGCGCCCTGGGGGGCCGAACGGCTGGAGATGCCCTCAGACGATTGCTCCGGCATCAACGACTTGAGGAGACAGGCGGTGGTGATGGGCATGAGGGGCCAATGATTTAGTTGTTTTTCTTCTTTGACCCTCTTTTTTTGTTTTTTGTGCATGGGAATCAGATATTCAATTCGGTGCCCGGACTCATCTACTTCCGGTGAACAGTAAATAAGAAAAAGAGCAGTTTTTTTAAAACGATATTTTTCTCGTGCGCAAGATGCTTAAATGCGTGATGTTCGTGCAAAATTTCAAGGTGTTGCAACATTTGAAGAGCTCGTTCCAAAAAAATACAAAATCGGATGTGAACAATATTGTTTTCAAAAGTTTCTCGGACACCCATAATTTGTCTTTTTGCCGCAGGCTCCTCGAATGTCCAAACTTCACCAAGTTTTGCAAGGGCATCGTGCACATGAGCATCTTGCACCACAAAAAGATTCAGATTTTTTTTTAATTTTTTACTATCTTTTTTTACTGTTCATAGAAAAGCCCGGGTGCAAAATAGCGGCGTCCCAATTGTCACCCGTATCCTCCTATATGTCCTTGTATGGCGGGGTGATATCTGGCGGCTGGTTATTGAGACCACACGTCACCATGCACCCTAACCATGAAAAGCTCCTTGGAACCACTACAATGCTGTGGCGGCTACCGCAGAAGAGGCAACTTGGAGCGCTGCTCTAGAAAAGGTTGGCATGGCGATGGCGTGTTGACCGTTATATAGCCACCGTGCATGCACGCACGAGCACAACCCCCACGAATTAACTAACGCACTCTCTTGATCAGTGTCAGTTGACGTTGGAAACCAACAGAACAGCTAACTACTCACAAGCTCGCAATCTCCTTTTGCTTCTTTATTACCCTATCACCTCCCACGGGAGTGCTGCGTCCACCATCCAGAGGAACTAAATTAACCGCCTCGAGCGTTTTGTCTAAAGCTAAAGCGCAAGATGACACATCCTCCACAGGTTTAAGCACCAAGGGGAGAGGAGCATATGCGGTTGGCCGTTAGATGATACCCTGCATACCATGACCAACACATATGATATCACGCACTAACCATTATTTGTAGTAGCATATATGGGTGTTAACTAAAGTTGAAACAAAAGGAGGCTTACGGTCGTGTATATATCCCCATTCTTTAAGTACAAATCTGAACAGAAATAAGTTAAAAGGAACCGGAGAACCAGTGGAAGTTGTGATTTGTGCATGGCCAGTAGATTCTTGGAGAAAAAGAGAGGGAAAGATCAGACATATTTGCAGCCAGTGATGAGTGGATTACACAAGGGCAGTTGCTGCCTGGATTCCATCAACACAGGGTGCTGCTCCTCCATTTAACCATCACCTTACGAAGTTAGCGGTTTAGGGGGTACAATTATTTAGTAATATAAATATTCAGGCAGGGACATGCGTGGTACAATTATATGCCCAATGGGAGAAGGCTATAAGACGCATTATTGCCTCCTAATCAGCATACGAAGTGTTGCAGGTTTAGTGGGAGCTCCATACAGTTTTTGTCATACTTGTTTTTTGGGACAAAAGAAATCAGCATGACTTTTGCAGTAAGCAAAGAATACAAAAGAGGCCGGCCGGCCCGGTATACAGGTCAGTGTATCCGGTGATATAGAAATGAGCTAGCTGTTGCAAAACTTTTTGGAGCCGTTTGGCTTGAAGCTTTCCCCCTCTTTTGTTTTACTCACATGTAAGATATGCTCGGATCTTGCCTGCCCACTTTGCAACAGGCTCCAAAGTAGCTTTTGGTCAAAAGGAAAAAACAAAACGGAAACTAGTGGAGTACGGTAGTCAGTAGCATCTTCATAGTAAGTCTTTACCGCGTAAAAGCCATTGTTTAAATTAAGCAAAAAGGTCAAACTTTATTTTCGAGAAAACTTTTAATCTGTTCATCAACGGTCAAGGTGGTAAAAAACACCAGAAGTTAAAATTAAATCTAGGTTTATAGACCACCTAAAGATGAATATAAGCACTGGAGCGAGTCGAAGCCGTGCCCGTCATCGCCCCTCCCTCATTGGAGCTGGGAAAATATTGTTATAGTAGACAGTCAGGAAGTCCTCGTGCTAAGGCCTCATAGGACCAGCACATCAAAGCAGCAACCACCGCTGATGAAGAGAAACGTAGATCGAAAGGATTCAACCTACAGACGCAGACAAACAAAGACCCGGATCCAAGCGAATATACAAAAGAAAAATGCCGAATTAATCCCAAAAGATTCACCGAAGACACACGTCCACATGCCTTTGATGATTATAGAAGCACCGCGGTGACGGGGCTAGGCGGGTAGAACATTAGTCCATCTTCAGGAAGCCACCACCGCCTTGCCTTCCTAAGCATGGCACAAACCGGAACAAAACTAAAAAACCACCTAAAAACGAAGTCCTCCCACCTCCATGGTCCTAGGACCACAAGAGAATAGGCAGACCAAAGGCAACGCGGACGAGAGGCAGGGAAAACCCTAGCTGAGCGCCTTTGGTTCGCACAAGTGAAGAGGTACGAAAACGGTCAAACTTAAAAAAGAAATTAGAACAATTATGCTTAAAAATAGGTGGACACCTAAAATTATAAAGGTACTTCAAAATTATAATTTTGATCATATCAATTCTTCGATCTTACAAATATATTGTATACAAATAAAATGATCAAAGTTGTACTTTTTGAAGCTCAGTGATCAAAATAGTAAAAGCAACTCTAACCGATTTCCTAAAACAACCCGCCCTAGAAAAGCTGTCAAAATAGAGAAGTGGTGTGCTTCAATACACCCTTATTTATATTAATAGTGGAGATTAAAACATATCCCTTCACATAAAAGGGTATGATGGTCAATGAGTTAATTAATTAATTTTCATACGTAACATTAATTTAGCTTAGTAAAAAACTAAAAATAGTTCATGTAGCATAGACTCTAGTGTCACTCTTGTGAGCGCAAGTTCCTCTAGCACAAAATAAAATAATAATCCACTGCACAATCAAGATCATAATGCTGGAGATAGATCACGGGATCAAGTTTTACAATTAGACGCATAGTCACGACAACACAGAAGTAGAGTTGGTGATGTGTGTAGACGACTACCCGAGTCATCTCCTTCTCGCGTAGCCGATCCCCCACGAACTATTTCAGGGATCCCTCGAACACCAGTAGAAAATAGGGCATTAGTCCCGGTTCGTAAGGGCCTTCAGTCCTGGTTCTGCAACCGGGACTAAGCAATCGGAACTAAAGGCCCCCACTTTTAGTCCCGGTTGTGTTACGAACCGGGACTAAAGGAGCTCCACATGGCCGCTACGGGGCGCCTAGGTAGGAGGACCTTTAATCCCGGTTGGTAACACCGACCGGGACTAAAAGGCAGCCACACGTCAACACCTGCCAAGCGCTGTTGTTTTAAAGGAGGACTTTAGAGTTTTGGAGGGTTTAGGGGTTTCATATTGTGTTCCCACCTTTTCTATTTGTTTTTACCATTCAATTCTTTTACATTTAGGCTTTTCATTTTTCATTTTATGTTTTCCATTCAACTAGACGCTAGCTACCAATCCTGGCCATGGGCATCCCGGCCCGACCCGACCCGAAAAAGCCCGACCCGGCCCGACCCGATGCTGCTCCCGGGCAGGGCTTGGCCTAGATTTTGAGCCCGAAGGCCGGCCCGGCCCGGACCCGTCATTTTTGCGTTTTCCTGAAGGGGCCCAGCCCGTGGCCCGAGGCCCGACGGGCTTTTACGCGTGCGGTCTGGGCTTGGGCCGAAAAACCAGGCACGATGGACGGGCCGGGCCGGGCCCGGGCCTGGGATTTTTGCGTCGGGATTGGCGAGGCCCGGCCCGAGGTATGGCCAGGTATACTAGCTACTACATATAGCAATGAAGGAACCATTACACAACATCGTCATGACTATAGAGAGAAGTGACCTCTCTTTCTCCATGCTGGTCGAACAACAAGTTTTCGTATATCTATTTGGCGCTACTACATATAGTACACATTCATGCATATATACAAAATAACATCTCTTACGATCCCTAATATCTAATTACCAACTTTCATTTCAACTTCCCGATGGTATACTCCGATTTTAGCTATGACCTCTTCAAGGAAGAATCCCGACAATTCCTCTTGAATTGCTCGTACGCGAGTCTTTGGTAGGAGTGCGTCCCGTTTCCGTTCGATTTAATTTAAAGAAGGGGGTCAATATATATATATATATATATATATATATATATATATATATATATGAATAAAACCCAACACAATTGATGGCAATAGAATAAAATTATGAATATTGTTTACGTACTTCAAGTTGTTCTATCATTCTGCCCGCCTCACAGGTCGTCTGGCGAATGAACTCGCAAACGTAGTATCCACATAAATTATTCCCGGATCCCTGCCTCGAGCACTTTACGAGAATAGAGTTCAATCAAAATAATAATCAAGCATGATAATGGTTTTGAAACTACAATCAAAGAGATGCACGGACCTAGCTAGTACTACTTACACTATGTTGTTGAAATCGCAGCTCCTCTCTCCATTCACCCCTAGCTTGCTTGGTGAACTCTTTCCAAACCCTGTCCGGCAAAGAAAATGAATAAAGGAGTTATTAACTACTTGATATTAGAAAATGAACGAAAGTTACCAATATAGTGTGATAATGATTGAAATTACCTTTGGAGCATTTCCCTCATGTTCGCCCACATCTCCATGTCTTTACATAACGAGTCCATGCCAAGTACTTTTCCCGCGTCAAACTGAATGACTAGCAGAATAAAGTGGAACCTGTGCACACATAGCTCATCAATTACACTTAACACTGAGTAAGCGAAACAGAATGATGTGTACAAGACAGTATAACACTCACTGGAAGTTGTAAGGAAATAGTATTTCCCTTTTGGTTTGTTCTACAATTAACGCCCTTAGCAAGATCTTCTCTGCATCCTTGGCGTTCCATTGTATTGTAGCTTCATGAATAGTATCTGGGTTAATGAACCCAGTGTTCCAGATTTGTCCTCTTTTGCATTCGAGGATCTTCTTTCTACATAATATAGTGAGAATAATTAAACATAATATAGCAATGAACGAGCTGAGCTAGAGACTTAATTATAGAAATGAAACTTAGAAACAATATCAACTGACGACAGATTTGTCGATGACGTCTTGATTGTATAACTAAAATAATTCTTCAAATTGAACGTAAATATCTGATGACCCACAAGTATAGGGGATCAATTGTAGCTCTTTTCGATAAGTAAGAGTGTCAAACCCAACGAGGAGCAGAAGGAAATGACAAGTGTGTAAGTGCATCTAGTGCCCCTTAGTGATTTTGGTGTATTGAAGACTTATAGGTTAAAGGACTAATGCGTTTGTGAGTGTACACAGGTCTATAAGTCTATGAGGAGTTTGACATTTATAAAGAAAGCCGACCCCTAAAAATGAATGTCTTCAACTGAAGACTTTCGCTTTCTGAAGACTTTGAAAGTGAAGAATTTGGTGTGATCCTGAAGACTTGATATTCATGCGAGGAATATGAAGCGTGAAGACTTTTGTTTTCGTAGTTTTATTTTCTCTTTCTTGAGTCATAGGAAATACCGTACTGCTAAAGGGGGTCGAGGTAAAACTAAGGAAACGTTTCCAAGTGATGCTCATCTCAAAATCCTACACCCACCAATCCTTTCGAGTGAAGCCATTGGAAATCTCATACAGATTCGATCAATTTCTTCAAAGGACAAAGACGAATATCTTACGGTCTCCGAGGAATTTGTTCGACCGAGGAGTTAGGAATTGCAAGTGGATTGCCTACAAGTGAGGAACATGATAGCCACGAGGAATTTGATAGATCAAATATCCAACCGTTCTTTGTGCTATCGCCACCGTCCCAAAATATCTACCCACCTAACGGTCATATCATTGAAGGGCATTTATGTCTTATCATGTCGGGCTGCTCCTTAGGCTATAAATAGCCGCCCCCTACAACCACTAGCTGGTTGGCTGCTCCGAGAGAAACTGACACTTGTCATTGAGAGCATCCCATCCTCCGAGGACTTTGAGCGAAAATCATCAAGTGAGGAAAAACCCAAACCCAAACACCTACAAACCCAAAGTGATTGAGCATCACTGAAGAGATTGTTCCTGTGTGGAACCGACGCTTGTTACCTTTGAGGATTGTACATCCTCCAGATGGTTAGGCGTCATGGTCTAGAGCATCCAAGAGGAAATTGTGGATCGTCGAGTGACCGAGTCTGTGAAGGTTTGGAAGTCACATGAAGACTTACCACGAGTGATTGGGCGAGGTATGTGTGACCTTAGCTCAAGGAGAATATGGTGAGGACTGTGTGTCCGGGACTCTATGTCCTCAGGTTTAAATACCTAGCCGCTCCAACCAGACGTACGACTGTCACAGTAGTTGGAACTGGTCTACCAAATCACTGTATTCACCGAGCTACTGGTTCTATTTCCTCAACCCTTCCATTTCCTCATTCTTGTGTTCAAGTACTTTATCGTTACTATTTGAAGACTTTTACTGAAGACTTCCACAATTTCCTCAATCCTATTTCTTTAGTCAGTTTGTCTTTAGCCTGCTTATCCTGTGTTTAAGCTACTCATAGTCCGTGCTTGTTTTCATTTGGTATCAGAGCAAGGTACTCCCTTGTTTTGTGTGATTTTGGTTTAACCGCCTGGAGTTTTAGTTATGTCAACTGTAGGTATGATCAAGGTCTCTGTTGGGTGTCCTACCTTTGATCGGACGGACTACCCCTACTGGAAGAATAAGATGCGAATGCATCTTGAGGCAATTGACAATGATCTCTGGTACGTTGTGGAAAATGGCTTTCCCTCCATCACTCCTTCCATGAACGCTGCTGACGTGAAGAGATTCAAGCAACTCGACTCTCAAGCGAAGAACATCATATGTGGCCATCTGAGCAAAGGGCAGTATGGCAGAGTGAGTGCTTTGGAGACAACTAAGCTCATTTGGGATAGACTGTCCAAGGTCAACGAAGGATTCTAAACACAACGTTACTCTCAAGTTGACGTTCTTCGCAATCTCTTCAACCGCTTCAAAAGACTCGACAATGAAAATGTTCAGCAAACCTTCGACCGCCTAACTAACATTTCAAATGAGCTTCAACCACTGGGTGCCACTGACATCACCGACCATGAGGTGGTGAAGAAGTTGCTGAGGTCTCTTGATTCCTCATTTGACACTCTTGCACTGTTGATACAAGAACGTGGAGACTACAAGTCACTTGATCCCGCTGATATCCTTGAGAGGCTAAACACTCATGAATTCCAACTTGCTGAGAAGAGAGATCTCTATTGACCGAGCTATGGCAGATCACGCGCTCTGAAGGCCAAAGCAGTCTCCGAATCTGAAGGTGAGGATCCTGGTAGCAGCCTTGGTGATCCTGAAGAAGTGAGCTAGGAGCTAGCAATGCTCGTGAGGAAATTCTAGAAGTTCTCAAGGCGTGGTCGCTTTGGTAAATCCTCAAGAAGTGATGACATGAGATCAGATTCCTCATCCCATGACTACAAAAAGAGAACTTGCCACAAATGCAAGAAACCTGGTCACTACATTACTGATTGTCCAGAATGGGAGAAGGAATCAAAGAAGAAGAAATACAAGGTTTATAGTTCTGATTACGCAAAGAGGAAGAAAAAATCTTCAAAGCCTTCATCGTCAAAAATCTTCAAAGTCTTCATCTCACAAGAAGAGCAGCTCCAAAAAGGCTCAGGCATTCATTGGCAAGGAAATGGACTCTGAAGCTGAATCTGAGGAAAATGAGGAAGAGGAGGCATCTGAGGAGTCAGATTCTGGTGTGGCGAGCCTAGCCCTCGCTACTGCGTTCGTCAGCAAGTCCATCTTTAATTCTAAAGAAAATGACTTCCCCAACACTGCTGACGACGGTGATGATGACTACGCTCCCACCTATTTCTTATGGCAAAAGGTGCCAAGGTACTCAAATATCCCTCCTCTGAATCAAGTGAGGATGAATCTGATGAAAAACTCAAGCCTAGCTATTCTAAACTTGC
The DNA here is from genome assembly GCA_021605145.1 of Aegilops bicornis. Taxonomy (NCBI): domain Eukaryota; kingdom Viridiplantae; phylum Streptophyta; class Magnoliopsida; order Poales; family Poaceae; genus Aegilops; species Aegilops bicornis. The sequence continues at coordinate 369,362,225 of CM038673.1, read as the reverse complement.
TAAGATTGTTGTAAAATAACAAAAGGCTTTTGAAAAGGTTCAAAATATGCTAAACAAAAGCGATGACCTGTTGGGTGAAGAAATGGATCGAACTCAAACCTTGACTGATAATCTTCAGAGACTTCAGTCCAAGTTTGACAACCTTCAAAGTCATCATAACACTCTTATATCTGATCATGAGAAGCTTTCTTATGAATTTCTTCAAAGAAAGCAAGATCTTGAAAACCTAAGGGTGAGTTATGAAGATCTTCAGAAGGAACGTAATTCATTGCTTGCTCAACAGATCAGTGCCGCTCATGATGAATTCATTCCACCATGTTTGAAATGCATTGAACGTGAATCTGCTAATTCTTCACCTGAAAGTTCAAATGCTTCTATTGCTACAAATTCTTCAACTGTCTCTGCTATTACAAATTCCTCATCTAAGGATGCTACTAGTATAACTGACAATGCAGGGCTGAAGGAATTGTATGTGACAGGCATGTACAAAAGCCTCAAAGGGCATCAGGCTCTTTGCGATGTGCTTAAAAAGCAGATCCTCAATAGGAACCCTAGGAAGGAGGGTATTGCCTTTGAGAGGAAACTCAATGCTGATGGGACCTACTGGAAACACAGCGGTATCCCAAAACCTCATGGGTTGCTGCAAAGGGACCTCCCGTAGATCCATCCACTTTATATGGCTTTACATGTGAATCTTCATATTCTTCTGATGAGTCATTTGACTCCAACTATAAACTGTTTAAAAATCAGCATGGTGAAGTATCTGCTAGATATGTTGGCACTAACTGCAAGAATGGTCCCCCTATGAAGAAAATCTGGGTTCCCAAAAGGTGCCTTGAAAGTCTTCAGGTGAATGTCATCATGACACCACCTATGAAGAATAGGAACCCCAGATCAAATTTTTCATATGGACCAAATTCTTCATATGGATCCAAGTCCTCATACGGACCAAATTCCTCACGTGGATCAAAATCCTCATATGAACATCATCATGCTAACACTTCTGTTTCGCAGGGAAATACTAAGGGTTATTAATATGTGCATTATTCTTCAAACCATTATGTTCATAAGTCCTCGAAGAATTTCTCTGCTTATTCATATGCTTACTCTAACCCCTCTCTTGTGAAACGAAGTGGACTATCTTCTATGCCACTCTTTGCCACCCCTCCAGATGTGTGTGGTGAAGAAAAAGAACTAATCTCTTATGCAGGGTCAGGTCTCCAGATGAACTTAATCGTCCGAAGAATTTGCTGGAGACCTGAATACGCTTGAAAGGACGCAAGCTAATCATGAAGAAATGAATTTTCACTTCTGACGTAATGATACTGCTATATCTGTTCTATTCCTTGATGAAATTGATCTGATGAATTTGATGTCATATTCTTCAACGATGAAGTAATGAGTTCGTAAGATGCACTAATTCATCTGCAGGATGATCAATCAAAATCTACTGAGCGGGTCCTCGACAGTGGATGTACAAAGCACATGACTAGCGATAGTAACTTATTGATGGAGACTGCCTTATCTCCATCGCATCTGGAGCATATCACCTATGTTGACAAAGGCAAAAGCAAGATATTAGGTTTAGGTAAGGTTGCGATCTCAAAGGATCGACACATGGACAAAGTCATGCTTGTCGAGTCCTTAGGATTCAACTTCATGTCTGTCTCAATTCTTTGTGATCTTGATATGGTTGTTGTCTTTGGCAAGTATTGTTGGGTTGTGATCATGGAAGCTGACAATTCCAAAGTCTTCAAAGGCTTCAGGAGAGGAGACTTGTATATTGTTGATTTCTCTACAGGACCACAATCTGCTACATGTCTACTTGCAAAAGCTTCAGAAGGCTGGCTATGGCATCGACGACTTGGTCATGTTGGCATGAGGAACTTGTACACGGTTTCGAAGAAGAAGCATGTCATTGGCATCGAGGGTGTCAAATTCCTCAAGGATCACCTGTGTGGAGCTTGTGAAGTTGGAAAGATGACCAAAGCCAAGCATCCCTCAAAGACTATCATGACTACCACTCGTCCATTTGAATTGCTTCACATGGATCTCTTTGGCCCTACTCATTATGCCACATTCACCAATGCTGCATCTTTGTATGGCTTTGTTATTGTTGATGGCTATTCTCGTTACACATGCGTGCATATCATCACTTACAAAACTGAAGTGCAGGAAGTCTTAAAATGATTTTCCTCGAGGGCTTCAACCAACTTTGGTGTGAAGACCAAGCACATCAGAAGTGACAATGGGACCGAGTTCAAGAATACTTGTCTTGATGACTATCTTGATGAACTTGGTAATACTCACGAGTTATCTACTCCCTATACTCCTCAGCAGAATGGCCTCGTGGAGCGCAAGAACATGACTCTTGTTGAGATGGATCTCACTATGCTTGATGAATACAAGACGCCTCGTCACTTTTGGCCCGAGGCAATTGATAATGCATGCCACATCATCAACAGGGTATATCTTCACAAATTCTTCAAAAAGACCTCATATGAACTCCTCAGTGATAAGAAACCCAATGTGAGTTATTTCAAAGTCTTTGGTGCTAAATGTTGGATTAGAGATCCTCATCACAATTCTAAATTTGCACCGAAAGCACATGAAGGTTTTATGCTTGGTTACGGAAAGGACTCGCACACCTACAGAGTCTTCACCACCGTTCACCACAAGGTTGTTGAAACTACAGATGTGCGGTTCGATGAAACTAATGGCTCGCAAAGAGAGCACCTACCTCCTGTGCTAGATGAAATGTCACCTGAGGAATCCATCAAGTTCAAGGCTACTGAGGATGTCATTAAATCAAGAATTTCTTTGAAGAAGTCATTCCAGAACATGAAGAACATCATGCTGGTGCACCTGAGGAAAATGGGTCTGAAGAAAATGCTGAGCCGACTCAACGTCGTTAACCCGCTCACCCTCGCGTTGCAAATGAAGTGCAGATCAAGAAAATCATCAGCGACATCAACGCACCAGGTCCTCTCACACGCTCAAAGGCTTCACATTTGTCTAACTTTTGTGGGCACTTTGCTTTTGTCTCTATCACAGAGCCCACCAGAGTAGATGAGCCATTTCTGGAGCCTGAGTGGATTCAAGCGATGCAAGAGGAATTACATCAGTTCGAGCTCAACAATGTCTGGGAACTTGTCAAGCGACCAGACCCACGCAAGCACAATATCATTAGCACCAAATGGATCTACCGCAACAAGTAAGATGAAAATGGCCTTGTGGTGAGGAATAAGGCACGACTTGTAGCTCAAAGCTACACATAGATTGAAGGAATTGATTTCGATGAAACTTTTGCACCTGTTGCTAGACTTGAGGCTATTCGCATATTGCTTGCTTATGCTAACCATCATAATATCATCTTATATCAAATGTATGTGAAAAGTGCATTCCTCAATGGTAAGCTTGAGGAAGAAGTATATGTTGCTCAACCCCGTGTTTTGAAGATCCAAAGCATCCTCGACAAAGTCTTCAGACTCAATAAGGCCCTCTATGGCCTCAAGCGAGCCCCTCGGGCGTGGTATGATACTTTGAAGGAATTCCTCATGAAGAAAGGCTTCAAACCCGGTTCACTTGAACCAACTCTTTTCACCAAAACCTATGATGATGAATTATTCGTGTGCCAAATATATGTTGATGATATTATCTTTGGCTGTACTAACCAACGTTACACTGACGAATCTGCCTATATGATGAGTGAGGAATATCAAATGTCTATGATGGGAGAATTGAAATTCTTCTTATGTCTTCAAATTCGTCAATAGCGCAATGGCATCTTCATATCTCAGGAGAAATACCTCAAGGACGTGTTGAGGAAATTTGGCATGCAAGATTGCAAAGGCGTCAAAATCCCTATGCCCACAAATCGCCATCTATGCATAGATGAAAATGGTATTGACTTCGATCAAAAGGTATACCGCTCCATGATTGGCTCTTTATTGTATCTGTGTGCATCTAGGCCAGATATTATGCTTAGTGTTTGCATGTCTGCCTGTTTTCAAGCTACACCGAAGGAATTACACCATAAGGCTGTGAAGCATATTCTTCGATATCTAGCTAACACTCCAACACTTGGATTATGGTATCCCAAGGGCTCGGCTTTTGATCTAATTGGATATTCTGACTCTGACTATGCTGGTGATCATGTGGACCGCAAGTCAACATCAGGCACATGCCATTTCCTCGGTCGATTCTTGGTATGTTGGTCCTCAAAGAAGCAGAACTGCGTATCACTCTCTACTGCTAAAGCTGAGTACATTGCTACTGGTTCGTGCTGTGCTCAATTGCTATGCATGAAGCAAACCCTCAAGGACTATAACATCAATGTGAAGAATGTGCCACTCTTTTGTGACAATGAGAGTGCCATCAAGATCGCTCATAACCCGATTCAAAGACTTTCGAAGACAAAGCACATCCAGATTCATCATCATTTTCTTCGTGATCATGTGTTGAAGGGCGACATCTCAATCGAGCACGTGAAGACTGAAGAACAGCTAGCCGATATCTTCACAAAGCCCTTGGATGAGAAGAGATTTAGCAAGTTGCGGTGTGAGCTAAATATCTTAGAATCTTCGAATGTTCTTTGAAAAGGATATACATCCTAACACTTACGCAAAATTGATGACTTAGATGTGCAACACACGAAGTAACGTTTTTCTTCAATCAATGAAGACTAACCTCTAAGAGTGAAGAAATTAACGAAGAATTTGATTCTCAGAGCCCTACGACAATTGCACGCGCTGTCTGAAATCATCATTCTTATAGGTGGGTCACACGCCACCAACAAAAGTTGAAAATTTTCAATTTGAGTTTTTCTTCAGTTTTGAAATTCCTCAGTGTTCAAATTCTTCAACTTTGCAATGTCTCCACTCTTTCTGACTGTGTTCTTCATTGACAATATATATGTACATATATATATACATAAACACTATTCTGTTCACGGGATCAAAATAATATTCTGATCACAACCTGAACTTCCCGAGTAACGCGCCTGAACTTCCCTATGTAGGAACCCAAACTTCTGGCTATCTCCGCAACCTTGGGTTCCCCCACGAATTATTTCGGTCGGTAGTGTTGTCTCGGATGTGACTGTAATCCAGATACCCATACCTGCTTCTAAATGCTTGTTTTGATTCGTAATTTTGCATTTTGGCGGATTCACTCTCGGGGCGGATGAACTTACGTCTGTTTACAAGTTTAATGCATTCACTGGATGTTCTAGAACCTCTAACATGATGGGAATTTGGTGTAGGTACGAGTTTCGTGGATAATTTGTCGTTAATTTCAATGGATTTGATTTCGGGTTCTGTGTTCTTCGTCCGCGGGAGTGGTTCCGCGGCTTCTGTGGGTTTGTTGTTTTTATTTGAATATAGAGGGCAGATTTGATTGCAGTAGTGAGATTGGACCGTTCATGTGTTGTTAATTTGATCGGGTAGGCGAATACACCCCTGTAATCGGGCGATTGGATCTCGTGTCCGCCCGTGTTGGTTCTGGTTCTTCGATGAGAAGCTTGGTGGCTTTATTGTTTTGATGTTTGGGCGTAGTAGGATATCGTTCGAGGTCGCGTACTAAGAAGGTGTATCACCCAAGTGATTAAATCTAAAAAACAAATTCAATAGCGTGTATTTTTCCAATGATTCTATTGTCTATCTTACGAGTTGTACTTCTGCACCTTTTGTTTTAGAACATCCATCGTTTTTATGCATGTTTTTTAGGTGATGTTGCAATACGATCTGTTCGATTGATGTTATACAAAATTTGTGTATGTTTTTTTGTTTTCAGAGTACTCATATACATAAATGTGGAGCTGGTCCATAGACACACAAATCATCTTTTTTATATTTATTCTGTCTTCGGGATTAGTTTTTTGGATCATCCACATTCTGTGGTAGTAGTTGGACTTCTATGGTACCAGTGATTGAACTTCCTGGTTTCCACATTGCAAGGCGGTGCAGCATCGTGCTCTATTTTTTTCTTTTTTCTTTTTGTTTTTTTGGTAATTTTCAAATTTCTAATTTGGGTTTGAGTTTGTTCCGTGGGAAACTATGGGATTATTCCCAAATATGCATGCATACCTTACTTATTTTTTTGTAACATGTTTGCATACTTCGAACAGTGGTAGAACTTCAGTATGTGTTTAACGTGAACTTACAAGATTTTTGCTTCTGTGTAATTTGTTTTTCTACATGTTCATTGATGTTTTTTCAAAACACCGAACTTCTGTGTTTTTACAACTTGAACTTACCTTATTTAGAACATTTGATTAGTTAACTTACGCCTATTATTTAGAACATACGTGAACTTCTCCTTTTCATTCTTTGCAAAGTAATGCAGCAAGTCCTCTATATTTGTTTCTTTTTCATGTTATTTTTCATTCTTTTGCATTGGTTTGGATTTTTTTCACTTAGTCCCATGAGCAGCCATGGAATTGGTCGACGGATATGCGTATTTTTTTATTTTTTAGTATGTTTTTGTACTTATAATAGTTGTTGGTCTTCACTGAATAACTATCCTAAACTTCTGTATGATAATCGTTTTTAACATGTTAATTTGAGGTTTTACAAAACGTCGAACTTCTATATCTTCACTACTTGGACTTCTTATTTTATAATTTTGTTTGTTATTTTTGGATTTAAATATTTGTAGACATTGAAATCGGCATTGCGCGTATTGACAAATGCGGTAGCGCGAGGCCGAGCAGGGGGGAGGGGGGGTGGACCCCCTCCCCTCCCCCTGCGAGGCCGAGACAGGAACAAGCCAGAGCAGACGATGACGCGGCGTGCCGTGTCGTCGCATGCGGAGGTGACTCCGTCACATCCGTGACCCCACTATCTATCTTAGGGTTTAGGGTGCGTGCGGTAGGGGTGGAAACAGAATAACCGCATTGCATCCTGTCAAAACCTAGCGCGCAGCAATGCGGTAGCGCGAGGCCGAGCAGGGGGACCCTCCCCTCCCCTGCGAGGCCGAGACAGGAACGAGCCAGAGCAGGCGACGATGCGGCATGCCGCGTCATCGCATGCGGAGGCGAGTCCGTCACATCCGTGACCCCACTATCTATCTTAGGGTTTAGGGTTTAGGGTGCGTGCAGTGGGGGTGGAAACAGAATAACCGCATTGCATCCTGTCAAAACCTAGAGCACAGCAATGCGGTAGCGCTAGGCGGAGCAGGGGAGGGGGTCGGGACCCCTCCCTCCTCTGCGAGGCCGAGACAGAACGAGTTAGAGGCGACGCTGGCGTCAGCGTCGCCATCGCATGCGGAGGCGAGTCCGTCACATCCGTGACCCCACTATCTATCTTAGGGTTTAGGGTGCGTGCGGTGGGGGTGGAAACAGAATAACCACATTGCGTCCTATCAAAACCTAGCGCGCAGCAATGTGGTAGCGCGAGGCCGAGCAGTGGGGGACCCCCCTCCCCTCCCCCTGTGAGGTCGAGACAGGAACGAGCCGGAGTAGGTGACGACGCAGCGTGCCGCGTCATCGCATGCGGAGGCGAGTCTGCCACATCCGTGACCCCACTATCTATCTTAGGGTTTAGGGTTTAGGGTGCGTGCTTTAGTTAGATATGAACTTCATCTTATTTTGTACTTGAACTTCTTCTTTTCGTTTCTTAGGGTTTATTTATTCATATTCCTTTACTTCTTTTATTAGAGTACTTGAACTTCTGTTCTTTATTTTTGAACTTCTTTCTCTTGTTTTTTTAGGTGCATATTTTGTGTATGTATTTTTCTTCCCTTGGTAGTGTATTTGCCATCAAATTTTGATTTTAAGGATATCAGTAGTGCTGTTGTGTGATCTTATCTCATTATAATAGATGCATTCAAATGGTGCGATCATTTATCTATACATGTATTTACTATTTTAGCTGTTGGGGGGTAAAACTGTAAATTCACCGGCGCTGCAATTCCCACGACAGAGAGGCATTAAGTGAGCATCTCCCTCGCCACCACCTGTCAGAAAACCCCTCTCCCCTGTCGCTCGTTCTCTTCCCCCTCTCTGTCGCTCCGCTGCCTTCGTCGCTTCCAACTCCCCCTGATTTCTCCGCCCCTGTCCCCTGCCCTCGTGCTGGAGTAACCGGCGCACGCCCCCGCTCCTATTTCTCCCCCACGGCCCGCTCTCCCTTGCCCAGCCCGCTCTCTTCTGCTCTAAAGCAAGGGCGGCAACTGCTTGCGCGGTTGCAAGGTGCGCGTGGCGTCGTGGGAAGTGGAAGAACAGCCGCGGATTCGTGCGTGCGGGGGTTGTTTCGAGAGGTACAAATTCTAATTGCCCCCCTAATGCTTGTTTTTAGTTTTGCCAGATCTGTTAAGTCCGCCTCCTGTGTGCTCTCGCGTCCGCGTCATACCCCCTTCTTCTGATGGTTTGGTGGGAGATTTGGTCGGGTTCTTGTGCGTGTGGTGGGTGGATTCCATTCCCCCGTGGTCAGATTTGTCTATGAGATGCTTGTGTGTGCTATTTCTCCCTTCAGAGTTGAGTTGATTTCATTTCCCCTTTGGTGATTTCAGCATTCAGATGCATGTAAGAGAGGGTGTGGTGTGATGGTTGATGCTGAATCTGGTGTATCTAATTGTCTTAGTATTGTTGATTTCGAAGTCTAGATTGTGTCTGTCACATGCTAGTTAGTTTCTGGGTTCTTTTTTGTTTGTGCTTGCCTATATGTGCTACTGTTCATGTTTTCTAGTTGTTTCATCCTAGGGTTTCATGTAGTTGTTTTTTGTATTTATTGTATGATTTTCTACCTGCTAACTATATGCAATCTATCCCCTGTTTTTAGTAGGTTGTTCTAGGGTTTGGAGTTTCATTCATCAAGGGGGTTGTGTTGTCATGGCTTCCAAACCTTCTCGTGTATCTTAATGTAGTTGGATCTTGTATTTTAAATAGCAATATTCTTATATATGTCTGCCCATATCTTCACTTAGTTTTCTTGTTGGACTGCCATTCTTATTAGTGTGAACTTCTAAGAAAGGTTATGTGTATGCTTTTCACCCTTAGTTTGAGTTAGGAGAGTGTTGCTTACTTTTTGGTTGATGATTTGCAGGTGAAACTATGTCACCAAGTGTTGTTGGACTTCCCAAATGATTCATATTTATAGTGTATAGCCTTTTTTTGTTATCATGTTCATGGTATTGATATTTAGTTTGCATGTGAAATACTATTTGCGGTCATGCTACATCTTTCTTATGTGCTACTTGCTTGGGTCACATAGTTGAAGTTCTGGTTTTAATTATTGTTTGTTTATAATGAAATTTGGTTGAACTTCTGTTATTCACATTTTGTTATACTGCTTTGTTATATATCGTTGAACTTCTGGACATTCATGTTATGTGTAGTAGCCCCTCTGGTGTAGATTGTTTTTATATTTAGTATGTAGATTTTAGTTAGTTTGTTGTGTTTACTGCTTTGTTAGGTATTGTTGAACTTCTGGGTGATGGACATTGTTGTAAAAGTAGAAGTCCCTTTGGTGTAGGATTGGGGATCAGAACTCAGCTGCCTTTTTACTTGCATTTTTTTGTAGTTGGTGATGACTTGAATAGTTCTGGAAAAAATGCCTGCGATCAAGATGGAGCTTTAGAAGTTAATATTGATGCTCCAATATATGATGCAGCTAAATCACCCATAATCCCTTTGAATGTGATTGCTGAGGTTGCTTCGAGCCTTGAGAAATTTTCAAGCCTCGAGGATCTTGCTTCTGCAGCTCTTGCTTCACCTAGTATGTGAAACCCCTTTTCTTTTCATTTTAAATTCTTGAGCCATGTTTTTTTTAGCTTGTTCATGTCGGTTGTTTTTGTTTTTGTTCCTGACTTTTTTTTAATTTTTTTCTTTGGTTTTTTGTGTTCTTTGCAGATGTGTCCATAGAGGAGGAAGCCGTGAACACCATCAACGATGTTTTTATCTGAGTTGGGTTTATCAGAAACCCCTGCTGCTGCTGAGGAGGGGGCTCTGTCAGTCAAAGGTTGTGATTCCGTTCGGATCCTTTGTGCTCTCTTCGGATGTCGAGATGCAACGTGTAGTCTGTTGATGGCACTTGAACATCACGCAACTTTGAGGATGTGCCTCTTGACTTCTCTGGAGGACCAACGTAAGAGGAAGACGCAAGAAGATTTTGACAAGAAGAGGGCGGCCCACCTTGAGAAGGGTTCTGATGTTCCTGGATCTGTTCATGCGGCTGAGCTCACGGTTGAGGAAGACGTGCCGTGTGGCAGTAATGGCACGGTTGTCCCTTTTAAGAAGAAAATCAGGAAGACCGTTGCGAGGAAGCTAGTAGTTGGTGAAGTTACTCCTCGGAGGAGCCCATGTGTTTCAAGGCCTGCAGAAGTTGCTGAAGATGAAGGGCTAGGCCTCGGTGGTACGCCACGCCGTAGTCCTCGTGTGCTTGCCACTGCCGCGCCTACACCTTCTCCGCTTGGTGCTGGTGCATCTGGTAAGGGGAAGAAATGCGGCGTCAAGCGCAAGGTTGCACCTGCAAAGGTCAACAAGGGTGTGAAGAAGCGTTCTCGTGTTAATCCAGAGGACAAGAATGATGCTGATTTCAATGCTGATGACGAGGACGACGACGATGATGCTGCTGCCTCTAATCAGGTATGAATGTCTCATGTTTACTGTTTTTAGATCATTTGTCGCTATTGCTATAGTTTTTGTGTTTTTAGCACTGCCTTAGCGTACATAGCTGACCTTCTGCTCCATATAAACGAATAAATTAGCTGATCAGCTTTGCTTTTATGTTATTACTGCCTTTGTGTACATAGTTGGACTTCTGGATATATACATGAAGAAATTAGCTTAACTTGTTGGTATACATGTTTGATTACTGCCTTGGTGTACATGGTTGAACTTCTGCTTTCAAATTTCCAACATTTTTGAAAGCATGTTAACTTGTGGTCGTACTTGGTTGTACTGCCTATGTAGACATAGTTGGACTTCTGAAGTACATGGTTGATTACTGCCTTGGTGTACATGGTAGAACTTACGCTTTTGTAAATTTGAGCAGTTTGAAAGCATCTTTATTTCTGGTCATGCATGGTTGTACTGCCTATGTAGACATAGTTGGACTTCTGAAGTACATGTTTGATTACTGCCTTGGTGTACATGGTAGAACTTCTGCTTTTGTAAATTTTGAACAGATTGAAAGCATCTTTACTTCTGTTCATGCATGGTTGTACTGCCTATGTAGACATAGTTGGACTTCTGAAGTACATGTTTGATTACTGCCTTGGTGTACATGGTAGAACTTCTTCTTTTGTAAATTTCCAACAGTTTGAAAGCATCTTTACTTCTGGTCATGCATGGTTGTACTGCCTATGTAGACATAGTTGGACATCTGAAATGTACTGCGTATGTAGGCATTAGTGGAATTTTGATGAAGCTTGTGTATCTCATTGTTCTGCCTTTTTTCCTTGTCATTGCATTTTTATTCAGTATCAGCTTGTGGAGCGGCCTGAGAGGAGGAAGAGAGGAGGCAAAGCGCCCGAAGAAGGTGGCCAAGGAGGAGGTGAGGCGAAACGTTTTAACAAGACGGTTCGCTGTTCACTAGGAGAGGTCAAGACGTGTGCGAAAATGCTACAACCTAGGCACACGACGAGGGTTAGCAATGCTGGTTTTGGTTGTGTGTTTGACTTGAAGGTTGATTCCAACATTTCTCGTCCTTTGATGGGCAACATCTACATGAGGATTGACCCTACAACCATGACTCTGGACATGGGTGAGGCGCACAAGGTTCTGCGTATTACAAGTGATGCTATTCACCATCTGTTTGGATTCCCTCAAGGTAATCATACCCCTCCTAGGCCCTCGAATGATGGGTTCGATGATGCTGTTATGAGGTTGAAGGTCAAGCTTGGATACGCTAGGAGTGACGACATCAAGACAAAGGATCTGCGGAATATCCTCACGGAACTTGTGAAGGATGAGACGAAGGATGATCTTGCTCTGCAGGTGTTTTACCTGATTGTTTTCATGAAGGTGGTTATCCTCGAACGTCTACACGAGTGTCGGGGAGGCAGCAATGGTGAGAGTCTTGTGTTTGAGGATATGGCGATATGGACTACCGCCAGTTGGTTGTTGACGATATTCGAGTGTCTTTGTTGTTAGGTATCAGCAAGGTACTAGCGGAGGAAAAGCTGTCAGAGGCTGTGCCATCGCGCCGCTTCTTATGTATCTGGACTGCCTTATCATTGGCAAGACGCCTAATATTGACTTGAGGACCCCTCGCATGAATTTCATGGATTAGGTCAAGCTTCTTGAGCTTGCTGCGGCTGACTTGGTCAAGAAGGGTGATGATGACCCAGCCAACTGGGTGTTTTGGAGACTGCCTGTGAGTGCTTATACACATCATTCTCTCCTTCCTAGTTTAACTTGAACTTTTGCTACTGTCTTCTATATTTTTGTTCCCATGTTCCTTGGTTTGTTTTCTGACGCATTGACTTTTGTTTTTGTATGCAGTGGAAGACACAGGCTGAGGTTGTGTTCTTTAGGGTTATTGAACATCGTGTTCTAACTATGCCTCGTGTCGCCGGCCTAGGGAGTGGAACTTCCCCAAGATTTGAATTCTCTCGGGATGTGAATACTGGTGCCCCCCCTGTAGATCCAGGAGGTTCTTTTTCCCGTGTGAGCGCTGCAGGTGGCGTGTCTTCCGAGAATTTGTTTGAAGCTGCCAATGTTTCGCTGGTTAGGACTGACGGTCTTCTTGAAACTGTTTGTGGGGAGTTGGCTCGTGTTCCTTCAACTGTTGAGCGTCTTAGTCGCGTTGATGGGATTCTTCCTCCCGGACACGGATTTGATGCTGAGTCTTTGAAGGAGGTCTTATCTATTGAAGCTAGATTTCTTGAAGAGATTCGTCAGAGCACTTGCCACCTCCGGACTAGCTTTGGGCTGTTCAAGGAAATGCAGGATGCTCGTTGCAAGCCTTTTGAAGACGAGGCAAGTGTTGTTGTGAGACAGATTCAGAGGCAGGATTCTGTTCGTTTGGGTCGTGAAGGAGGCCACGTGGAGCATACCAAAGAGGTTTTTTTATGTTGGCTTTTGATATTTCTTTGCACTAATGTTCACTGTTAGCTTTCAGTTATTACTGTTTGTAGTCATAGGCGACCGTTATTGATTTCATGTGTCGTAAACTGTTTCTTTTTAGTACTAGTGTTTCCTAGGTGACCTTCTCTGTTTATAGAACCTGAACTTCAAGTGCTACAACACCTGAACTTCTATGACTGGCCTTTTTTGTTCCCTTTTGTATCTTAGAGTAGTTTGATATCTGACCTGCTATGTTTACTATATTTGGACTTCCATTATGTGTCAGTTGTGATAGCTGACCTTCTCTGATTATGTAATGTGAACTTCTGCTGATTAGGTATTTGTTTTCTACATGATTTTTTTGTAGGCTGTTGATGATGGTGCTAGGGTTGACGAGGATGTTTTACCTGTGCATGAAGCTGCTCCTGTGCATGAAGCTACCCCTGTGCATGAACCTGCTCCCGCTAGTGATGTATTAGTTGATGAGGTTCATGGCAGTGAAAATAAGGTACCATTTTTCTTGTCCATTTGTCTCATTTTTTATTTTACTTGTTTGTGCATTTTACCACTATGTGGCCCTTTGTAATGACTTCCTGTTTTTGCGGCACAATGATGATGTTAGTGTTCCCCGAGAGAAGGTTGCAGACAAGTCCGTGTCGTGCACCTACCGCTGCTCCGACGGGCGGACCGATCGAACTTCAGCCGTCCATTGGCCGAGGTTTCGATGTCGAAAGGTGGGAAGACAACTGGAGACATCATTTTGGAGAAAGATCCTGTTGAGTCTGTTGTTGAGACTGGTGGTAGTGCTGCTGCAAGCCCGGAGAAGTCTCCTGCAGCAGAGCCATCAGTTGATGTTGATGCTGTTCAAACATAACCAAAAGTTTTTCTTGTTTCATATTCTCCAGCTGCTGCTGGTGTCCTTCCCGACGACGCTGCAATGTCTACTGGGGATGACGATGAAGAGACTGAAAGCGATAGCTATGGAAAGGAGGTTGATCATTCCAGTGCTGCCACTGGTCTAGGCAAGGATCCATGAAGAGAGGAGCATGCTTCTCTCTTCTTTCCCCATCCCCTTCCCTTTTGTTGTTTGGTTTAGTCCATGATATCCCCTGTGAACTGTTTGTGTGGTCTAAGTTGAACTTCTGGTTTTGTGCTTTGTCGTGTGGGTTGTAAGTAAAGTTAAGTGAACCTGTTTTCTATGTGGGTGAAGGTTTGTAATGCATGGGTTGTGATGTATATGATCCTGTCGTTTTATCTTTTCTGGTGTAGCAGCTGAGATGTGATTGTGTTTGAATGTTGTGCTTGAATGTTGCTCTTAATTGGAACTGTCATGAATCTATGTTCTTGAGTTTTGCTCTTAATTTCTATTTCTTTTGGTGAGCAGATAGCGACCTTGCTGTCGTCCGAAAGAAGGTTGATGGCTTTTATTACAGTGAAACTAGGCTTAAGAATAATCGTTCCAAGAGGTGAGTGCAGCTGGTCAATATTTACATCATCCATGTACCCCTGTGAACTGCCTATGGTTTCATACCTGAACTTCTTTATTCTATGTTTGCTGAACTTCTAATTTACTTCTCTGGTGCTGAACTTTTGGCCTTTTTGTCTTTGTCGCCTGTTGTGATATAAATTTGAACTTCGTGCTTACATGTGTTATGAACTTCGTGAGTTCCTGATGCTGAACTTGTTTTACTTTCTATTTGCTTGTTTTAGATCAATGATTATGTTCCAAAACATGGAGTGTGAAGCTTCTGTTGAAGATGTTGCAATATCTTTTGGTCCTCGTGGAATGCTTCGATCTAATGTGGCTGAGTGTGCACTATACTGTCTACGTGCGAAGTACCAGGGATCGGATAAACTCATCCTGCCGTATTGGGTTTGTGTAAGTCAACCATATAGTGATTTCTTTTCTGTTTTGTTCCTTACCATTTTAGTTAAAACTTGTTTGTCTGATTTTTGTATTTTTTCATATGTTGGTGTTATACGCATTATTTTAGGACAAGATTTTCAGAGGTCAATTTGATTCCCGTGTGAGGAAGTACTTCTTGGCGAGTGGTCCAGATAGCATGGATGCACATGATTAGGTATGCAATATCTTGTTCTTTGCCTCTATATCACTGCGATCCACTGTGTTAATATTGATACAGTATGCAATATCCTCAGGTTGTTTTGCCCACTTTTGACCCGCCTGAGATTCCTGCTTCCATGGGTGGTGTTGGTCATTGGGTTTAGATATTTCTTGACGTCAAGAATTCAAGGTTCCAGCTTCTCAACTCCTATTATGGACCAGACGATGAATGTGCGGTACGCCTGTTTCGGCGGATGACCAATAACATCAAGAAGCTTTGGAGCGATGCCAGCAACGACAGGGAGACACCCTTCAGTCCTCTTACCATCGACCATTTCCCTCTGGATTTGATTGATATGCCCCAGCAGCAAAACAAGTATGAGTTCCACTTTTTCTCTTTATCACTTCTGTTTATCTGTAGTTGTACTTAAGCTGCTACGTGTTTTATTCTTTGGCTTTCTTTTTCTGTTCTAACACTATTCTTTTACTGTGTTTGATGGCGATGTCATGATTCTTCATGCTTACGAATGTTAATTCGTATCATGATGGGGTTCTTGCAAATTATTCCCATGAAAATATCGCAGATATCAGGAAGACGTGGCTGTACTCAATCGCTTCTTCTAACCTGTTTGAGACAGACGTCCAACCTCTGTTTGGCTACTACACATGTAAATATTGGAACTTGGAATGCTTACCTGCACTGCATCTTTTATTCTACCTGAACTTCTAATTTTTCTCTGAACTTGGACTTCTGCTTGAGATCCGTCAAGTACCGGTTTCGTATGAGAGGAGCATTTTCTTGTACATGAACTTCAGTTCTATCTTTTTATTTTGCTTGTCTGCTTTGTTTCAAGTAATTTCTTTCCTTCCATTGCTTACTTGGACATGAGCATTTCTTTCTACTTGAACTTCAGTAGATGATGCCTTTCTATGGTTTTGTTAGTCAGAAGTTGAATGTTTTCCAGTTCATCGGTTTATCTTGAACTGTGCCTTTGGTTGTGCCTGAACTTCATTTAGTTTTTTAATGCAACTAATTTTTTTTAGGTCAGCTTGAGTAGTAACCATGTCATCTTTATTAGTTGGACTGCACATTGTGCTATTCCTGAACTTCGGTGATACTTAATGGTGATATTTTGTCTTCCTTTTCTTTGACAATGGATCCGTTGGACTTGACCGATTACCACTACTCATTCCTCGGGTCACAAGAACACCAGCCTAGGGAGGAATCGGTGAGTATAGCTCCGATAGAAGATGATAGACCTCGAACCCTTATTCCTTCCAAGTTGGGGAAGCAGGCTTGTGGTATTTGTGGTACTCCAAAAACCCCTTGCTCCAGGAATGTTGGTGCAGTCGAAGCAGCGGAAGCAGAAGTTATTTCGTCCGATGATGATTTTGAGAAGATTGCTTACCCGAAGAATGTCAAATGTGCTGCTGGTACTGTTGCTGGTAGAGGTGGGAAGAATGCTGTCATCACCAGGAGGAAACCGACAGTTGAGTCTGGCAACATAACTTCCTCCAAGAGAGCATCAAGATTGCCTTTGAAGTGGCGTTCTCCTGTCGCTCCCCTGAAAAAATACAGTTACCCTCATCTATCCGAGGCCCGAAAGTTGAAACAGTATGTGCTTAGTAAAGACGGCCTGGAGAAGTTGAGTGAGTTTTCTTCTTCTTAACTTTGTTGCTGCCAGAGATGGTACTCTGTGTCTGAACTTCTGTTGTTATAGTATGTGGACTTCTGTTCATTTCTTCCTTGCCTTGGAGTTACAGTGTCTGAACTTCTGTTGTTATATTGTCTGAATTGCCGTTGTTGTAGTATCTGAACTTCTGTTTTATGTCTTCTCTTGCCTTTAGAGTTATAGTATCTGAACTTCTGTTTGTTGTTGTATCTGAACTTCTAATATTAATTTACCATCCTTTTGTATTCTGCAGCACAAGCTACTACATGTTTACCATCCCTGGGAATGTGATTGACCTCACATGACGTGTTCTTTATACTCTTTTCGGTGAAGGGCAGCAGATGGAAGGAGACATAATGGATTATCTCATAAATTTGTGGAAGGATAAGCCGGAGACCTCGAAGATATTCTCTTGTGCTAACAAGGTTGTACTTAGTCCCTACTTCATACATGTTTTAGTTCTTTTTGCACCCCTATCTCCCTTTTTTGCTCTAGTTTTGGTGTAGTGGTGTTTGGGAGGTGTTTTAATTGTGTTTTTGTGAATGCACAGTACTACCTGGAGTATGATTTTTTCGGTGCAACAGTTCCAAAGTTTGATGTAAAAAAATCTGTTAAACTACTCCCAATATTTGTTCGCAAGGAAGAAGACCTTCTTAACACAAAGCTGGTTAGGTTTTCATAACTCTTGCTTTTTTTAATATTATGTGCATCCTTTTGCTGAGTTTGTCAAGAAGTTTTTGTTCATGCCGGTTCTTCAATACATATGCTTTATAGTTTGTGTTCACCGGTCCTTTCATTCTTGGCAGTTTTTTGATACTATTCAAGCCAATTGGCACAATGGCGCACTACAGTGCTTATGTGGTGAATAGATATCGTGGGAGCATTGACATCCTTGATTCACTTCCTTACGCTAATAAGGAAATGTCGCGAACGAGTTTCCACGAGACTGTCAAAATATCGTGAGTGTTTCTTAGCCTGAACCTCCTTTCATATTCTCTTGTTTGACACGAAGTTTATTATGCCTTGTGTTGACAAAATATGTTACTGTCTCTGTTTTGGTAATACTGCTTGAACTGACTATGATTTGGAAGTTGAACTTCTGCTATTTGTTTAGCTGGATCTTATGCAAGTGTCGCTTTTTATGTAGTAACTATTTTGGTTAACATGTTTTTGACTTCATCTTTTTTTTATTTCTGGCAGATCAAGAGATTTGTTGGGTTGCTCGAGGAGGTGTACGGCAAGGCTGCGTACAAAGCGAGCAAGCAACCTAACTGGGTGACTATTGCAAAGAGGCCGACTTTTATCGATGTTCCAAAGCAGAAGAATAATGATTGTGGTTTCTTTGCCGTGAAGTTCTGCTCTTCATATGATGGCGATTAGATTGTTGAAGATTTTGGTGATGTGGAAGTATGTTCTGTCCTTGTTCTTGTCTCATCATCCTTTCATTTTTCTTGTGTGTTTTTGCTGAGACGCTCCTTCTATGGTTTTAATCCATTACTAAACCATCGTTTCATTTTCTTTGTTTGCAGGCTGCTGCAGATGACTGGAAGGCTGAGTTCATGCACACTCTCTTGTTTAGCGAGAAGAATGAAGTCATGCGTTCAGAGCTCCCTAAAGAGATCCAGTCCTTTGGCCCGTGAATTTGAAGCATTAGTTTCATTGTAGATTTGATTTCGTACAGATTTTTAGGTTTGATAATGATTGGAACGATTCGGTAAAGATTTGGTTGTAAGAATGTTTTAGTGATTTGTGTATCTATAGCTGTAGCACTATTACTTATGATATTGTGGACAAATGTATTTGGTGTGAAGAATGATTTGGCTTGTGAATTTCAATGTAATGCATCGTTTTCAGTATCCATGTGTTGCATGTTTTTGCCCCAACAGATGTACCTGAACTTCTCCCTCGGTTATGGTTGAACTGCTTGTTTTTTTGTGTTGTTTATTTTTGGGCCCCAACATATGATCGTAGAGTTGAGATTATGCTTTGAGAATGTGGCTGGGCTGCTGGTTTCAGATGGATAGGATATTCTGTGTTGTGTAATGTATTTGTATTTTTCAACCCAACCAATATGTATGCTTTTGCATAGAATCTATATTTGTTTTTTTTGTGTTTTTTCAAGTGCGAATGTATTTCAGCTGTAACTTTGTGCAAAAATATTCTTGACGTTTCTTTATCTTTTGTTGGCATTGTACATGAACTTCTGCACGTATCCAAGCAGAACTTCACATTTGAACGCGTTGTCTTAGGCTTGCTAACCTTAGTTTATACGGTGAAACTTTATTTTTAAGTATATTTTTTCGTACATCGATTTTATATACCAGAACTTCTTCTGTAAGCTGACCTGAACTTCAAACTTGTATGATTATTTGCTGGTTGCTCTTTTATGGAATACAACACCAGCACCTCCTGCCATAATATACCAGAACTTCCACTGTAATCTTACTTGAACTTCAAAGTGTATGTTTTTCATTTTTGTTCTTGCTTGCACTCTGCATGCAATACATCACCAGCACAACACTTCCTCTCATAATATACCAGGACTTCTACAGTAATATTACTTGAACTTCACAGTGTATATTTTTCAATTTATTATTGCTTGCTCTTTCATGCAATACATCACCAACACATCACTTCCTCTCATAATATACCAGGACTTCTGCAGTAATATTACTTGAAATTCACAGTGTATGTTACCAGGACTTCTACTGTATAATTTCTTTGAAAGTTCAATAATAAAAGGGGATGACATAATATTCTGCACATTGACATGACATAAGTTTGCATTGTGTTAATTGACCTATTCTAACTGTTCATTAGCCTTGCGCTCCTCCTAGGCTTTGGTTGCATAGGTTTTTGCTTGACATGTACCTCCTCCTCTTCATCTTCCTCTTTATCTTCCTCTTCATCTTCCTCTTCCTCTTCATCATCCTCTTCCTCTTCCTCTTGGTCGTTCTCTTCCTCTTCGTCTTCCTCTTCTTCAATGGTGTCTTCATCTTCGTCTTCCTCTTCATCTTCCACCACTATCTTGTTGCTGGCTCTAGGTTTTGCTTTCTTTTTCTTCTCTGGCCTTTTGCTTGTCTTTTCAGCATCTGCGCGCTTCAGGCATGTTCTTGCATTATGTGGTTCATACTCCTTGCATATGCTACAAAGTCTGGTGCTTCCTTTCTTTGGGTGTGGTCCCTTGTTTTGTTCTATAACTTTGGACTGCTGTTTTTGAACTTTGGGTTGCTTGACCTCCTCTGCATTGTTTCTTTCCAAGAGTGTTGGACAGGTCAGCTTGTTGTGTCCCGCAACCTAGTTGCACACACTACATTTCCTGTGTCCAAGTGGCACTCCATTCTCATCGAGCACGACGACTCTTCCTGCAGGTGGTGCCTTTATTTGAGCTCTCTTGTCACTTTTCTTTGCTGCAGAAATTTTCTTCCTACCCTTTGTTTTAGAATACAGCAGTAGTTTCATCGTCTCTTGCTGTTGCTGCTCCATTGATTGGCCATCACCCTGCTTGCATTGGTTGGCTTCAGCGGCGGTGTTGAGCATTTTAGCTGCATAATTATGAAGGTCATCTTCAATTTAAGCTTCCTCTTCAGCCATCCTTTCGTCAGCATCCGCTTGAGTTGCTGAATGTATTGCACCAAGCTCTTCCACGAGCCTCTTGAGAACATAGTAGGCTCTGTCATATTTCTGGTCAGATCTCATCGCTTTCTTGTTAACCATCAAATTGAGCTGTAGCAAGATGTCTTGCTTCGATAGTCTTGAGCTACCATCCGATGCGGTTGTGTTGTAGTCCCTTGTATCAAAGGTTGGTTGTGATTTTGCAGTCTTTGTGTACCGTTTGAGGATATACTTGCTTGGAAATTTTTCGTGCTTGTGTAGTCCAAGTATGTTCATGATGTGAATGCGAGCAGGCCTGCATTTTGTGATGAATGCAGAATACATAGTTTGTGAGCCAGCAATGAGTTTCATAAATTTTGATATGATACTACTAGTCTAGCTATTTAATGAGTTTGTTTTTCCGCCACCTGTGTGTGTCCAGAGCTTGCATTTACACTCGTATATTTCATTCTCTAGGGCAGCTACAACCTGGAATTCATGCTTTGACCAGGAAAATCTTTCTTCATCATCATGGCCAGGCTTGTTGTGGTAGTACACAAGGTACTTAGTGGGCTCTGCTGTACGCTTTGCATGAAATAGCGTGGCTTTTCTCATCCTATTCCTCATCTCGGTGTACACGGCTCTCGTGTACTTGATAGACATGTCTTCCTCGTAGCCGTAAGTTGTTTTTGTCACAGGATTGGTCTGCACATGTCAAAAAGTAAGATATTAGTCGAAGCAGAGTCATGGGTTTCATTTTTTTAAATTCAAAGTGCACATGTTGAAGGTAAACAGAACATGATGGGGGTGTTTTATTTGTCATCAAACCATGCTGGTCATTGTTTGCTCGTTCTCCTTCTGCATCCGAGTTTGTATGCAAGCATTGACCCGCCTAGCAAACTTGTGTAGGTTCTGGGTCCCCTTGACAAACCCTTTCTTGAGCATGTGGTTCATGCTCTCGCTTCATTGTGTGGAAGTCATTCTAGCACATAAAATGTTCTTGTAATATGCTGAAATCCACATCTTCTTATCACTCCAGAGCTGCATCATCATCTGGTCGTTCTCCAAGTTGTACTTGTGCACGAGTTCAGCCCAGGCATCTTCAAACTCCATTGGCATCAACGACCAGTTTAATATAGTTGTGAACTCCTCTTTGAATGTTTTATACTTTTTGTATAGCAACGCGAGGTATTCCTTGTACTTCTTCATGATGTGCCAATGGCATAGCTTATGGACGGTGTTTGGAAATGATTGTGGTATAGCTTTTGCCATCGATGGGCACTGGTCTGCATGAATCAAAAAAAATGAAACTTCATTCTTTTTTGTACTGATGGTGAACTTATGTTGTACAAGTACTTGAACTTCACATCTAGCAGTATGGCTATCTAAGAATGTCACATGTATTTTTCCTTACAACAGTGTTGCTGAACTTCTGTGGTAGCAGTGCTTGAACTTCACAGTTAGTAGTATGACTAACTAGTAGTGCCACATTCAATTTTTTTCTTAAAGCAGTGTTGTTGAACTTCTGTGGTAGCAGTGTTTGAACTTCACATAAATAACTATATTTTTTTGAACATGCTACATATATTTATCTTACAGCTTTGTCCTTGAGCTTCTATGATTCATGTATTTGAACTTCACATTCATAACTAATTTTTTTCTAAACATGTGATAGGTAATTTTGCTTTCTTGTACTGCTAATTGGACTTCTGTACTAACAGTGGTTGAACTGCATTCCTTACATTATTTTCAGACAAAACCAATGTACCCAATACAGACCCATAGACTGAAAAGATGATGAAACTTGAAGAGGTTTTTTTTGAACTCACCTGTTAGAATGCAAGTTGGGTGCTTGTTGTTCATGCACCATACAAATGTATCAAAAACCACCTAATGACTTTGCATCTTCGTCTCTTATCAGGGCAACAGCAAATATTGTTGACTGCAAGTGATGATTTGTTCCAACAAACACTCCCAGAGGCATATGAAATCTGTTGGTCTTGTAAGTTGTGTCGAATGTTACGCAATCGCCAAAGTCTTGATAGGCTCCTCGACAGCTTGCATTGGATCAGAAAATGTTTTTAATTGACTTGCCCTTGTCCACTTGGATGTCATAGAAAAACTCATCATTTATTGCCTTCATGTCTTTGAAGAATGAAACAAGTTTCAATACATCATCCAAATCATCTTTGCTTGCATTCATGGCTTTCCTGCAAATCACATGCAAACATGCATTTGTTATTTTTGCTAGCAAAGGGTTGTGACCTAGGATGCTATTTTACATTGCAGTATGTGGATGTTTGAATACTTACTGGTTTAGTAGGTCTCGTCCGGTCATGCTTAGGAAGTAGCTTCCATCTTCATTTTCAGATAGCATGGACATGATTGTTGTGTGCTTGACATCATGGTACTGCAAGAGCTTTACGCACTCCAATATGGCAGGGTCATAATTCTTGTGTGAGTGCAAAAATACCAGCATGTCATCAGTTTGCATGAGTTTGTGATTATGATTGTACTCAATGTCCACTGCCACGCATGTGTTATCCTCCTGCACCTTCACCCTCATTCTTGCATTGCAGCCTGTCCTCTGCGATGTTTTGTTTCGCTTCCTGTTAGCCTCTGAAACAGAAGATGTGTGTATCCCTTGGAAGGCGCAAACAAAATACTTGTGGTTGTCATTTCCCCCCGTCTTCATGATTCCAAAACCAGCGTGTCTGGCGTATCTGTTATAAAATTCCCTTGATTTCTCTACATCTTGGAATCGCATCTTTAGTCTTGGTATTAGATCATCCGGTAGATCCGGCGTCTGTAGAAAAAGAAAAAATAATCCAAACGGCACGCTAAAATGTAGTATATGAACTTGTTATACTGGAGGGAGCAGGAGATTTGCAGATAATACAAGATGCATATATAAATATTTTTTATTTCACTTACGTGCGTGTATGATCGCAACTCCACCGGAGTCTGCTGCTGTCCCTCTGGGATGGGGCACGACAGCGTAATCATAGCAGGATGCAGAAGTGTATCACGAGGAGGAAGGAGGGATGAAGATGGCCACTCTCTTGTTTGCGTCCTTTTTGCTTGAGGTGGTTGTTGAGGTATTGCGATCCTGGTCTTGGTTTGCTCTTTTGTTTTGTGAAACAATCCATCTACCTTATGTCCCGTACAATTCTGACTTGTAGCAGCAGCAGCAGGATCCAACGGTGGTAGTGTGCAGAGCACTCTCCTCCGTGTGTGTGTTCCTGTTGGATTTGTCCTGGGATCCGATTTAGTTGCTTCGCTTTGTCATTGATGAGGCACACCAGGATAACCTCCAGAGTTACACGCAGGACTTGAGCTTACCCCCTCCTCCATCGGCGTGCTTGGGAGTCTGCTGGTGGATACAAAGAATCTGTGGGGGATTTCCAGCATCACCCAATTAGGTGGAGGAACAAGGTTGTGCGGATAGGGCTGTGACCCAACATCTTGGAAGTCTCCATGTGTTTCGGGTGTCATCCATTTTTGGTCTGGAGCAGGTTGGTAATGCTGTTGGTGCGTTTGAGGTGTGACCCATTGAGGGGGTGGTGAAACGCAGCGTCTGCTTTGGATTGTGTACTTGCTTCTGGGAACTTCTAAGCTTCTTCATGCGTCTCTCGTCTTGCTGACATAAAAGAAAAAAATGTCTATTAGCACACAAGTTACATCTGCCTATACCTTTGTAACCGAACTTAGCATTATTCACAACCTGAACTTCTCATATAAAAGTGGTGTTCATGTACATATTTTCCCCCTAGGACAGGCATCACACTATGCACTGAGCTGAGCATCTGCCAATACTTTTGTACCTGAACTGAGCACCCTTCACAGAATGAACCTCACATCCTGTTAATTCTACACTATTTGGTTACTTATATGTACACAGGCTGAGCACTCTCCACAACCTGAACTTCTTGTTTTGCAAAGGGAAATCATCTCTGAGTTAAAAACTTGAACCTTCATGAGTTTGAATGGTTGAACCACTAGTTCATACCAACCTGACCTTCATGTGAGATCACATGCATGTTCTATTTTCCTTTTATTTTTTGCATGTAACTGGATACATACCAACTTTGAACTCTAGCACACTTACTAGTTGAACTTCACATGGCTTTTCACATGTGAATGCAGGCAGATTTTCTAGTGTTTTTATAGCCTGGACTGATGCTCACACACTACCTGAACTTCACATGGCTGTAAGCAGGCAAATTTTCTAGTGTTTTGTAGCATGGACTGATGCTCACACACCACCTAAACTTCACATGGCTGTAAGGAGGCAGATTTTAAATAAGCTTTTTGTAGCCTGGACTGATGCTCACACACCACCTGACCTTCACATGGCTGTAAGAAAATAACAAACAGAAGGAAGAAGTTCAACCATACCCTGGCTAGAAGTTCGACCAAACTTTTTCAGCAGCTGATAGGCCACCTTGTGAGCAATTTGTCGAAGAGCTAGGAGAGGAACCGCATGGCAATCCATATCTTGCATAGGGCGCGAAGTTCATCTGCACGAAGCAAGAAGGTCAGGCAAGGGAAGATTGAAGAAGAAGGCGACAAGTGGGAGAAAGTTCATGTACCATTGCTGGATTTGAAGGTGCCGCCGATGCCGCCTCCGCCGCGGAGTTGCTCCGTTGGCCGCGCCGTTCGCCGTAGCTTCCATCGGGGCCGTCATCTACTCTGCCAAGGCGCCGGGCGGTGAGGATGGAAGGAGGATGAGGCTTTCGGAAGTCCATGGCAGCTTCATCGTGGCCAGGCGACGCGGGCTCCCTCGCGCCGGCGTCCGCCGTCGCTTCCTTCGCCGCGCGGTTGTCGGCCAGAGGTGGGAGACGGAGGATGGCGGCGGATTCGGTCGACCAGGCCTGAGACGGAGGGGGGCGGCGGATCCGGCCGCCGTGAGCCGAGACGGGGAGGGGGAGGCGGCGGATCCGGCGAAGATCGGCGGCGACCACGGGGGGAGGTCGGTGAATCGAGGGAAGGAGGGGGGCTGGGGCGGCTCGGGATCGGGGTCAGGTGTATCCTGTCGGGGCGGCTCGGGATCAGGTGTGATTCTGTCGGGCTGGGTCGGCAGTTCAGGAAGTTCGGGAGGGCCCTGTCGGGCCCTATATAGGGGCTTCTGTGATCCAAATAACTATTCTAATTCTGGGATTAAAATAGTGCTGTCCTATATATATATATATGTATGTATGTATGTATATATATATATGTATTATATATATAGGGTAACGCTATTCTAAGCGTGAGTGTAGAATAGCTTATTCTACACCCCCTAGTAACACTATGTACAAAATCTAGTAAAACGGTGTACAAAATGTAGTAATTTGAAAAATATTTTTTTATTATCTATGTTTGTAATTTACTTCATTTTTACGAAAATTACTACATTTTACGTAGTGTGTTACTATATTTTGTATGTACCGTTACTGGGGTGTAGAATAAGTTATTCTACACTCACGCTTAGTTTAGCGTTACTATACACACACACACACACACACACACACACACACACACACACACACACACACATCTGGGCTATTCTATTACGCGTAACAGAATATTATTTTGTTACCCTTCTTGAACTGACGTAGTTCACAGGTTGGACTGACGTGGTTTTCTACTTGAACTGATCTTCCTGCATGTACGATAAAGTGAAGCAGGGGATGCAACATGGAGCTTCCGGTGTTCTCCGGCGATGTCATGGGCCATTCGTTGCTAGAGGAGACATGTAAGGGTTCCGTGACGTGCAGCGCTCACAGTCGTGTTTTGAAATGTAGTCACCGGAGGTGACGGCGTGGGCATTTGGCGGCGGACGTGTTTTGGGCGTTGCTGTTTACCGTGGTGTTGGTAGGCCTCAATTTACGTCATGTTTGTTGTTTCGGATGTTAGAATTATCGATATGTTAGAGTTTTTGGAGATTAATTTCATCTGTAATTTCTGATTACAAGTTTTGGTGTTCTTGGTCGTTTTCCACGCCTGCCATGCAAATGTGTTCTTCTTTTTCTGTTGTTTTACTTTCGTATTGGCGTTGCAGGGAGAGATATGAGGATTATATGAAAAGATTTGCGTTGTCAATTTTGCTTCTTTGAGCTGTTTCTACCCCGGATTCCCATGTTATTTTGTCGTTGGCGGAGGTGGTGTATGGCGGCTGACTGTAGCCTGCGATTTCTTGTAATCTGGTCAAACTGTGTAATTAAGTTGCGTGTTTTTTAGTGTTGTTTGAATTGCTGCCATATGTGTAGTTGGACTGCTGCGTGTCAAAGTTGTCTTACTGTGCGTTGACATCGGAACTGGCTGCCTACCGATACCTTGCACTTTGATTATAAAGCCTGAGCCCTCTGTCACTTTCATTCTACCAGCTGCAACCAAAGAAAAGCGAGATGGATCCTGAGCTGGGAGAGGTCACAGAGGAGCAGGGGGATGCCGTCGATGTGAGGGCTGCGATGGCGGAGGCAGAGGAGGAGGAGGAGGCGCAGTGGATGGCACGACATGCTACCGAGGAGGAACTGGAGGCAGAGTTCAACAGACGCCTTGCGCGCAAGGTGATGGATACTTGCAACTCTAATGAATTGGAGCTTCTTTTCCCAGAGGACAGGGGAAGGAACCATATTCAGATCATCAGTTGGGCTAGGGTGAGAGTAGCCACGGCTCCACATCCATCCACCAGGGCCAAATGGCGTCGTTTCTTTGATCGTTATGACCGAAGTAGTGAATATTATGTTTTTTAGATTTTTGTTGTGAGGGAGCAGATGTTTGAATGACTAAATGAATTCAACTGTTTTATCTCTGAATGTGTTGTTTTATCTGCATATGTTTGACATGTGCACTTTTGAACTACTTGTCTATCTGAAGTTGAACTGATTTGCGGTTAAATGTTGCATGGCTTTATAATAACTATTTCCTACTAGCTGGCTGCCCACCTGCCTATTTATTATTTTTATAATCTGCGAGTCTCCCTGGCTATAAATTCTATCCATCTATGTGTGATGTGTGGTTTAGTCTCCCCTCCTTTTTCTTCCTTCTTCCAGAATCAGATCTAGGTTCCTCCCTCTTCTCTCTCACGGTCAACGGAAACACTGAACGTTCTCTCCGCACGGAGGAACATACAGCGGCTCTCGCGGCGGAAGTGCAATGCAGCCTCTTAAGGCAATTCTCGAGTCCGGCTGTTAAGCAGCCGGACTGACTAAGCGCCCGGAGTAACTTACAACAAGACCACTGGCACATTCCGAGCAGCGTGTAGCGATGCGGCTAACCCAGCCCCCTGCGAAACGTCAAGCAGGTCCTTGATACACCATTACGCTCAAGATACCATGGGCGTGGGGAGAGGGCACGACCACGATAAACCAGGACTACGGCTCAACCACACCGGGGGCTCTCAAGTGTGTCGTTCCTTTTCTTTTCTTTTTACCTTTTACTTTTTACCCACAGGACTCCGTTTGTCGGAGGCCCTGTCCGTGACAGAACTGTCGAACTCACGATGCAACATCCGGGGAAGGATGAAAGCTACAACGAATATCTGGTGGTCTCCATTACGAGCATTTTATACACCAATCTGCAGCCTACCCACGGAGGACATGTTTAAACAGTCCCATACCTTGCTTATCGCACTATTTGTATCGTTCTACATTCGTAGCAGCACTTATTGAATAAAACAATGCAGCACCTTTTTGCTTATAATTGCATTTCTTTTTCATACATATGTTCATTCATAGCATGTTGCATCCGTACACTTTGGTACGGCTAATATACACCAGGGGCTTATGTTTCCCGCATTATGGTATGATAAGTCCTAACACTTTCACAAGTGCGGCACCCCGAACTTATAGCACTATATGCATCGGCTCCGAATCATGTCTTGGGTCAATAGTTGGGTTTGCTCGGCTCCCATGTTTTGGTACCTTACGTTCCATTATATCGGCTAAGGTAGCACGGGAGAACCACTGCGATTCCGCCCAGCTTGAGCTGAGTTAACGCATATAGTGGAGAAAGCTAAACTGACCGTCATGATGAGGCGAGAACCGATCGCTGTTCGAGAGGTTTTTGCGAGTCCTTAAAGACTTATGCCGCTTAGAGCGAGGAGCCGGATCTTTGTCCGGCCAAGGCGTGGATAAGCGCCCCAAATTCGGCTTTCAAGACTAGGGGCTTCATCGAAATTTAAAATTATAGAATTCTATGGCTAAGTGAGAGTGTTCAAGCATTATAAGTCCGGTTGCCTTGTTCGGCTGTGTTGGCGCCTCCCTAGATGGACCCAAAAATGGGAACAAGAGCGCTCAAGTTTATCCCGAACACCCCAAAGACTCGTGGCATGGGGGCTAAAGCCGACGACTTGCCATCTCTCGATTTGATAAACAGCCGCACGTAAGGTAATATTTTAAATTAACAAGCGTTGCTTAGCGCATATGAACTAAGTTTTTCAAGCGCAGGATAACAAAATGCGAGTCTACTCAAATATTACATCTTTGGAGCACTCACCGCAATAGTGCGGGCGCCCTTGACACACTCTTATAATACATCTCGGGCGTGCGATGCTCCTTGCCCTCACGGTGGCGGTCTGCATCACGAGCCACGGACATCCATCTTGCCCCGGTGCACCTTTGCGGGCAAGGCCCGACGGGCACCCTCAATACAAGCGGAATGCTTGATGACTTCTACCCAGCACGCATCCATCACCGCCGCACCAGGCGAAGTAGCTCCCGGGCATGGCCTCCTTAGGCCACAACCGAACTATGAGGCCCTTCATGGCCTGTTCGGCCGCCTTGTGGAGCTCGACCACCGCTTCACCGGTGGTCGCTAAAAACACCGGATGTCCGGCCTCGACATACCGAGACCGAAGACCTTCTCTGTCGAGCTCCCTCCTCGGCCCGGTAGAATGCGGCAAGATCGGACACGCCGCAAGGAAGATCTGCGAACGCCTCACAGAGCTCCGGTCGGGTAAGTAACGGTAATTAACACTCACATGCTTACTTTGCATGAAAAATGCCTTACCCGCAGCTATTTTCTTCACCGCCTCAATCTCTGGAGGGCCTTGTAGGCTTCGCCTTAGCGGCTTTGGCACTCTCAAGAGCCGTTGCAAGCTCGGACTTTCGAGTCTTGAGTCACGCTCCAAGCTCTCATGTTTTTCACGCGATCCTGGAGCTCTTGCCGTACCTCCGCCACCGCGCCTCCTTCTTCTCTCTCGCTCGGTGCGCTCCACGGCCGCATTGCGTTCGGCCATGACCACCGCCTCCTTGAGGTCGCCACCTCGTTAGTGGCCCCTACAATACCCACGTTAGCCTTGTCATTTTTCTTGCAACCAAATCCTTTTACAGAAGGTACAATTTTCATAAGGTATTACTCACCTTCTTTTTCCTCGAGCTGCTTCTTGGCATTGGCCGAGCTCGTTCTCGGACCGCCGAGGGTTTCCTTCAAAGTATTGACCTCCATGATCGGTCTGGGCGAAGGTCGGCAGATGACCTGCAATCCCATATTGACATATTTTTATGACTCCTGCGTTTATCTTTCTAAAGATCCTCGGTCCGCTTTTCTTTCCGAACACCGAACCGAGCATCGTGGGCTACTGTCTATGCGGTACCATTTTTACATATATTGAAATTCTTACCTCAAAGCTGTTAGAAGGCTGCTGCAGGCTTCGGTCAGCCCGCTCTTGGCGAGCTGAACCTTCTGAATCACCGCACTCATAACAATGCGGTGTTCCTCTTCGATGGAGGCGCCGTTGAGCGCCTCCAGCAAATTATCCGGCACCTCCGGTTGGACGGAGGCAGCCGGCGTCACGGTCTTGCCCTTCTTACGAAGGGGTCGCCACGGACTCACGGAGCCACTGTGGCCTCCGGGGCTGAGTCCGGTGCAAAGTCCGGGAGGGTGTCCTGTGACACCTTCGGAGCCTCCTCCTCCTGGTGGGTCCTTTCTTGGGATCTCACCTCGGCATCATCCGCGGCATGGGGGGTGGAGGCAGTCGGAAGGGAATCCATATCCGACGCATCCAAGGACCCGCTCGACGAAACGGGAAGATCATGCTTGGGCGGACTGCAGGGTTGTATGCGGCATTAGAAAGACATTATGTGGCAAAAAGAAAAAACCTTGAAGTTATTCGGGAGTCCGGATACTTACGATCTCGCCAGGGGCTTGGCCCTTGGAGGCTAGTACTCGTCGTCGTCACTAGCGTTGGCAGAGCAGTCCGGGGGAAGAGCTTTTCCCTTCTTGGACGCTTCGGCCTCCCTTGTTGGGGAGGCCTTCCTTTTCTTCCCTCCT
Organism: Aegilops bicornis; assembly: GCA_021605145.1. Lineage (NCBI taxonomy): Eukaryota > Viridiplantae > Streptophyta > Magnoliopsida > Poales > Poaceae > Aegilops > Aegilops bicornis. Next base: position 369,331,630 of record CM038673.1, on the reverse strand, counting down.
TCATTGGGAGAGGCTCTTCTTCTCCTCCTCGCCTTGGTGGGAGGAGTCGGCCTCAATTCATCATCTCGATAGCACTGAAAACAGGAACTCTTCCGAGTCCCGTGGCCGTCTTCTTGGCCTTCTTCTCCGGCACCACATGGGGTGCCGGAGCCAGCTCCCCGTTAGGCGGGCGTCCGCTGGGTCCTCACGGCAATGGGGCCGGACAGGTAATCCGTTCGCCTTCGCCACTCATTCTGATAAAGGTAAAGGGAGTTTAGATCCCGCATAGAGCCAAACTATGGAAAACAAGTGGTGAAATCACTTACCTCGTCGGTGGGCCAGCTGCGAGCGGTATCTGCGATCTTGATGGCGGATCACGGGGAGCTTGGCGTATGAACAGCACCTTCCGGACATCTTAAATGCGTAGTGTCGAAGAGCCCGCTTCGAGAGTCCAGTGCTTTGCGCCAGATCAAACTCCCACATATTGAAGCCCCGTCGCTGGCACGGGAGAATCCGGCGGATGAGCATGACCTAGACTACGTTGACAAGCTTGAGCTTCTTGTCCACCAGCTTCTGGATACATGCTTGGAGTCCGGTCAGCTCCTTCGAATCCCCCCAAATCCGGCCACTTTCTTTCCAGGAGATGAGCCGTGTAGGGATTCCAGATCTAAATTCGGGGGCCGCTGTCCAATCAGGGTCACGTGGCTCGGTGATGTAGAACCAGCCCGATTGCCACCCCTTGATGGTTTCCACGAAAGTGCCCTCCGCCACGTAACGTGGGACATCCTGCCCACCATGGCGCCTCCGCACTCCGCTTGGCTGCCCTTCACAACCTTCAGCTTGACACTAAAGGTCTTGAGCCACAAGCCGAAGTGGGGCTGGATGCAGAGGAAGGCCTCGCACACGACGATAAACGCCGAGATGTTGAGGATGAAATTCGGGGCCAGATCATGGAAATCTAGGCCGTAATAGAACATGAGCCCCCGAACAAAGGGATGAAGCGGGAAGCCCAGTCCGCGGAGGAAATGGGGAAGAAATACTACCCTCTCATGGGGCCTGGGGTTGGGAAGGAGCTCTCCCTCGTCGGGGAGCCGATGTCGCGATATTCTTTGGACAAATATCCGGGCGTCAGACAGCTTCTCGATCTGCCCCTCCGTGGCGGAGGAGGCCATCCACTTTCCTCCCGCTCCGGACATAGTTGGAGAAGGTTGAGGTAAGAAGTGCGGACTTGGGCGCTGGAGCTTGAGTTCATGGAGATGGATAAGCCAAGGAGGAAGAAGGCGCAGGTAAAAGGGTTGGATCTTTATCCCCTTATATGGGCGGACAGAAACATGTGTCCCCACCGTCCTGGTAAAACTCGCTTATCCCCCAAGCGTCACAATCAATGGCGCGGTTGGGTTACCCACGTCCGTATTGATGGGATCCCGGAATAAGGGGAACCACGATCTCTGCTCGACAAGGCGTGCCAAGGAAACCGCTTTGCTAAACGCTGAAGTGGAACAATAAAAACAGTTTGAGTAAAGGCTTGGTAGTGGTGCGGCGTCACGCCACGTATCACGCCGCCAGATTGATCTTGTGTAATATTATTCTCTCTACGGAGGTATGTGGAATTTATTTTTGCAGAGTTGGACACTATCCTGGTGTTCACAATCTTCTATAAATTATTCGGCGGAAGAACCCGCCTTGCAATGCCGAAGACAACATGCGCGCCGGACTCGTCGTCATTGAAGCCTGGTTCTGGGAGCTCTTGAGGAGTTCCGGACTAGGGGTGTCCGGATAGCCAAACTATCATCATCGGCCGGACTCCAAGACTATGAAGATACAAGATTGAAGACTTCGTCCCATGTCCGGATGGGACTTTCCTGGCGTGGAAGGCAAGCTTGGCGATACGGATATGTAGATCTCCTACCTTTGTAACCGACTACATGTAACCCTAACCCTATCCGGTGTCTATATAAACCGGAGGGTTTTAGTCCGTAGGACGAACAACAATCATACCATAGGCTAGCTTCTAGGGTTTAGCCTCTTTGATCTCGTGGTAGATCCACTCTTGTAACACACATATCATCAATATTAATCAAACATGACATAGGGTTTTACCTCCATCAAGAGGGCCCGAACCTGGGTAAAACATCGTGTTCCTTGTCTCCTGTTACCATCCGCCTAGACGCACAGTTCGGGACCCCCAACCCGAGATCCGCCGGTTCTGACACCGACAGGGGGGTCGCCCCCCTTCCCCATCCCGGCGAGGCCGAGCCTGGAACGAGCCGTAGCAGGCGACGACGCAGCGTGCCGTGGCGCCGCATGCGGAGGCGAGTCCGTAACATGACTTGCCCCCGCATCGCACCGCATCGAGGGGCATAGTTGTACTAAAACATCTTCCTTGTATGGACTAGCCCCCATTATCTATCTTTAGGGGTGTGTGGGTGCGTGTGTGTGTGTGTGTGTGGGGGGGGGACAGAATAACCGCACTGCGCTTGTCAAACGAGCGCACTTCCGCGTTAGCGCGAGGCCGAGCCGGGGGGGTGGGTGGGTCGGGACCCCCCATTCCGGAGAGGCCGAGCCAGGAACGAGCCGTAGCAGGCGACTACGTGGCATGCCGCGGCGTCGCATGCGGAGGCGTGTTCATAACATAACTTGCCCCCGCTCCGCACCGCACCGCACCGAGGGGCATAGTTGTACTGACACATCTTCTTTGTATGGACTTGCCCCCATTATCTATCTTTAGTGGTGTGTGGGTGCGTGTGTGGGGTGGGGGGGACAGAATAATCGCATTGCGCCTGTCAAACGATCACACTGCCGCTTAGCGCGAGGCCGAGCCGGGGGGGGGGGGGGGTGGGGGGGGGTGGGTGGGGACCCCCCCACCCCCCTCCCGGTGAGGTCGAGCCCGGAACGAGCCGTAGCAGGCGACGACGCGGCGTGCTGCAGGGTCGCATGCGGAGGCGAGTCCGTAACATGACTTGCCCCCGCACCGCACCGCACCACACCGAGGGGCATAGTTGTACTGACACATCTTCCTTGTATTGACTTGCCCCCATTATCTATCTTTAGGGGTGTGTGGGTGCGTGTGTGTGTGTGGGGGGGGGGGGGAGGACAGAATAACCGCCTTTGCGCTTTGTCAAACGAGCGCCTTTGCAGCGTTAAGCGAGGCGAGCCGGGGGGAGGGGGTGGGACCCTCCTCCCCATCCCGGCGAGGCCGAGCCAGAACGAGCAGGCAACGACGCGGCGTGCCGCGGAGTCGCATAAGGAGGCGACTCCGTAACATGACTTGCCCCAGCACCGCACCGCACCGCACCGAGGGGCATAGTAGTACTGACACATCTTCCTTGTATGGACTTGCCCCCATTATCTATCTTTAGAAGTGTGTGGGTGCGTATGTGGGGAGGGGGGACAGAATAACCGCACTGCGCCTGTCAAGCAAGCGCCTTTGCAGCGTTAAGCGCGAGGCCCGAGCCGGCCGGGGGGAGGGGGGTCGGGACCCCCCTCCCCCATCTCGACGAGGCCGAGCCAGGAATGAGTCGTAGCAAGCAACGACGCGGCGTGCCGCACCGTCCCATGCGGAGGCGAGTCCATAACATGACTTGCCCTCGCACTGCAGCGCACTACACCGAGGGTCATAGTTGTACTGACACATCTTCCTTGTATGGACTTGCCCCCATTATCTATCTTTAGGGGGTGTGTGGGTGCGCATGGGGGGGGGGACAAAATAACCGCACTGCGCCTGTCAAACGAGCGGACAGCCGCGTTAGCGCGAGGCCGAGCTGGGGGTTGGGGGGAGGGACCCCCTCCCCCATCCCGACAAGGCCGAGCCAGGAACGACCCGTAGTAGGTGATGACATGGCGAGCCGCAGCGTCGCATGCGGAGGCGAGTCCGTAACATGACTTGCTCCCGCACCGCACCGAGGGGCATAGTTGTACTGACACATCTTCCTTGTATAGACTTGCCCTTATTATCTATTTAAAGGGGTGTGTGGGTGCGTGTGTGTGTGTGGGCGGGGGACAGAATAACCGCACTATGCCTGTCAAACGAGCGCACTACCGCGTTAGCGCGAGGCCGAGCCGGGGCGGGGAGGGTGGGACCCGCTCCCCATCCCGGCGAGGCCGAGCCAGGAACAAGCCGTAGCAGGCGACGACGCGGCGTGCCGTGGTGTCGCATGCAGATGCGAGTCCGTAACATGACTTGGCCCCGCACCGCACCGAGGGGCATAGTTGTACTGACACATCTTCCTTGTATGGACTTGCCCCCATTATCTATCTTTAGGGGTGTGTGTGTGTGGGGGGGGGTGGAACAGAATAACCGCACTGCGCCTGTCAAACGAGCGCACTGCCGCGTTAGTATGAGGCCGAGACCCGGGGGGGGGGGGAGGGGGGGTCGGAACTTCCCCTCCCCCATCCCGGCGAGACCGAGCCAGGAATGAGCCGTAGCAGGCGACGACGCGACGTGTCACGACGTCGCATATGGAGGCGAGTCCGTAACATGACTTGCCCCCGCACTGCACCGAGGGGCATAGTTGTACTGACACATCTTCCTTGTATGGACTTGCCCCATTAGCTATCTTTAGGGGGTGTGTGGGTGCGGCGTGGGGGGGCATGGGAGCAGAATAACCACACTGCGCTGTCAAAGAGCACCTTTGCCCGCGTTAAGCGGCGGCGAAACGAGGTAGGGGTTCGGGACCCTCCCAAATACCGACGAGTCCGAGCCAGAACGAAGCCGTGCATGACGGACGCGGCGTGCAAGGCGTCGCATGGGGTGGCGAGTCCGTAACATGACTTGCCACCGCACCGCACCGCACCGAGGGGCATAGTTGTACTGAGACATCTTTCTTGTATGGACTTGCCCTCATTATCTATCTTTAGGGGTGTGTGGGTGCGTGTGGGGGAACGAGAATAACCGCACTTTCCTTTGTCAAGCGAGCGCCTTTGCCAGCGTTAGCGAGAGGCCGAGCCAGGGGGAGGGAGGGAGGGACAGGACCCCCCTCCCCCATCCCGGCAAGGCCGAGCCAGGAACGAGCCGTAGCAGGCAACGATGCGGCGTGCCGCGGCATCGTATGCAGAGCGAGTCCGTAACATGACTTGCCCCCGCACCGCACCGAGCGGCATAGTTGTACTGACACATCTTCCTTATATGGACTTGCCCCCATTATCTATGTTTAGGGGTGTGTGGGTGCGTGTGTGTGTGTGGGGGGGGGGGGGTGGAACAGAATAACCACACTGCGTCTATCAAATGAGCGCACTGCCGCGTTAGGTGAGGCCGAGCCGGGGGGGGGGGGGGAGGGGGGTCGGGACGTCCCCTCCCCCATCCCCGGCGAGGCCGAGCCAGGAATGAGCTGTAGCAAGGTACAACACGGCGTGCCGCGGCGTCGCATGTGGAGGGGAGTCCGTAACATGACTTGCCCCCGCACCGCACCCCACCGCACCGACGAGCATAGTTGTACTAACACATCTTCCTTGTATGGACTTGCCCCCATTATCTATCTTTAGGGGGTGTGTGGGTGCGCGTGGGGGGGGGGGGAGGGAACAGAATAACCGCACTGCGCCTGTCAAACGAGCACACTGCCGCGTTAGCGCGCGGTCGAGCCGGGATGGAAGGGGGGTCGGGACCCCCCTCCCCCATCCCGACGAGGCCGAGCCAGGAGCGAGCCATAGCAGGCGACGACGCGGCGTGCCGCAGCGTCGCATGCGGAGGCGAGTCCATAACATGACTTGCCCCCATTATCTATCTTTAGGGGGGTGTGTGTGGGTGTAACAAAATAACCGATCAAGGCCGTTAAACGAAAGCGACTATCAGAAAGAAGCGCGAGGTCGAAAGCTCTGAGTGGGGGGCAGGGGGTCGACCTCCTCCCCATCTCGGCGAGGGCCGAGCCAGAACGAGCCGTAGCAAAGGTGCGCATTTACGCTGCTGCCGTGGGTTTCGATGCGGAGGCGAAGTCCACATGACTTGCCCTCGCACCGCACCGCACCGAGGGGCATAGTTGTCTTGACACATTTTCCTTGTATGGACTTGCCCCATTATCTATCTTTAGGGTGTGTGGGTGCGTGTGTGTGGGGGGGACAGAATAATCGCATCAAGGCCGCCAAATGAGCGCCTTTGCCGCGTTAAGCGCGATGTCGCAGGGCCCCCTTCCGCATCCGGGCGCGGCCGAGCCAGGACCGAGCCGTAGCAGGCGACGACGCGGCGTGCCGCGACGTCGCATGCGGAGGCGAGTCCGTAACATGACTTGCCCTGCACTGCACCGAGGGGCATAGTTCTACTGACACATCTTACTTGTATGGACTTGCCCCCATTATCTATCTTTAGGGGCCTGTGCGTGTGTGTGGGTGGGGGGGGGGGGGAACAGAATAACCGCAATGCGCCTGTCAATCGAGCGCATTGTCTTGTTAGCGCGAGGCCGAGCTTGTGGGGGGAGGGTGGGAGAGACCCCCTCCCCCATCCCAGCGAGGCCGAGCTAGGAACGAGCCGTAGCAGGCGACGACGCGACGTGCCACGGCGTCGCATGCGGAGACGAGTCTGTAACATGACTTGCCCCCGCACCGCACCGCACCGCACCGAGGGGCATAGTTGTACTGACCATCTTCCTTGTATGGACTTGCCCCCATTATCTATCTTTACGGGTGTGTGTGTGTGTGTGGGGGGGGGGGTGGACAGAATAAGCGCACTGCGCCTGTCAAACAAGCACACTACCACAATAGCGCGAGGCCGTGCCGGGGGGGGGGGGGCAGGGGGGTCGGGACCCCCCGCCCCCATCCCGGCGAGGCCGAGCCAGGAACGAGCCGTAGCAGCGATTTATGCAGCGTGTCACAAGGCCGCATGCGCAGGCGAAGTCCGTATTATGACTTGCCCCGCACCGCACCGCACCGAGGGGCATAGTTGCACCGAAACATCTTACTTGTATGGACTTGCCCCATTATCTATCTTTAGGGGTGTGTGGCTGCGTGTGGGGGGGGAGAAGCAGAATAACGCCAAGCGCTGTCAACGAGCGCATTGCCGCATTAGCGCGAGGCCGAGCCGGGATTAAGGGGGCGTCGGGACCCCCCCCCCATCCCGGCGAGGCCCAGCCAGGAATGTGCCGTAGCAGGTGACGACGCGGCGTGCAGCGGTGTCGCATGCGGAGGCGAATCCAGAACATGACTTGCCCCGCACCGCCTTTGCACCGAGGGGCGGTTATCTTGACACATCTTCCTTTTATGGACTTGCCCCCATTATCTATCTTTAGGGGTGTGTGGGTGCGTGTGGGGGGGGGGGACAGAATAACCGCACTGCGCTTGTCAAACAAGCGAACTGCCGCGTTAGCGCGAGGCAGAGCCTGGGGGGGAGGGGGGAGGCGGGTCGGGACCCCCTCCCCCCTTCCCAGCGAGGCCGAGCTAGGAACGAGCCGTAGCAGGCAACGACGCGGCGTCGCTTACGGAGGCGAGTCCGTAACATGACTTGTCCCCGCACCGCACCGAACCGCACAGAGGGGCATAGTTGTACTGACACATCTTCCTTGTAAGGAATTGCCCCCATTATCTATCTTTAAGGGTGTGTGGGTGCGTTTGTGTGGGGGGGGGGGGACAGAATAACCGCACTGCGCCTGTCAAGCAAGCACACTGCCGTGTTAGCGCGATGCCGAGCCGGCGGGGGGAGGGTGGGACCCCTCCCCCATCCCGGCGAGGCCGATCAAGGAATGATCCGTAGCTCGCGACGACGCGGCATGCCGCGGCGTCGCATGCAGAGGCGAGTCCGTAACATGACTTGCCTCGGCACCGCACCGCACCGCAACGAGGGGCATAGCTGTACTGACACATAATCCTTGTATGGACTTGCCCCCATTATCTATCTTTAGGGGATGTGTGGGTGCGCGTGGGGGGGGGGACAGAATAACCGCGGCGCTGTCAAACGAAGCGCCTTTGCAGCGTTAAGCGAGGCCGAGCCGGGGGAGGGGGATGGACCCCTCCCCATCCCGACGAGGCCGGGCGAGAACGAGCCGTGGCAGTGACGGCGTGGCGTCTTTGTGGCGTCGCTTATGCGAATGGTCCGTAACATGACTTGCCCCCGCACCGCACCGCACCGCGGGGCATAGTTGTACTGACACATCTTCCTTGTATGGACTTGCCCCCATTATCTATCTTTAGGGAGTGTGTGGGTGCGTGTGTGTGTGGGGGGGGGGGGACAGAATAACCTCACTGCGCCTATCAAACGAAGCGCCTTTGCCGCGGCGTTAAGCGCGAGGCCGAGCGGTGGAGGGGGTCAGGACCCCCCCTCCTCCATCCCAGCGAGGCCGAGCCAGGAACGAGCCGTAGCAGGCGACGACGCGGCATCCATGCGTAGGCGAGTCCATAACATGACTTGCCCCCGCACCGCACCGCACCGAGGGGCATAGTTTCTACTGACACATCTTCCTTGTATGGACTTGCCCCCATTATCTATCTTTAGGGGTGTGTGGGTGCGTGTGGGGGGAACAGAATAACCGCACTGTGCCTGTCAAACAAGCGCATTGTCGCGTTAGCATGAGGCCGAGCCAGGAACGAGCCGTAGCAGGAGACGACGCGGCGTGCAAGCCGCGTCGCATCTTGAGGCGAAGTCCGTTATGACTTGCCCCCGCACCGCACCACACCGCACCGTGGGGCATAGTTGTACCGACACATCTTCCTTGTATGGACTTGCCCCCATTATCTATCTTTAGGGGTGTGTGGGTGCGTGTGGGGCAGGGAAAAAGAATAACTGCACTGCGCCTGTGAAACGAGCGCACTGTCGCGTTAGCGCAAGGCCAAGTTGGGGGGAGGGGGGTTCGGGACCCCCCTTGATACGTCTCCAATGTATCTATAATTTTTGATTGCTCCATGCTATATTATTTACTGTTTTGGGCAACATTGGGCTTTATTATCCACTTCTATATTATTTTTTGGACTAACCTATTAATCGGAGGCCCAACCCAGATTTGCTGTTTTATGCCTATTTCAGTGTTTCGAGGAAAAGGAATATCAGACGGAGTTGAAACGGAACGAAATCAACTGGAGAAGTTATTTTTGGAAGGAAAGCCACCAGATAGGCTTGGACTCTATGTCAGAAGATACGGGAGCTGGCCACAAGGGTGGGGGGCGCGCCCACCCCCCTAGGGCGCCCCCTGCCTCGTGGGGCCCCCGTAGCTCCACCGACGTACCCCTGCACCCATATATACTCACGTACCCTAAAACTTCCAGAACAGAATGTAGATCGGGAGTTCCGCCGCCGCAAGCCTCTGTAGCTACCAAAAACCAACCGGGAGCCCGTTCCGGCACCCTGCCGGAGGGGGAACCCATCACCGGTGGCCATCTTCATCATCCCGGCGCTATCCATGACGAGGAGGGTGTAGTTCACCCTCGGGGCTGAGGGTATGTACTAGTAGCTATGTGTTTGATCTCTCTCTCTCTCTCGTGTTCTCTCTCGTGTTCCCTCTATGGCACGATCTTGAGGTATCCCGAGCTTTGCTATTGTAGTTGGATCTTATGATGTTTCTCCCCCTCTACTCTCTTGTGATGAATTGAGTTTCCCCTTTTGAAGTTATCTTATCGGACTGAGTCTTTTATGAGGACACTTGATGTATGTCTTGCCGTGTTTATCTGTGGTGACAATGGGATATCACGTGCCACTTGATGTATGTTTTGGTGACCAACTTGCGGGTTCCGCCCATGAACCTATGCATAGGGGTTGTCACACGTTCTTGACTCTCCGGTAGAAACTTTGGGGCACTCTTTGAAGTACTCTGTGTTGGTTGGATGAATCTGAGATTGTGTGATGCATATCGTATAATCATGCCCATCGATACGTGAGGTGACAATGGAGTATCTAGGTGACATTAGGGTTTTGGTTGATTTGTGTCTTAAGGTGTTATTCTAGTACGAACTCTTTTATAGATTGATCCGAAAGAATAGCTTTGAGGTGGTTTTGTACCCTACCATAATCTCTACGTTTGTTCTCCGCTATTAGTGGCTTTGGAGTGACTCTTTGTTGCATGTTGAGGGATTGTTATATGATCTATCTATGTTATTATTGTTGAGAGAACTTGCACTAGTGAAAGTATGAACCCTAGGCCTTGTTTCCTATCATTGCAATACCGTTTACACTCACTTTTACCGCTCGCTACCTTGCTGTTTTTATATTTTCAGATTACAAATACCTTTATCTACTATCCATATTGCACTTGTATCACCATCTCTTCACTGAACTAGTGCACCTATACAATTTACCGTTGTATTTGGTGTGTTGGGGACACAAGAGACTCTTTGTTATTTGGTTGCAGGGTTGCTTGAGAGAGACCATCTTCATCCTACGCCTCCCACAGATTGATAAACCTTAGGTCATCCACTTGAGGGAAATTTTCTACTGTCCTACAAACCTGTGCACTTGCAGGCCCAACAATGTCTACAAGAAGAAGGTTGCGTAGTAGACATCAAGCTCTTTTCTGGCGCCGCCGCTGGGGAGGCTAGGTAAGTGAAGGTATATCTTTAGATCTTGCAATCGAATCTTTTTGTTTCTTGTTTTAGCACTAGTCTAGTTTACAAAAGAAAATTACAAAAAAATGGAATTAAGTTTGTCTCATACGATTCATCTTTTTAATGTCTTTCGTGAGTATGATGGAAAGGAAAATTGTGCCAAAGTGTTAGAAGAAGAATGCATTAAAATGTTTGGCACTAAATCTTGGAATGATGAGCATGATTGCAATGTTGTTAGTATGAACTCCTTGAATATCCATGATGCTAATGATGATTGCACTAGTTATGATGAAAATGCCTCCTATAAACATGTCAATTTTTGTGGAGTAAATTGGGTTTTAAGTACACACCAAATAGGGAAGATAGATATTGCAAGAGGCATAAGTACTTAGAAACCAAATTGTTGCAAGAAGAGCTAGATGAATGTGCTGAAAGATTCAATATTTATAGTACCCTTGTGAACTTTGCAATGAACATGGTCATTTAAAGATCCAATGCTATTTGTTTCATGATCAAGTCGTTTCCAAATATTGTGATAATTTGATTACCGTTGAGCATCATAAAGAGCTTAGCCTTCTTTTGGGTTATGAAGAAATGAAACGTATAATGGCGTATTCCAAAATTTAATCTTGATAGATTTCTTGATTTTGATCTAGAAAAGATTTATATGTATTGTGCGGTGAATTGCATTGAAAATCCTTATATTGTCAATTACATAAAGAAAAGAAAACAAATAGAAGATGAAGAGAATACTAATGAAAGGTAAGAGACTTCCCAATATCCTCATATTATTTCTTATGATGAATCAGGTAACGAGGAGGAGCTTTCTATCCAACCAATCTCATCAATAAGGAGCTCAAAGAGGAAGGTTGAACATACACATAATGTGAAGAAGAAAAGGAAAAGAAGGGGCAACAAAGGTAAAAAGGTATCCCTTCCAAATGATGTTGCTCCTACTACTTGTGATAATGATAATTGCTATACTATTGGTGCTATCCATACTCTTAATGATGAGAGTGATTATGCTTATGATATGAAAAGGCCCAAGCTTGGGGAAGCTATGTTTGATGAGAATGACATATTTGAGAATATATTTGCTGAAATTAATGTTTGTCCCAAGCTTGGAGATGCTACGTTTAGTGAATAAGATATTTTTAGCATCCCAAGTTTTGATATGCAAAGTTGTTATGATGATAGCATGCCTTCTACCTATGATGATTGTATTTATGAAAGTGGGTTTGGAAGAGTGTCAACTTTAGGAATTAGTGATCCCACTATTTTGGAGGATGTTTAATCTTATTGTGATGAATATGAAAGTGGATTTGGAAGAGTGTCAACTTTATTTAGTGATTCCACTATCTTGGGAGAGGTTTCAATCGATTATGATGAGAACAAAGTTGCTACTTATGATGATTATTGTGATAAAACTTATGCTATAAAGAGTAGTGATGATTATATTTATAAAACTTGTCATGATTATGAGTACCCTTTCTCTGAACATTACTCTTTTAATGTGGAAACAATTTTTAGTGTTCAAGTCTCTTATGATACTCCCAATATTCCGAATGAGAAGAATTTTGCTTATGTGGAGAGTAGTAAATTTTCTATGCTTGTAGATCATGAAAAGAATGATTTAGGTGCTGGTTATATTGTTGAATTCATTCATGATGCTACTGAAAATTATTATGAGGGAGGAACATATGCTTGTAGGAATTGCAATAATATCAAGTTTCCTCTCTATGTGCTTAAAGTCTTGAAGTTATGCTTGTTTTACCTTCCTATGCAAGTTGATTCTTGTTCCCATAAGTTGTTTGCTCACAAAATCCCTATGCATAGGAAGTGGGTTAGGCTTAAATGTGCTAGTCATATTCTTTATGATGCTCTCTATATGTTTAAATTCCTATCTTTTATGTGAGCATCATTGAAATCATCATGCCTAGCTCGGGGCTTTAAACGATAGGCTTGTTGGGAGGCAACCCAATTTTATTTTAGTTTATTGCTTTTTGTTTCTGTTTAGTAATAAATAATCCATCTAGACTCTGTTTAGATGTGGTTTTATGTTTTAATTAGTGTTTGTGCCAAGTAGAACCTTTGGGAAGATTTGGGTGAAGTCTTTATGATCATGCTGTAAAAAACAGAAACTTTAGCGCTCACGAGATTAGGTATAACTTTTTACTGGAGAGTTATATTTAGTTGATTCTTTTTGCAGATGATTACTAGACAAATTACTCAGGTACACCATTTTATTTTAGAATTTTTGGAGTTCCATAAGTTTGAGTTAGTTACAGATTACTACAGACTGTTCTGTTTCTGACAGATTCTGTTTTTCGTGTGTTGTTTGCTTATTTTGATGATTCTATGGCTAGTAAAATAGTTTATAAACCATAGAGAAATTGGAATAAAGTAGGTTTAACACAAATATAAATAAATAATGAGTTCATTACAGTACCTTGAACTGGTGTTTTGCTTTCTTTTGCTAATGGAGCTCACGAGTTTTCTGTTAAGTTTTGTGTGGTTGAAGTTTTCAAGTTTTGGGTAAAGATTCGATGGACTATGGAATAAGGAGTGGCAAGAGGCTAAGCTTGGGGATTCCCAAGGCACCCCAAGGTAATATTCAAGGATAACCAAGCGACTAAGCTTGGGGATGCCCCGGAAGGCATCCCCTCTTTCGTCTTCGTTCATCGGTAACTTTACTTGGAGCTTTATTTTTATTCACCACATGATATGTGTTTTGCTTGGAGCGTCATTTTATCTTGTTAGTATTTGCTTTCTGTTATTTAGAATAATGTTTTTCATCTTTAGTTTCAATAAAAATGTCAAGGATAGCCTTTACCATGCTTATTTTGCTTGTATACATGTTGCTGTTTGAAAACAGAAAGTTTACCGCTGTTGCAAAAATTCCCTAGAAAAGTCAGAGAGTGGTATAATGTAGAATATTTTTGCATATTTAGCTCCCATAAATTTATTACAGTGGGAATTTTATTTCATAATTTTTGGAGTCAGGGAAGTATTGATACTCTTGCATTCTTTACAGACTGTACTGTTTTGGCAGATTGCTGTTATGTTTGCATTGTTTGCATATGTTTGCTTGTTTAATGATTCTATTTAAGGATAGGAGTATTAAATATGCAGAGGCATTTAGTATTCAATGTTGAATAATAATGTTAGTGATTTGTTACAGTAGAAAATGATAAGGTTTTGCATTGGTTTATACTAACCTATCTCACGAGTTCTTGTTGAGTTTGTTGTGAATGAAGCTTTTGATAAAAAGAGAAACCATGATATGAAAGGAATTAAGAAGACACAAAGTTCAAGCTTGGGGATGCCCAAGGCACCCCAAGATAATATTTCAAGAAGTCTCAAGCATCTAAGCTTGGGGATGCCCCGGTAGGCATCCCACCTTTCTTCTTCAACAACTATCGGTTAGTATCAGTTGAGCCTAAGTTTTTTGCTTCTTCACATGAGTAGTGCTATCCTTACAATGTAGTTTTATTTAGCTTTGCTTCCTGTTTGAATAAAGTATCAAGATATGAAATTATTAAATGGGAGAGTCTTCACATAGTTGCATAATTATTCGACTACTCATTGATCTTCACTTATATCTTTCGGAGTAGTTTGTCATTTGCTCTAGTACTTCACTTATATCTTTTAGAGCACGGCGGTGGTTTTATTTTGTAGAAATTAATGAACTCTCATGCTTCACTTATATTATTTTGAGAGTCTTAAATATCATGGTAATTTGCTTAAATAATCATAATATTCTAAGCATACAAGATTTGTAAGAATTCTTATGAGTGTGTTGGATACTAAGAAAAGTTTGATACTTGATAATTGTTTTAAGATATGGAGGTAGTGATATTAAAATCATGCTAGTTGAGTAGTTGTGAATTTGAGAAATGCTTGTGTTTAAGTTAGCGAATCCCGTAGCATGCACGTATGGTTAAAGTTATGTAACAAATTTGAAACATGAAGTGTACCTGGCTTGTGCATCCTTATGAGTGGCGGTCGGGGTCGAGCGATGGTCTTTTCCTACCAATCTATCCACCTAGGAGGATGAGCGTAGTAGTTGATTTTTGATGACTTCTAAATTTTTGCAATTAGTATATGAGTTCTTTTGACTAATGTTGAGTCCATGGATTATACGCACTTTTACCTTTCCGCCATTGCTAGCCTCTTGATGCACTGCATTGCCCTTTCTCACGTCGAGAGTTGGTGCAAACTTCGCCGGTGCATCCAAACCCCGTGATACGATACACTCTATCACACATAAAACTCCCTATATCTTCCTCAAAACAGCCACCATACCTACCTATTATGGCATTTCCATAGCCATTCCGAGATATATTGCCATGCAACTTTCCACCGTTCCGTTCATCATCATCATGACATACTTTACTTTTGTCATATTGCCATTGCATGATAATGTAGTTGACATCGTATTTGTGGCATGTAGCGACCTGACCCAACATCGGTCAAGTCTACGTATGCATACCATCCCAAGATCATCTTTGGTACTCACGGACATCGATAAAGTAATCAAAGTTCAATCACACCTGAATTTTATTACACGATTCTCATATAGAGTCTTTATTACAAGGGAATAAATTCGCTCAAGGCCAACTCATGAGAAATAAACTACTAATGCTGCAGGCGTCAAGTAAAGTGAGTCCATCCGACTCCAAAGGGCAATCGCCAAGCGCGGGCGTAGCCTCACTCTGATCGGAATATACCTCGCAACATAAGGCGTTGCGGCCGTGTAGGTCGACTTTTGGAATAAGCTGGCAAGTCATGAAGAATAACAATAATAAAGTTACTACACTATATGCAATAGGCTGTGGAGCTCTAAGTTTCATAATTTTGCGTAAAGCCAATTTTATCCTACTACAGAGGACATATTTGAAAATAACAACAAATTGTTGGTAGTTATTGAGATGGTTCCGCCAACCAAAATCTCGTTCCCAAATTATTAAGTCATAAACCCCTCAAATTAATTCATTAGTTTTAGTGTTGAGATATCCGAATACTTCCAAGTTCCAGAGGCTCAAATGTCCGTGAATCGGGACACGGCTAATCGATTAGATCTTTCAACTCTGCGAGAGGTTTGCGCACTTTCCCGCAAGAATCATTCCCTCCTTTAAAGTCTTCGCACTTCATGGTGTTTGAAGGCGGGACGAATGAAACAGGTCTTCCAAAGAGTTCTTCCGCCACCGCCAAGCACTCCATCCAATCCTACCGTTCTTCTACATCTCGTTGTACCGTCCGGCCAGCGTCACTACTAGGGTCAACCCAGCCAGAGCCCATAATGGCTTTGCGGCTGCCTGTGTAAGCTTCGGTCATGGGGTATCCATCCTTCTCTTCGTGGCTGGGTGAAGCTTTCCGCAAGATGTCATGGCACTTCTCCATGCATCCCGGCCACCACTTTGGGTTCTCCAGGTGCCCGTCAACCGCCCTCCACCCGGTAGTGATTTTCAAGTCCTTCTTGATCATTGTAGTTCATGGGGTTGTCATCATCATTGACTCTCAAATCTTGCTTATGAATTTCACTCAACCCAAAACCCGTCTCTGAGCATAGCAAAGAAAACTACTTAGTCCGGGGTCATGGTAACAAGGGGATTGGTTCATCCTACCACATGATACTACTCAAGTTTAATGACTTCAAGATTTCACTACTGCATGCATGGTGGGGTGGTGACAATTACTAATGCACAAAAACATAGGTATAGAATAACATGATCAAAACTTGCCTTGCTGATGATCCTCGTAAGCTAAAGAGTCGTAGTAGCAAGCTTCGCACTCCGGAAACTCTACCGAGACAAACAATGAACACAATAAGCAAAACAATAGGATCGCATAACACAACATAACAAAAATAACATAACACAACAAAGCAACCAAAACCAAATCCAAAGGAAAACTCAAAGAAAAATCACTCAAAGTTTCCTACTTCAACAATAGCTAGAAATAGTTTTTATATAACAAAAATTCCTTAATATAACCTAATCATGGTTTTAAGTTAACTAAACAGAAAAGGATTCACTAAGCAACTAGGAGCAAAAAGAATTAATTTAAAAGCTATTATAAAACTCATTTTAGGCCTAATCCAATTTCTATTAAGAAAAATAAATTAAAACCTTTATTAATTATAAATAAAAGTTCATCTACTAGAATGACAGAAACTAACCTAGAATAACTAATCACAAGTTAAAAATAAATTCATTTACTAATTAAAATATTAGGAAAACAGCATCTAGCTAAATAATTAGGATTAATAGGATTCTGCTTAAAACTAATTATTTATTAATCCTAAAATACCCAAGTTAATTTCTAGGGTTTGGCAATGTCAAAATAAAGTTGGGACAAAAAGAATCATGCAAAAATAATTTTTCTAACTCAAGTTATAGCAGATTTACTATTCTGACTAAAACTAAATTAAAGCATTTTAATTATTTTAACATAGCTAAATATGTATTCTACAGAAACTACATAAAATTTGCAATCCAACAAAAAAAGAATCACCTAAAAATATTAAACAGAATAAAAGATATCAATTTTGAAAAAGCGAAACTATTCTGCTAAAACAGAAAATCAAATTAAAAAGAAAAAGGCCTAATGGGCCTATCTCATGCACTAGGCGTTAAATAGTCTAAACGGGCCCTAGGGTTAACTAAAACGAACCGGGCCTAAAAGAAATAAACCTAACCTAATAAATAAACCGATTGAACCGGCGGTTTTCTAATAAAACTTACCCCTTGAGTTCTAATCCTAAGCCACTCGTTTGAGATCGGACGGGAGGGTGATCCCGAGGACGTCTGGAGTCCCATGACGGCGGCGGCGGGCGGCGAGAGTGCGTCGGGGCTTCGGCGTCGGGAGGTCCGGGAGTCGCCGTGCGGATGCGGGAGGTCGGGAGTGGTTCGGTGGGATCGTTGGGGTCGGGTGGACTAGGGTGGCGGCAATGGCGACTTTGGCGGTGGGAGCTCGGGTTTCCGGAAGGTCGGCGGGAGGGCGAGGTCCGCGAGGTCTCGGGGAATGGGGTGCAGGGCAACGGCTTTTATAGCCGGGGTCGTCCTCGCTTGAAGCGATCGGCATCGGTCGGGATCCGCGATCCATGGCGGCAATGAGGCGTGGGGAAGAAGATGGGCGTGGGCCCCGTCGAGAGAGAGAGAGGAGGTGGGAACGAGCGGGTGGCCAAACTTCGGAGCGGATTCGGTAGCGAGGCGAGGAGCCGGTCGGGTGGGTGGCCATTGGCTGGGCCTGGCCGGGCCGGGCAGTGGTACACAAGTTGGGCACTGGGTGGCCTAAATGGCGCTGAGGGAGGGTTTTTTTCTTTTAATTTATTTTTTTAAAATAAAACAAAACAGAGTATAACTTTTAAAATATAAATATTTTATATAGGGTATATATATACCAAAATGATCAGGGGAATATTCCCTTTCATTTGAACATTTTTCCAAAGGCAAAAACCAAACTTTATAAAAATCCATTTTTTCAAATTCAAATAAAATTCAGATTTGAATCCAAATCTTTTGGCAATGTTTTCCTCGATGTTTTGGAGTGTCATGTTTACTCCTCTCATACTTTTGATCAAGTATTAATCAGGCTTAGTTTTTGAAATGTTTCCCACATGCCAAAGTTTTGAATTCAAATTCAAAACTCAAGATTTTCTGAAACTTCAAATGGCATTCAAATTCAAACAGGATGCATAGGATGCTTAGCTATAATTGTAAAACATTCCAAATAGGAAATTTGGGATGTTACAAACCTACCCACCTTAAGATGAATCTAGCCCTCGAGATTCGGGTTGGCTAACAAATAGGTGTGGGTGATCTCGAAGAAGGTCTTCTTGGCGCTCCCAGTGGCTTCTTCCTCGGTGTGGTGACTCCACTGACCTTGCAAAATTTGATGACCTTGCTGCGGGTGACTCTGCTTGCAGTCTCGAGAATTCGGACGGGTTTCTCCTTGTAGGTCAGATCACTGTCAAGCTGTATGGCCTCTAGGGGCACTGTGTCTCTCAACGGAACATCGGCCATGTCGGCATGACACTTCTTCAGCTGAGAAACATGGAAGACATCATGCACTCCGGACAATCCTTCCGCAATTCCAACTTGTAAGCAACCTCTCCACGACGTTCAAGGATTTTGTAGGGGCCAATGAATCGGGTGCTAACTTTCCTTGACTCCAAACCTCTTGATTCCACGAAGTGAGACACACGAAGATATGCTCGGTCTCCCACTTCGTAAGTCACTTCCTTGCGCTTCTTGTCGGCATAACTCTTCATCTCGATTGTGCTATCTTGAGCCTGTCTCGAATCAGCTTGACTTTCTCTTGGAATCCTTGATAAGATCGGAACCGAAAAGTGATCGATCTCCAACACTATCCCACAATGGTGTTCGCACCTCCTTCCGTGATAGAGCTTGAAAGGGGCCATCTTCAAACCGGACTGCAATCGTTGTTGTATGAGAACTGCGTATGGCAAATTATCATCCCAGCTAGACCCATAGTCTAGCACACAAGCTCTCAACATGTCCTCCGTAATCTGATTGACTCTCTCGATGCATCCATCTGCTGCGGATGAAAACATCTTGAATTCCAGCCTCGTACTCCAAGGTTTCATGCAAGCTGCTTCCAAAACTTTGAGGTAAACTGTGTTCCTCTATCGACACGATTTTCCTCGGAACTCCATGCAGACATACGATCCTGGTCATGTATATCTTGGCCAACTTAGCACCGTATAGGTAGTCTTCACGGGAATGAAGTGAGCTACCTTGGTCAAACGATCAACCACTACCCGGATAGAATCATAACCTGAACGGTCCCGGTAATCCCGTGATGAAATCCATTCCAAGTTTCTCCCATTTCCAATCGGGAATCGGCAAAGGCTGAAGTAACCTCGCTGGCTTCTCGATGTTCTGCCTTTACACGTTGACAAACATCGCATATCGCTACGTGCTCGGCAATATCCTTCTTCATACCAGTCCACCGTAAACTTTCCTTCAAATCCAGGTACATCTTGGTGTTACCGGGTGAATCGAAATGGTGAATCATGAGCCTCCTGAAGAATTAGCTTCCTGAGCTCGGGATCATTGGGCACATAAATACGATCCTCAAACCATATAGTTCCGTGTTCATCCTTACGGAATCCTTTAGCTTTTCCTTCATCATCTTTTGCTTTATCTCATCAATTTCCTTGTCCGACTTCTGGGCTTCACGAATCCTTTCGGCCAAAGTGGACTGTACTTCCAGAGTTGCAACAAATCCTCTCGGGACTATCTCTCCATCGGAGATCTCGAGGTCATCGACTAACTCACAGGGTAATCCTCCTGCGGTAAGAGTATTCACATAACTCTTACGGCTCAAGGCATCTGCTACAACATTAGCTTTACCGGGGTGGTAATGCAATCTCATGTTATAGTCCTTTATCAATTCTAGCCATCTCCTCTGCACGAGGTTCAATTCATACGTGTGAAAATATACTTCAAGCTCTTGTGATCTGTGTAAACATCACAACGGTTTCCGATGAGGAAATGTCTCCAGTTCTTGAGTGCATGCACTACGGCTGCTAACTCCAAATCATGTGTGGCATAATTCATCTCATGAGGTCGTAGCTGTGCGGAGGCATAAGCTACAACTTTTCCTTCCTGCATCAATACTCCTCCGAGTCCTTGACGAAGCGTCTAATAAACCTGGTATTCCTTGTGTATGTCCGCAATATCAACACTGGGGCTGTGACCAACCGTTTCTTCAATTCCTGAAAACTGGCTTCACATTCCTCGGTCCAAACATACTTGGCTTCCTTCTTCAATAGCTCAGTCATGGGCTTGGCAATCTTCGAGAAATTCTCAATGAACCTCCGATAATATCCTGCGAGTCCGAGAAAACTGCGGATCTCCTTGGTGAGGTGGGTGATCGCCAATCGGTGATCGATTCAACCTTGGCGGGATCAACTGCTATTCCTTCTCCACGAGATAACATGTCCGAGGAATCCAACTTCCTTCAGCCAAAATTCACATTTGCTGAACTTGGCATACAACCGATGTTCTCGAAGTTTCTCGAGAACTAGACGCAAAATGTTCTTTATGCTCTTCCTCGCTCTTGGAGAAAATCAAGATATCATCGATGAACACCACGACAAACTTGTCCAGATATTCCATAAACACCTTGTTCATCAAATTCATGAAGTATGCAGGAGCATTAGTCAATCCAAATGACATGACGGTATACTCATATAAACCATACACGGTAGTGAATGCTGTTTTGGGTATATCCTTTTCACGGATTTTCAATCGATGATACCACGATCGAAGATCGATCTTAGAGAATACCTTGGCTCCAACTAGCTGATCAAACAAATCGTTAATCATCGGCAGAGGGTACTTGTTCTTGATGGTGACCTCGTTCAACGCATACGATAATCCACAACCATCCTCAAGCTTCCATCCTTCTTCTCTACCAAAAGAACTGGGCTCCCCAAGGTGACGAGCTTGGACGAATATATCCTTTCTCCAACAACTCATTAATTTGATCCTTGATCTCTTTCAACTCATTCGGTGGCATCCGATAAGGTCTCTTGGATATTGGGGCTGTGCCGCAATAACTCAATCGAAACTCAATGTCCCCTGTCCGTGGCATTCTGGTAATTCCTCCGGAAACACATCGGGAAAATCTTGCACCATCGGCACTTCCTCCTGAACAACTCCCGTGAGGGAATACACTGATTCTTCATCCGTGTGCTGGCTACATACTTAATCCTCTTCGCTCAGGTGGTGAGCAGAATAGACTTCTTGAGCACGATCTATGTTCCCTTCGAACTTTGTCAACCAATCCATGCCTAGGATTACATCCAAGGTCCGGGTTTCCAACACTATGAGGTATGCGGAAATTTATGGTTCCCGATGTTGAGGGTTGCATGACAGCCTCGCCGCCATCATTTCTCCTCCTGCAGGCCCAGCCAAGGGGGCTTCTAAGGGTTCTAGTGGGCAACCCGTACTTTTCCACAACTACCCTTGATATGAAAGAATGCGTTGCACCGTAATCAAAGAGAACCAAAACTGAACGTGAATTCAATAAAACTTACCAACCACAAAGTTCTGGCTGATCATAGACGTCCTCCACGTCGATGTGATTCACGAGCACGAGGGAACGGATTGGGCTTCTTCACGAGCCTCCATTGCCATTTCCATTCCTCCGCTTGGCCTCCGGGCAATCGGTGGCATAGTGCCCTGTCTTCCGGCACTTGAAGCAGGTGATGTGGTTCAGATCCTTGAGCCGGGGCGTAACGATGCTGGTTGCCATTACCATTTCCATTGCCATTGCCATGGCCCGACTTGTTGTCCCTGGCTGCGGTTGTTCCCATTTCCTCCATGGTTATGACCTCCATGGTTATGACGGTGTGCCCTCCGAGTATGGTGCATAACGGGCTTCGCTGAGCTCCGAGTTGTGCTTCCCCGGCTGTACTTCCGCTATGCGACTTCGATTCTTTGCTGCTTGCCTTCAAGTATGATGGCCTTGTCTACCGATCCACGGTAGTTGGCGAAGGTGGCCACCATAAGCTGCATGCCCAGTTCATCATTGAGTCCCTCAAGGAACTTATCCTGCTGCGGCATCTGTGGCCACATCATCGGGGCATAGCGAGCAAGCTTGCTGAATTCATCCACGTCTTTGTGCCACAAAGACGGTTTCCTGGCGCAAGTTGCGGAACTCACGCTTCTTCAGACTCATGGCTCCAGCTGAGACATGAGCGGTGCGGAAGGCCTCCTGGAATTGATCCCATGTGATAGCACCAATGGGATAAGTGGCGGTGTAGTTCTCCCACCAAGAAGCTGCAGGTCCATCAAGTTGATGCGCGGCAAAGCGCACCTTCTCAGCATCAGTGCATCCAACGGTGATTAGCTCTCTTCCGACTTTGCGGAGCCAATCATCAGCCACAATCGCTCAGTGCTACTAGAGAACACTGGCGGATTCAACCTCAGGAATCGAGTCAAGTTGTCCACAGGGGGTGGTGGCGGTGGATTGTTGGTGTTGTTGTTCTGATTACGGATAAGGAGCTGCATAAGTGCATTCTGCTTTGTTGGAGCGGTGGGTGAGCTCCGCGGAAACCAGTGTCACGTCTCGGAGGCATCTGGTGTTTTTGGAGTGGATGAGAAAATTAGAATAGAACAAGGGTCTATGAGAAATAACACTACCCATATGAATGCACAATCATGTAACACACCAATCATTTATTCATTCCATTCAAACATGGTTCAAACTCGATTACAAAAGCTCATGACTAAACGAAGGAAAATATCGGCCTAACTGATCGACGAAAAGGTAAAAGATAACATGGTGGTCGACTAAAAAGTCCTCATCAGTGGCGCCTCCTCTTGTGGCTTCCTTCAGTGGTACTCCCTTCAAAATCCTGATCATTACTCACGAGGGGTCCTTCATCTCCATTTGGGATAAAGGTCCTCTCCCAAGTCCATCTTTTCCTCTATTGCGGCAAGCTTCATCTTCGTGTCGTCGACTTTCTCCATGAAGTCCGTGATTTCTTCCTCATGGCCAAGGAAGTCTGCGTGCCTTCTCCTCCAGTTCAGTTCACGGAACAAAGCCTCCTATGTGTCTTCGAAGTTCTGGCGAGTCTGAATCTCCCGTTTCACGAGAAGACACTCCAAGTCCCTGGACATAAGAGAGAATGGAGTCGCCCTCGACAGTGCGGATGATATCTCCATTCCTTGCCTGCGAGAAACCATGGCGAGTGCGAGTGATCGAGCTCGGCCTGTACTCCTCTCGGAGATGTCCAAGTGCTCGATAGATCGCCACGTCCTTCCGATGATCCAGTTGAACTCGGTGAACTCAAAATCAATAGGCTCCGTGTGTCCCCGAAGGTTCTCACAGGATATGCACCTCAATCACATGGCGGGTGTCCGTCGGAAGTGCATTGGTTGGCTTCCCGGTGATCGAGGGCAGAGCTATCTTCAGCTTCTTCACCATCTGGACCAGCTTTCTTCCGAAGGGCATCGTCTCGTCGGGCTGGCAGAACTCCGGTAGCAAAACTGGGGTGAACTCGGCGGCCATCTAGAATGTTGAAAATAGGAGAAGAGTCAGAATTGAACAGGGGGGAATTACGGAATAAAAAGAATTTAAAGTAAATAGTCTCTGCTTATGGCTTTCCGATCCTAGGGGTTACGATCCTACGGTCAGCGTGTGCTCTGATACCATCTCTGTAGCGACCTGACCCAACATCGGTCAAGTCTCTCGTATGCATTCATCCCAAGATCATGCGGTACTCACGATTACATCGATAAAGTAATCAAAGTTCAATCACACCTGAATTTTATTACACGATTCTCATATAGAGTCTTTATTACAAGGGAATAAATTCGACTCAAGGCCAACTCATGAGAAATAAACTACTAATGCTGCGGAAGCGTCGAAGTAAAGTGAGTCCATCCGACTCCAAAGGGCAATCGCCAAGCGGGCGTAGCCTCACTCTGATCGGAATATACCTGCAACATAAGACGTTGCAGCCGTGTAGGTCGACTTTTGGAATAAGTGGCAAGTCATGAAGCATAACAATAATAAAGTTACTACACTATATGCATTTGGCTGTGGAGCTCTAAGTTTCATCATTTTTGCGTAAAGCCAATTTTATCCTACTACAAAGGACTTATTTGCAAATTACTACAAATTGTTGGTAGTTATTGAGATGGTTCCGCCAACCAAAATCTCGTTCCCAAATTATTAAGTCATAAACCCCTCAAATTAATTCATTAGTTTTAGTGTTGAGATATCTGAATACTTCCAAGTTCCAGAGGCTCAAATGTCCGTAATCGGGGACACGGCTAATCGATTAGATCTTTCAACTCTGCAGAGGTTTGCGCACTTTCCCGCAAGAATCATTCCTCCTTTAAAGTCTTCGCACTTCATGGTGTTTGAAGACGGGACGAATGAAACAGGGTCTTCCAAAGAGTTCTTTCCGCCACCGCCGTACCCATCCAATCCTACCGTTCTTCTACATCTCGTAGTACCGCCCAGCCGGCCACTACTAGGGTCAACCCAGCCAGAGCCCATAATGGCTTGCGGCTGCACAGGTAAGCTTCCGGTCATGGGGTATCCATCCTTCTCTTCGTGGCTCGGTGAAGCTTTCCGCAAGATGTCATGGCACTTCTCCATGCATCCCGGCCACCACTGGGTTCTCCAGGTGCCGTCAACAAATCCTCCACCCAGTAGTGATTTTCCGAAGTCCTTCTTGATCATTGTAGTTCATGGGGTTGTCATCATCATTGACTCTCACATCTTGCTTATGAATTTCACTCAACCCAAAACCCGCTCTCTGAGCATAGCAAAGAAAACTACTTCGTCCGGGGTCATGGTAACAAGGGATTGGTTCATCCTACCACATGATACTACTCAAGTTTAATGACTTCAAGATTTCACTACTGCATGCATGGTGGGGTGGTGACAATTACTAATGCACAAAAACATAGGTATAGAATAACATGATCAAAACTTGCCTTGCTGATGATCCTCGTAAGCTAAAGAGTCGTAGTAGCAAGCTTCGCACTCCGAAAACTCTACCGAGACAAACAATGAACACAATAAGCAAAACAATAGGATCACATAACACAACATAACAAAAATAACATAACACAACAAAGCAACCAAAACCAAATCCAAAGGAAAACTCAAAGAAAAATCACTCAAAGTTTCCTACTTCAACAATAGCTAGAAATAGTTTTTATATAACAAAAATTCCTTAATATAACCTAATCATGGTTTTAAGTTAACTAAACAGAAAAGGATTCACTAAGCAACTAGGAGCAAAAAGAATTAATTTAAAAGCTATTATAAAACTCATTTTAGGCCTAATCCAATTTCTATTAAGAAAATAAATTAAAACCTTTATTAATAATAAATAAAAGTTCATCTACTAGAATGACATAAACTAACCTAGAATAACTAATCACAAGTTAAAAATAAATTCATTTACTAATTAAAATATTAGGAAAAACAGATCTAGCTAAATAATTAGGATTAATAGGATTCTGCTTAAAACTAATTATTTATAAATCCTAAAATACCCAAGTTAATTTCTAGGTTTTGGCAATTTCAAAATAAAGTTGGTACAAAAAGAATCATGCAAAAATAATTTTTCTAACTCAAGTTATAGCAGATTTACTATTCTGACTAAAACTAAATTAAAGCATTTTTAATTATTTTTAACATAGCTAAATATGTATTCTACAGAAACTACATAAAATTTTCAATCCAACAAAAAAAGAATCACCTAAAAATATTAAACAGAATAAAAGATATCAATTTTTGAAAACATAAACTATTCTGCTAAAACAGAAAATCAAATTAAAAAGAAAAGGCCTAATGGGCCTATCATGCACTAGGCGTTAAATAGTCTAAACGGGCCCTAGGGTTAACTAAAACGAACCGGGCCTAAAAGAAATAAACTTAACCTAATAAATAAACCGATTGAACCGGCCGGTTTCTAATAAAACTTACCCCTTGGGTTCTAATCCTAGCCACTCGTTTGAGATCGGACGGGGAGGTGATCCCGACGACGACTCGAGTCTGGCGACGGCGCGGCGGGCGGCGAGAGTCGTCGGGGCTTGAAAGGCCGGGAGGTCCGGGGAGTCGCCGTGCGGATGCGGGGGAGGTCGGGGAGTGGTTCGGTGGGATCGTTGGGGGTCGGGGTGGACTAGGGTGGCGGCAATGGCGACTTTGGCGGTGGTGGGAGCCTCGGGTTTCGGGAGGTCGGCGGGAGGCGAGGTCCGCGAGGTCTCGGGGGAATGGGGTGCGGGGCGGCTTTTATAGCTGGGTCGTCCTCGCCGAAGCGATCGGCATCGGAGGGGGATACCGGAGCCTGCGGGTCCCGGCGATCCGCGGCGGCGACGGCGAGGCGTGGGGCGGGGGAAGAAGATGGGCGTGGGCCCCGCGGTCAGAGAGAGAGAGGGAGATGGGAACGAGCGGGTGACCGACTCGGAGCGGATTCGGGCGCGGGGGCGAGGGGAGCCGTGGTGGCAGTTGGCGAGCGGGCATTGGCCGGGCAGTGGTGGGTCATGGCGCTGGTTGGGCCTGGGTGGTAGCCTAAGCGCTGGGGAGGGTTTTTTCTTTTTTAAAAAATTTATTTTTTAAAATAAAACAAAACAGTAGTATAACTTTTAAAATATAAATATTTTATATAGGGTATATATATACCAAAATGATCGTGGAATATTCCCTTTCATTTGAACATTTTTCCAAAGGCAAAAACCAAACTTTATAAAAATCCATTTTTTCAAATTCAAATAAAATTCAGATTTGAATCCAAATCTTTTGGCAATGTTTTCCTCTGATGTTTTTGGAGTGTCATGTTTACTCCTCTCATACTTTTGATCAAGTATTAATCAGGCTTAGTTTTTGAAATGTTTCCCACATGCCAAAGTTTTGAATTCAAATTCAAAACTCAAGATTTTCTGAAACTTCAAATGGCATTCAAATTCAAACAGGATGCATAGGATGCTTAGCTATAATTGTAAAACATTCCAAATAGGAAATTTGGGATGTTACATGGCAAAGCCACCATGCATTATTTTTCATACATGTCACTCTTGATTCATTGCACCATCCTGGTACACCGCCAGAGGCATTCATATAGAGTCATATCTTGTTCTAGTTTCGAGTTGTAATCCTTATGTTGTAATTAATAGAAGTGTGATGATCATCATTATTAGAACATTGCCCAAAAAAAAGAGAAAGGCCAAAATAAAAAAAGAAAGGCCCAAAAAAAAGAGAAAGGCCAAAAGAAAAAAAAGAAAGGCCCAAAAAAAGAAAATAAATAAAAAGGGCAATGTTACTATCTCTTTTTCCACACTTGTGCTTCAAAGTAGCACCTTGTTCTTCATGTAGTGAGTCTCATATATTGTGCTTCAAAGTAGCACCATGTTTTTCATATAGTGAGTCTCATAAGTTGTCTCTTTATACTAGTGGGAATTTTTCGTTATAGAACTTGGCTTGTATATTCCTACGACGGGCTTCCTCAAAATGCCCTAGGTCTTGATGAGCAAGCAAGTTGGATGCACACCCACTAGTTTTCTTTTGTTGAGCATTCATAGCTCTAGTGCATCCGTTGCATGGCAATCCCTACTCCTCATGTTGACATCAATTGATGGGAATCTCCATAGCCCGTTGATTATCCTCGTCAATGTGAGACTTTCTCCTTTTTGTCTTCTCCACACAATCCCCATCATCATATTCTATTCCAGCCATAGTGCTATATCCATGGCTCACGCTCATGTATTGCGTGAAGGTTGAAAAGTTTGATATTATTTAAGTATGAAACAATTGCTTGGCTTGTCATCGGGGGTATATAAGTTGGGAACATCTTTGTGTGACTAAAATGAAGCCTAGCCTAACTATATGATTTTGTAGGGATGAACTTTCTTTTGCCATGCTATTTTGAGAAGACATGATTACTTTGATTAGTATGCTTGAAGTATTATTATTTTTATGTCAATATGAACTTTTGTCTTGAATCTTTCAGATCTGAATATTCATATCACAATTAAGAAGAATTACAATGAAATTATGCCAAGTAGCACTCCGCATCAAAAATTATCTTTTTTATCATTTACCTACTCGAGGACGAGCAAGAATTAAGCTTGGGGATGCTTGATACGTCTCTAATGTATCTATAATTTTTGATTGCTCCATGCTATATTATCTACTATTTTGGGCAACATTGGGCTTTATTATGCACTTTTATATTTTTTTTGGACTAACCTATTAACCGGAGGCCCAGCCCAGATTTGCCGTTTTATGCCTATTTCAGTGTTTCGAGGAAAAGGAATATCAGACGGAGTCGAAAAGGAACGAAATCAACTGGAGAAGTTATTTTTGGAAGGAAAGCCACCGGATAGGCTTGGACTCTCGTCGGAAGATACGGGAGCTGGCCACGAGGGTGGGGCGCCCACCCCTAGGCGCGCCCCGCCTCGTGGGGCCCCGTGGCTCCACCGACGTACCCCTGCACCCATATATACTCACGTGCCCTAAAACTTCCGAGCAGAAGATAGATCGGAGTTCCGCCGCCGCAAGCCTCTCAGAGCCACCAAAACCAATCAGAGCCCGTTCGGCACCTCACGGAGGGGGAACCCATCACCGGTGGCCATCTTCATCATCCCGGCACTATCCATGACGAGGAGGGAGTAGTTCACCCTCGGGGCTGAGGGTATGTACCAGTACCTATGTGTTTGATCTCTCTCTCGTGTTCTCTCTCGTGTTCCCTCTATGGCACGATCTTGATGTATCCCGAGCTTTGCTATTGTAGTTGGATCTTATGATGTTTCTCCCCCTCTACTCTCTTGTGATGAGTTGAGTTTCCCCTTTTGAAGTTATCTTATCGGATTGAGTCTTTTATGAGAACACTTGATGTATGCCTTGCCGTGTTTATCTGTGGTGACAATGGGATATCACGTGCCACTTGATGTATGTTTTGGTGACCAACTTGCGGGTTCCGCCCATGAAGCTATGCATAGGGGTTGGCACACGTTCTTGACTCTCCGGTAGAAACTTTGGGGCACTCTTTGAAGTACTCTATGTTGGTTGGACGAATCTGAGATTGTGTGATGCATATCGTATAATCATGCCCACGGATACTTGAGATGACAATGGAGTATCGAGGTGACATTAGGGTTTTGGTTGATTTGTGTCTTAAGGTGTTATTCTAGTACAAACTCTTTTATAGATTGATTCGAAAGAATAGCTTTGAGGTGGTTTCGTACCCTACCATAATGTCTATGTTTGTTCTCCGCTATTAGTGGCTTTGGAGTGACTCTTTGTTGCATGTTGAGGGATTGTTATACGATCTATCTATGTTATTATTGTTGAGAGAACTTGCACTAGTGAAAGTATGAACCCTAGGCCTTGTTTCCTATCATTGAAATACCGTTTACGCTCACTTTTACCGCTCACTACCTTGCTGTTTTATATTTTCAGATTACAAATACCTTTATCTACTATCCGTATTGCACTTGTATCACCATATCTTCGCCAAAATAGTGCACCTATACAATTTACCGTTATATTGGGTGTGTCGGGAACACAAGAGACTCTTTGTTATTTGGTTGCAGGGTTGCTTGAGAGAGACCATCTTCATCCTACGCCTCCCACGGATTGATAAAACTTAGGTCATCCACTTGAGGGAAATTTGCTACTGTCCTACAAACCTGTGCACTTGCAGGCCCAACAATGTCTACAAGAAGAAGGTTGCGTAGTAGACATCACCCCCTCCCCCATTCCGGCGAGGCCGAGCCAGGAACGAGTCATAGCAGGCGACGACGCGGCGTTCCGCGGCGTCGCAGGCGGAGGCGAGTCCGTAACATGACTTGCCTCCGCACCGCACCGCACCGAGGGGCATAGTTGTACATGACTTGCCCCTTTATCTTATCTTTATTTTTTAGTGGAAAAACCAGCACCGTTATGAATTATTATTTCATTTGTACTTTTTGATATATTTTTATTGTACTGCTGTGAGTTATTATTTTTACTTTAGCCGATTGTTTTATCCCTCTATATTAATTTTTTATTGTATTTAACTTTTGCTATTATCTTTGGTAACCGCCCAGAGATAGTGGGCTTCGCCACAATTCTGTGCTTTAGACGTTGGTTTTCTCCCACTCACCTTTTAACCTCCACTCTCCCCCGTTCCGCTCCGCTCCCCTCTTCGGATCGATTCCTTCTTCGTTCCCCTCTTCTCGCAGAGAAGTTGCTTCTCCTGTTTCGCCACGGGAGCGTTCGTCCGGCGGGTTGAACCCCAGGGGTGGAGGTCTGGGTGCTCTGTTTACTCCTTTTGCTCTGCATTGACTTCCCTTGCATCCTCTTATGTACATATTTTCCCTCTATTTCTAAGATATTGCTCTCTTGCTGTCTCAGGCTAGATTCACTAGGGTTCCTTTGCTCTTGAACGAGCGGTTGGCGACAGTGATACTCGATTCCGTGGAGGATTTTGTGTTTGTTGGTAAGAGTTTTGCTTTGTATGGCGTGCTTCGTTTCTGAAATAGGTCAGAGCCCTAAATTTTGTTCATGTGTCTTGCAGATCTGGTTCGGCAGATTTTAGGTCTGTAGATCTCAATGGGTACATCACCCAGTCCGGACAAGTTGAATGCAGGTGATTTTCCCTGTAATTTGGATGATGTTTTAACAGATCTGGTTTTTAGGTTGTATAGGTGTTGTCGTATCGACTTTATAAGTTGTATGTATTTTGATAGCTGTTAATTTTGCCCTAGAATGTGTGGTGTGTATAGTTTTGGCAGTTGATGTGACCCGCAGACAGGTTGTAGTACTGATCATCATCTATAGTTTGAACTGCTATCCTGGCATTTGAATAGGTTGTAGTAGTCAGTGAAGAACTAGTATGATGTTGAAAGAGTTGCCATTCTGAAGTTTGTTGTGCCAGTGTTGGGTTCATATTGTTTTATTGGGTGCACTTTAGTGTTCATATAGTTGAACCGATTGCTTGTTCATGTACTTTTTTGCTAATTATGATGTTGCTGCAGATGTTGGAGTCTTTGGTGCCTCGATTCGAAAAATCGTAACGCTTTCAAGATCTTGTGAATGTTATTTTTGAGACACCAAACCCTCTAGAAGAACTTGCGAATGTTGCTGGTGTTTCCCTTATGTTTGCTCTTTTTTTATCAGCCTTGAATACATAAATATGCTTAGCTACATCAGTTGTTCCTTTTGTTTTTGTCTGATGCTATGCGCTTTATTTATCTTGTCTCTGCAATGTTAATTGTGTTTTGATTTTATATGTGCGTGCTTATGTTGTTGGTTTATGCAGTTAATGATTGCCATGGTGCTCCTAAGGACATTGCTGATGTTGTCAAATATATTAATGATGGAATGTATTCTCTTATCGTTGATGATGTTGACGAAAGCTTGCAGTTGTCTGTTACTCAGTCATAGAGTGTTGATGGCACTGAGCCTGTTACTCAGGCTGAGGATGTTCCTATGCAGTTACATCTTGAGGATGAAAGGATAAGAAAGAAGAAGTGTGATTTCCAGAGGAGAAAGGAGTTGGAACGGCGTCAAAAGGCTACCTGTGTTCAACGAAGTGATCGGGATGTTGCTCAAGCTCCTGAAGGTGTAGGTGATGAAGGTGGTGACGCGGCCTTTTTAATTGTTGATGTTGGATCTCATTGAAGTGACATGCCTGTGAAGACAAACGTGATGCAAACTCGTTTGACGCAAGTGTTTACTTGTGATGCAGATAAGGAGAACAAAGCTGTTTTGAAGAGGAAGATGTCAGATCGAAATCCTGATGTCACACAGAGGCGTAGCCCACTTGTGAAAGCTGGTTCCCAACCTGGTAATAGCAAAGCTGATGGGGATAGTGTTGCTTTGAAGATTGGTCCAAGCAAACTTGGTGGTTCCCCTGTTCGTCGGAGTCCACGGGTTTTGACAAATAAGAAGCCTTCTTCGTCTCCTCTTCCAGAGCGCTCTTCGTTGAAAGAAAATAACAAGCGTAAAGTTCATCCTGCGAAGGTGAACAAAGGTGTGAAGAAGCGTGCTCGTGTCGAAGCTGAAGATGTTGTATCTGAAGAAGATGATATCGAAGTTGATTCTGAAGATGAATTTGCAGTGGTACGTGTTTTGTACTGTATGTGACTAACTAGTTGTACTTGCAATGATTTAATTGTGTCTGGGCTGGTATGCTGGCCAGGCGAGGCTGGTCATTGTTTGCATCAATCGAGGGTGGTACTGATGTTGTTTCAAGAGTTGAACTTGTGCAATATTTTTTTCTACTTGCCTTCATATGCTTGTTTTGTTTTCTATATTCATTTATTTAACGTGTGGCTTCTTTATTTTCATTTACAGCCTGTTAGCGTTATGAGTCCGGTCAAGCCGGTGGGAGGCAATGCCAGAAAAGTTGCCTTGGATGAAGGTGACCAACGGAAATTGAACTTAACTGCGATGTTAGTTCGTTGGGAGAGGTTGAAGCTTGTCCTAAATTGCTTGAGAGTCGGCATGTGGCTAGGGTTCATGCATTGGTTTTGGTTCTATCTTTAAGTGGAGGGTGAAGTCTAACATTTCCGCCCTCGATGGGAGCTTTGTACACGAGGATAGATCGTCACGATGACTCTTGACATGGGTGAGGCTAATAAGAAGCTTCGCATCACTAGCGATGGTATACAACAATTATTTGGGTTCCCTCGTGGTGGTCGTTCTGTGCCAAGGCTGTCAGAGGAAGGATATGACGATGCTCTGATGAAGTTAAGATCGGAGCTTGACATAAGCAGGAACAAAGATATCAAGAGAAAGGATTTGAGGAATAAGCTCAAGGTGCTCGTCAAGGATCCTAGCAAAGATGACCTTGCTCTGAAAGTGTTCTTCATTATTGTGTTTATGAAGATTGTGTTGCCTGGTGCCGCCCCGCGTGTTTTCAGAGAGGCAGCAATGTTTGAGGGTATCGTCTTTGAGGACATGGCTAATATGGATTATTGCCAGCTGATGGTTAATGTGCTTAGAAGGGTTGTTGCCAAGTACCAAGATGGTGTTACCCTTGGGAAGGCAATCACATGCTGTGCTATAGGGCCTGTACTAATGTACCTTGACTGCCTTATCCGTGGCAAGACTGCGGAGCCTGACATGCGAGTCCCCCGCATATGTTTCATGGATCCTGTCAAGCTTTACGATCTGGTTGATGCAGATTTGATAAAAAAAAAACATCTGATCCAAAGTCTTGGGTGTTTGGGAAGCTTCCGTTGAGTTTTATTTCTTTCGTGTCTTGCAGACCTTTTTTTAGGTATAGCTATTTTTGCTGGACTGAACATGTGTCCCACAGAGTTACATGTTTAGATTTCGTCATTTCTTAAGCTTTGTGAGGTTTAGGTACGATTTTTAGTACCGTTGTTTCATGTGTGGTTGAACTGAATATCTTTGTTGAACTGGCCTGTTGGTAAATACTAATAAATTGGCAATGACGGTTAAAGATTGATAGTGCTGTTGATTTAAATCTGTTAATATCATGTTTTATTTTTCCCTGTGTGTTGCATTGATTAATTAACTCTTTTTCCCCTTGTTTGTAGTGGAAAACTCAAGAGGAGGTTGTTTTTTCCGAGTGTATAAACGGCCAGTCCTGGAGATGTCGTCGTCTCAGGTTCCCAAGTTTTCATCTCTGCACGATGAGTTGAGAGATGGCCGTGGTGTTGAGGGTGCTGGTTATGTCCCCCTGGCCCTAGTAATGCTAGTACTTCACAGAGGCAGGGTTTTGGTATTGATGTTGCTGTTTCTGCGTTGGAGCCTTGTTGAGCATATTTTAAGTAATGTGTGTTACGAGCTGCAAAAGGTCCCAACGATGCTTGAGCGTCCCCGAGTCAGATTACCGTATCCTTCTGAAGGTCATCAATTTAACGCCGAGGAAGCGATGGATTATATTGAGATGGAGAGAATTTTATTGTTGATATGCGTGGCGGTCTTTGATCTAGTTCAGAGCTCGGTTCGTCTATTGAACAACATGAAGCGTTTCAAAACTATGCAAGACTCTCGCTGCAAGCCATATGAAGAAACTGAAAATGTTGTTATCAGACAGATTGAGTAGGATGAGGATGTTGCCACTGACAGCAGGGCTGGTGATGGTACCGAGGCTAATGTTTCTGATCACGAAACGAATGATGTTGGCTTGGAGCGTCCTATTGTTGATGCGAGTCAGTCCTTGGTGTTTGCAATTTTTAC
Source organism: Aegilops bicornis (assembly GCA_021605145.1). NCBI lineage: Eukaryota > Viridiplantae > Streptophyta > Magnoliopsida > Poales > Poaceae > Aegilops > Aegilops bicornis. The sequence continues at coordinate 369,297,502 of CM038673.1, read as the reverse complement.
TATGTTGTTCTGCTGTCAGTATTGTAGTTGAACTTTCTCATCTTCATCTGTTTATTAATTTTTCTTCCATGCAGATTGAGCAGGATGAGGCTGCTGCCACCGACAGCAGGGCTGATGATGGTACTGAGGCTAATGTTTCTGATCACCATACGAACAATGTTGGCTTGGAGCACCCTGTTGTTGATGTGAGCCAGTCCTCGGTGTTTGTATGTTTTTACTATGTTGTTCTGCTGTCAGTATTGTAGTTGAACTTCCTCATCTTCATCTATTTATTAATTGTTCTATTCATGCAGGAGACCAGTCATAATGTTGAGGCTTCTGCTGGCCGTGGAGTTAATGATCCATCTGATAAGTGCAAGGTTATTTTTATTTTTATTGTGTTTATTCATATTTCTTGAATTTTCATGCGCACCAATGTGCCTTGCTTGTTCATTTTTCTATCCCACACCGCTAAGAGTTTGCAGGTGATACCTAACTTTTTTGTTACTGTGGTTTAATTCCTTGTGTTTATTGTTGCTAATAATAGCATTGTTTTTTTACTTCATTACATATGAATCAGGGTCCTGTTGTTGGTGACCAGCGTTGCTCGCCTGTTGGTGATGTTCCTTTGAATGTTAGCAGCAGCAAGATCGATGATGTTGCTGTGAATGCTTCTAAGGTTTGTTTTTCTGTGCACCTCTTGCTAGCTTATTTTTTATTGTTAGTTTTGCTCATATTATTCACTTTTTTGAATTTTTATTTCTTCAAATGATTGATGTTGAGCGTAAGGCTGTCGTTAGTGGTGGATATTATGATCGTGGTGTTCCATTGAGTAGTGGGCGCGATGTTGGTACCAAAGTTGCTAATGAGGATGTTGGTGCTGCCAGCTGATACGTCTCCAACGTATCTATAATTTTTGATTGCTCCATGCTATATTATCTACTGTTTTAGACAATATTGGGCTTTATTATCCACTTTTATATTATTTTTGAGACTAACTTAATACCCGGAGGCCCAGCCCAGAATTGTTGTTTTTAGCCTATTTCTGTGTTTCAAAGAAAAGGAATATCAAACGGAGTCGAAACGGAATGAAATCAACTGGAGAAGTTATTTTTGGAAGGAAAGCTACCGGAAAAGCTTGGAGTGCATGTCAGGAAAGAAGGGAGGTGTCCACGAGGGTGGGGGCGCCCCCCTAGGGCGCGCCCCCTGCCTCGTGGGCCCCTCGAAGCTCCACCGACGTACTTCTTTCACCCATATATACCCACGTACCCTAAAACTTCTGAAGACGAGAATAGATCGGGAGTTCCGCCGCCGCAAGGCTCTGTAGCCACCAAAAGTCAATCGGGACCCTGTTCTGGCACCCTGCCGGAGGGGGAACCCTCACCGGTGGCCATCTTCGTCATCCCGGCGCTCTCCATGATGAGGAGGGAGTAGTTCACCCTCAGGGTTGAGGGTATGTACCAGTAGCTATGTGTTTGTTCTCTCTCTCTCTCTCTCGTGTTCTTGATTTGGCACGATCTTGTTGTATCGCGAGCTTTGCTATTATAGTTGGATCTTATGTTTCTTCTCCCCCTCTACTCTCTTGTAATGGATTGAGTTTTCCCTTTGAAGTTATCTTATCGGATTGAGTCTTTAATGACTTAAGAACACTTGATGTATGTCTTGCCGCGTATCTGTGGTGACAATGGGATATCACGTGATTCACTTGATGTATGTTTTGGTGATCAACTTGCGGGTTCCGCCCATGAACCTATGCATAGGGGTTGGCACACGTTTTGCCTTGATTCTCCGGTAGAAACTTTGGGGCACTCTTTGAGGTTCTATGTGTTGGTTGAATAGATGAATCTGAGATTGTGTGATGCATATCGTATAATCATACCCACGGATACTTGAGGTGACATTGGAGTATCTAGGTGACATTAGGGTTTTGGTTGATTTGTATCTTAAGGTGTTATTCTCGTCATTTAACTCTAGGGCTGTTTGTGACACTTATAGGAATAGCCCAATGGATTGATTGGAAAGAATAACTTTGAGGTGGTTTCAGACCCTACCATAATCTCTTCGTTTGTTCTCCGCTATTAGTGACTTTGGAGTGACTCTTTGTTGCATGTTGAGGGATAGTTATATGATCCAATTATGTTATTATTGTTGAGAGAACTTGCACTAGTGAAAGTATGAACCCTAGGCCTTGTTTCCTAGCATTGCAATACCGTTTACGCTCACTTTTATCATTAGTTACCTTGCTGTTTTTATATTTTCAGATTACAAAAACCTATACCTATCATCCATATTGCACTTGTATCACCATCTCTTCATTAACTAGTGCACCTATACAATTTACCATTGTATTGGGTGTGTTGGGGACACAAGAGACTCTTTGTTATTTGGTTGCAGGGTTGCTTCAGAGAGACCATCTTCATCCTACGCCTCCCACGGATTGATAAACCTTAGGTCATCCACTTGAGGCAAATTTGCTACTGTCCTACAAACCTCTGCACTTGGAGGCCCAACAACGTCTACAAGAAGAAGGTTGTGTAGTAGACATCACCAGCATACTTGATGCCAAATCGTCTGGTGTTGGTATTGCTGGGAATGAAAGTGTTTCTGATTGTGAAGATTTCCCGCCGGAGAATTTCCCGCCCCGAGGTCTTGATTACGGTGATGCATTGCAAGATGCCTCTAGCGTGGAGGAGTTGCCATCCGAGGATGATGATTTACTTCTGTCGATTTCTTCTGGCGCCTAGACGCATGATGCGCTCGTGTCGTCCCAGGATTTTCTTTCTACAGACCCTGAAAGCGCAGTAATATTGGTGTCCTCTCAAGATGTCCCATCGTCAAACCCTGAAACTGGAGGCATATTGGTCTCATCAGAGGAACTACCGTCGTCGTCAAACGCTGATAGTGCAGGTAAGGACTTGTAAATGAGGCATACTTCTCAATTTTGGCATTTTGGACATGTTCTTTTTCTGCAAGCAGAAAGTGGTAATGTTGTTAAGGTTGATATGTTTTTCTTCGCTGTTACGAGGTTGCGCACGAACCGTACGAAATGGTTAGTTTGGGATTTTGCCCGTACCATTTTTGTCTCTTTTTCTTTCTCTCATATGATTATTGTTGTTATTGCAGTAGTTTTAATTCATGTAATCTTTTGTGTTTTCCTAGTCACAAGCCGATGTTTCAAAATAAAGAATGTGATGCCAGTGTTGGTTCTATTGCTAAAGCGTTTGTCCCCACTGGCATGCTCAACCTGCATAAAGGTCTTGACGTTGTTTTATATTCTCTATGTCGAAGTACCGAGACAACGACAAGTTGATAGTTCCCATGGGTGACGGTCGATTTTGCTTTGTAGATAGGATGATAACTTGTTTTGCCAATTTTCTAACTGTTGTTGTTCTTTTTGTACAACAGACCAAGATCCATGATGGAAATATTGATTCCAATGTGCTAAATTGGTTCATGGATCAGGTGTTGATGGTTTTGACCAAGTAGGTGAACTTGAACTTTTTGTAGTCATGAACTAGAACTGTCATGTTTTCTTGCAAGTTTGGGAGGTGGGGGAATGAACTTGAGTAGCCTGCTTTTACCCCTGCACTTATGAATGATGTGTGCTTCTTTTTTTTGAACCTGAACTTATTATCGCAAGGAAATTGAACTAATATGTTTGTTGCAATTTTAGGCGGTGGATATAAACTTGAGTAGCATTTATTTTTTGTAGTGTTTTGCTTACTCAATTAGAACTTATGATTATCTGATTTTTGTTTGTACTTCTGAATTTCAATTTCCTTCTTTTATTTTATTGTTTGGAGGCTGAATTTTTTGTTTCATTATGATTTGTTAAATTCATTTTTCCTTTGCGATTTTTTCAGCTTCTTTTCCCTACTTTTGATCCGCCGTCATTTGCGGCTACCATGAAGCCTAGCGACGAATCTGTGCATTGATGCTTGATTGTTCTGAATTTGAGGTTCCATCGTTTCGAGTGTCTTGATTCACTGCGCGATGAAACCTGGAGTGATGCAGTTAGATTCTTAAGGACTATGACAGATAACATAAAGAAGCTTTGAAGGGAGTCCAGCGTAGACAGGGCCAAACCGTTCTCGCTGGTGCATATTGATGGTTTCTCTTGCGAGTTTGTGCGGGTGCCGCAGCAGAAAAACATGTGAGTATCTGTTTTTAATGATTTTTTGTTAGTTGTTTTTGTTGCTGGGAGGGTGGTGTTCCTGTATTTTCGAATTTGTGATGTACCCATTTGTTTTTTCTTTTGTTAACAAGCATGATTGTGGATTCTTTATGCTACAAAGCTGCAAGACCTATCATTGCCGGGAGGATGGTGTGATTGCAATGTTGGATTACAGCCACAAAGACATTCTTGACATTAGGAAGTCTTTTCTGTATACCTGGCGCAACTAGCGATGTGTTTGATGTTGACTTCCGTGGTTTGTTTGGCATCGAACCCTGTACGTATGCATGACCTTTTGTAATTTTTTGCAGCTTGTACTTCTTGATTAGTACTGTCATGAATTATGTATTTGAACTTTACCCTTGATGCGGTCTCTTATTTTTTTATGTTTGCAGGTGAGTGGCTGGATCTTGATGAGCATGACTACATGATCTTTGGCAGCTAGTTCTCGGAGCTCGAGCGCGTATCTATTGATCTTAGCCAGGGGCGTTCTCCAGAAAAGACAATATTTGGTGTTATTAAGGGGCGGTTGGGAGCTCTGAAAGGTTCTATGGCTGATTGTGCAGAGAGCCCCTCTACACCCAAGAATCCCATTGTGGAATTGATAGACAACGATGATGATGTGTTTGACAAGATTGCTGGAATGGGAAGAGTCACCAGGAGCGCTGCTGCCAAGGGTTTATCCCACTTGCTGGAATAGTGGCCCGTAGAGCTGGTGGTGCTAAGAAGGATCCTGCTTTGGATTCTGGCAATGTTACAAGTACGAAGCATGCACCCAGAGCTCCTATAAAGTTTTGCTCCCCTGTGTTGCAGCTTCACCCTCATAAATTCCCTCACCTGGACAAGGCTCGCAAGTTGTATAATCTGTTGCTTAGCGATGAAGCATGTGCGAAGTATGCCGAGTGAGTACCTCTCATTATTTTTCATCTTCTTTTCTTCTGTTGTTTGTAACTGCTAGATAAATTTGACCTGAACTGTTACTTTTTATACAACTTGAACTGCTATGAATGCCTTATCTTGCTTCCCCTGCTTTTTGTTCTTTTCTGTGCTGCAGGAATACATTCTCAATGATACCTCAGCCTGGTGATAACGTAACTAGCTTCACCGGGAAACGCATCTGGGAAGTTTTTGCACCTGGGCAAATGATGAAGGGTGATGTAATGGACTTCCCCATTGATGATTGGAAGCAAGATCCCGAGAGAAATGCTGATTTCGCATTTGGAAAAAGGGTATTGCTGAGTCCATATTTCATCATGGTAATGAATCAGATCGTTTGTTTCTGTTAAACAAGACTGCCTATTGTTTTACGAGTTTTAATAATACTTTGCTTGTTGATCCTTTTCCCCTGTCTATTTCTTTTTTGGCTTTTTGCAGGTTGTGCTTGAGTGTATGTTTTATGGTGATGAAAATAAAGTGTTTAATGTGGAGAGTGTAGCGAGAGATTTCAAGAGCTATGTTAAAGATAAGGAAGACTTGCTCAGTGCCGACCTTGTGAGATCTAGTAGCTGATTTTTGGTTTTATTTGTTTGTTGTCATGCTGGTTTTTATTTTGAATATTTAACATCTATTTTTTGGTCATTTATTTTTAGATCATGATGCCTCTATTCAAGCCTATGATTTTACCAAAGGATAAGAAAGTGAACCACTTTTCCTTATATGTCATGAATCGGTACCGAAGTAGCGTTGACATCCTTGACTCTTTACCTTATCCGAAGAACCACCATCCTTCAAAGAACACCTATCATAAAGACTGCGAGAAGATTGTGAGTGACATTTATTATCTGTACTGGATTAATTTTTCCGCATCTTTGTTTCTGCTTTTCTAAGACCTAAAAATGTGTGGTTTCTTTTGTTTATTTACAGATTTCTTGATTGGTCCAAGTAATGAAGGCTGTGTATGGTGATGCTCAGTACAATGCGAGCAAGCAACCCAAATGGGAGATTTTTGCAAAGAAACAACCGTTTGTCAAGGTTCCACTTCAAGGGCCGAATGAATGTGGCCATTATACTCTGAAGTATGCGGGATCCTATGATGGTGAAAAGATCATTGAGAACATTCGAGATAATGACGTGGGTCCTAGTTGAGCTTTTCACTTTCTGTGTTTGGCTTATTGTGTATCCTTTTTTATGTGTCATGATTTTTGATAACTTGTTTTATTGTTTTGCAGCCACGTATTGTTGATTGGAACGCTGAGGATCTGTATAGAGTTGTGTTCAACCGGAATAACCAGCTTGTGGTGACGGAGCTTCCCAAGGAGGTTCGGGCTTTGGGATAGTTGTGTGATATATCTCTTGAAAGCACTGTAGGCTTTGTTTGTGGTTTTTGGATGTCTTGTCAAGTACTATGTAATAACTGGTATATTTCGTGTTGTGTTTAAGTGTGGCAGAATGTTTAACAAACTTTTTTTCCATGATGATAGTGTGGTTGAATAGCTGTTTCACTTGTGTATGTTGCATCGGGAATTCGTTTTGGTCAAGTTTTATTTTTTGTACTGAAGTCTTATACACTAGTTGAACTGAAAACACCTTTTTCATCGGGATTTTTTTTCAAGTGCATTGCGAGTTGTTGCTGGAAAAGTGAGATTTATTTTATTTTCATCCGTCCCAACCTAAGTTGGACCTTTATAGGTTATGTACCCTCTTTTCTTGTACTTATGGTATAGATCTGTTAGTACTGAATTGTAATCTCATTTAGCGTAAGGCATTTAAAATTTGGTGTCACGATAGCACTTGTGGATCTAGCGTCAGTGGAGTGACGCATCCTTGTTATGTAGAACTGATTTCATATAATGTATTAGAAGTGAAGTTTTCTTTTGGATTGAAATTATTTACGACGATGTTGCTACGTAATCTCTAGCCAGATTTTATTCAAGTATAAGAGATTTAGCAAAATTTGAGAGCCAAATTTTTTGTTTCAACTTCTTGAATTTTAGTAGTTTAACTTCATAGTAAAAGTTAAAGCACTGGTTTAAATTAGCTACATTTAACAGGTAGCCCTATTAAGTTCATAACTACTTCACTAGTCAATATGGATTGATGCTTCTGTTGTTTGTTTTTGTGAATTTCTGTCCTTGGTTGAACTGTAATCTATTTGTTGAGTCTTGGCCTTCTTTCTCAAGGCATTAATTGGTATCATCATAGCACTTACCGAATAAAGTAAGTTGTACTGAGATTTCAATTGTGCTAGTACTTTGATCATTTTATTTTATTTTGTGTTGTTTGAAACTAGTACCTCACTGGTCAACGTTGGCTGATGCTTCTGTTGTCTTTCTTGTGATTTTTCTCCTTGGTCGAACTGATATCTTTTTGATTTAGTTTTGGCCTTCTTTTTTCTAGGCTGTGGTTCTTCTCAAGGAAATGTTTGGTATGATCATAGTACTTGCCGTATAGACTAAGTTGTACTGAGATTTCAGTTGTATTATTACTGTTATTCTTAGTGTGTCACTGTTTTAGGGAATGCGAACTGAAGCTTCCCGTTCCTTTTTATATTTTGTAGAATGAATGTACCATGTGTTCAAGTGTACCAGAACTTTCAGTCCTAGCATACTAGTGACTAGGAAATACGTACTGACGGTTCTTTGCTTTTCCTGTTGCAGTACTTAGTAAATTTCTAACTACTATTAGCACGATGCTGTTAGTAGTGAATGTTGTCCTCGGCTGAAACTTAGTCTTTTTAGTGTTCTTCTGAAACTAAAAACTGATTTCTTAGTGTGATAGTACTACCGTAAATATCCAAGCTGTACTGAGCGTCCAAGTCTACTATTTGCTGTTGTCCTTAGTTAGTCTGCCACTATTTTTGTTTTTTTGTGAAAATATCCATGTGCGATTCTTGTTTCTCCATGACTAGTGCTGCGTGGCAGCCATCAAGTTTCAACTTCAACCTACTTCAACTTCAAATGATGGATCAACAAAATAGGAAGCTAGCAAACTTGTTGAACGACATAAGCAAACGATGTACTTGATAGACATAGGCAAACTTGTTCAAACCCTGACACACATAACATAAGGTAGCTGGTTCAACATAACGAAAGCAAACTACAAATCTGAAACAACAAGATTAAGGACAGGCAGAAGTGCGAGCAACACGAATGCAAACTTTCATGCATCTTCAACCCGCGAAGTTGCAGTGGTAGTAAGGGCCAGCCTCCTGCTCTTTTGAAATATCCCAACCTGTCACGATGTTGTCGATTGCCTTCTATGACTTGTATGTTGCGTACGCATCTATTCCTGCATACGTGATGAGGTTGTCTGGCAGTGGGCTGGTCACCCACAGTTTGTGGTCTGCCCTGTCCATCTTCTTCTTCATGCTGCTGTAGAATGGGTGGATTACGCCGCCTGCAACATCGGCCAAGGAGTCGTAGTATTTGCTGGTCTTTGGATCTTACCACTTGCGCTGCATGTCGATGAAGTTGTTGGGGTTGATCTCCAAACCAGACTTGTTCAACATCCGCTTGTCACCTCCAATGCTGAAATCGACAAATGTGTATAATTTCTCCTCATGCAGGAAGTCTTTGAGGCGCTAGGGCCTGCAAGGGGGGAGACACACATTTAAATATTAGTCTTCTTTTTTGAAGATTTAATTCTTCTACTTTTTGGTTTTACAAGTGATAATCCATGAGGTAGATGCTTATATAGTATAAGTCATGGATGAATGTAGTTCAGAAACTAGTACACAAAGTTCTGAAATTAAATTCAACTACACCATGTTATTTTTCTTTTTTGCTATCTTCAGTGCTTCACCAAATGCTTCACCAAATTCAAGAATCATTTTACCAGATTCAATGATATATGTGCTGCTTGATTCAAGTTTAGTTTTCTTTTTGTTGAATAAAAGACCTATACCAGTGTGATACATCTTTGTGCATCAATTCTATATCAAGTTCAGAAATTAATTTGATAAACATGTGCATCAAGATATGGACCTATACCACTTCACCAAACATCTTTTAATACATCAATTCTATAAACTATACTAGTGCATCAAGATCAGAATCTATGGTAGTACATCAAGTTCAGAAATTAATTTGGTGCATCAAGTTCAGAATTCTATAAACATTTTTTCAGATGCTAATCTGGTGAAATAATCCACTTCACAGTTTCAGAAATGCATGTAACTTGAGAAACATGTAATCGTGCATCCACTTCACAAACTATAGTAGTTCATCTAGTTGGGAAACAAGTTTATTGAAGTTTTTAGTGAGTAGTACTAGTACAACAGATGAATGAACAGTAGTATGGGTAACCATTTTGTGGCTGCTGCGATGTGGTATATGAAGCAGAGTTCCTCGACGCACAACTGCAGGACTGCCGCCATCTGTGGAGGTTCATCGTCGCTGGTATACTCCACATCAACTCCGATGAAGCTCGGATACAAGCCGCCGCCCTTCATCCTGAGCCTGCTCATCACCTCGTCGGCCTTGTCTAGTTCACTGGTGCAGGCGATCTCCAGTGTCTCCTTGCCGTCAAGCTCAACCTCTGTGAGGGTTCTCGAGTACTCGTGCTTCTCGCCGTGGACGTGAACGTCGACGAGGTTGCTGCTCTTGTCCGACGGCTCGCCATGATGACGCTTGGCGGACGGTTCCTTCGCCATCGCCTTCCTCCGGCGACTGTGTGCTTGGGAGAGAGAAGTTTTTTGTTTGTGTGCAGTGGAGATTGAAGCGGCAATGGTGGTTCTGTGAATGAGGCAGAGATGGAAGACAATGGGTTATTTTGCAGTGCATCGACGGGGATGTGTGGGAGGCGTTTCGTCGGGGGCGTGGGTGTGGTGGTCGTGGGGGTCCCCATATGCAGTCTCTTGTGGCAACCGCTCAGTGGGTGGCGCGGGTGGTGGCCTGGAAGAAGCAACCGTCCAAGTCAAAGGGTTTTTACTGCTGCACTGACTAGTCTTGTCAAGCTGTACTTATGATCTGCTAAATCCCACTTGCACGTCTCAGGGGTGGTGATGATGGCATTTTGCACTGTTTAGGTGACGTATGCTTTGTGATGTTTTTCCGTGTGGATGTTAAGTATTGTTTTTCCTTTGAAGTCTTATAGACTAGTTTATCTCAAAACATTTTTCAAAGGCCTTGGGAGTTGTTGCTCAAAACTGGTACTTATTTTATTTTCATCTGTACTAACCTAAGTTAGGCCTTTATAGTTTTTGTATTCTCATTTTAGTGCACTTATGGTTTAGTGCTGTGTGAACTGAAATGTAATTTCATACAGTGTGTGGTTTTGAAATTTGGTGTCACAGTGGTGTGAGTGGCCTGATTGATCCTGCTTTTTTAGTACTGATGTCATATGTATGTTTGAACTGAGTTTTTTTGTTTTTTGGGTGGGTAGATTATTTTACGACCAGATCGTTCATTGAGGTGTGAGGTGTGGACATATTTTATATAAATAAGAAATTTAGCAGAATTGACAAATAAGTTCTATTTGAACTTCTTGCATTTTAGTAGTCGAAGTAGTCAGAATTTATATAAATAAGAAATTTAGCATAATTGACAAACATTATATATTTGAACTTCTTTTATTTTAGTAGATGAACTTGTCAGAATTTATATAAATAAGAAATTTAGCATAATTGACAAACATTATATGTTTGAACTTTTTGCATTTTTACTAGTTGAACTTGTCAGATTTTATAGAAATAAGAAATTTAGCATAATTGACAAACATTATATGTTTGAACTTTTTGCATTTTAGTAGTTGAACTTGAAAGTAATATTTAATTCGGTTTTTAAATTATGTACATTTAATAGATAGGCTATTAAGTTCTCTTCTTTTTAGAGGTTCCTTATTTTTGTATCATATATTCTCCTTTTTTATCATCCGTGGTGCAGAGCTAAAATTATTTTTATTTATATTTTTCGTATTTAAAGTTATTGCCTGTGAACTAGTATTAGAATTTATATATTTTCAGTTTCGAAGATTTTTCTTGTAGTTTATATTTCTTTGCCCCACCCTCTGGTTTGTTTAACTGGGCTTATTGGTGGGGTGTTTGTAAATGATGCAGGCTATTGGGCCGTTATCCGGCCCAGATAGCTCGTCCATGTGCTTGCAAAGCGTGGCGTGCATGCGCCTGAGTTTAGTCCCACCTCGCTAGTCGAGGGGCTCCAGACTGTTTATAAGCGCAGCCAAGCTCACCGGGTCGAACCCCTCTGAATACTTACCTGAGCGCTTATACATGGCGCTCGCTCTCTCTCATGACCTGTGGGCCCTAGTCGGCGGGCCCTGCATTGTGCGGATTACTAGGGATTTTCCCACGGGCTCGAGTTCAAGTATCTAGCAGCATCAGGGCCTGCGCCTGACCTTGGGCGGTCAATTTTTTCTTTTTTTGTTTGTTTGAATCTAGTACTTGACTCCACCAGTAACTTGGATTGATACTTTTTGTTCTAGTTCTTGTCAGTTTTGTGTAAGTGTAATCTTTTTCATTTGAGTTTTTTGCCTTCATTTTTGTGTTTATTTTGTGATTATTCTCAAGTGTCTTCTGGTGTCATTTTCAGAACTATGGTACATGCATGGACTAAGTTGTACTGATAATCCATTCATAGTAGCGCTTACGGACTGATGCTTCTTTGTACTTTTTAGTAAGTATGTACTATCCGATCAAGTGTACTATTACTGTCATTCTTAATCTGCAAGCGACCAACATAAGTGTGTGCTGATGCTTCTTAACTTTTTCAGTTTGTAGTACTTGTTAATTTTCTAGCAACTACATATGAACGAGAACACTACATGAATTACTAAGAATTTTTTGTTTCAACTTTTGAAGCGTTGTTAAGCAACTCAAATTGTGCTGATTGTTTTCAATGTTATGTTTTCTATACAATACTGAATCGAAACTAGACATGGAACAACGTTGTGTGATTAGTTGCTTCAAAACTAGTACTTTAGAGCAGCCACAAAGTTCCATTCAGAAGCTACTTTTGAATTTGAAATGATTGATTAACAACATACGAAGCTACCAACCTTATATAATGAGATAAGCAAAACATTGTACTTGATGACATAAGTAAACTTGTTCAACCATGACAAGCACGACATAATCATACTGGTTCAACCCAATAAGAGCAAACTACTAATTTGAAACAACAAGATAAAAGGCAAGCACAAGCGTAAGGAAAACGAAGGCATGCTCTGATGTATCTTCATCCCTAAAAGGGGCAATAGGGGTGGCCGTAGAATTTCTCAGCCTCCCGCTCTTTTGCAAATTCCGAACCATCTATGATGTAGTCGATTATGATCCATGACTTGTACGTGGTGTACGCATCTACTCCTGCGTACTCGATGAGGTTGTCTGGCAGCGGGCTGGTCCCCCACAGTTTGTGGTCTTCCTGTTGTTGATGTTCTTCTTCATGCCTTTGTAGAATGGGTGGATGACGCTGGCTACAACATCAGTCAAGGAGTCGTACTCTTTTTCGGTGTATGGAACTCTCCACTTGCGCTGAATGTTGATGAACTTGTTGGGGTTGATCTCCAAACTGGACAACTTCAGCTTCTCTTTGTCGCTTTCAATGCTAAAACCGGCAAATGTGAACAACCTCTCATGCTGCAACATGTCGTTCAGGCGCTTGGGCCTGCAAGGGGAGAGACATTTTGAAAATTAGCATTACTTTGATGTTTGAATTATTCATTTTTTTGTTTTACAAGCTATGAATCCATGAAGTAGTTGTTTATGTAGCATAAATAATGGATGAATGTACCTAAAAAACTAGTAAACAAAGTTCTGAAATTAAATTCAAGTACATCATGTTATTTTTCCTTGTGGATTATACATAGTTCGAGTCAATGTTGTATGTGCTACTTTAGTACTAGTTTAGTTTACTTTTGTTCAATTGGACAACACGTAACCAGTTCTTCACAAAGTTCTTAGTTTTTTTGCTTACGAAAATAACATTAGACCAAATTAAGAAAATACTTCACTACATCAAGTTCAGAAACATGAATCCATGAAATAGATGCTTATATAGCATAATTAATGGATGAATGTACTTCATAAACTAGTAAACCAAGTTCTGAAATTAAATTCAAGTACATCATGCTATTTTTGTTTTTGGATTATACATAGTTTCAGTCAATGTTGTATGTTCTGCTTTGGAACTAGTTTAGTTTACTTTTGTTGAATAGGATAACACATAACCAGTGCTTCACCAAGTCCTTAGTTTATTTTCTTATGAAAATAACATTAGATCAAATTCAGAAAATACTTCACTACATCAAGTTCAGAAACATCTTTTTAATACATCGAGTACATAAACTACACTATTGGATCAAGTTCAGAAACTACACTAGTCGATCAACTTCAGAAATTAACCTTCCGCAAGATTTTCCAAATAGTAATCCAGTGCATCAGGTTCAAAAATACATTTATAGTGTATCTACTTGAGAAAATGTAGTAGTGCATCCACTTTTCACAAACCACACTAGTACATCTAGTTGGGAAACAAGTCTGATGAAATTTTCAGGATACAGTACTAATAAAACAGAAAAACCAAACGGGGAAAATGAGTAGGATGGCTCACCATTTTGTGGTCGCTGCGATGTGGTACACCAAGCAGAGCTCATCGACGCACAACTGCAGGACTGCTGCCATCTGGGGAGGTTCATCTTCGCTGGTGTAGTGCACACCAACGCCGACGATCCTATGACGTTGGCTGCAAGCCGTCATCCAGAGCCTGGAGATCACCTCGTCAGCCTTGTCTGGTTCACTGGTGCAGACGATCTCCAGCGTCTCCTTGCCGTGGAGCTCAATCCCTGTGAGTGTTTTGGTGTACTCGCGCTTCTCGCCGGGGACGTGAACATCGACGAGGTTGCTGCTCTTGTCCGACGGCTCGCCATGATGACGCTTCGCGGACGGTTCCTCCGCCATCGCCCTCCTCTGGCGGATGTGGGCTTGGGAGAGAGAAGTTTTTGGTTCGTGTCCTTTGGAGATGGAAGGGGCAATGGTGGTTTCTGGCAATGAGGCAGAGATGGAAGATAAAGGGGTATTTTGTAGTGCGTCAACGGGGATGTGTGGGAGGCGGTTCGTCGGGGGCGTGGGTGTGGTGGTCGTGGGGGTCCCCATTTGCAGTCCCTTGTGGCAACCGCTCAGTGGGTGGCACGGGTGGTGTCCTGGAAGAAGTAACCATCCAAGTCAAAGGGTTTTTACTGCTGCACTAACTAGTCTTGTCAAGCTATACTTATGATCTGCAAAATCTCACTTGCACGTCTCAGGGGTGGTGATGATGGCATTTTATTGTCGCACTGATCTGTCTTGTCAAGCTGTACTTATCAGCTGCTTATCCAACTTGCACGTGTCAGGGTTGGTGATGATGGAGGTCTATACTCCTCTGCTGTGGTACTTGGACTGGTGATTGAAGTGTAATTGAACTTACCAAATACCAGTGAGACTATGTGTGATGCCAATGTTTTTTTAAAAAAAATTTGTATTTTTAAAGGATTGTTTATATCAAGATATTCTTTGAGTACTTTTTACAGATAAATTAGATTTTCATCAGTACAGGATGTATTATATTCACATTTTGGTTGAGGTAATTATTTTTATGTACTGATGGTCTTTCTGAACTGGGACTGGCAGAAGCATACATAGCTTGTTTTCTCATACGATTTTTTTTGGGGTGTTCACGGGTGTGTTTGTTTTACTATGCCTTTGTAGTGACGACTGAGAATCATCAGTACTGATGTACTATAAGATTTTAAATTTTCCTTAACATTTTTTTGCTGAGTTACTGGTTGACAGTAGTGTTTTTTGTCAAACAAATCCAGATAAGTTTTTTCAAATGTATTTGTAACTGCATTCAAAAGGATTATCAGATGGTTTACATAATAATGTCACTGGTCCAGCGGGCACAAACCACAAATTATATCTTATCTATAGTACTGATCGAGGAATTGACGATAAAGCTAGATAAGTTTTGGTAGCGACCGTGTTTCTAAAATGTTTCCTCATTGTGTACCGAGGCAACTGAGACTACGAGCTTATTTTTCAGTTGACGCAGCAGCATAACCACTTTGGATTGTTCAGTCTTGAGCTTCTCCTAACTGGCCCTGAATGTTGTGCCTTGCTGGCGCCCTTTTTTGGTTGAGCCTTGGCAGTTTCATCGTCAGTTTCAGTTTCCTCGTCCCCGATACTGTCATCTTCATTGTCTTCGTCTGATTGGTCGTCATTCTCGTCAAACTCTTCTTCTTCATCCTCTTCATTTGATTTTTTGGAACTCTGTACCTTGGCATGTTTCTGTTCAGCGCCACTTACCTCCTTGCCCACTTTGCACGCGTGGGCATTATGTCCGCCAGTTCCCCCACACTTGCGGCAAGTGTAGTTGTTACTGTGTTGTCTCCATTGGTAGAAACCTGGGCGGCTCCAATCTGCTTGTGCATCGTTTGCTTGTTGACAGTGGCATCTGTGCGGAGTGGGCATGTGCGGCAGTTATGGTTGCTCACGACGTTGCAGAATCCGCATGCCCTTATCCCAAGAGGTTTGTTGTCCGGGCCAAATTCCACGCGCTTGATGGGGCGTGGAGGATTTTTGGCTGCTGTTGTCGCCGCTTTTGCTGCTCGCGTCTTACTCTTCCTCCCCTTTGTGTTTGAGAATATGGGTGGTTTAATCACCCTTTCCTGCTGCCGCCGGTAGGATTTCCTGTTGTCATGTCGTTCGCCTGCAGCACCATCAAGCTCGTGATCTTGCATGTGAGCATGTTGCTGCTCTTGAGTGCGCACATGGGCAAGCTCTAGTTGCTGTTGCTCATCTTTCTCGTTGTCGAACGGGTCAATTGCTCCCAGATGGTTCATCTCGGATAACATTGTAGCAATATCCTGCTCAATGGCTTCATTGTCCGTGACACCTCCATTTTCAGCAGAATGCATGGCATCGAGTTCTTGTTCAAGTTTGTCCATGATGACCCATGACCTCGCCATTTGCTCTTGGCTTCTCAAGCTTTTTCTGTGCACCCTCATGTTCAACGTCAGTAGTGAGCTTTCAATGCAGTATTGGGATGCCTTGTTTGACGCTACTGTCCGCAAGTCATTTCTGTTGAATGTTGGCTGGATGTTCGGGCGTTTGGTGTATCTCCCAAGGATGTATTTCTCTGGAATGCTGGCAGCCTTAATTGTCTGGATCATGCACAGGACATGCACGCAGAAAAGACCTGTATTTTTTGGAAGAGGTGCATGTTTTTTGTCATTTCATTCGAAGAAAAACTTTGCAAAAAAAGTAGTATAGTATGTAACATCTTTTTTTAGTCCTCACCTATGTGGTCCCGTAGCCTGCACTCGCACTCATATGTTTCTCCCACAGGGTCTGCAACCACCTGGAACGCATGCTGAGACCATGCAGACAGTTTTTGCGGGTTGTTGTAGCGCACGAGGTACTTTGTGGGCTGTTCTGCCTCTGTCGCCGTGAAGAGTGTGCTCAGTTTTAGCCTTTTTCTGATCTCGTTGTACACAGCTCGTGAGTAAACCTTTGCCATCTGGGTGTCAAACCCATAGAAGGTCAGCGTGTTTTGTTCCTTCTGCACATGCAAGAATGATGACCAAATTATTAGTTTTCTCACAGCAAAAACTTGGCTAACTAATAAAGTTTTACTTTAGTAAGCATGTTTTTTGTCTCACGACAGGTGATAGAGCTATACCCTGTTACCCATTGTCTCTTGGTTCTCTGTCTGCCTCCTGGTTTTGACGCAGGAGTTTACCTGGCTGACAAACCGGTGTAGGTTTTGTCTCTCACTTACAAAGTTCCTCTTGAGCACATAGTTCATGCTCTCACTTCGTTGTGTAGATGTCATTTTGGCGCAGAAAATTTCTTTGAAGTAGGCTGATATCCATTTCTCACGCTCGTTCCACATGGCCACCATCATGGCATCATCATGGAGGTTGTACCTATCCATGAGTCCTTTCCAGGCAGCCTCAAACTCAGTTGGCATGAGGGGCCAGTTGAGGATTGATGTGAGTTCATCCTTAAAGTCTTTGTGCAGGTAGTACAGGTATGCGAGGTGTTCCCTGTACTTATTCATAATGTGCCAGCGGCACAACTTGTGTACTGTGTTCTTGAAAGCATCTGGGATCGCCAAGCCCATTGCCGGACACTTGTCTGGTAATGAGAAAAGAGACGTGGAATGGTTAGCAGATGGTGGTGCATATATACAAATAGAACTGACACAACATTTTTACTGTGTTATTTTCCTTTTGGGGGGGGGGGTGGGGTGGTTGGGGGTGGTTTTGGTGGTTTTACCTGTGAGGATGCATGTAGGAGCCTTCCCTCTCATGCACCTTAAAATGTCTTGAACAACCATCTGAATGAATCTGCATCCCAATCTCTTATCTGGGCGAAACCAAAGAATGTAGTCTGTAAGTGGTTGTTAGTACCGACAAACACCCAAAGAATGTAGTCTGTAAGTGGTACTTGTTGGTCTTATATGTGGTGTCAAACGTTACGCAGTCACCAAAGTCTTGATACGCCCCTCGGCAGCTTGCGTTCGCCCAAAATATGTTCTTAACTTTGTCGGACTCATCGAGTTGCATGTCACAGAGGAATTCCCTGTTTATAACTTCCATCTCCCTAAAGAAGTTGACAGTCTTTAGGACATCATCCACATCATCCATCCTTGAATTCTTTGCTTTTCTGCATATTAAAAGTTCATTCAAAAATGCATGTTAAACTGGCGTCAGGTCATGCGTTGCGTAATATGTTTGTACTGACAGAGGAAAAAAAACGGAGGCGGTTTATGGGAGGATAACAAGTTTGTACTTACAGGTTAATCAGGTCTTTGCCATTCATTTCGAGGAAGTAGCTACCAGGGTCATCACCGCCCAATATGCTCACGATTTGCGCATGTTCAATGCCTTTGAACTGCACGTACTTGACGTACTCCATGATTGTTTTGTCAAATTTTTTGTGGGAGTGCAAGAAGACAAGCAATTGCGGATGGAGCTGTAGCCTGTGGTTGTGTTCCCAGACTATCTCTTTTATGACAAATGTTCCATCCTTTTCCTTCTTCAGCCTCATTGTAGACCCGCAGTTAGTCCTGGTTGTAGCCTTGTTCCGCTGTCTATTTGCTTCTGAGACCTTCGATTCATAGACTCCATAGCACGTGCAATAAAGGTAGGCTCTGGTTTTAAACTTAGGGCCTTCCGTGACAGCAAAATCCGCGTGCTTTGCATTGACATTGTAGAAGTTCTTTGCTTCTTCAAAAGTTTCAAAGCGCATCTCTAGCCTTGGCAGAACGTAAGCTTCAATGTTAGGTGGCTGCACGCAACAGTGAGCAAACAAAAACGCAGTTATGAAAATGTTAGAGGGGGTGGTCACGATTACCATGGTATGGACTGTGCTTGTATGTTTTTTTCTATATGGATACTTACATGTGTATAGCTCTGTGCTGCCTCCGGTGTTTGCTGTTCACCCTGGTGTATGGGCGCAGGTGGTGTCACCCTTGGCACATGCAGCAATGCATCTCTTGGAGGGAGCAATGTTGAAAAAGATCTCCGTCTCTCATTGTATGGCCGTCTCCCCTCAGATTCATTGTGAGGTTGCTCCTGTCTATATGGCTCATATCTTGTACTTTGGAACCTGCTAGAGTGGCCAAAATTTCTGTCTCTTTGGCCTGGTCTTCCCCTCGCAACCACTTTTGCAGCACGGATGATTGATGTTGACGGAGCGACTGGTGGAAGCCTTGTTGCAACCCATCCACGGCTCCTTGTCCTTTCCTTTCTGCATGCGCTAGGGAAGGAAAACATTTGTTGTTAGGGAAATTCTTGGCCTTGTTGCAACCCAGCAGTGGCAAAGCTTGTATTCCCAGACATTGGTGTTTGCTGCATAGAAGAACCTGTCTATGCTTATGATGATTCCGGTGTATCTTGAAATCTGCCTGTATTGTTGAAGTATCTAGGTGCTATTTCTGGTGTTACCCAACCAGGCGGTGCCCCATATCTGCTTGGCTCATCAAACGGTCGTTGTGTGTGCCGCCTTGCATGCTTCTGCAATGACAGTCAACATTTTTGGGATTAATCTTTTCTGCATTTTTCTCTTATACATGCTATGGGTAACATGTCATGCACTGAAGGCAATGTACAAGTTGAACTTGCATCGCTGGCCGTTATTTAAACTTTGTTCTCTATTTTGTATCTGGTTTCGTTTTCAGTCGAAGTGATGAATGTACATGTTCAACACTGATGTACTGATGTACTGCTTTTAGCACTACTTGTAAACGGAACATTGAACTTCATCTGTTATGGAAAGTTATTTTATCTTTTTTCCCTATAACTGATGCATAAACATTTTGGTGCACTGCTTGCAAATTGAACATTGAACTTCAGAGATGTATGGATATGCATATATATATATATATATATATATATATATATATATATATAAAACTGATGAATGTCTTATCTTTTGTTAATCTATAACTTATGCAACTACACTAGAAGTACTCCTAGTTTATGTATCATTGAACTTACTGTGTAACAAGTGTATATTTTTTCAACAACATTCTTTCACTAGTTCGAACTGACGCAACAACATGGCATGTACCATTAGAAATAACATCATACAACTTTCAGTGTAGTTGAACCTTATATAAAGCCTAGTAGCTACTTGGACTGATGCATAAGTTTATGTTTTCTGGCTTGAACTGAAGCTAGCATATTAGAGGTACTGACAGTAACCTCGACATCCAAATTGTGCGGCAGGGGTGTAATGAGCTGATCAAGCATTTGCAATGTACTGTCAGGTTCTTCTTCATAGCAGGACGGATGAACTGATGGACTGACACAAACGTGGGAAGCAGACATTACCTCCAGTGGACTGACTTCTTCTTCTTCCTCTTGTGGGCGGCGTACTGGCATGCTCTTGGGAGGCGGCGCCATTGATGCAGCTCCTGCTTGTGGTGGACGTCTGGCGAAGAGGTCCGGGAAGGCAGCACCTTGCAGGGATCACTGCCCCGGAGAAGGGGCCCCGGCGACGGAGGGAGGCAGCAGGCGGGGATGACGGCCCCGTTGTTGGATCCGGCAACGGAGGGAGGCATGAGGCGGGGATGACCGCCGCATTGTTTGATCCGACGAAGGAGGGAGGCAAGAGGCGGGGATCACGGCCCGGTCGATGGATCATGCGGCGGAGGCAGGCAGGAGGCGGGGATCACGGCCCTGTCGATGGATCCGACGACGGAGGGAGGCAGGAGGCGGGGGTGACGGCCCCGACGATGGATCCGGTGACGGAGGGAGGCAGGAGGCGGCGGCGGATCCGTCGCCGGCCAATCACGGTGCCGCGGGCTCCCTTGCTCCGGATGCCGCCGTCTCTCGCTCGCCCACAATGGCTGCCTCCGGCGAAAGAAGGTGGGTTGGGTTCGGGATGGGTCGGGGGGATTCTACAGTGGTCTGTGCGTCGCGCCTATATAGGGCGGGGGGTAACAGAATAATATTCTGTTACGGGTAACAGAATAGTCCAGCCCTATATATATATTTGAGTTTTTATGTCCTCTACATCATTCACTTATTGCTAATTCTTCAAGTTGATCATTTCTGCTAAGTGAATGTGATCGGACCCTTCCCCCTCTATGCTAAACTCAACCCAGTCTGTTCACAAATTCTTGATGTGTGTTCTATTTGAAACCCGTTCAAAATCTTCACTGTGTCCTTGTCAGCTGAAGAATTTGTGAATGAAACTTTAATATTATCTTATCTGAATTTTCGGTTTGCCGCTCAAACCATTCCACATCCCACGATAAGGTTATTATATTTACCTACAATCTCACAGGATCTCCACCTTACTATACGTGGGTGACACATGTCGCTAGGATGAGAAGGGTCAGGGGCACGTTCGTCCATTTTCCTCAGACGAGCGGTTTTTCACCTTGGATATAAATACTCCTCACTCTCCTCAGACCTCATTTATCCCGCTCAACCTCACTCCCCTCGCTCGAGCTCTCTGACCTAGCGCCGCTGCTACTTCCATCGTCGCTGGTGAGGAATAGCTTCACTGCCTCGACCTTGTTGACGTCGTACTCGCGCCGACCGCGGAAATCTTCACTCCGCCACCGCCGTAGCTGTCTTCCGCCGCCAGGTTAGGGCGTGGAAGATCCGGATAGACGAACTTCTCAACTTCTACTCCGAGTTTATCGTGTTCTTCGACAAGGGTAAATAAAATCTATTTTTACTGCCCTTGTTGATTCTGATGATTTCCAGAAAATCTTCAAAAGGTGTTTATTCTTCAATTTCCACACTCATAAACACCACACATACATTTGTTCTTGATTTGTTTCTCTAAGCAACATTTTTCTTCAAGATTCCTCAATTGTGTGAATTTTCAATCTATACAACTCTGGAACCTAAGTTAAAGACCGCTTAGTGAAATTCCTCAAGACACTCCTGGTCAAATTCCTCAAACTTGTTCATTTTGAAAAACTTCTGAGAACGCATATGACCTCTCCAAATTCTTCGCACCTATACTCTGTTCACAGGTACACATGTCCGCTGCTGAATCTCTAGGTTCTCATCAACTTAACTCATTTGCAGCGTTCCTCGAAGACAAATTGCATACCTCGTCAGAAAATTCGATTGTTTAAAATCCTCAGCTGAAGAAAATGGCTGATGGCAAGCGACCTCAGAAGGGAGGCAAGAGACCAGAAGTGAATACTGCTTTTGAAATCCCTGAAGATATTTATGCAGGGTACTGCACTCCTGATGAAGAAATTCGTGGCAAGGAGACGAAGAATGAGCGCAAAGTGCGCATTCAAAAGATTGAGAGGAGATGGTCCAGAGAATGGAGGGAGTATCGCTATGTTACTCCCAAGTACATGAAGAAATTCGCCGTACACCCTCCATGCCCAAGACCTCCATTGGCACCAGGCCAAGTTGCTGACCCCACAAGCATCAAACGCGGTGAGGATTTTCCCGCTGAATGGGCCAGCGACAAGCTAAGTTGGCCAAAGTGGCTAAAGAAGCAGTGTAGAAATTCAATGAAGATTCTGCTGCTAGCGCTGCTGAGGCCTCTGCTAGCAAGCCCAAGAAGGCTATGCCCAAGAAGCCTGCACACAAGCTCTGTTCCTCAGCAAAGCCCTCACGGCCGGTGCCTCACGCCACTTCCTCCAAAGCAGCTCCAGTCCCAACTGCAAAATCCTCAGTTGCTGCTGCAAAGTCCTCGGCTCCCATGCATCTCGCCTCTTGCCAAAGGACCACTGGTATCTCTATTGCCTCAGGAGCATCTGCAAGTTCTTCAGATCATCCTCAGTCCTCAACAGGCCCAACTTTGCTGAAGATAAAGGCCACTGCTGGACGAGGCACAAGGCCAAGTCCTCACAAGAAGCAGGTTGCCTTTCATGTGCCGTCTAGTGAAGACGAAGCTGATGATGAGAAATTAGCAGAAATCATCAGAGACAGACAACAACGGGCCGCTAGAGCCAAAGGAGGTGATGTGCCTCTTCTACTGGATCCCAAGTTGATCCTAGACTTCATTAATCTCTGGCACAAGGACCCCGACACTCCTATTCCTAACTTCAAACTCATACCTGGCCAAAGTCACATGTTAACTGCCTTCATAGGTGAACAAAAATGGAAGTTCGAAAAGGCCAGACAACTGAAGAAAGCTCAGTACAAGAAGGAGCGATTTCTGAAGAAGCATGTTGTCAATATGACTCCTGATAAACTTGCGGCCATGCAAACTGAGATCAAAGCACTCAATGATGAATTTGACGCATACCGTGCAGATTGGCTTGGAGCCAAAAGTCAGATTTGGCGGAATGGCGAAGGGATTCACCTCAAATGTTGTAGCCCCAACGCAACGTGAAATTCCTCAGGCTGAAGCATCTGCTCAGCCTACTGAAGAACATGCCAAGACACCGGCCGATGAAAATCAGTGTCAAGAAAATGAGAGCACCAGGGCTGATGAAGATATTCCAACCGCTGAAGAAACTGCCAGGGCAACCTCTAGCATTGCGCCTGAAGACCAACCCAGGCCAGTTGAAGCATCTGCTACTGAGCCCGATGAAACTGAACATGCTGGGGCAAATTCATCAGTTGTGCCTGAAGAAACTGCACTAATTTCCTCTGCTCCTCCTAAACAGACAAGCATCAACCTTCCTTCTGCATCAGAAGCGAAGAAAACCAAGGCTGCAGAGCGAGAAGCTGTGAAGAAAAGGAAAGCATATGCATCCTTAGAGTCTTCAGCTCCGAAGAAAGTGAAGACTTTGATGAGCTCCTATGCAAATCCCATAGATGTTGTTCCAATATCAAGCATGCCATCAAAGGAGATTGTTCCCTTTGGTGAGGAATATGTGATTCCAAGTGAATTCGGTGAAGAAAATCCTTCTGCTGCTTCGTCAGAGCAGATTGATGAAGAAATTGAAGTGGACAACATCACTTCAACTCATCTGGTATCATCGCCCATGCCTTAGTTCACAGCTGAAGAGGCATGCGTTGAAGAAATAGATGAGGAAGATGAAGATGTGGATATTGGGTCTACAACTCCAATTCTGAATGATGACTACTAGGAAAGTTATCACCCCAATTCACCACTCTAAACCCCTCTGCAACAAATTCATCAGTCCTCTGCTCAAACAGAAGAAGTTCACATAGGCTCTGAAGAACATCAAGCTTATCTTCTCACTATTCCTGAAGAAGTTCCAGCCACTAGCGCTGAAGTAAATGTTGCTGAAGAAATGGAGGCCAAGGCTGCTGATAAAAATACCACTGAAATTCCTCAGCCTGTGGCTCCAATGGCTATACCTCAAGAGGCTGTGAAGAAATCAACTGCAAATCTTCAGCCCAAGCCACAGAATCCTTACTCCAAGAAGCAGAAGTTCAAGGCTGGAGACTTCTTCAATGAGCACATTTTCTTCACACACTACAATCCTTATGATGCTGCTCGACTTCATCGCAAGCGCTTCTGGATTGCAAGCCAGATGAACTTCTATTCGTTGCTGTTTGATAAAAACAAGATCTTTGACCATGAGAAAATTCCTCATGTGGATATGGAGTCGCTGCCATGCTTCACCCCAGTCCTCAGTGTTCTTCATGACGCTGGGCTGCTCAACTTCTGCACCGACATCTGCGACTGGAATGAAGAACTCATTCTTTAGTTCTATGCCACGTTGCACATCACTGGCAACGTTGAAGATGTCAATTCATGGGCATTAGACTGAATGACAGAAAATACTCACTACAAAGCACCGGCCTCTGAATTGCTTCATGCCATCCGAGTCAGTCCTCCCACTGAAGGTGCTAGGCGCCTCTTTAATGAACCTGAGCTCTCCAACCATCTGATGCAAGTGCGAATGAAGCCTTTGAAGCCAGGCCAAGCTCCAAGGACCAAATTCCTCGTCAAGGAATTGCTCTATGTGCCAAGGACAGTGTATGGAATATTGACCAAAACCCTCAGTCCAATCAAGGGCCACAACTCTGATGATGAAGAGGTTGTTGGCATCATGAAGAATCTGCTTTTCAACGTCATACATGGTATTCCTATCAACTACCATGATTTCTTCATGAGGACTTTGGCCAATGTAGCTCTATCACCATTTGAATTGAAGCCTTATGCTTCCTGGATCATGAGATTCATCAAATCAAGGTCTTCAATCAACTACGAGGCTGGTTTTCAAAATCATCTCAGCTATTTGCCCCCAATTGAAGTCTTCAAAAGGACTATTTCCTCAGCTGATGAGAAGGGCAAGGCAGCTGTTATTGATGAAGGCACTCATCCATTGGATGGACAATTTCGAAAAGCTACTTCATATTCCACCAATGATGACTCTGCCACACATTATACTGCTGCAAATGCTTCAAAGCAAAATCCTCAAGCCACTGCTCCACAGGTGATGACTGATCGTGAGCTTCTCCTCAGTCTTCATCAGAAGATCGATCGCAACCACAAACAGGTCAAGCACCAGTTCGGTTCAATTCTTCAGAACATGACAATCACGCAAAACACAGTGAAGAAGTACCATTACTACCTCCATGAAGTTTTTGATCGCACCTGGGCTGTATTGTCTCATCTCTACAGTGATGAAGATCTCAAGCAGATGGGCTTCAAGCATGACTTTAAATGGTCTCAGCCGCCTTCGAAGAAATTCAAGAAGGTCAAAGTTCCTCACTTGGTGGCCAGTTCATATTCTTCATCGCGCGAGACAGATGAACATGAAGACTTGAACGACACCACAGCAGACCCTACTACAACGGACGACCCCAACAACGCTGGCGCTCCTCCATCAACTTCGTGATGCTATTCTTTAGGGGCGTTGGTCCTCATTTTTCATCCCTTTTGGTCATTCGATGTCAAAGGGGGAGAAATTTGAGTTAGTCTTCAAGCGGGTCTATTATATGGGTGTTTTTTGCTAAGTTACAACCCTCGTTATTCTCAAGATTTTTGTTGGATCGAAGTGTAAACTTAAGTCCGATGGTGGTCTGATACTTTTGCTTTGTTCTTATGCATGCTATTTCCTCGTATATGTTGATGCACGCATGCTGAATTACATTAGTCACCATATTTCATCGTGCATTTCAAATTCTTCATATCATATGTTAAATGTGTGTATGAATTACAAGATATAGGGGGGATCTTCACGATTCTTCTCTACAATGTGCATTTGCTATTCAAAGCAAATTCCTCACATATGCACATCTTCAGGGGGAGTTCTTCTATATCTTGCAATCAAATTCCTCAATATCAGTATTTACACTTCATATGTTTATCCCCGTTGAAAACTTAATCTATATTGTCATCAGTCACCAAAAAGGGGGAGATTGTAAGTGCATCTAGTGCCCCTTCATGATTTTGGTGTATTGAAGACTTATAGGTTAAGGGACTAATATATTTGTGAGTGTACACATGTCTATAAGTCTATGAGGAGTTTCACATTTACAGAGAAAGTGAACCCCTAAAAATGAATGTCTTCAACTGAAGACTTTGGCTTTTTGAAGACTTTGAAAGTGAAGAATTTGGTGTGATCCTGAAGACTTGATATTCATGCAAGGAATATGAAGCGTGAAGACTTTTGTTTTCGTAGTTTCATTTTCTCTTTCTTGAGTCATAGGAAGCATTGTACTATTAAAGGGGGTCAAGGTAAAACTAAGGAAAAGTTTCCAAGACTACTCATCTCAAAATCCTACACCTACCAATCCTTTCGAGTGAAGTCATTGGAAATCTCATACAGTTCAGTCAATTTCTTCAGTGACAGAGACAAAGATCTTCTGGTCTCTGAGGAATTTGTTATGACTGAGGAGTTAGGAATTCGCCAGTGCGGATTGCCTACAAGTGAGGAACATGATAGCTCTGAGGAATTTGATAGATCAAATATCCGATCGTTGTTGTGCTACGCGCTAGCTTCCCCAAAATATCTACCCACCTAACGGTCATATCATTAAAGGGCATCTGAGGGAGTCCTGGATTAGGGGGTGTCCGGATAGCCGGACTATGACCTTTGACCAGACTCCTGGACTATGAAGATACAAGATTGAAGACTTCGTCCCGTGTCCGGATGGGACTTTCCTTTGCGTGGAAGGCAAGCTTGGCGATACGGATATGTAGATCTCCTACCATTGTAACCGACTCTGTGTAACCCTAACCCTCTTGATTGCCTATATAAACCGGAAGGTTTTAGTCCGTGGGGATCTAACAACAATCATACCATAAGCTAGCTTCTAGGGTTTAGCCTCTCGATCTCGTGGTAGATCTACTCTTGTACTACCCATATCATCAATATTAATCAAGTAGGAGTAGGGTTTTACCTCCATCGAGAGGGCCCGAACCTGGGTAAAAACATCGTGTCCCTTGTCTCCTGTTACCAGCCGCCTAGACGCATGCGATTCGGGACCCCCTACCCGAGATCCGCCGGTTTTGACACCGACATTGGTGCTTTCATTGAGAGTTCCTGCTGTCGTCATCCTTAGGCCCGATGGCTCCTCCAATCGTCAACGACGATGCGGTCCAGTGAGACTTTTCTCCCGGACAGATCTTCGTATTCGGCGGCTTTGCATCAAGGGCAATTCACTTGGCCATCTGGAGCAGATTGAAAGCTACGCACCGCCATCGTGTCAGATTTGGAAGTTTGAACTACATGGCTGACGTCCGCGGAGACTTGATCTTCGACGGGTTCGAGCCACAGCCAAGCGCACCGCACTGTCACGAGGGGCATGATCTAGCTCTGCCGCCGAACAGTGTCCTGGAGGCTGCACAAGTGTCCGCTCCGACCCTTAACTCGGAGCCGACTGCACAGATCGAGGACTGGTGGCTGGGCACCGCCTCGGGGGCTGCAATATCTACGGCGGTTGAGCCGTACACCTACCCTTACCTTTGCGAAGCTCGTGACTCCAAGGTGCCGGACTCCTCTCCGGACTCCGAGCCTTCCGCGCCCCTGCCAATTGAATCCAGTTGGGCGCCGATCATGGGATTCACTACCACGGATATCTTTCAGCACTCGCCCATTGGCGACATCCTGAATTCACTAAAGTCTCTCTCTTTATCAGGAGAGCCCTGGCCGGATTATGGTCAGGAAGGTTGGGATGCGGACGACAAAGAAATTCAAAGCCCACCCACCACCCACTTCAGAGCTAATTGTTGATGATTTAACCGACATGCTCGACTTCGACTCCAAAGACATCGACGGTATGGACGACGATGCAGGAGACGACCAAGAACCAGCACCTACAGGGCACTGAAAGGCCACCTCGTCATACGACCTATACATGGTGGACATCCCAAAAGATGGGAATGGCGATGGAACAACGGAGGATGACCCCTCCAAGAAACAGCCTAAGCGCCGGCGTCAGCGGTGCCGCTCTAAATCCCGCCACAGCAAGAATGGTGATTGTGGCACGGGAGACAATAACACCCCGGACAGTGCCGAAGACAACCCCCTCCAGCTGGTTCAACACAGGAGGATGGAGAAGCCAGCCCTCATGAGAGAGTGGCAGAAAGAGAGGCAGAGGACGATAATTACATGCCTCCCTCCGAAGATGAAGCAAGCCTCGACGACGACGAATTTGTCGTGCCCGAGGATCCCGTCGAACAAGAGTGTTTCAAACGCAGGCTTATGGCCACGGCAAGCAGCCTCAAGAAAAAGCAGCAGCAGCTTAGAGCTGACCAAGACTTGCTAGCTTACAGATGGGCCGAAGTCCTTGCAGTCGAAGAGTATGAACTCGGCGCCTCCAAGAGCTACCCAAACGCAGGCTGCTACCCCAATTAGAGGAGGAAGCACCCAAACCTACATCACCAGCGCATGATACGGCTGACCGGCCACCTCGTGGCTGACAGAGGCCTCTCGCCCTCAACTCAAGACGCACCCCGGCGCCGCTCAAAAAATACCAAGGCGCGGGGAAATGCGCCTGACCTGCGAGATATATTGGAGGACAAGGCAAGTCAAACAAGATCGATCTACGGATCACGTGGGCACCCCACGACACGTGGCGATTTATAATCACACGCCGGATATGGCAACTCCGCCGGGCCGAACACGATGAGACAAAGCTCATTTGAGCTGCGTCGTGATATAGCCCAATACATGAGGCGCCAAGACACCCACTATGCTTCATAGATGAAGTGATGGATCATCTAATCCCTGAGGGTTTCAAACCCGTAAACATTGAATCATACGATGGCACAACAGATCCTGCAGTTTGGATCGAGGACTATCTCCTTCACATCCACATGGCCCGCGGTGATGATCTACACGCCATCAAATACCTCCCACTAAAGCTTAAAGGACCAGCCCGGCATTGGCTTAACAGCTTGCCAGCAGAGTCAATTGGTTGTTGGGAAGACCTGGAAGCCGCATTCCTCGACAACTTCTAGGGCACATATGTGCGACCACCAGACGCCGATGACCTAAGCCACATAATTCAGCAGCCAGAGGAATCGGCCAGCAAATTCTGGACACGGTTCCTAACCAATAAAAATCAAATCGTCGACTGTCCGGATACAGAGGCCCTTGCAGCCTTCAAACACAACATCCGTGACGAGTGGCTTGCCCGGCACCTAGGACAGGAAAAGCCGAAATCCATGGCAGCCCTCACAACACTCATGACCCGCTTTTGCGCGAGAGAGGACAGCTGGCTTGCTCGTAGTAACAACATGACCAAGAGCCCAGGTAATTCGGATACCAAGGACAACAATGGCAGGTCGCGTCGCAACAAGCACAAGCGCCGCATTAACGGCGATAATCTTGAGGATACGGCGGTCAATGCCGGATTCAGAGGCTCTAAACCCGGTCGTGGAAAAAGCCATTTAAAACAAATACTCCGGCCCTTCCAATTTGGACCGAATACTCGATCGCCGTGCGGATACACGGCACCCGAAAAACCAGCCAACCACACCAACATGGATTGTTGGGTGTTCAAGCAGTGCAAGTTAAATGTCGAAAACAATGACAAGGGGCTGCATAGCGATGACGAGGAGGAGCCCGACGTCACGAACAATAGAGGATAGAAGGTCTTCCCCCACAAGTGCGGACGGTGAACATGATATACGCAACCCACATACCCAAAAGGGAGCGGAAGCGTGCACTAAGGGACGATATGCGATGAAGCCGGTCGCCGCAAAGTTCAACCCGTGGTCTTCCTGCCCGATCACTTTTGATCAAGGGACCACCCACTAGCATCCGCCATGGCGGATTCGCCGCATTGTTCTATACCCAATCGTTGTGGATTTCACCTCACTAGAGTCCTAATGGAGGGCGGCAGCAGTGAACCTGCTTTATCGTGGATACAATTAGTGCAAAATGGGCATAGACCCATCAAGGATTAAACCCACGAAGACGATCGCCGGTGTCAAAACCGCGGATCTCGGGTAGGGGGTCCCAATCATGCGTCTAGGCGGATGGTAACAGGAGACAAGGGACACGATGTTTTACCTAGGTTCGGGCCCTCTTGATGGAGGTAAAACCTTACGTCCTGCTAGATTAATATTGATGATGTGTGTTACAAGAGTGGATCTACCACGAGATCAAGGAGGCTAAACCCTAGAAGCTAGCCTATGGTATGATTGTTGTTCGTCCTATGGACTAAAACCCTCCGGTTTATATAGACACCGGATAGGGTTAGGTTTACATAGAGTCGGTTACAATGGTAGGAGATCTACGTATCCGTATCGCCAAGCTTGCCTTCCACGCCAAGGAAAGTCCCATCCGGACACGGGACGAAGTCTTCAATCTTGTATCTTCATAGTCTTGGAGTCCGGCCGATGATGATAGTTCGCTATCCGGACACCCCCTAGTCCGGAACTCCTCAAGAGCCCCTGAACCAGGCTTCAATGACGACGAGTCCGGCGCGCATGTTGTCTTCGGCATTGCAAAGGCGGGTTCTTCCTCCGAATAATTCATAGAAGATTGTGAACACCGGGATAGTGTCCGCTCTGCAAAAATAAATTCCACACCCCCCCGTCTAGAGAATAATATTACACAAGATCAATCTGCTGACGTATTTTGTGGCGTGACGTCGCACCACTACCAAGCCTTTATCCAAATTGTTTTTATTGTTCCACCTCAGCGCATTTAGCGAAGCGGTTTCCTTGGCACGTCTTGTTGAAGCAGAGATCGTGTTCCCCTTATTCCGGGATTCCCATCAATAAGGACATGGGTAACCCAACCGCGCCATTGATTGTGACGCTTGGGAGATAAGCGAGTTTTACCAGGCCGGTGGGGACACATGTTTTTGTCCGCCCATATAAGGGGATAAGGATCCACCCTTTCACCCACGCCTTCTTCCTCCTTTGCTCATCCATTCCCGTGTACTCGAGCTCTAGCGCCCGAGTCCGCACTTTCCTCCTCAACCTTCTCCAACCATGTCAGGAGCGAGAGGCAGATGGATGGCCTCCTCCGTCACGGAGGGACACATCACAAGACTGCGGGAGGCCGGATACTTGTCCGGCGATATCACAGACAGCTGCCCGGACGCTGGGCAGCTCATTCCAACCCAGTCCCCATGAGAGGGTGGTATTTCTCCCCCACTTCCTCCGCGGACTAGGTTTTCCACTTCACCCATTTGTCCGGGGGCTCATGTTCTACTACGGCCTGGACTTCCATGACCTAGCCCCGAATTTTGTCCTCAACGTCTCGGCGTTTATCGTCGTGTGCGAGGCCTTCCTCTGCATCCACCCCCACTTCGGCTTGTGGCTCAAGACCTTCAGTGTCAAGCCGAAGGTTGTGAAGGGCAGCCAAGCAGAGTGCGGAGGCACCATGGTCAGCAAGATGGCCAAAGTCCTATGGCCCGAGGGCTCCTTTGTGGAGACAATAAAGGGGTGGCAATCGGGGTCGTTCTACATCACCGAGCCACGCGACCCTGAATGGGTGGCGGCCCCCGAATTCAGATCTGGATTCCCCACACAGTTCTCATTATGGAAAGAGACGGGCCTGAAGTGGGGGCATTCGGACGAGCTATCCGGACTCCAAACACGCGTCTGGAACCTGGTGGACAAGAATCGCAGGCTTGTCGACGTAATCCAGGTGATGCTCATCCGCCGGATTCTCCCATGCCAACAACGGGACTTCAATTTGTGGGAGTTCGATCCGGCACACCACCGAACCTTGAGCCGGCTCTTCCATACCACGTATGAAGATGCCTGGAAGGTGCTGTTCAAGGGCGCCGAAGCCCCCGCATCCGCTAACAAAGATCGCGGATATAGCTCGCGGCGTCAAGCCGGCGAGGTAAGTTATTTTACCCTTTACGGGACTATTTTTTCATAGACTGACTCTACGTGGGATCTAAAAACTCCCTATTCTTCGACAGTCTGGCTGAAGACGTCGGACAGATTAACTGTCCGGCTCCCTTGCCGTAAGACTCCAGCGGACGCCTCGATTGGCCGGGCTCTTTGGCTCGGCGCCTTTGCGGTGGGAGAAGAAGGCCAAGAAGGAGGCCACGGGAACTCGAAGGAGCTCCCAACGCTAGGTGTTGTCGGATTCTCAAGCGTAGTCTTCTCCCGAAGACGAGGAGGAAGAAGAAGAAGCTTCTCCCAGTGAGGACGAGAGGAAAAGGAAGGCCGCCCAAACTGGGGAGGTCGGAGGGTCCAAGAAGGGAAGAACCCTTCCTCCGGACTTCTCCACCAACGTCGACAACGACGAGGGGGACTGGCCTACGAGGGCCAAGCCCCTGGCGAGATCGTAAGTGTCCGGGTACCCATGGCTTTTTATTATTGCAGAGTGTTCTCTAATGTCGAACAATCGTGCAGCCCGCCCAAAGGCGAGTTCGTCGATTCATCGAGCGGGTCCCTGGGCTCGTCGGAAATGGAGAGTACTTCGCTTCCGACCGCCTCCTCGCGTCATCTTTGCGGACAACGCCACAAGGGCTCAAAGGGGGCTTGGTCACGAGGAGGTGGCGCAGGAGGTGCCATAAGGCAACCTCCCGGACTCCAGCGCCAGGGGCAAGACCCCGGGGCTCTAAGCCCGACCCTTGTCTCGACTCCATGCCGAACCTTCGTGGTTCCGGAGTCCGTAAGCAATCCTTCGCAAGAAGGGTAAGACGCCGGTGTCCTTCGGCCCAACCGGAGGCACCGGATGAGCGCATCGAGGCGCCAACGGCGCCTCCATCGAGGAAGGAGCACCGCCTTGTCTTTGAAGCGGTGATCCGGACAGTTCGATCCGCTAAGAGCGGGCTGACCAAGCCTGTACCAGTCTTCTAACGGGCTTTGAGGTAAGAAATTTCAATATATGTAAATGGTACCGCATAGACGGTAGCCCTGATGCTCAGTTTGGTGTTCGGAAAGAAAAGCCGGACTGAGGATCTTTAGAAAGATAAACGCCGGAGTCATAAAAATATGTCAATATGGGATTGCAGGCTGTGCTGCTGACCTCCGCCGCGCTTACTGCGGAGGTCAATGCTTTGAAGGAAAACCTCGAGCGGTCCGAGAACGAGCTCGGTCATGCCAAGAAGCAGCTCGAGGAAAAAGAAGGTGAGTAATACGTTATGAAAATTGTACCTTGCAGAAAAGGATTTGGTTGCAAGAAAAATGACAAGGATAACGTGGGTATTGTAGGGGCCACTAACGAGGTGGCGACCACGAAGGAGGCGGTGGCATGGCCGAACGCATAATGCGTCCATGAGCGCACCGAGCGAGAGAAGCAGGAGGCGCGGGTGGCGGAGGTACAAGAAGAGCTCCAGGATCTCGTGAAAAAACATGAGAGCTTGAGCGTGATTCAAGACTTCGAGAGTCCGAGCTTGCAATGGCTCTTGAGAGTGCCAAAACCGATAAGGCGAAGCCTACAAGGCCCTCCAGAGATTGAGGCGGTGAAGAAAATAGCAGCGGGTAAGGCATTTTTCATGCGAGTAAGCATGTGAGTGTTAATTACATTGCTTACCCGAATCGGAGCTCTCGAGGCGTTTGCGGATATTCCTCATGGCGTGTCCGATGCTGCCGCATTCTACCGGGCCGAGGAGGGGAGCTCGACGGAGAAGGTCTTCTGGTCTCAGTATGCTGAGGCCGGACATCCGGTGCCCCTTAGCGACCAGATGAAGCAGCTGGTCGAGCTCCACAGGGCGGCCGAACAGGCCATGAAGGGCCTCATAGTTCGGATGTGGACTAAGGAGGCCATGCCTGGGAGCTACTTCGGCCTGGTGCGGCAGCTGGTGGATGAGTGCCCGTGGGTTGAAGTTATCAAGCATTCCGCTTGTGTCGAGGGTGCCCGTCGGGCCCTTGCCCGTGCAAAGGTGCACTAGGGCAAGATGGATGCCCAGAAGCTCGTGGACGGACCCGCCACCCGGAGGGCAAGGAGCATCATACGCCGAGATGTATTATAAGAGTGTCTTTGAAGGGCGCCCGCACTATTGCGGGTGAGTGCTCCAAAGATGTAATATTTGATTAGACTCGCTTTTATATGTTATCCTGTATTTGAAAACTTAGTTCATATGCGCCAAGCAACGCTTGTTAATTTAAAATATTACCTTCGTATGCGGCTGTTTATCAAATCGAGAGATGGCAAGTCGGTGGCTTCAGCCCCATGCCACGAGTCTTTGGGGTGTTCGGGATAAACTTGAGCGCTCGTGTTCCCATTTTTGGGTCCATCTAGGGAGGCGCTCAACACAACGAACAAGGCAACCGGACTTATAGTGCTTGAACACTCTCACTTAGCCATAGAATTCTATAATTTTAAATTTCGACGAAGCCCCTAGTCTTTGGAAGGCCGAATTTGGTGCGCTATCCACGCCTTGGCAGACGATGTCTGGCTCCTTGCTCTAAGCAGCATAAGTCTTTAAGGACTACAAAAACCTCTCGAACAGCGACCGGTCTCTCGCCTCATCATGATACTACTTTAGCTTTCTCCATCGAGGCGTTAACCCGGCCGAATCATGGGCGGAATCGCAGTGGTTCTCCGGTGCTACCTTAGCCGATATAACGGAACGTAAGGTACCAAAACACGGAGCCGGGCAAACCCAACTATTGACCCAAGACATGATTCGAGACGATGCATATAGTGCTATAAGTTCGGGTGCCGCACTTGTGAAAGTGTTCGGACTCATCACACCATAACGCTGGAAACATAAGCCCCTGGTGTATATTAGCCGCACTAAAGTGTACGGATGCAACATGTCGTGAATGAACATATGTATGAAAAAGAAATGCAGTTATAAACAAGAAGGTGTTGCATTGTTTTATTCAATAAGTGCTGCTACGAATGCAGAACGATACAAATAGTGCGATAAGCAAGGTATGAGATTGTTAAACATGTCCCCCTCCATGGGTAGGCTGCAGATTGGTGTATGAAAATGCTCGTAATGGAGACCACATGTATATTCGTTGTAGCCTTTATCCTTTCCTGGCTGTTGCATCGTGAGTTCGGCAGGTCTGCTGCCGGACAGGGCTTCTGACAAACGGAGTCCTGTGGGTAAAAAGTAAAAGGTAAAAAAAAGAAAAGAAAAAGGAACGACACACGTGAGAGCCCCTGGTGTGGTTGAGCCGCACTGCTACGCGTGCTCTGAACGTGCCAGGTGGTCTTGTTGTAAGTTACTCCGAGCATGCTTAGCTGTGTCCGGCCGTTTAACGGCCGGACTCGAGAATTGCCTTAAGAGGCTGCATTGCACTTCTGCCGCGAGAGCCACTGTATGTTCTTCCGTGCAGAGAGAACGTTCATTGTTTCCGTTGACCGTAATGACTCCTCGAGGGCCTGGCATCTTGAGCTTGAGGTATGCGTAGTGCGGCACCGCGTTGAACTTTGCAAGCAGCGATGCGTCCGAGCAAGCCATGATAGCCGCTATGAACGGGACTATGTCGAAGATTAAATCCTTGCTTCGAAGTTATCCGGGATCCAAGACCACTTCCGATGTAATTGAGACTGTACAATTGGCTTCTACACTTGGTATGACGCCTTTAAAGGTCGTTTTGGTAGGTTTAATCCTTGAGGGGTCTATGCCCATTTTGGCGACCGTATCCTGGTAAAGCAGGTTCAGGCTGCTGCCGCCGTCCATCAGGACTCTGGTTAGGTGAAATCCATCGACGATTGGGTCTAAGACCAGTGTGGCGAATCCGCCGTGGCGGATGCTGGTGGGGTGGTCCCTTCGGTCAAAAGTGATCGGGCAGGAGGACCATGGATTGAACTTCGGGGCAACTGGCTCCATCGCGTAGACATCCCTGAGTGCACGCTTCCGCTCCCTTTTGGGTACGTGTGTTGCGTATATCATGTTCACCGTCCGCACCTGTGGGGGGAAACCCTTTTGTCCTCTATTGTTTGGTGGTTGGGTCTCGTCCTCGTCATTGCTATGCAGCCCCTTGTCATTGTTTTCGGCAATTAACTTGCCTGCCTGCTTGAATACCCAACAGTCCCTGTTGGTGTGGTTAGCTGGCTTTTCGGGGGTGCCATGTATCCGGAATAGTTCTTTTGAATGGATTTTTCCGCTGACCGGGTTTAGAGCCTCTGAATCCGGCATTGACTGCCGTATCTTCAATATTGTCGCCATTAATGCGGCGTTTGTTTTTGTTACGACGCGGCCTGCCATTTTGGTCCTTGAAGTCCGGACCGCTGAATTTTTTTGCTGAGGTTGTTGCTGCGTGCTAGCCAGCTGTCCTCACCCGCGCAGAAGCGGGTCATGAGTGATGTGAGGGCTGCCATGGATTTCGGATTTTCCTGTCCTAGGTGCCGGGCAAGCCACTCGAAGCGGATGTTATGTTTGAAGGCCGCGAGGGCCTCCGCATCCGGATAGTCAACGATTTGGTTTTTCTTGGTTAAGAACCGTGTCCAGAATTGTCTGGCCGATTCGTCTGGCTGCTAAATTATGTGGCTTAGGTCATCAGCGTCTGGTGGTCGCACATAAGTGCCCTGGAAGTTATCGAGGAATGCGGCTTCCAGGTCCTCCCAGCTCCCAATTGACTCTGTTGGCAAGCTGTTGAGCCAATGCCGGGCTGGTCCTTTAAGCTTGAGGGGGAGGTATTTGATGGCGTGAAGATCGTCACCGGACCATGTGGATGTGAAAGAGATAGTCTTGATCCAAACCGCGGGTCTGTTGTGCCATCATAGGATTCAATATTGACGGGTTTGAACCCTTCGGGATTTGATGATCCATTACTTTGTCTGCATGAAGCATAGTGGGTGTGCGGCGCCTGCAGATCTTGGCGATATCACGACGGAGCTCAAAAAGAGCTTGGTCTGTTTTGTTCGGCCCGGCCGAATTATCAGTGTCCGTAGCGACGGTTGTAAATCACGCACTGTGCGTGCGCCCAGCGATCCATAGATCGATCTTGATTTTCTTGCCTTGTCCTCCAATATATCTCGCAGTCCGGAGCGTTCCCCTTTGGCCGTGTGCTTTTGAGCGATGCGAGTGCGATTCTAGTGAAGGGCCTAGAGGCCTCTCTGTCGCGACCACGGGTGGTCGGTCGATGTATTGTCTCCGGTGATGCGGGTTCGTAAGCCTCCTCCTCTAACCGGGGAACAGCTTGCGTTTAGGGTAGCTTTTGAGGGCGTTCGAGCTCATGCTCTTCGACGCGAGGACTTCGGTCCATCTGTCGGCTAGCAGATCCTGATTAGCTCTAAAACAGTTGTTGCTTTTTCTTTAGGCTGTTCACCGTGGCCATAAGCCTGCATCTAAAACGCTCTTGTTCGGCCAGGATTCTCGTGCACGAATTCATCGTCGTCGAGGCTTGCTTCGTCTCCGGAGGGAGGCAGATAATCCTCTACCTCTTCTTCTGCCGCTCTCTCGTGAGGGCTGGCGTGTCCATCTTCCTGCGCTGGATCTTGCTGGAGTGGATTGTCTTCGGCATTGTCCGGTGTATTGTTATCTCCGGTGTCGGAATCTTCATTCTTGCTGTGGCAGGATTTAGAGCGGCGCCGCTGACGCCGGCGCTTGGGCTGCTTCTTGGAGGGGTCATCCTCCGTTGTACCATCGCCGTTCCCATCTTTTGGGATGTCCACCATATATATGTCGTATGACGAGGTGGCCTTCCAATGCCCTATAGGCGCTGGGTCTTGGTCGTCTCTGGCATCGTCGTCCATACCGTCGATGTCTTCGGAGTCGTAGTCTAGCATGTCGGTTAGATCGTCGACAGCGGCTACCAAGTGGGTGGTGTGTGGGCGTTTAATTTCTTCGTCGTCCGCATCCCAACCTTCCTGACTGTAATCCGGCCAGGGCTCTCTGGATAAAGAGAGAGACTTTAGTAAGTTCAGGATGTCGCCAAAGGGCGAGTGCTGAAAGATGTCCGCGGCAGTGAACTCCATGACTGGCGCCCAATCGGATTCGATTGGCAAGGGCGCGGAGGGTTCAGAGTCTAGAGAGGAGTCCGGCACCCTGGAGTCGAGGTCTTCGCAAAGGACAGGGATGGAGTTCGGCTCGATCGCCGTAGAGATTGTAGCCCCTGAGGCGGCGTCCAACCACTCGTCCTCGATCGGGGAATCCGGCTCCAGATTAAGGGCCGGAGCGGATGCAGGTGCGGCCTCCAGGGTACTGTTCGGCTGCAGAGCTAGATCATTCCCATCGAAACAGTGCGGCACGCTTGGCTGCGGCTCGAATCCGTCGAAGATCAAGTCTCCGCGGATGTCGGCCGTATAGTTCTAACTTCCAAATCGACTGATGGCGAGGCGTAGCTTTCGATCTGCTCCAGATGGCCAAGCGAATTGGCCCGCAGTGCAAAGCCGCCGAAAACGAAGATCTGTCCGGGGAGAAAGGTCTCACCCTGGACTGCGTTGTTGTTGATGATCGAAGGATCCATCGGGCCTATCGGTGATGACACAGAGGAACTCTCAATGAAATCACCAATGTCGGTGTCAAAACCGGCGGATCTCGGGTAGGGGGTCCCGAACTGTGCGTCTAGGCGGATGGTAACATGAGACAAGGGACACGATGTTTTACGCAGGTTCGGGCCCTCTTGATGGAGGTAA
The DNA here is from genome assembly GCA_021605145.1 of Aegilops bicornis. Classification (NCBI taxonomy): domain Eukaryota; kingdom Viridiplantae; phylum Streptophyta; class Magnoliopsida; order Poales; family Poaceae; genus Aegilops; species Aegilops bicornis. The sequence goes on along the minus strand of CM038673.1, from coordinate 369,259,099 downwards.
AACCCTATGTCCTGCTAGATTAATATTGATGATGTGTGTTACAAGAGTGGATGTACCACGAGATCAAGGAGGCTAAACCCTAGAAGCTAGCCTATGGTATGATTGTTGTTCGTCCTACGGACTAAAACCCTCCGGTTTATATAGACACCGGATAGGGTTAGGGTTACCTGAAGTCGGTTACAATGGTAGGAGATCTACATATCCGTATCGCTAAGCTTGCCTTCCACGCCAAGGAAAGTCCCATCCGGACACGGGACGAAGTCTTCAATCTTGTATCTTCATAGTCTTGGAGTCTGGCCGATGATGATAGTTCGGCTATCCGGACACCCCCTAGTCCGGAACTCCCTCAACGACCTTTAAAGGCGTCATGCCAGGTGTAGAGGCCAACTGTACAGGCTTAGTTACATTTGAGGTGGTCTTCGGATCCCCGGATAATTTCCGAAGCGAGGAGTTAATCTTCGACATAGTCCCGTTCTGCAGTGGCTATCACGCCTTTCGCCGAACCGCATTTGCAAAGTTCAATGCGGTGCCGCACTACGCATATCTCAAGCTCAAGATGCCAGGTCCTCGAGGAGTCATTACGGTCAATGGAAACACCGAACGCTCTCTCCAAACGGAGGAACATACGGCGGCCCTCGCGGTGGAAGTACAAAGCAGCCTCTTAAGGCAATTCTCGAGTCTGGCTATTAAACGTCCGGACCTCGTCAAGTGCGCCCGGAGTAACCTACAACAAGGCCGCCTGGCACGTTCCGAGCACGCATAACAATGCGGCCCAAACCCCAGCCCTCGCGAAATTGCGAAAACAATACTACGCGTACATAATTACGCTCTGGAAATACCATGGGCGTAGGTGGAGGGGTACGACCACGGCATGCCCAGAATGTGGCTCAACCGCACCGAGGGTTCCCGATTGTGTCATTCTTTTCTTTTCTTCTTTCTTTTTTTAGGACTCCGTTCTCACGAAGCCCTGTCCGGTAGTAGAATCGCCGAACACACGATGCAACAGCCAGGAAGCGTAGTTACGCCGAGTGTCCGTGTGGTCTCTATTACGAAGCGATATACCTGTTTTACATACCATCCTGCAGCTTACCCCTGGAGGGGGACATGTTAAAAAGTCCCGTCCCTTGCTTATCGCACTATTTGTATCGTTCTGCTCTTACTGCAGCCCTTTTGAATAAACAATACATAGCTTTGTCTATTATTGAATTCCTTTTTTCTATATATATATGTTCAGTTATGACATTGTGCAACCGTACACTTTGGTACAGGCAATACACCAGGGGCTTAAGTACCCCACAATATGGTGTGATAAGTCCGAACACTTTCACAAGTGCGGCACCCCGAACTTATAGCATTATATGCATCGGCTCGAATCATGTCTTGGGTCAATAGTTGGGTTTGCCGGCTCCCATTTTTGGTACCTTATGTTCCATTATATCGGCTAAGGTAGCTGGGAGAACCACTGCGATTGTGCCCCGGTTGAGCTGGGTTAAGCACCTCAGTGGAGAAAGATAAAACTGACCGTCATGATAGGGCGAGAGCCGGTCGCTGTTCGAGAGGTTTTCAAGTCCCTAAAGACTTATGTCGGCGTTCTGGGAACGGGGGTCCCCAGACTTGCCTGCCTGCGGCCTGCGGCGTGGCTCAAGGGAGGTCCAGGACGGCCCATCTTCATCAACGCAAGCTCAAGACCCTCGCGAGGGGCCAAGCCTCATGAGGCGGGCGACAAGGAGCTTCCTCGTGCACGGCCTCGTCGAGCCAGCTCATGAGGAGGCGGAGAGTTCAAGGCGGGTACCTCGCGAGGTGCCCATGACGCAAGCCATGATTTACCAAGGGCGCCGGTCGGGCGCCAACCCGCGGTGTCCTCCTTTCCTCTTTGGTGCAAAGGGAGCAAGCGCAGCGAAGAGGATCAAGCAAAGGCATCCGTTTGATTGCAACAATACCAAGACCAGCCCCAACGGCTGGAAGGAGTCATCATGGAGCCCAAGCAGGCGTCATCACCAGAGCCTTTGGCGGCGAGGACCAACTTTAGTCGTGATAAGTGTACCCGCTGTTCCCCTTCAAAATGGCCAATTGTTGGCGCCCTTCCCGCTCAATATTTGGGAAGAGGCCCAGGGCCTTCGCCTATAAATAGGAGTAGCCACCCCCAGGGTAGAGGGATCGGCCCCCCGGGATGAGATCGGAATCCTCATCAAGGAACCAGTAGCTAGAGCGACCAAACACCACCTAGCAGTTCTTCTCACCCGCCAAGAACAGACCCTTGCGAGGCTGTTCTCCCTTGTACTGTTCCTCATCAGCCCAAGAGGCAATCCACCACACCACAAACTAGGGTAGGGTATTACACCACAATGGTGGCCCGAACTAGTATAAATCTTGTGTCTCTTGTGCTGTTCCGTTAGTAGTTTTAGGTCCCAGCGATTCGGCGAAGTACGAGACGGTGGAGGGTCGGATCTCCGCGCGCACCCCAGTGTTCGAACCTCAAGGGTATGCCGGAACCCGAAATCCGACACTTGGCGCGCCAGGTAGGGGTGCGCCGGAATTTGCCTTTCGTCGCCTCGTTCTTCCTCGACCACCGCAGCCATGTCTGATGCTCGTCGGGCTCGCGCCGAGCGCCGAGCCGCCCTCGCCTCCCATGTCGCCGGGCCGGCTTAAGCCGGCCAGGCGCCCTCGCCGTTCCTCACCGCCCACCGTCACACCGCCACCGGCCCGGCGGGACGGCGAAGCATCGTCCTGCGCTCCTCGGCGACCTCGGGGAGGGCCGCGCGTCTTCCTCGTCACCCGCCCCGTCGCGCCCGGTTCTCTCACTCGTCGCGACCCTCTGGGCGGCTCGCGGCGCCGCCTTCCGGCCGCCATGTCAAGACATTCGTCCGGGTCGGTGCCGCCTCCACGCGGTGAGGGCTCCCTCGGGCAGACGGAGTCGTCGGCGGGTTGACCTTCGACTCTCAAGACCACCCCACCAACTCGGCCGGCCCGGTGCGCTCCCCATGCTCTGCACCCACCATCTGCCAGGTTGCCGCCACAAGGACCCTCGACGGCGGGCGCCCGGCCTCAATGTACTCTCTCGGCCGAGGCCTTCAACCTCCTCTGCATAACCAGGAGCGGTTGCAGCCCACCGGCCTTTTTGAGGCGTGGGAGGAGGGTCATCCAGCTCCTTGGGAAAATCCGGCCCGGTGACCTTCGGCACCTACGACAACTTCCACACGGAACTGGTCGACTTCGACATCGCCCCCATCGGCCTCCCCTACAATGCCATCCTTGGCTATCCAGCATTGGCCAAATTCATGGCCGTGACCCACCCGGGGTATGACCTCATGAAGATGCCCCGGAGCAGCGGCGTCCTCACCGTGCCCGGGGACACTGAAGGTGCGCTGCAAGCGCTCAGGCTCACCCTCAAGACGGCGGCCGCAACACAGCCCGCCGATGCGGAAGCCCCCAAGCCCAAGGGGGCTGCGCCGACCAAGAAGAAGCAGTTGTTCACTCAAGACAAGGCGGAGACCAAGCAGATACCTGTCGACGTGGACGGGTCCACAAACGCCACCTTCACCATAGGCGCCAACCTCGAACCCGAACAGGAGGAAGCCCTTGTCAAATTCCTGCATGCGAACAAGAAGGTGTTCGCCTGGGAGCCCGATCAGCTGGCAGGGATTCCATGGGGCGTAATCGAGCACCATCTCAACGTGTGCCCCAACGTCGCCCGGTGAAGCGAAGCGAAGGCAGTCCACCGAAAAGCGTGCCTTCATCGTCCAAGAGACCCGCAAGCTAGAAGCCGCGGGGTTTATTCGCGAGGTCCGATACCTAGATTGGCTGGCCAACCCCGTGGTGGTGCCAAAGAAGGGAGGAAAGGAGCGCATGTGTGTCGACTTCACCAACCTCAACAAAGCATGCCCGCAGGATCCGTTCCCGCTCCCTCGCATCGACCAGATCATTGATTCCACCGCCGAGTGTGACCTGTTATGCTTCTTGGACGCCTTTTCCGGGTATCACCAAATCAAGATGGCGGTGGAAGACGTGGAAAAGACGGCCTTCCTAACCCCGTGTGGAGTGTACTTCTATACATGCATGCCACTCGGGCTGCGCAACGCGGGGGCAACCTTCCAGCGGCTCATGCACATCACCTTGGGCCAACAGCTCGGGAAGAATGTGGAGGCATACGTCGACGACATCATGGTGAAGTCTCGCGAGGCCAAGACCTTGATACAAGACACTGAAGAAACCTTCATGAGCCTCAACGCAGTGAGCCCTACGACTCAACCCAGGAGAAGTGTGTGTTTGGAGTTCCCTCAGCAAGCTCCTGGATTTCCTCGTGTCCCACCGAGGCATCGAGGCCAACCTGAAAAGGTCAAGGCGTTGGAAGACATGAGCCCACCTAAGACCCTCGTGGAAATGCAGAGCTCACGGCGCGTAACATGGCTGGGCCATTTCATCTCCCGATTGGGGGAAGCGGGCGCTGCCTTTCTTCCGGTGATGAAGAAAAAGGGGCCCTTGAGTGGACGAAGAGGCCGACAAAGCGTTTCAAGACCTCAAGAGGTACTGACCAGCCCTCCGGTCATGGTGGCCCAGCGCCCTCGAGAGCCCTTGGTACTCTACCTCGCCGCCACTCCCTACTCCGCTAAGCGCTGCTCAGTGGCGATTAGGGAGGCGTCGAGCCAAGACCACGGCGGCCACCCGAGCTAAGGCAAGACCGAATCGAAGGAACTAGCGAAGCCAGCACCGCAATGGAAGAAGATCACCGTCGCAGTGAGCGCACCAAAAGGCGGGGAGGCCCCCATCCAAGCACTTTCGACTTAGGAGGCACCGTCGCCTCGGGAGGCACCATAGCTTCCGGAAGACGCCACCGGCACCGACGCCCCTAACCTCGTCGAGCACCCGGTGTACTTCGTCAGCACCGTGTTACGGGATGCGAGGGCACGGTACCCCATACCCCAGAAGCTCCTCCTCGCGCTGTTGGTGGCTTCGCACAAGCTGCGGCACTACTTCCAGGGTCATCCAATCAAGGTTGTCTCGGCATACCCCCTGGAGAGGGTGCTCAGGAGCCCCAACTCGGCCGGGAGGGTCGCCGAGTGGAACATTGAGCTGGAAGCATTCCAGCTCTAGTTCAGTACACCCAGAGTCATCAAGGGGCAGCTGGCAGATTTCGTGGCGAATGGACAAGCACCGGGCCTCGGGGCGGCGAGATCGGTCCCTCTCCCGAGCGAAGCGCCAGAAAGGTTGGGTCATGTACTTGACGGGCGTTCTCCGAACGAGGCTGGGGCTGGGCGATGCTCATATCTCCCTTTCGAGGACAAGCTCTACTATGTCGTGCAGCTCTGTTTCCAAAGATGGCGAGAAGGTCTCCAACAATCTAGCGAATCTGAGGGGCTGGTAGTGCGAAGGCTGCCGCTACCACAGGGGTGAAGCGCCTTACCATCAAGGGCGATTCGCAGCTCCTCGCCAATTTCTCCAACAAGGTGTACGAGCCAAGAGATGAACACATGGAGGCCTACCTTGCGGAGGTCCGCAGGATGGAGAAACAGTTACAGGGGTTGGAGCTGCAGCACGCGTGCCAGCATCAATAAAGAGGCCGGCGAATCGCCAAACGAGCCTCCAGGAGGTTACCCCAGGAGCCGGGCGTCTTTGAGGAACGGCTCTTCAAGCCCTCATCCTCTTGCCGTTATCAAGCCACAGACAGCCTCGGGAGGAGCTCCCTCACCACACTGCCTCGGGAGCCCGGCTGCGGCCCGGCCTCGAGAGCACGCCTGCTCCTAATGATGGAACCTCAAGAGGAGTGCTTTGGATCACGGAGCTCAAGAGTTACTTAACGCTGGGACCTTGCCGGAGAAGGAGGAGGAGGCAGAGGCGTGTGGCGCGGCAAGCCACGACATACAACATCATGGATGGAGAGCTCTACCGAAGCGACCGAGCAGCGTATCCTGTGCCGCATCACCGAGGAACAGGGAAGGAATTGCTTGGCAGATATACATGGCGGAGATTGTGGGCACCATTCGTAGCCGGACCCTCGTCGGCAAAGGCGTTCATAGCCGGTTTCTATTGGCCCACCGCGCTCAATGACGCTTATCGAACTCGTGAAGGCTTGCGAGGCTTGCCAATTCCACGCCAAGCAGATCCACCAACGGCGGAGAGAGTTCGCAAACCATCCCCTCACTTGGCCATTCGCGGTGCTGGGCTGGACATTCTAGGCCCTTTTCCTCGGGCGCCAGGGGCTATCGCTACCTCTCGTCGCCGTGGACAAATTCACCAAGTGGGCGAAGTCGAGGCCGTCCGCGCCATCCCGCTGGTTCTGCGGTCAAGTTCATCAAGGGCATCATGAGCGGTTCGAGTGCCGAACCGCATCATCACCGACAACGGTTCGCAGTTCACCAGTAACCTTTTTAAAACGTACTGCGCTAACCTTGGGACGCAGATATGCTACGCTTCGGTGGCGCACCCCCGCAGCAATGGACAAGCCGAGCGGGCCAACGCAGAGGTCCTGAGAGGCCTCAAGACCAGGACGTTCAAGAAGAAACTGGAAGCCTGCAGCAGAGGCTGGTATGACGAGCTTCCGTCCGTGTTGTGGTCCATCCGCACAATCGCAACCAAGCCAACCGGAGAGCCCTTCTTCACGGTCTCACGGAGTCAAGCGGTCCTCCCTCACGAGGTCAGCGTCGATCACAAGGGTCTGGCGTTCGATGAAAGCAGCTGCAGGGCGCCATGCGGGGCGACCCTTGTCTTTGGGGAGGAGCGCCGTCGAGAAGCTTCTTGCGGCGGCAAGGTACCAGCAGGAACTCCGGTGATACCACTGCCGCAACATCCGCCCCAGAACTCTCGAGGTAGGGGACCTCATGCTCCGACGGTTCCTCTCCAGGGAGGGACTGCATAAGCTCTCTCCCATGTGGGAGGGCCCATTGAAGGTTGTTCATGTTTCCAGGCCTGGCTCTGTGCGCTTGGAGACTCAAGAGGGAGTACCTATCTGAGCAGCGTGGAACATCCAAAGCACCTCGGGAGGTTTTACCCTAAAAGGCCCGAGCACATGAAGAAGGCGAATGCCTGTGAAGCTCATCTTTTTGGAAAAGGCCCAGAGCCTGTGAAGAAGGCGAATGCCTGTGAAGCTCATTCTTTCTGGAAAAGGCCCAGAGCCTGTGAAGAAGGCGAATGCCTGTGAAGCTCATTCTTTCTGGAAAAGGCCCAGAGCCTGTGAAGAAGGCGAATGCGTGTGAAGCTCATCTTTTTGGAAAAGGCCCAGAGCTTGTGAAGAAGGCGAATGCGTGTGAAGCTCATCTTTTTGGAAAAGGCCCAGAGCACATGAAGAAGGCGAACGCCCGTGAAGCCGCCGATTCTCGAAAAGGCCGGAGCCTGTGAAGAGGGCAAACGCCGTGAAGCTTGCTTCCAAAGAAAGGCACGGAGCACTGTGAAGAGGGCCAACGCCTGTGAAGCTTCGCCGCCGTGACACTCTCACGTAATAATGAGTTGGGGTTGTACACGCCCGGAGTCTCAAAGTGCCGGCCTCGGGGCCACAGGGCTCCCTCCCACGCCCAGTGGCAGCACTTAGCTCCGCGTTGGTGAGAAGACGTCGAAGACTAGACTAGGTGCCGGACGCGGCTTTTCCATTTGCTTTCTGCAGTTGACTAGTTATTCCCATTTGGAGTTTTTATCGAAACTATCGCCTTCTTTTGGTCCGTGGTTCCTCGATCTTTTTCGCTCTCCTGCCTCGATTTCTCTTGCGTGGGGAGTCGCGAGGCAGAGGCCTCGGGAGCCCCCGCGAGCGTTCTGCCCCTATCGCTCAAGTTTTCACGGCCCTGGTCCACAGCTGGAGCACCGCTCCCGACCATGCCTCACGGGCAGCACAACGTGAACGCGGGGCCTGGATCGGTCGCCCCCGCGGCCAAGGCTGGGGTTCACTTATGAATGGGCGCACAACAGGAAGGAACAGTACCAGGATAACAAAAGCAGTACAATAATTAACTGTGTTAACCTAAACGCGCCCCCACGGGACCACACATTGTTGCCTTTTTGCGCAGGAGAAAAGAAAGGAAAAGCACGGAAGCGGGTGAAGCACGCCCCGTGCCGGCTCTCTTGGAAGGCTCGAGCCGCTTCCGGAGCTCAGGCGGACTCCCTCTCGCGCTTCACCGGGGCATGGCGGCAAGCGGACCTGCTGCCACCCCCCAAGAAGGCGCGGCGGCGTGGGGGCTGGCCGCGGCCTTCTTTGGAAGAATCACCATCCGAAGAAGAGCTGGTGAAGCGTGAGGAGTCGCGGCATCGCCCGGCCGCCCATGCTGCCCTCTCCACCCACGCCGGGTTGAGTCCTCGGCCGGTCATCGTCTTCGTGGCAGCACCCCATGCGGCGTCGTCTTCCCGAACACCCTCGCGTAGAGGGTGGCGTCGCCGTCGTGCCTTGAAGTGCGAGGAGCACCGTGGCGAAGACCACGCCATGAAGCGAACGTCTGCCACCATGGTCAGGAACAGTTTCCCTACAGCAGAGACCTCCAGAGAAGCCCACGAAGCCTGGCTGCAGCAGCCATCCGCCTGGAGCCAGAGGCCACTCAAGGTGCCATCTGGGAGCTCATCCAGGAGGAAGCACGGGAGCTGAAGCCGGACGCCAGACGGCTCCTCCGCCCTCACCATGAACTCCGGCAGCGCTTCAGCAGCATGGAGGCGTGGCCTCGGGGGACGCGCGGCCGGGGCACGCCCTCCGACCATGGCCAGCCGCTCGTCGCCACGCTGAGAGCCTCCCCCACGACCGCGGGGGACCGCCGTGGAGGCCACGGGCGAGGGCGACCTCGACCACGCTTAATCGGAAGAAAGGAAGACTCGACCTGACGGCCCTTCCCCTTCTCTGCGGCCGAGAACTTCCTTGGTGGAGCCATGGAGAAGAAGGAGAGACAAGAAAGGATAGACCGGAAGGGCGCGCGCCGTCTGCACTTACAGCCTCATGAAGGCCAACCGTTAGCCTCCACGATCACCGGTAATCATGACCAACTCGCATGCGAGGACTTGTGGAATCCGGGTGGTTACCGAGGCATCGTGGGGAAGCGGTCGCCTCGTCCAATCAACCGCCACACGCGTTGCCTAAGGCCGCAGGCTGTTAGGGGCCCGTGGACGCCAGACTTGCCCTTCCGCCTCTCTGCTCGGCCAAGTTCGGGCGCGCCGTGGGCCCGGGGGCTACTGTCGGCGTTCTGGGAACGTGGGTCCCCAGACTTGCCTGCCTGCGGCCTGCGGCGTGGCTCAAGGGAGGCCATGGACGGCCCATCTTCATCAACGCAAGCTCAAGACCCTCGCGAGGGGCCAAGCCTCACGGGGGGGGGGGGACGACAAGGAGCTTCCACAGGCACGGCCGCGTCAGGCTGGCTCATGTGGAGGCGGAGAGTTGAAGGCAGGGTACATCGCGAGGTGCCCATGACGCAAGCCATGACGACCAAGGGCGCCCGGTCCGGCGCCAGCCAGCTGATGTCCTCCTTTCCTCTTTGATGCAAAGAGAAAAGCGCGAGCAAGAGCATCAAGCAAAGGCATCCGTTTGATTGCAACAAGACCAAGACCAGCCCCAACGGCTGGAAGGGAGTCATCGTGGAGCCCAAGCAGGCGTCATCACCAGAGCCTTTGGCGGCGAGGACCAACTTTAGTCAGGATAAGTGTACCCGATGTTCCCCTTCAAAATGGCCAATTGTTGGCACCCTTCCCGCTCAATATTTGGGAAGAGGCCCAGGGCCTTCGCCTATAAATAGGAGTAGCCACCCCCAGGGTAGAGGGATCGGCCCCCCGGGATGAGATCGGAATCCTCATCAAGGAACCAGTAGCTAGAGCGACCAAACACCACCTAGCAGTTCATCTCACCCGCCAAGAACAGACCCTCGCAAGGCTGTTCTCCCTTGTACTGTTCCTCATCAGCCCAAGAGGCAATCCACCACACCACAAACTAGAGTAGGGTATTACACCACAACGCTGACCCGAAGTAGTATAAATCTTGTGTCTCTTGTGCTGTTCCGTTGGTAGTTTTAGGTCCCAGCGATTCGGCGAAGTACGAGACGGTGGAGGGTCGGATCTCCGCGCGCACCCCAGTGTTCGAACCTCAAGGGTCTGCCGGAAACCGAAATCCGACAACTTATGCCGCTTAGAGCGAGGAGTCGGAATTGTCCGGCCTAGGCGTGGATAGCGCCCCGAACTCGGTCTTCCGAATACCAGGGGCTTCGCCGAAATTTAAAATTATAGAATTCTATGGCCAAGTGAGAGTGTTCAAGCATTATTGTCCGGTTGCCTTGTTCGTTGCGTTGAGCGCCTCACTCGAAGGACCCAAGAATGGGAACAAGAGCGCTCAAGTTTATCCCGAACACCCCAGCACTCGTGGCATGGCGGGTGAATCCGACGACTCGCCATCTCTCAAATTTAATACACGGCCGCACAGAAGGTAACATTTTAAATTCAAAAGTGTTGCTTAGCGCATATGAACAAGTTTTCAGCGCACAGGATAACAAATGCGAGTCTACTCAAAATTACATCTTTGGAGCATTCACCCGCTATAAAGCGGGCACCCTTGAGACGCCCTCATAATACATTTCAGGCTTGCGATGCTCCTTGCCGGTGGTGGTCCGTCCGTCACAAGCTTCTCGGCGTCCATCTTGCCCCAAAGGCACCTTAGCACGGGCAAGGCCCTCTGAGCACCTTCTTCGATGCACGGAGCGCTTGATGACTTCAACCCATGGACAGGCGTCCACCAGCTGCCTCACCAGCCCGAAGTAGCTCCCAGGCATGGCTTCCTTAGGCCATAGCCGAACTATGAGGCCCTTCATGGCCTGTTCAGCCACCTTATGGAGCTCGACCAGCTGCTTGAACTGGTCGCTTAAGGGCACCGGGTGTCCGCCTCGACATCTGAGACTGTAACACCTTCACCGTCGAGCTCCCCTCCTCGGCTCGGTAGAATGCGGCAGCGTCGGACACACTGCAGGGCAGATCTGGGAATGCTCCTGGAGAGCTCCGGATTCGGGTAAGTAACATATAGTTCACTTTCACATGCTTGCTTTGCATAAAGGATGCCTTACCCGCCACTATCTTCTCCATCGCCTCAATTTCCAGGAGGGCTTTTTGGGCTTCAGCCTTAGCGGCTTTGGCGCTCTCAAGGGCCGAGGCGAGCTCGGACTCTCGAGTCTTGGGGTCACTCTCCAAACTCTCGTGTTTTTCCACGAGAGCCTGGAGCTCTTGCCGCACCTCCGCCACCCGCGCCTCCTGCTTCTCTCGCTCGGTGCGCTCCGCGGCCGCATTGCTTTCGGCCTTGGACACCGCTTCCTTCAGGGTCGCCACCTCGTTCGTGGCCCCTGCAATATTCACGTTATTCCTGTCATTTTTTGCAACCACATCTTTTAAATACTCCCATAAGGTATTACTTACCTTTCTTGTCCTCGAGCTGCTTTTTGGCAAGGCCGAGCTCGTTCTCGGAACGCTCGAGGCTCTGATTCAAGGCATCAACCTCCATGATCGGTCTTGGCGAAGGTCAAGGCAGCGCCTGCATTCCCATATTGACATACTTATGCTAGACTCCTGCGTACATCTTTTAGATCCTCAGTTCGGCTTTTTCTTTCCGAACACCAAACTGAGCATCAGGGGCTACTTTCTATGCGGTAATATTTTTACATATCTTAAATACATACCTCAAAGACTGTTAGAAGGCTGGCACAGGCTTCAGTCAGCCCACTCTTGGCGTACTGAACTTTCTGGATCACCACACTCATAATAGTGCGGTGCTCCTCGTCGATGGAAGCGCCGTTAAGTGCCTCCATCAAATTATCCGGTGCCTCCGGTTGGACGGAGGTCATCGGCGTCGCAGTCTTGCCCTTCTTACGAAGGGGCCGCCTGCCGGACTCCGGAACCACTGAAGGTTTCGGTGCGGAGTCCGGCCCAGGGCCGGTCTTAGAGCCCTCTGGGGTTTTATCCCCTTTGTGCCTGGAGTCCGGGAGGCTGCCTTGCGGCGCCTCATGGACCACCTACTCCTGGCTAGGCCCCTTTTGGGACCCCACCTCAGCGTCATCCGCGGCGGGAGGAGACGAGGCGGTCAGAAGTGAGGTGCTATTCACATCCGACGAATCCAGGGAGCCGCTCGTCGAAACGTCGAGCCCATCCTTGGGCGGGCTGCATGGTTATATTCGGCATTAGAAGATGCTGTGCGACAAATGGAACGCCATGAGTTATTCTGGTGTCCGGACACTTCGATTTCGCCAGGGGCTTGGTCCTTGGTGGCCACTCCTCTTCGCCGTCGTCGGCGTTGGTGGTGTAGTCCGGAGGAAGGGTCCTTCCTTCTTGGACCCTCCGGCCTCCCCAGTTGGGGCGGCCTTCCTTTTCTTCTCTCCCCCCGCTGGGGGAGAGGCCTCTTTTTCCTCCTCCTCGTCTTCGCGGGAGAAGTCCGCTTTGGAGTCATCGGACGATGAGTCCGACAACACCTAGCGTCGGGAACTCCTTCGAGTTCCCGTGGACTTCTTCTTGGCCTTCTTCTCCGGCACCACGTAAGGTGCCGGAACCAGCAGCCCCGTCAATCGGGCGTCCCCTGGGTCTTCTGGAAAGGGAGCCGGACAGTCAACCTGTCCGAATGTCTTCTGCCAATCCTGTCAAAGGTGAGGGAGTTTTAGATCCCGCATAGACTCAAACTATGAAAAAAGAGTCCCGTAAAGGGTAAAATAGCTTACCTCGCTGGCTTGATGCCGCGAGCTGAATCCGCGATCTTGATGGCGGATGCGGAGCCTCGGCGCCCTTGAACATCACCTTCCGGGCATCTTCGTATGTAGTGTCAAGAGCCGGCTCTAGGTTCGTGTCTTGCGGATCAAACTCCCACAAGTTGAAGGCCCGTTGCTGGCATGGGAGGATCCGGCGGATGATCATAACCTGGACTACATTGACAAGCTTGAGCTTCTTGTCCACCAGGTTTCGAACGCAGGTTTGGAGTCCGGTCAGCTCTTCCGAATCACCCCACGTTAGGGCCGTCTCTTTCCATGAGGTGAGCCATGTAGGGAAGCCAGATCGGAATTTGGGGGCCGCTGCCCATTTAGAGTCGCGCGGCTCGGTGATGTAGAACTACCCCGATTGCCACCCCTTTATGGTCTCCACGAAGGAGCCCTCGAGCCATAGGACGTTGGCCAGCTTGCCCACCATGGCACCTCCGCACTCCACTTGGCGGCCGCCCACTACCTTCAGCTTGACATTGAAGGTCTTCAGCCATAAGCCGAAGTGGGGCTGGATGCAGAGGAAGGCCTCGCACATGACGATGAACGCCGAGATGTTGAGGATGAAATTCGGGGCCAGATCATGGAAATCTAGGCTGTAGTAGAACATGAGCCCCCGGACAAATGGGTGAAGTGGAAAACCTAGTCCGCTGGAGGAAGTGGGGAGGAACACCACCCTCTCATGGGGCTTAGGGGTGGGATGAGCTGCCCTTGTCGGGAGCAGATGCGCGATGTCGTCGGACAAGTATCCGGCCTTTCGCAGCTTTTTGATGTGCCCCTCCGTGATGGAGAAGGCCATCCACTTGCCTCCCGCTCCGGACATAGTTGGAGAAGGTTGAGGTGGGATGTGCGGACTTGGGCGCTAGAGCTCAAGTGCACGGAAATGGATGAGCAAAGGAGGAAGAAGGCATGTGTGAAAAAGTGGATCCTTATCCCCTTATATGGACGGACAAAGCTATGCGTCCCCACCGGCCTGATAAAACTCGCTTATCTCCCAAGCACAGTAATCAATGGCGCGGTTGGGTTACCCACGCCCATATTGATGAGAATCCCGGAATAAGGGGACACGATCTCTGCTTTGACAAGACGTGCCAAGGAAACTGCCTCGCTAAACGCTACCGAGGTGGGACGGTGAAAACAATTGAATAAAGGCTTGGCCGTGGTGTGATGTCACGCTGCAGAATACTTGGATTGAGTTTGTGTAAATAGTATTCTCTCTACGGTGGTATGTGGAACTTATTTTGCGAGCCGGACACTATCCTTGTGTTCAAAATCTTCTATGAAGAATTAGGAGGAACCCGCTTTGCAATGCCGACGACAATATCTTGCGCCGGACTTCGTTGTCATTGAAGCCTGGTTCAGGGAGACTCTTGAGGAGTCCTGGATTAGGGGGTGTCCGGATAGCGGACTATGACCTTTGGCCGGACTCCTGGACTATGAAGATACAAGATTGAAGACTTCGTCTCGTGTCCGGATGGGACTTTCCTTGGCGTGGAAGGCAATCTTGGCGATACGGATATGTAGATCTCCTACCATTTTAACCGACTCTGTGTAACCCTAACCCTCTTCGATGCCTATATAAACCGGAGGGTTTTAGTCCGTAGGACGAACAACAATCATACCATAGGCTAGCTTCTAGAGTTTAGCCTCTCTGATCTCGTGGTAGATCTACTCTTGTACTACCCATATCATCAATATTAATCAAGCAGGAGTAGGGTTTTACCTCCATCGAGAGGGCCCGAACCTGGGTAAAAACATCGTGTCCCTTGTCTCCTGTTACCATCCGCCTAGACGCAAAGTTCGGGACCCCCTACCCGAGATCCGCCGGTTTTGACAACGACAACATCTATGTTTTATCATGTCGGGCTGCTCCTTAGGCTATAAATAGCCGCCCCTACAACCACTAGCTGGTTGGCTGCTCCGAGAGAAACTGACACTTGTCATTGAGAGCATCCCATCCTCTGAGGACTTTGAGAGAAAATCATCAAGTGAGGAAAAACCCAAACCCAAACACCCACAAACCTAAAGTGATTGAGCATCACTGAAGAGATTGTTCCTGTGTGGAACCAATGCTTGTTACCTTTGAGGACTGTGCATCCTACAGATGGTTAGGCGTCATGGTCTAGAGCATCCAAGAGGAAATTGTGGATCGCCAAGTGGCCGAGTCTGTGAAGGTTTGGAAGTCACCTGAAGACTTACCACGAGTGATTGGGTGAGGTCTGTGTGACCTTAGCTCAAGGAGAACACGGTGAGGACTGTGCGTCCGGGACTCTGTGTCCTCAGGTTTAAATACCTAGCCGCCCCAACCGGACGTACGACTGTCACAGTAGTTGCAACTGGTCTACCAAATCACTATCTTCACCGAGCTAATGGTTCTATTTCCTCAACCCTTCCATTTCCTCATTCTTGTGTTGAAGTACTTGATCGTTACTGTTTGAAGACTTTGACTGAAGACTTTCACAATTTCCTCATTCCTATGTCTTCGGTCAGTTTGTCTTCAGCCTGCTTATCCTGTGTTTACACTACTTGTACTCTGCGCTTATTTTCATTTCGTCATCATGACTGTGCTACTGCTCTGTTATGCTTGCATCTGAGTACTTATTCCGCTGCTAAGTAGTTCATTGCTTAGGAATTTCCTCATCCTGAAATTCCTCAATGACGAATCTGTAAAAATCGCATATTCACCCACCTCTAGTCGATATAACGCACTTTCCTACAATCTTTACCGGTCAAACCGTAATGACAACATACGTCATTCCCTTTGTCATCGGTATGTTACTTGCCCGAGAATCGATCTTCGGTATCCTCATACCTAGTTCAATCTCGTTACCGGCAAGTCTCTTTACTCGTTCCATAATGCATCATCCCGTAACTAACTCATTAGCCACATTGCTTGCAAGGCTTGTCATGATGTGCATTACCGAGAGGGCCCAGAGATACCTCTCCGATACTCGGAGTGACAAATCCTAATCTCGATCTATGCCAACCCAGCAAACACCTTCGGAGACACCTGTAGAGCATCTTTATAATCACCCAGTTACGTTGTGATGTTTGATAGCACACAAGGTGTTCCTTCGGTATTCGGGAGTTGCATAATCTCATAATCAGAGGAATATGTATAAATCATGAAGAAAGCAATAGCAATAAAACTTAACGATCATTATGCTAAGCTAACGGATGAGTCTTGTCCATCACATCATTCTCCTAATGATGGGATCCCGTTCATCAAATGACAACACATGTCTATGGTAAGGAAACTTAACCATCTTTGATTATCGAGCTAGTCAAGTAGAGGCACTAGGGACACTATGTTTTGTCTATGTATTCACACATGTATCAAGTTTCCGGTTAATACAATTCTAGCATGACTAATAAACATTTTATCATGATATAAGGAAATATAATTAACAGCTTTATTATTGCCTCGAGGGCATATTTCCTTCTATCTCCCACTTGCACTAGAGTCAATAATCTAGATTACATAGTAATGATTCTAACACCCATGGAGTCTTGGTGTTGATCATCTTTTGCTCGGGGAAGAGGCTTAGTCAACGGGTCTACAACATACAGATGTGTATGTATTTTGCAAATCTCTCTGTCTCCCTCCTTGACTTGATCGCGGATGGAGTTGAAGCGTCTCTTGATGTGTTGGGTTCCCTTGTGAAATCTGGATTCCTTTGCTAAGGCAATTGCTCCAGTAATGTGACAAAAGATTTTCATTGGACCCGATGCACTAGGTATTACACCTAGATCGGTATGAACTCCTTCATCCAGACTCCTTCATTTGCTGCTTCCGAAGCAGCTATGTACTCCGCTTCACACGTAGATCCTGCTACGACGCTCTGCTTGGAACTGCACCAACTGACAGCTGCACCATTCAATATAAATACGTATCCGGTTTGCGACTTAGAGTCATCCGGATCAGTGTAAAAGCTAGCATCAACGTAACCATTTATGACAAGCTCTTTGTCACCTCCATAAACGAGAAACATATCCTTAGTCCTCTTCAGGTATTTCAGGATGTTCTTGACCGCTGTCCAGTGATCCATTCCTGGATTACTTTGGTACCTCCCTGCTAAACTTATAGCAAGGCACACATCATATCTGGTACACAGCATTGCATACATGATAGAACCTATGGCTGAGGCATAGAGAATGACTTTCATTTTCTCTCTATCTTCTGCAGTGGTCGGGCATTGAGTCTAACTCAACTTCACACCTTGTAACACAGGCAAGAACCCTTTCTTTGACTGATCCATTTTGAACTTCTTCAAAACTTTATCACGGTATGTGGTTTGTGAAAGTCCAATTAAGCGTCTTGATCTATCTCTATAGATCTTGATGCCCAATATATAAGCAGCTTCACCGAGGTCTTTCATTGAAAAATTCTTATTCAAGTATCCTTTTATGCTATCCAGAAATTCTATATCATTTCCAATCAACAATATGTCATCCACATATAATATTGGAAATGCTACAGAGCTCCCACTCACTTTCTTGTAAATACAGGCTTCTCCAAAAGTCTGTATAAAACCATATGCTTTGATCACACTATCAAAGCGTATATTCCGACTACTAGAGGCTTGCACAACTCCATAAATGGATCGCTGGAGCTTGCACACTTTGTTTGCACCTTTAGGATCAAAACCTTCTACTTGCATCATATACAACTCTTCTTTAAGAAATCCATAAAGGAATGCAGTTTTGACATCCATTTGCCAAATTTTATAATCATAAAATGCGGCAATTGCTAACATGATTCGGACAGACTTAAGCATCGCTACGGGTGAGAAGGTCTCATCATAGTCGACTCCTTGAACTTGTCGAAAACCTTTCGCAACAAGTAGAGCTTTGTATACAGTAACATTACCGTCAGTGTTAGTCTTCTTCTTGAAGATCCATTTATTCTGTATGGCTTGCCGATCATCGGGCAAGTCAACCAAAGTCCACACTTTGTTCTTATACATGGATCCCATCTCCGATTTCGTGGCCTCAAGCCATTTCATGGAATCTGGGCTCATCATCGCTTCCTCATAATTCGTAGGTTCGTCATGGTCTAGTAACATGACTTCCAGAACATGATTACCGTACCACTCTGGTGCGGACCGTACTCTGGTTGACCTACGAGGTTCGGTAGTAACTTGATCTGAAGTTAAATGATCATTATCATTAGCTTCCTCATTAATTGGTGTAGGCATCACTGGAACTGACTTCTGTGATGTACCATTTTCCAATTCGAGAGAAGGTACAACTACCTCATCAAGTTCTACTTTCCTCCCACTCACTTCGTTTGAGCGAAACTCCTTCTCTGGAAAGGATCCATTCTTAGCAATGAATATATTGCCTTCGGATCTATGATAGAAGGTGTACCCAACAGTTTCCTTTGGGTATCCTATGAAGACGCATTTCTCTGATTTGGGTTCGAGCTTATCAGGCTGAAGCTTTTTCACATAAGCATCGCTACCCCAAACTTTAAGAAACGGCAGCTTAGGTTTCTTGCCAAACCACAGTTCATATGGCGTCGTCTCAACGGATTTAGATGGTGCCCTATTTAATGTGAATGCAGCCGTATCTAAAGCATAACCCCAAAACGATAGTGGTAAATCGGTAAGAGAAATCATAGATCGCACCATATCTAATAAAGTACGGTTACGACATTCGGACACACCATTACGTTGTGGTGTTCCAGGTGGCGTGTGTTTTGAAACTATTCCACATTGTTTCAAATGAAGACAAAACTCGTAACTCAAATATTCGCCTCCTCGATCAGATCGTAAAAACTTTATTTTCTCGTTACGATGATTTCCACTTTACTATGAAATTCTTTGAACTTTTCAAATGTTTTAGACTTATGTTTCATTAAGTAGATATACCCATATCTGCTCAAATCATATGTGAAGGTCAGATAATAATGATACCCGTCGCGAGCCTCAACACTCATCGGACCGCATACATCAATATGTATTATTTCCAATAAGTCAGTGGCTCGCTCCATTGTTCCGGAGAATGGCGTCTTAGTCATCTTGCCCATGAGGCATGGTTTGCAAGCATCAAGTGATTCATAATCAAGTCATTCCAAAAGCCCATCTGCATGGAGTTTCTTCATGCGCTTTACACCAATATGACCTAAATGGCAGTGCCACAAATAAGTTGCACTATCATTACTAACTTTGCATCTTTTGGCTTCAATATTATGAATATGTGTATCACTATGATCGAGATTCAATAAAAATAGACCACTCATCAAGGGTGCATGACCATAAAAGATATTACTCGTATAAATAGAACAACCATTATTCTCTGATTTAAATGAATAACCATGTCACATCAAACAAGATCCAGATATAATGTTCATGCTCAACGCTGGCACCAAATAACAATTATTAAGGTCTAAAACTTATCCCAAAGGTAGATGTAGAGGTAGCGTGCCGACGGCGATCACATCGACCTTGGAACCATACCCAACGCGCATCGTCACCTCGTCCTTTGCCAATCTTCGTTTCATCCGTAGCCCTTATTTCGAGTTGCAAATATGAGCAATAGAACCAGTATCAAATACCCAAGCGCTACTACGAGCATTAGTAAGGTACACATCAATAACATGTATATCAAATATACCTTTCACTTTGCCATCCTACTTATCCGCCAAATACTTGGGGCAGTTCCTCTTCCAATGACCAGTCCCTTTGCAGAAGAAGCACTCAGTTTCAGGCTAAGGTCCAAACTTGGGCTTCTTCCCTTGAGCATCAACTTGCTTGCTATTCTTCTTGATGTTCCCCTTCTTCCCTTTGCCCTTTTTCTTAAAACTAGTGGTCTTGTTAACCATCAACACTTGATACTCCTTCTTGATTTATACGTCATCCCTTGCATATTATAGTTCATCACGAAGCCTTTATAGCTTGGTGGCAGTGATTGAAGAACTCTGTCAATGACACTATCATCAGGAAGATTAACTCCCAGCTGAGTCAAGTGGTTACAATGCCCATACATTCTGAGTATGTGTTCACTGACAGAACTATTCTCCTCCATCTTGCAGCTATAGAACTTGTTGGAGATTTCATATCTCTCAACTCGGGCATTTGCTTGAAATATTAACTTCAACTCCTAGAACATCTCATATGCTCCATGACGTTCAAACCATCTTTGAAGTCTCGATTCTAAGCCGTAAAGCATGGCATACTGAACTATCGAGTAGTCATCAGCTTTAGTTTGCCACACGTTCATAACGTCCAGAGTTGCTCCTGCAGCAGGCCTTGCACCTAGTGGTGCTTCAAGGACGCAATTCTTCTGTGCAACAATGAGGATAATCCTCAAATTCTGGACCCGATCCACAGAGTTGCTACCATCATCTTTCAACTTAGCTTTCTCTAGGAACGCATTAAAATTCAAGGGAACGGTAGCATGGGCCATTGATCTACAACAACATAGACATGGAAAAACTATCAGGACTAAGTTCATGATAAATTAAAGTTCTATTAATCATATTACTTAAGAACTCCCACTTAGATAGACATCCCTCTAGTCATCTAAATGATCACGTGATCCATATCAACTAAACCATGTCCGATCATCACAAGAGATGGAGTAGTTTTCTATGGTGAACATCTCTATGTTGATCATATCTACTATATGATTCACGTTCGACCTTTCGGTCTAAGTGTTCCGAGGCCATATCTGCATATGCTAGGCTCGTCAAGTTTAACCCGACTATTCTGCACATGCAAAACTGGCTTGCACCCCTTGTATGTGAACGTAGAGCTTATCACACCCGATCATCACGTGGTGTCTCGGCACGATGAACTGTCGCAATGGTGCATACTCAGGGTGAACACTTATACCTTGAAATTTAGTGAGGGATCGTCTAATAATGCTACCGCCGTACTAAGCAAAATATGATGCATAAAGATAAACATCACATGCAATCAAAATATATGACATGATATGGCCATCATCATCTTGTGCCTTTGATCTCCATCTCCAAAGCACCGTCATGATTTCCATCGTCACCGGCTTGACACCTTGATCTCCATCGTAGCGTCGCTGTCGTCTCGCCAACTATTGCTTCTACGACTATCGCTACCGCATAGTGATAAAGTAAAGCAATTACATGGTGATTGCATTTCATACAATAAAGCGACAACCATAAGGCTCCTGCCCGTTGCCGATAACTTTTGCAAAACATGATCATCTCATACAACAAATTATATCACATCATGCCTTGACTATATCACATCACAACATGCCCTGCAAAAACAAGTTAGACGTCCTCTACTTTGTTGTTGCAAGTTTTACGTAGCTGCAACGGGCTTCTAGAAAGAACCGTGCTTACATACACATCAAAACCATAACGATTTTTCATCAAGTATGTTGTTTTAACCTTCAACAAGGACCGGCCGTAGTCAAACTCGATTCAACTAAAGTTGGAGAAACAGGCACCCGCCAGCCACCTTTATGCAAAACGAGTTGCATATCTGTCTGTGGTACCGGTCTCATGAACGTGGTCATGTAAGGTTGGTCCGGGCCACTTCATCCAACAATACCGCTGAATAAAAATAAGACGTTGGTGGTAAGCAATATGACTATTATCGCCCACAACTCTTTGTGTTCTACTCATGCATATCATCTACGCATAGACCTGGCTCGTATGCCACTGTTGGGGAATGACGTCTACTACACAACTTCTTGTTGTAGACATTGTTGGGCCTCCAAGTGCAGAGGTTTGTAGGACAGTAGCAAATTTCCCTCAAGTGGATCACCTAAGGTTTATCGATCCGTGGGAGGCATATGATGAAGATGGTCTCTCTCAAACAACCCTGCAACCAAATAACAAAGAGTCTCTTGTGTCCCCAACACACCCAATACAATGGTAAATTGTATAGGTGCACTAGTTCGGCAAAGAGATGGTGATACAAGTGCAATATGGATGGTAGATAATGGTTTTTGTAATCTGAAAATATAAAAACAGCAAGGTAACTAGTGGTAAAAGTGAGCGTAAACGGTATTGCAATGCTAGGAAACAAGGCCTAGGGTTCATACTTTCACTAGTGCAAGTTCTCTCAACAATAATAACATAATTGGATCACATAACTATCCCTCAACATGCAACAAAGAGTCACTCCAAAGTCACTAATAGCGGAGAACAAACGAAGAGATTATGGTAGGGTACGAAACCACCTCAAAGTTATTCTTTCCAATCAATCCGTTGGCCTATTCCTATAAGTGTCACAAACAGCCCTAGAGTTCGTACTAGAATAACACCTTAAGACACAAATCAACCAAAACCCTAATGTCACCTAGATACTCCAATGTCACCTCAAGTATCTGTGGGCTGATTATACGATATGCATCACACAATCTCAATTCATCTACTCAATCCAACACATAGAACCTCAAAGAGTGCCCCAAAGTTTCTATCGGAGAATCACGACGAAAACGTGTCCCAACCCCTATGCATAGGTTCATGGGCGGAACCCGCAAGTTGATCACCAAAACATATATCAAGTGAAGCACGTGATATCCCATTGTCACCACAGATACGCACGGCAAGACATACATCAAGTGTTCTCAAATCTTTAAAGACTCAATCCGATAAGATTACTTCAAGGGGAAAACTCAATCCATTACAAGAGAGAAGAGAGGGAGAAGAAATATAAGATCCAACTATAATAGCAAAGCTCGCGATACATCAAGATCGTGCCAAATCAAGAACACGAGAGAGAGAGAGAGAGACCAAACACATAGCTACTGGTACATAGCCTCAGCCCCGAGGGTGAACTACTCCCTCCTCGTCGTGGAGAGCGCCAGGATGATGAAGATGGCCACCGGTGAGGGATCCCCCTCCGGCAGGGTGCCGTAACAGGGTCCCGATTGGTTTTTGGTGGCTACATAGGCTTGCGGCGGCGGAACTCCCGATCTATTCTCTTCCCCGATGTTTTTAGGGTATATGGATATATATAGGCGGAAGAAGTACGTCGGTGGACCTCCGGGCTGTCCACGAGGCAGGGGGCGCGCCCTAGGGGGGTGGGCGCGCCCCCCACCCTCGTGGGCAGCCCGGGACTCCCCTGGTGCAACTCCGGTACTCCGTGGGCTTCTTCTGGTCCAAAAATAAGTTCCGTGGAGTTTCAGGTCAATTTTACTCCGTTTGGTATTCCTTTTCTTCGAAACACTGAAATAGGCAAAAAAACAGCAATTCTGGGCTGGGCCTCCGGTTAATAGGTTAGTCCCAAAAATAATATAGAATTGGATAATAAAGCCCAATATTGTCTAAAACAGTAGATAATATAGCATGGAGCAATCAAAAATTATAGATACGTTGGAGACGTATCAGGCATCCCCAAGCTTAATTCCTGCTCGTCATCGAGTAGGTAAAGGATAAAAACAAATTTTTTGATGCGGAGTGCTACTTGGCATAATTTCAATGTAATTCTTCTTAATTGTGGTATGAATATTCAGATCCGAAAGATTCAAGACAAAAGTTCATATTGACATAAAAATAATAATACTTCAAGCATACTAAATAAGCAATTATATCCTCTCAAATAACATGGCCAAAGAAAGTTCATCCCTACAAAATCATATAGTTTAGTCATGCTACATTTTCGTCACACAAGAATGCTCTCATCATGCACAACCCCGATGACAAGCCAAGAAATTGTTTCATACTTTAGTAATCTCAAACTTATAAACCTTCATGCAATACATGAGCGCGAGCCATGGACATAGCACTATGGGAGGAATAAAATATGATGAGGGGGGTTATGTGGAGAAGACAAAAAGGAGAAAGTCTCACATCAACGAGGATAATCAATGATCTATGGAGATACCCATCGATTGATGTTAATGCAAGGAGTAGGGATTGCCATGCAACGGATGGACTAGAGCTATAAATGTATGAAAGCTCAACAAAAGAAACTAAGTGGGTGTGCATCCAACTTGCTTGCTCACAAAGACCTAGGGCACTTGAGGAGGCCCATTGTTGGAATATACCAGCCAAGCTCTATAATGAAGAATTCCCACTAGTATATGAAAATGACAAAACAAGAGACTCTCTATCATGAAGATTATGGTGCTACTTTGAAGCACAAGTGTGGTAAAAGGATAGTAACATTGTCCCTTCTCTCTTTTTCTCTCTTTTTTTTTGGGCCTTCTCCTTTTTTATGGCCTTTCTCTTTTTTTGGGGCCTTCTCTTTTTTATGGCCTTTCCCTTTTTTTTATTCCTCACTTGGGACAATGCTCTAGAAAATGATGATCATCACACTTCTATTTATTTACAACTCGATACTAGAACAAAGTATGACTCTATATGAATGCCTCCGGCGGTGTACCGGGATATGCAATGAACCAAGAGTGACATGCTTGAAAGAATTATGAAGGGTGGCTTTGCCACAAATACTATGTCAACTACATGATCATGCTAAGCAATATGACAATGATGAATGTGTCATGATAAACAGAATGGTGGAAAATTGCATGGCAATATATCTCGGAATGGCTATGGAAATGCCATAATAGGTAGGTATGGTGGATGTTTTGAGGAAGATATAAGGAGGTTTATGTGTGAAAGAGCGTATCATATCACGGGTTTGGATGCACTGCCGTGAAGTTTGCACCAACTCTCAATTTGAGAAAGGGCAATGCAGTACCGAAGAGGCTAGCAATGATGGAAGGGTAAGAGTGCGTATAATCCATGGACTCAACATTAGTCATAAAGAACTCACATACTTATTGCAAAAATCTACAAGCCATCAAAAACCAAAGCACTACCGCATGCTCCTAGGGGGATAGATTGGTAGGAAAAGACCATCGCTCGTCCCCGACCGCCACTCATAAGGAGGACAATCAAAGAACACCTCATGTTTCAAATTTGTTACATAACGTTTACCATACGTGCATGCTATGGGACTTGCAAACTTCAACACAAGTATTTTTCAAATTCACAACTACTCAACTAGCACAACTTTAATATCACTACTTCCATATCTCAAAACAATCATCAAGCATCAAACTTCTCTTAGTATTCAACACACTCATAAGAAAGTTTTTACTATTCTTGAATACCTAGCATATTAGGATTAAGAAAATTACCATGTTGTTTAAGACTCTCAAAATAATCTAAGTGAAGCATGAGAGTTCATCTATTTCTTCAAAATAAAACCACCATTGTGCTCTAAAAGATATAAGTGAAGCACTAGAGCAAACGACAAACTACTCCAAAAGATATAAGTGAAGATCAATGAGTAGTTAAATAATTATGTAGCTATGTGAAGACTCTCTAACATTTAAGACTTTCAGATCTTGGTATTTTATTCAAACAGCAAGAAAAACAAAAGAAAATAAAATGATGCTCCAAGCAAAACACATATCATGCGGTGAATAAAAATATAGCTCCAAGTAAAGTTTCCGATGAACGAAGACGAAAGAGGGGATGCCTTCCGGGGCATCCCCAAGCTTAGGATCTTTGTTGTCCTTGAATATTACCTCGGGGTGCCTTGGGAATCCACAAGATTAGGCTCTTGCCACTCCTTATTCCATAGTCCATCGAATCTTTACCCAAAACATGAAACCTTCACAACACAAAACTTAACAGAAAACTCGTAAGCTCCGTTAGCGAAAGAAAACAAAATACCACTTCATGGTACTGTAATGAACTCATTCTTTATTTATATTGGTGTTAAAATTACTGTATTCCAACTTCTATATGGTTTATAAACTATTTTACTAGCTATAGATTCATCAAAATAAGCAAGCAACACAATGAAAACACAATCTGTCAAAAAGAGAACAGTCTGTAGTAATCTGTATCAAACGTATACTTATGGAACTCAGAAAATTCTAAAATAAATTGGTGGACCTGAGGAATTTGTATAGTAATCATCTGAAAAAAGAATCAACTAAATAGCACTCTCCAGTAAAAAGTTGAAGCTAATCTCGTGAGCGCTAAAGTTTCTGTTTTTTACAGCATGATCATAAAGACTTCACCCAAGTATTCCCAAAGGTTCTACTTGGCACAAACACTAATTAAAACATAAAACCACATCTAACCAGAGGCTAGATATATTATTTATTCCTAAACAGAATCAAAAAGCAAGAAACTAAAATAAAATTGGGTTGCCTCCCAACAAGCGCTATCATTTAACGCCCCTAACTAGGCATGATGATTTCAGTGATGCTCACATAAAAGATAGGAATTGAAACATAAAGAGAGCATCATGAAGCATATGACTAGCACATTTAAGTCTAACCCACTTCCTCTGCATAGGGATTTTGTGAGCAAACAACTTATGGGAACAAGAATCAACTTGCATAGGAAGGTAAAACAAGCATAACTTCAAGATTTTAAGCACATAGAGAGGAAACTTGATATTATTGCAATTCCTACAAGCATACATTCCTCCCTCATAATAATTTTCAGTAGCATCATGAATGAATTCAACAATATAACCAGCATCTAAATCATTCTTTTCATGATCTACTTGCATAGAAATTTTCCTACTCTCCACGTAAGCAAATTTATTCTCATCAATAGTGGTGGGAGCAAACTCAACAAAATAACTATCATGTGATTGAAAATTAAGATCAAGATGACAAATTTCATGGTTATCATTATTATTTATAGCATACGTGTCATCACAATAATAATCATAGATAGGAGGCATGCTTTCATCATAGTAAATTTTCTCATCAAAGCTTGGGGGATAAAATATATCATCTTGATCAAACATAGCTTCCCCAAGCTTGTGGCTTTGCATATCATTAGCATCATTGATATTCAAGGAATTCATACAAACAACATTGCAATCATGCTCATCATTCAAATATTTAGTGCCAAACATTCTAATGCATTCTTCCTCTAGCAATTGAGCACAATTATCGGAATCCTTATTTTCACGGAAGACATTAAAAAGATGAAGCATATGACGCACCCTCAATTCCATTTTTTGTACTTTTATTTTATAAACTAAACTAGTGATAAAACAAGAAACTAAAAGATTCGATTGTAAGATCTAAAGATATACCTTCAAGCACTCACCTCCCCGGCAACGGCGCCAGAAACTGCTTGATGTCTACTACACAACCTTCTTCTTGTAGACATTGTTGGGCCTCCAAGTGCAGAGGTTTGTAGGACAGTAGCAAATTTCCTCAAGTGGATGACCTAAGCTTTATCGATCCGTGGGAGGCATAGGATGAAGATGGTCTCTCTCAAACAACCCTGCAACCAAATAACAAAGAGTCTCTTGTGTCCCCAACACACCCAATACAATGGTAAATTGTATAGGTGCACTAGTTCGGCGAAGAGATGGTGATACAAGTGCAATATGGATGGTAGATAATGGTTTTTGTAATCTGAAAATATAAAAACAGCGAGGTAACTAGTGGTAAAAGTGAGCGTAAACGGTATTGCAATGCTAGGAAACAAGGCCTAGGGTTCATACTTTCACTAGTGCAAGTTCTCTCAACAATAATAACATAATTGGATCACATAACTATCCCTCAACATGCAACAAAGAGTCACTCCAAAGTCACTAATAGCGGAGAACAAACGAAGAGATTATGGTAGGAGTCTGAAACCAACTCAAAGTTATTCTTTCCAATCAATCCGTTGGGCTATTCCTATAAGTGTCACAAACAGCCCTAGAGTTCGTACTAGAATAACACCTTAAGACACAAATCAACCAAAACCCTAATGTCACCTAGATACTCCAATGTCACCTCAAGTATCCGTGGGCATGATTATATGATATGCATCACACAATCTCAATTCAACTACTCAATCCAACACATAGATCCTCCAAAGAGTGCCCCAAAATTTCTACCGGAGAATCACGACGAAAACGTGTGCGAACCCCTATGCATAGGTTCATGGGCGGAACCCGCAAGTTGATCACCAAAACATACATCAAGTGAATCAAGTTATATCCCATTGTCATCACAGATACGCACGGCAAGACATACATCAAGTGTTCCCAAATCTTTAAAGACTCAATCCGATAAGATTACTTCAAGGGGAAAACTCAATCCATTACAAGAGAGAAGAGGGGGAGAAGAAACATAAGATCCAACTATAATAGCAAAGCTCGCGATACATCAAGATCGTGCCAAATCAAGAACACGAGAGAGAGAGAGAGATCAAACGCATAGCTACTGGTACATACCCTCAGCCCCGAGGGTGAACTACTCCCTCCTCGTCATGGAGAGCGCCAGGATGATGAAGATGGCCACCGGTGAGGATCCCCCCTCCGGCAGGTGCCGAGGGTCCCATTGGTTTTGGTGGCTCTGAGAGGGCTTGCAGCGGCGGAACTCCCGATCTATTCTCTTCCCTGAAGTTTTTAGGGTATATGGATATATATAGGCGGAACAAGTACGTCGGTGGACCTTCGGGCTGTCCACGAGGTAGGGGGCGCGCCCTAGGGGGTGGGCGCACCCCCCCCCCACCCTTGTGGGCAGCCCGGGTGAGGGAGTCCTGGACTAGGGGGTGTCCGGATAGCCGAACTATCATCTTTGGCCGGACTCCTAGACTATGAAGATACAAGATTGAAGACTTTGTCCCGTGTCCGGATGGGACTTTCCATTGCGTGGAAGGCAAGCTTGGCGATACGGATATGTAGATCTCCTACCATTGTAACCGACTCTGTGTAGCCCTAACCCTATTCGGTGTCTATATAAACCGAAGGGTTTAAGTCCATAGGACGAACAACAATCATACCATAGGCTAGCTTCTAGGGTTTAGCATCTCTGATCTCGTGGTGGATCTACTCTTGTACTACCCATATCATCAATATTAATCAAGCAGGAGTAGGGTATTACCTCCATCGAGAGGGCCCGAACACAGGTAAAAACATCGTGTCCCTTGTCTCCGTTACCATCCGCCTAGACGCGCATTCGGGACCCCCTACCCGAGATCCGCCGGTTTTAACACCGACATTGGTGCTTTCATTGAGAGTTCCTCTGTGTCGTCACCGATAGGCCCGATGGCTCCTTGATCATCAACAACGACACGATCAGGGTGAGACTTTTCTCCCTGCAGATCTTCGTATTTGGCGGCTTTGCACTTGCGGGCCAATTAAGCAGCCATCTGGAGCGGATCGAAGCTACGCCCCTGGCCATCGTGTCAGATTTGGAAGTTTGAACTATATGGCCGATGTCCGCGGAGACTTGATCTTCGACGGATTCGAGCCACGCGGCGTGCCGCCTTTGTCTTGATGGGTACGATCTAGCTATGCCGCGAACGGTGCCACGAGGCCGCACGGTCCCGCTCGACCCTTAATCCAGAGCCGGTTCCCCTGATCGAGGACGAGTGGTTGGACACCGCCTCGGGGGCTACGATCTCAACGGCGATTGAGCCGAACTCCATCCCTGTCCTTTGCGAAGACCGTGACTCCAAGGTGTCGGGCTCCTCTCCGGACTCCGAACCCTCCGCGCCTGCCAATCGAATCCGGTGGGCGCCGGTCATGGAGTTCACCGCGCGGACATCTTTTCAAGACTTCGCCCTTTGGCGACATCCTGAATTCACTAAAGTATCTCTCTTTATCCGGAGAGCCCTGGCCGGACTACGGTCAGGAAGGTTGGGATGCAGACGACGAAGAAATTCAACGCCCACCCACCACCCACTTTGTAGCAACTGTCGATGATTTAACCGACATGCTCGACTACGACTCCGAAGACATCGACGGTATGGACGGCGATCTTTGGAGACGACCAAGAACCAGTGCCCACAGGGCACTGGAAGGCCACCTTGTCATACGACATATACATGGTGGACATCCCAAAAGATGGGAACGGCGATGGAGCAGCGGAGGATGACCCCTCCAAGAAACAGCCCAAGCGCCGACGTCAGCGGTGCCGCACTAAATCTCGCCGCAGTAAAAACGGCGATTCCGACACGGGAGACAATAACACCCTGGACAGTGCCGAAGATGACCCCCTCCAGCAGGACTCAGCGCAGGAGGAGGGAGAAGCAAGTCCGCCTGACGGTCTGTGAGAAAGAGAGGTAGAGGACGATAATTATGCGCCTCCCTCCGAAGACGAGGCAAGCCTCGACGACATTTAATTTGTCGTGCCTGAGGATCCCGCCGAACAGGAGCGTTTCAAACGCAGGCTTATGGCCACTGCAAGCAGCCTCAAGAAAAAGCAGCAACAGCTTAGAGCTGACCAAGACATGCTAGCTGATAGATGGACTGAAGTCCTTGCAGCCGAAGAGTATGAACTCGAACGCCCCTCCAAAATCTACCCCAAACGCAGGTCGTTGCCTCGATTAGAGGAGGAAGCACCCAAGTCACCAGCGCACGACATGGCAGACTGCCACCCCGTGGCCGCGACAGAGAAGCCTCTCGGCCCTCCGCTCAAGCCACGCCCCGACGCCGCTCAAAAAGTACCAAGGCACGGGAAAACGTGCCAGACTTGCAAGGTATATTGGAGGATAAAGCAAAGCATACAAGATGAATCTACGGATCGCGTGGGCGCCCCACAACACGGGATGATTACCGTCACGCCGGATACAGCAAACCCGGTCGGGCCGAACACAATAGACAAAGCTCATATGAGCTATGTCGTGATATAGCCAAATACAGAGGCGCCGCACACCCATTATGCTTCACAGATGAAGTTATGAATCATCAAATCCCCGAGGGCTTCAAACCCGTAATCATCGAATCATACGATGGCACCACAGATCCCGCGGTCTGGATCGAGGACTATCTCCTCCATATCCGCTCAAGCTTAAAGGACCAGCTCGGCATTGGCTTAACAACTTGCCAGCAGAGTCAATCAGTTGTTGGGAGGACCTGGAAGCCGCATTCCTTGATAACTTCCAGGGAACATATGTGCGACCACCAACGCCGATGACCTTAGCCATATCATTCAAGAGCGGAAGAATCGGCGGACAATTACGGACGCGGTTCCTAACAAAAGAAAAATCAGACCGTCGGTATGCGGATGCGGGCGCTAGCAGCCTTCAAACACAACATCCGCGACGAGTTGCTAGCCCGGCACCTAGGACAGGAAAAGCCGAAATCCAAGGCAGCCCTCACCACACTCATGACCCGCTTTTGCGCGGGAGAGGACAGCTGGCTAGCTCGAAGCAACAACTTGGCCAAACACCCTGATAGTTCGGATACCAAGGACAGCAATGGCAGGTCACGTCGCAACAAGCATAAACGCCGCATTAACGGTGATAATGCTGAAGATACGGCAGTAAATGCCGGATTCAGAGGCTCTAAACCCGGTCAGCGGAAGAAGCCATTCAAAAGAAATTCCCAGGGCATGTCCAACTTGGACCAAATACTCGATCGCTCGTGCCAGATACATGGCACCCCCGAAAAACCAGCCAACCACACCAACAGGGATTGTTGGGTGTTCAAGC
Source organism: Aegilops bicornis (assembly GCA_021605145.1). Classification (NCBI taxonomy): domain Eukaryota; kingdom Viridiplantae; phylum Streptophyta; class Magnoliopsida; order Poales; family Poaceae; genus Aegilops; species Aegilops bicornis. The sequence continues at coordinate 369,228,070 of CM038673.1, read as the reverse complement.
AAGCAGGCAAGCTAATCGCCGAAAACAACGACAAGGGGCTGCATAGCGATGACGAGGAAGAGCCCGGCCGCCCGAACAATAGAGGATGAAGGGCTTTCCCACACAAGTGCGGACGGTGAACATGATATACGCAACCCACATACCCAAAAGAGAGCGGAAGCGTGCGCTAAGGGACGTATACTGGCGATGGAGCCAGCCGCCTCAAGTTCAACCCATGGTCTACTGCCCGATCACCTTCGATCAAGGGACCACCCCACTAGCATCCGTCACGGCGGTTTCGCGCATTGGTTCTTGACCCAATTATTGACGAATTTCACCTCACCGTAGTCCCGATGGACGGCGGTAGCAGCCTGAACTCGCTTTATCGGGATACAAGGCGCAAAATGGGCATAGACCCTCAAGGATTAAACCCACAAAGATGACCGTTAAAGGCGTCATACCGGGTGTAGAGGCCAATTGTACAGGCTCAGTTACACTCGAAGTGGTCTTCGGATCCCCGGATAACTTCCGAAGCGAAGAGTTAATCTTCGACATAGTCCTGTTCCGCAGCGGCTATCACGCACTGCTCGGACGAACAGCATTCGCAAAATTCAATGCTGTGCCGCACTACGCATACCTCGAGCTCAAGATGCCAGGCCCTCGAGGCGTAATCACGGTCAACGGAAACACCGAACGCTCTCTCCCAACGAAGGAGCATACGGCCGCCCTTGCGGCAGAAGTGCAGAATAGCCTCTTAAGGCAATTCTCCAGTCCGGCCAATAAACAATCGGACACCGCTAAGCGCGCCGAGTAACCTACAACAAGACCGCCTGCACGATCCGAAAGCATCGCCAGAGTAATCCGGCCAACCCCAGCCCTCGCTGGTTGCGAAGCCAAGATTAGGCGTACATAACTATGCTCTGGAGATACCATGGGCATAAGGGAGGGCACGACCACGACACGCCTGCACGCGCTCAACCGCACCGAGGGCCCCGATTGTGTCATTCTTTTCTTTTTCTTTTTCTTACTTTCGTGACTCTGTTCTCCAGACGCCTGTCCGGCGTTCTCGCCAAACTCACGATGCAACAGCCGGGGAAGCGTAAAACTGCGTCGAGTGTCCAGTGGTCTCTACTTGAGCATTATACCTATTTTACATACCATCCTCGCAGCTTACCCTCGGAGGGGACATGTTAAATAGTCACATCCCTTGCTTATCGCACTATTTGTATCGTTACGCTTTATTGCGGTCCCTTTTTGAATAAACAATACATAGCTTTTGCCTATTATTGCACTCCTTTCTTTATTTATATATATGTTCATTTCATGACATGTTGCACCCGTACACTTTGGTACAGCCAATACACCAGGGGCTTAAGTTCCCGTAATATGGTGTTAGAAGTCCGAACACTTTCACAAGTACGCACCTCAACTTATAGCATTATATGCATCGGCTCCGAATCATGTCTTGGGTCAATAGTTGGGTTTGCCGGCTCCCATGTTTTGGTACCTTACGTTCCGTTATATCGGCTAAGGTAGCGCTGGGAGAACCACTGCGATTGTGCCCCGGTTGAGCTGGGTTGAGCACCTCAGTGGAGAAAGCTAAACTGACCGTCATGATAGGGCGAGTGCCGATCGCTGTTCGAGAGGTTTTTTCGGGTCCCTAAAGACTTATGCCGCTTAGAGCGAGGTGTCGGCATTGTCCGGCCAAGGCGTGGATGGCGCCCCGAACTCGGTCTTCCGAATACTAGGGGCTTCGCCGAAATTTGAAATTATAGAATTCTATGGCTAAGTGAGAGTGTTCAAGCATTATAAGTCCGGTTGCCTTGTTCGTTGCGTTGAGCGCCTCCCTCGATGGACCCAAGAATGGGAACAAGAGCGCTCAAGTTTATCCCGAACACCCCAAAGACTGTGGCATGGGGCTGAAGCCAACGACTTGCCATCTCTCAATTTTGATAAATGGCCGCACAGAAGGTAATATTTTAAATTAACAAGCGTTGCTTAGCGCATATGAACAAGTTTTCAGCGCACAGGATAACAAATGCGAGTCTATTCAAAAATTACATCTTTGGAGCACTCATCCGCTATACGGCGAGCACCCTTCAGGACGCCCTCATAATACATTTCGGGTGTGCGATGCTCCTTGCCCTTCAGTTGCCCGTCCGTCACAAGTTTCTCCCCATCCAGCTTGCCCCAGTGCACTTTAGCACGGGCAAGGGCCCGACGGGCACCTTCAATGCAGACAGAGCGCTTGATGACTTCAATCCATGGACAGCGTCCACCAGCCGCCCTTTCCAGCCCAAAGTAGCTCCTGTGCATGGCTTCCAATGGCCACATCTGAACTATAAGGCCCTTCATGGCCTGTTCGGCGACCTTGTGGAGCTCGACCAGCTGCTTCAGCTGGTCGCTTAGGGGCACCGGATGTCCGGCCTCAGCATACTGAGACCAGAACACCTTCTCTGTCGAGCTCCCCTCCTGGGCGCGGTAGAACACGGCAGCATCAGACGCACTACGGGGCAGATCTGCGAATGCTCCTGGAGAGCTCTGAATCCGGGTAAGTAATAGGTAATTGACTTTTACATTCTTGCTTTGCATAAAGAATGCCTTACCCGCCGCTATCTTCTTTAATGATTCAATTTCTTAGAGGGCTTTTTGGGCTTCGGCCTTAGCGGCTTTGGCACTCTCAAGAGCCGAGGCGAGCTCGGACTCTCGAGTCTTTGAGTCACGCTCCAAACTCTCGTGTTTTGCCACGAGAGCCTGGAGCTGTTGCCGCACCTCCGCCACCCGCTCCTCCTGCTTTTCTCGCTCGGTGCGCTCATGGCCGCTTTGCTTTCGGCCGCAGACACCGCTTCCTTCAGGGTCGCTACCTCGTTCGTGGCCCCTACAATACCCACGTTATTCCTGTCATTTTTTGCAACCGAATCCTTTCTATAAGGCATTTTTTTACTAAGGTATTACTTACCTTCTTTGTCCTCGAGCTGCTTCTTGGCTTGGCCGAGCTCGTTCTTGGACCGCTCGAGGCTCTCCTTCAATGCATTGACCTCCGCAGTCAGTGCGGCAGAGGTCAGCAGGGCAGCCTGCATTCCCATATTGACATATATATGTTAGACTCCTGCGTATATATTTTTAGATCCTCAGTCCGGCTTTTCTTTCCGAACACCGAACTAAGCATCAGGGGCTACTGTCTATGCGGTAATATTTTTACATATTCTAAACTTACCTCAAATCCTGTAAGAAGGCTGGTACAAGCTTCAGTCAGCCCGCTCTTGGCGGACTGAACTTTCTGGATCACCCCACTCATATCAGTGCGGTGCTCCTCCTCGATGGAGGCGCTATTAAGTGCCTCCAGTAAGCTATCCGGTGCCTCCGGTTGGACGGAGGACACCGGCGTCTTACCCTTCCTACGAAGGGGCCGCTTGCCGGACTTCGGAACCGCTGAAGGTTCCGGTATGAAGTTCGGACAAGGGTCGGGCTTAGAGCCCCTAGGGGTCTCGCTCCCCTCGCGCCTGGAATCCGGGAGACTGCCATGCGGCGCCTCCTGCGCCACCTCCTCTTGACCAAGCCCCCCTTGGGGCCCCACCGCAGCATCGTCAGCAGCGTGAGGTGAGGAGGCGGTCGGAAGTGAAGTACTCTCCACTTCCGACGAATTCAGGGACCCGCTCGACGAAGTGGCGAGCTCGTCCTTGGGCAGGCTGCATGATTGTTCGGCATTAGAGAACACTATGCGATGAAAAAAACCATGCGTATCCGGACACTTACAATCTCGCCAGAGGCTTGGTCCTTGTTGGCCACTCCTCCTCGTCGTTGTCGGTGTTCGCGGAGAAGTCCGGAGGAAGGTTCCTTCCCTTCTTCGACCCTCCGGCCTCCCCAGTTGGGGTAACGTTCCTTTTCTTCTCTCCCCTCGCTGGGGGAGAGGCTTCTTCTTCCTCCTCTTCTTCCTCATAGGAGGATTCCGCCTCAGGGTGGTCAGGCGATGAGCCCGACAGCACCTGGCGTCGGGAGCTCTTTCGAGTCCCCGTGGCCTCCTTCTTGGCCTTCTTCTCTGGCACCACGTGAGGTGCCGGAACCAGCAGCCCCGCCAATCGGGCGTCCGCTCGGTCTTCTGGCAAATGGGGCCGGACAGTTAATCTGTCCGGATTTCGCCAGCCAGTCCTGTCAAAGGTTAGGGAGTTTTAGATCCCGCATAGAGTCAAACTATGAAAAAAGAGTCCCATAAAGGGCAAAATAACTTACCTCGCTGGCTGGACGCTGCGAGCTGAATCCGCGATCTTTGGTAGAGGATGTGGGAGCCTCGGCGCCCTTGAACAGCACCTTCCAGGCATCTTCGTACATAGTGTCGAAGAGCCTTTTCAGAGTTGGGTGCTGTGCCGGATCGAACTCCCACAACTTGAAGGCCTGTTGTTGGCATGGGATATTCCGGTGGATGAGCATCACCTGGATTACGTTGACAAGCCTGAGATTCTTGTCCACCAAGCTTCGGACGCAGGTTTGGAGTCCGGATAGCTCATCCGAATTCCCCCACGTCTGGCCCGTCTCTTTCCATGACGTGAGCAGTGTGGGGAAGCCAGATCGCAATTCAGGGGCTGCCGCCCATTGAGAGTCGCGCGGCTCGGTGATGTAGAACCACCCCGATTGCCACCCCTTTACGGTCTCCACAAAGGAGCCCTCGAGCCATAGGACTTTGGCCATCTTGCCAACCATGGCGCCTCAAGACTCGCTTGGCGGCCGCCCACTACCTTCGGCCGGACATTGAAGATCTTCAGCCATAAGACGAAGTGGGGCTGGATGCAGAGGAAGGTTTCGCACACCCACGATAAACGCCGAGATGTTGAGGATGAAATTCGGGGCGGATCGTGGAAATCTAGGCCATAGTAGAACATGAGCCCCCGGACAAATGGGTGGAGTGGAAACCCTAGTCCGCGGAGGAAGTGGGGGAGGAACACCACCCTCTCATGGGTCCTGGGGGTGGGGATGAGCTGCCCCATGTCGGGCAGCCGATGTGCGATGTCGTCGGATAAGTATCCGGCCTTCCGCAACTTTTTTACTTGGCCCTCCGTGACGGAGGAGACCATCCACCTGCCTCCCGCTCTGGACATGGCTGGAGATGGTTGAGAAAGGGTGTGCGGACTTGGGCGCTGGAGCTCAGAGTGCGCGGAAATGGATGAGCAAGGGAGGAAGAAGGCGTAGGTGAAAAAGGTGGATCCTTATCCCCTTATATGGACGGACGAAGCTATGCGTCCCCCACCAGCCTGATAAAACTCGCTTATCTCCCAAGCGCCGCAATCAATGGCGCGTTGGGTTAGTTACCACGTCCGTATTGATGAGAATCCCGGAATAAGGGGGCACGATCTACGCTTTGATAAGACGTGCCAAGGAAACCGCCTCGCTGAACGAGCTGAGGTGGAACAGTAAAAACGATTCGTATAAAGGCCTGGCCGTGGTGTGATGTCATGCCGCGGAATACGTCATCAGATCTATGCAAAAAGTTATTCTCTCTACGGTGGTATGTGGAACTTGTCTTGCAGAGCCGGACACTATCCTGGTGTTCAAAACCTTCTATGAAGTATTCGGAGGAGGAACCCACCTTGCAATGCCGAAGACAATATGCGCGCCGGACTCGTCGTCATTGAAGCCTGGTTCGGAGCTCTTGAGGGAGTCCTGGACTAGGGGGTGTCCGGATAGCCGAACTATCATCTTTGGCCGGACTCCTAGACTATGAAGATACAAGATTGAAGACTTTGTCCCGTGTCCGGATGGGACTTTCCATTGCATGGAAGGCAAGCTTGGCTATACGGATATGTAGATCTCCTACCATTGTAACCGACTCTGTGTAACCCTAACCCTATTCGGTGTCTATATAAACCAAAGGGTTTTAGTCCATAGGACGAACAACAATCATACCATAGGCTAGCTTCTAGGGTTTAGCCTCTACGATCTCGTGGTGGATCTACTCTTGTACTACCCATATCATCAATATTAATCAAGCGGGGTAGGGTATTACCTCCATCGAGAGGGCCCGAACCTGGGTAAAAACATCGTGTCCCTTGTCTCCTGTTACCATCCGCCTAGACGCACAGTTCGGGACCCCCTACCCGAGATCCGCCGGTTTTGACACCGACACCGGGACTCCCCTGGTGCAACTCCGGTACTCCGTGGGCTTCTTCTAGTCCAAAAGTAAGTTCCGTGGAGTTTCAGGTCAATTGGACTCCGTTTGATATTCCTTTTCTTCGAAACACTGAAATAGGCAAAAAAAATAGCAATTCTGGGTTGGGCCTCCGGTTAATAGGTTAGTCCCAAAAATAATATAAAAGTGCATAATAAAGCCCAACATTGTCCAAAACAGTAGATAATATAGCATGGAGCAATCAAAAATTATAGATACGTTGGAGACGTATCAGTGAACGTAGCATGCAATTTAAAAAAATTTCCTACGATCACTCAAGATCTAACTACGATATGCATATCAATGATAGGGGAGAGTGTGTCCACGTACCCTCGTAGACCGAAAGCGGAAGCGGTAGGTTAATACGATTGATGTATTCAAACATCTTCACGATCCAGCCGACCTAGTACCGAACATACGGCACCTTCGAGTTCAGCACACGTTCAGCTCGATGAGGTCCCTCGAAATCTAGATCCAGCAGAGGGTCAAGGGAGAGTTTCGTCAGGACGACGGCGTGGTGACGGTGATGGTGATGTGATCCGCGCAAGGCTTAGCCTAAGCACTATGATGCTATGACCGGAGGAGTAAACTATGGAGGGGGGCACCGCACACGGCTAAGAACAATTGATGTCCTTTGGGGTGCCCCCCTGCCCCCGTATATCAAGTAGGAGAGGGAGGAGGCCGGTGACCTAGGGGCGCGCCAAGTGTGGGGAGTCCTACTAGGACTCCTAGTCCTAGTAGGATTCCCCCTTCCTTTTCCGGAGTGGGAAAGGGGGAAAGGGAGAGGGAGTAGGAGAGGGAAAGGGGGCGCTGTCGTGGAATTGTCACGGCAGATGTCCTCGTGAAAGGACTTAGTCGTGGAGCCATCGCGACTAGGAAGCTTAAAGGGTTAAAGTGGGACAAAGGACATGGGAGTTTATACTAGTTCGGCCCCTTATGATGAAGGTAAAAGCCTACGTCTAGTTGTGATGGAATTGCTGGGGTTTCGATGACGAGGGAGCAAATCTGCTATGCCCGACTCTCGATTTGGTCTTACTTGCCCTAAGCCGCCAGCGGGTCGTCCCCTTATATACACGGGTTGACGCCCTGCGGCCTACAGAGTCCCGGCCGGCTCATAAACAGTGTCCGGCTCGGTGACTAGTTAATCTTGCCTTATAACACAAGTCATGCCATTACGACGGTTTATCACTACGGGCCTTAAGTCGTCTGCGGGCCTTAGACCCTTTATTGAACCGCCATCTTCAAGCTTGATACTGGGCTTCATATGATGAATCGCCATAGCATAACCCGACCCCTCCTGGGCGGGTTACACTAATAGTTGTATTCCCAACAGGCGCCATCCCCTCCCCTAGTCCAATTCGGACTCCCATGGGGGGCACCCCTTGTGGGCTGTCCCCTCTCTTCCCCATGGTCCATGAGGCCCATTACCTCCCCCGGGGGTGCTGGTAACCCCCCGGTACTCCAAAAATACCTGAAACGATCCAGAACTATTCCGGTGTCCGAATATCATCATCCAAAATATCAATCTTTACCTCTCGACCATTTAGAGACTCCTAGTCATGTCCATGATCTCATCCAGTTCTCTGAACAATCTTCGGTCACCAAAAACACATAACTCATAATACAAATCGTCATTGAACGTTAAGCGTGCGGACCCTACAGGTTTGAGAAGTATGTAGACATGACCGGGACAAATCTCCGGTCAATAATAAATAGAGGAACCTAGATGCTCATATTGGTTCCTACATATTCTACGAAGATCTTTATCGGTCAAACTGTAATGACAACATACGGCATTCCCTTTGTCATCAGTATGTTACTTGCCCGAGATTCGATCGTCGGCATATATCCTCATACCTAGTACAATCTCATTACCGGCAAGTCTCTTTACTCGTTCCGTAATGCATCATCCCGTAACTAACTCATTAGTCACATTGCTTGCAAGGCTTATTATGATGTGCATTACCGAGAGGGCCCATAGAAACCTCTCCGATACTCGGAGTGAAAAATCCTAATCTCGATCTATGCCAACCCAACAAACACCTTCGGAGACACCTGTAGAGCATATTAATAATCACCCAGTTATGTTGTGACATTTGATAGCACACAAGGTGTTCCTCCGGTATTCGGGAGTTGCATAATCTCATAGTCGGAGGAATATGTATAAGTCATGAAGAGAGCAATAGCAATAAAACTTAACGATCATTATGCTAAGCTAACGGATGGGTCTTGTCCATCACATCATTCTTCTAATGATGTGATCCCGTTCATCAAATGACAACACATGTCTATGGTCCAGAAACTTAACCATCTTTGATTAATGAGCTAGTAAAGTAGAGGCATACTAGGGACACACTGTTTTGTCTTTGTATTCACACATGTATCAAGTTTCCGGTTAATACAATTCTAGCATGAATAATAAAGATTTATCATGATATAAGGTAATATAAATGACAACTTTATTATTGACTCTAGGGCATATTTCCTTCACTTATATACCAGAAGATGGGCACCGGAGGTGGGCCTAGGTGAGCACAACCCACCAGGGGGCGCTTGGGCTCCCTGCGCGCCCAGGTGAGTTGTGCCCACCTGGTGGGCCTCCTATGGTACTTATTTGCTCCAATATTCATCAAATTTTCCATAAAAATTCTCCATGAAGTTTCAGGTTGTTTGAAGTTGTGCAGAATAGGTAGCCTGACATAGCTTTTTCAAGCCCAGATTTCCAGCTGCCGGAATTCTCCCTCTTGGTGTGTACCTTGCAAATTATGAGAGAAAAGGCATTAGAATTACTCCAAAAAGCATTATTATGGATAAAAATATTATAAATAAAAGTAAGAAAACATGATGCAAAATGGACGTATCAACTCCCTCAAGCTTAGAACTCGCTTGTCCTCAAGGAAAACCGAAATGCTTAGAGAGAGAGGTAACAATAAAAACAAAATACGGACATAAAAGCATCATGTAGATTATTGTAACAACAACAAATTTAAGCATAAGACTTTTATCATAGACTTCCCATGAATAAGTGACAATTCATCACACAATTGAAGTATAAAGCATAAATTCTATTAGAAACCAACAAACTATGTTCTCAGTCAACTTTGCAACTACAATTCATCATCTCTTCAGGAAGGGTCACGTATCGGAGCCTTTCGGCAAGTACACATACTCAACCATCATTTAGTCTTCTATGATTGCTAACACTCACCTCATACACATGAGCAAAACGTTTCAACCGGGCACAGAGAAAGATAGGGGTTTATTGTTTCGCCTCCCAACGTATTCACCTCAAGGGTGATGTCAACAATAATAAATCATGTTACCCATATTCAACTGGACATATGTGCCTAGATCTTTCCTCACCACATGATGCTTGCCAAGTTGAAAAATAAAAAGAAATAGAGATAAAACTTTGACTCTTTGTCGGGGAAACGACACCTATGGGATCACTGAAATGCCTTCTACGGTCGGCGGGGGTAGGGTTGTGAGAAGAGCAGGTCTAACAGGAAGCACACGGATCGTTTACCCAGGTTCGGGCTGCGAGGATGCGTAATACCATAGTCTTGCTTTGGTGGATGTATTGACTGTTCTTGTGTTCTTGAGCTAGCTACAGGGTATAACTTGCCCAAAAAAGTCGAATCCTTCTCCTGGTCGCCTCGGGCCTCCTTTTATAGGAAAAAGGGGTTGCCACAGTGGCACACAGGAGGTGGAAAGGTGTACAGCGCGCGAGCTTATCGCCCGGCATTACGGGACAAGGCGCATTAAATGCGCTACTTAGGTGTCCATTAGTATTATTGGGGACGGGAACGAGGCCCGTAACGTCCGTCGCCGCTCCGCCTCGCTTCGACACGCGCCCAGGCCAGTGATGCGTGCGATGCCATGTAGGTAGGCAGGCAGGCAGCTGAGGTGGCGCGGTGGCAGGGCCTTCACGAAGATCTGCATGCCACCACGCAGGTGCTTGCTGAGTCGGTCTGGAAGTCGCGTGTTGCCACGTGCAGGTGCCTGCCCAGCTAGTTGGGCTGGCAGCTGCATGCGAATGGCGGCGGAGCCTTGGCTTGGGCGGGCCTGGCAGTGGCCCTGTTGGCGCCCTCGGCAAGGGCCTTGCCGGGGGCCCAGCAAGGGTCTTGTCGTGGCGTCGCAGTTCTCCCCGGCAAGGTGCTTGCCAGGGGTCTTGCGGATCTCCTCGGCTAGGATCACGCAGAGGGTCGCCGTCTTCTGGTCCTCATCTGATCTTGTTGGTTTATGATCTTGAAAAAGATCTGCATGCCACCATAGAGGTGCCTCCTGAGCCTTGGTTCCAACATAGTCGTTGGCGACGTTTGGAACTCTTGGGCTCGAGGGTGGCTCGCCCTACTGGTACTGGGCAAGTTGCCCCGGCAAGGCTCTTGCCAGGGCCGCGGAGGCCGCCCCGGCAAGGGCCTTGCCGGGGGAGTCCACCTCGCCCTCTTGCTCTTTGGTGTTTCTGGTCTTAGCGTTGCCTTGACAGTCTTGTGCTCCGGCTTCTCCCCGGCCTCCCTCCTCTGCCCTGCTAAGTGTGGCCATGGTGTGCGGCTCTGACTGCCCGTGCACAAGTAAAGGTGTCAAAAGGAGAGCCCCTACTTTTGTATCCCGACAGGAGCCCCCGGGTCTGGGCTACACATAAGCGCGACGCGTTGTTGGGCCAGGCCCAGAACGGTGTGCGGGCAGGTGGGACGGATTTTACCGCGGTAACTTTTCGTCCGCTGCGCTTCCCCACGACCCACGTTGAACGCGTGACATGGAGGGTCGTGCGTGACGTGGGGGTCATGCATGGGGCGGTTCCCACACGCGTGCGTCACATCGTGGTAAAGAGGCAGCATGCATCTTCCCCATAAAAAGAGAGAGGCGCAGAGGCACAACTCATTTACTGAATGGACTCGGGTCGTGGTCTTCAAGACGTCCGCACCCCACGATCACGGGGCGGGGAACGGTCTCCTCACCCGTCCCCTCGATTCTTCTTGCTCGCCACGTGTCCTCCATGCAGGTGGCAGGTGATGGAGGCGGGAAACCGGGCTGTCGCTGATTAGGGAAGCGGGTCGGTCCTAATTCCCTGCGCCCCCGATGGCCGGATTGGTCGAGCGGGTCGGCCAAGCCTCGACCCCGCCTCTTTATAAGAAGGGGGAAGTGGATGGCATCCCACATCCCTTTATCGTCCGTTCTCATTCACTTTGGCTCCTTTCCTCCATCTGCCATGGCGAGAGGAGGTGTCGGCCGTTCGACGGTGGTGGTGAGGGTTGCTGCTCGACAGCGCGTCCCTCCTTCCCAAGAGCCCGCGGTGGCAGAGCCGGCCACGAGAGGAAGGGGCAGGGGGCGAGGCCGAGGTCGTCATGGGGCTCGGGGAAGAGGGGGACAGGGCGGCACAGCGGCCTCGCCTCCGCCAGTGATGCCTCTTCCAATGGAAGGCCACGTTGGGGACCAGCCTCGCGAGTTCTTCATTAGGTTGCGCCGGCCACCGCGCCGTCGTCTTCGTCTCCCTACCCTGTTTGCTCGGGAGATGGAGCTCGATCCGCCCCAGACTCTCAGGCTGCACATGAGGGGCTGCGGGAACGGCGGCACGCGGGTCGACGTCGACTTCCCCGCTCCTCACGTCATGTACCTCCGTCGCGGATGGAAGATATTCGCTTGCATCCATAGCCTGACGGCGGGGCTCGTCCTCTACTTCAAGTTAGTGGAGGGCGGCCTGCTCTCCGTCAAGGTCTTTGGAGATCTTGGAACTCGTCTAAATTTCTGCATGGAGAGCTCCTCTGACGATAAAGATTCCTCCTCGAGCGGGAGTGGCGAGGAGGACAGCGGCAGCGACGACAAGGGAGTCGAGCGGCAGGATGCCGACTCCGACTTCGACTGACCGCGTCGCTCCTCCCTCGGCCGTGCGCCCTGCCGAGGGTCTTCCTCGCAAAGCTCTCCATCGGGGCGATCCCCGTCGTCTCCTTGGGCGGCTGGCGTAGGAGGGCTGGAGAAGGTGAAGAAGGCGGGTCGGCCGTCAAGTCGGAGTACGCCGGCACCGACGCCTTTGTCGCGTATTGCCGGCCCGCTGCCTCGTCTTCTAGCTCCTTCCCGGCACCAAGATGTTCTCTTGGTGCCTTCTGCTCCTTGCATCTCGCCTAGGCGCCCCTTTTGCCCTCCTGCTGTCTTGTTCCACCTTCTGAGGAGAGGGACAAGAAAGGGATTACGGGCACCTTATCTCTTTTTAGTTTGTAAGCCTACGGGCACTTGTTAATTTTAAGACTTGTAACCCCCTTGCTCATGTTTTTAATTCCGTATGAACTGTACCTGTAAGGGATGTTTTTAATGAAAAAGGGTGTTTGCCGGGTTTCTTTGTGCATGGGCGAGGCCCATGCCAAGGGGTGAATCCTTGTTACTTTAAGATAAACATTGTCGCCCGGCAACAGGCCTAGCCTTCCCCCCACTTCAGTCGACCAATCTCACGCCTTTGGCGGAGGCAGGGTGGAGTGGTGTTAGGCCCCTCGTTTACTTTCTTGCCACCGCTACTACAACCAAGTTCCGACCCAGGGGGATGGCTCTCGGGTACAGGAAAAGGGGAGCACGGTGGTTTAAGAATATAAACGCGGATTCACATGTCCCAGTTCTATACGGAAAGGAATAACAGGGGATGAAATACTTATCTGAATCCGTTGCCCCCGGCAACCTTGGCTCACCGGGGTTGGATCCTTGTGTCTACAGCCCCCGGCAGTCTTGGCTTGCTGGGGCCGGGGCGTCGGTTCGTCCTCTTTCTCCCAAGCGGCTCAGCATAAGTGTACGTGTGCCCTGCGAACCAAATAAGGCAGAAAGACGCGAACTTGACCTTGCTACCTCTTGAGCACTACATTGGTTTTCCCTTGAAGAGGAAAGGGTGATGTAGTAAAGTAGCGTAAGTACTTCCCTCAGTTTTTGAGAACCAAGGTATCAATCCAGTAGGAGACCAGGCGCGAGTCCCACGCACCTACACAAACAAATAAGAACCTCGCAACCAACGCGATAAAGGGGTTGTCAATCCCTTCACGGTCACTTACGAGAGTGAGATCTGATAGATATGATAAGATAATATTTTTGGTATTTTTATGATAAAGAGAAATAAAGATGCAAATTAAAATAAACGGCAATAGAAATAGCTAAGTGTTGGAAGATTAATATGATGAAAGATAGACCCGGGGGCCATAGGTTTCACTAGTGGCTTCTCTCAAGATAGCATAAGTATTACAGTGGGTAAACGAATTACTGTCGAGCAATTGATAGAATTGAGCATAGTTATGAGAATATCTAGGTATGATCATGTATATAGGCATCACGTCCGTGACAAATAGATGTAAACGATTACGCATCTACTACTATTACTCCACACATCGATCGCTATCCAAAGATGCATCTAGAGTATTAAGTTCATAAGAACAGAGTAATGCTTTAAGTAAGATGACATGATGTAGAGGATAAACTCATGCAATATGATATAAACCCCATCTTTTTATCCTCGATGGCAACAATACAATACGTGTCGTTTCCCCTTACATCCTTTGGGATCGAGCACCGCAAGATTGAACCCAAAGCTAAGCACTTCTCCCATTGCAAGAAAGATCAATCTAGTAGGCCAAACCAAACTGATAATTCGAAGAGACTTGCAAAGATAACCAATCATACATAAAAGAATTCAGAGGAGATTCAAATATTGTTCATAGATAAACTTGATCATAAACCCACAATTCATTGGATCTCGACAAACACACCGCAAAATAAGATTACATCGAATAGATCTCCAAGAAGATCAAGGAGAACTTTGTATCGAGATCCAAAGAGAGAGAAGAAGCCATCTAGCTAATAACTATGGACCCGAAGGTCTGAGGTAAACTACTCACACATCATCGGAGAGGCTATGGTGTTGATGTAGAAGCCCTCCGTGATCAATGACCCCTCCGGTGGAGCGCCGAAAAAGGCCCCAAGATGGGATCTCACGGGTACAGAAGGTTGCGGTGGTGTAAATAGAGTTTTTGCTCCGTATATGATAGTTTAGTGGTACGAAGGTATATATATATGAGGAAGAAGTACGTCGGTGGAGCAACGAGCGGCCCACGAGGGTGGAGGGCACGCTTGGGGGAGGTGGGCGTGCCCCCTGCCTCGTGCCTTCCTCATTGATTGCTTTACGTAGACTCCAAGTCCTCTGGATCACGTTTGTTCCGAAAATCACGTTCCCGAAGATTTCATTCCGTTTGGACTCCGTTTGATATTCTTTTTCTGCGAAACACTGAAATAGGCAAAAAAACAACAATTTGGGCTGGGCCTCTGTTTAATAGGTTAGTCCCAAAAATAATATGGAAGTGTATAATAAAGCCCATTAAACATCCAAAACAGAATATAATATAGCATGGAACAATAAAAAATTATAGATACATTGGAGAAGTATCAAGCATCCCCAAGCTTAATTCCTGCTCGTCCTCGAGTAGGTAAATGATAAAAAAAAGACTTTTTGATGTGGAATGCTACTTGGCATAATTTTCAATGTAACCCTCTTAATTGTGGTACAAATATTCAGATCCGGAAGATTCAAGATAAAATTTAATATTGACATAAAAGTAATAATACTTCAAGCATACTAACTAAGCAATTTTGTCTTCTCAAAATAACATGGCCAAAGAAAGTTCATCCCTACAAAATCATATAGTTTGGTCATGCTCCATTTTCATCACACAAGAATGCTCTCATCATGCACAACCCCTATGACAAGCCAAGCAATTGTTTCATACTTTAGTAATCTCAAAACTTTTTCAACTTTCACGCAATACATGAGCGTGAGCCATGGATATAGCACTATGGGTGGAATAGAATATAATGATGAGGATTATGTGGAGAATACAAAAAGGAGAAAGTCCACTAGTAGAAAAAGGGTCAAATGTGAAGCACATTAGTGCCGGTTTGTAAAAAACCCGGCACTAATGTGATCAATAGTGTCGGTTCGTGGCTGCGATCAATAGTACCGGTTCGTGTTGAGCCTTTAGTACCGGTTCGTGGCACGTAACGGTTGTAAAGGGGTAGTGGCAGGGTTGCGTTAGGCCGGGGCCCCACCGGCCCCTTTAGTACGGTTTGTGTTACCAACCGGTACTAAAGGTCTAACCTATAGTACCGGTTCGTGCCACGAACCCGCACTAAAGGGACAAGCCTTTAGTACGGTTCGTGCCACGAACCCGGTACTAAAGGGCCAATTTTCAAACTCTACCCCGTGTATCGCCATTTCAGTTTTGAAAAAATCAAAAGAAAATGATAAAAACTTTGAAAAATCAAATCCTTCAAGAGGTAGTTATATTACTATATCTACTAGTTAGGAAAATTTGAAAACTTAAATTTGGACATGTTTTGCAAAAAGTGTAGGGAAAATGTAAAACGGCTATAACTTTTGCATACGATGTCGGAATAAAACGTATAATATATCAAAAAATTCAGCACGAAAATCCTGTTTGGAATTTTTTAGAATCCTCAAATTCGAAAAGGAAAAAAAGATATGGTCAAATTTCAGTTTTTTTAAAAAAATTTGGTTAAATTTGGTCAAACTACTTATTCAAGAAGTATTAATGTTACTACATAATTATTGAAGAATATTAGTGTTACTAAATAATTATTTCAATTTTTTGAATTTTGGTCAAACTATGGTCAAACTATGGTCAAACTTATTCAAGAAATATTAGCGTTACTAAATAATTACTGTTGTTTTAGAATAATAGTTTCAAACTCAAACGGTGAAATGTGTGACTTCATGCTCAAGCTAAACTCCTGAGGGTTAATAGGATTGACATCTTACTATTGTCGGAAAACAACAAGTGCAGACTCGGAAGCGAAGGAGAATAGAACCCAAAGTTAAGCATGCTCGGGCTGGAGTAGTGAGAGGGATGGGTGACCGGTCGGGAAGTTAGATGATTTGGAATGAGTGATCCACACTTGAGCAGTTAAGAGAGGTGATTAGAGACTAAATCATCAAATAATTCAGAAAAATTAAAAATCGAAAAAAAATCAAAAACTTTTTTCCAAAATTTTCAAAAAAAAAATTCAAATAAAAAACCTTTAGTACCGGTTGGTAACACCAACCGGTACTAAAGGTCCCCCATACTAGGGCGCGAGCTCACGCCACGTGGTGGCACTTTAGCGTCGGTTCGTGCCGAACCGGTACTAAAGGGGGGGGCCTTTAGTGCCCACACTTTAGTGCCGGTTCCATAACCAACACTAAAGGCACTTACAAACCGGTTTTAAAGCTCCGTTTTCTACTAGTGGTCTCACATCAACGCGGCTAATCAACGAGCTATGGAGATGCCCATCAATTGATGTTAACGTGAGGAGTAGGGATTGTCGTGCAACGGATGCACTAGAGCAATAAATGTATGAAAGCTCAACAAAAGAAACTAAGTGGGTGTGCATCCAACTTGCTTGCTCACGAAGACCTAGGGCATTCGAGGAAGCCCATTGTTGGAATATACAAGCCAAGTTCTATAACGAAAAATTCCCACTAGTATATGAAAGTGACAAAACAAGAGACTCTCTATCATAATGATCATGGTGCTACTTTGAAGCACAAGTATGGAAAAAGATAGTAGCATTGCCCCTTTTTATTTTCTTTTCATTTGGGCCTTCCTTTTTTTCTTTTGGCCCTTCTCTTTTTTGGGACAATGCTCTATGAATGATGATCATCACAATTCTATTTATTTACAACTCAATGATTACAACTCGATACTAGAAGAAAGTATGACTCTATATGAATGCCTCCGTGATGTAATCGGGATGGGCAATGAATCAAGAGTGACATGTATGAAATAATATGCATGGTGGCTTTGCCACAAATACGATGTCAACTACATGATCATGCAAGGCAATATGACAATGATGAACGTGTCATGATAAACGGAACGGTGGAAAGTTGCATGGAAATATATCTCGGAATGGCTATGGAAATGCCATAATAGGTGCGATATGGTGGCTGTTTTGAGGAAGATATATATGCTTTTATGTGTGATAGAGCGTATCGTATCACAGGGTTTGGATGCACCGGCAAAGTTTGCACCAACTCTCAAGGTGAGAAAGGGCAATGCACGGTACCGAAGAGGCTAGCAATGATGGAAGGTTGAGAGTGCATATAATCCATGCAGTCAACATTAGTCATAAAGAACTCACATACTTATTGCAAAAATCTACAAGTCATCAAAAACCAAGCACTAAGCGCATGCTCCTAGGGGATAGATTGGTAGGAAAAGACCATCGCTCGTCCCCGACCGCCACTCATAAGGAGGACAATCAAAGAACACCTCATGTTTCAAATTTGTTACATAACGTTTACCATACGTGCACGCTACGGGATTTGCAAACTTCGACACAAGTATTTCTCAAATTCACAACTAATCAACTAGCACAACTTTAATATCACTACCTCCATATCTCATAACAATCATCAAGCATCAAACTTCTCTTAGTATTCAACACACTCATAAGAAAGTTTTTACTAATCTTGAATACCTAGCATATTAGAACTAATTTCACAATTAAAGCAAATTACCATGCTGTTTTTTAGGACTCTCAAAATAATATAAGTGAAGCATGAGATAACAAAAATTTCTATAAAATAAATCCACCACCGTGCTCTAAAAGATGTAAGTGAAGCACTAGAGCAAAAACTATATAGCTCAAAAGATATAAGTGAAGCACATAGAATATTCTAATAAATTCCGAATCATGTGTGTCTCTCTCAAAAGGTGTGTACAGCAAGGATGATTGTGGTAATCTAAAAAGCAAAGACTCAAATCATACAAGACGCTCCAAGAAAAACACATATCATGTGGTGAATAAAAATATAGCTCCAAGTAAAGTTACCGATTTACGAAGATGAAAGAGGGGATGCCTTCCGGGGCATCCCCAAGCTTTGGCTTTTTGGTGTCCTTAGATTATCTTGGGGTGCCATGGGCATCCCCAAGCTTAGGCTCTTGCCACTCCTTGTTCCATAATCCATCAAATCTTTACCCAAAACTTGAAAACTTCACAACACAAAACTCAACAGAAAATCTCGTGAGCTCCGTTAGCGAAAGAAAACAAAACACCACTTCAAGGTACTGTATTGAACTCATTATTTATTTATATTGGTGTTAAACCTACTGTATTACAACTTCTCTATGGTTTATAAACTATTTTACTAGCCATAGATTCATCAAAATAAGCAAACAACACACGAAAAACAGAACTTGTCAAAAACAGAACAATCTGTAGTAATCTGTAACTAACGCAAACTTGTGGAACTCAAAAAATTCTACAAAAATAGGAAGACCTAGAAAATTTGTTAATTGATCTACTGCAATTGGAATCAGTATTTATCACGCTCTGGTGATTTTAAACAATTGTTTTCGTGAACAGAAAGTTTCTGGAATTTTCAGCAAGATCAAATAACTATCATCCAAGAAGATCCTATAGGTTTAACTTGGCACAAACACTAACTAAAACAAAAAAATCTGACCAGAGGCTAGATCAAGTAGTTATTCCTAAACAGAAGGAAAAAGCAAAAAAATTAAAATAAAATTGGGTTGCCTCCCAACAAGCGCTATCGTTTAACGCCCCTAGCTAGGCATAAAAACAAGGATAGATCTAAGTATTGCCATCTTTGGTAGGCAATCCATAAGTAGCTCTCATAATAGATTCATAAGGTAATTTTATTTTCTTTCTAGGAAAGTTTTCCATGCCTTTTCTTAATGGAAATTGGAATCTAGTATTCCCTTCCTTCATATCAATAATTGCACCAATCGTTCTAAGGAAAGGTCTACCAAGAATAATAGGACATGAAGGATTGCAATCTATGTCAAGAACAATGAAATCTACGGGCACATACTTCCTATTTGCAACAATAAGAACATCATTAATTCTTCCCATAGGTTTCTTAATAGTGGAATCCGCAAGGTGCAAGTTTAAAGAACAATCATCAAATTCATGGAATCCTAGCAAATCACACGAAAATTTTGGAATCGTGGAAACACTAGCACCCAAATCACACAAAGCATAGCATTCATGATCTTTAATTTTAATTTTAATAGTAGGTTCCCACTCATCATAAAGTTTTCTAGGGATAGAAACTTCCAACTCAAGCTTTTCTTCATAAGATTGCATCAAATCATCAACGATATGTTTAGTAAAAGCTTTATTTTGACTATAAGCATTAGGAGAATTTAGCACGGATTGTAACAAGGAAATACAATCTATCAAAGAGCAATTATCATAATTAAATTTCTTGAAATCCAAAATAGTGGGTTCATTGATATCGAAAGTTTTGACCTCTTCAATCCCACTTTTACCAAATTTCGCATCAAGATCTGAAATCTCTGATTTTTTGGGATGCCTTCTAGGTAATGGTAACTCATCTCCAATCCCATCATTATCAAGATTCATATTACAAAACAAAGATTTAATAGGAGACACATCAATAACTTTTAGATCTTCATCTTTATTCTCACAAAAATTAGATGAACACGCTTTCACAAAGCAATCTTTCTAAGCATGCATCCTAGCGGTTCTTTCTTTGCACTCATCAATGGAAATTCTCATGGCTTTGAGAGACTCATTGATATCATGCTTAGGTGGAATAGATCTAAGTTTCAAAGAATCAACATCAAGAGAAATTATATCAATGTTCCTAGCCAATTTATCAACCTTAAGCAATTTTTCTTCAAGCAACGCATTGAAATTCTTTTGCAAATTCATAAACTCCTTAACACTAGTCTCAAATTCAGAGGGCATATTATTAAAGTTTCCATAAGAATTGTTGTAGGAATTACCATAATTATTAGAGGAATTACTAGGGAACGACCTAGGATTAATGTTTCTTCTATACGCGTTGTTACCAAAATTATTCTTACCAACAAAATTCACATCCATAAATTCATTATTATTCTCAATCAAAGTAGACAAAGGCATATCATTAGGATCAGAATAAACACTTTTAGTAGCAAATAATTTCATAAGTTCATCCATCTTTCCACTCAAAACATTAATTTCTTCTATCGCATGCACCTTTTTATTAGTAGATCTTTTGGTGTGCCATTGAGAATAATTAACCATAATATCATCTAGGAGTTTAGTAGCGTCTCCTAAAGTGATTTCCATAAAAGTACCTCCCGTGGCCGAATCTAAAAGATTTCTAGAAGCAAAATTCAATCCGGCATAATTTTTTTGTGTAATCATGTGTAGGGCAATTACGTATCATTAATTTCATCCTCTCCCAAGCTTGTGCAACATGTTCATGATCAAGTTGCTTAAAATTCATGATATCGTTTCTAAGAGAGATGATTTTAGCGGGAGGAAAATACTTAGAGATAAAAGCATCTTTGCACTTATTCCATGAATCAATACTATTTTTAGGCAAATACGAAAACCAAGCTTTAGCACGATCTCTAAGCGAAAAAGGAAATAGATTTAATTTAACAATATCATTGTCCACATCTTTCTTCTTTTGCATATCACACAAATCAACGAAGCTATTTAGATGGGTAGCGACATCTTCACTAGGAAGGCCGGCGAATTGATCTTTCATGACAAGATTCAACAAAGCAGCATTAATTTCACAAGATTCAGAATCGGTAAGAGGAGCAATCGGAGTGCTAAGAAAATCATTGTTGTTGGTATTGGCAAAGTCACACAATTTAGTATTGTCTTGAGCCATCGTGACAAACAAGCAATCCAACACACGAGCAAACAAGAAGCAAGCGAAAAGAGGCGAACGGAAAAGAGAGGGCGAATAAAACGGCAAGGATGAAGTGGGGGAGAGGAAAACGAGTGGCAAATGGCAAATAATGTAATGCGAGGGATAAGAGTTTGTGATGGGTACTTGGTATGTCTTGACTTGTGCGTAGACTCCCCGGCAACGGTGCCAGAAATGGCTCATTGTTGGGAGTCAAATCTTGACTTGACTTGGCGCAAATCTCCCAGGCAACAGTGCCAGAAATCCTTCTTGCTACCTCTTGAGCACCGCGTTGGTTTTCCCTTGAAGAGGAAAGGGTGATGCAGTAAAGTAGCGTAACTATTTCCTTCAGTTTTTTAGAACCAAGGTATCAATCCACTAGGAGACCACGCTCGAGTCCCACACACCTACACAAACAAATAAGAACCTCGCAACCAACGCGATAAAGGGGTTGTCAATCCATTCACAGTCACTTACGAGAGTGAGATCTGGTAGATATGATAAGATAATATTTTAGGTGTTTTTATGATAAAGAGAAATAAAGGTGCAAAGTAAAATAAACGGCAATAGAAATAAACGGCAATAGAAGACTAATATGATGAAAGATAGACCCCGGGGGCCATAGGTTTCACTAGTGGCTTCTCTCAAGATAGAATAAGTATTACGGTGGGTAAGCGAATTACTGTCGAGCAATTGATAGAATTGAGCATAGTTATGAGAATATCTAGGTGTACCACCACGATAATCATGCCACAGTAAACTCCTGCTAATGACTGCCAAGTCATCACAATTATTTTTGCTAATCATCACTTTGTTCCAAATCAAATTCATATCCATATTCAAATTGCATGTCAAATTATTTTCTTCAAAAATAAAACAAAAATGTTGGTTGGGTTGCAAATATTCACTATGGAATTATCATGTAGAAACCAACATCATTTGACTCATAGATAAATTCCTAGGATTTAATAAATAGTCCAACAACATTAAAATAAGCCATTTTGATTTTAAACAATTGGTCTAACTTTTCCGGATGCTCTAAAACTTTTTGTGCAGCCTTAGGATAACACCGGGTATTTATGTGTCAATCTTCATCTACATCAAAAATCATTTGCTACTAAAAGTAAATGCCAACTAAATAAATAATATATAAAAAAAGGAAAGAGCTAGGCAGATGGGCCCTAGTCCACAAAGTGGACAGCCCAGCCCACCTCACCTCATCTCCCTTCTCGCTTCTGAGGAGGCAGGCGGAATCGTGGCGTCCATCCGCTGACGATGGCCGTGCGTGGCGGCCATCCACGCCCACCTGGCCGCCTACAAAACCTCCCACGTGACCCTCTCGGCTGAACCCTAGCGCCTCCCCACTTCCCCTCCCCTCGCGCCGCTTCGCTCTCTCCCAAACACAAGCGCCGCCGTGCGCCGCTCGATCCCGCGGGCACCGACGCCCCTGCGCCCGGGAACCTTGCCTGGGAGGTGCGCCGACCGTCGCCTCTTCTTCCTCGACCTTTGGTTAAAGTCGGGGCGATCTACAGCGAAGGAATCGGGTCCTTCTTCGTCCTCGACCGCGGTTTCTTCTCCGACGAACCCCGGCGCCGTCGATCCTCCCCGAGCCCGTTGCCCTCCCCTACTGAACCACAGTGAGCCTCATCGATTTCCCCCTTTCCCCTTTTATTCGTTGCCGATTGCCGTCGTCCCCGAGCTTGGTAGTCCTCTTCCATGGCCACGTTCGAGCCTCAGTGTACGCACACGCGCTTGTGCCTGCTCCTGCCCGTGGCCTTGCCTCCGGCTGCCCCGTCCCCCTGCGCCTTGCCGTGCACAGCCCACGAGGCTGTCTCTTCTTGTGCCGCCGTTGACCCCATCCGCCGCAGCCGTTCACGCCCGGTAGCGCGCGCTTTGCCGGCGCGCCAGCGACATCCGCTCTTACCGCCGCTTTCTGCTGCGTGTTGCTCGTGGTCCCATCTGCTTGCTTGCTCCTGCCTGCTACTTACGATCGCTGCTGCTCCTAGTTGTTGTCTTGATGTTCCTTAGCCGCTCATCGCCGCTATTGTTGCTTGCATGTGCCGCCGCTAACTACATTCTTGCTCCTAAGCTTTTGTTGCTCCCTGGCCTCCACCCGTGAGAGCCCTCCCGACCATGGCTGCCATGCGCCCATGCATGTGTGTTGACCATAGGCATCGTTGTGCCTCTGGCCGCCTGTTTAGATTAGGATAGGGATTAGTTTAATGCTAATTAGCGAGAATGGCCTAATGACGGTGGGTCCCAACAGCTAAAGAAACTTTTAATCTAACTCTAGTCAATGACACGGGACCCACCTACACTATTCACCCTTTGACCGGTCAAATGTTGACTTGGTCAACTCGATCAATGGCCCCACCATCGACCTCACACAACCACTAGCTGGGTACACTTCTGGGTGTATCTAGCCTTTTAGTCATTATTATTTTCGAATTAATAATAGTCCGGAATTTTAGAATATTGTTTAAAACTTTAGAAAATCATAGATAATAATCCGTAACTCGGATGAAAATGTTTTCTACATGAAAGTTGCTCAGAAAAACATGACGAATCCGAATACGTGGTCCGTTTACCTGTCAGATGCCTCTAACTATCTGAACATGGAACATTCCACCTCCGGTCATCTGTCTAACACATGTCCAGAACCGGGAAAATATTCCCGGTTGAATTCCCCCTTCACCTTTATCGTGTAGCCATACGTTAGGTCACACCCGGCACATCACTTTGCCACGTTATGCTTTGTGATGCTATGTTTGCTTTATATTTACTGTTTCTTCTCCCTCTTCTCTTCGGTAGACCCCGAGACCGTTGCTGCCCCTGTGATCGACTACGTCGACGACGACCCCCCCCCTTGCCAGAGCAACCAGGCAAGCCCCCCCCCCTTTGATCATCCCAATATCGCCCATTCCGTTCTCTCATGCTTGCACTAGATTTTGCTACTGTTATTGTTTGCTCCTATTCTGCTGCATAGCCTGTTTATTGTAACCTGCTTTTGTTACCTACCTGCTTACCCTAAACTGCTTAGTATAGGTTGGTTAGAGTCCCATCAGTGACCCCCCACCTTGTCCTTGTTGCCCGCTTCATCATCGAAGACCCGATCAACGAGATCGAAGACCAGGCCCGACACCGCACATCACTTCCCTTAGTTGCTCGACACTCTTTGGGTTACTATCGAGTACCGAGGGTGAACCTCTTCAAGACTTCGATGTTAACCTGTAGTGCGGTCATTCGATCGTGGTCATCGAGGGTGATTTCCTCCTTAACCACTTCCGATACGACTCTGTCGTGCAACCCCTCAAGTGTGAACCTCGAGGGTGATTCCTCTTACGTTCACCCTGATGATTACATCTAGTGGAATTCATCGGGGGTGATTCCTCGGGTTTTCCCCTTGATGTTTGGACACACGGATACTTGGACTTTACCATTGTTACTTGGAAAGACGGGTCGACCCTGAGGGGTACCCGCGCGAGCTTAATTGCGAGTGATGTGGAGTCGGGTTGACCTGGAGGGTGCCCGCGAGATAATTACTGCGTGGCGGGCATTCCTAGCCCTTGCCGCAAGTCCTCGAGACGGGGCAATGGGGTCACATCTTTCGTGAGTCTCTCCTTGTTACCGCGCGTTCCTAATCCACTACGATTTGGATATTTGATCCGAGGGGCATCTGGCCTGATAGCACTAACCATCACGTGGGCATAGTATGGGCGTTCTGCGTCGTATACATCAGCCGAAGCTTAATAGACGTCAGCGACTGAGTGGCGCGCGCCGGGTTGGACTGCGTAAGCGCCTGCCTTGTTGAAGGAGGTAGCTAGGTCTGCTCACCGGCCGCGTACGCAACGTGCAGGAGTTCCCGGGGAGATGGCCCATGACCCTTGGGGGCATAGGTTTAGTCCGGCGTGCTGGCCTCTCTATTAAGCCTAGGTCGGGTTGCGGCGTATTGTTTGGCGAGGTCGGGCATGACCCGGAAAGTGTGTCCGGCCGGAGTTAAGCGAGCGTGGTGGGTAAGTTGGTGCACCCGTGCAGGGAAGAAAACATCTATCGATAGCCTGTCCTACGGTAACGGACACTTGGATTTGTATCCCGATCGATACAACTAGAACTAGATACTTGTGATGAGAATTGGATGGTGATGAGTAATGGATTGTGATGATAACTGGATAGTATGGCTCTGGGATTGCTTTCTCGCAGGGAGTCAAGAAAGGATCTCTGGCCGAGGTTGATAACACTACTTCTACTTTACTTTATGCTACTCTTATCTCTTCTGATGCTGCAAGATGCTTGAAGATGCTGAAGATGCTAGTCTTCGATAGGACTAGGCCTTCTCTCTATTCTGGCATTTCTGCAGCCCAGTCCACATATACAGCCTTCCTTTGATAACGTTGCATATGTAGTGTAGATCCTTGCTTGCGAGTACTTTGGATGAGTACTCACGGTTGCTTTGCTTCCCCTTTCCCCCTTTCTTCTTTCCGGTTGATGCAACCAGATGTCGGAGCCCATGATCTAGACGCCACCTTTGACGACGACTGCTACTACCACGAGGGTGCCTACTACTACGTGAAGACCGCCGACGACCAGGAGTAGTTAGGAGGCTCCCAGGCAGGAGGCCTTGCCTTTTCGATCGTAGATGCTTTTGTGCTAGCCTTCTTAAGGCAAACTTGTCTAACTTATGTCTGTACTCCGATATTGTTGCTTCCCTGACTCTTGTGTTTTCGAGCTTATGTATTCGAGCCCTCGAGGCCCCTGGCTTGTAACGTAAAGCTTGTATTATTTTATTTTTGTGTCTAGAGTTGTGTTGTGATATCTTCCCATGAGTCCTTGAGCTTGATCGTACACATTTGCGTGTATGATTAGTGTACGATTGAATCGAGGGCGTCACACTAGGTATGATCATGTATATAGGCATCACGTCCGTGACAAGTAGACGGAAACAATTCTGCATCTACTACTATTACTCCACACATTGACCGCTATCCAGCATGCATCTAGAATATTAAGTTCATAAGAACAGAGTAATGCTTTAAGTAAGATGACATGATGTAGAGGGATAAACTCATGCAATATGATATAAACCCCATCTTTTATCCTCGATGGCAACAATACAATACATGTCGTTTCCCCATACATCCTTTGGGATCGAGCACCGCAAGATTGAACCCAAAGCTAAGCACTTCTCCCATTGCAAGAAAGATCAATCTAGTAGGCCAAACCAAACTGATAATTCAAAGAGACTTGCAAAGTTAAACAATCATACATAAAAGCATTCAGAGGAGATTCAAATATTGTTCATAGATAAACTTGATCATAAACCCACAATTCATCGGATCTCGGCAAACACACTGCAAAAGAAGATTACATCGAATAGATCTCCAAGAAGATCAAGGAGAACTTTGTATTGAGATCCAAAGAGAGAGAAGAAGCCATCTAGCTAATAACTATGGACCCGAAGGTCTGAGGTAAACTACTCACACATCATCGGAGAGGCTATGGTGTTGATGTAGAAGCCCTCCGTGATCAGTGCCCCCTCCGGCGGAGTGCCAGAAAAAGCCCCAAGATGGGATCTCACGGGTACAGAAGGTTGCGGCGGTGGAAATAGGGTTTTTGCTCCGTATATGATAGTTTGGGGGTACGTAGGTATATATAGGCGGAAGAAGTACGTCGGTGGAGCAATGAGGGGCCCACGAGGGTGGAGGGCGCGCCTGGGGGAGGTGGGCGCACCCCCCTGCCTTGTGCCTTCCTCGTTGATTGCTTTACGTAGACTCCGAGTCCTCTGGATCACGTTTGTTCCGAAAATCATGTTCCCGAAGGTTTCATTCCGTTTGGACTCCGTTTGATATTCTTTTTCTGCGAAATAGTGAAATAGGCAAAAAACAACAATTTGGGTCGGGCCTCCGGTTAATAGGTTAGTCCCAAAATAATATAAAAGTGTATAATAAAGCCCATTAAACATCCAAAACAGAATATAATATAGCATGGAACAATAAAAAATTATAGATATGTTGGAGACGTATCAGACCTCTAGGCTAGGGGTTAGTCGCCGCCAAGCAGTACCAACCCTAACCGAGGGAGGGACTTAAACCTAGCATGCATGCTATAACTTAGGGCGCCCGGTAACCGTTTATTTATGCTCCGGGTCTGCGCCTGGCTTTGTACAGAGGGTTACATGCCTTGTTGGCAAAGCATGTACAAAAGGTGGCTTGCCCGGAGGCCCGGCAAGCCGCGCCTCATGGGTAAAATTTTCGAAGATGCTCGATGTTCCAGGAGTTGCTCACTGGGACAACATCTTCGGTCTCCAGGCGGACTGCACCGGGCCTGGTGACTCGTATTACCCTATAAGGGCCTTCCCACTTCGGCGTCAACTTGTTGGAATTCTTGGCCGACTGAACGCGCCGAAGAACAAGGTCGCCTTCCTCAAAGCTTCGAGCATGAACCTTGCGGCTATGGTAGCGGCGCAAGGCTTGTTGGTAGCGTGCCACTCTCACAGCCGCCCAAAGACGATCTTCCTCAAGGAGCGTTGCGTCATCTTGACGCAATTGCTCTTGCTCAAGCTCGTCATAAGCGAGCACTCGAGCTAACCCATATATGAGTTCCGTGGGGAGAACTGCTTCTTCCCCATATACCAGGGCAAAGGGTGTCTGGCCGGTGGCTCGATTTGGCGTCGTCCTGATCGACCAAAGAACCGCTGGCAACTCATCAATCCAGCGCCTTCCTCTCTTGTGTAGCCTGTCAAAAGTCTTTGTCCTCAGGCCATGCAACACTTCAGCATTTGCCCTCTGTGCCTGGCCGTTGCTCCGTGGGTGTGCCACGGAAGCGAAACAGACCTTACTACCGAGGTCTTGGATGTATTGCATGAAGGTGTGGCTCGTGAACTGCATGCCGTTGTCGGTGATAACTCTGCTTGGCACACCAAAACGGCACACTAGCCCCTTGAAGAACTTGACGGCTGACTGTGCTGTCACCTTCCTCACTGCTTCCACCTCTGGCCACTTTGTGAACTTGTCGATCGCAATGTACAAGTACTCAAAGCCCCTGACAGCGCGGGAGAAAGGGCCCAGTATGTCGAGCCCCCAGACCGAGAATGGCCAGGAGAGAGGAATTGTCTGAAGGGCTTGAGATGGTTGATGAAGCTTCTTCGAATGGAACTGACACGCTTCGCACTTGGTTACTAGTGTCATTGCATCCTGGAGGGCAGTGATAAACCACAAGTATAGGCGATCGCAACAGTTTTCGAGGTAGAGTATTCAACCCAAATTTGTTGATTCGACACAAGGGGAGCCAAAGAATATTCTCAAGTATTAGCAGTTGAGTTGTCAATTAAACCACACCTGGATAACTTAACATCTGCAGAAAAGTATTTAGTAGCAAAGTAATATGATAGTAGTGGTAATGGTAACAAAAGTAAAGAAAGCAAAAGTAATATTTTTGGTGTTTTGTAGTAATTGTAACAGTAACAACGGGAAAGTAAATAAGCGAGAACCAGTATATGGAAAGCTCGTAGGCATTGGATCGGTGATGGATAATTATGCCGGATGTGGTTCATCATGTAACAGTCATAAACTAGGGTGACACAGAACTAGCTCCAATTCATCAATGTAATGTAGGCATGTATTCCGAATATAGTCATACGTGCTTATGGAAAAGAACTTGCATGACATCTTTTGTCCTACCCTCCCGTGGCAACGGGGTCCTAATGGAAACTAAGGGATATTAAGGCCTCCTTTTAATAGAGAACCGGAACAAAGCATTAGCACATAGTGAGTTCATGAACTCCTCAAACTATGGTCATCACCGGGAGTGGTCCCGATTATTGTCAGTTCGGGGTTGCGGATCATAACACATAGCAGGTGACTATAGACTTGCAAGATAGGATCGAGAACACACATATATTCATGAAAACATAATAGGTTCAGATCTGAAATCATGGCACTCGGGCCCTAGTGACAAGCATTAAGCATAGAAAAGTCATAGCAACATCAATCTCGGAACATAGTGGATACTAGGGATCAAACCCTAACAAAACTAACTCGATTACATGATAGATATCATCCAACCCATAACCGTCCAGCAAGCCTACGATGGAATTACTCACATACAGAGGTGAGCATCATGGAATTGGTGATGGAGGATGGTTGATGATGATGACGACGACGAATCCCCCTCTCCGGAGCCCCGAACGGACTCCAGATCAGCCCTCCCGAGAGGTTTTAGGGCTTGGCGGCGGCTCCTTATCGTAAAACGTGATGATTTCTTCTCCCTGATTTTTTCTCTCCGAAAGCAAATATATAGAGTTGGAGTTGGCGTCGGAGGAGCCTCAGGGGGCCCACGAGGTAGGGGGGCGCCCTAGGGGGGCACCCCCCCCCCACTCTTGTGGACAGGTGGTGGGCCCCCTGGCCTTCATCTTTTGCAACGATTTTTTATTATTTCCGAAAAGATGTTCCGTGAAGTTTCAGGTCATTCCGAGAAGTTTTGTTTCTGCACATAAATAACACCATGGCAATTTCTTTGAAAACAGCGTCGATCGAGGTTAGTTCCATTCAAATCATGCAAGTTAGAGTCCAAAACATGGTAAAAAGTGTTTGGAAAAGTAGATACGACGGAGACTTATCAACTCCCCCAAGCTTAAACCTTTGCTTGTCCTTAAGCAATTCAGTTGACAAACTAAAATTGATAAAGAAAAACTTTTAAAAACTCGGTTTGCTCTTGCTGTTGTAAATATGTAAAGCCAACATTCAAGTTTTCAGCAAAGATCATGACTAACCACATTTGCAATAATTCTCAGGTCTCATATTTACTCATATCAACAACATAATCAACTAGCGAGTCATATAAATATCGGATGACAACACTTTCTCAAAACAATCATAATATGATATAACAAGATGATATCTCGCTAGCCCTTCCTGAGACCGCAAAACATAAATGCAGAGCACCTTTAAAGATCAAGGACTGACTAGACATTGTAATTCATGGTAAAAGAGATCCAATCAAAGTCATACCCAATATAAATTAATAGTAATGCATGCAAATGAAAGTTGCGCTCTCTAGCTAGTGCTTTTTAATAAGAGGGTGATGACTCAACATAAAAGTAAATAGATAGGCCCTTCGCAGAGGGAAGCATGGATTTGTAGAGGTGCCAGAGCTCGGATTTTGAAATAGAGATAAATAATATTTTGAGCGGTATACTTTCATTGTCAACATAACAACCAAGAGATGGCGATATCTTCCATGCTACACACATTATAGGCGGTTCCCAAACAGAATGGAAAAGTTTATACTCCCCCTCCACCAACAAGCATCAATCCATGAATTGCTCGAAACAACGAGTGTCTCCAACTAGCAACAGTCCCAGGGGGAGTTTTGTTTGCAATTAATTTTGATTTAGTTTGCATAAAGCATGGGACTGGGCATCCCGGAGACCAGCCATTTTCTCGTGAATGAGGAGCGGAGTCCACTCCTCGTGAGAATAACCCGCCTAACATGGAAGATAAGGGCAGCCCTAGTTGATACATTAGCTATTCGATCCTACAAAACAGAATGTTTATTTGAAGGTTTAGAGTTTGGCACATACAAATTTACTTGGAACAGCAGGTAGATATCGCATATAGCAAGGTATAGTGGACTCATCTGGAATAACTTTGGGGCTTAAGGGATTGGATGCACAAGCGGTATTCCGCTTAGTACAATGCAGTGAAGGCTAGCAAAAGACCGAAGCGACCAACTAGAGAGCGACAACAGTCATGAACATGCATTAAAATTAATAAACATTGGATGCAAGCATGAGTAGGCTATAATCCACCATGAACATAAATATCGTGAAGGCTATGTTGATTTTGTTTCAACTACATGCGTGAACATGTGCCAAGTCAAGTCACTTAAATCATTCAAAGGAGGATACCACCCCACTATACCACATCACAACCATTTTAATAGCATGTTGGCACGCAAGGAAAACCATTATAACTCATAGCTAATCAAGCATGGCACAAGAAACTATGATCTGTAATTGTCACTGCAAACATGTTTATTCATAATAAGCTGAATCAAGAACAATGAACTCATCATATTTACAAAAACAAGAGAGGTCGAGTTCATACCAGCTTTTCTCATCTCAGTCAGTCTGTCATATATCATCATAATTGCCTTTCACTTGCGACCGAGCAAGTGAATAATAATAAGAGTGCACGTGCATTGGACTAAGCTGGAATCTGCGAACATTCAATAAGCAGGAGAAGACAAGGCAATATGGGCTCTTGGTTATATTAAAAATAATGCATGTAAGAGCCACTTCAACAGTTTAATCATGGTCTTCTCCTATTGACCCCCAAAGAAAAGAAAAGAAATAAAAACTATTTACACGGGAGAGCTCCCAACAAGCAAAAGAAGAACGGGAAATATTTTTGGGTTTTCTTTTTAATTATTACTACTACACCAAGAAAAGTGAACTACTACTATTTTTTTTTCTTAAAGTTTAACAAACACACAAGAAGAAAGCAGGAAAAAGAAAATAAACTAGCATGGATGTTACACTGAAAGAGTATGAGCACCGACATCTAGCAATGAGTGTGTGAACATAAATGTAATGTCGGTGGGAAATACGTACTCCCCCAAGCTTAGGCTTTTGGCCTAAGTTGGTTTATTGCCAGGGATGGCCTGGCGGATACCCGTAGGTGTAGCTGGGTCGTACTGTGATGAGGAGGACTCTGACTGCCACTGGCTGACAGCCATCTCCGGATCCCAAAAGTAATCAGACTGTCGTGCAGGCTCAAATTGTGGTTCCGGCTCCGGGGCTGGTGTAGGGTTCCGGTAGGCTTGAACGGCCGCCCACGGAACAAGATACGGACCTTCAGACAAATTAAACAAAGAAGGGGCAGGCAAAGTAATAGTCTCAGGGTGATGTTTATTAAAGTACAATTTACATTTAAGCTCCCCTTCCCTGCCCTTAACAATAAAATCATGTGCTAGCATACTCTTATAACCTAAGTAAGCGTTGGGCAGCAATTTTTCTTCTTTCTCATAGAGCCTAATAGGCATGTTAAAATGTGCAGCTAGGCGTGAAGCATAAATACCTCCAAAGATGGGGCCCTTAGTACGGTTCAGACTTAACCGTTTAGCAATAATTCCGCCCATACTAACAGTGTTATCGCGGTAATAACCATGGAACAGAATGATAATATCAGGAACACTAAGGTTTCCATAGTTGCCGTGACCAATCAAGCAACGACTGGCAAATAAGGCAAAGTAGCGTAAAACAGGAAAATGTATGCTAGTGATTCTTGCATCGGAAAACTTCCTGGTTTCCCCCACAGTGACAGTGTTAATAAATTCTTCCACATCTTTACGGTGTGGTTCATCTAAGGTACCCTCTAAGGGTATTTTGCAAACCTCGCAAAATTCAGCTAATGGCATCTTCTTAGCAGCGTTATATAAATGAAACTCTACTGAAGGAGGTGATTCCTTAGGAAAATAGTAGAAGTTTTGCACAAAAGTATTGGTGAGTAAGAGATACTGATGACGTTGGTCGCAGAGGAAGTCGGTGAGGCCAGCATTATCAGCCAATGAATAAAAATCCTCATAAATCTCGGCTTGTCTCAAGAAGTCATCGGAAGGCCATTCACACGGCCGGACCTCCGCGGTACGAGGCAAATTGTATTTGGGTCTCTGTGCTTCTTCATTTTGCTTTTCCTTAGAGCTTCGGCTCGATGAGCCCCTCAAAAGTCTCTTCATCATTTTCTGAAATATTCTGAAATTTTTAGTAACTTCAAACAAAAGTGAACAAAGCTCAACAAAGTTGATAGCAACTACTCCTACAAGTGCCTAAAGGATATATCATGCATTAGAACTACTTGGAACCATATAAATTTGACATGCAAGCTCAAGAACATGGTCACCTATGCAGCACAAATTTGCATGAATAAAGCACTAGAGAAAAAATTAATTGGACCAATGGAAGAGTCACATACCAAGGAACAATCTCCCCAAGCAGTTTTGTGAGAGGTGCTTTGAGCAAGGAGATCGAAAATCACAGCAAAGTGAGCTAGAACTCGTGCTTGAGTTAGATATTCGTGTTTGTGGGAGGAAGAAGAAGAGGATGGGTGCAGGAATAAGTGGAGGAGGGCCACCGTGGGCCCACGAGGCAGGGGGCGCGCCCTGGGGGGTAGGGCGCGCCCTCCACCCTCGTGGCCAGGTGGCAGCTCCCCCCGCAGTGTTTTCAGTACCATAAATCCTCAAATATTCCAGAAAAATCATATTAAATTGGCATGGCATTTGGAGGACTTTTATTTTCGGGGTATTTTTATATTGCACAGATAAATCAGAAAACAGACAGAAAAATACTATTTTTACTTTATTTCAACTAAATAACAGAAAATATAGAGAGGGTACAGAAGGTTGTGCCTTCTAGTTTCATCCATCTCATGCTCATCAAAAGGAATCCACTAACAAGGTTGATCAGGTCTTGTTAATAAACTCATTCTGAATAACATGGAACAGGAGAAATTTCTAATAACACTATGTTACCTCAACGGGGATATGCACATCCTCAATAATAAGAATATCATATTTCTTCTTGACAGTAGGAAGAGGAAATTCAAAACCTCCAAATATAACCGATGGAATTTTTCCAATAGAGTTGATACTATGAACTTGAGGTTGTTTCCTCGGAAAGTGTACCGTATGCTCATTAACATTAACATGAAAAGTAACATTGCCTTTTTTGCAATCAATAATATCACCTGCAGTATTCAGAAAAGGTCTTCCAATAATAATAGACATACTATCACCCTCGGGAAAATCAAGAATAACAAAGTCCGTTAAAATAGTAACGTTTGCAACCACAACAGCACATCCTCACAAATACCGACAGTACAAAGTAGCTTGATTTATCAGCCATTTGGAAAGATATTTTAGTAGGTGTCAACTTATTCAAATTAAGTCTACGACATAAAGAGAGAGGCATAACACTAACACCGGCTCCAAGATCACATAAAGCAGTTTTAACATAGTTTCTTTTAATGGAGCATGGTATAGTAGGTACTCCTGGATCTCCAAGTTTCTTTGGTATTCCACCCTTAAAAGTATAATTAGCAAGCATGGTGGAAATTTCAGCTTCCGGTATCTTTATTTTATTAGTAATAATATATTTAATGTACTTAGCATAAGGATTCATATTGAGCATATCAGTCAATCGCATACGCAAAAAGATAGGTCTAATCATTTCAGCAAAGTGCTCAAAGTCCTCATCATCCTTTTTCTTGCATGGTTTGGGAGGAAAAGGCATGGGTTTCTGAACCCATGGTTCTCTTTCTTTACCATGTTTCCTAGCAACAAAGTCTCTCTTATCATAACATTGATTCTTTGGGTGTGGGTTATCAAGATCAACAGCAGGTTCAATTTCTACATCATTTTCATTACTAGGTTGAGCATGATCATGAACATCATCATTAACATTTTCACTAGGTTCATGTTCATTACCAGATTGTGTTTCATCATCAGACATAGAGATATCATTTGGATTCTCAGGTTGTTCAGCAATAGGCTCACTAGAAGTTTGCAAAGTCCTATAATTTTTCTTTTTCTTCCTTTTAAAAGAACTAGGTACATCAATATTATTTCTGTGAGAATCTTGCTCAATTCTCTTAGGGTGGCCTTCAGGATACAAAGGTTCCTGAGTCATTCTACCAGTTCTAGTAGCCACTCTAATAGCATAATCATTTTTCTTACTATTCATTTCATTGAGCAAATCATTTTGATCCTTAAGTACTTGTTCTACTTGAGTGGTAACCATAGAAGCATGTTTGCTAACAAGTTTAAGTTCACCTCTAATATTATCCATATAATCACCCAAGTGTTTAATCATATAAGCATTTTGTTTTAATTGTCTACCAAAATAGGCATTGAAATCTTCTTGGTTAAACATAAAGTTATCAGACTCATCCAAGCATAGGCTAGCAATTTTAGTAGGAGGGATTTCAGCTCTATCATATCTATAAAGAGAATTTACCTTTACTACCTGTGTCGGGTTATCAAGACCAGGAGGTTCTTCAATAGGTAATGGATCAAGATCATATGTTTCTTCAACATGCGGTAGATTAAGACCATGTATTTCTTCAATAGGAGGTAAATTCTTAACATCTTCAGATTTAATACCTTTTTCTTTCATAGATTTCGTTGCCTCTTGCATATCTTCAGGACTGAGAAATAGAACACCTCTCTTCTTCGGAGTTGGTTTGGGAATAGGCTCAGTAATTGGAGCAGGAGATGGCTCAGGAGGTGCCCAATTATTTTCGTTTGTCAACATATTATTCAATAGAATTTCAGCTTCATCTGGTGTTCTTTCCCTGAAAAGAGAACTAGCACAACTATCCAGGTAATCTCTAGAAGCATCGGTTAGTCCATTATAAAAGATATCAAGTATTTCATTTTTCTTAAGAGGATGATCAGGCAAAGCATTAAGTAACTTGAGAAGCCTCCCCCAAGCTTGTGGGAGACTCTCTTCTTCAATTTGCACAAAGTTGTATATTTCCTTTAAAGCAGCTTGTTTCTTATGAGCAGGGAAATATTTAGCAGAGAAGTAATAAATCATATCCTGGGGACTATGCACACAACCAGGATCAAGAGAATTAAACCATATATTAGCATCACCCTTTAATGAGAACGGAAATATTTTAAGGATGTAAAAGTAGTGAGATCTCTCATCATTAGTGAACAGGGTGGCTATATCATTTAATTTAGTAAGATGTGCCACAACAATTGAAAAGGATCAGATTCAACCAAAGTAAATGTATCAGGATCAACAGAAAATTCATAATCCTTATTGGCAACACAAATAGGTGAAGTAGCAAAAGCAGGGTCAGGTCTCATTCTATCTCTAAGAGATTGCTTATTCCATTCAGCTAATAACCTCTTGAGTTCATATCTATCTTTGCAAGCTAAAATAGCTGCAGAAGATTCCATATAAAAAACATAACCCTCAGGAATAACAGGCCTATCTTCATCATCACTTTCATGATTATAATTAGTTTCAATAGTTTCTTTCTCTCTAGCCCTAGCAATTTGTTCATCAAGAAATTCACTAAGGGGCACAGTAGTATCAAGCATAGAAGTAGTTTCATCATAAGTATCATGCATAGCGTAAGTGGCATCATCAAAACATGCGACATATCGTAATCGAATAGCGTAAGCAGGTTTAGGTGTCGCAAGCTTACTCAAAACAGAAGGTGAATCAAGTGCAGAGCTAGATGACAGTTCCTTACCTCCCCTCGTAGTTGAGGGATAATTTGTTGTCTTAGCGTCTTTCAAGTTCTTCATAGTGACCAGCAGATATAAATCCCAAGTGACTCAAAGAATAGAGCTATGCTCCCCGGCAACGGCACCAGAAATTAGTCTTGATAACCCACAAGTATAGGGGATCGCAACAGTTTTCGAGCGTAGAGTATTCAACCCAAATTTGTTTATTCGACACAAGGGAGCCAAAGAATATTCTCAAGTATTAGCAGTTGAGTTGTCAAATCAACCACACCTGGATAACTTAATATCTGCAGCAAAGTATTTAGTAGCAAAGTAATATGATAGTAGTGGTAATGGTAACAAAAGTAAAGAAAGCAAAAGTAATATTTTTGGTGTTTTGTAGTAATTGTAACAGTAACAATGGGAAAGTAAATAAGCGAGAACCAGTATATGGAAAGCTCGTAGGCATTGGATCGGTGATGGATAATTATGCCGGATGCGTTTCATCATGTAACAATCATAAACTAGGGTGACACAGAACTAGCTCCAATTCATCAAGGTAATGTAGGCATGTATTCCGAATATAGTCATACGTGCTTATGGAAAAGAACTTGCATGACATCTTTTGTCCTACCTCCCGTGGCAGCGGGGTCCTAATGGAAACTAAGGGATATTAAGGCCTCCTTATAATAGAGAACCGGAACAAAGCATTAGCACATAGTGAATACATGAACTCCTCAAAGCATGGTCATCACCGGGAGTGGTCCCGATTATTGTCACTTCGGGGTTGCCGGATCATAACACATAGTAGGTGACTATAGACTTGCAAGATAGGATCAAGAACACACATATATTCATAAAAACATAATAGGTTCAGATCTGAAATCATGGCACTCGGGCCCTAGTGACAAGCATTAAGCATAGCAAAGTCATAGCAACATCAATCTCGTAACATAGTGGATACTAGGGATCAAACCCTAACAAAACTAACTCGATTACATGATAGATCTCATCCAACCCATCACCGTCCAGCAAGCCTACGATGGAATTACTCACACACGGCGGTGAGCATCATGAAATTGGTGATGGTGGATGGTTGATGATGACGACGGCGACGAATCCCCCTCTCCGGAGCCCCGAACGGACTCCAGATCAGCCCTCCCGAGAGGTTTTAGGGCTTGGCGGCGGCTCCTTAACATAAACATGATGATTTCTTATCCCTGATTTTTTCTCTCCGAAAGCAAATATATAGAGTTGGAGTTAGCGTCGAAGGAGCCTCAGGGGGCCCACGAGGTAGGGGGCGCGCCCTAGGGGGGGGGGCGCCCCCCACCCTTATGGACAGGTGGTGGGCCCCCTGGCCTTCATCTTTTGCAATGATTTTTTATTATTTCCGAAAAGATGTTCCGTGAAGTTTCAGGTCATTCCAAGAAGTTTTGTTTCTGCACATAAATAACACCATGGCAATTCTGCTGAAAACAGCGTTAGTCCGGGGTTAGTTCCATTCAAATCATGCAAGTTAGAGTCCAAAACAAGGGCAAAAGTGTTTGGAAAAGTAGATACGACGGAGACGTATCAGGCAGTGGGCCAGAAGAAACCCTGTCGGAACGCCTTGCCGGCAAGGGCCCTTGACCCTATGTGGGAGCCACATATGCCTCCGTGTATCTTCGCCAGCAACTCTAGTCCTTCCTCCCGGTGAATGCACTTCAATTTCACACCTTCGGTCTCCTCCTGTACAGGACGTCATCGACGAACTGATACATAGCAGACCGACGTGCTACCTTCTCCGCTTCTTCCTGCTCCTCAGGAAGTTCCCCTGTTTGGAGGAATCGGACGGTATGTTGTGCCCATGCCGGAGCCTGGGGCTCGACGGCAAGGACGAAAGGCATTTCTTCTGCCATGGGAGCGACTGTCTCTACGACCAGGGCTTGACGGCCTGCCGGAGTTGGTCGCTCCTCGGCGGGCTCAGAGTCCACAGCAACACCCTAGCCGGCGGCCCCTGGGGCTCAGTGAGAAAGTACTTGCCGGGGCCCAATTTCCTTTGCTTGTTCTTCTCCGTTGATGGTTCGACGGATGGTTGAGTTAACCGAAGCAAAAAGGTACCTGGTTCCACAGATAGCTTGAATGCATCGCGCTTTGACAGGTAATCGGCAATGTCATTCTCCGCTCGGGAAACATGCTCCGCTTGTATACCGTCAAAGCGCTCCTCCAACTTCCTCACCTCATCCACGTAGGCCTCCATCAACGGGCTCTGATAATCTTTGTTGACTTGTCTGACGACAAGTTGTGAATCACCCCTGACGATGAGCTTTTTAACAAAGTGCATCTGGATTACATACTTGAGGTGCTCTCCGGTGGGTGAGACGAGCAGCACACCAGCACCGGCGCCTTGCAGCGAGAAAGCTCCGTCAAAGTACATAATCCAACAAGGAAGCTGTTTCCTTGCCGGGAGAGTGGTCTCTGGGTCTCTTCATCGAGCGTTGAGGTCCATTCTGCAATGCACTCCGCCAGACTCTACTACTGGATTGTTGAAGTACTTTCAAACTTCAACCCAAAGCTTGATAACTCCAAGGCCCACTCCACAATCCTTCCGATTCGCCCTGGTTGTGCAAGATCCGCTGCAACAGAGGCGGGTAACGACAGTGATCTCGTGGGCCTGGAAGTAATGACGCAGCTTCCTCGAGGCCATAAGGAGGCCGAAGAGCAATTTCTGCACACCGGAGTACCTTGACCTAGCCCCCTGCAAGAGGGAGCTAACAAAGTAAACCAGGTGCTGCATCATCTTCTTCTTCTGCACCACTTCATTGGGTTGCGCGGGCCCTGTCCTAGCAGCGTCAGACTCCGCCGGGGGCCTTGCCTTGCCAGCACCAGGCCCTGCCGGGGGGATCTTTGACTCAACAACTGCCGGTCCTGCCGTTGCCACTACCTCTTCGTCGACCTCCATCTGCGCCACTAGCGCGGCGCTGACCACTTGATTCGTCGCCGCCAGATACAGCAGCAATGGCTCTTGCAGTTTAGGCGCCACCGGTACTGGTGTAGAAGAGAGGTATTTCTTCAGATCCTGCAGTCTTGCTTGACCTCCGGGTCCACTCCATTGGGCCCGCCTTTTTCAAAATTTGGAAAAAGGGAAGGCGCGCTTCGGCGAACTTGGAGATGAATCGGCTCATGGCGGCAACGAAGCCAGTGAGCCGACGCACATCCTTGATCCGCTTGGGCGCCTCAATCTGCTCGATAGCCTTGATTTTGTCTAGGTTTGCCTCAATCCCACGCTACGATACAAAGAACCCGAGAAGGTTTCCGGACGGAACGCCGAAGACACACTTCTCAGGGTTCAGCTTGAGGTTGATCTTGTGCAGGTTGGCAAACGTCTCCTCTAAGTCTTGTACAAGACTTGCCCTATCCTTGGTTTTGACCACTATGTCATCCATATAAGCTTCCATATTTCTATATAGCTCGGGCTCAAAACCAATTTGGACTTCCCTTGCAAACGTCGAGCCAGCACTCTTCATCCCGAAAGGCATCCGTAAAAAGCAGTACATACCACATGGGGTGATGAATGATGTCTTCTCTTCGTCTTCTCTTGTCATGAAGATCTGGTGGTAGCCCGAGTAGGCATCAAGGAATGATAACAGATCACACCCAGCCGTGGAGTCAACAATCTGGTCGATGCGCGACAATGGGAAGGGGTCCTTAGGACAAGCCTTATTTATATCTGTGTAGTCAACACACAGCCTCCACTTCCAGTTTGCCTTGCGCACCAGCACCGGATTGGCCAATCACGTCAGATGGAGCACTCCCCTCACCAAGCCTGCTGCTTCCAACTTCCCAACATCCTCTGTGATGAACCCCTGCCATTCCAAAGCTTGCTTCCTCACCTTCTGCTTGACGGGTCGCGCGTGGGGGCAGACAGCAAGATGGCACTCAATCACTTCCCTGGAAACGCTGGGGATGTCAGATGCTTGCCATGCAAACACATCGACATTCGCCCGTAGGAAAGTGATGAGCGCGCTTTCCTATTTGCTGTCAAGGGTGGAGCTTTTGGTGAAAGCCCCTCCCGTGCCATCCGCCTTGACGGACACCTTCTTGGTCTCTGGTGGCGCAGCTCTGGATTTCTTGATCTTGCCAGTGGAGCTCTCCGACACGTTCTCAACGGTAGCACAACACTCCGAAGAGGTGCGCTTGCCGGAGTGGGTGCGAGAGGTCCTGCCGGTCTTCTTCTTCCCTCCCGGGGCTTCAGCGGCAGGAGCAAGTGCCTTGGCGGCAGTTGCTGCAACTGCTTCCCGGTAGAGTAGGTCGGCGCAGATCAGCGCATCCTTCTTGTCACAAGGAACGGTGATGATGGTCATCGGCCCAGGCATCTTCAGCGTATTGTAGGCGTAATCTGACGCCGCCATGAACTTGGCTAGTGCCGGGCAACCAAGAATCCCGTTGTAGGGCAAGGGAATCTCGGCTACATCAAAGACGATCCTCTCTGTCCTGTAGTTCAACTCGCCCCCAAACGTCACGGGCAGCGTGACCTTCCCTTTCGGCTGACTCCTTCCCAGATTGACCCCTTGAAACGTGCCCGTTTCCTCGAGGTCTCCATCAGGAATATGCAGCCTCTTGATCACAATAGGTGAGATGAAGTTTAGACTGGCCCCGCCATCGACTAACATCTTGTTCACCTTGAGGTTGCATATCGTTGGTGAAACCAACAACGGCAAGCACCCGACCGCAGTTGTGCGATTAGGGTGGTCCTCGGCGTCAAAGATGATAGGCGTGCTGGACCACTTCAGTGGCTTCTGAGCGTCGAATGATGGCTCCGCTGCTGTGATCTCATGCGCCCACTACTTGAGCTGGCGGTGAGAGGTATGCAGGGAGGCCCCACCATCGACACACATGGCCTCTGTAGCCTTCTAGAACTCATGCTCGCCGGACTCGTCGTCTTCGTCATGATCATCGTCTTCCTTCTTCTTGTCGCGGCCCCGAGCGGGCCTCTCTAGCTTGTTATCCTTGCCGCGGCGACCTCCTTGGCTGCCACGCTTCTTGCCGGATCCCTCGGCACCATCCTGGCCCTTCTCCTTGTCTAGCCTCTCATACTCAGCTTTTTGCTTCTCAGCAAGCAGCTCGACTTGCCCGCAGTTCTGGAGGTCGTGGCCCTTGGTGCGGTGGATCTTGCAGTATTGCTTGTCGGAGCCCCCTGGCTTATCGGCAGCCGCCAGGGCCCAGCAGGGGGCACACCCGGCTATTTCCTTGCCGGGGTCGTCCGCCTTGGCCTTCTTGGCACCGCCGGCATCCTCGGATCCCTCGATGGCAAACACAGTCTTATCCTTGCGTTTCCTGTTGCGACGTCGGCCATTCTTCGTCGGGGCGGCGGTGTCTTCATCAGTAGAGTCGGTTTCCACGCCGGCGTCCTCACCGGGGTACTTCCTTCCTTCTTCAGCCTGGGCGCACCTATCAGCCAGAACATAAAGTTCGGCCACATCCTTAACCTTGTTCATTGCCAGCTCTTCGCGCATCTTGCGGTTGCGCACATTCTGATGGAACGCGCTAATCACGGCGGCGGGATGAACATCGGGGATGTTGTATTGCACCCGGCTGAACCTATGGATGTACTTGCGCAGGGTTTCCCCTTCCTTCTGGGGAATGATATGCAAATCACTGGCCTGACCATGAGCTTGGTGGCCTCCGGTGAAGGCACCAACGAATTGATGGCACAGATCCAACCAAGAAGAAATGGAATTAGCTGGCAAGTGCATCAACCAAGACAAGACGTTGGGCTTCAGTGCCAACGGGAAGTAATTGGCAAGCACCTTGTCGTCGCGAGCTCCGGCAGCTTGCATTGTGATGGTGTAGATGCTGAGGAACTCTGACGGATGGGTCTTGTCGTTGTACTTCTCGCCGACATCGGGCTTGAACTTGCGGTGGGACGGCCATTGGAACAGCCGCAGCTCACAGGTAAAGGCTGGGCAACCCACCTCGTAAGGTAGGCCGCTAGAGCCCCCCGGTGCTGGGTGGTCCATAGCGGGTCCCGCCCGCTTATCCGACTGGTGGCATGTACCGCGCCAACGTTGGATAGTGGCTAGAGCATCTTCGTGGGCTCGTTCTCGAAGAACTTGGCATTGGTCGCAGTGGGTCCGTGGGTTGGACGACGCTATGGAAATGTTATCACATGCGTCGTCATGACGGATCGACACCGGCGGCAGCTGGCGCGAGGGAGGAGAGTGTACTGTGGCTGCAGCTAACCCGGTCCTCCTACCGCTGACATGTGGTGGCTCGACGGAGCGTCGGACCGAGGGCCCGCCGTTGGCGGATCATCTTTATTGGCGACGACGACGAGGCTCCAGATGGTGGCTCTCCACTCGTCGAGCTTCTCCGCAGCAGGAGGGAAGTCGAGGAGCATCTGCGCGCGCGCCAAAGCTTCTGCTGGCGTGGGTGGTGGCGATAGCTGCATAGACCGTGGTGCGCTTCAACTTCTAACCATGTTAGAAGGAGCTCTATCATGGCCCAGCGGCTGCGTGCCATTTTCGCCAGCGCTTCGGCGGGCGCTCTGGACTCCTTCATCCCGCGGACGATGCACAGGGATCTTCCCACGGCGGTGTCTAGGGTCACCGGCGTGGTGACGCTGCTCGTTGCGCACACCATGGGAAGAGTGCGCTATGGGCGTCGGGGTGGCCGTCTTGGAGGTCGCTGCGCCGC
The DNA here is from genome assembly GCA_021605145.1 of Aegilops bicornis. Classification (NCBI taxonomy): domain Eukaryota; kingdom Viridiplantae; phylum Streptophyta; class Magnoliopsida; order Poales; family Poaceae; genus Aegilops; species Aegilops bicornis. Next base: position 369,185,324 of record CM038673.1, on the reverse strand, counting down.
CTGTAGGGGGCACAGCGACGCCCCTGGAGGGCCCCGCGTCACCTGCGGGAGGCCCAGCCTCGTCTTTGGATTTGCTGGCATGCGGCTCGTCGTCTCACAAGACGAACGACGCCGCCGCCAGTTCGATCGCTTAGGCGATGCTGGTGCTCATGGGACCGCTGCTCGGGTTCTGTCCGTGACTGGTCACGCTCGCCTCAAGATCAAGGCGGGCTGCCGCCCCCGACGAGCCGATCGTAATGATCGTCTTCTTCTTGGGAGCCATGGCGATGAAGAACTACTAGGCTAACAGCTAGACCAGATTCTCACAACTGCGCCCCCTACCTGGCGCGCCAAAGATGTTAGGGAAACGACACCTATGGGATCACTGGAATCCCTTCTATGGTTGGTGGGCGTGGGGTTGTGAGAAGAGCAGGTCTAACAGGAAGCACACGGATCGTTTACTCAGGTTCGGGCCGCGAGGATGCGTAATACCCTAGTCCTGCTTTGGTGAATGTATTGAGTGTTCTTGAGCTAGCTACGGGGTGTAACTTGCCCAAAAAAGCCGAATCCTTTTCCTGGTCACCTCCGGCCTCCTTTTATAGGCAAAAGGGGTTGCCACAGTGGTACACAGGAGGTGGAAAGGTGTACAGCGCACGAGCTTATCGCCCGGTGTTACGGGACAAGGCGCATTAAATGCGCTACTTAGGTGTCCATTAGCTTTATTGGGGACGGGAACGAGGCCCGTCCCGTCCGTCGCTGCTCCGCCTCACTTCGACATGCGCCCAGGCCAGCGATGTGTGTGGTGCCATGTAGGCAGGCAGGCAGCTGAGGTGGCGCGATGGTAGGGCCTTCACGAAGATCTGCATGCCACCACGCAGGTGCTTGCTGAGTCGGTCTGGAAGCCGCGTGTTTCCACGTAGGTGCCTGCCCAGCTGGTTGGGCTGGCAGTTGCATGCGAATGGCGGCAGAACCTTGGCTGGGGCGGGCCTGGCAGTGGCCCTGTTGGCGCCCTCGGCAAGGGCCTTGCCGGGGGCCCGGCAAGGGTCTTGTTGTGGCGTCGCAGTTGTCCCCGGCAAGGCGCTTGCCGGGGGTCTTGCGGATCTCCTCGGCTAGGATCTCGCCGAGGGACGCCGTCTTCTGGTCCTCATCTGATCTTGTGGATTTATGATCTTGACAAAGATCTGCATGCCACCACAGAGGTGCCTCCCGAGCATTGGTTCCAACGTAGTCGTTGGCGGCGTTTGGAACTCTTGGGCTCAAGGGTGGCTCGCCCTGCTGGTACTGGGCAAGTTGCCCCAGCAAGGCTCTTGCCGGGGCCGTGGAGGCCGCCCCGGCAAGGGCCTTGCCGGGGGAGTCCACCTCACCCTCTTGCTCTTTGGTGTTTCTGGTCTTGGCGTTGTCTTGACCGTCTTGTGCTCCAGCTTCGCCCCGGCCTCCCTCCTCTGCCCTGCTAAGTGTGAGCACGGCGCGCGACTCTGACTTCTCGTGCACAAGTAAAGGGGTCAAAAGGAGAGCCCCTACTTTTGTAACCCGACACTCTTGCATAAAAGTAAAAGATAGGCCCTTCGCAGAGGGAAGCAGAGGTTGCCATGCGCTTATTTGTCTGTATGCTCATCCCCTTAGTGCAAAAGAATATCACGTTGTATTGCCCCTTGTGATAGCGACCTTTATTATGCAGTTTGTCGCTTTTATTCTTCACCATCACAAGTTCGCACAACGCTCAATTTTCTCTTACACTAAATGTCTTCCTCTGCTGGCAGTGCTTGCTCGACCACCGGAGGTTGATCTACGGTAGCCTCCTTGCTCTTGTCTCCTTTGACGACTTCTGCGGGCTCTTCTCTCTTCAGCTCGATCTTCACCAACCAAGAATCCTCTTCTACATTGTTGGAGGAGGAGGAAGACATGATGCCTGGCCTGACAGATCTGACCGAAAACAGCAAGAAAAGAGAACAGAAGATTTCTCCATGATACGGTGGTCAATAGGTTCGGGGGTATATATAGGTTTTTTATCTTGGGAAAAGAGCAAACGAAAGAAAAATGGAGTCTAGAAGGTGCCCCAGGTGGGCACAACGCGCCCTGATGTCTTGTGCCCGCCAGGATCACTTTCCGGGCAGTTTCTTATTTTCCTAATTTTCTAATTATTCCAAAACTAACAAAAAATAATTTTGCGGATTTTTCGGAGTCCGTTTACTTACCGTATCACGTACCTCCTTATTTTCACGATTCTGGAGTGTTCCGGAAGGACTATTTTATGTGTTCTTCCGGTGTCAAAGTTTGGATAATATTGCTTTCAACATTAATGGGCGTACCTGAGATGTAATGTTTTATTCGTTGCCCATTAGCAACCTTCGGGTTAGTACCTTCGGCATTATTTATTTTGATAGCTCTAGAGAGATAAACCTCTTCGATAACATAGAGTCCTTCCCATTTTGAGAGGATTTTTCCTGCAAAGAACCTAAAACAAGAGTTGTACAAAAGAACATATTCTCCAACTTTAAACTCACGCTTTTGGATTCTTTTATCATGCCATCTTTTAACTTTTTCTTTAAACAACTTGGCATTTTCATAAGCTTGGGTTCTCCATTCATCTAATGAGCTAATGTCAAATAACCTCTTTTCACCGGCAAGTTTGAAATCATAGTTGAGTTCCTTGATTACCCAACATGCTTTATGTTCTAATTCAAGAGGCAAATGACAAGCTTTTCCATAAACCGTTTTATAAGGAGACATACCCATAGGATTTTTATATGCTGTTCTATAAGCCCAAAGTGCATTATCTAATTTCTTAGACCAATTCTTCCTGGACCTATTGACAATCTTTTTCAAAATTAATTTTATTTCTATATTGCTAAGCTCAACTTGACCACTAGACTGAGGATGATAAGGTGATGCAATTCTATGGTTAACATCATACTTGGCAAGCATTTTACGGAAAGCACTATGAATAAAGTGTGAACCACCATCAGTCATTAAATATCTAGGGACTCCAAACCTTGGGAAAATAACTTCCTTAAGCATTTTAATAGAGGTGTTGTGATCAGCACTACTGGTTGGAATAGCTTCTACCCATTTAGTAACATAATCAATAAAGAACCAAAATGTGTGTATACCCATTAGAGGAAGGAAAAGGTCCCATGTAATCAAATCCCCAAACATCAAATGGTTCAACATCAAGTGAATAATTCATAGGCATTTCTTGACTCTTACCAATATTACCTATTCTTTGGCATTCATCACAAGATAAGGCAAACTTACGTGCATCCTTGAACAGAGTAGGCCAATAAAATCCGGATTGCAATACCGTGTGAGCAGTTCTATTTGCAGCATGATGCCCTCCGTAAGCTTCAGAGTGACATTTCTGAAGGATTTGTCCATGTTCATGCTCAGGTACACAACGTCTAATAATACCATCTACTCCTTCTTTATAAAGATGTGGGTCATCCCAAAAGTAATGTCTTAAATCATAGAAGAATATTTTCTTTTGTTGGTATGTAAAGCTAGGTGGTAAACTGGTAAATATTTAGCAACAATATAATTAGCATAGTCAGCATACCAAGGAGTATTATGAGCAACATTTATTGCAGCTAACTGCTCATCTGGAAAACTATCATCAATAGGTAGTGGGTCATCAAGCACATTTTCAAGCCTAGACAAGTTATCGCCACGGGTTCTCAGCTCCTTTTCTATCAGTAATATGCAAATCGAATTCTTGTAGCAAGAGAACCCATCGAATAAGTCTAGGTTTAGCATCTTTCTTTTCCATAAGATATTTAATAGCAGCATGGTCGGTGTGAACGATAACTTTAGACTCAACAATGTAAGATCTGAATTTATCACAAGCAAACACCACTGCTAGAAATTCTTTCTCAATAGTAGCATAATTCTTTTGAGCACTGTCTAGAGTTTTACTAGCATAAGGAATAACATTTAGTTTCTTATCAACTATTTTTCCTAGAACAGCACCAACAGCATAATCACTAGCATCACACATAATTTCAAAAGGCAAGTTCCAATCAGGTGGTTGAATAATAGGTGTAGAAATTAAGGCTTTCTTGAGTGTCTCAAAGGCTTCAAAACAATAATCATCAAAAGCAAAAGGGACATCCTTTTGCAAATGGTTTGTAAGAGGCTTAGAGATTTTAGAAAAATCTTTGATAAATCTCCTATAGAAACCAGCATGACCTAGGAAACTACGAACACCTTTGATATCCTTAGGACATGATATTTTCTCAATTGCATCAACCTTAGCTTTGTCCACTTCAATACCCTTTTCAGAAATCTTATGACCCATGACAATACCTTCATTAACCATAAAGTGGCACTTCTCCCAATTCAAGACAAGATTTGTTTGTTCACATCTCTGCAAAACTCGATCAAGATTGCTTAAACAATCTTCAAAAGACTTCCCATAGAAAGAGAAGTCATCCATGAAAACCTCAACAATCTTTTCACAAAAATCAGAGAATATAGCAATCATACATCTTTGAAAGGTAGCAGGTGCATTGCATAAACCAAAAGGCATACGTCGATAAGCATAAGTTCCAAAGGGACAAGTAAAAGTGGTCTTTTCTTGATCAGGTTGAGAAACAGGTATTTGCGAAAAACTAGAGTATCCATCAAGGAAGCAAAAGTGTGTGTGCTTAGACAATCTTTATAGCATTTGATCAATAAAAGGAAGAGGGTAATGATCTTTTCTAGTTGCTTTATTTTATTTTCTAATATCAATTACCATTCTATAGCGTGTAACAATTCTTTGTGGAATAAATTCATTCGTATCATTAGGAACAACAGTAATACCTCCTTTCTTAGGGACACAGTGAACAAGACTTACCCATCTACTATCAGCTATAGGATAGATTATACCTGCTTCCAGAAGTTTTAATATCTCCGTTCTTACCCCTTCTTTCATCTTCGGATTTAACCGACGTTGGTGATCAAGATCTGGTTTAGCCTCAGGTTCCATATTAATCTTGTGCTGACATAGAGTGGGACTAATGCCCTTTAAATCATCAAGAGTATATCCAATAGCAGCTCGGTGCTTCCTTCGAACTTACAATAATCTTTCTTCTTCATGTTCTAAAAGGTTAGCACTAATAATAACATGATATATCTTCTTTTCATCAAGATAAGAATATTTCAAAGTGTCTGGCAATTGTTTCAATTCAAACACATGATCACCTTTAGGTGGAGGAGAACCTCCTAGAGTTTCAACAGGCATATTGTGTTTAAGCAGAGGATGTTGTTCAAAGAAAATATCATCTATTTCATTTCTTTCATGCATATGTAAATCATTTTCATGGTCTAGCAAATATTGTTCTAAAGTATCAGTAGGGGAACAGCAATAGAAGCAAGACCAATTATTTCATCCTCACTAGGAAATTCTTTTTCACGAAGCTTTCTGCTAAACTTGGAAAAATTAAATTCATGAGACTCATCACCAAAACTAACACCGACAGTTTGTTTCTCACAATCTATTCTAGCATTAACGGTGTTCAAGAAAGGTCTACCAAAGATAATGGGACAAAAGTCATCTTATGGGGAACCAAGAACAAGAAAATCAGTATGGTATTTTATTTTCCCAGACAAGACTTCAACATCTCTAACAATTCCAATGGGTGATATAGTATCTCTATTAGCAAGTTTAATAGTAACATCTATGTCTTCTATCTGTGCGGGTGCTATTTCATTCATAATTTCTTGGTATAAAGAGTAGGTAATAGCACTCATGCTAGCACATATGCCACATAAACCATGATAACAGTGATCCCCTATTTTAACTGAGACAACGGGCATGCCAACAACAGGTCTGTGTTTATCCCTTTTATCAGGTTTGGCAATTCTAGCAGCTTCTTCACATAAGTAAATAACATGCCCGTCTACATTTTATTCCAAGAGATCCTTAACCATAGCAATACTAGGTTCTATTTTAATTTGTTCATCTGGTTTAGGTGTTCTAATATAACTTTTGTTGACCATAGTTGAAACTTTAGCATGTTCCTTTACCCTAACAGGGAAAGGTGGTTTCTCAATATAAGCAGTAGGAACAACTGGATCAACATTATAAAGTATAGTTTCTTCTTTAGCTAGAACCGGTTCTTTAGTTTCTTATTTAATAGGTGGGTGATATTTAAACCACTTCTCTTTAGGGAGATCAACACGAGTAGCAAATGATTCACAAAAGGAGGCTACTATCTCAGAGTCAAGTCCATATTTAGTGCTAAACTTTTGAAAAGCATCGATATTCATAAAAGATTTAACACAATCATACTTAAGCTTAATACCTGACTCTTTACCTTCGTTGAGTTCCCAATCATATAGTTGCGTTTAATTCTTTCCAAAAGATCCCACTGGAATTCAATAGTCTTCTTCATAAAAGAACCAGTACAAGAAGTATCGAGCATGGATTGATCGTCACGAGAAAGCCGAGCATAAAATTTTTGAATAATATTTTCTCTTGAGAGCTCCTAATTGGGGCATGAATATAACATCGACTTAAGCCTCCCCCAAGCTAGAGCGATACTTTCTCCTTCACGAGGCCAAAAATTATATATGTAATTCTGATCACGATGAACTAGATGCATAGGATATTTTTTTTTGGTGAAACTCCAATTTTAATCGATTCCAATTCCAAGCTCCAATATCATCGCATAGCCTATGCCATGCCAATGCTTTTCACTTCAAAGATAAATGGAAAACCTTCTTCATAACTTCATCTCCGGGTAAACCTGCAAGCTTAAACAATCCAAAAATTTGTTCCACATATATCAAGTGCATATCAGGATGTTCGGTTCCATCTCCTGCATAAGGATTAGCTAGCAGTTGTTCTATCATACCCGAAGGAATTTCCTATTCAATATTTTCATTAGGTGCAGTAGGTTGAGGGGTAGATAATTGTGGTTTCGCTCGAGGTGAAGATACCCCAAACAAACCCCTTAAAAGATTGTTCTCCATAATAACAAGTGACAATAAATTTCAGCACAGTATATAAATGTTTTCTTACCAAATTCCACTTACCAAAGGCGCTTCACTCCCCGGCAACGGCGCCATAAAATAGCCTTGATGACCCACAAGTATAGGGGATCAATTTTAGCTCTTTTTGATAAGTAAGAGTGTCGAACCCAACAAGGAGAAGAAAGAAATGACAAGTGGTTTCCAGCAAGGTAATGTCTGGTAGTGCTGAAATTGTAAGTAACAGAGTAGTTTGATAGCAAGATATTTTTGTAACGAGCAAGTAATGATAGTAGTAACAAAAGTTTAGCAAGTTATCCCAATCCTTCGGAGGCAAAGGACAGGCCAAAACGGTCTCTGCTAATAAGCAAAGCGTTCTTGAGGGTACACGGGAATTTCATCTAGTCACTTTCATCATGTTGGTTCGATTTGTGTTCGCTACTTTGATAATTTGATATGTGGGCGGATCGGTGCTTAGGTGTTGTTCTTACTTGAACAAACCTCCTACTTATGATTAACCCTCCCGCAAGCATCCGCAACTACGGAAAAAGTATTAAGAATAAATTCTAACCATAGCATTAAACTTTTGGATCCAATCGGTCCCTTACGGAATAGCGCATAAACTGGGTTTAAGCTTCTATCACTCTCGCAACCCATCATCTAATTACTACTCCACAATGCATTCCCTTAGGCCCAAATATGGTGAAGTGTCATGTAGTCGACGTTCACATGACACTACTAAGGGAATCTCAACATACATACAATCGAAATATCGAACACATATCAAGTTCACATGATTACTTGCAACATGATTTCTCCCGTGACCTCAAGAACAAAAGTAACTACTCACAAATGATAATCACGCTCAAGATCATAGGGGTATTAAATAGCATAATGGATCTGAACATATAGTCTTCCACCAAATAAACCATATAGAAATCGGCTACAAGATGTAATCAACACTACTAGTCACGCACAAGCACCAATCTATAGTTCCGGTAACAAGATTGAACACTAGAGATGAACTAGGGTTTGAGATGAGATGGTGCTGTTGAAGATGTTGATGGAGATTGCCCTCACCAAGATGGGAGAGTTGTTGGTGATGATAATGACGATGATTTCCCCCTCCCGGAGGGAAGTTCCCACGGCGGAATCGCTCCACCGGAGGGCAAAAGTGCTCCTGCCCAAGTTCTGCCTCGAGGCGGCGGCACTCCGTCCCGAAAGTCCTCTCCTGATTTTTTATAGGTCAAAATGACTTATTGTTGGGGAATGTAGCATGCAATTTCAACAAATTTCCTACAATCACTCAAGATCTATCTAGGAGATGCATAGCAACGAGAGGGGGAGAGTGTGTTCACGTACCCTCGTAGACCGAAAGCGGAAGCGTTAGGTTAACGCAGTTGATGTAGTCGAACGTCTTCACGATCCAACCGATCTAGTACCAAACGTACGGCACCTTCGAGTTCAGCACACATTCAGCTCGATGACGTACCTCAAACTCTTGATCCAGCAGAGGGTCGAGGGAGAGTTTCGTCAGCACGACGGCGTGGTGACGGTGATGGTGATGTGATCCGCGCAGGGCTTCGCCTAAGCACTACGACGCTATGACCGGAGGAGTAAACTGTGGAGGCGGCCACCGCACACGGCTAAGAACAATTGATGTCCTTTGGGGTGCCCCTGCCCCCATATATAAAGGAGGAGATGGAGGAGGCCGGCCCCCTAGGGGTGCGCCAAGTGTGGGAAGTCCTACTAGGACTCCTAGTCCTAGTAGGACTCCCCCTTCCTTTTCCGGAGTGGGAAAGGGGGAAAGGGAGAGGGAGTACGAGAGGGAAAGGGGGCACCGCCCCCTCCCCTAGTCCATTTCGGACTCCCATGGGGGGGCGGCCACCCCATGTGGGCTGTCCCCTCTCTTCCCCATGGTCCATGAGGCCCATTACCTCACCCGGGGGGTTCCGGTAACCTCCCGGTACTCCAAAAAATACCCGAAACGATCTGGAACTATTCCGGTGTGCGGATATCATCATCCAATATATCAATCTTTACCAATCGACCATTTCGAGACTCCACGTCATGTTCGTAATCTCATCCGGGACTCCGAACAATCTTCGGTCACCAAAAACACATAACTCATAATACAAATCGTCATCGAATGTTAAGCGTGCGGACCCTACGGGTTCAAGAACTATGTAGACATGACCAAGACACATCTCTGATCAATAACCAGTAGCGGAACCTGGATGCTCATATTGGTTCCTACATATTGTACGAAGATCTTTATCGGTCAAACCGTAATGACAACATACGTCATTCCCTTTGTCATCGGTATGTTACTTGCCCGAGATTCGATCGTCGGTATCCTCATACCTAGTTCAATCTCGTTACCGGCAAGTCTCGTTACTCGTTCCATTATGCATCATCCCGTAACTAACTCATTACTCACATTGCTTGCAAGGCTTATCATGATGTGCATTACCGAGAGGGCCCAAAGATACATCTCCGATACTCGGAGTGATAAATCCTAATCTCGATCTGTGCCAACCCAACAAACACCTTCGGAGACACCTGTAGAGCATCTTTATAATCACCCAGTTACGTTGTGACGTTTGATAGCACACAAGGTGTTCCTCCGGTATTCGGGAGTTGCATAGTTTCATAGTCAGAGGAATATGTATAAGTCATGAAGAAAGCAATAGCAATAAAACTTAACGATCATTATGCTAAGCTAACGGATGGGTCTTGTCCGTCACATCATTCTCCTAATGATGTGATCCCGTTCATCAAATGACAACACATGTCTATGGTCCGGAAACTTAACCATCTTTGATTAACGAGCTAGTCAAGTAGAGGCATACTAGGGACACTCTGTTTTGTCTATGTATTCACACATGTATCAAGTTTTCGGTTAATAGAATTCTAGCATGAATAATAAACATTTATCATGATATAAGGAAATATAAATAACAACTTTATTATTGCCTCTAGGGCTTATTTCCTTCAGTCTCCCACTTGCAATAGAGTTAATAATCTAGACATCACTAAGGGAATCTCAACATACATACTATCAAAATATTGAGCACATATCAAGTTCACATGATTACTTGCAACTTGATTTCTCCCGTGACCTCAAGAAAAAAGTAACTACTCACAAATGATAATCATGCTCAAGATCAAAGGGGTATTAAATAGCATAATGGATCTGAAAATATAATCTTCCATCAAATAAACCATATAGTAATCAACTGCCAGATGTAATCAACACTACTAGTCACCCATAAGCACCAATCTATAGTTCCGGTAACAAGATTGAACACTAAAGATGAACTAGGGTTTGAGATGAGATGGTGTTGTTGAAGATATTGATGGGGATTGCCCTCCTCGAGATGGGAGAGTTGTTGGTGATGATGATGTCGATGATTTCCCCCTCCGGGAGGGAAGTTCCCCCGGCGGAGTCGCTCCGCCGGAGGGCAAAAGTGCTCCTGCCCAAGTTCCGCCTCGATACACGGCGCTCCGTCCCGAAAGTCCTCTCTTAATTTTTTCTAGGTCAAAATGACTTATATACCAGAAGATGGGCACCAGAGGTGGGCCTGGGTGAGCACAACCCACCAGGGCGCGCCTAGGCTCCCTGGCGTGCCCAGGTGAGTTGTGCCCACCTGGTGGGCCTCCTTTGGTACCTATTTTCTCCAATATTCATCAAATATTCCATAAAAGTTCTTTGTGAAGTTTCAGCTTGTTTGGAGTTGTGCAGAATAGGTGGCTCATGTAGCTTTTTCAGTCCAGATTTCCAAATTTGCCTAATTCTCCCTCTTGGTGTTTACCTTGCAAATTATGAGAGAAAAGGCATTAGAATTACTCCAAAAAGCATTATTATGCATAAAAATATTATAAATAACAGTAAGAAAACATGATGCAGAATGGACGTATCAATCTCCTCGTCTCCATTGAAGTAATGCTCATCTTTAACCCCCGCAATGATATAGTCGTCCCCTTGCTTTGAGGCTTCCAAGTACGAGTCATGCAATCTTTGCATCATCGTTGGTTGATGCGGGAGCTCCTCAGGTCTGAAGAGAGACTTCCCGTTCTCGAATCTAAAGGCTAACTCAGCCATTTCAAACTGTACCTCATCACCTAAGTAATCACCAAGAGCGAAACCAGGATCAGCGGCCGCTACCCCCGGATCATTAGTGATATCGGTAAACACCTTGAGTGGGGGCACGATTGGTTTTTCTTTTCGCCGAGCTAGGAAATTGTTTTCCCCCTTGCAGTACTGCTACTTGCCAACCGCTGTTGTGTATCTCTATATGACTTTACAATAGAGCGTCATAGTTTGTTGACAATGGAGGTGACGGTGGTTTTGTAAAGTTTTTCAGACAGCGCCTCGCTTTTACCGGATCTATTTTCTTCGTTGGATCCGTACGGGTAGGTGCAAGCTGGCCTTTCATGTCGGCATCCACGATTTCCTTGGTTTCCTCCTCAGTCATGTCGTATGGTACTCTGCAGGAGCCTTCTTGATGCTACCTGCTCTGGATTTCTTCGTTGTTGAACTACTAGCCGCCGGAGTGGCTGCGGATTTCTTCTGCCAGTGTTGAGGCGGTGGAGGAGGCGGAATCAGCTGACGCGGCAGATTTTGCTGAGGGCCCCCCTCCGGCGGAGTCCACAGACGCGGCGGAGATAGCTGAGGAGACGGAGTGTGCTGATGCGGCGGAGACGGCTGAGGCAGCGGAGATAGAGCTGGACTGTGAGGAGTCTGCTGAGGGGCCTCCTCCGGCAGAGTCTGCTGATGCGGAGTCCAGTGTGGAAGCATGATGTGTTCCTTTATCCATCGAACGGGAGTCATTATGGCATCTCCCAAATGAGTCTCCCCTTCACTTGTAGGGTACTCAAGCTCCAGCTGCTCAAATTCGTTCGTAACTTCATCCACCCCAACAACAGCATAGCCATCTGGAATCGGAGAGCAATGGTAAGTTCCATCAGGTCCATGAGGTAAGGCATTCCGACTGCCACCTTCAAGGTTATGTTCATGCATTTCGTATGTAGATCACAATGTTCCATCTCCGTTATATCATCCACGGGGTAGCGAGGAGCCGTAATATCATGCCGAACGAGCTCCCTGGAAGCCACGTTGCTTTTCTGCTGAGATGGTGGGGTAGCTTCATAGGTAGTATCGAATGAAGGATCTTCATGCCGCTGAGATGATGGATCGGTAGCTCGCTGCCTGGTAAGTGTGTCTTTTTGCTTCTGCTGCAACGCTACACTTTCTTCTATCTTGTATAGTCGGTCTGCTTCCTCTTTCTTCTTTCTCCCTCGGCTTCTATAAGTGGCACTGCTGTCGGGAAACCCAACCTTCCATGGAACAGAGCTTGATGTGCCACGTGTTCGTCCAAGGTGTTCAGGATTCCCGAGGGCGCATGACAGCTCGTCCTTCTCTCTGTCGGGATGGAACTTCCCTTCCTGCATGACCTAGATTGCATCCTTAATGTTTTTGACTGGCATTGCAAGTTGAGCTTTCGTATAAACACACTTCGCTATTTCTGGGTGCAAAGTTCCCCCGTGCCCGAAGAACCAAGTCCTTGCCTGTTCGGGCCAGTTCAATGTCTCTGGATGGATCCCTTTGTCAAGTAGGTCGTTCTCAACTTTGTCCCACGTAGGCCGGAACAGGTTGTCCGCCAGGACCCTTTCTGAAGATTGATTTTAAATCCTTGACCATATCAAATATATCATCACCAGTACGGGGGATAGGCTTCTTCCGGTGATCTGCCTCACTTTTGAAATGCTTGCCTTTCTTTCTTAAGGCATGCTTGGTCGAAAGAAATCGATGATGTCACAGGAACACATCCTTCTTACATTTGTCCAAATATATACTTTCAGTCTCATCTAAACAGTGTGTGCATGCATTGTATCCCTTGTTTTTCTATCCTGAAAGGTTGCTAAGAGTAGGCCAATCATTGATGGTTACAAACAGCAACGCTCGTAGGTCAAATTCCTCCTGTTTGTGCTCATCCCACACATGTACACCTTTTATATTCCACAACTATAAAAGTTCTTCAACTAATGGCCTTAGGTACACATCAATGTCATTGCCGGGTTCCTTAGGGCCTTGGATGATCACTGGCATCATAGTGAACTTCTGCTTCATGCACAACCAAGGAGGAAGGTTATAGATACATAGAGTCATACGACAGGTGCTATGATTGCTGCTCTGCTTCCCAAAAGGACTAATGCCATCTGCACTTATACCAAACCACAAGTTCCTTGCGTGACCTGCAAATTCCGGCCACTTTCTATTGATTTTTCTCCACTTCGGCCCATCAATGGGTACTCTCAACATCCCGTCTTTCTTACGGTCTTGTTTGTTCCATCGCAACAACTTGGCATGCTCTTAGTTTCTGAACAGACGTTTCAACCATGGTATTATAGGAGCATACCACATCACCTTGGCAGGAACCCTCTTCCTGGGGCGCACGCCCTCAACATACACCAGAGTCATCTCGTCTGATCTTATACCGCAATGCATGGCATACCGGGGATGCATTCAAATTCTCATACTCCTCACCACAGTAGAGGTTGCAGTCATTAGGGCATGCATGTATCTTCCGCACCTCTAATCCTAGAGGGCGGAGAACCTTCTTTGCTCTGTACGTACTTTCAGGCAATTCATTATCCTTTGGAAGCTTCTTCTTCATTATTTTCAGTAGCTTCCCAAATCCCTTGTCGGATAAACCATTCTCTACCTTCCATTGCAGCAATTCCAGTGTGGTACTGAGCTTTGTGTTGCCATCTTCACAATTTGGGTACAACCTTTCTTGTGATCCTCTAACATGCTATCAAACTTCAACTTCTCCCTTCCACTTTCGTATTCTCTCTGTGCATCAACAATGACCCGGCGAAAGTCATCAATGGGCACATCTGGTGCCTCTTGATCTTCAGCTTCCCCCATTGCAGTATCACCGTATTCAGGGAACATAGGATAGTTGTCATCCCCCTCTTCTTCTCCATTGTCTTCCATCATAACCCATCTTTCTCCATGCTTGGTCCAACAATTATAGTGGGGCATGAAACCCTTCTCAAGCAGGTGGAAGTGAAGTGTTTTCAAGGAAGAGAATCCTTCGTATTCTCACAGACAACACATGGACAATACATAAAACCATTATGCTTGTTTGTCTCAGCCACATCGGTAAAATTATGCAGGCCCGTAATGTACTCGAAAGTGTGTCGGTCACCATACATCCTTTGTCGGTTCATCTGCATTATGTAATTAAGTATATCAAAAACCATTACAGAACATCATGAATAGAGAAATGACCAAACTAATACAAGTTCATCATCACATTAAAACCAAAGTACAGTAGTGATCAAATGTTATTACTGCAAAAATAAATACATAAAGTTCATACATAGCTCTCATAAAACAACATACAACTATGTAAATCATTTAAATGCAACAACAAATGCGATCAAAATCGCAACTAAGGTAACAATTGATCCAACAGCATAATGATACCAAGCCTCTTTATCAATGACATATTTTCTAATCTTTCTAATCTTCAAGTGCATTGCATCCATCTGGATCTTGTGTAGATCGATGAGATCGGCAACATGCAACTCCAATTTCATCTTATCTTCTTCAATTCTTTTCAACTTTTCTTTCAAATAATTGTTTTCTTTTTCAACTAAATTTAACCTCTCGACAAGAGGGTCGGTTGGAATTTCTGGTTCACATACCTCCTAGATAAAGACATCTATGTAAAGTTGGTCGGCATTATTGTCATAAACACTAAATCAAACAAACTGTTATAAAAGATAATATGACACATCCGAATCATAGATCGGATGAGAGCCGACGGGGTTAGATACCAAAACCATGGCACTATATAATAACAAACAATATTACAAGTAAGAAAATTATACAAGTAGCAATCTAAATCATACAAGTAAGAATTTTTTTTCTTTTAAAAACAAGATAAGAACAAGCGGCTCACCATGGTGGTGCCGGCGAAGAGATCAGCGCGAGCGATCGACGGCGGTGAGGATGGGGACGGGGACGGGACGGCACCCTACACATGTGCAAACTAAGAAGTTAATTTGAGCTCAAATTGTGCATCTAAATCAAATAAACTCCCACATACACTCCTCTACTAAAACCCACAAACCACTCTACTTCTAGAGTATATGAAATGAGCTAAACTAGCAGTGAGAGATGAAAGGATGAAGTTGCTACCCTTTTAGAACACTTGGATAGTTTGTGCACCGCCAAATCTAGACAAATCTTGGGGAAAAGGGATCTTGGAGGAAGAACAGAGGAGAAAGCTTAAGTGTGGCTCAAGAATTTCATCGATCATCTCATGTGCATAGGAAGTGAGAACAGAGTAGCACACAGACCACCCACCTTCTACAGCGAAAAAACAGTGGAGAGGGTGGGCATGGGCGAGGATATATATCGGCATTTTTTAGTCCCAGTTGGTGTCTACAACCAGGACTAAAGATTGACCTTTAGTCCCAGTTTCAGACACCAACCGGGACTAAAGGGATTGCGCCTGGAGCGAGGCCCTTTAGTCCCAGTTGGTGTCTGGAACCGGGACTAAAGGTCCAGCCGGTGTCCTAGTCGCTCGAACCGGGACTAATGCTCACATTAGTCCCGGTTCGTAACACGGCCGGGACTATTGCTCTGATCTGGCAAGAACCAAAGCCATGTTTTCTACTAGTGGAACAATTTCTCTTAGTTTCCTTGAACGATCCTTTAGAGGGCTACCGGTGCAACGCCTCCAAGGTACCCACACGCACATGGAGCAGCGTCAGGCAGCAGACTACTAGGTCTAGTCGCACGACATATAGGCGTGCGGAGTGGCGGTGACGGCTGTAGTGTGTCGATAGGATTAACTCTAAGCCACACGACCCACTCTTCTTTATATAGACCTCCCCAATGGACTTCTACACCAGAGGACCACTAGTGATCTAATCCCTATCTAATGGAGTAACTAATCTGAATCTGGCTACAACGCCATAAGCGTGTGACCCTATAGGTTGACGTACACATGGACACAACCCGGGTTGATAGATTGTAGCGGCTCCTAGAAGAACGTGCAACTCCCATGCATGTGTAAACTCGTTTGACGAATCTTGGCAATGTGTCATATGCATTATTATTTCGTCTAACAATATATGTTATCAATCTCAAGGCGCGTACTTGTCACCCTTGTTGGTAGCCCACATCTCTTCTCAAAACCGTGATACATATTCTCGAACCAGGTTAATACTCAACCCATGCTCAAGACCGTGCTTTACGAATCTGATCAGTCGAGGGGCCCAAAGAATATCTCTTTGAATCGGAGGGGTAAATATCATGTTGGTCAACCACGTCTCACGACATGTTTCACGACTCATCAGAAAGCTACTTTTATAAGTACTCAGTTACAAAGTAGCATTTGATAGATCCTAAGTGAGTTGGTCCTCATCCATAGAATATCGGGGCCCTCAAGTCTAGGACATGGCATACACATTATACCGAGACTAACATATGACAATATCTTGTTGCGTCTCAAAGTGGCTCTGTCCAACTCGGTATTCCCTATCCCATAGTTCATACTACCAAGTTATCATTTCTATGCCCGTTAGAAGAATCATCATATCTACTTTATCTATATAGTTAACCCTCACTGCAAGGAATTCTCTTACTTCTCCATGAGCGACCTCCCCCAAATTAATTTAGCCCTTGGATATACTAGATCAATCAACCATATCCGTCCGATCTACACACTGAGAGCTGCTACACCTACCATAGGTAGTAACTGATGCATGCACCCAGTAACTGCCACCTATGAGTGTTTTAATCAAGAAAAAAACTGACGCATGCATGTACCTTATAGTCTCCTACTCAAGTGCTCTATATGAAAGAAAAGTGAGTCATGCATGCAGATTTATTCTGTTTTCTTCCAACTTTGAACTTATAGATAGAGATATGTATTTATTGTAAAATTCTCATAAGAAAATTATCTTACTATAGGAGAAACTGTAAATACAGTAGCTAGATGATTGGTTCAGCACAATATTTATTTCATAGAAAATCCCGTCGTAACGCGCGGGGCATCATCTAGTAATATATAGTCTCACAAACAAGTCATGTACTTATTAATACATATCATTGATGATGTGAAGGAAAATACAAATAACTCGTGAATACATACGAAAATAACACATCACATGATTGCCTCTAGGGCATATTCCCGACAATACTCGAGTCGGCGGCGAACTTATTGTTCTGTAAATATTTTAATAAATTAATTAGCAACAATAATTAGTACTGTCATTCCACTAACCATAGCATAATCCCCCTAACACTATACATTTCACTAAGACTAACTATTATAGAATAACAATTAAACTTACACACTAACAATTTCACTAAAGTTTAGACTAACGTTTACAATAACCTAGTAATAAAACCTAGCACTAAGTATTGCCACATTACCTAGTAATTTACACGGTAGCAAGCGTGTGGTGTGTGTGTTTCAGGGGAGGGGCGTACCGGCGTCTTGGCTAGTTGGCAGGGGCGGCAAAGACGACCCATTGTGACGCCAGGCCTTCGCACGACATTGACACAGATGTCGCAGCGGCGTGGGGAGGACCAATGATGGAAGGGAGGTGCAACAGTGTTAGGGCTTCGCGTGACGACGATGGGGATAGCATAACGGCGTCGTGGAAGTGTGAAGCCGTGATGAAGGACCGAAGACAACGGTAGTCGCGGTCGCATCAGGGAGTACTGTCTATAGAGGTGTGGCAGTACGATGACACTGTTGGTCCTTTAGGCTGGAGGAGCAACGCGGGAAATTTGGAGCGAAGAGTTTTAGAGGGGAATGACCCGTATTAAGGTTGATTCATCACTGACCCACCAACCGCGCGGGGGTTTAGTGATAAGGTGTCCATGTTATCACTGACTCATCGTATCATCACGCCCGTTAGTGTTGTATATCCATCATTTTTTTCAACCATCTTATCTCGTGTTTAATGATGTATTTAAAGGATTATGTATTTTGGTATGCTTTCTAGGACCGTGTGGTAGATCTTTGAACATACTATGTTTTGTTTTTTCAATTTTAGTAGGTTTTGTATGCACAAATCTTCTACTTCTAACTTTCTTAGGGAAGACTTCAGTGTTGTCTAGAGGTGTAAGAACTCCAAGTATGTGATTTTTCATCAAATAACTTAATTTTATAATGGTATGTTCCTACTATTATATTAAGAGGCTATTGAGTTTTTCAACATTGTCAAGTTAATAAAGACACATAAATAACTAAATAATCATAAGTTCGCTTGAACATCACTAATCGGTTGTGTATAAGGCGAGTCAGGGATAATGCATGTCCTGTTATCGCTGTCAGACTTCTTTTGCTAGACGGCCAGTGATGATGGTTAATGTTTTAGTATTTTTTAGTTGGATGTCCTAGTTTTGAGCATTTTGATTAAGTGTCATGCATAGCTATATGTTTTCTCTATTTCTTATATGTTGTGTACCTACAAAACTATTACTGCGCAGGGAATACTTGATTAACTGTCTCGAGGGGTATGAAGGTTTTTCCAATGTTCTTTCTGAAAGCGCAATCCTCTTCACAAGTGGGTTTTAGTGATATGGACAATACAATTTGAATGACTAATCTTGTGCACTAATTTTTTACAAGATGGAATTGTCAATGAGGTTGAAGCAATGGTGCCTTTGGACCCCTAATTATCAAGGATAAAATATGGTGGTATACTCAAGCATTAAAAAGTATTTTATGTTCTCTTGAGTATGGAATACCGCACTATTAAGAGGGGTGCTCAATGGAAGTAAGGTGGAACTCAACTCTCCTATATTGTTCTCCTCAGTAAACAATACCCAACTCATATCGTATAACAAATGCCACCACCATATAGCCCAAGAAAAGCTCCAAATACATACCATATGAGTCCACATACACAGGCCAGAGGTTCACTCCAGAAATTCCTGAGCCACAATCTGGAACGCCCGGAATCCAACATATACCATAGACTGAGTGCTGGAGTTGAATAAAGGCTCTGTTAGCTCTATGTTCTACCCCAGAGTAAGTTCCAGAGGTAGTACCGGAATTCTATAGTCTGGGTTATGACTCTGAAACTTCCAGAGCTCCTTTTGGAAGGTACCTGGCGCCTCCCAACGGCCACATTTGGAAGTGGGGCTATTTAAGCCTGCTCTATCTTCCCCAAGAGGTATCCATCCATTGAATTTTGAGTTGTTCATATTCTCTCTCTTGATCCATTCCTCAAAAGCTAGAAAAGCTCAACTCCTCCACACTCCTCCATTAGAAGACATCATACCTATGAGGGAAAAGATAGACGTGAAGCAAATATGCCCTAGAGGCAATAATAAAGTTGTTATTTATATTTCCTTGTATCATGATAAATGTTTATTCTTCATGATAGAATTGTATTAACCGAAAACTTAGTACATGTGTGAATACATAGACAAACAGAGTGTCACTAGTATGCCTCTACTTGACTAGCTCGTTAGTCAAAGATGGTTAAGTTTCCTAGCCATATACATGAGTTTTTCATTTGATGAACGGCATCACATCATTAGAGAATGATGTGATTTCCATGACCCATCCGTTAGCTTAGCACTATGATCGTTTAGTTTATCGCTATTGATTTCTTTATGACTAATACATGTTCCTATGACTATGAGATTATGCAACTCTCGAATACCGGAGGAACACTTAGTGTGCTATCAAATGTCACAACGTAACTGGGTGATTATAAAGATGCTCTACAGGTGTCTCAGTATGGTGTTTGTTGAGTTGGCATAGATCGAGACTAGGATTTGTCACTCCGATTGTCGGAGAGGTATCTCTGGGCCCTCTCGGTAATGCACATCACTATAAGCCTTGCCAGCAATGTGAATAATGAGTTAGTTGCGGGATGATGCATTACAGAATGAGTAAAGAGACTTGCCGGTCACGAGATTGAACTAGGTATGATGATACCAACGATCGAATCTCGGGCAAGTAACATACCGATGACAAAGGGAACAATGTATGTTGTTATGCGGTTTGACAGATAAAGATCTTCATAGAATATGTGGGAGCCAATATGAGCATCCAGGTTCCACTATTGGTTATTGACCGGAGATGAGTCTCGGTCATGTCTACATAGTTCTCGAACCCGTAGGGTCCGCACGCTTAACGTTCGATGACGATCGGTACTATGAGTTTATGTGTTTTGATGTACCGAAGGTAGTTCGGAGTCCCGGATGAGATTTCGGACATGACGAGGAGTATAGAAATTGTTGAGAGAGGAAGATTGATATATTGGAAGGTAATATTTGGACACCAGAATAGTTCCGAGGTGTATCGGGTATTTTCCGGAGTACCGGGGGGTTACCGGAACCCCCCGGGGGTTATTGGGCCTCATGGGCCTATTGGTGGAAGATAGGAGGCAGGCCAAGGTAGGGTGCGCCCCCCCCCCCCTAGCCCAAACCGAATTGGACTAGGGGGGCGGGCCCCCTTTCCTTCTCTCCTCCCTCTCCTTCCCCCTTCTCCTTGTTGGAATAGGAAAGGGGGGCCGAATCCTAGTTGGAGTAGGATTGCCCCCCTTGGCGCGCCTCCTCCCCTTGGCCGGCCTCCTCCTCCCTCCCCCCTTTATATACGTGGGAGGGGGCACCCCAAAGGCACACCAAAGTTTCTCTTAGCCGTGTGTGATGCCCACCTCCATAGAAACACACCTCGGTAATATCGTCGTAGTGCTTAAGCGAAGCACTGCGCCGGTAACTTCACCATCACCGTCACCACGCCGTCGTGCTGAAGAAACTCTCCCTCGGCCTCAGCTGGATCAAGAGTTCGAGGGACGTCACCGAGTTGTACGTGTGCATATCGCGGAGGTGCCGTGCGTTCGGTACTTGATCGGTTGGATCGCGAAGACGTTCGACTACATCAACCGCGTTACTAAACGCTTCCGCTTTCGGTCTACGAGGGTATGTGGACACACTCTCCCCGCTCGTTTCTATGCTTCTCCTAGATATATCTTACGTGATCGTAGGAATTTTATTGAAATACTACGTTCTGCAACAGTGGCATCCGAACCAGGTCTATGCGCAGATGTTATATGCACGAGTAGAACACAAAGAGTCGTGGGCGATAATAGTCATACTTCTTACCAGCATGTCATACTTTGATACGGCGGTATTGTTGGATGAAGCGGCCTAGATCGACATTACATGACCGCATTCATGAGACTGGTTCTACCGCCGTGCTTCTCACACAGGTGGCTAGTGGGTGTCTGTTTCTCCAACTTTAGTTGAATCGAGTGTGACTATGCCCGGTCCTTGTTGAAGGTTAAAACAGCACACTTGACAAAAAATCGTTGTGGTTTTGATGCATAGGTAAGAACGGTTCTTGCTAAGCCCGTAGCGACCACGTAAAATTTGCAACAACATAGTAGAGGATGTCTAACTTGTTTTTGCAGGGCTTGCTGTGATGTGATATGGTCAAGATGTGATGATATATAAATTGTTGTATGAGATGATCATGTTTTGTAAAAGTTATCCGCAACTGGCAGGAGCCTTATGGTTGACGCTTTATTGTATGAAATGCAATCGCCATGTAATTGCTTTACTTTATCACTGAGCGGTAGCGATAGTCGTAGAAGAAATAGTTGGCGAGACGACAACGATGCTTCGATGGAGATCAAGGTGTCAAGTAGGTGACGATGGTGATCATGACGGTGCTTTGGAGATGGAGATCAAAGGCACAAGATAATGATGGCCATATCATTTCACTTATATTGATTGCATGTGATGTTTATCCTTTATGCATCTTATTTTGCTTAGTACGGAGGTACCATTATAAGATGATCTCTCACTAAATTTCCAGGTATAAGTGTTATCACTGAGTATGCACTGTTGCGACAGTTCGTCGTGCCGAGACACCACGTGATGATCGGGTGTGATAAGCTCTACGTTCACATACAACGGGTGCAAGCTAGTTTTGCACACGCAGAATAGTCGGGTTAAACTTGACGAGCCTAGCATATGCAGATATGGCCTCGGAACGCTGAGACCGAAAGGTCGAGCGTGAATCATATAGTAGATATGATCAACATAGTGATGTTCACCATTGAAAACTACTCCATCTCACGTGATGATCGGACATGATTTAGTTGATTTGGATCACGTGATCACTTGGATGATTAGAGGGATGACTATCTAAGTGGGAGTTCTTAAGTAATATGATTAATTGAACTTTAATTTATCATGAACTTAGTAGCTGATAGTATTTTGCATGTCTATGTTGTTGTAGATCAATGGCCCGTGCTACTGTTCCTTTGAATTTTAATGCGTTCCTAGAGAAAGCTAAGTTGAAAGATGATGGTAGCAACTACACGGACTGGATCTGTAACTTGCGGATTATCCTCATTGCTGCACAGAAGAATTACGCCCGAAGCACCGCTAGGTGCAAGACTCATTTAGAGCAACGCCAGACGTTGTGAACGCCTGGCGGTGCAAAGGTGATGACTACTCGATAGTTCAATGTGCCATCCTTTACAGCTTAGAACCGGGACTTCAATAATCATGGAGCATCTGAGATGTTCCAGGAGTTGAAGTTAATATTTCAAGAAAATGCCCGGATTGAGAGATATGAAGTCTCCAATAAGTTCTACAGCTGCAAAATCGAGGAGAATAGTTCTGTCAGTGAGCATATACTCAGAATGTCTGGGTACCATAATCACTTGACTCAACTGGAAGTTAATCTTCCGGTTGATACTGTCATTGACAGAGTTCGTCAATCACTGCCACCAAGCTACAAAAGCTTCGTGATGAACTAT
The DNA here is from genome assembly GCA_021605145.1 of Aegilops bicornis. Lineage (NCBI taxonomy): Eukaryota > Viridiplantae > Streptophyta > Magnoliopsida > Poales > Poaceae > Aegilops > Aegilops bicornis. The sequence goes on along the minus strand of CM038673.1, from coordinate 369,162,572 downwards.
AATATGCAAGGGATGGATAAGACAATTCTCGAGCTCTTCGTGATGCTAAAGGCTGCGGAGGTAGAAATCAAGAAGGAGCATCAAGTGTTGATGGTCAACAAGACCACTAGTTTCAAGAAAAAGGGTAAAGGGAGGAAGGGGAACTTCAAGAAGAACGGCAAGAAAGTTGTTGCTCAAGTGAAGAAGCCCAAGTCTGGACCTAAGCCTGAGACTGAGTGCTTCTACTTGGTCACTGGAAGCGGAACTGCCCCAAGTATTTGGCGGATAAGAAGGATGGCAAAGTGAAAGGTATATTTGATATACATGTTATTGATGTGTACTTAACTAATGCTCGCAGTAGCGCCTGGTATTTGATACTGGTTCTATTGCTCATATTTGCAACTCAAAACAGGGGCTACGGATTAAGCGAAGGTTGGCTAAGGAAGAGGTGACGATGCGCGTGGGAAATGGTTCCAAAGTCGATGTGATCGCCGTCGGCACGCTACCTCTACATCTACTTTCGGGATTAGTTTTAGACCTGAATAATTGTTATTTGGTGCCAGCGTTAAGCATGAACATTATATCTGAATCTTGTTTCATGCAAGACGGTTATTCATTTAAATCAGAGAATAATGGTTGTTCTATTTACATGACTAATATCTTTTATGCTCATGCACCCTTGATGAGTGGTCTATTTTCACTAAATCTCGATAGTAGTGATACACATATTCATAGTATTGAAGCCAAAAGATATAAGTTCAATAATGATAGTGCAACTTATTTGTGGCACTGCCCTTTAGGTCATATTGGTGTAAAGCGCATGAAGATACTCCATGCTGATGGGCTTTTGGAATCACTTGATGCTTGCGAACCATGCCTCATGCGCAAGATGACTAAGACTCCGTTCTCCGGAATAATGGAGCGAGCAACAGACTTGTTGGAAATAATACATACTGATGTATGCGGTCCGATGAATTTTGAGGCTCGCGGCGGGTATCGTTATTTTTTGACCTTCACAGATGATTTGAGCAGATATGGGTATATCTACTTAATGAAACATAAGTCTGAAACATTTGAAAAATTCAAAGAATTTCAGAGTGAAGTGGAAAATCATCGTAACAAGAAAATAAAGTTTCTACGATCTGATCATGGAGAAGAATATTTGAGTTATGAGTTTGGTCTTCATTTGAAACAATGTGGAATAGTTTCGCAACTCACGCCACCCGGAACACCACAGCGTAATGGTGTGTCCCAACGTCGTAACCGCACTTTATTAGATATGGTGCGATCTATGATGTCTCTTACTGATTTACCGCTATCGTCTTGGGGTTATGCTTTAGAGACGGCTGCATTCACGTTAAATAGGGCACCATCTAAATCCGTTGAGACGACACCATATGAACTGTGGTTTGGCAAGAAACCCAAGTTGTCATTTCTTAAAGTTTGGGGTTGCGATGCTTATGTGAAAAAGCTTCAACCTGATAAACTCAAACCCAAATCAGAGAAATGTGTGTACATGGGATACCCAAAAGAGACTGTTGGGTACACCTTCTATCACAGATCCGAAGGCAAGATACTCGTTGCTAAGAATGGATCATTTCTAGAGAAGGAGTTTCTCTCGAAAGAAGTGAGTGGGAGGAAAGTATAACTTGATGAGGTAACTGTACCTACTCCCTTATTGGAAAGTAGTTCATCACAGAAATCAGTTCCAGTGATTCCTACACCAAGTAGTGAGGAACCTAATGACGATGATCATGAAACTTCTAATCAAGTTACTACCAAACCTCGTAGGTCAACCAGAGTAAGATCCGCACCAGAGTGGTACGGTAATCCTGTTCTCGGGTCATGTTACTTGACCATGACGAACCTACGAACTATGAGGAAGCGATGATGAGCCCAGATTCCGCGAAATGGCTTGAGGCCATGAAATCTGAGATGGGATCCATGTATGAGAACAAAGTGTGGACTTTGGTTGACTTTCCCGATGATCGGCAAGCCATAGAGAATAAATGGATCTTCAAGAAGAAGACTGACGCTAATGGTAATGTTACTATCTACAAAGCTCGACTTGTTGTGGAAGGTTCTCGACAAGTTCAAGGAGTTGACTACGATGAGACCTTCTCACCCGTAGCGATGCTTAAGTCTATCTGAATCATGTCAGGAATTGCCGCATTTTATGATTATGAAATTTGGCAAATCGATGTCAAAACTGCAATCCTGAATGAATTTCTGGAAGAAGAGTTGTATATGATGCAACCCGAAGGTTTTATCGATCCAAAGGATTCTAACAAAGTGTGCAAGCTCCAGCGATCCATTTATGGACTGGTGCAAGCATCTCGGAGTTGGAATAAACGTTTTGATAGTGTGATCAAAGCATAAGGTTTTATACAGACTTTTGGAGAAGCCTGTATTTAAAAGAAAGTGAGTGGGAGCTCAGAGCATTTCTAATATTATATGTGGATGACATATTGTTGATTGGAAATGATATAGAATTTCTGGATAGCATAAAAGGATACTTGAATAAAAGTTTTTCTATGAAAGACCTCGGTGAAGCTACTTATATATTGGGCATCAAGATCTATAGAGATAGATCAAGACGCTTACTTGGATTTTCACAAAGCACATACCTGGATAAAGTTTTGAAGAAGTTCGAAATGGATCAAGCAAAGAAAGGGTTCTTGCCTGTGTTACAAGGTGTGATGTTGAGTCAGACTCAATGCCCGGCCACTACAGAAGATAGAGAGAAAATGAAAGCCAATCCCTATGCTTCAGCCATAGGTTCTATCATGTATGCAATGCTGTGTACCAGACCTGATGTGTGCCTTGCTATTAGTTTAGCAGGGAGGTACAAAAGTAATCCAGGAGTGGATAACTAGACAGCGGTCAAGAACATCCTGAAATACCTGAAAAGGACTAAGGATATGTTTCTTGTTTATGGAGGTGACAAAGAGCTTGTCGTAAATGGTTACGTCGATGCAAGCTTTGACTCTGATCCGGATGACTCTAAGTCACAAACCGGATACGTATTTATATCAAACGGTGGAGCTGTCAGTTGGTGCAGTTCTAAGAAAAGCGTCGTGGCGGGATCTATGTGTGAAGCAGAGTACATAGCTTGTTCAGAAGCAGCAAATGAAGGAGTCTAGATCAAGGAGTTCATATCCGATCTAGGTGTCATACCTAGTGCATCGGGTCCAATGAAAATCTTCTGTGACAATACTGGTGCAATTACCTTGGCAAAGGAATCCAGATTTCACGAGAGAACCAAACACATCAAGAGACGCTTCAATTCCATCCGTGATCAAGTCAAGGAGGGAGACATAGAGATTTGAAAATACATACGGATCTGAATGTTGCAGACCCGTTGATTAAGCCTCTCTCACGAGAAAAACATGATCAACACCAAGACTCCAAGAGTGTTAGAATAATTACTGTGTAATCTAGATTATTGACTCTAGTGCAAGTGGGAGACTGAAGGAAATATGCTCTAGATGAAATAATAAAGTTGTTATTTATATTTCCTTATATCATGATAATGTTTATTATTCATGCTAGAATTGTATTAACCGGAAACTTAGTACATGTGTGAATACATAGACAAACAGAGTGTCACTAGTATGCCTCTACTTGACTAGCTCATTAATCAAAGATGGTTAAGCTTCCTAGCCATAGACATGAGTTGTCATTTGATGAACGGGATCACATCATTAGAGAATGATGTGATGGACATGACCCATCTGTTAGCTTAGCACTATGATCGTTTAGTTTATTGCTATTGCTTTCTTCATGATTTATACATGTTCCTATGACTATGAGATTATGCAACTCCCGTATACCGGAGGAACACTTAGTGTGCTATCAAACATCACAACGTAATCGGGTGATTATAAAGATGCTCTCTACGTGTGTCTTCGATGGTGTTTGTTGAGTTGGCATAGATCGAGATTAGGATTTGTCACTCCGATTGTTGGAGAGGTATCTCTGGGCCCTCTCGGTAATGCACATCACTATAAGCCTTGCAAGCAATGTGACTAATGATTTAGTTGCGGGATGATGCATTACGGAACGAGTAAAGAGACTTGCTGGTAATGAGATTGAACTAGGTATAATGATACCGACGATCGAACTCGGGCAAGTAACATACCGATAACAAAGGGAACAACGTATATTGTTATGCGGTTTGACCGATAAAGATCTACATAGAATATGTGGGAGCCAATATGAGCATCCTGGTTCCGCTATTGGTTATTGACCGGAGATGAGTCTCAATCATGTTCACATAGTTCTGGAACCCGTAGGGTCCGCACACTTACCATTCGATGACGATCGGTATTATGAGTTTGTGTGTTTTGATGTACCGAAGGTAGTTCAGAGTCACGGATGAGATCACGGACATGACGAGGAGTCTCGAAATGGTCGAGACATGAAGATTGATATATTGGAAGGTAATATTCGGACACCAGAATAGTTTCGAGGTGTATCGGGTATTTTTCGGAGTACCGGGGGGTTACCGGAACCCCCCGGGGGGATATTGGGCTTCATGGTCCTATTGGTGGAAGAGAGGAGGCAGGCCAAGGTAGGGCGCGAGCTCCCCCTAGCCCAAACCGAATTGGACTAGGGGGTCGGCCCCCCTTTCCTTCTCTCCTCCCTCTCCTTCCCCCTTCTCCTTGTTGGAATAGGAAAGGGGGGATCCTAGTTGGAGTAGGATTGCCCCCCTTGGCGCGCCTCCTCCCGTTGGTCGGACTCCTCCTCCCTCCCCCCTTTATATACGTGGGAAGGGGCACCCCAAAGGCACACCAAAGTTTCTCTTAGCCGTGTGCGGTGCCCCCTCCACAGAAACACACCTCGGTCATATCATCGTAGTGCTGAGGCGAAGCCCTGCGGCGGTAACTTCATCATCACCGTCACCACGCCGTCGTGCTGACGAAACTCTCCCTCGGCCTCAGCTGGATCAAGAGTTCGAGGGACGTCACCGAGCTGTACGTGTGCAGATCGCGGAGGTGCCGTGCATTCGGCTTGATCAGTTGGATCGCGAAGACGTTCGACTACATCAACCGCGTTACATTAAACGCTTCGCTTTCGATCTCACGAGTGCGTGGACACACTTTCCCCGCTCGTGGCTATGCTTCTCTTAGATAGATCTTGCGTGATCGTAGGAATTTTTTTGAAATACTACGTTCCCCAACAAGAGGAACTCTCAATCTACATTTCCACTAAAGGAAATTGAGTTTCCCTTTGATTTCATTTAGTATTTTTACTCTTGGAGGTTGGAGACTCCTAGGTGGTTAGGAGGTCACCGGTGACAAATCAACTTGTGATTTACCCCGGAAAGTTTGTAAAGGTTTGGAGGCTAGTGGTTGAGAATCACATTAATTGTGATATCTCAAGGATAATAGGGTGAGCCTTCGTGGTAACACCCATCCCTCGAACGGTGACTAATTTCCCTTCAAGGAAGTGAATATCATGATACATCCTCGTCAGGCCCGACCCTGATGGGGGGAGCAGGGGGCGGCCGCCCCAGGCCCCCACGTATGTGTCCTCTGTGTATTAGCCGGGTGAAAAAACTTTACCTAAAAAGGGGCCCGTGAAAGAACTGATCCTGTGCTAGTACGTTTCCCTCGCGTAGATTTAGACGCAACCACAACTATCTAGAGTAAGTTAATAACAAATTAGGGGAATTTCTATTTCCCTCGCGTAGGCCCGCAAATGACGACATGAGCGATCGACCTAGCAGCATATCAATCCCTCAAAAATAACATGTCCGCATATCATGCACGACTGCTGCCACCGCAACCTCCTCCCGCGGAGGCATCGCCGATGGTTCCTCCTCCAATGGCGGCATGGGTGATTTCATGTTTGTCGGCATGGACAGGAGTAACAATACCCCCAATCCCGGTAGGCAGTTTTGTACAAGAAAATAGGTAAGCATCTTCTTCATTCATCATCATCCAAGAGGTAGCTAGGTTATGTTAGGTAGGTGTCTAGTTAGTAGCAGAATTAGGAGTAGCAAGTGAATCAGCGGAAAAGAGTTGGATGTGTAGTTGTCCGGCCTTTTGACTAAATCTGGCTGTGTTTGTGATCGATGAAAGACAAGGGGAGAGAATCACTAGGATCCATGGATAATGATAATAGCTGAGCCAAAATTAGTTAGAGAATGCATGGTGGATTTAATCTAATAGGTGGCTAAATTAATCACAGCATTGCAAATTATGAAGTTAATTCTAGCTGTGCGCCATAAAGAGTCATTTAAATAATTTTTCTGTGGTGAATTATGAAATATGCAATGCATGCAACTTCCTTGGAAAAATCTTAACAAAAGTAATATGAGTTAATATTATATATATATATATAATTAAATCATGAAAGTAGGTCGACTAGTTTCGCACTCCATTGTTAAAAAGTTAAGTGCAACCCGTGTTCTAAACAATCAAAACATGCATTACACATAAAGGGCCCCGAGGTTTGTTTTCACCCCGGGCCCCCGAAATCTTAGGACCGGCCCTGATCCTCATCTTTGGAGTTTCGTTACCCCTAAACCTAACTCCTTACTTGTGGTCACTTTGCTTCATCGTCCTTACTTTTTGGTATCGCATATTGTGTTATTTAGTTTCTACTTATTTTTGTTATCATCTTTGCTAGAAACATGACTCACCTTAGAAATTATTAGGCCAATATTTATATTCCGCATTTGCCAAAAATTGCTAATAATTAATTCAAATTTGTAATTTGACATATTTACCCCCTCTAGCTCTATCTCGATCCTTTCACTTTCATTCATGAAAAGTCTCATAATAAAATATAATCATTAGACTACACAATATAAATTATACAATAGAATGCATATTAAATCTGTCCGATCAATGCATACATGATTATTACAACTCTTTTTTAGATGGTCATTTCCTTTTTCAAGTATACACATCTCCTTCGTTGTGAGAGCTTCTTACCCCTGGACACCCATATTGGGTCTTCTTTGTTTTGTTGACCCTCTCTTGTATATTAGCATCAACTTCGTGGTCGCCAAATTGGTCATAATATTCTTCATCAACTACACCACCGAGTCCAACAATACTCCTTTTGACAATTTTAATAATTAACTACCAATACGTGAATGCTATATTTGCATATGAGATGACACATATGCTACTTAGTAGTTTATCTTAAATATTTTAGTACATTCTAGTGTTTTACATGTGATTAAGATATACCATAGTAATGCTCGTCATTTTTTATGTATATCATTTGGTCAGAGCATGCATATATTCCTCGTATATTCATGTGGTATATGATTTGACATAATCTGGTATTCAGATCCACATCCGCACCACATCTGGCCAGCTTCCAAATCCAAAAAATAATTTGGAATACATTATGAGCATTATATGTTCGATACGTTCGATTTTTATTTTTTAAAAGATCCAGCTCGGCTGGCTTCATTAGATTTAGCAGGAGATAATACAAAGTTTGATAAAAAAGATTAGATCAATGAAACAGAGAAAAAGTTGGATCGAGGGGGCTCGCATGGAAAACCTCCCCCACTCCCCGAGGGTCTAAACATCTAGGGTTTTATATCGCGCATATATCCCCAAACGGGGTCTCGATGGCCTTGGCTCCCGCAAGGCGCCATTGTTCCATGCTCTCCCGAATCGCCCTGATGATCTGGGATGGCTCTGCTTATATGGCTCTGAAGACACAATTGTTTCTCGCATTCCAAAGCGCCCACGTAGTTGCCATGATCATGGTTCTTATGCCTTTCTTCCCCTCCTTGCTCGTGCGAGATATGATCCGCCTGGTTGCCGAGGTTGTGGATGTCTGTTCCCTGTGATGAGGGGCCAGGGAAGAACATCCTTGCCATGTTGCAACCTCGGTCCACACTGCCCTCGATAAGTTGCAATTCCAGAACATGTGAACTGATGTTTCCAAGTTTCTTCTGCAGAAGGGGCAGAAGTAGTGGTTTGGCCATCCACACCGCTGTAATCTGTCGTTGCACCAGAGCTTATCTAAGTGAAGCAGCTAGGAGAAGATTTTGATCTTTGCTGGAGCCCAAGCTTTCCAGATTGTGTTCTTCAAGTGTGTCGAAGGGAGACCATTGAATTGGGCCTTGTAAACCAAATCAGTGGAGTATATGCCTTTTTCGTTCCCTGTCCAGGTGATTGTGTCTTGTTGCTGCTTTGTCAGGGCCTGACCATGCTCTCGGAGTTTCCTCGCCAACGTAACTACCTCGATGACAATGTGCTCCCAGTTTCCATGCTGCAGGTCTCTGATCCACTGCTCGTTTTGAAGTGCATCGTCCACAGTCCTGGTTTTTCTTCTCGAGTGCCTGAACAACACAGGGAAGGAGGTGCAAAGTGGTGTGCCTCCTAGCCAGTTGCATGTCCAAAAACTTGTTGTCTTTCCATCATGTTCGGTTTTCACCCTAACTCTATTATTTTGCAGGATAATGTGGGTTTTATTCCTCAGAAACAGAATTACAGTCTGCTAGAACATCATGAGTAACGATGTCTGGCACACGGCGCAACCAACAAGCGGTGCTACCACCAGATCTTCCTATACTAGCTAAACTATGAGCAACTCTATTTTGATGACGCTCAATTTTCAACGGAATAAACCCACGTGAGTCCGTAGTTTTCTTGATCTCCAACATGAGATGACCGTATGCGTAACGGTCCAACGAGTCATCGATCAATGCAGCAACAACAGTCCCGTTATCGGATTGGATCACAATTAGCAATTACGATCAGTATACTCATTGACAATCCTTCAAGAATAGCGCTAATCTACGCTTCAAGGGCATCTTTGCGGTTGAACAGTACCGATAAGCCGAGAAGATAACCTCCCCTCGGAATCCCTAAGCACCATGCCGACCCACTAGTCCTGTCTTCTTCACAAATGATCCATCCGTAGATAGTGCGACCCATCCCTGTGGAGGTTTTGGCCAGGTGCACGTTTAGCACTAATAGGAGCCGGGCTGGCCACTGTTCATCCACGGTCATTTTTCCTTTAATGATATCCTCAATGCTTTGTATACGGGCCTGATTGAAAGAAGATAAATAGCTGCATAAAAAGTCTTTTGTGATGTCAAGCGGTGGAATGGCTTTATGGTGCAACTGGTCATTCCGTACAGACCATATACGCCAAAGCCACATGATAATCATTGCGCGTATCTTTTTTTTTTGAGAACTGATGACAGTGAGGGAGGTCCCCACTGACTTTGTATTAAGGTGTTAAAGGGTTAGTACAATCCCAACAAGCCAGTCCAGTCAGCCTACAGCCCTACTACACAAGTCACTACTACATGAAAAAAAGGGGGGTGAGAAAAAGAGTTACAGAAGGTGATATCCCCCTAATTTCAAGGCAGCTACTAGTGACAGAATATAAGGAGCCTGCTCCTGCTTGGCCCTATGGACCAAAAGAGCAAAATCATGCTTGAACCTGTTCTTCTAGGATGTAAAGGACGGCTGGATCCCTCTGAAGTGTTTATCATTCCTTTCTTTCCAGATCCCCCAGGCCGCCACGGTGAACACCTCCATGAACATGTGTCCATTCCAAGAGTTTTTAACAGTGTGAGCCTGCAGTCCCCAATTGGCCAATGAATCCCAATGCTGTCCCAACATCTTTTACTGAAAGGACAATTAAAGAAGAGGTGAGCAACGTCCTCTTCAGGTGGGTTCTGACAGAGCAAGCAGGTATAATCATCGTTCTGGATTTTGTAGTGCCTCCTTCTCAGCATATTTCTGGTGTTCAAACGATCAGCCAGCAGCAGCCACGCGAACATTTTCCATTGCATGGTACATTTGGTCTTCCAAATCCAGCAAAAGGCCTCGTCCACCTGCATGTCCCTGAAGCAGAATTCATAAAACTTTGTTGCTTTATAATCACTTCCTCCCCACACACATTTCCATGTATCATCCCTGACAGACAGAGACACATCCGACGTGGCCAGTTGCAGATTGGTCACCTCAAGCCAGGCTTCAATCGAGATGGGGAGGTGAAACACATCTCCTAACCTCACCGAGGAAAGTAAGGATTGGACGGACATGTCTGGATCCCTGGCAAAGGAAAAAAGCTCTCGGGAAAGTGTCCTGGAAAAGTCCATCTTTCCACTCATCCTTCTAGAAGAGGATCGAGCCACCCGACCCAACAGACGCCCTGGTAACCCCTCTGTAGATGTCAGATAACTGCATGAGATCTTTCCACCAGAACGAGCCAGAAGGGTCCATTGCATGTGGGGTTTGATGGTTGTAATATGAATTCCAGATAAGCTAAACCCACGGAACATCATGCTTGTTATAGAATTTATGAAGTTGTTTCAATAACAAACCCTTATTCTGAATTTTGAGGTTTATGATTCCCAAACCTCCCTTGTTTTTTGGCCTACAAACCATGTCCCAAGCTGCGAGGGAGTTGCCTTTGGTGCCATCCTCTGATTTTCTCAGCCACAGACAGGATCTTCGGAGTTTGTCTAAGTGTTCAACGATCCGGGGGTTTAACTTGATGGAACACATTGCGCGTATCTTCTCTGCCCTATCCGCAAGCAGTGACATTAACCATTCCGGCCCCGTATAGATTAACTCATCATTAGTCAGGAGTGGCCAAACCTGCCTCATTGTATTCCATATCGCGACAGAGCTTGGACATGTTATTAATGCATGAAATGAGTCATCCTTTGAATCTCCGCACAACCGACAAACTTCAGATTCGCTAATGTGACGCTTTACTTTGCATGTTGCAGTAGCTAACACGCCAACCGAGACCTTCCATGCAAATGTTCGCATTTTATGTGGTACTCGGGCCTTCCACACCCAGTTCAACAGCGCGATCCCCTCGGGTCTTGAGCTGCTAGCACCTGGGTTGTGACGTCAGATGTCCTCCTGCATCGCCCAATGGTAGGCCGATTTGATCGAGAATTGCCCGAACTTGCCCGGAAACCATGCAAGAAAATCATCATCCTGGCTTGGTGATGTTCAATGCTCCTAACACTTGCACGCCTACCGCCAAAAATGTTCATATAGAAGATCAATATTCCAATTACCTCTATGATCAAGAAACTCGTAAACTCTGCTCACCGACATCTTCTTTTTGGGGTAATTGGTTTTAGCACGAGCCCTCTTGGGATCCATGAATCTCGCCAAGTTCGATACTATTGCTACCCACTCTCCAGATCATGCCTTTTTTCACCAGCTCTAGCCCATGTTCTATACCTATCCATACAGCAGAAGCATTGCCGGTAAACACAGTGTCCACCAAGCTGCCAGAAGGGTAATATTTGGCACACAACAGTCTCGCGACTAAACTTTCGGGGTGTTCAATTAATCTCCATGCCTGCTTGGCTAGGAGAGCTTGGTTAAAAGCTCGGATGTCCCTGAATCCCATTCCACCCATAGCTTTGGGTAGTATCATTTTATCCCAAGCAAGCCATGCCATTTTCCTCTTCCCACCAGTATTGCCTTATCATGCGGGTCAAGTCATCACAAACTGACATGGGCAATTTAAAAACACTCATAACATATGTAGGTATTGCTTGTGCAACCGCCTTAATGAGAACTTCTTTACTTGCCATGGACATATACCTCTCGCCCAATCCACTAGCCTCTTGCTCAACTTGGCTTGAAGTGGTTCTAATTTACCTTTGTTCATTCTCCCCTCTGGGACCGGAAGACCCAGGTATTTTGGTTCAAATACTTCCTGAGCAACTCCCAATATATTTTTAACTTCATTTGAGGTCGTCACTGGGCAATTGTCTGCAAACAAGATGGAACACCTTGCCGGGTTAATGAGTTGTCCCGTAGCCTCCGCATATGTGTTCAACACCCCCTTGACAATTGTCGCTTGTTCAGAACTCGCACAAAAGAAGAGCAATGTATCATCCGGAAACAGAAGATGAGAAATTTCTGGAGCTCTTCTACAAATTTTTAATTCTTCTAAGCCATCATCTCGTATTGCTTTATGTAACAAGGCGGACAAAGCATCAGCCACAAAAAGAAATAAGAAAGGTGATAAAGGATCACCTTGTCGAAGTCCCCTTGTCGGTGTAAACTGGGCCAACAACTTCCCATTAAACTTGACTGAATACTTCACTAATTTAACACATTCCATGATCCGGCTCACCCATGTACCTGAGAAGCCCCACTTCAGAAGTGTCTTCTCCAAGAAATCCCAATCGACGCGATCGTAAGCCTTCGAAAGATCCAACTTGTACGCACAATAACTCTGACTTTAAAGAGCAGATTGGATATGATGTATACACTCAAAGGCAATAATTGTATTATCAGTGATAAGTCTCCCTGGTATGAATGCACTTTGGTTCTCCGAAATAAGATCCGAGAGAAGAGGCCGCAGTCGGTTTACCAAACATTTGGAAACAATCTTATATATGACATTACAGAGACTAATAGGTCTAAAATCCTTCAGGTCAGCCGGTGAATTTACCTTGGGGATAAGAACTATAGTCGTGTCATTGACTCCTGCTGGCATGTTTCCGGTTGCAAAAAAATTCCAATACGGTTGTCGTAATCTCCTCCTTCAATATGTTCCAGCTCAATGAAAAACCTCATTGGGAAACCATCTGGTCCCGGCGCCTTAATGGGGCCAATTTGGAATAGCGATCCGCCACTTCCTTCTCCGTGAATGGCGATCAAGTAACTCATTCATATGGGGTGTAACCTTTGTATCGATACACCCTAAAAGAGCCTCATATGACAAGGTAGGATCCTTAGTGTACAACTCCTGAAAATAAGAGCTAGCCATACGCTCCATGTCACTAGGAACAGAACTCCATGTACCATCACTTTTATGCAATACCGATAAGATTCTTCCTAGCACGCCACACTGCCTTTCTATGGAAATACTGTGTGTTCCTGTCCCCCTCCTTTAACCAAGTGATACGTGACCGTTGAAGCCACAACATCTCCTCACGGTACAAAAGTTCATCCAAAACAAACATCTTTTCTTTAATCACCGCTCTCTCTTCATTATTTAATTGCAAATCCTCTAGTTCTGTACGCAAGCGTTCAATTTGTTTAGAGACATGACCAAAATGTTCTCGACTCCATTCCTTCAGTTCTGTCATAACTGTTTTGAGATTTGCAGCAACCTCTCCTAAGTTGCTAGCTTTCTTTTTAGACCAAGCATTAGCTATTACACCGGGGAGAGCAGAATGCCTGTCCCACATAATTTCATATCTTGCACCACTTCCCTAACTCTATGTACGAGTAAAGTATATGCATGACTATGTTACCGCATGAAGTACAAGTTTGTTACCACCATAAGTACAAGTCTCTGTTGTTAAAAATACAAGTGGTGTTCGATTTCCTTCCATCCGAACATATCAAAGTTGGATTTAATTTAAAAGATATCAATGCAAACAACACAACGACGAGAATGGTTCACAATTGGACACTTGGTTCAAGAGATATTTTAATTTAAAATTTGGAGGTTGAGAAAGAAAAGAAAAACACAGGCAACCTCCCATCCGGTAGGAAAAAAACTCCCCCAAAACTTATGACCATAGCGCACAAGTGTTGCACCATAAGAGATTAATAGACACTAAAAAGCTAGAAGCAGGCCCTGACTGGACACCATTTGCAGCCGCACCCACCCATAGGTCAAAGTTTCATCATTAAACTATCCTACACAAATCGTTTATAACTATTCACTATCCTTGAAAAGTCAATTACACCAAAGCGTTTCCGGGGATGAATTCACTAAGAATTTATAAATGCACTGGTTGTGAAATATGTGTTTTTGTATCTCCCCAAAACTATATCTGCAAACGCTAGACGCTTGTGATCTAAGGTATCCATGTCTTTATTTAATCACACAAAAATGCATGTTTTTTGTGTGTGGGATATGCATGTTTATTTCGGTCATGGTTGTTATAGTAAGAATGGATACACGTCACGTCCATCCACCAAAACCATGAAAAGGGGCCTAACTGCAACGATCATGGGAGTGGCTGCCACCGCAGGAGAAGCAAGTTGAGGTCGTGCTGTGGAAAAGGTGGACTCAATTCGTTCACTTACTCTGGCGCATATTTGGGAACGTATACATGGTGCGTTGGCCGTTACATGCCCACCATGCATCAGCATTCTTTAGACGAATTAACATGTATTATTACCATATACTAGTTGTAAACCAAAAGGCAATCAAGACTAATCAGCAGCTATTCCTCCACGTTAGTGTTGGGGCCACTAGAGGAACCAACTGGCATTAATTTGCAACGTCGGATTGATGACAAATCCATCCGGCACAAATTTGACCAAGCACGCACGAAAAAAGGATCACATGTGAATATATATATATCTAAACAAACATATCAAACACTAATTGAACTGCAAAAACATCAAATATTTAGTTTTATAGGGAAAACTTCTGATCTATTCATCTTCAATCATGGTAGTACAACAAACACTAGAAACAATAAAAATTATATCCATATACGTGGACACCTAGCGACGACTACAAGCACTGAAGCGAGCCGAAGGCGTGCTGTGTCATCGCTCCTCCCTCGCCCGAGTCAGGTAAAACTTGTTGTAATAGACAGTCGGGAAGTCGTCGTGCTAAGACCCTATAGAACCAGTGCAACAGAACAACATCCGCCGCCGATGAAGAGTGGCGTAGATTAGAAGAATCCAACTTGAGGACACAAGAACATAGACGAATGACGACCAGATCCGAGCAAATCCACCAAAGACAAATCTGGCAGAGACATACCGCCCACAGGCGATACTAGAAGCACCACCGGAACAGGGTCAAGGCGGGGAGAACCCTACTCCATCTTCAGAGAGCCGTCGATGTCTCGTCTTCCTGAGCATGACACAAACCCTAACAAAACTCGAAGAAAGATCTAAAACGAAGCCCTCCCACCATTAGGCTATGTTCGGTTAGGCCCCACCATATAGGAAACTCATCATATATTTAATTATGGAGAGTTATAGAGGTAGTATATATTATCAACCAATATGGACAAAAATGCCACTATGAAACTGGTAGAAACAAGCATTGTTGAGAAAAATCGTTAACTGATAGCTGCTCGGTTGACTCGTGAGTAGAGGATTAATAGGCTAATCGGCAAGTTAATCAGTCAATTAATCAAATAATCGAATGATTTAGCAGTTTATCGACTACTCGGTGCCCTATGAGTAATTAATCGGTAAGTTAACTGGTTAATTGGATAAATTCTTGAAAAGGGAAACAAGATATCCTATAGTTTTGTAAAAGGCATTAGCCAATCCCACGAATGGTGGGTAGAGGGTATGAGTTCTACACTCCATTAGCCCATAAACACCAAGAAAAGGCTCATGCATCTCCAAATGTTGACCCGTAAATTAGATTCGACATCTATCTGCGGACTGGTCCACGCATACGAATGCAGAAGGCGGTTATCTAACACTGGCCGCATACATTTCAAGCTGAGTTTCAACTAACCGAACGAAATTCACGAGCATTGGCCCGAGCATTAAGCTTTTGTGATTGGCGGCCGCCGGTATCACGCGTCGCTCTCGATTCCTAGAATGGTGGTCATATGATCAGCGTATATATCTAGGTGCTAGCTCTTGGGCCAGGCCCAGAACAGAAGAACACATGGAAAAAAAAAGTATAGACGTACACATTCAGTTTCATTAGAAATCAATGAGTACACAGATTCTCCTCGCAAAAAAAAGTGTACATAGATTCTCACGTCTGGATAGGAAGGCTCCTGTGCGTATCGCTACGCACCTTCATTCCCGCCTGCCGTGGGGCATTTTTTCTTTTGTACTATGGGACACGTTACGTATCTATCGTCTCTTCATGTGGCCAGCAGAGCCCACCTAGCGAACTCTCATAGTACCTCTCCGGACATCAGTTACAAAAAGATCGGATCGGATCGGTCGTCGAGATCCGTCCACCCGTCACCAAGACATGCATATCTTTTGGTTTGTCGTACGAGCCGTACTCGGATCCGTGCAGCAAAAGAAGGCAAAACGTGTAACGGGCGCACATGCATGCATGGATGGTCGACGGCGCGTGCGGGTGCGGGTGCGGCCACCGGTTTGCTTGTTTGCGGCGGCGGCAGCATGAGCTGGAGCTGATTGTTGGTGCACATGGTGGTGTCGAGTCACGGTACCCCTGTAGTCCCGGCACCCTGTTTTGTTGCCTGTCGGCAGGGCACGACGACCATGCTGCCGTACGTACGGTTCGGCCGTGATTTTCCGGCTCTATATACGCTGCATTTTGCACGAGGCGTTCTATTTTATCGGGTCTTCACGGACCAGAGATTCATGTACAAAGAACTGCAGCACCGCTGCTGCTGCTTTCGGTCTAGACTCTAGACGTGTTCTGCAGCGTGGATTATGCGCTTTGCGAGCACATGCTCCCATCTGTTACCAAAATTTAAGAACTGAGTTGAAAAGTTCAAAAAAAAAAATGAAAAACAATCTGGTGTGGAGATAGTAGAGTTAGCCATGTGCAACCAAATTAAAAATTATTTTCCCGACTTTGTTGTTGTGTGATGGATGAGTTGTTATGCGTGGAAGGTCGCATGTGTGGACTTTAGAGCAACACCAAAGGGGGCGACCCAAACAGACGTACGTTTTGTCCGCTTTTCGTCTGTTTGGGTTGGCTAGGCGAACATGTGCGTCCGCATTCTCAAATGGTCGGCTTGACCACCTAACAGAAGACGGACCCACCGGCATAGGAAAAAATAGCTCGCAGAAATAAACATAATTAAACATTAAGTGGCCGGTCAATCATCGACCAAAGTCCACTTAAACCTAATTAAACATTAATTAAAACATAAAAAAGTCTGTGCCCGCACGCTGCCTTACATGTCGTCGGCCTCTCCCTTGCCCTTGACGTCGCCATCGCCATCGCCGCCAGTGAGGTCGATGAAAGGCGGGGCGAAACCAGACCAGCTCGAAACGCCGCTTGGTATCTTTGCCAAAGGCGGCCTCCTCCGGCGTTCTTTGAAAGCGGCGGCATTCTTGACTCGCCGGGCGCGCTCCTCCCCTCCTCCTCCTCAAGCCGCAGCGCCTCCGCGTCGCGTTGCAGCCGCTGCTCGCAGCGCATCTGCCACTCGTCGTCGGCCACCTCCTGGGCGAGCAAATGCGCCTTCCAGCGCTCAAGGTGGGCCGCCTCCTCCTCCGGCGTCGCGGCGTAGTGGACCGGAGGCGCGCTCACCCACTCGCGTTACTGGTCGGTCCACGTGTAGGCCTCCTCCGGCCAAGTGGGTGGAGGCGGGTGAGGGAGTCCTGGACTAAGGGGTCCCCGAGCGTCCGGCCTGTTAGCCATGGGCCGTACTGATGGGCTGTGAAGATACGAAGACCGAAGACTGCACCCGTGTCCGGACAGGACTCTCCTTGGCGTGGAAGGCAAGCTTGGCGACCAAATATGAAGGTTCCCTTCTTTGTAACCGACCCTGTGTAACCCTAGATCCTCCCGGTGTCTATATAAACCGGAGGACTTAGTCCGGAGGGGGAGATATTCATTACCATAGTCATACAGGCTAGACTTCTAGGGTTTAGCCATTACGATCTCGTGGTAGATCAACTTTTGTAATACTCATATTGATCAAGATCAATCAAGCAGGAAGTAGGGTATCACCTCCATAGAGAAGGCCCGGACCTGGGTAACATTATGTCCCATGTCTCCTGTTACCATCGATCTTAGACGCACAGTTCCGGACCCCCTACCCGAGATCCGCCGGTTTTGACACCGACATTGGTGCTTTCATTGAGAGTTCCACTGTGTCGTCCCAAAAAGGTTTCGATGGCCCCTTCAATCGTCAACAATGACGCTGTCCAAGGAGAAACCTTCCTCCCCGGACAGATCTTCGTGTTCGGCGGCTTCGCGTTGCGGGCCAACTCGCTTGGCCATCTGGAGCAGATCGATAGCTACGCCCCTGGCCACCAGGTCAGATTTGGGAGCTTGAACTACGTCGTGGACATCCGTGGAGATTTAATCCTCGCCGGATTCGAGACCGCGGTAACCACCCCTGGTCACCCCGATGAACATGACCTAAGTCTGTCATCGGACCACATCCAGGAGTCAGCTCTTGTAACCGCTCTGGCCTTAGATCCGGAGCAGACTGCGCCATCCAAGGACGGATGGTTCAACCCCACCACGGAGGCCACAGATTCCCCGGCGTTGGAGCCACACATGGACTTAATCTCACACGATACCTGTGCCACCGGAACTCCGGACTCGTCTCCGGTCATAAGTTCCGAACCATGTGAGCCCGCGGACGCCGAACTCGATCGTTTATCGATCTTCGAATTCAGCGCCGCAGACATCTTCCAGCACTCGCCTTTGGGCGATGTGCTAAACTCATTAAAAAACTTGTCCTTGGCAGGGGAATCACAACCGAACTATGTGCGGTTCGAACTAGGGGCTGATGATAGAGAACCTTGCTTCCCACCTGCCACCCACTTCATAGCCATAGTCGAGGATTTAACCGACACGCTTGATTACGACTCCGAAGACATCGACGGTATGGACGACGATGTTGATGATGAGCAAAACCAAAATCCTCCATTTACTGGACGCTGGACGGCCACTTCTTCGTACGATGTGTACATGGTGGATACACCCAAAACAACCAACGATGATGACAAAGAAAACCCAGTTGAGAATAAACCTCCTGAGACACAGCAAAAACGTCGGCGTCCCTGGCGCCGCTCTAAGTCATGTCGTTCCAAAGACAACAATATTGGCATCGGAGAAAATAATACTCCGGACGATGCCGAAAACAATGAAGACCCTGCGGAGGTCACATCCGAGCAGGATGAGCAAGAAAATGGGCAAACAAGCCCCGACGAACAGACCAGGCCCAACGACTCGGAGGACGGTAGTTATCGTCCGTTCTCTGAGGATGAGGAAAGCCTCGGCAACGAAGATTTTATCATGCCTGAAGAACCTCTCGAGCAGGAGCGCTTCAAGCGCCAGCTAATAGCCACCGCAAGGAGCCTGAAAAAGAAGCAGCAGCAGCTTCAAACTTACCAAGATCTGCTCATCGACTGGTGGACTGATGTTCTGGCAGCTGAAGAATACGGCCTCAGACGCCCAGCCAAGAGTTACCCAAAGCAAAGGTTGCTACCTTAGTTCGATAAAGAGGCACCGGAGCCCATACCTCCCTCGCGTAATGCGGCCGACCGACCACTGCGCGGCCGGGACAGTGCGGCGGACTGACCACCTCGTGGTCGGGATAGAACGGCAACTCAAGCCGAACAGCAGCCCGCCCAACCGCCACGAAAAAATAGAGACAAAACAGTTCGGGGTCATACATACGACCTCCGGCAGACCCTGGATAGCAAATCAGGATACACCTGATCGATTTACGGATCGCGAGGACGTTCTTCGACACGTGATGATGGCTACCTATTCGGACGTGACAAACCTAGCCACACCCGGGCCGACAACCGCACACGAACTCCAACGGAGCTACAGCGCGATGCAACCAGGTATAGAGGCGCCGTACACCCTCTTTGCTTCACTGATGAAGTAATGAATCACGAGTTCCCCGAAGGGTTCAAACCCGTGAATATTGAATCATACGACGGAACAACCGATCCCGCGGTATGGATCGAGGACTTTATCCTCCACATCCACATGGCCCGCGGAGACGACCTCCATGCTATCAAATACCTCCCACTAAAGCTTAAAGGACCAGCTCGGCACTGGTTAAACAGCCTGCCTGAAAATTCTATCGGCAACTGGGAGGACCTGGAAGAAGCCTTCCTCGACAACTTCCAGGGTACATATGTCCGGCCACCAGACGCTGATGACTTAAGCCACATAGTTCAACAACCTGGAGAGTCGGCCAGGAAATTCTGGACTAGGTTCCTAACCAAAAAGAACCAGATCGTTGACTGTCCGGATGCCGAAGCCCTGGCGGCCTTTGAACATAGCATCCGCGACGAATGGCTCGACCGCCACCTCGGCCAAGAAAAGCCAAAATCTATGGCAGCCCTTACGACACTCATGACCCGCTTTTGCGCAGGTGAGGATAGCTGGCTGGCTCACAGTAAAAACACAGCCAGCGAGGCAGGCCCCTCCGAGGTCAAGAACAGCAACGGCAAACTCCGACGTAACAAACACAAACGCCGAAGCAATGGTGATAATACCAACGACACCACAGTCAACGCCGGATTCAGCGACTCCAAGTCCAGCCGGCGGAAGAAGCTGTACAAAAGAAACAATCAGGGACCGTCTAGCCTCGACCGCATACTCGATCTCCCGTGTCAGATACATGGCACCCCAGACAAACCAGACAATCATACCAATAGAGATTGTTGGGTCTTTAAACAGGCCGACAAATTAAACGCCGAGAACAGGGAAAAGGGATCACAAAGAGAGGACGACGACAAGGAGCCCCGGCAACCGAACATAGGGGGGCAGAAGAAGTTTCCACCTCAAGTCAAAACAGTGAACATGAAATATTCTACACACATCCCCAAAAAGGAGCACAAGCGCGCACTAAGGGACGTCTACGCGATAGAGCCGGTCGCCCCAAATTTCAATCCATGGTCGTCATTCCCGATCACCTTTGATCGTCGGGATCATCCGACTAGTATCCATCATGGCGGTTCAGCGCACTAGTCCTCGACCCAATCACTGATGGATTTCACCTGACGCGCGTCCTTATGGACGGAGGTAGCAGCCTGAAAGGACATGCGGTGCCCCCATGTGTGGTTTTGGTAATTGATGACATTCTCTATGGACTAATGGTTGCATTGAGTTACATTTGAAGGATTTTTCCATAGGCATTTCTTGAAGTCCATGTGTTGGTTTCAAGGAGTTTATGTGTTGACCAAGGTGTTATTAAGGAATTATCCAAAGATTGGTCATACATCATCCATATGAAGAGAGTTGGAAAGAATCAAGGTTGATCAAGACTAAGTCAAGAGTGAATCAAGTTGATCAACACACAAAGCGTACAAGATGTACAGAGGGATCAAGTGATCCCATGGTATGGTAAGCATTGTCCATTACGCTTTGTTACTAACCCATGGTCTTCGTGAGAGTTCTTTGTGGGGTTAGGTTGCGGTGTGCAAATTCAAGTAAAGCATCACGAAGAGATCAAATGCTTGAAGCTTGCCGTCCATTGTGGTGACAATGGACTTGTGAAGATGAGCGGAAGAGTGGCTCACCCATAGTGGAGTATGGGGAGCAATCAACTAGTCTTCATCGAGCCAACGCAATCAAGAAAGGTGGTCCAACTTGAGGGAGTCAAGATCGTCATCATCTAGCTCAAGTGGACTTTGTGCAAGGCAAAGGTTTGCCCTTGATAGGTTTTCTATTTTACCGGTCTCATGGTAGTTGTGGGAGACCGGGTTATAGGATCGATTGCCGTACTATCAAGGGGGGCTCTCGATGAGTTGCTTGATCGTTTAGCTCAGAGAGAGCTCAAACCATTGCATCCTTGCATCATCTTTATTGGTTCTTGTTTGGTTCTTATCCTTGCGTAGTTTTGGAGCTTATGGTCATTTTTATGACAAGCTCGAGTTCATCGAAAACGGAGTTCACATGCGTCTTCTATGATGTTTTCGATGTTGGAGGGTATGCCGGTTCTTCTCTGTTGGAGTTTCACTCTTTTGCTTGTTAGGCATACCTCCCCTGCCTCTTCTTACTATATCCACGTTTCGCTGTTTCGATGCTACTCGTTGTCTTGTTTCCAACAAGCTTGAGTTTGCTCAATTCGGAGCTCATTTGTAGAAGTTATGGCAGTTCTGGTTTTATTGTTTTCCTTTGTTGTCTTATCCGCAAAATGAAGGACTCCTAGTGTTGCTGATCTGGGGCATGCGGTAGTACTGCTCTCCGGAGCGGTAGTACCGCAGGCCCTTGCGGTAGTACCGCAGCCCACTGCGGTAGTACTGCAGGTGCTCACGGTAGTACCGCTCTGTGGGAGCGGTAGTACCGTGGCCTCAGGCCAGGCGCAGCTACTCGAGCGGTAGTAGGGGCGGATGTAAATTTTTACATCCGTGCCCTCGCGTTAATCTGCGTCGCGGTAGCGGTAGTACCGTGGGCTCTGGCGGGCTTAGCAACATGAGCGGAAGTAGGGCGGATGTAATTTTTACATCCGCGCCCTCTGGTAATACCGCTCTTCGTGTCTTGATAGTACCGTGCGGATTTTTCGAGGTCCTCCCTCGGCGGAAGTAGGATGCAGAGTAATTTTTATACATGCTTTCTCTGCGGCTAGTCTTTGCTGCCTTACGGTAGTACCGTGAAGTAGCAGCGGTAGTACCGCTCCGGCGGTCCTACCGTTCGTTGCCCTATGCAACAGGCCTTCATCGGCGGATGTTGCACTTGCGGTAATCTGCAACCCTACAGTAGTACCCGGTCGACCATGATGATACCGCAGCTCCGTCTTGAGTAGTACCGCGTCGTCTTGAGCTGAGTGAGGGGATAACGGTTGGTTTTTCTCCCCACCTATAAAGGGGTCTTCTTCCCCTTGAGACCTAATCTTTTGAGCTCATGTTCTTCCCCCATTGTTGACCTTCTTCGAAGCTTGCTAACTCTCAATCCCTCCAATGATTCTTGCTAGTTCTTGAGGGAAAAGAGAGAGGAGATCTAGATCCACGTTTCCACCAATCACTTTCTCCTCTTAGTGAGGGGAACCCCTTGGATCTAGATCTTGGAGTTCTTTGTGTTCTTCTTTCGTTCTTCCTCTCATTTTCCTTCCTAGCATTAGTTGCTTTGGTGGGATTTGGGAGAGAAGGACTTGGGCACTCCGTGTGCCCTTGCCATTGCATTTGGTGCATCGGTTTGAGTTCTCCACGGTGATACGTGGAAGTTACAAGTTGAGAAGCTTATTACTCTTGGGTGCTTGGTGCCCTTGAGCTTGTTCCTCTTGGGTGCTTGGGCACCCTAGACGGTTGGTGGTGTTCGGAGCTCAATCATTGTGGTGTAAAGCTCTGCAAGCGTCGGGGTCTCCAATTAGGTTGTGGAGATCGTCCCGAGCAATTTGATCGGTACCGTGACCGCCCCAAGGGTTGCCAAAGTGTACGGGTTCGGTGACCGCCCCAAGGGTTGCCATTTGTACGGGTTCGGTGACCGCCTCAAGGGTCCCTTAGTGGAATCACGACATCTTGCATTGTGCTTGGCGTGAGGAGATTACAGTGGCCCTAGTGGCTTCTTGGGGAGCATTGTGCCTCCACACCGCCTCCAAACGGAGATTAGCATCCGCAAGGGTGTGAACTTCGATACATCGTCATCTCCGCGTGCCTCGGTTATCTCTTACCCGAGCCCTTTACTTATGCACTTTACTTTGTGATAGCCATATTGTTTCTTGTCATATATCTTGCTATCACCTAAGTAGTTTTCTTGCTTAGCATAAGTTGTTGGTGCACATAGGTGAGCCTAGTTGTTGTAGGTTTTGTGCTTGACCAATTAACCGCTAGGTTTATTCCGCATTTGTTCAAGCCTCAACCGTAATTATTTTAAAGAGCCTATTCACCCCCCCCCCCTCTAGGCGACATCCACGATCTTTCACAGCCTCAACCTGCTCTATCAGGATATAGTGCGAAAAATGGGCATCAATCCATCACGGATCAAGCCCACGAAGACTACCTTCAAAGGAGATACCAGGTGTAGAGGCCCGTTGTACGCGCTCAATCACGCTAGAGGTTGTCTTCGAGTCTCCGGACAATTTCCGAAGTGAGTAGTTAATCTTCGACATCGTCCCCTTTTGTAGCGGCTATCACGCACTACTCGGACGAACCGCATTCGCTCGATTCAATGCAGTGCCACACTATGCTTATCTCAAGCTCAAGATGCCCGGTCCACGCGGCGTCATCACGGTCAACGGAAATACGGAACGCTCCCTTCATACAGAAGAGCACACAGCCTGCCTTTAGCAGCAGTATACAGAGCGGGCTTCTCAAGCAGAACCCTAATTCGGGTGCCGAGCCCACGGACACTGTTAAGAGGGTCCGAACTACCCTGCAGCAGGACAGCTCGGCTCGTCAGGAGCTCGACTAGCAATCCGGCCTCTGTCTCAGTCCCAATCAAGTGGTGGCAGTCATGCCGCGCGTACATAACTACGCACTCAAAATTCCATGGGCATCGATGGAGGCATAGCTAGCTTGTGATCCACAGTGTGGCTCAACCAGCACCGGATACACACATACTTTCACTTTTATTCATTTCTTTTTCAGGTTTCAATAACACAGGCCCCATCTGATGGCTTGCTCACTAGTCCTCTTGAAGGATAAATACACCAAGATGGCGAGAAATGCAGATGTATGGGGAATTTTCAAGGTGGTTTCGTTAACAATCACTTTGCCTGTTTTTCAAGATCCACATGCAGCTCTCCTTTGGTTCTTGGCATGTTAAATGGTCCGTTGCTTATCGCACTACTTGTATCAATGCGCCTCGACATATTAATCAAATTACAATGAAAACAGTTCGCGGCTGGAGTTTTAGAGCTCCAGCTTATCACCCTCGCATCCTTTCCATTTCCTTTCTTTCTTTCTTTCTTTTCTTTCTTTTCCTTCTCTCCCGTGGGTAACCCTATCGGGTAGCACCCGTACACTTTGGTACGTTTTGATGTTTTCCAAGGGCTTCATAACACCCCACACTACGACAACAAAAGTCCGAACACTTTTTATAGTATAGTCCGGCACCCCGAATTTAGCACTATATGCATTGGCTCCAAATCATGTCTTTCGTCAATAGTTGGGTTGCCCGGCTCCTGTACTTGCTACCTTACGTTCCGCTATATCGACGAAGGCAGTAAAGGGAGAACTACTGCGATTGTGCCTTGGTTTATCCAAAGGAGCACCTCAGTAGAGAAAGTCGAAAACTGACTGTCATGATGCGGCGAGAGCCGGTCAGCTCTTCGGAGGTTGCAAATCATTGGAGATTTCTTCCGCTTTACGCGAGGGATCGGTACTTCCCGATCAGACGCCTATAGCACTCTAGTTCGGATACTAGGGGTTGCGTTCATGTTTTTATTGTCAAAATCCTATGGCTAAGTGAGGGCGTTAAAGCCGCATAGTCTGATTGCCTGGTTCGTTGCGCTAAACAACTCCTTCAAGGATCATATAATGTTGGGGAACGTAGTAATTTCAAAAAATTTCCTACGCACACGCAAGATCATGGTGATGCATAGCAACGAGAGGGAAGAGTGTTGTCTACGTACTCTCATAGACCGAAAGCGGAAGCGTTAACACAACGCGGTTGATGTAGTCGTACGTCTTCACGATCCGACCGATCAAGTATCGAACGCACGGCACCTCTGAGTTCAGCACACGTTCAACTCGATGACGTCCCTCGAACTCCGATCCACCCGAACTTTGAGGGAGAGTTCTGTCAGCACAACGGCATGGTGACGATGATGATGTTCTACAGATGCAGGGCTTCGCCTAAGCACCGCTACGATATGACCGAGGTGGATTATGGTGGAGGGGTGCACCGCACACGGCTAAGAGATCCAAGGGATCAATTGTTGTGTCTCCAAGGGGTGCCCCCCTCCCCGTATATAAAGGAGTGGAGGAGGGGGAGGGCCGGCCCTCTCAATGGTGCGCCCTAGGAGGAGTCCTACTCCCACCGGGAGTAGGATTCCCCCCTTCCAAGTAGTAGGAGTAGGAGTTGAGGAAAGGGGAGAGAGAAGAGAAGGAAGGAGGGGGTGCAGCCTCTCCCCCTATTGCAATTCGGACTAGGCCTTGGGGGCGCGCAGCCTCTCCTCTCTCTTTCCCCTAAAGCCCAATAAGGCTCATATACTCGCTGGTGAATTCCCGTAACACTCTGGTACTCCAAAAAAAACCCGAACACTCGGAACCTTTCCGATGTCCGAATATAGTCGTCCAATATATCGATCTTTACGTCTCGACCATTTCGAGACTCCTCGTCATGTCCCCGGTCTCATCCGGGACTCCGAACTACCTTCGATACATCAAAACACATAAACTCATAATATAACCGTCATCAAACTTTAAGCGTGCGGACCCTACAGGTTCGAGAACAATGTAGACATGAACGAGACACTTCTCCGGTCAATAACCAATAGCGGAACCTGGATGCTCATATTGGCTCCCACATATTCTACGAAGATCTTTATCGGTCAAACCGCATAACAACATACGTTGTTCCCTTTGTCATCGGTATGTTACTTGACCGAGATTCGATCATCGCTATCTCAATTCCTAGTTCAATCTCGTTACCGGCAAGTCTCTTTACTCGTTCCGTAATACATCATCCCGCAACTAACTCATTAGTTGCAATGCTTGCAAGGCTTATAGTGATGTGCATTACCGAGTGGGCCCAGAGATACCTCTCCGACAATCGGAGTGACAAATCCTAATCTCGAAATACACCAACCCAACAAGTACCTTCGGAGACACATGTAGAGCACCTTTATAATCACCCAGTTACGTTGCGACATTTGGTAGCACACAAAGTGTTCCTCCGGTAAACAGGAGTTGCATAATCTCATAGTCATAGGAACATGTATAAGTCATGAAGAAAGCAATAGCAGAATACCAAACGATCGAGTGCTAAGCTAAAGGAATGGGTCAAGTCAATCACATCATTCTCCTAATGATGTGATCATGTTAATCAAATGAAAACTCTTTGTCTATGGCTAGGAAACATAACCATCTTTGATCAATGAGCTAGTCAAGTAGAGGCATACTAGTGACACTCTGTTTGTCTATGTATTCACACATGTATCATGTTTTCGGTTAATACAATTCTAGCATGAATAATAAACATTTATCATGATATGAGGAAATAAATAATAACTTTATTATTGCCTCTAGGGCATATTTCCTTCAGTCTCCCACTTGCACTAGAGTCAATAATGTAGTTCACATCACCATGTGATTTAACACCAATAGTTCACATCACCATGTGATTAAAACCCATAGTTCACATCGTCATGTGACCAACACCCAAAGGGTTTACTAGAGTCAATAATCTAGTTCACATCGCTATGTGATTAACACCCAAAGAGTACTAAGGTGTGATCATGTTTTGCTTGTGAGAGAAGTTTAGTCAACGGGTCTGTCACATTCAGATCCGTATGTATTTTGCAAATTTCTATGTCAACAATGCTCTGTATGAAGCTACTCTAGCTAATTGCTCACACTTTCAATATGTATCCAGATTGAGACTTAGAGTCATCTGGATCAGTGTCAAAACTTGCATCCACGTAACCCTTTACGACGAACCTTTTTGTCACCTCCATAATCGAGAAACATATCCTTATTCCACTAAGGATAATTTTGACCGTTGTCCAAAGGATCTACTCCTAGATCACTATTGTACTCCCTTGCCAAAATCAGTGTAGGGTATACAATAGATCGGTACACAACATGGCATACTTTATAGAACCTATGGCTGAGGCATAGGGAATGACTTTCATTTTCTTTCTATCTTCTGCCGTGGTTGGGCTTTGAGTCTTACTCAATTTCACACCTTGTAACACAGGCAAGAACTCTTTCTTTGACTATTCCATTTTGAACTACTTCAAAATCTTGTCAATGTATGTATTCACTGAAAAAAACTTATCAAGCGTCTTGATCTATCTCTATAGATCTTGATGCTCAATATGTAAACAACTTCACCGAGGTCTTTCTTTGAAAAACTCCTTTCAAACACTCCTTTATGCTTTGCGAATAATTCTACATTATTTCGATCAACAATATGTCATACACATATACTTATCGTAAATCTTGTAGTGCTCCCACTCACTTTCTTGTAAATACAGGCTTCACCGCAAGTTCCAGAGAAACTATATGCTTTGATCAACTTATCAAAGCATATATTCCAATTCGAGATGCTTGCACCGGTCCATAGATGGATCATTTGGAGCTTGCATATTTTGTTAGCACCTTTAGGATTGACAAAACCTTATGGTTGCATCATATACAATCCTTCTTTAATAAATCCATTAAGGAATGCAGTTTTGTTTATCCATTTGCCAGATTTCATAAAATGCGGCAATTGCTAACATGATTCAGACAGACTTAAGCATAGATACGAGTGAGAAACTCTCATCGTAGTCAACACCTTGAACTTTGTCAAAAACCTTTTTTTTAACAAGTCTAGCTTTGTAGATAGTAACACTACTATCAGCGTCTGTCTTCCTCTTAAAGATCCATTTATTTTGTATGTCTTGCCGATCATCGGGCAAGTCAACCAAAGTCCACACTTTGTTCTCATACATGGATCTCATCTCAGATTTCATGGCCTCAAGCCATTTCACGGAATCTGGGCTCATCATCGCTTCCTCGTAGTTCGTAGGTTCGTCATGGTCAAGTAACATGACCTCCAGAACAGGATTACCGTACACTCTGGTGTGGATCTCACTATGTTTTACCAACAAGGTCCGGTAGTAACTTGATCTGAAGTTACATGATCATCATCATTAGCTTCCTCACTAATTGGTGTAGTAGTCAGAGGAACAGATTTCCGTGATGAACTACTTTCCAATAAGGGAGCAGGTACAGTTACCTCATCAAGTTCTACTTTCCTCCCACTCACTTCTTTCGAGAGAAACTCCCTCTCTAGAAAGGATCCATTCTTAGCAACGAATATCTTGCCTTCGGATCTGTGATAGAAGGGTGTACCCAACTGTCTCCTTTGGGTATCCTATGAAGACACATTTCTCTGATTTGGGTTTGAGCTTATCAGGATGAAACCTTTTCTTATAAGCATCGCAACCCCAAACTTTAAGAAACGACAACTTTGGTTTCTTGCCAAACCACAGTTCATACAGTGTCGTCTCAACGAATTTAGATAGTGCCCTTTTAACGTGAATGCAGCTGTCTCTAATGCACAACCCCAAAACTATAGTGGTAAATCAGTAAGAAACATCATAGATTGCACTATATCCAATAAAGTACGGTTATGACATTCGGACACACCATTATGCTGTGGTGTTCCAAGTGGCATGAATTTGTGAAACTATTCCACATTGTTTTAATTGAAGACCAAACTCGTAACTCAAATATTTGTCTCCACGATCAGATCGTAGAAACTTCATTTTCTTTTCACGATGATTTTCCACTTCACTCTGAAATTCTTTGAACTTTTCAAATGTTTCAGACTTATGTTTCATCAAGTAGATATACCCATATCTGATCAAATCATCTGTGAAGGTCAGAAAATAACGATACCCGCCGCGAGCCTCAACATTCATCGGACCACATACATCAGTATGTATGATTTCCAACAAATCTGTTGCTCGCCCCATTGTTCCGGAGAACGGCGTTTTAGTCATCTTGCCCAAGAGGCATGGTTCGCAAGCATCAAGTGATTCATAATCAAGTGATTCCAAAATCCCATCAGCATGGATTTCTTCATGCACTTTACACCAATATGACCTAAACGGCAGTGCCACAAATGAGTTGCACTATCATTATTAACTTTGCATCTTTTGGCTTCAATATTATGAATATGTGTATCACTACGATCGAGATCCAACAAACCATTTTCATTGGGTGTATGACCATAGAAGGTTT
Source organism: Aegilops bicornis (assembly GCA_021605145.1). Classification (NCBI taxonomy): domain Eukaryota; kingdom Viridiplantae; phylum Streptophyta; class Magnoliopsida; order Poales; family Poaceae; genus Aegilops; species Aegilops bicornis. Next base: position 369,133,155 of record CM038673.1, on the reverse strand, counting down.
TATTCATGTAAATAGAACAACAATTATTATCTAACTTAAACGAATAATCATATTGCAATAAACTTGATCAAATCATATTCATGCTCAACGCAAACACCAAATAACACTTATTTAGGTTCAACACTAATCCCGAAAGTGTAGGGAGCGTGTGATGATGATCATATCAATCTTGGAACCACTTCCAACACACATCGTCACTTCACCCTTAACTAGTCTCTGTTCATTCCGTAATTCCCGTTTCGAGTTACTACTCTTAGCAATCAACCAAAGATCAAATACCGAGGGGTTGCTATGAACACTAGTAAAATACACATCAATAATCTGTATATCAAATATACCTTTGTTCACTTTGCCATCCTTCTTATCCGCCAAATACTTGGGGCAGTTCCGCTTCCAGTGACCAGTCCCTTTGCAGTAGAAGCACTTAGTATCAGGCTTAGGTACAGACTTGGGCTTCTTCACTTGATTAGCAACTTGCTTGCCGTTCTTCTTGAAGTTCCCCTTCTTCCCTTTCCCCTTTTCTTGAAACTAGTGGTCTTGTCAACCATCAACACTTGATGTTTTTCTTGATTTCTACCTTCGTCGATTTCAGCATCATGAAGAGCTTGGGAATTGTCTCCGTTTATACCTTGCATATTATAGTTCATCACAAAGTTCTACTAACATGGTGATAGTGACTAGAGAACTCTGTCAATCACTATCTTATCTGGAAGATTAACTCCCACTTGATTCAAGTGATTGTAGTACTCAGACATTCTGAGCAGATGCTCACTAGCTGAGCAATTCTCCTCCATTTTGTAGGCAAAGTACTGTCAGAGGTCTCATACCTCTCGACACGGGCATGAGTATGAAATACAAATTTCAACTCTTGGAACATCTTATATGTTCTGTGGCATTTCAAAAAACGTCTTTGAAGCCCCGATTCAAAGCCGTAAAGCATGGTGCACTAAACTATCAAGTAGTCATCATACCGAGCTTTTGTCAAAACGTTCATAACGTCTGCATCTGCTCCTGCAATAGGTTTGTCACCTAGTGGTGCATCAAGGACATAATTCTTCTGTGCAGCAATGAGGATAAACCTCAGATCATGGATCCAATCCGCATCATTGCTACTAACATCTTTCAACTTAGTTTTCTCTAGGAACATATCAAAAATAAAACAAGGAGCTAAACGCGAGCTATTGATCTACAACATAGATATGCTAATGCTACCAGGACTAAGTTCATGATAAATTAAATTTCAGTTAATCAAATTACTTAAGAACTCCCACTTAGATAGACATCCCTCTAATCCTGTAAGTGATCACGTGATCCATATCAACTAAAGCATAACCGATCATCACGTGAAATGGAGTAGCTTTCAATGGTGAACATCACTATGTTGATCATATCTACTATATGATTAACTCTCGACCTTTCGGTCTCAGTGTTCCAAGGCCATATCTGCATATCCTAGGCTCGTCAAGTTTAACTTGAGTATTCTGCGTGTGCAAAACTGGCTTGCACCCGTTGTAGATGGACGTAGAGCTTATCACACCCGATCATCATGTGGTGTCTGGGCACGACGAACTTTGGCAACGGTGCATACTCAGGGAGAACACTTTTATCTTGAAATTTAGTGAGAGATCATCTTATAATGCTACCATCAATCAAAACAAGATAAGATGCATACAAGATAAACATCACATGCAATCAATATAAGTGATATGATATGGCCATCATCATCTTGTGCTTGTGATCTCCATCTCAGAAGCACCGTCATGATCACCATCGTCACCGGCGCGACACCTTGATCTCCATCGTAGCATCGTTGTCGTCTCGCCAATCTTATGCTTCTACGACTATCGCTACCGCTTAGTGATAAAGTAAAGCATTACAGGGCGATTGCATTGCATACAATAAAGCGACAACCATATGGCTCTTGCCAGTTGCCGATAACTCGGTTACAAAACATGATCATCTCATACAATAAATTTAGCATCATGCTTTGACCATATCACATCACAACATGCCCTGCAAAAACAAGTTAGACGTCCTCTACTTTGTTGTTGCAAGTTTTACGTGGTTGCTACGGGCTGAGCAAGAACCGTTCTTACCTACGCATCAAAACCACAACGATAGTTTGTCAAGTTGGTGCTGTTTTAACCTTCGCAAGGACCGGGCATAGCCACACTCGGTTCAACTAAAGTAAAACTGACACCCGCCAGCCACCTGTGTGCAAAGCACGTCGGTAGAACCAGTCTCGCGTAAGCGTACGCGTAATGTCGGTCCGGGCCGCTAAATCCAACAATACCGCCGAACCAAAGTATGACATGCTGGTAAGCAGTATGACTTATATCGCCCACAACTCACTTGTGTTCTACTCGTGCATATAACATCTACGCATAAAACCAGGCTCGGATGCCACAGTTGGGGAACGTAGTAATTTCAAAAAATTTCTTACGCACACGCAAGATCATGGTGATGCATAGCAACGAGAGGGGAGAGTGTTGTCTACGTACTCTCATAGACCGAAAGCGGAAGCGTTAGCACAACGCGGTTGATGTAGTCGTACGTCTTCTCGATCCGACCGATCAAGTACCGAACGCACAGCACCTCCGAGTTCAGCACACGTTCAACTCGATGACGTCCCTTGAACTCCGATCCGGCCGAGCTTTGAGGGAGAGTTCCACAAGACGACGGCGTGGTGACGATGATGATGTTCTACCGACGCAGGGCTTCGCCTAAGCACCGCTACGATATGACCGAGGTGGATTATGGTGGAGGGGGGCACCGCACACGGCTAAGAGATCCAAGGGATCAATTGTTGTGTCTCCAAGGGGTGCCCCCCTCCCCGTATATAAAGGAGTGGAGGAGGGGAGGGCCGACCCTCTCAATGGCGCACCCTAGGAGGAGTCCTACTCCCACCGGGAGTAGGATTCCCCCCCCCCCCCTTCCAAGTAGTAGGAGTAGGAGTCAAGGAAAGGGGAGAGAGAAGAGAAGGAAGGAGGGGGCGCAGCCCCTCCCCCTAGTCCAATTCGGACTAGGTCTTGGGGGGGGGGGCGCAGCCTCTCCTCTCTCTTTCCCCTAAAGCCCAATAAGGCCCAAATACTCCCCGACGAATTACAGTAACTCTCTGGTACTCCAAAAAAAACCCAACCACTCAGAACCTTTCCGATGTCCGAATATAGTCGTCCAATATATCGATCTTTACGTCTCAACCATTTCAAGACTCCTCGTCATGATCCCGGTCTCATCCGAGACTCCGAACTACCTTCGGTACATCAAAACACATAAACTCGTAATATAACCGTCATTGAACTTTAAGCATGCGGACCCTATGGGTTCGAGAACAATGTAGACATGACCGAGACACGTCTCCGGTCAATAACCAATATCGGAACCTGGATGCTCATATTGGCTCCCACATACTCTACGAAAATCTTTATCGGTCAAACCGCATAACAACATACGTTGTTCCCTTTGTCATCGGTATGTTACTTGCCCAAGATTCGACCGTCGGTATCTCAATACCTAGTCCAATCTCGTTACCGGCAAGTCTCTTTACTCGTTCCGTAATACATCATCCCGCAACTAACTCATTAGTTGCAATGCTTGCAAGGCTTATAGTGATGTGCATTACCGAGTGGGCCCAGAGATACCTCTCCGACAATCGGAGTGACAAATCCTAATCCCGAAATATGCCAACCCAACAAGTACCTTCGGAGAGACCTGTAGAGCACCTTTATCATCACCCAGTTACGTTGTGACGTTTGGTAGCACACAAAGTGTTCCTCCGGTAAACGGGAGTTGCATAATCTCATAGTCATAGGAACATGTATAAGTCATGAAGAAAGCAATAGCAGAATACCAAATGATCGAGTGCTAAGCTAACGGAATGGGTCAAGTCAATCACATCATTCTCCTAATGATGTGATCCCGTTAATCAAATGACTACTCTTTGTCTATGGCTAGGAAACATAACCATCTTTGATCAACGAGCTAGTCAAGTAGAGGCATACTAGTGACACTCTGTTTGTCTATGTATTCACACATGTATCATGTTTCCGGTTAATACAATTCTAGCATGAATAATAAACATTTATCATGATATAAAGAAATAAATAATAACTTTATTATTGCCTCTAGGGCATATTTCCTTCATATAATTGGGTCAAGATTGTTTAGATTCCATCACAAACACCTCCGCACTACCTACGTGGGGGCAGAAGCCGACGCTGGCCAACCCTCAGATCCCATACAACACGGCCGCACATGAGGCAAAATTTAAAAGATAACAAGCATTATATTACAATCCCACTTTGTTTCATCATACAAGGTTCAAGGAACTTCATTCAAAGATAATGTCCTGCGAACACTGTGTCGCTACAATACGAGACCCCTCCAGGACTTCGCCAAAATGCCGCTCGGGTGTACGGTGCTCCTTGCCCTCGGGCGGGCCCTCGGTCACAAGCTTGATGGCGTCCATCTTCTCTTACCAGACCTTGACTCGGGCACAGGCCATACGCGGGCCCTCGATGCAGACGGATCGCTTGACGGTGTCCAGCCTATGACATGCACCCACCAGCCGCTTCACGAGGCTGAAGTAACTGCTAGGCATAGCTTCGGCTGGCCATAACCGGATTAATAAATCCTCCATGGCCAGTTCGGCCACCCTGTGCAGCTCGACCAGCTGTTTTAGCTAGTCGCTGAAGGGCACTGGATGTTCTGGCGCAAGATATTGCGACCAGAACAATTTCTCCATGGAGCTCCCTTCTTCGGCTCGGAAGAACTCCGCGGTGTCGGACACACTACGTGGCAGATCAGCAAAAAGCCCCTGGAGAACTCAAAATCCGGGTTAGTAAACGATACTTCCTCTTCACATACTTGCCTTGCATACTAAATGCCTTACCCGCCGCGATCGTCCTCGCCTCTTGGATCTCTTGGAGGGCGCCTCGGGCCTCGCTCCGGGCCGTTTCCGCACTCTGGTGAGCCTTGGTGAGTTCGGCCTCTTCAGCCGACGCCTCGTGCTCCTAGGTCTCACACTTCCTCACCCCGTCCTGGAGCTCTTGTTGGACCTCATTGACCCGGGCCTTGAGCTTCTTACGGGCGGCCTGCTCCTTGAAAGCCTTCCCCTCGGCTTCGGCCAGGGCCTTCTTCAGGGCCTCGACCTCGGTCATCGCTTCTACACATATCTTGACACTTCAGTCAATGCATATCATTTTACCTTTTTAATATAAAACGGTTTATCACATACCTTGTTTTTCTTGGAGTTGCCTCCTCACCTGGCAGAGCTCCTCCTCGGCTGTGATGCTCGGATACTTAAGCTATAGTAATCCTCTGCTAATGATGCCATGTCATCATATTACTATTGCTAACTCTTGCTTGATCCAAATATTAGTTCAAACTCCAATTCAAATTAAAGCTCCAAATTCAAAATTCTCAAACATGCAAAATAAAAAGTTTAAAGTGTGGCAAATAATCTCTGGATATTTGTCATGTTGAAACCAAACTCTTTTGGATTCCCAAAGTGCCCCTGGGAATTTATTTAGTGATCCAAGAGCATTTAGATTTGGCCTTTTCAATTTCTAAAAATGCTTGAACAATTCCATGGACCCTGAAACTTTTTAGGCAACACCACAATGTTGTGCCTGAATTATTGCTAAGTTTCACATTCAACAAAAATCATTTGATGCCGTGATTCTGTCCATAACAGTAAGCTATCCTTTTAATATAAAATAAAAGAAATAAAAATAGAGAAAAGGAACCCCCCCCCCTTTCCCAACTGGGCCTCGGCCCAGCTGGACCGCAAGGCCAGTCCACCATCCCCGGTTCCTCCCCTCTCTCCTGTTCAGGCGACTGGTCACATCTGAGGCAGGTCGCCTGACCACCTCACTGGCCCGACGCCTTGAGGGATAAGGGCGCCATGCCCCGACCCCTCGATCCCATCCACCCCACTGGCTCCCCCACTCCTTCCCTCTCTCCCTCCCCACAGATCTCCCCTGCCCCGAGCGCGTCCATGGCTGCACCGCCGTCGTTCCCATGGCCGGAGCCATCCCCGACCTGCGATGATATGCTCTGGAGCTTCGTCGGCCTCGTCTTCATCGCCTACAACCTCCGGTTCAAGCTGAAGCCTTCCACAACCTCGCCATTTGGTCTTCTTCCGCACCACGGCCATGGCGCCATCACCGTCGATCTCCACCACCGGTGCCTCCCCGCGGTTCCGAGCACGTCCACAACATCCCTCGCAGTGAGCCGCGTCCATCCCCCTCCTTGCCCACTTGATTTGTTGCCATAGCTGCCATCCCCAAGCACACCCGAGCTCGCGCTGAGCGACCTACCCGCGCCCGCGGCGCCTGCTACTGCCCCGGCAGCCCCGCACACCACGTTCCCGACCTTGTGCTCACCGCGCCCGGGACCACGCCCCGGCCACCCTGCAGGCGCCTGCCCGAGCCCACACGCCGCCACCTCCTCGATCAGGCGTGTTGCCCCCGCTCGACACACATCGCTTCCCTGTCGTGGCCCCTCAAGCCAGGTGTGCCCAACCACCGCCACGCCATGCCTTCGCTCGACGCCCACCCCCGCTGCCCTTCTGCGCCCGTCGCCTCGCCTGGCCTCCGCCGCCAGCGCCTCCGGCCGCTGCCGCCTCCGGCCGGGCAGCCAGGATGCCGCACCTTGTGCTCACATGAGCCCGGGCGACGCCAGCCTCTGCTGGGCCGGCCCTGCTCGATTAGTGGGGATAACCCTCCCTGACACTAACCCACTCCCCTAACCTCTCACTGACCCATGGGCCCAAGGCCACTAACTTAATCCGAGGCAATAACTTATTTTAATAAAAATACCTATTAAAATATGTGTCACTTACACACGGGCCCCACCAGTCAGTTTGACCAGTCAACAGTCAACTGTTGACTGCTGACTCAGCCCCTCCTGGACCCACATGTCAACCTGTGTACACTTAGTGTACACAGTGTTGTGTGCACTTAGCAATTTTGCATTTATTTTCGGATTAAACTGAATTCCTGTATATAAATAAAACTTTGAAAAATCATAGTAAATTAACCGTAACTCGGATCGAAAAACTTTGTACATGAAAGTTGCTCAGAACGATGAGACGAATCCGAGTATGCCCTCCGTTCGTCTGCCACACATGCCTAGCATAGAGAACATGCAACCTTTACCCTCCGGTTCATCTGTATGACAGACGTCCGGAACCGGGAAAACTTTCCCGGATGTTTCCCCCTTCGCCAGTATCACCTCGCGCTGCATTAGAACACTTCTAGCCCCGCTTTTTGTCTTGTTATGCATATGTTTGCGTGTATTTACTATTTTTCCCCCTCTTCTCTCCGGTATACCCCGAGACCGCTGCTGATGCCCCTGTGATCGACTACATCGACAACGACCCTCCTTCTTGTCTGAGCAACCAGGCAAGCCACCCCTTTGATCATCCCGATATCTTCCATTCTATACTCTCATGCTTGCATTAGATTTTGCTACTGTTATTGATTGCTCCTATTCTGATGCATAGTCTGCTTTTGTACCTGTTGTTGTACCTTACCTGCTTATCCTAAACTGTTTAGTATAGGTTGGTTAGTGATCTATCAGTGACCTCCACCTTGTCCTTATTGCCCCTGCTTCATCAACAACGAATCGAGCTACATGATCGACGACCAGAGCCCGACACCGCACATCACATCACGCCCCTTTAGTTTTTCGACTCTGCAGAGCTACTATCGAGTGCCGAGGGTGATCCCTCATAACACACTCCTGATGATAATTCTGTAGTTTAACTATTCGGTCGTGGTCATTGAGGGTGATTTCCTCCTTCACCATTCCCGATACAGCTCTGTCGTGCAACCCCTCAAGTGTGAACCTCGAGGGTGGTTCCTCTTACGTTCACCTTGATGATTACATCGAATGGAATCCTCCGAGGGTGATTCCTTGGGTTTTCCCCTTGATGTTTGGACACACGGTGACCTTGACATTACTTGATACCTTTGGGAAAGTCGGGCAGGCCCGGAGAGAACCCGCAAGATGGTTACGAGGCACGGCCGGGAAGTCTGGCAGCCCTCGAGTGGGCTGGGCTTGCCCTTGCCGTATTTCCTCGAGACGGGGCGACGGGGTCACATTATCGTGAGTCTCTGCTCGTCTCCGCGAGCTAATAATACACTATGGTTTGGGTATTTGTTCTGAATTGGCCTTTGGCCTTTGCGCACTAACCACCACGCGAGAATAGTTATGGGCCTCGACGTTGTGGTATCAGCCGAAGCTTTGTCACATGTCCAGTTCAGCATTGTGGCACAGTCAATCGTGCCATCCACTACACGGGTGGTGCTGGTATCCACCCTGCACACAACGATCCGGAGTGCAACGGGCGATGGGCCCAGACCCCGGAGTGCTTAGGATGTAGACCGGCGGGGACCTCTCTGCTGAGCCTAGGTCGGGCTGCGACGTGTTGATCTTCCGAGGCCGGGCATTGACCCAGAAAAGTGTGTCCGGCCAGAGTGATCGAGCGTGTTGGAAAACGTGGTGCACCCCTGCAGGGAAGATCTTTATTCGAATACCATGTCCACGGTAATGGACGTTCGGACTTATATGTTGATCTAATACAACTAGAAATGGATACTTAAGTTATGTGGCTCCGGGATCGATTTATCGCAGGGAGTCGAGGAAGGATCTTTGGGCATTAATGTTACAACATGCTTGTTAAAATATAAATTGCTATTCTTTACTCTTCTACATGCTGCAAGATGCTTGGAGCTGCGTGAAGATGCTAGTCTGACCTTCCCCCTCTATTCTGGCATTTTGCAGTTCAGTCCACAGATACAGCCCTTCCATTTGATACCAATGCATACTTAGTGTAGATCTGATGCTTGCGAGTACTTTGGATGAGTACTCACGGTTGCTTTGCTCCCCCTTTTCCCCCTTCCTTCTTCTTTCCGGTTGATGCAACCAGATGGTGGATCCTTGGAACCAGATGCCACCATCGACGGATGCTACTACTTGGAGACTGCCGACGACTAGGAGTAGTTAGGAGGTCTCAGGCAGGAGGCATTGCCTCTTCGATCGTATTGCTTTTGTGCTAGCCTTCTTAAGGCATCCTTGTTTAACTTATGTCTGTACTCAGATATTGTTGCTTCCGCTGACTCTTGTGTATCGAGTTTATATTCGAGCCCTCGAGGCCCCTGGCTTGTAATATAAAGCTTGTATTATTTTGATTTGTGTCTAGAGTTGTGTTCTTAAAGCTTCCCGCGAGTCCCTAATCTTGATCATACACATTTGCGTGTATGATTAGTGTACGGTCGAATCGGGGGCGTCACATCGGTCTGCTCCAGTCTCTGCTTCATCCGAGACTTGGCAAGATATGAGGTCATGCGCCAACAATGACGTCATGTATTCATTTCGCATAACTTTAGTTAGTTTCCTGCAATAAGGGATTGATCCTCTGTCCAGTTTCTTCTTTCCGAACACCGGACAGTGCCTCAGGGGCTACTGTCTATATTGGGATTTTCTCTTTTTGCGTCGCTTACCTCAAAACCTGTCAGCAGGCTGTTGCAGGCTTCTGTTAGTCCGCTCTTGGCGGACTGAACCCTTTCAATCACCGTTCCCATAAGAACACGATGCTCATCCACAATGGAAGTGCCTCGCAGCGCTTCCAACGGATTATCTGGTGCCCCTGGTTGGACAGGGGTCACCGGCGGAATAGGCATACCCCCTTCTTTCGAAGGAGGTTGTGTGCCGGATTCCGGAGCCATATCGAACTCCGGAATCGAGTCGGGCCGAGGGCCGAACTGAATACGGACCTCATCCCCAGTCTCCATGGGGATTGGCTCCCCCTGGTGTTCGGCGACGGGGGTTTCGCCTTCTGGCGCCTCCTGAGCCTCTGCCCGGCATGGGGAAGTCCCTCGGGACAGCACCTCAGCGTCGCCCTTGGCCTGGGGGGAGTGGGCGGTCGGCGGTGACTCGCTGGCCATCGCCTTTGAATCCAACGAACCTCCTGATGAGGAACGCTGGGAGCTGTTGTGGGCCGGACTGCAATTGGATAATTAATCATGTCAATACAATAAAGAGGAGAGGCCGGATATATGGGTATGTACGAGTCCTATCCCTTACGACGCAGCCCGAGGCTTAGGGCGGGGGCGTCGCTCCGGGCTGCTGTCGACATCCCATGGGGAGTTATCCGCGAGGGAGCCTTTCCCTTTCTTGGACGTCTCCGCCTCCAGGTTCGTGGAGGCCGCCATCTTCTTCTTTCCCTCCTCAGGGGGAGGGTTGTTCTCCTCCTCCTCCTCCTCCTCGTCATCGTCCTCGACGGCAGAGGAAAGGGTCACTTCATCTTCGGACGTCACGTCTGAAGCGCCCTTATGACAGGGGCCGCCTTTGGCCCCTTTGGCCTTCTTCTTGGCCTTCTTTTCCGGCGGCCTATAGGGCGCCGAAACCAGCATCTTCGCCAAGAGTGGGCCGACTGGCTCTTCGTGCAGCGGAGCTGAACCGCGAATCCGCTCCGCTCTCTCCGTCCACACCTAAAAAATACAGCGAAAATTAGGCATCCTCCTTGAACAGACAAGTAGAAGGTACGCCTTGAGAAAGGGAGAACTTACCTCATTGGCTGGATGGGTGTGATCGTGCCCACGGTCTGAATCTATGACCAGCAGGTTCTCGTTGCGCTTGAAGAGCAACTTCCAGGCATCTTCGTGAGTAGTTCCGAAGAGCCCACTCAGGGTTTGGTGCTTCTCCAGATCGAATTCCCATAAAGGGATGCTTCGGCTTTGGCAAGGGAGAATCTGGTGAACCAGCATCACCTGGATCACGTCGACGAGCTTGACGTTTTTATCCACCATACTTTGAATTCGCGTTTGCAGCGCTATCAGCTCGTCTGACGCCGACCAGTTGGGGCCTTTCTCCTTCCAGGAGGTGAGCCGCATTGGGGCTCCGTCCCTAAACTCGGGAGCCGCCGCCCAAGTGTTGCCGCGCGGCTCTGTGATGTAGAACCACTGCTTCTGCCACTCCTTGACTGTCTCTACAAAAGTGCCTATGGGCCAGGTGACGTTGGGCATTTTGCTCACCATGGCACCTCCGCATTCCGCGTGCTGACCGTCCACCACCTTCAGCTTCACGTTGAAGACCTTGAGCCATAGGCCGAAGTGGGGATGGATGCGGAGGAAGGCCTCGCACACGACAATGAACGCCGAGATGTTGAGGAAGGAGTTCGGGGATAGATCATGGAAATCGAACCCGTAATAGTACATCAGTCCGCGGACGAAGGGGTGAAGTGGAAACCCCAGTCCACGGACGAAGTGAGGGAGGAAAACTACCCTCTCAGTAGGCTTCGGGGTGGGGATGACTTGCCCCTTGGAAGGCAGACGGTGGGTGGTTCCCTTCGCCAGGTACCCGGCCGCCCGAAGCTGGGTGATGTCCTTCTCCTTGACGGAGGAGACCATCCACTTGCCTTGGTCTCCGGATCCGGACATGATTAAGTGCTTCCTTGAGGAGGAGAAGATGGGAGCTGGGGCGCTGGAACTCGAGAATGGAAGAACAGAGAGAAAGAGAAGGCGTGGGTGAAGAAGGGGAATCCTTATCTCCTTATAAAGGCAATGAATATAAAACGCCTCCCCACTCGCCTTAAAACTCGCCTATTCCCAAGGGTTGTGTAAACGACATGATTGGGTTACCCAGCCCGTATTGATGAGGATCCCGTGATAAGGGGACACGATCTCTGCTTTGACAAGACGTGCCAATGGCAACCGCGTCTCAAAACATGGAGCGGCAGACGAAAAATGGTTCGAAATTGTGACCGGGCGGGCATGATGTCATGTCGCAAAAAGTTGTCAGCGGATTGGACTCGTGGAATATTATATTCTCTCTGCGGTTATGTGTGGTGTGTGTGTTACAGGTCCGGACACGTTCAATACGTCCGAAGACTATCTTGGAGTTCGGAAGGAGGAACCCGCCTTGCAATGCCGAAGACAGATCTACGCGTCTGATACCTTGTCATTGAAGTCAGGTTCAGGGGCTACTGAGGGAGTCCTGTACTAAGGGGTCCATGGGCGTCCGGCCTGTTAGCCATGGGCTGGACTGATGAGCTGTGAAGATACGAACACCGAAGACTGCACCCATGTCCGGACAGGACTCTCCTTGGCGTGGAAGGCAAGCTTGGTGACCAAATATGAAGATTCCCTTCTTTGTAACCGACCCTGTGTAACCCTAGATCCTCCCGGTGTCTATATAAACCGGAGGACTTAGTCTGGAGGGGGAGATATTCATTACCATAGTCATACGGGCTAGACTTCTTGGGTTTAGCCATTACGATCTTGTGGTAGATCAACTCTTGTAACACTCATATTCATCAAGATCAATCAAGCAGGAAGTAGGGTATTACCTCCATAGAGAGGGCCCGAACCCGGGTAAACATTGTGTCCCCTGTCTCATGTTACCATCGACCTTAGACGCACAGTTCGGGACCCCCTACCCGAGATCCGCCGGTTTTGACACCGACAACGGGGAGCGCTTCCGCGTCGGCTCCGGATCCGTCTTGGGCTCGAGGACGGGCGGTGGCGGTGGCGGGACGAAGAGCGGGGTGTGGACGGAGTCCCCCGCCGCCGACAAGGCAAGGGCTTTCTCCAGCTCATCCCAATGTGCGTCCTCCTTGAGCCGGCTAGCCTCCAACGCGTGCTGCAGGGCCTCCTCGAGGGCGGCTTGGTACTCTGCCTCTGCCTCCATTTCCTCCGGCTCTACCCGCGGGGGCGGCGGTGGAAATGGCGGCGGGTTGGCGTCGATGCCTAGCCATCGTTGCTCCTCGAGTTCAAGGGAAAACCAAGCCTCCCAGTTGGGAGAGTCGGCGACATACTCGGGCATCCGCCACTGCACCGGCGTGAGCTGCGTCGGGGCCTGCACACCTCCTCGTCGTGCGCCCGCTGGGTCCGCGGAACCGCCGGCACTGGGATCTGGTGCGGATCCGGGTGCCAGTGGTGCAATAGCATGACGTCGGGGTAGGGCAGCGACTGCCTGTACTCCCAGTGCCACCACGCTTGGTGCACCGGGATGTGCGGACGCGGCGACCTGGGCGGACACGCGCCGGCGGAGGAGGAGGAGGGGGAGGAGGAGCACGGGGAGGATGAGGCACCGGGAGTGCACTTGCCCTTGCCGCTGCTGCTGCCAAAGAGGCCCATTGCTTGCTAGGGTTTGGTGGTGTCGCCGGCTAGAAAGCACAAGGGGCTTGTGGGGGGCCAGATGTGGACGGAAGTGGACGAGGCCAACCCCCGCCACACACATGGTTAAAAAAGGGCGATTCCACTGGCTGACTAGTGGGCCCACTGTCGGTGGTCGTCATAAATTAGACGACGGGCGGTAGTTGGGTGGCCTACAAGTGGGGCCGCGGCGGACACTGAGGAGACGCGCGGCGCGTCCGCGCCGACACATTTCAGGCACAATTTTGGGCCGGAAATGGGTCGGTGCGGACTCCAGGTGGACGCGATTTGGGTTTGAGTCGGCGCGTTGGGCCTCCACTTTTGTCCGCGCCGACCCAAACGGGTGCAGGCGGATAAAATGGGTCGCCCCATTGGAGTTGCTCTTATAGGCATGCGAGAAGGGGCTCGATGTTTTGGCAAAATGTGTAGGCTTGGTTTCATGAACAAAAGCACTTAGCGCCCTACGACTTGCACGTGATCCACGATTAGAATGCGAAGTCGCCAAACCATCGGTGGTACACCATCTTCAGCTCCATCATGAAGTTTTACTATGCGGTTGCAAGTGACAATGTGGCTATCAAGCTCTCAACTATTGAGATCATTAGTTTTGCGTCTTATTGCGCTACATGGTGGTCAATTTATTGATTCACTCAATGTTGCAACTTGGTAATCATCATGTTGTATAGCCCGACGTGATGTCGTGTTGTACCAGATGATGGAGGCCATGGCATTTATGTTCATACATTGTTCGATGAAGCTCAAGGGGCTAAGTGTGTGGGAGGATATGTGTGGATTATAACTCGGGTAACTTTGAATTTGGAATCAATGATTGAAAACTTATTAAACATCTAGTTATCTCGGATGTAATATTTCCATTTGAATTGTTGTTGTTCTACGGATTTCCGCAAGTTATTTATGAATGAATTGTGCTATTTTTTATAGTTACTTTAAGTGTTGTGGACTTAACAGGAAAAAACTAGGTCAGACTTTTAGGGGATAGGGTTGCATGTTCGGCTCCCTATTCGTGTCCGTGCACCAGTCTGCAGATGAATAATGTGTCCATTTTGAGGGTCGGCCTTGGAGATGCCCTCTGCTCTTATAAATAGAGTTCATTGTTATAAAACGTTTTGGATATTTTAATATGGACTATATAACGACTAAAATGAGTAACCAATCACACTAAAACGTGTCTATATATACTCGATTTAAGGGAGTACATCGTATAAGGGCATCTCCAACGCTGACCCGCAAACCTCCCGCTACCGTCTGGACCGTCTTGTCTGGACCACGAAAGTCATCCAACGGGGTCCTATATCGGTCCGCGGCATGGTCGGACGCGTTTTCTCTGGAAAATCGGAGGCAGACGTCGGGGGCTTTGCGGGAGTCCAGACACGCGAAACGTCGCTCCGCCCTCCGGCTCACCCAAAAGGAAGGCGGAGCCCGCGCTTTTGTAGCATCCCGCACTGTTTCTGCGATAAAATCCCCCACTCTCTTCTTCCATTCCCAGCCTTTCTCCGCCCAATTCCTGCTCTTTTCTCCCCCATCTCCTCCATTCCACCGCTGACGCATGGAACCATCGGAGAACCTGTCAGAGCTGGAGTTGGCGGAGGTGCTGGAGGATCTGAGCTTCACGCTCGCCCGGAAGATCAACTCGGCGACGCAGCAGACTCGCCGCATCAAAGCAAAGGCCGCAAAGGAGGAGAAGCTCAAGAAGAGGTTGGCCGTCGGTGGGCCTGGTGGTGGCGATGAGTGTGGAGATTGTGGCGGACGAAGCATTCGGCGCGGCCGTGGCAGACGCCGCCAGACGGGTGAGCCCACTGTATAGATGGCACCGTTGCCGGAGCCTTACAAGCCTCCGTACTACTGCGCCGCCAAGCAGCTCGGAACTCTTGCCTTACATCGTGGACGTTAATGCGGTGTCGCTCGTCTCCGAATATTCTTCGCTGCAGCTCGTCCGGGCGCGATAGACGGCCCGGGAGCAGATGGGTGCCCGCACGTTGTTCACTACATTGCCTAGAGCGGGGGAGCCATCGTACGACGCGTGTATGGAGATGCTCAACATCATCCACGACGGAGGAGGAGGCTATGAGGACAGGCAGGTGGAAGACTAGGATCCCACCCAGTCTACACTAAGACGACCACATAGCAGTCCTACACCCAGACCTGTGATGACACAAAGCAACAACAGCATTGGGCCGCCAGAGAGCAGCAGCTGGAAGGGAAGAAGGAGGACAGCGACAACGATTATCCGGATGATACAGTCGGTGATCCGAAGAAGAAGGGTAGAGGAGAAAGCTTCAACATGCGGGAGGACGAGCTGTTGTGCGATGCAAGGTTGGCCACTAGCATTGATCTGATCCATGGCACGGAGCAAAAGGGCACAACCTTTTGGAGAAGCACTAGCCGAATATGCTTAGTTTTGTTGATCACTAGTCGGACATGTATTCTTTTGTTGCTCACTAGACGGATATACATTGTCGACAATGTTTCACTTTGTAGCCTACTCGTGCTTGTGTGGTATACAAGAAGTTGGTGAAGAAGTCCTTCACCGTCATGCCTTGTTGGTTGATGTTGAATGGGCAACCGAAGTGGAACCTTTTCATTGCCAAGATCGGCGCACAAGTCAATGAGGAAGAAATCAGTGACCCTACTGACCCAACCCACGAACCACCGAACAAGGTTAGAAGAATGGGAGAAGAAGTGGGAGGAGGAGAGCGCGAAGCGAGAAGGTGGGGCAGCCAAGTTGACACAGAGGTTCGAGAACATCTTGGCGAAGAAGGAGGAGGCATGCGCGAAGCGCTCGTACATCAAGGAGGAGGGGAAGGTGGAGAGGTTCAAATTGTCGATGGAGGCAACAGACAAGAAGATCAAGCTTGAAGAGAGGAGGACCATAATCGAAGAGAGGAAGGCCGCGCTCGACGAAAAGAGGGTGAAGATCACCGCCAATGCGGAGGACGCCAAGATGCTGACCTTGAATGTCAACTCTTTGGATGCCGACGCAAGAATGCTCGCGTAATCCGTCCGCTACCAGATTTTTGCATGGCATAAAGATGAGTTGGCGGCAGCGGACTATGAGGACACGACGGAGGCGGAGGCTACCTATGCAGCGGCGACGGCACCACCTTGATCGGGGATCAGACGGCTGGGGTTGCCAGTCCGGCAGGGCAGAAATGCACGGATTGACGGACCAATGTTCTTTTGGATTCGGGCATGTAAAAACTAAGTATACTTGCCTCCTTTTGGTTGTGATTGGGCATGCAATTCGGCGCTGGTGTGATCCGATGCGATGTGTGGATCGAAGCACATTTGAATTTGAATTTACTGGCGAATGTATACATGATAAGGTTAGTGTTGGGGAACGTAGTAATTTCAAAATTTTCCTACGATCACGCAGGACCATGGTGATGGCATAGCAACGAGAGGGGAGAGTGTCCGTCCACGTACCCTCGTAGACCGAAAGCGGAAGCGTTATAACAACGCGGTTGATGTAGTCGTACGTCTTCACGATCCGACCGATCCAAGCACCGAACGTCGGCACCTCCGAGTTACGCACACGTTCATTTCGATGACGATCCCGGACTCCGATCCAGCAAAGTGTCGGGATGAGTTCCACAAGACGACGGGCGTGGTGACGATGTTGATGCTCCACCGACGCAGGGCTTCGCCTAAGCTCCATGACGATATGACTCCTCCGGCGCAGGGCTTCGCCTAAGCTCTCTGACGATATGACCGAGGTGGAATATGGTGGAAGGGGCACTGCACGGCTAAGGAAAGATCCGTAGATCAACTTGTGTGTCTTGGGGTGCTCCCTGCCCGTATATAAAGGAGCCAAGGGGAGGTGGCGGCCCAAGGGGGCGCGCAAGGAGTCCTACTCCTCCGGGAGTAGGACTCCCTCCAATCCTAGTTGGATTAGGATTCCGGAGGGGGAAAGAGAGAGGGGGCGGCCCACCTTTCCTAGTCCTAGTAGGACTAGGGGAAGGGGGCGCGCCACCTAGGGCTGGCCCTCTCTCCTTTCCACTAAGGCCCACTATGGCCCATGTAGTTCCCGGGGTTCCGGTAACCTCCCGTACTCCGATAAATTCGATTTCACTCGGAACCCTTCCGATGTCCAAATGTAGGCTTCCAATATATCAATCTTTATGTCTCGACCATTTCGAGACTCCTCGTCATGTCCGTGATCACATCCGGGACTCGAACAAACTTGATTGCATCAATACTTATAAACTCATAATGAACTGTCATCGAAGCGTTGTTGCAAGCGGACCCTACGGGTTCGAGAACTATGTAGACATGACCTAGAACCATTCTCGGTCAATAACCAATAGCGGAACCTGGATGCCCATATTGGTTCCTACATATTCTACTGAAGATCTTTATCGGTCAAACCGCATAACGACATCGTTGTTCCCTTTGTCATCGGTATGTTACTTACCCGAGATTTGATCGTCGGTATCCAATACCTAGTTCAATCTCGTTACGGTAAGTCTCTTTACTCGCTCCGTAATACATCATCTCACAACTAACTCATTAGTTGTAATGCTTGCAAGGCTTAAGTGATGTGCATTACCGAGAAGGCACGGAGATACCTCTCCGACAATCGGAGTGACAAAACCTAATCTCGAAATACGCCAACCCAACAAGTACCTTTGGAGACACCTGTAGTACTCCTTTATAATCACCCGATTACGTTGTGACGTTTGGTAGTACCCAAAGTGTTCCTCCGTAAACGGAGTTGCATAATCTCATAGTTACAGGAACATGTATGGGTCATGAAGAAAGCATTAACA
This sequence comes from Aegilops bicornis, assembly GCA_021605145.1. Classification (NCBI taxonomy): domain Eukaryota; kingdom Viridiplantae; phylum Streptophyta; class Magnoliopsida; order Poales; family Poaceae; genus Aegilops; species Aegilops bicornis. The sequence continues at coordinate 369,115,205 of CM038673.1, read as the reverse complement.
TACTAAGCGATCAAGTGTTAAGCTAACGGAATGGGTCATGTCAATCAGATCATTCTACTAATGATGTGACCTTGTTAATCAAATAACAACTCCTTGTTCATGGTTAGGAAACATAACCATCTTTGATTAACAAGCTAGTCAAGTAGAGGCATACTAGTGACATACTGTTTGTCTATATATTCACACATGTATTATGTTTCCGGTTAATACAATTCTAGCATGAATAATAAACTTTTATCATGATATAAGGAAATAAGTAATAACTTTATTATTGCCTCTAGGGCATATTTCCTTCAGTCTCCCACTTGCACTAGAGTCAATAATCTAGATTACAAAGTAATGATCCTAACACCCATGGAGTCTTGGTGCTGATCATGTTTTGCTCGTGGAAGAGGCTTAGTCAACGGGTCCGCAACATTCAGATCCGTATGTATTTTGCAAATCTCTATGTCTCCCACTTGGACTTGGTCCCGAATGGAATTGAAGCGTCTCTTGATGTGCTTGGTCCTCTTGTGAAATCTGGATTCCTTTGCCAAGGCAATTGCACCAAGTATTATCACGTAAGATCTTCATCGGTCCCGATGCACTAGGTATAACACCTAGATCGGAAATGAACTCTTTCATCCGCACTCCTTCATTTGCTGCTTCCAAGCAGCTATGTACTCTGCTTCACATGTAGATCCCGCCACGACGCTTTGTTTAGAACTGCACCAACCGACAGCTCCACCGTTTAATAAAAACACGATCCGGTTTGTGATTTAGAATCGTCTCGGATCGATGTCAAAGCTTACATCGACGTAACCATTTACGACTAGCTCTTTGTCACCTCCATATATGAGAAACATATCCTTAGTCCTTTTCGTGTATTTCAGGATGTTCTTGACCGCTGTCCGATGATCCATTCTGGATTACTTTGGTACCTTCCTGCCAAGCTTATAGCTAAGCATACGTCGGTCCGTACACAGCATTGCATACATGATAGAGCCTATGGCTGAAGCATAGGGAACTTCTTTCATTTTCTCTCTATCTTCTGCTGTGGTCGGGCATTGAGTCTTACTCAATCTTACACCTTGCAATACAGGCAAAAAACCTTTCTTTGCTTGATCCATTTTGAACTTTTTCAAAATTTTATCAAGGTATGTGCTTTGTGAAAGTCCAATTAAGCGTCTTGATCTATCTCTATAGATCTTGATGCCCAATATGTAAGCAGCTTCACCGAGGTCTTTCATTGAAAAACTTTTATTCAAGTATCCTTTTATGCCATCCAGAAATTCTATATCATTTCCAATTAATAATATGTCGCCCACATATAATATCGTAAATGCTACAGAGCTCCCACTCACTTTCTTGTAAATACAGGCTTCTCCAAAAGTCTCAGTACAAACCCATATGCTTTGATTACACTATCAAAACGTTTATTCCAACTCCGAGAGGCTTGCACTGCACCATAAATTGATCGTTGGAGCTTGCACACTTTGTTAGCACCTTTTGGATCGACAAAACCTTCTGGTTGCATCATATACAACTCTTCTTCTAGAAATCCATTCAAGAATGCGGTTTTTACATCCATTTGCCAAATTTCATAATCATAAAATGCGGCAATTGCTAACATGATTCGGACAGACTTAAGCATCGCTACGGGTGAGAAAGTATCATCGTAGTCAACCCCTTGAACTTGTCGAAAACCATTTGCAACAAGTCGAGCATTGTAGAAAGTTACATTACCATCGGCGTCAGTCTTCTTATTAAAGATCCAATTATTTTCAATGGCTTGCCGATCATCGGGCAAGTCAACCAAAGTCCATACTTTTATCTCATACAAGGATCCCATCTCAGATATCATGGCTTCCAGCCATTTTATGGAATCTGGGCTCACCATCGCTTCTTCATAGTTTGTAGGTTCGTCATGGTCAAGTAACATGACTTCCGTAATAGGATTACCGTACCACTGCAGTGCGTATTTTACTCTGGTTGACCTCACGAGGTTCAGTAGTAACTTGATCTGAAACTTCATGATCATCATCATTAGTTTCCTCACTAATTGGTGTAGTTGTCACAGAACCATTTCTTGTGATGAACTACTTTCCAATAAGGGAGTAGATACGATTATCTCATCAAGTTCCACTTTCATCCCACTCACTTCTTTCGAGAGAAACTCCTTCTCTAGAAAGGATCCGAATTTAGCAACGAAAATCTTGCCTTCTGATCTGTGATAGAAGGTGTACCCAACAGTCTCCTTTGGGTATCCTATGAAGACACATTTTTCCGATTTGGGTTCGAGCTTATCTGGTTGAAGTTTCTTTACATAAGCATCGCAGCCCCAAACTTTAAGAAACGACAACTTTGGTTTCTTGCCAAACCATAGTTCATAAGGCGTCGTCTCAACGGATTTTGACGGTGTCCTATTCAACGTGAATGCGGCCGTCTCTAAAGCATAACCCCAAAACGATAGCGGTAAATCGGAAATCGACATCATAGATCGCACCATATCTAGTAAAGTACGACACGACGTTCGGACACACCATTTCTCTGTGATGTTCCGGGTGGCGTGAGTTGTAAACTATTCCACATTGTTTCAAATGTACACCAAACTCGTAACTCAAATATTCTCCTCCACGATCAGATCGTAGAAACTTTATTTTCTTGTTACGATGATTTTCCACTTCACTCTGAAATTCTTTGAACTTTTCAAATGTTTCAGATTTGTGTTTCATTAAGTAGATATACCCATATCTGCTCAAATCATCTGTGAAGGTGAGAAAATAACGATACCCGCCAAGGCTTCAACATTCATTGGACCACAAACATCAGTATGTATGATTTCCAACAAATCCGTTGCACGCTCCATAGTTCCGGAGAACGGCGTTTTGGTCATCTTGCCCATGAGGCACGGTTCGCAAGTACCAAGTGATTCATAGAAGCCCATCAGTATGGAGTTTCTTCATGCGTTTTTACACCGATATGACCTAAACGGCAGTGCCACAAATAAGTTGCACTATCATTATCAACTCTGCATCTTTTGGCTTCAACATTATGAATATGTGTATCACTACTGTCGAGATTCAACAAGAATAGACCATTCTTCAAGGGTGCATGACCATAAAAGATATTACTCATATAAATAGAACAACCATTATTCTCTCGATTTAAATGAATAACCGTCTCGCAATAAACAAGATCCAGATATAATGTTCATGCTCAACGCGGCACCAAATAACAATTATTTAGGTCTAACAAGAATCCCGAAGGTAGATGTAGAGGTAGTGTGCCGATTGCGATCACATCGACTTTGGAACCATTTCCAACGCCGCATCGTCACCTCGTCCTTAGCCAATCTTTGCTTAATCCGTAGTTCCTGCTTCGAAGTTGCAAATATTAGCAATGTAACCAGTATCAAATACCCGTGTACTATCATGCGAGTATTAGTAAGGTACACATCAATAACATGTATATCACATATACCTTTTTTCACCTTGCCATCCTTCTTATCCACCAAATACTTGGGGCAGTTCCGCTTCCAGTGACCAGTCTGCTTGCAGTAAAGCACTCAGTTTCAGGCTTAGGTCCAGACTTGGGTTTCTTCTCTTGATCAAGAACTTTCTTGCTGCTCTTTTGAAGTTTCCTTCTTCTTCCCTTTGCCCTTTTCTTGAAACTAGTGGTCTTGCTGACCATCAACACTTGATGCTCTTTCTTGATTTCTACCTCCATGACTTTCAAAGATCGCGAAGAGCTCGTGAATTGTCTTAGTCATCCCTTGCATATTATAGTTCATCACGAAGCTCTTGTAGCTTGGTGGCGATGATTGGAGAATTACATCAATGACACTATCATCCGAAGATTAACTCCCAGCTGAATTAAGTGATTGTTATACCCGGACATTTTGAGTATGTGCTCACCGATGTAACTATTCTCTTCCATCTTGCAGCTATAGAACTTATTGGAGACTTCATATCTCTCAATCCGGCATTTGCTTGAAATATTAACTTCAACTCCTGGAACATCTCATATGCTCCATGACGTTCAAAACGTCATTGAAGACCCGGTTCTAAGCCGTAAAGCATGGCACACGAACTATAGAGTAGTCATCGATTCTGCTTTGCGGACGTTCATAACTTCTCGCTCAAAGATTCCGCAGCAGGCTGTCACCAAAGCGGTGCTTCCAGGGCGTAATTTTTACGTGCAGCAATGAGGATAATCCTCAAGTTACGGACCCAGTCCGTGTAATTGCTACCATCATCTTTCAACTTTGCTTTCTCAAGGAACGCATTAAAATTCAACGGAACAACAGCACGAGCCATCTATCTACATCAAACATAGACAAGCAAAATACTATCATGTACTAAGTTCATGATAAATTTAAGTTTGATTAATCATATTAAAAACCTCCCACTTAGACAGACATCTCTCTAGTTATCTAAGTGATCACGTGATCCAAATCAACTAAACCATGTCCGATCATCACGTGAGATGGAGTAGTTTCAATGGTGAACATCACTATGTTGATCATATCTACTATATGATTCACGCCGACCTTTCGGTCTCTGTGTTCCGAGGCCATATCTGTTATATGCTAGGCTCGTCAAGTTTAACCTGAGTATTCTGCGTGTGCAACTGTTTTGCACCCGTTGTATTTGAACGTAGAGCCTATCACACCCGATCATCACGTGGTGTCTCAAAGACGTAAGAACTTTCGCAACGGTGCATACTCGGAGAACACTTCTTGATAATTTTAGTGAGAGATCATCTTATAATGCTACCGTCAATCAAAGCAAGATAAGATGCATAAAGGATAAACATCACATGCAATCAATATAAGTGATATGATATGGCCATCATCATCTTGTGCTTGTGATCTCCATCGCCAAGCACCGTCATGATCACCAACGCCACCGGGCGCGACACCTTGATCTCCATCGTAGCATCGTTGTCGCCTCGCCAATCTTATGCTTCCACGACTATCACTACCGCTTAGTAATAAAGTAAAGCATTACATCGCGATTGCATTGCATACAATAAGCGACAACCATATGGCTCTCGCCGATTGCCGATAACTCGGTTACAAAACATGATCATCTCATACAATAAAATATAGCATCACGTCTTGACCATATCACATCACAACATGCCCTGCAAAAACAAGTTAGACGTCCTCTACTTTGTTGTTGCAAGTTTTACGTGGCTGCTACGGGCTGAGCAAGAACCGTTCTTACCTACGCATCAAAACCACAACGATAGTTTGTCAAATAGACTCCGTTTTAACCTTCTCAAGGACCGGGCGTAGCTACTCGGTTCAACTAAAGTTGGAGAGACAGTCTTCCGCAAGCCATCTATGTGCAAAGCACGCCGAGGGAACCGGTCTCAGCGTAAGCGTCTGGCGTAAGGTTGGTCCGTATCGTATCGTCAAACAATACCGCTTAACAAAAGTTTTAATTGCTGTTAGGATTTATGACTTGTATCGTCCACAACTAACTTGTGTTCTACTCGTGCATATGAAATATACGCATAAAACCAGGCTCGGATGCCACCGTTGGGAACGTAGTAATTTCAAAATTTTCCTCACGATCACGCAGGACCATGGTGATGGCATAGCAACGAGAGGGAGAGTGTCCGCCCACGCACTCGTGAGACCGAAAGCGGAAGCGTTATAACAACGCGGTTGATGTAGTCGTGCGTCTTCACGATCCGACCGATCCAAGCACCGAACGACGGCACCTCCGAGTTCTGCACACGCTTAGCTCGATGACGATCCCGGACTCCGATCCGGCAAAGTGTCGGGATGAGTTCCACAAGACGACGGCGTGGTGACGATGTTGATGCTCCACCGACGCAGGGCTTCGCCTAAGCTCCGCGACGATATGACTCCTCCAAGCAGGGCTTCGCCTAAGCTCCGCGACGATATGACCGAGGTGGAATATGGTGGAAGGGGGCACCGCACACGGCTAAGGAAAGATCCGTAGATCAACTTGTGTGTCTTGGGGTGCTCCCTGCCCCCGTATATAAAGGAGCCAAGGGGGAGGTGGCCGGCCCAAGGGGAGGGCGCAAGGAGTCCTACTCCTCCGGGAGTAGGACTCCCTCCAATCCTAGTTGGATTAGGATTCCCGGAGGGGAAAGAGAGAGAGGGGCGGCCCACCTTTCCTAGTCCTAATAGGACTAGGGAAGGGGGGCGCGCGACCACCTAGGGCTGGCCTCTCTCCTTTCCACTAAGGCCCACTATGGCCCATGTAGTTCCGGGGTTCCGTAACCTCCCGGTACTCCAGAATTCTCGATTTCACTCGGAACCCTTCCGATGTCCAAATGTAGGCTTCCAATATATCAATCTTTATGTCTCGACCATTTCGAGACTCCTCGTCATGTCCGTGATCACATCCGGACTCGAACAAACTTCGGTGCATCAATACTTATAAACTCATAATGAACTGTCATCGAAGCGTTAGCGTAAGGACCCTACGGGTTCGAGAACTATGTAGACATGACCTAGAACCATTCTCGGTCAATAACCAATAGCGGAACCTGGATGCCCATATTGGTTCCTACATATTCTCTGAAGATCTTTATCGGTCGAACCGCATAACGACATACGTTGTTCCCTTTGTCATCGGTATGTTACTTACCCGAGATTTGATCGTCGGTATCCAATACCTAGTTCAATCTCGTTGCGGTAAGTCTCTTTTACTCGTTCAGTAATACATCATCTCACAACTAACTCATTAGTTGTAATGCTTGCAAGGCTTAAGTGATGTGCATTACCGAGAAGGCTGGAGATACCTCTCCGGCAATCGGAGTGACAAAACCTAATCTCGAAATCGCCAACCCAACAAGTACCTTTGGAGACACCTGTAGTACTCCTTTATAATCACCCAGATTCGTTGTGACGTTTGGTAGTACCCAAAGTGTTCCTCCGTAAACGGGAGTTGCATAATCTCATAGTTACAGGAACATGTATGGGTCATGAAGAAAGCATTAACATACTAAACGATCAAGTGTTAAGCTAACGGAATGGGTCATGTCAATCAGATCATTCTACTAATGATGTGACCTTGTTAATCAAATAACAACTCCTTGTTCATGGTTAGGAAACATAACCATCTTTGATTAACAAGCTAGTCAAGTAGAGGCATACTAGTGACATACTGTTTGTCTATATATTCACACATGTATTATGTTTCCGGTTAATACAATTCTAGCATGAATAATAAACTTTTATCATGATATAAGGAAATAAATAATAACTTTATTATTGCCTCTAGGGCATATTTCCTTCAGTTAGATAGCGTCTTACCACAACTATGTCCGCGGAGTAATCCCCTGCCCGCGAATGGACGGATGCATTGAAAATTTGCGGGTTGCTGTTAGAGATGCCCTAAGGCAGAAGGCGAGGAGGACAGGCCTTATTAATCGTACACAACAGGATTGGTTTTATCTTTTGAAGAAAGGTTCCTACGCAGCTTTGCTGACACGGTCTTGATAGTTCTTAGTTGAGCACAATTTTGACAGTCTTGTCATTCCAAATTACGCAGTGCTAGACCTAAAGTTATAGTCTTTGAAGATGTAGAACTTTAGGGCACCTCCAACACCGACCCATAAGGGCATGTACAATGTCCGGGGTTTGACTAGGCTTATAGACGAGAAGAAACTATTATTAAATTTTAAAAAAATATCTAAGCACCCATGTCCTCCGGCGTGAGATGCTAAACAGTCGGTGCTAATCGGACGCTAATTTAAACTGGCCACTCACCGCATGAGTAAAGAAAGGAGTGAAGCGCCTGATGCCTCTCTTTGCGTCGACGCAGCGCCCGATGCTGGGATTTGACGCCCTCAACCGCCGATCGACCAGGAATTCAATAGGAAAGGAATCCCGGTGCCTCACCAAGCACCCGGCGTTGGAGATGCCCTAAAGGACACGGTATTTGTTCGAAAGTTTGTTCGGACATCAGTCCGGACAAGGATGCGGGAGCCATCCTTTCAAGCCTATACCATAAATGTTCGTCTTAGAAAATAGCAACTGTGATTTGTAATTTATTTAATAGCTAAGTTACTAATTTTCGGCAAATGCTACTCATAAGCATTTGATGAAAAGCTAGCTTCCGTCGAATGCTACTCATAAGCTAGCTAAATTATTAGTTTTCTGCCAAATGAAGCTACTAAGCTCCGCATAATCAAGCAATGATCGCCTAATCAAGCATAATTAGCGTCTTCCGCCAAATGCATAAACATCTTCCACACTACCTTCTGCTAAATGTAATGTAATTAGCATAAAGTTTTTCGTCAAATGCTAGCCATTCCGAGCGGACGCAAAGTAGAGGCGATACATGGTCCTTTTTGATTCGCCAGATGGATGTCTGGACACCCGCAAAACCTCCCACGTTTGGTTCTAGTTTGATGAAAAAACATGGTTTGCACTGCTCAACGAACCGATATAGAACCGTGTTGGATGGCAAACTGCGTCTGGACTGCACGCTTTAGACGCTTGTAGGAGATTTGAGAGTCCGTCTTGACAGATGGCCTTAGCGGGGTAAACTGTCCATGGATCTCTCAGATAATGGGCCTATTTTTGTAACAGAATGAGTGCACCCGGACGGCCAGATTGTTGATGGTTTATTCAAACGACGTGTCACCGTCCACTCTAGCCATGAAAAACCCGGGGCCTTCCACCTTTGTGCAACAAACGCAGTGGCGGCTACCGCAGGAGAAGCAAGTCAGAGTCGTGCGTGCTCTTAATAAGCCGTCCTCTATTACTTAATTTGCTTACTTTCTCATGTGAGATGTACAGGGACATGCAGGGTTGGCCGTTATTTACCCATCTTTGTATGAGTGCAATTAGACATATTTACATAAAAGGCCAAAAGGCCAACTAATTAACCTCGCTGAAGGTCGCCGTTGATGAAATGAACATTTTTATTCTAATTTTGCAAAACAGATTATGCTCCAGCTTCACCTTAAAAATGCAGAGTTAACCCACTTCACCGAAAGCAGATGACAAAGCCATAAGACACAAGGAAGGGATTTGATTAAACAAAAGGATACCATCGTAACTCACCACACAGTGCCAAGCGCATCCTAGTCACAAGCTCCTTTTGCTTAACCAGAAGCAAGCATAATACCTCACCAGATCTCCATCTAGTGGAATTCTGCGGCCCCCAGAGGAACCAACTAATTAACCGGTGGTGCTGCTTTGCCATGGCACTATGAAGCATATTCCTTCCTTACCTACCGTTTATAAGTTTCAAAAGTAAAACATGACGCATCCGCCACAAATTTTAAGCACCTTGGAAAGAGGAGCATATGCATTTGTCCGTTAAACGATGCCCACCATGACCACAAATCGCAACACATGCTTATGTTAATACGAGTGTTAACTAAAGTTGGAACCAAAAGCGAGCTCAATGTTGTGCCAGTATTCTTCAAGAACAATTGAAATGGAGTGCAAGAAATGTCAAAGAGCCAGTGGAAATGGCGATATGTGCATAGCCAGTCAGTGGAGCAAAACAAAAAGGAGAGGCGGCCGGAATAATACTGCAGATCGAAGGCCGTGTTGGTGCTGCCTAGATGCTATCAACCGAGGGGTGCTGCTCCCCTCCACCCAACCATCACCAATTATTGTCTCCGTTTAGGAAATTGTTTAGTCTAATGAAATCAAGCACATATATACTCCTACTTGTACAACTTTTGTAGCAACTTTGCACCCCCATGAGCACCCAATAACCGTACCTTAAAGCGGCCGTATGAAGTTTGTGAAGTGTGCACCTACCAACTTGTTGCCACTGAGGATTCATGCAGCCGGAGATCAGTTAAACAACTACCAGCACTAAACATGGTGCATTATTGCTTCCTACTCACCATGCAGAATGTTGCTGCTCTAGTGGGAGCTCCAAGGACTTTCTGTTGGTGCAAATATTTGAATATTTTGTCACGGAAAGAAATCAGAATGTCAGTGTATCTGGTGACGAGCGGCCTAGCTTTTGCAACCGTTTTTGGACTAGTTTGGGTTGAAGCCCTCTCACTTCTGTGAAATAGAACATTTCTTTCTGCAAAGCGAAAATAAAAAGTTAATCCTTCACGTTTGTGACCAGTTTTACCCCATTTAATATATTTTTAGAGGTCATGGAACGTACGGGTACTAGAACGGGAGGGATGGCGAAGTATAAAAAAGAACTAATTCCATTTCGCCGCTAAACCAGGAGGGATGGCGAAGTATAAAAAAGAATTAATTCCATTTCGCCGCTAAACCAGGAGGGATGGCGAAGTATATAAATCGAATTCGGTTTTTTAAGCATGACAAAATGAACACCCGAGATGGAAAATTATGTTGTCGCCAGGTTGACAATTTCATTTAACAAGCATGGCAAATCCTTGTCATGTTCAGTTTTTTTGCCAGGATTTACTATTGCTTGCTAAAGGAAATTGTTGTTCTCACGATAGTATAATTTGTCATAAAACATCCAATTTACTGTGTTTAGAACATTACAGTAATAATTTAGGGGTAAAACATAAAATTCAGAGGTCGTGGGACCTACGAGTACTAGAACGGGAGGGATGTACCGACAAGTGGGTAATAGCTGGCAGCCTTCACTTGGCGCCGTCTCGCCGAAGCACTAGTGCACAACGAGTACAAGACGATATCCGAAAGCAACGGTCGCAGGACCGCAGTGCACATATTTTCTGCGTAAAAGGTAAAACTAATGTATCGTCCAGTGCCATCTTGCCCATTTCCCCCATGGTTAAGAAGTGCACTCGAGTGTACGTACGTTGGGAAAGTGACACGTCAATAGGGAGCACTCGGTTGACAGGAGAAGTAATGAGAACACCAGACACGATCATGAACTAACGGGGGGCCCACGCATGCAGTCAGTTAACTGTTGAGACGCAAACGCGTCCATCATCACCACACAGCTGTGCAGCATATTTTGACCAAATTAAGCAGGGAAAGAGGTTGCCTTGCATGGGACGATCGCCACAAACGTTACGTCGGCGGCGGTTGGGATGTTAACGCCTTGGACCCAAACGGGACAGGGGTGGACAAAAATACAGAGTTTGCTAGTAGTAGTAGTAGCTGCCAGTGGATTTATTCAGGGCATGGCCTTCTTAGACAAATATGGTACTTCACAAATCCTCTTAAACATCCACGAACGCTCTCGGTCAGAAACCAGACAAGAGAAAGAAGGAAAAAAGTGACCCAACCAAATCCTTCATATCGTCTCTATACGTCCGGACTGTTTTCTGCAAACCCTCGCATTAGGGGGATATGAGGACTCGCGGAGGCGTCCGGTCAGTCCGCTACGTAGAACGCAGCCCCTCCCCTCTAACCACCTTTTCTCTTTCTTTATTCATTTTTTTCTTTCTCTCTCTTTATCTTCACCAGTCACATGTAAGTGACTGGACATATGAAGAAGAAGATGAAGAATGTGGATGTATGGACAAATAAATATGGGTTTAAAAGGGACACGCCCGGTAACTGACCGCCCACGTCCGCGAGTATTTCGGGGGTCATATTTGCTAAGTCCGGTTGTAGATGCTCTAACAACATTTTTTTTAATGGCCCAATAATCGTTTCTCAAAATGTAAAATAACAAAAAATACAACATGTATTAGTAGTTAATGGAGGCGCTCATTCATGTTAAATCCATGTAGGAGTATCAAGTTTCATCACGAGGGAAGCAATCCGTAGGTCCGTAGGCACCCTTCAATCAGCGTAGTCATGACCTTTTTTCTGGATCTATATTCAACTCTTTGTTGCTCCTTTCGGTCCTGTGTTTCTGGCCGGACGCAGCTTTCCTCCTTTTTACGCTCCACCGTTGTCGATTTACACATGCACACTCGATGTATGCCCTCCATCCTACACGACACCAAAGGGAAAAAAAGGGGGAATTGGGGCAGGATGGGAAGTCTTTCGTTTGATGCAATATATCAAGGCGGTTATACGATGTTGATGTCGACTTTAGCTATCAATATTGTTTCGGATATTTCCATTTCTAATATATACACTTGTCTCAGAAATGCTTTCAAATGTTATAATCCTTCACCCGGCCCCTCCCCTCCCGACCCCGTGCGGCCGCCGCTAGACCGCACCAGGCGGCCACCACCTGACCTCCCCTCCCTCCGCCGCTAGGCGAAGGCCCTGTGGCGCGGCGGCAGCGGACCTCCTCTGGCGGACCTAGATCTGAGGCGGCGGCGGCCTGACCTGGACCTCCTTGCGATGAGGATGGCGAGCAGCGGCGGTCGGGGTGCGTCGGGGAGGATCTGCTGCAGCCGGCGGGATTGGTAGGAGATGATGGAAGCGGTGGCCAGGGCGCATGTCGGGCTCGATCTGGGACCTTCGGGTCTAGGCGGGCGACTGCTGTTTTGTCCTCATCTGCTGCATCTCGTCGGCTTCAGCGATGGCTCGCGGTGACACTCCGGGTCTGCATCGCATCATGAGGATTATGGCTGTGCTGGTCATCTCCTACGGCGGAGGTGGTCGGCCTGAGGCTGGGTGACGGATCTCCAGATCTGTCATCTAGTCCCGGCTGCGAGTCAGGGAGACATACTTGCCGGTGAAAACCGAGCCAACGACGGATGACGACAGCGTTTTACGCCGTTACCTTGATGAAGGCATCGTCATGTAACTATTGTCGACTCACTCGTGCTGCTCCGGGGGAAACCCCAGGATCTGATTTTCCAGATCGGACGATGGCGGCACTGCAGTGTCGTTTCTCTCTTGGGAGCATTGTTCGTGGAGCAGCGCTGGAAGACAGAGGCAGGAGATGCAGCGTCTTTGTCTTGCACGGAGCTTCGGTGGAGACATCAAGTCATGCCTGGCCGACAGGTGCTACGCTTTGTCATACCTGTTCGACAGGTGCTATGCATGACAGATCTTCTAGAGTCTTCGTGTCTGAATGGACGAGCGCAGGGACGGGGTGTCGTTGGGTGCCGTGGTGGCGCCGACGGATGGCCGAACTAGCAAGGATGATGCGGATCTCTCTCCTGAATATGGGTCAGCGGTTCGATGATGATGGCGGCTTCTAAAACGTGTGCATGTGGTGTACACTTTAGGTTTGCTGCACCGACTGTTGGTTCCGATACGTTATGTAGATGGATCGGCGACGACACCGGTTTTAGATATGGGGAGTGAGAACACTTAGGTGTGAGTGGTGGTTTCGGGTGGCTTAATATATGTTCTTGTCAGATTTTTGTTGAATAAGTAATAAAAATGACTGCATACATCGATTGATGCAGAGACCGGGGTTTTAACCTCCTTTTCAAAAAAAGCAAACGACCAAGGCGCGGGAATCATCTTTTACCGCCCGAACTACCACACCCTTGTTGGGGTTGTTCATATACCGGACGTTTCACGCGGGCAAAGTATGATTGACAATATCTAATGAAACGGGCCCACAAAATCAACGGAATGCAGTTGTCGATCGTTACGTTGGACCCATCTTTGATGGTTTTGCGGTTCTCCCCGTGGTGAATACTGGTAGTGGAATCATTGTGGCTTGGCAATCTGAAAGATTTCGGTTGCTAGCTCGCGTGTTGATCGCTTCTCAGTTTTAATCACGTCGTGTCTTGGCGGTGGTGAACAGGGGACGTCACCATGGTGTATGGGCCAATTGTTGATGATCTCAAGGTGCCTTTCCTTGACGAGTTATGCTTGATCTGTGCCGCTTCTCCCGGCATGTCGACGTGCAGGGACTTTAATCTAATTGGGGACGCCACAGACAAGAGCAGATGTTGAGCTCAAGGAGGCGAAGCTTATTGGAAGGCGATATACATTGAGTAATGTCGTGGAATTATCACGGCAGATGTTTTAATGAAAGGACTTAGTTGTAGAGCCATGGCGACGAGGTTAACTTAAAGAGGTTAAAACAGGACAAAGGATACGAGGAGTTTATACTGGTTCGACCCCTTGTGGTGAAGGTAAAAGCCTAATCCAGTTTGAGGTGGCATTGCTAGGGTTTTGATTACCAGGGAGCGGATACTCTTTGTCTGGCTTTCAATTTGTTGTTTCTTGCCCTAAGCCGCTGCCGGGTCGTCCCTTTATGTACATGGGTTGATGCACCGCGGCTTACAGAGTCCCGACCGACTCATACAAACGTGTCCGGCCTGGTGACTTATCTTACATGCTTTAAAATACAAGTTATATATACATGGCGGTTTACACTTACGGGTCTTAAGCCGCCTTCGGGTTTGGGCCCTTTAACAAGCCTACTCCATGAACCGCCATCTTCAACATACTCATGGGCTTTGTTTAAATAAACCGCCATTGGGTTAATCCGGCCCCTTCTGGGCGGGTCATATCCAATAGTCATATCCCCAACATTAGGCCCCAGGTTGATTTGAACTTGTTCATGTCAATCTTTAACACTTAGAAAAAATCCTTCTTCATCTCCCTGTGTTATATTGCAACCCGCCATGACGTCATCTCCGAAGATTGCGGTGACCCGCCATGATGTCACCTGTTATTAATATTATGGCCCAAATAGTAATAAATCTTTTCCTTTTAATGAACCTCCAAAAATCGAGGCGCTCGCGCCGTCACATATCCATATTCTTGTCTCCTCGATTCCTGAACCTGCCACTTATCCTTCCAGCCTTATAAATAGGGCCACGGGTCCTCTTTTCACTCTCCCCCTTTTTGCCTTCTCGCCTTCATCTTCCTCCTTGCAACACTCCAGTGTGCCCAAGCTCCGCCGCCGTTGACTTTCATCCACTGCTTCGACTTCGGCCGCTGCATCACCCTGAACGAACCAGAACATCGCGGCGCTCCTCCGTTGTTCATCAGCGTCGGTACGCCTTCACTTTTCCTCTTAACAGATCTTCCTTAGGGTTTCCCTGTTCGTCGGTGTTCATCACCGTTCCTCCTTCTTTTTCTTAGATTGCATAGTTTTGATCTGAAAAACAACACCAATCTTGTGCGGTAGCAGTTTTAGCACTTGGTTTTTAATATCAGAACATACCCTCATTACAACAGATCTCATCTGGGCATCCCCACTTTTCTGCTGCTGCCACCTTAGGTTTAGATTTTATTCCATTTTCTAAACAGCTGCAGATCCAATCTTATAGCTTCAATCTGTGAAACTTGTTTGTCCCAACACTTAGTAAAATTTGCTCTTATTAGATCTTGAATACCAGTGCTCATCATGGCGGCTTACATCTCCGGTTTATAATTACCCATATATCATTAGGCCCCATTTAAGCCGCCATTCTAAATATATACTGCAGCTTTTTATTTCCGGCTTAATGAACCAATTTGAACCGGCAAAATTTTTCTTTCCTTTAGGCTTCTCTCTTCACAATGCCACCAAAGACAGTTACTTCATGTAACTGGGTTCCCTCTATTGTTACTGAGAACACACTCAAAGACTTTGTCAAAATCGGGTTCTTACCAGCAAAGAATGTCATGTACTATTGCGCCCCTGATCCAAGCGAAGAGAGACCTCAGCCCAAGGATGACGAAGTCATTGTTTTTACTGATCACATGAATCGGGGCTTCTCACCGCCCGGTTCTAAATTTTTCCGAGACGTTCTGCACTTTTTTCAACTCCGTCCTCAAGACATCGGACCCAATTACGTGTCAAACATCTGCAACTTTCAAGTCTTCTGCGAAGTGTATCTTCAAGAGGATACCAGCGCTGAACTCTTTAGGGAGTATTTTTATTTAAACCGCCAAAACGAGTTTACCAACGAACCGAGCTTGGAACTTGGCGGAATCTCAATTCAACGAAGAAGAGATGCCATCTTCCCCTATGCTTACCTGCCGAGTCACCCAAAAGATTGGAACCAGACATGGTTTTATTGCAAAGATACCTCTCCGGCTGATGAGAATCCATTGCCGGGTTATCGTTCCCAGCGCCTTGACACAAAACATCATCTTCCTGAAAAGCTTACCGCTGCTGAACGTAAAAAACTTGCTCCCACTATTGCGAAGGTCAAGGCTCTGCTGGGAAACGGTTTAACTGGCATTGACTTGGTTCGGTGCTGGGTTGCCTGGTGGATTATGCCTTTAAGCCACCGACCCGGCTTAATGTGTACTTACACGGGTGGCCTAAAGGATCCTCTGCGCCACAGCTCCGTGCGTTTGACTGATGAAGCGATCACCGAAATGACAAAGGCTCTTCTGAATGAAGATCTAGAAAACTGCAGCAAAGTGGGTCTGAATCCTTTCTACAAGCTTAACCCGCCACCGGATGTGAGTCTCTAACTTTCTTTACTTTTATCTCATTAGTCACATATTCTATTAACTCAACTTTGCTGACTTCCACAGGCTGAATCTGATTTTTGGAAGGCAAATATGACCACGAAGATGCCAAAAAGGCCAGGGCTACCAAGAAAGCCGCCAAGAAAACCACCAAGAGAACTAAGAAGAAATCAAGCGCTTCTGATATGTTTGAACTGAATGACAACTCTGAGTTGGAGGTAGCCCTTGAATCCCTTGGCTACTTTTTCAGCTATCTTATTGACACTGATTATTATCAGGATGACAAGGGGGCCAGCCTAGCTGTTGAAGAAGAGGTAATTATTATTTCCTCCGGCTCAGCACCTTTTCCAAGACAGAAAATTCGACGAGTAACCCGGAAAGAAAGGTTTTAACACCCCTTAGCTCATTTGATTCCTCACTTTCTTTTGAAGCAACAGCAGCATGAGAAATGGCGACAGACTCGGAACAACGGAGGTGAAGAATTATCCTCTGGTTTACCAAATACTCCAGCTCGTCGGAAACGTCAAAACGAGGTTCTTCCAAACTTAAACTCTTTTTATCCGCTGGCGGGTCTCATTCGCCAGCCACTTAATTCTTCCGATTCAAATTACCAGGAGATTTCTCGTTCTTCCTCCGGAGATTCATCACAGACCCAACTGTCGGTTTCAAAACCGCCCCTGGGTAATAACAATTTCTTTATCCTCTACCTCCTTATGTTCTTAAATTTGTACTGACTTGTCATAACTCATGCAGTGGCCAAGCAAAGCCTAGTAAGAAGGTGAAAGTGACCAAGCCAGTTGAAGATCCTAAGGTCCATGAACCGGAACAGCAAGTCCCAGCATCAGATGTTTCTGAGAAACAACCGGAAAAACCTGTTCATGATGTCCCACCAGAAATTCCTGACCTCTCTGACGATCAGACAAAACTGAATCCATTGAGTAATGAATCATCAAGTCCACTCAAGCCGTCAGAAACTCTCGCCGATGACGTTATGATCACTGGCACCGGCTGTACAGAACCGACAAATCCAACTGTCTTGGCCAAACATTCCGCTAAACAAGAATTGATTGAAAAACGAAAAGTGAGATTTGATGCCGCCCACTATTCTTAATTGAGTGGTAGCGAACTACTCTGTGGCTACCTCAACCAAATACACACCAGCCGTGATCTTGAGATTGATATGGTGAAGCAAATGCATCAAAAATATGAGGTATGAACTCCTGCTTAAATCAGTTATGTACATCTTGCCAGCCCCCAAGTCTACTGGGTATGATAAGATTGAATATGTTGTAGACTTAGAATAATCCATAAGCATCTGCAGTAGAATCCTTCCAAGGCCGACATTCACTATTATAGTTAAACCGGATTTAAATAATTAGTATTGCATCCGTTGTCCCCAAGGGCCGGTTTAATCAGCATGAATGAGCCGGTCCTGTTTACCATTGTTTATAAAAGAGAGCTTATCTGTGTAGCCCCCATGAGCCGGCTGTGATTGCTTACAGCACAACCGGGTCATCATAGTAAAAGGAGACACAAGCGATATGCATTAGACCCCAAGTGCCAAGTACTCTTGCTTGCAAAGTGCTTGGGACTTTACTGATATGAGTCGTTTGCATGAACAATGTTTTGGCAGGCATTAGCCCCCAAGTGCCAAGTGTTGTTGCTTGCAAAAGACTTGGGACTTATACTCCTGTATCCTGATATTGAATATGGTGAAAATTCTGTGCTTCATACAGGCTGCCACTACTGAACTTGAATCACAATTGGCTGATGCAAAGACCCGGCTGGAAAATCAGGAATCTGAGGCTCGGAAAGCTGAGTCAAAATTCCAGTTTAGCATAGCTAAAATGGAAAAGCTGAAGACCAGTTTTGAGGCGGAGAGAAACACTTGGGCTGAAGAAAAAACTGCGTTGACGCAGCAAGCTGAAAAAGTGAAGGCGGCTCTTCAAGAGGTGACCACTGAGCTTATCGGTTTAAAACACCGTGTATCCCGGATGGTTTCTGCTATCTTTGCTGAGTCGCCTTGCTAATCATCAAAGGTGAAACCTTTTCTCGAGAGTATAAACCGCCTCTAATCAATCTGTGATTTACTCAGGTCCCAGGAGCAGCAACCTTAACCAAGATATGCTTGTGAAGCTCAAGGCTGTTTACACCCTTGTCGAACAGCTATACACTGGAGCTCAGCGTGCACTGGCTACAATTTCTGTGACTAATCAAGCACCTACTCTCTTGATAGGTGTTTTGAAAAAACTGTCCGTGCTGCCTGCTAGGATAGATGAGATGAAGCGGTCGTCTCCAAGAGCCGGTGCCGTGACGACTTTGAGCCGAGCTAAGGCATGGTTACCAGAGCTAGATCCATTTGAGGTGCTACTGGATATCCGAGCTTGAAAGAAGACGACACTTCATTTGATCAAAAGGACTTTGCTGCCTGTGTGAAAGAAATACGTCATGTGGCCAATCTGATTGCCAATGAAACAGACCTGTCAAAATACCATCCGGCTTACAGCAAGGAGAATCAGAAGATGCCGACGTCGGCTTATAAAGTGATGGATCTAATCCCCCCAATCCGTAAGCATACTTTTGCCCTAAAGTTGAGCCGTCTGAACTTATAGATGCTAAGGCTAAATTTCAAGCTTTATGTGGCATCGATTGGTCATCACCAAATTTCCAGATGGCGCAAGAGGACGAAGAACCGAAAAAGGATGATCCAGAAGCCTCAAATCAGCAAGGCCAAGAAGAGTGAACCGTCGGGCGGTTCATATATTTGATCCGTTGAAAAACACTTGATCTTGTTTGACCTACGGAGTCATGTAATAGAGTAGTAAAACTTTAATCTGCCATGCCATCACGCACGTTTACATTTTCTGCAGATCACTGATCCACCAGTTTAAGAAATCATCACTTTATGCTTATGACAGCGTTGTTTTATGCCGTTCAGTTTGATCATTACCCTGCACACAAACATATCACAAGTGGCCTGGCGGTTAACCGCCCGGGGGGGGGGGGCATGATACCCAATTGAAGCCATTGGGGACGGATAGTCCACAACCAAGGCTGGTCTAACCACAATGCTGACACAACTGTTGAATAAAAATCGTACATGTGGTGTGTGCTGAGACTGCCGGCTTATCAACTCCATGTAGTTTTAGTTTTTAGGGCTATAACTCTAAACATAAGATTATTATTCTCTGGCGACTTAGAGTCTACCATCCTGGCGGGTTGCAGAAACCCAAAGATGCTTCAAATATGAGACATAAATAGGGAAGCTTGGCCCGATTTGTAAAAACCATATGGCAAGAAAAAAGAGATTATATATAAAGCAAAAATAAGAAATCAAAAAATTCGAGGCTTTTGTAGGCCGCCAAGCCAAAGTTTCTTCTTCAATGAAACTAGCCTGATGGCCACTGGAAGGTACGCGCTTTCCGTGAGCCGGCACTCACAGTACCCAATCGAAATTTGAACCCAGATAAGTTCAGGTCTTACTGAAAGATAGACTTATCAGGAGTACGCAGGGTGAGAGTAGCATCGTGCATCACAGGCCGATTTATCCAAGTTTCAAGGAAGGCGGCTTATAAGCCTGGATCTATCCTGACTATCTGTAAGTCGTGCTCTCACATGACAAACCGGCGTTTTAACCTTAACAAGCCCAGGATCATTGATCGTTAAGAGTTCGGCGGGTCAATCAGGATTACCTGATGAAGAAGCAGCTGGTATACAGGTAGGATGACCCGAAAAGGTTATGTCCTCTTTGGTGAATACACCTATGTTTGAACAAGATAACCTGGTCAAGAGGGTAGTAACGCTATGTTCTCTTTGGTGAATACACCTATGTTTGAACAGGAAGCCCCCAAGTGACATACTTATGAGTTGTGCTCGTCGGGGACCCATGTTTGAGTTGTGCTGTGCATCCAACTCTCTTTGGTCCCTGTAATTTGGGCGTCAAGCCTCTGAAGTGAAGATGTAAGACGATGATAAAGACTCAGCTTCGAAGAAGTGAAACGACAAAGGCCCTGAATTATCAGGGATGTCGGCTTTATTATACTGTTTATAATATATACATCATCAAACTATGTACATCACGAGAGCCGAGGGCTCAAGTATAGTAGGGCCGAAGATGAGCAATATTCCACGGCCGACGGGTCTCCTCCTCCGATTTGTGTGAGTCCTTGTGGTCTCAAACGTCGATAAGATAGTATGACCCCTTATGCAGATTCTTGCTGACCACAAAAGGTCCTTCCCAAGGCGGTGATAGTTTATGCATATCCATTTGATCCTGGATGAGTCGGAGCACTAAGTCGCCTTCTTGAAAGGTTCTGATTTTGACCCGACGGCTGTGGTAACGACATAGATCTCGCTGATAAATTGCTGAACATGCCGCCGCGAGATCATGCTCCTCATCCAACAGGTCAAGTGAATCTTGACGTGCTCTTTCATTATCAGCTTCAACATAAGCCGCCACACGGGGTGAATCGTGACGGATGTCACTAGGGAGAACCGCCTCTGTTCCATAAACCATGAAGAAAGGTGTGTAACCCGTAGACCTGTTGGGGGTTGTATTGATACTCCATAACACTGAAGGTAACTCCTCCACCCAACAACCCGGCATTCTTTGCAAAGGAACCATAAGCCGGGGCTTGATGCATCAGCATGAGCCGTCAACCAACAGAACCCATGATGAAAAGCCTTGGCTACGAGAGATTCAGAGCCGGCATCTTCATGAATCTCTCGCAGAATCTCACAGCCTTCTTCGGGAGAGATGCAACGTTGAAACGCCCCTGTGACACTGCAATGGTGCAACTCCCCATTGACAATCGACATTGACTTAGACCGCCGGGTTATCTGCCTGGCCAAAATCTCATCCTCAAGCAACTCACCTCGGGTCTTGTAAGCCAAATGCGGAACTGTCCAATCAGGAATGGCATGAAGAGCCGCCACCAATTGTGCTTCCCGTTCAGGAACGACAAGATCTTCTTCTGTAGGAAATTTGACAGAAGGGTTAAGCAGAATATCCAGGAACGTATTAGGTGGCACCGGCTTACGCTGAGACCCTAACCGGCTTAAGGTGTCAGCCGCCTCATTCTTCCTGCGACCAATATGTTCGACTTGGTAACCCTTGAAGTGACCCGCGATAGCATCAACTTCTCAACGATACGCCGCCATGAGTGGATCCTTAGAATCCCAAGTGCCAAAAACTTGCTGGGCTACCAGATCTGAATCGCCGAAGCACCTCACCCGGCTTAAGTTCATCTCCTTAGCCATCCGAAGACCATGGAGCAAGGCCTCATACTCAGCTGCATTGTTAGTAAAGGGGAACATTAACCGGAGAACATAAGAAAATTTATCACCTCGTGGGGAAGTCAAAACAACTACAGGCCCCGAGCCCTCCAACTGCCTGGACCCATCAAAGTGAATAGTCCAATATGTGTTATCTGGCTTTTCCTCAGGTGTCTGCAACTCTGTTCAATCATTGATAAAATCCGCGAGTGCTTGGGACTTGATGGTCGTACGAGGCACATACTTCAAACCATGGGGTCCAAGCTCAATGGCCCACTTGGCAACCCTGCCCGTGGCTTCTCTATTTTGGATGATGTCCCCTAAAGGAGCAGAGCTAACCACAGTAATAGGATGACCCAGAAAATACTGCTTGAGCTTTCGACTTGCCATGAAGACCCCATACACAAGCTTCTGGCAATGCGGATACCTCTGTTTGGACTCAATAACTACCTCGCTGATGTAGTAAACCGGTCGTTGAACAGGATACTCCTTGCGTGCCTCTTTCCTTTCCACCACAATAGCTACACTGACGGCCCGGCCATTGGCAGCTACATATAACAACAGAGGCTCCTTATCAATAGGAGCAGCAAGAACCGGCGGCTTAGCCAGTTGCTTCTTAAGCGCCTCAAACGCCTCATTAGCCGCATCACTCCAGACGAAATTATCTGTCTTCTTCATCATCTGATACAGAGGGATAACTTTTTCTCCTAGGCGGCTTATGAACCGGCTCAAAGCCGCTATCCGACCCGCCAAGCGTTGGACGTCATTAACACAGTTTGGCTTAGCCAGCGAAGTTATAGCCTTGATTTTTTCCGGGTTAGCTTCGATACCTCGGTTTGAAACAAAAAAACCCAAAAGCTTGCCCGCCGGTACACCGAAAACACACTTGGCCGGGTTAAGCATCATCTTATACACCCAGAGATTGTCAAACGTCTCCTTCAAATCATCAACCAGGGTCTCCTTTTTCCTGGATTTCACCACAATGTCATCTATGTAAGCATGAACATTACGCTTGACCTGATTGTGAAGGCAATTCTGCACACACCGCCGGTAAGTCGCCTGGGCACTCTTGAGCCCAAAAGGCATAAACACATAGCAGAAGGCTCCAAATGGAGTACTGAAAGTTGTCTTCTCCTGGTCCTTAACCGCCATCTTGATCTGATGATAGCCAGAATAAGC